>JALJVW010000184.1:1295000-2590000 GCA_024865655.1 Emberiza elegans | reverse complement strand
TTTTATTATTATTTTAATTTTATTTTAAAGTTATTTTAAAATTTATATTATTTTTTTTCACTTTTATTTTATTTTTAAATTTAATTTTTATTTTATATATTATATTGGATTACAATAATTTTATTTTATATTATGTGTTATATTACAATGATTTTATTATATTATATATAATAAATATATAGTATATTATACAATGCTGTACTAAAGCTACAGTAAAGAAGAGAGAAAGGATACTTACAGTAGGCTTAACAAGATACTATTTAAAAACCTGTGACTCTCTTTTCCAGAGTCCTAACACAGCTGGCTGTACTTGGTCATTAAGTAAAAACAATTCACCTGTTGGATAACCAATCTCCACATTCCAAAGCAGCAAAACACAGGAGAAGCAAATGAGATCATATTGTTTTCATTTTTCTCTGAGGCTTCTCAGCTTCCCGGGAGAAGAATCCTGGGCAAAGAGGATTTTTCAGAAAATGTGGCAGTGACAGCTGAGCTGGTCAGCTCTCCTGCTGCCTTTGCCTGCCCCCAGAACATGCCAGGCTTCCCTGTTGTGAAAAACACCAATCACTTGTTTTTAAAATTTTTAAAAGTTTAATAGTAATAAAATGGTTATAAAAATAGTAATATAATTAGAGTAATCAAAATTTGGACAATTTGGATTAGGACAATATGAGACAATAAAAACAGAGTTATGGACAGTCCAGGTACCTCTTTCTGGGCAAAATAAACAAGTAAAAGGACACACGTTAACAGAGGATTAACCCTTAAAAGCAACAGCCTGTTGCATATTCATACACCTCATCCATGATGCATAAATTCCATTCAAACACAGGATTCTGTCTGGTCAGTGTCAGCTTCTTCCTCCTAATCCTAAGGTGCCTTCGATCCTTAGCCAGGCAGGAAGAAGTTAATTTCTTCTGTTAAGAGAACAATAAATTCTCTTTCTCTGAAATATTTAGGTGTCCTGTGGCTGCTATCTGGTGCCAGTACCTCATTCCCTTCTTTAAAAATATCCCACTTACATAGTTCCTATTTTAACTACAAACGTTACCTTTTAACTACAAGACTACATTTACCACATTATTAAAATGTTAATGCAGCACTACTAATCAATACAACAAAACACACAGAGTAAATATCTGCCTAGAGCCACATAACATGCACCTTTCACACCTGTGCTGCCTCTGCCTGCCTTCCCTGTGCCCTGCCTGCAGCTCAGCAGGGTGACCCCAGGAGCTCCTCCCCAGCCCATCCTGCTGCACCAGAGCTTGGGAGACTGCAGGAGCCCAGGCCAGTGCTGAGCTCTGGTGCATCTGCCACTCAGATTTTCCCTTTTCCTTATAAGCTCTTGCAGAGCTGGTTTCTGAGGGTCTGTGCCAGGGCATTTCTTGGGCCTGGGGAGTTTGGTGTGTTTTGGACGCTGTGTTTTGCAGCTAAATCTGTGATCCTCTGTGCTGTGCTCACTGCAGGGATGACTGTGGTGATGCCAATATGCATATTGGAACACAAGACTGAATCACACATGATCAGTCATTTCCCACATTATTGCTCTTCTGAAATATGGGGTATGTTTGCTATCTTAGCAGGTAGGCTGTGTTTTTTTCCTTAATGTAAACAGTGGGCTTTTTGTATATAAAATACCCTAAGTGATCATGGGAAGGGAGAGATGAAGAAAGGAGAATGGGATGTGAATACCAATGTTCTGCTTCACCTTCTGAAAAAATATAAATGCTTTTTTTTTTTTGGTCAGGAATGGTGCAGTTTGCCTCTTTATACCTAGAGAGGCATTGTGTTAAATCCATTCTGAAACATCATAGGTGGTGGTGGCAGCATAATGGCAGCTTCCAGAGACCCTCTTTTTCATAGCTGACAGGTTGATGCTGAGTTAAAGTGTCTTCAGAATGGCAGTATTATTTCTTTCTTACCTTTACATCTTTCCTTGTTGTTTTTTTCTTTCCTTTTGTAATGCCACGTTAACACCTAAAACAGAGAAGGAAAAAGGATTCTCTCTTTTGCTGTAAACCCTCTCTTTGTGGCTGTTAATAGCACGGGGAATGACACACGCAGAATATTCCATAAGGCAAAATCAGAACTGAAAGTTGGAGTTGTAGTCTCAGCTGTTTATCCTGGCGCTGGCTGTTACAGCTCAGCCTCAGCTTCTCTGCAAACACAGACCCTGAATTCTCTTCAAAACCCTGAATTCTCTTCAAATTCTCTTCAAAATCCAGAATCATCTCTGAGCACTGTGACAAACCTCAGATCTCCTGTTCAACATGTTGATGTTTACTTATGACTGCAGAAGGTGCATCTGCCTCCATGCTCCTCCCAAAATATCCCCCAAATGTAAGTTTTTAAGGTGACTGGTATTATTTTGTAGGGGGAAATTCTTCATTGCTGGCAGCCTGAGAGACTGTCTTCCACATCTGATTTCTTTTGAGGGAGACTTATACAGCATATCTGCAGCTACCACTTGTGATGGTGTTCACAGGGGTTCCAGGATGAGGGAAGAGATGAGGATCTGACTCCATGTTGCAGAAGGCTTGATTTATTATTTTATTATATATATTACATTAAAACTATACTAAAATAGAAGAAAGGATTTCATCAGAAGGCCAGCTAAGAATAGAATAAGAAGGAATGATAACAAAGGCTTGTGGCTGGGACTCTCTGTCTGAGCCAGCTGACTGTGATTGGCCATTCATTAGAAACAACCAACATGAGACCAATCACAGATGCACCTGTTGCATTCCACAGCAGCAGATAATCATTGTTTACATTTTGTTCCTGAGGCCTCTCAGCAGGAAAAAATCCTAAGGAAATGGTTTTTTCATAAAAGATGTCTACGACAACCACTAATTCTAGATGGAACTGAGGGTGCACTGAATTGGGAAGGGCCCTGACCCTTGGCATCTCTAATTTAGGCTGTTCTGTGCTTGGCTTCAGGATGTGTTCCTGTGTAAATTGATCTGTGTAACAGCTACAGGTGAGAGGTCTTTCACAGCTCTCCTCATGCTGTAAATCACTGCAATATCCGTTCCAATATTGGATGTAAATTCTCCAGTGCTGCACTGCTGCCATGTCTGCCTGTGCTGTGAATCAGGCAGTGAAAGAGAGCAAAAACAGAGCTGGTGCCATTTGCCCATCAGGGTTACAAGGAGAAATTAACAAAAATGAATGTACTGGAAAAGAGAGAAGGGATGTATGGATATGAACCTGCAAAAGAAAAGCTCCTCATCTGTGATCTGTGAGTGGTGATAAACTGATGTGTCAAGGGAGATAATGGAAATAGCTGGTAAAGGACCTAAAAATCAAACTGTATTTGTCAAAAATGTCTGAAAGCATGTAGTCAACTGGCAGACCTGCTAGGGCTCCATAAGCTTCTTTAATAAAATCAGTAACTACTCCCAAAATGCAGCCAGCTTGTTTCCCAGACTGAAGGGTGCTAGGTAGGATCCTGACAGCCTTTTGTCAGGCTGGGGTTTCCTCCAGAGAGCAAGAAATTCTGTTTAAATGCCAACTAAAAAGAATTCTGTAAGAAGCCTGAAACAAAATAGCTAAAAATCAGCAGAACTCTTTAAAAAGAGATTGATCTGCTGTAGTATACATAAACTGATGCTGCTTCAAATTACATTAGTGAGAAATTTGGCTCCCTAGCCCTGGCATTTGTCTTTTCAGATTGAAAAATTGAGGACTTACTCTGAAAAGCATTGAGTAGGAAGAGTAGAGAAGCTCACCATTACTTTTGAAGCATGGCTGTGCCGTAACATTGGCTTTGAAATCCCCGGTCTGCATTGCAGCAGAGACTCTGACCCACAGACTCAACCCCTGCCTGAGAAATGTGTTCTGTCTCCCACATTGAGCCAAGCAGGAGAAAAATCTACAGAGTGCTGAGCTGACAGCTCTGCTGCTAGTGCCAGAGACAGGACAAAACCCAGCTCGTTCCCCTGTGCTTGCTGCTTCATTGGGAAAGATAAGATTTACAAAAGCACCTAGAACAGATAAACTGAGTAAGAATCCCTTCTGTAAACTCAGAATTCCCATTTGCTTTTTAAGGTGTTTCCAGCAAACTCTGTTCCCAGAGTCCAGAGGAGATTGTGTCAAAACATTTTGTGTTTGTTGTAGCGCTCAGGCAGGGTGGGGAAGGTGAGGCCAGTGATTTCCACAGCTTTGTCATGAGCCAAGGGGAGCTGCAGCATCGCCGCTGGATCTCTCAGTGAGGCTGAACTAAGGGAGGGTGAAAACTGACTGGCAGCTGGTATTTGTATCAGGATGGATATTTTCCTCCCATTTCTTTTCACATCAAGTGGTGTTCTGAAACCTGGACTCAGGCAGAAATCCCTGGGCAGTGCAAAGGAGGAACTGTGAGAAACAGAGGGTCTCTGTGCAAGGCCTCCGCTTCACTCTCAGGGGTTTGGTTTTCTCACTTGGATGCTCTGAAACAAGGGTTTTGCCCACTGTGAGCTAAACTAGGCTTGAGGTTGATCTGGAACTCTGGATCGTGGCTGTGTGCACCTAAAGGCTGAACCTGAGAGTGACCTCTCCATGCAGGAGCCTCCTCTGGGGCAGGTTCATTATTTACTGAATTAATTCATTCATTAACGGCACAAAGTGAGCTCACAGGGTGACAGCTCAGGAGAGGATTTCCTCAGCAGCACAGAGGGTGCGGCCACTGTCCCTGCAGCCTTTAACAAAAGGACTCAGGGCCATGTTCTTGCTGACCAGGAGGTGTTTGGTCATAGGCTGGACTCAGCCTCAGAGCTTTGCCAGCCCAGCTGATTCTGTGAAATGCTCTCCACCTTGTCCCTGCAGACATCTCAGGAGCCAGCAGGTCCCATTCTAACGTGGCTCAGGAATGTGAGCAATCCTTTGTGATTGTGTGAACAAACTCTTTGTTTGCATCAGTGCACAAGCTGTGCTGTCTCTGCCAGGACCCTGGGTTTTATTTACTGCTCTAGTCTTACTCAAAGCTCCACCTTCTCTAAATGACCAACTGAGGAACTTGAATTTCCTTCTCTTTCAAATTCAGCAGCTCCACCTGACCCTTACCAGTACAGATACTGAAGCAGTGTTTAAACTAAATGCCATTTCTAAGCAAACACCCCCAAAGTAATTAGGCATTTTCTCAACAGAGTACATCCAAGATACATTTAAAGGACCAAGCTGAGACCCATCTGCTTTTTAAATATTAATTGGCTCAGTCCCCAAAACCAAAAGTGCTAATTTTTTTTTAAAAAAATTTTTTCAGCTGAGGGTTGTGATTGTCTTCTGAGCAATTTTACAAGAGAAAATTCATTTATCTCTCTGGCAGTACTTGGCATGACCCACAGCTGTTTCTAATGTGACTGCCTGGCTAGGAGAATGTGTTTTTACAAGTACTCTAAAGTGCAGTTATGGTAATGCAGAGAGGATTATGCTTGCTTTTGCAGGATCAGGTTTGCTCTCCTAATGGAAGGGGGGAAAAAAAGCTCTGCTCAAAACTTCATCTGGGTAAACTTGGGAAATGATGAGGCTTTCTGTGGGGAGGACCTTACACAGAAGCAGAATAAAACTTAAAAATTAGTGTTTTAAAGCAAAGGAGAAATTGAACAGCTTCAATACAAAAACTGCCTTGTGGCGTTTTCATGTTATCAAGGATTGTTTTGGAAAAGTGTGGCAATGGTTAATTTTTAACATTACCAACTGGGTTTTAATTTTAAAAATGATCATTATTAGCTTATATTTTGGAGTTAGAAAATCAAATGCTTTTCTAAAAGTATCTTTACAAAAGCTTCCTCCAAGTTGCAACCCTGTGAAAAGCTTTACATTTTTGTTTTTCATTAATTAACTCTACTGCACAGTCCTGAGGAAACACTTGAGGAGTATCTGTGTTCTTAGGTGAAAAAAGCAGAGCTGAATTAAATAATTTAGAACCTGCATCTTTGTTAAGGAAAACAAAACTGCAGTATTATAAAACAGCACCTGTTACTTGGACAATAAATGTTATTCTCTTTGGAGCTAATGGTGGGTTTGCTCCTACTGCAGTAAATCCAGTATTATTTTTAAGAGGTCACAAGCATGTGCAAGAACTTTTCAGAGACAAAAGAAAGGTCCAGTAATTTGGGATATATATATATTTTTTTTTTTTTTAATAGCCTTCCATTTTGGATGAGCCTTCAAAACTAATGCAAACTTGGCCAGCATAGGAAGGATGGGTCCGTGTCACTGAAAAGTGCCCAAGTTGCAAAACATCAAATGTAAGGAGACATTTCAATCAAAGGTCATGCGGCCACTTCTCCTTGAAGGATCTATGCACATAAACACAAACAAATTAGTCATTTATCCCTCAGATCAGGTGTTCTCTGAGCCCTCCCAGCACGCAGCTCCAACAGCTCACTCAGGGAGCTCCAGCCTGGATTTCTCACAGCTGATCTGAGGCCAAGGCACCAGCAGCTATTGAGTCATTCCGTGCAAGAAATGTGATTTCAGTGATGCATTTTCAGCTTTTGAAAGGGCAGAGCACTGGTGCGTTGCGTGGAGCTGGGTGCCAGCCCCAAGGCTCTGACACCCAATAATCACAGCTGTGACTTACACAGCAAACTTCCTTCTGGGCTTGCTCTCAGTGTCACCAGAGAAGATCCATTTGGTCACAGCCACCCGTGGGAGCTCAGTGCCCCGCAGCCTTTGTGCTCACTTCTAGCAAGTGTCAGGGCTGGAGCTGTAATTTAATGTTGTCCCGCCTGCTAATGAAATCCATGAATCCAGAGATGAGAGGGAGGACACAATTTTAGTGTTCCTTGAAGTGGACAGGCTGCTGTCTGCCTTGTATCGTCTGTGCTGTGAGCCATTATTGGAAAAGCAGGTGACCCCAGTGTCTGGGAAGAATGGTGCATCTGACTCCATTGATTCAGAAGGCTAATTAATTACTTTATTATACTATATTATTCTATACTATATTACACTGGATCTAAACTGAAACTGAGCAAGAACTCAACAAAATCTCGTCACCATTCATGTTACTATTCTCCAATCACAAAAGTTAGTACATTACAGTTTAAGCTGGAAGTTGTTTTTCAGTTTTCTTGCAGTGGAAAATTCTGAGACCTTGTTTCTACTTGCAGCATTGGAAGGCCTGTTTGCCTGTGCTATCTTTCTGCTTGGTAAAAACATCTTCTTGTTTGAGTGGGTTTATCCTTTGCTCTAAGTCATAAAACCCCCTTCTAACTAACACACCCTTTGCCTCCTTGGTTATCCAGTAAGACTGGCTCAGCAATTCTTTTCTTCTATATCAAAACTTGCTTCCATCTCTATTCCTTCATCAGACTCTACATTTAAAAATCTTTCTGCTGGGCATACATATCTGTGAGACTTTTTTGTCAAACTTTCATCCTTCCCAACAGACCAGGCTGTTCTCCAAACTTTTCAGAGGTTTGCAGGAATTGTTCTTCTGGCGGCTCTTCATTGCGATATCAGTTTACTTTTCCTTCTGGTTTCAATGTCAAAACTAGAAGAGAATCAGAAAATGTAGAAGCAACATCTGATGAAGGAGCTAGTGAATAGCCTGAATACTGTTGCTTTTATTGAGTATGGTTTTCATTACAAAACAAGAAGCTTGTACCAGGACTTTTAAGGGTGGAGATAATGGATGTTAAACTGCTGTTTTTGTCAGTAGTAAATGAAAAATTTTACTGCTTTTTCTAAGTACCAGTTTGTCATGCTTCACATGGGAACATCAGAAAGGCCACATTGCTCAGAGTAAAGGTCCATCTGGCTCAGCATCCTGTCCCTGGGGAGTGGCCAAGAAATGATGCCTGGGGGTGAGCATGAGAGCACAGAAAATCAATAGTGATTCTCCAGGATCTGTCTCCAGCCATGAGCTGCCAGTGAACTTCCAGCTTTTCTCAGTGCATTTTCCAAGACTAACAGAATCCAATTTTGTATCTGAGGGAAAGAAAAGAATTTTGTAGATCCTGAGACGTGTCTGTTGTTAGTGGTGCCCATGGGGTGCTCAAGGAAGAGGAGCTGCCTCTGTTCCCCAGCCAGTCAGTGTACCTCAAGGACAGCAGTGGTTCCCATTCATTCTCCATCTTATCTCTTTCCACAGTTTCCTGGCCATATATGAACTGTCTCTCTGTTCAGAAACAGGAACATGAAGAGTTTGTCTTCCTCTGAGAACTGCATGAGGGTATCAAACCACAGAGGAGAATGTCTGCAATGGCTGAACAATATTGGTGGATCCTTTTTTTCCTAGAACAGTCCTGTACAATTGAACAGCTGCCACTTCAACACTGGTAGTTTCAATCTTGGTGACAACTTTTGCAAAATTTCTGTGGATTTTTTAAGTTGCTTTTTTTTGAGGAAAAACATCCAAAGTTCCATCTTCGTTATTGCTTTGAAAGGAAATCAGGAATGAATGACAGGCACCTCACAAGGCCAAATACCCAAGTTCAGAACAAACTCAGAATTCCCTGCGTGGCAAGGTGATGGCTTGTGGGATTCACATTCTCTGAAGCTGAGAGGAGCAGGGAAGAGGATGATCAAACCAATTCTCATGTCATTTGCTGCTCCTGTGTTTGGGCACAAGTGGAATGTGTTCTGGAGATTGTTTCACCTGGAGGGGTTTGGTGATTGGATTCTGGTGTGTTTTGTTTTCTTGACCAATCTCTGCCAGCTGTGTCCTGATGGTGGGTCAGGAGACACTCATGAGATTTTGTTGAGTTCTTGCTCAGTTTCAGTTTAGATCCAGTGTAATATAGTATAGATTAATATGGTATTTTTCTATTTTTCCCTCACCATCCCTTGGCTCTCCCCTGTTCCCTCATCAGGCAAAGATGAGCCATTTCCCCACTGCACACACACCTCTGGGCTGGCTGTAATGTGTGACAAGGGAGGGTAAAGCCAGCTCCCATCCCAGTGTTTCCAGCAAGAACAGGAGCAGGGTCCCCAGGGACCTCTGCACAGGCCTCCCAAGGCTGGAAGATTGAAGCTGGGAGCTTCATCTGCCCATTAAATTAGTCCAGGGAAAAGTATCTGTGTTTGTGAGCACACAGCTTTCCTGTAAAGCCTTTTTGGCTGCACAAAGTCAGTGCTGAAGTTTGATCCAGGACTCTACATCCAGCAAGATTAGGGGCAATCAAAACCTTGTAGGTGAGACAAGCAAGTGCTCATTCAAATGAGAAGTAACTCATCTGGAAGGCATATCCTGTGGTGCAGATTTAAATTAACAGCCTTTTTTTCAATTTGCTGTAGACAGCAGACTGGTGAAGCTCTGAATGCAGACCCCTGTGTGATCTAAGATTTGCAGGTGCACTTTCTAAAGTGAAATTGAAACGTTTCAAAAGTTGATACAGCTTACAGATGCAGCCAAGGAACATGGAACTGGGGTGAGAGAATGCATCCAGCAGAAAAACTCTCAGCTGTGGTGTTAATAGGTTGTTAGAATGGGAATAATATATTAGAGAGCTTTCCCTGTTAGTGCCTTGCCATGGGGGTAATTGAAGGGGTGTGACACACATCAGTGGGAGCCTGGAGCAATCTGCTGTGCGCAGTTTGATCCAAGCCACTGCAATGCTCTTCCTCGTGGCAGCAGGACAGGGGGGTTCAGGCAGCTGGGAACTGAATTTGCCCCTCCAAGGAGGGACTTGGATGTGCCTGAGCAGCAGCAATGTGCAGGCAGGGCTGGTGTTGTGCTGCTTCTCCTCACAGCTGAGCGCACAGGGGTGAGCACCCCCTCAGTGGGCAGGGATGCTGCCCATGGGCATCTGCTAAAAACTGGACTCAGATCCTCCAACGTCTCCATATCAGCTGCTGAACAGATGGTGAGCCATCATCCTTGTTGTTTTTCTGTTCCAGACTCATGGAGAGATGCGAGCTGGCAACTTCTTGTTCTCAGCTTGGGACCAACAGATCTTTAGAAGTCAAAACATTATTATTATCCTATTAATCTCTAGGGAACCCTTGATATTTGGGGCCTCATTCTAAATACATAGACAGGATACAGGCTAGTAACAGTTCCCAAGCAGTTCAGGTCAGTATGGATCTAATTTTGGCATAAACCTGCAAGTTATATCTAAATTTCCTTTATGCCAATCCCATGTTTTGCTGTAAGGGGCGTTGTTTGGGTGTGATCATGTGGATGAAAAGATACTACCCCTGCTCCCAGCTTCTTCTGGCAATAACTGCTCATGGCAGACTCCTGATTTCTGTACTCCTGACCTGCTGGAAGTGCCTTACCTGTTCTCATTTTCTGTCATGTTTGTGTGTGCATGCAGCTGGTCACTGTTTACTGTGGGGATCTCTGGTTCGGGCTGGGTTACTTTTAAACCCCTTAGTATGATACCAAGCACTCATCTGACAACACCATTCAGGTCAGATGGGTACAAAAGTAAATAAAAATATTTTGGTGAACAATTCCAAAGCTGAGCTGAGAAGCTGAAACCATGAGCATTGTCTCTGTTAGACAGCAAGGCAACAGGAGCTACAGCAAAGCTCTCTTACATAACAAAGCAATTATGTTTTCTCAGTCTCACAAGTTTTTTGACAACACAGCTTTCTCAGGCTTTTCACTGATAACACTTTTGAGGCTCTTCAGGGGAAATGTGATAAATAAGCAGTCACTGTTCCCAGCTTGGTTTTGATCACCAATTTTTACTGAAGAAATGTTTTATGTTTTACATCTAGGCTGATAGAGTCTCATATGTCAAAAAGGTCACGTAGCTGTCACTGAGGGAAGTCACAAGTCAATAAGGGAAGATCCCTGATGGAATCAAAACCAAAACAAAACAGAAAAGCCATTGTGCCTATAGGAGGAAAACAAGAAGCCTGGGTTAACTTTCATGGTTAGGAAGAGAACTAAGGGATGAAGCTGTCATAGAGTTTCTACAAGCCATTTTTTATCCTAATCTTCCTGAAATATTAAATTACATGAGCTGCAGTAGCAAGATCTCTAGACAAAACTGTGCCATACTTACAAATTAAAAATAAATTATGAATGGCTCTGTGATGGTGTTCACAGGGGTTCCAGGATGAGGGAAGAGATGAGGATCTGACTCCATGTTTCAGAAGGCTTGATTTATTATTTTATGATATATATTACATTAAAACTATACTAAAAGAATAGAAGAAAGGATTTCATCAGAAGGCCAGCTAAGAATAGAATAGGAAGGAATGATAACAAAGGTTTGTGGCTGGGACTCTGTCTGAGCCAGCTGGGCTGTGATTGGCCATTAATTAGAAACAACCACATGAGACCAATCACAGATGCACCTGTTGCATTCCACAGCAGCAGATAATCATTGTTTGCATTTTGTTCCTGAGGCCTCTCAGCTTCTCGGGAGGAAGAATCCTAAGGAAAGGATTTTTCATAAAAGATGTCTGCGCCATGGCCCTGTACAGGAAAACGTAATTCTTCCCATTGAATGGACCTGGGAGAACATGTCTCTTAGGGCTTATAAAAACACTTGGAGAAGGCATCCATTTTTTGTTCTAAAGCAGTAAAAATCAATATTTGTGGCTGAATTTTGCATTGATTTTGCAGAGCAACAAAGGCAACTGGGGCTAGGCAACTAGGATTTAAGCTAATACTGTGAAAAAACAAAGATGATGCTTAAACCCAGATTCCAGGAGCTAAAGGGGTCACGTGGGCGTTTTTGAGACCCAGACATGAAATCGTACAAGCTGGAATTTGGCAGCTGAAGCACAGCACACTTCTGTGCTGGGAGCAGGGAGCCAGTCCATTTTCAGAATGCATCACACACCTTCAAACCCTGGAATTGGGAGGAGTGTGTGCAGAGCCCGAGCGCCGGATGCACCAGCGCCCCTTTGGGTGTGCAAGTGTGGGTTTCTTTCTGGAGGCTCATTCTCCTGGTCTTAATTGCTCTCAGAGGGGCAGAAGGAGCTCAGAGTGTTCTGCAGTGCTCAGCTGCTTCCTCAGAGCTCACACTCCCGTGGTGTCAAGCACCTGCAGCTCCTTTCCACATTCTGCAGAAATTCCAGGAGGATGCTGGATGGGTCAGCAATTGGTTCTCCTGCAATAGTGGTTATTCCCAAGTGCCTGGGAAAAAATAAAACCTTGTGGGTTTGGCATCGCTGCAGGCAGACAAAAGGACAAAATTACTGAATGTAAGTGAAATTGCTGGCAGGATGTTCTAAGATAAAGCACTGCCTGCTACCTGTGAAAAATACCTATATACATAGTTTTGTTCTTTGTGGGGTAATAATTCTGAGCTCTTTAATGACCACAGATGGTAAGGAATGTATTTTGAATGGTAATAACTATAATAACTCTTAAAAATATATAAAAAAATAAAACTCTAAAAAACACATAAAAAATAAAACTTTAAAAAAAATATATAATAACTATAATAATTCTTCTCAGCAAAGAACCTCAGCCACCTAGCTGAACCCCTGCTGTAGAAATGACTCAGGGGCAAAACTGATGATTCAGAAGGTGAAATCTGACTTCACGTGGCACGTGGGCGTTCTTCTGAGGTTTCCATTCAAGGATCCACCTTGTTTGGTTTATGAGCTCTGACAGGACCTCACAGCCCTCAATAGCAGAATGTAATACAAAGCACTGCACTAATTCAGAGGTGTCAGATCTGCCACCTGAGATAAAATACACACAGGTACCATTCAAGTTTCTTATTAAGCTCTCAGCCTTTTCTGTAGGAATAATTTAAATAGGCGAAGGGAGAATAAATTCAAGTTCCATATGGAAAATGCTGCTGAAAATAGCCAAGGAAAAATAATGCCAGTAAATAGCAATGTGAAGTACTATGGGAAGGTCTATTAAAACAATCAAATTTACACATACATCGCATTTAGTCTCAAAGCACCTTGTAAACATTAGTTAACCTCTTGTGCTATGGAAGTACAGTGTCACTGTCATATTTTCTGAAAATCCCCTTGCCCAAGATTCTTCTCCTGGGAAGCTGAGAAGCCTCAGAGAGAAAGGAAAACAATATTATCTCATTTGCTTCTCCTGTGTTTTGCTGCTTTGGAATGTGTTTGGAGATTTTTTATCCAACGTGTGAATTGTTTTAAATTAATGACCAATCACAGTCAGGCTGTGTCCGGACTCTAGAAGGTGTCATGAGTTTTCATTATTATCTCTTTAGCCTTCTGTAAGGATCCTTTCTCTATTCTTTAGTATAGTTTAGTATAGTATTCTTTAATATAACATAGTAACATAAAATAATAGATTAGCCTTCTGAGAACATGGAGTCAGATTCATCTTTCCTCCCAACAACGGGGGACCCAGAAAATACCACAGTATAGCACCAATTCCTCTGTTTTACAGGGTTGTGTCAAACTTCCAAGGAAGAGCTCATACATTCAGAAAGCAGCAAGGAGCAGGCTGTGGCCCTGGAGCCTTGGAGACCCTTTGTCCTGCTGGAAAAGGTTAGGACTCCTTTGTTACTCCATTTACTCAAGTAGGGAAACCAGATAGAGAGGTCCCTATCAGAGCAGCTCTGCAACAAGTGTGGTTCTTACTCCAGCTGCATCCCGTAACCATCACAGAGAACCAAGAGGCATTGCTGGGAAATTCCTCTTTCCCAAGAAAAGGAGCAGTGTGGGGGTGCCAGTTGTGGGTTTCTCTGGGCCTGCATTGAAGGCACTGGAGATGGTAGTTCATGTTCAGACTCAGGTGTTTGTTATTTCTTATCAGTACAACAGTCTCACAACCATGAGTTTGGCAGCTTTTTATTAGAAGGCACACAATGGCCAACAATCTCTTGTTACAAGGTCTTTTAAGACTAAACTGTCCAATTAAGAAAGGACACCTAGATTATTTTCCCTTTTTAACCCAACAACTGATCCCAAAGAGCTGCAATGGGGACTTTTCTGCCCAATTACAGAATGTCACCCAAACCCATGGAGAAGTAGGAATAAGAGGCATGAAGAAGAAACCCAGGACAACACCCTGTGCCCTCCATCTTGCTTCCATCCACAACATACTACAAATCCCAAAACCTAAATTTCTCACCCTAGTGATACACCCACACTGCTCTCTATAATCTATTTCACACTTTTGTGGATTCCATCTATCTTGAACTCTAGGAAACTTTCTCCATGAGTGAGGGTCAAAGGCAGTGCTGCCCTGGGGGTGAGGGCACCCCAGAGCAGACAGAGAAATGTTCCCAGTGCCCTGGGTTTGTACAGAGGGGCCAGGCAGTGCAGCCCCTGGCAGGCTGTGGCTGTTCCCTGCCTGTGAAGGTGTCCCTGGAACCAGGGATGGGGGCCTGGCCTCTGGGTGAGGAGCCTGGCAGGGAGCTCAGGGTGTTGGCTGCTCCTGCAGGAGAACTCGCTGTGGAAACACTGCATTATTTCCCTCAGACACTGGAATATGGCCATCATCATGTGAGGAAATATCCATGAACAAGTGGCCTTCTAATATTAACAAAGAAAAGAGAAAAGGTCATGAGCTACAAGGGCATAAATTCACTGTTAGGGCTGAGCAGGTGAGGAACACAGGGAGATGGAGCTGGAAGAGCATCATTAAAGACCTCTGCAGGTAAATGGTTTTTTCAGCTGTGGAGCTGCTTGGCATCAGCTGAGCCCAGTTCCTGGCTAAGGGAATTGGGTGGGGCCCTGGGGAGAGAGAGAGAGAGAAGATTGGGAACAAGTGGAGTTCACTTTGGAAGGCAGCTTCCCATCAATGATCCAGCAGCTGCCAGGTAGGGGAGGGAATGTTCTCCCCTCAACCCCTGCATGGTTCTGTGGCTTTCCTTTACTGGCTCTGGCATTTATTTGGCCACAGAGAAATGGAGTTCAGGTAGCAGAGCTGGCAGAGACCAGCACCATGGAAGAGGAGGGAGAGATTTTTCACTGATCTGCAGAGGCAACAGGCTGGGAAAAGGAATGGAGCCAGGCTAGCTCTGAGCTGAGACCAGTTGTGAGAGAGACTGTGATTTCAGTATCTCCATGGGATTCTCTTTGGATTTTATTTTATTTTGCTTTTGGAGTTTGTTGGTTTTTTTGGGTTTTTTTCCCTTAATTTCTTTTTCTAATCAAAAATACTTTATGTGACTCAGAGAGTCAAACGCTTTGCTGTAACAGAAGTGAATGTCAAGTCCTGTGAATAACTCCTGACTTACCTGTGAAGGCCTTTTATTTCCCCTAGCAACTCCCTGGTTAAAGAGAGCTCCGCTGGAAATACGCTTTGAAATTTTGTTTTCGGGAGATTAAAGTCTGATGGAAACACGCAGCTCTTGAATGAATGTCCCTTTGTCATGCTAAGATTGCCTGCAGAAACGCTCAAAGAAAATCTTCAGCTACCACTGTGTTTGTGGGGAAGGAACAATTTAATTGCAATAATAACAAGGTGATTCTGAAAGAATAAATCATGTCTGCAGCAAGCCATGCCTTGAGTGTGGATCGTGGTTGCAGTGACATCTCCAAACAATTACTCAGCACAGGAGAAGTCACTTAACATGGACTATAAAACTCAGAGGCCCAGCAGTGGGAATGTGCTGGGAACAGTTTTCCTGTTATATTTCCTACCCTGACCTTTTCCCAGGAGTGAGGGAGAAATTATCTCAGCTGTGGAAGCTGAGGTTGTTTGCATGAGGTTATCACAGGCAAAATGGCCTTTTCTGGATGAGCTGGACAATTCCTAGGGAAAGGGGATTGTTCCAATAGGGGAGAAACTAATTAAAAGCAACTCTTATGTGTGACTGGCAATGGGACTTGAATCCTCTTGCTGACTGGAGAAAATGGAGACACAAATATGGAAATGTTCACCCTCTTCATAGGTGCTCTGTGGGCAAGTAAAATGAGGCATTAATTTACTTTTTTTTTATTTATTGGATATATAATTAAAATAAATAATGCAAAATGCACTTGAATGCAAGCAAACACTTATTTCTGGAAAGAGTTATTAACTTCTGGGAAGTTTAGGTAAAAACTGTACAAATCAGGAAAGATTTCTTTATGTAGTTTGGTGTCATTATACAATTGGTTTCTTCAGGCAAATCTCACCTTCTGCATAAGACCAGCTTTTTCTTCCTGCCTATGATTGATTGATTTTATTCATTTCTTTATTATTTGTATATATTATGTGTGTGAACATTCTCCCAGGCATGATTCTTGATCACCAGGTGATTTGTCAGCTCTGAATTTCAGAGGGCCAGAATTAACAGAACAAGGTGGCTGAAGGGAAGAATCACAGAACTGTAAAGGTTGGAGAAGACCTCTGGGATCATCAAGTTCCATCTGTTAACCCAGCACCACCATCATGCTCACCACCAAACCATTTTCTCAAGTGCCAAAGAACACTTCCAAAGAAGTGTTCAAAATGGTTTGGTGGTGAACATGGTGACCTCCACTGCTTCTCTGGGTAGCCTGTTTCAATGTTTCCTGTGAACAATTTTTTCTTAATATCCAATCTAAACCTTCCCTGGCACAATTTGAGGCCATGTCCACTCATCTGCCTCTTGTTTCCTGAGATCCCTTTTATTAATCCCACCTGGTTACAGCCTCCTTCCAGGCAGCTGTGGAGAGTGAGAAGGTCTCCCCTGAGCCTCCTTTTCTGCAGGCTGAACACCCTCAGCTCCCTCAGACACTCCTCTTGAGACTTGTTCTCTTTCATCAGCTTTGTTGCCCTTCCCTGCTCATGCTCCAGTGTCTCAATGGCTTTCTTGTAGTGAGGGGTCCAAAACTGAGCCCAGTATTCTGGTGTGGCCTCACCAGCACTGAACACAGGGGTAGTTCTGCTCCATTTTTGTTGATTATGAAATTTGTGTATTTGGCCTGGGTCTGATTCACTTGGATGAGTTAATTTAAAACCTACTGTGCCTGTGCAAGCACATACCAAGGATTTAATTTGCTTGAACACCAAGAAGTGAATGAAGAATGAATGAACAAAGCCAAAGCCATTCACCTCCTCATTCAAGCAAATACCCAGGTAATAGAATTGGGAAAATGACTGAACTAAGCACTTATCTGGGGACTAATAATCACAGATTCTGCTCTTACTCTGCCAGGTGCATAGAGCACTATGTATACTCTGAATAACCAACAGAGACATGTATTACATGTACTGAAATTAAATAGAGTTGCAATCATGCTGCTTCCATCAGCTGCTGCAGCTGCAGCTTATTTGCATAAAGGGAGGGAACTTTTGGAAACTATTTCCTTTCCTGCCAGAACTGAGAGGGCCAGCTCTTTCTGAAACACTGAAATAGATCAGCCAGTTCAAAGAAACCAAAGCAGGCCTGAAATTCTGTATTTGGGTTCACACATGACCCTGACCTTGGACTTGGCTTGTTTAGGCAAGCCAGCATAAAGTCACTGACTTGGAGAGCAGAGGATTTCAGCACTGAGCTATTACAGTAGAATGCAGAGTGGACCCTGTTTCCTTACAGGGATGAAGAAATTTTTGCTTGTTTGTTTTGGTTTTTTGTTTTGTTTTTTTTTTTTTTTTTTTTTGCAGTTCTACTTCTTTGCCATGACTTTAACCTGGTGAGAATCAGAATGAAAAATGCCAAGAGCCCACCTTGTTTCTCTGTGCCATGGCTCCTTGGGGGCCCATGGAATGGAGAGCAGCACAGTCTGCCCTCACTGAGAGGTCGTGGTGATAAGGGAATTAAGTAATGAAGGGACTAAGTTAATTGGTGGCAGTTGCCTGACACAGATATCAAAATAGAGCTTCCTTTTGTCTCATCCCTCCTAGCTACATGAAGCATTTGAAGAACTTTACTATTCTTTGTCTTTGTTGAAAATTGCCATGCAAGATGTTTTCCATTCCCATCTGTGTGGCAGATTATCCTTTGTCAAGTGGGCAGCTTGCTTTATCTCTCTCTTTGAGTGACCACATTCACACCTCCCTCGGGAGGGGACATCTGCTGATAACAGCTATGGAATGTCACTGCATGGCTGATAAGAACTGTAACATCCCATTGGGAGATGCTCCGCCCAGAGGGAGGAGCCAAGCATTCCTACCCAGATATAATCCAGAGGTTTGTGAGACACCAGCACGGCTTTCTCCATGGGATTCCCCAGAGGAACAGCAGCTGCCTCTCCTTCCACTGGATCTTCAGAGGAAGAATCCATCCTTCTCTACAGATCCCCCTTGCTCCAGCAGAACCACCCCTGACACTGCAGGAGGGCTGCAGCCACATTTCCAATGGGACTGCCACCAACACCCACAGGGTGTCAGGCTGGGTTCTGACTCTGTCAGTGTTGTTCTAGTGTACTGCATTGTTTATTTTATCCTTTTATTTTTTTTTGCCCTATTAAATAACTGTTATTTCCTGCTCCCATATTTTTGCCTGAGAGCCCCTTCATTTAAAATTTATAGCAATTCAGAGGGGTGGGGAGGGTTTACATTCTCCATTTCAGGGGAGGCTCCTGCCTTCCTTAGCAGGCACCTGTCTTTCCAAACAAGACAGTCTTACACTGGAATATAATTTGTCAGTAGAAAGGTGACAGAAAAACTACCACAGCAACAGGCTTCTGAAATGAAGTTTGATCCTCTTTTGTGTGTGTGTTTGTGTGTGTGTTATTTGGAGAGAAATACAAAGACTTTCTCACATTAATTCCTGATTTCTTTCTATGTTGAATCCAATGCTTTTTCACTCAGATATTGGTTTGCTAGACATGCTGCAGTAAACAGACTTCCAGGGAGATATCAGGGCAATTTACTGCCCCAAAGATATTTGTCCCCATGAGCACATGCTAGAGATGGAGCCTGTCACTGTGCCCAGTGTTCTGTAAGATGAGGCATCTGAAACTCCATCAAATCTTGTGCTTTCTTTTCCTCATACTTTGTAAAGACCTCATTTTCTAGCAAAACAAGGTGTTCTGCCCTGACCAGGCTTTCTCTTGGTTAAACTCTGTCACTGTGAGCTGGGCCACCGTGGCTTGGCCAGATGATAATGTTGTCTCCCAGAGACACCACTCTAATCTTCAGTCTCATTTCATTTTGGGATCATTTCTTGCTGCTCTGTGCCCTTGTTTTGATAATTCAGAAGGAAATATTTTCACCAAGCATCCAAAGTGTGATCAAATGCTGGTGTAGGGTTTTTTGGGGTGGCTTTTTTTTTTTTCCTTTCAATTCAAACTTCATTCCTCTTCTCTTTTGCAAGATCAAGGGTGAAGATGTAGCCCAGATTCATTCCAAATCACTTACTGCAATTCCTACAGCCTTTTTTCCCCCCATGCATACACACCTCTTTCCATCTCTTCAATTCCTCCGCAACTCCCATCACTTCTGATTCATTTCTGTGTTTTATATCTACTCCTGGTGCAGCCCCTGGGATCCATAGCAGTTACAGGATTTGGGACCAAAGAAGGCTGGATGACAGCACTTCCTTTGAGCCAGATGTGTTTTGGCACACCTGCATCAGTGATGTGAGAGGGCACTACAAGAACACTGAACTGGATCCAGACTGAAAAAAGCTTGACAGCTTTGTGATTTTCAAACCTCAGCTGCCTGGGATGATTTTAGTAGTTGCTGTGAGGTTCACAGGAAGACTTTAGTCAGGTAAGAACCTAAAATTCAGTGCAGAAACTATTAATGCAGCCCTTATTCCATATGCCAGCCCTTTGCAGACCTTTGAGGCCCTTTCAGTCCTTCAGAGTGGCACAAACCTTCCACCTGGTCCCTTCCACAGAGACAGGGGAGCTGGTGAATGAGCTCTCAGATTTAATCTGAGCCATCAGCTCTAGTGGAAATCATTGTTAATTAAAGAAAACTCATCCCTGTTTGAAGCAAATGCTGGTTCACTGGCAGCATTAATCACTCCAGGGGCAGACTGGCATTTCCCCTTCTCTCTTGGCATGGGTGGAAACCACCCACGTGTTTGGAGCTTCCAGCTCCTCCTGCTGCGTGATGGCACAAAGGGGCAGATTTGTCACTCTCTGGGGACCAGCCATATGAAACTGTTTTATTTGCTCAGTCATTTGCAGAGGGTGGCTGGTTTGTGCCTGGGAAAGCCAGCTGGTGTCAGATGGCTGCTTTAACAATTAGGAGAGTGCTGTTACTGCTGCCTAGGGGAGGGGGTTTATCCCTTATCAGAGACTCAAACATCTTTTCACCCTCCACCAATGACCATCCCCACCTGCAAGGAGCTAGGAAAACCTCCCCAGCTCACTGCAGAACAAGACAGGGCCAGTGCAATGAGCAACAAAAATCCACAAATACTGATTCTCCTGGGAAACACAAAGGTGGAGGGGACAGAAACTGAAACCTCAAAGGGCTTTTCCTTTCCCTTGTGGTAAATTATTAAATGTTAACCTTGATTGCAGCATTAGCCTAAAATCCCTGTGTTCAGACCCTTTTATTAGCAGTTCTCCAACTTTTCCAATGTGCCACCTTTGAGCCCCAGCAAAGATAGTTCTGGTCCCCATTTTCCTCTTGCCCACCTCATCCCCTTGGTCTCAGATTCAATGTTATGTTCTCCATGCCACTGCCAAAGAAATGCTTCCTTAACAGGGATGAGAGGAAAGAAAAGGTGAGAAACAGAGGCTGAATTCCCAGAGGCTCCTTCAGCCCTGGTGGGACTTGATGAATTCCTGTCACACCTGTGAACAGCAGCACCTAAGTGGGTAAATTCAGTGTTCAGGCAGGAAACAGAGCAGCTGGCAGCTGTGAGAGAAGCCCTGGGGGAAGGAAGATTTGTCACTGTCTATTGATGAGTGGTGGGAAATAACTCACAAGGGCAGGTCCTTTCAGGAACAGGGAGGTTTGGTGTGACCGTGTTCACAGGGGCCTCAGGTTGAGGGAAGAGAGGATCTGACTCCATATTGCAGAAGGCTTGATTTATTATTTTATGATATATATTACATTAAAACTATACTAAAAGAATAGAAGAAAGGATTTCATCAGAAGGCCAGCTAAGAATAGAATAGGAAAAAATGATAACAAAGGTTTGTGGCTCAGACTCTCTGTCTGAGCCAGCTGACTGTGATTGGCCATTAATTAGAAACAACCACATGAGACCAATCACAGATCCACCTGTTGCATTCCACAGCAGCAGATAATCATTGTTTACCTTTTGTTTTTGAGGCTTCTCAGGAGGAAAAATCCTAAGGAAAGGATTTTTCATAAAAGATGTCTGTGACATTTTGGGGCATTTTGTCAGCTAGTGAAAGGAAACAATCACACTGACAAAGTTCCAGCCTGATGCTGCACTGCCAGGGACCCTAAAAAAGGACAGATGGGAGATTGAGGATTTTGTTTGTTGGTTTGGGCCTGCCTGTTGTTGATTTTTTAATGGCAAAATCTCTGATGAATTTCACATTGACTCCTTCCTAGAGAATTTAGATGGATATCTGGTGGATCTGGGGCAATTTCCAATTGGACTGCCACCAACACTCTGACCAACAGGGTGTCAAGGTTGTGCTCTGACTCTGTCAGTGTTGTTTTGATTTACTGCATTGTTTATTTTATCTTTTTATTTTCTTCCCTAATAAACAGCTGTTATTCCTGCTCCCATATTTTTGCCTGAGAGCCCCTTAATTTCAAATTTATAAGGGTTTGGAGGGAGGGGGTTTACATTTTCCATTTCAGGCGAGGCTCTTAGCCTTGGAGCGGACTTGGGCCGTGGTAAGTGGCAGTGGTGGCTTTGAGGAGGTGCCCCAGCTGCTGGGGAGCAAGCACTGGAGGTGCCTGAGGGATGGGGATGGGGCCAGCACAGCCAGGGCTGAGCAGACAGCCCTCGGTGGAGGTCTCCTGTTTTGAGAAATCTGCACTAAATGTGTTCTCTAGTGCGGGTAAAGGGAGTCATTCTGGGGTAGAACAACAGTCAGGGCTGCTGGAAATTGAAAGAAAAAGTGAGTGAGGCATAGAGAGGCAGTGAATGCAAAACATTTGTCCTGTAAGAGCACCTTCACAGCATTATGTCTCAGTTTGGAAAGACAGGTGCCTGCTAAGGGAGGCAGGAACCTCCCCTGAAATGGAAAATGTAAACCCCCTCCCTTTGAAATGCTATAAATTTGAAATGAAGGGGCTTTCAGGCAAAAATATGGGAGCAGGAATCACAGCTCTTTATTAGGGAAGAAAATTTAAAAAAAAAAAAGCAAAAACAACAATGCAGTAAATCAAAGCAACGCTGACAGTCAGAACACAACCTGACACCCTGTGGTGTCAGGGAGCAGTCCCATTGGAAATGTGGCTGCAGCCCTCCCAGCAGTGTCAGGGGTGGTTCTGTTGGAGCAGGGATCCTGTAGAAAAGGGTGCAGTCTTCCTCTGAAGATCCAGTGGAAGAGGCAGCTGCTGTTCCTCTGGGGAAATCCCATGGAGGAGCCATGCTGGTGTTCCAGAATCTCCAGATTATATCCAGGTAGGAACACTTGGCTCCTCCCCCTGGGTGGAGATTCTCCCAGTGAGATGATGGAATTTTATCAGCCATGCAGGGACACTCAATGGCCCTTTAACAGCAGATATCTCCCTGGAGGGAGGATTGGTTTACGGAAGAGATAAGGAAAACTGCTCAATGAACAGAAGATAACTGCCCCACCTCTAAGAGACAGCAAATAGAATACACATTGCCTTGCAATCCGGGACACGTGAGGACTGGGATTGGGACAGGGCTGGCTGCTGTCTGTCCTCCCCCTGCCTCACCCAGGACCCCCTGTTTTACCCCAGCAGCCTCCTGATGTGGGGGCTCATCGTCTGGGCACCAGGCTGAGGTGTCCCTGCTGAGGGGACACTCCTTAATCAGCAGAGTGAGCACTGTGGGGTCAGATCAACCTTGGGAACAAGGATGCTGCGGGGAAGGATGCTGCCAGGGAAAGGTGATTTGGAAAACACTGCCAGGAGAAGGTGAGTTGGAAAACACTGCCAGGGAAAGGTGCCTCACCATGATTTGGGAAACAAACACTGCCAAAACACTGCCAGGAAAGGTGAGTTGGAAAACACTGCCACTGCCACTGAGAAGGTGAGTTGGAAAACCCATGATTTGGAAAACACTGCCAGGGAAAGGTGCCTTGGAAAACACTGCCAGGGAAAGGTGCCTTGGAAAACACACGCTTGCTGTAAGGGTCTCCATGAGGATTCATCCCATCCAAGACATCCAGCTGAGGTATTTCAGGTGAAGACTGACATCACCAGGCTCCTCCTCTTGTCATTGAAAGGCTCAACTCACCCTGTAGAGAGTGAAGGGTAGCACTGCTCCATCTTTTTCCTGCAGTGCTCGAGCCCTGACCCCATCAGAGCCTTCCAGGAGCCCTTCAGGTGCTTTCACCAAATGAAATTTTTCCCCTTCCTACACAGCTTGTAGCTTAATCAATACAGCCTAAAGACAGAGCAGCCTGCAGCTGCCTTCTGTGCTGCTGGCTTTGGCCAGGAGCAGAACAGCTCTGTGTCACAAACTCTGTGGTCCCGCAAGCCTGGAAGGGGAAAGGAAATAAAATCCAAGTGCAGGCAGAGCAGGGAGGTGAGGCCTGCCCATAAAACAGAGCACACAGCACTAGCAGGGCAATTGAAGGGCCTCCAGGGCTTCCTTCTGATCCAGGGGATGCTTTGGAACAGAATACCAAATATCCAGAGGCCTGGCCTTGGCTTCATATCAAGGGGAGATTGATTGGTGCAGGAGTGGTGGTGAGCCATGGGCATTTGAGAATCCCAATGTCAGAACTTCATGCCAGCCTTCAGCCGGTGCTAATCAGGATCTGATTTAAGGTTCAAGATTTTTTTAGGCAAAGTTTTATTTGACCTTTAAGCATCCTTTCCCAAGTTATGTGTTCTTTTCAGCCATTTTCTTACCAGCCCAAGCACAAAAGGTCTCTCCAGCAGGACAGAAGTGTCAGGATATTTTCTTTCTTTTTTTTTTCTGTCTGGCTTGCAGCCTCCTCTGTCTCATGGCAAAGGCAACTTTCCCTTTTATGCTCCCTGCACCAGATGGATAAATTAGACTTGCTTTTGCCTATTTGCTGGCAACTGTACTGCAAGATCTCAGGCACTTGATATTAACTGAATTATTATCAGTTAATAACAGCTTTCTGTGCAGTGTAAACTGATATGCTAAAGAAGAGTGGGCCTAATAGTCAAGCATTTTCTAGATTACTCTTCCATTTACTAAAAGCAAGCAATTGCTGCTAAAAAAAAAGAAAAAAAGGAAAGACAGATTTCATCTTGCTGTGCAAGATGTGCATTTCAGCAGCTGCAGGTTTCTCAGAAGGCTTTTTGGAGTTAATCAGCAAAAAGGGCAAAGGGCAGGCAAAATCCGGGCTGGGAGATTTTCTTGGCGGATTTTCAAGTCCATTAATAACAGCTCAGTCCCTGGCAGGGTGGGGGAGCAGAGCAGATGTGGGGGTAAAGGCAGAAGAGCTGAGCTGCTGGGAGGGGAAAGGAGAGGGCATCTGTGCTGCCCTGTGATGGCTGAGAGGGCAGAGCAGTCCAGCTTCCACACTGGCAAACCCCAGCAGCCGCTGGAGGAGGATGAAATCAGCCCTGGGACGTGTCCAGCCCCAGGGATGCCAGCAGGGAGCTGCCCCAGGGGCCCCTCTCCTGCACAGATCTGCTGCCTCCTTGCTGCCCTGGCTCCTCACTCTGTCTTAGCATGGGCTGGGAGGTTTTCCTGCGCTGTTTTTGTGTTCCCTTTGCTGCCTCTCAGAGAAACAGGACACTTGGACCTCTGCCTCTCTCCCCACACCTGGCTGGGGGATCAAGAGGTGCCTGTGCCAGGAGGAGAGGTGCATGCTGCTGCTGGGGGCTCCTTGGGAGAGGCCTCCTGACCTGTTGATGGCACATTTCTGTCTGGGAATGGCGGGAAGAGAAGCTCCTCTGTATCCCTGCGTCCTGCCCCTGCCTTGCAGCTCCCACTCCCTTCAGTCAGCTGCTGCTCTCAAGCCACAAATTCTGTCACAGAGGTCTGTGCCTGGCTCTTGCCGTGGTGTTTGTCTTGTCAGAGGAGTCTGAGAAGACTTTCTGGTGTTGCTCCAGGCTGACTCCTTTTCTCTTCCATGGGTCAGGAAGCCTCCCCTCTGCATTAGCAGGGCTGGCACCCACGTGTTCCATCCCTCACTGCCTCCCCTTTGCTCTGTGCTGCTGGCAGGGGCTGGCAGGATGTTTTCCTAATTTTGCAGCACCAAAGCACAAGGAGCAGATGGGCTGAGCCTGTTGCTGAGTCTGCTTCCTCCCCTCTCAGCATATTCGGCAAAGGGGAGGAGATGCTGGAAGCCTGGGCTTGTGCTGGGGCCAGAGCCTGGCATCAGGTTGGTGCTTGCTGCAGGTCCCCAGCTGAGCCTGCAGGGTGGGCTCAGCCCCATGGGTCCCACCGAGGCACGGCCTGAGAGCCTGCAGAGTTACACAGATCTGGTTCTGGCTCCCAGGGAGGTGTTTGTCAGGGTGAGAGCCCTCCTCTCTTGCTCACAGCACTGCCCACAGGGGTTATGGGCATCAACCAGCCATGCTACAGCAGCTCAGGTGGGCAAGCAGAACTTTGAGGTACCCTGAGGCCGTCCCACATTGTGGGGGTGTTCACAGGAGTCCCAGGATGAGGGAAGAGATGAGGATCTGACTCCATGTTTCAGAAGGCTTGATTTATTATTTTATCATATATATTATATTAAAACTATACTAAAAGAATAGAAGAAAGGATTTCATCAGAAGGCCAGCTGAGAATAGAAAAAGAATGATAACAAAGGTTTGTGACTGACTGAAACAGTCTGAGACAGCTGGGCTGTGATTGGCCATTAATTAGAAACAACCAACATGGGATCAATCACAGATGCACCTGTTGCATTCCACAGCAGCAGATCACCATTGTTTACATTTTGTTCTTGAGGCCTCTCAGCTTCTCAGGAGAAAAAAATCCTAATGAAAGGATTTTTCATAAAACATGTCTGTGACTCACATGGACAAAATTGCTCTCAGG
Organism: Emberiza elegans; assembly: GCA_024865655.1. NCBI lineage: Eukaryota > Metazoa > Chordata > Aves > Passeriformes > Fringillidae > Emberiza > Emberiza elegans. The sequence continues at coordinate 2,564,201 of JALJVW010000184.1, read as the reverse complement.
GCTAAGTTGAACCTTTCAGTGACAAGAGGATGAGCCTGGTGATGTCAGTCTTCACCTGAAATAGCTCAGCTGGATGTCTTGGATGGGATGAATCCCCATGGAGACCCTTACAGCAAGCATGGGTTTTCCAAGGCACCTTTCCCTGGCAACGTTTCCCAAATCACCTTTCCCTGGCAGTGTTTTCCAAGGCACCTTTCCCTGGCAGTGGTTTCCAAATCACCTTTCCCTGGCAGTGTTTCCCAAATCACCTTTCCCTAGCAACGTTTCCCTAATCACCTTTCCCTAGCAGTGTTTCCCTAATCACCTTTCCCTGGCAGTGGTTTCCAAATCACCTTTCCCTAGCAGTGTTTTCCAAATCACCTTTCCCTGGCAGTGTTTTCCAAATCACCTTTCCCTGGCAGTGTTTCCCAAATCACCTTTCCCTGGCAGTGGTTTCCAAATCACCTTTCCCTGGCAGTGTTTTCCATGGTGAGCACCCTGCAAGTGCTTGGTTTGCTCTCCCCGCAGCATCCTTGTTCCCAAGGTTGATCTGACCCCACAGTGCTCACTCTGCTGTTTAAGGAGAGTGTCCTCCAGCTTGTAGAAGCCCTCCCTGGGCATTGTACCATCCCTGTGGGCCAGCATGGAGACAAGGGGTAAAATGAGCACCAAATTGCACAGCACTGTAGCTAAGGTGCCCTTCACAAGGCTTGCAGGGCATGAATTTCTTACAGAAATAATGTGCACCTCTCCAGACAGTGAGGACTGAACTTCTGCAGATTTCCAACTTCTGCAGGTTTTTTTTAGATGTTTAGCATCCCTAAACAGAGCTCTGCATCCTGATGGACTGAGCAGGGAGTTGAGGAGGGTGCAGCAAAAGTGTCCAGGCTCAGGTGATCTGAGACAGGGTGGAGGGGTCTGGATGCCTGTTTGGGTATTTTTTATTTTTATGGTTGTCCAAGGAATGAGAGAAATGAAATGCATTTTGGTGGCTCCACAGCTAGCCTAGATGATGTTGTTTTCGTGCCTGTCAGATTCAGGCATTTTGTTAAAATTAGAGATGATAGATTTATGGCCCAGAAGGGACTGCTGCAGCAGGCCAGACTTCCCTCTGTGATTTCAGCTTCTCTAGTCCTCTTCTACCCCTTGGTGCTCTCCCCTCCAGGGACAGGGCTTTTCAGGCACAGCTCTAACACAGACACAGAGGAGCAGTAGCCCAAAGGCTGCTGGTTTGTGCAGAATGGACCATGGCCACTGTGACAGCAGCAGTCAGTCCCTGGGTGCTGCTCCCTTCTGGCCCAGAGGGCTGCCTCAGCACCTTCCCTTCCTTCCCTTCCTTCCCTTCCTTCCCTTCCTTCTCTCCATGTGCATGGCTCAGGACAGAAAAACAAATATTTGAAGGTTTGAGAGGGAAATGGGGACAGGGACAAAGATCTCCAGTGTTCTTTTAGAGGAGACAAATTGACCTCTGGCACCAAGGGTTTTTCTGGAGAGGCACACTGGGATCAGAGCACCATTCCTATTGCCCATTTCCAGCGTGCTCTCTTCCTTCTTGAGCAGAGTTTGGTTTTCCTCCCTTCCTTTAGCAAAGTGTGTATCTCAGCACCCCCTCTCCCCTTGCCAGGGCTCTTTCCCAGGCTTTTCTGCTTTCCTTTGCACTCTTCAAGGGCAGCCCCAGTGCGTGACCCAGCTGTTGTCCAGCAGGGTGAGATGAGGTATCAGGCAGCACCAGGTGTCTGAAGTGGCCAAGCTGCACACAAGTGTTGCTCCACTGCAGGTTACAAAGCCCCAAATGGCTGCGTGCCTACATTTTATTTATTTCTTTTTATTTTTTTTTTTAAGCAACGTTCCTACCATAATTCCACGGGGTAAGAAACTGATTAAAATGTACCAAACAGTATCATCTTTAGTGCTTTGAAAAATCCCCGCAGCTGGTGGGAGGCTGTGGAGGAGGGAGTGATTGATGCAAAATGTCCCCTCTCCCCAGGAGATCTTTCTCCCCCACGCCCAGAATCCTGCTCCTTCCTACTTACATAACTTTGCCATCTCCCGTAGCAGGTGCAGCTGATTTGTCACCTGGAGGAAGCTCAGCCAGGGGCTGGAGCAAGGGACGGAGGCTTGGAGGGTCCTGCCTTCCGTCCCTGGCATGCAGTGGGCTCTTGGCTCCAGTTTCCCTGCTGGCGAAGGAGATCCTGCTGGTCTGTGCCTCGCTCAGCCGATGGGGGATGGAGCGTGTGTGCTGACAGGAGCGCTTTGAGATGCTCCCATGGAATGTGTTCATTTATTAATGGAATCTTCTCTAATCATCACATTTCTTTGCGTTAACCTGACGAGAGTGCGTTGTGAGGGTGCAGTGTGGAGTCCAGCGAGCAGAACCTGACCCTGAGGCAGTGGCCCCAGATGTGGGCAGGGAGGCAATGCTGGAGAGGCAGGGGCAGAGCTCTGCTGGTGCCCAGGACAGCACGTGGGATGGGCTCGGAAAGGGTGGGTATTTTTAGGGAGAAGGAATTTTGGCAATATGGACAAAACAAATCTCAGCTGAGGGGAAACACTGAGAGCTGCTCAACGCGTGCATGCGTGATGATGCACGTGTGTTATTTTAGGAGAAAGCTCATGTGCCTGTCCCCTGAAGCACATGGCAGTGCTCCTGAGCCCTGCCAGCCCCCAGCTGGGTTGGGACACCTTTATCCAGTCCCAAACACCACAGATGTGCCTGGACTCTTGGCTCAAGGGGGCTCCGGGAGTTGGTCAGCCCAAACCCATTTACAAAACGCTTTGCAGCCATGTGGCAGCAATGGGAATGTCACATTCCTGGCACCACCGCCATGTGTCTGGGATGTGACCAGAAAAGGAAAGGCTGCTGCCCTGCCAGAGTGTGGAGGGAGAGAGTGTGAGCAGTCCCTGTGCAGCAATGGGGAGGCAGAGGCGATTTTTGCCTGCTCTGCAGTCTCAGTGTAACACCACTGAATTAATCTGCCGAGCTGTAATACTTGAATCCTGGTATTTTTGTATATTAAATCAGGAGAAGCAGCCCTTGAGGCAGGAGCAGGGATTGTCTGTGTTCCTGCAGCACCCAGGCTGGGCAGATGCTGCATGCAGCTAGCAGCAACAACCATCATTAGGTTTAATTAGTGATCAATATGTCATTTCAACTAATGTGAGAAAGTTTACCAGGCAGGCTGTATCGGATTTTCTGGGAACAATGCAAGGAATAGGAATATTTCAAGAATATTTCAATAAGCAGATACTGCTGCCAGGCCAGGCTTGTCTTCATGGTGTGATGTGCCTGCAACACTGGAGCTCAGCCTTTGTGCAGGGTCAGAGGGGAGGCTTTGGTCCCTGGTGTGGTATTTCCAGGGTTCTCTGTGGCAGGAAGGAATGATGAATCTGACTCCATGTTCTTAGAAGGCTAATTTATTATTATATTGTATTTTGTTATATTATGTTATATTATGTTATAGTATATTATAGTATATTACATTATATTTTATTACATTACATTACATTATATATATTGTATTATATTATGTTATGTTATATATTGTTATATTATGTTATATATTGTTATATTATATTATATTATATTATATTATATTATATTATATTATATTATATTATATTATATTATATTATATTATATTATATTATATTATATTATATTATATTAATTATATTATATTGAAAGGACACAGACAGAAGGCTTAACAAGATACTAATGAAAACTCGTGACCCCTTCCAGAGTCCCGACACAGCCTGGCACCGATTCTAACACAACACATACAATATTCCTTTCAATATTTGCGAAAAGCCAATCATAAAATAGGCATTTTTCACATCCTGAAAGTGGGAAACGTGCAGATCTGCACAGGGGAAGCCACAGGCAGGGTGAGGTACGTGGCTGCCCCTGCAGTCCTGTTTTCAGACCGGGTAGCTCACCCTGGGGCCCAGGAGCTGTGTCGTGTGTTGGAGGAAATCCCGAGCAGGAACAAGGCAGCCCCAATTAGCAGATGTCAGCGAGGCACCAGCTTGTCATTTTTCTGGCTTCAGATCCCCAGGCTTGCACACCAAAAGGTCCCCACCTAATAAGTAACATTTTGCTCACTGCAGCCTGGTGCTAGGACCATGGAAGGGTTTGGGCTGGAGGGGACCTCAAAGATCAACCCCTCTGCCATGGGCAGGGACACTTCCCACGACTGCAGGGTTTCTCAGTGCTCCATCCAACCTGGCTCGAGAGCCAGAGATGTGTCCTTGTGAAAAACGCCAATCACTTGTTTTTAAAATTTTAAAAGTTTAATAGCAATAAAATAGTTATAAAAATAGCAATATAATTAGAGTAATAAAAGTTTGGACAATTTGGATTAGGACAATATGAGACAATAAAAACAAAGAGTTATGGACAGTCTGGATACCTCTTTCTGGGCAAAATAAGCCCGGAAAACGACCCACGTTAACAGAGGATTAACCCTTAAAAGCAACAGCCTGTTACATATTCATACACCTCATCCATGATGCATAAATTCCATTCAAATACAGGATTCTGTCTGGTCAGTGTCACCTTCTTCCTCTTAATTCTAATAGCTGAGCAAGGCGGGAAGAAGTTCATTTCTTCTAATAATGGAGCAATAAATTCTCTTTCTCTGAAAGATTTAGGTGTCTTGTGGCTGCTATCTTGGTGCGAGTCCTTTCTTTAAAAAAATGTATCTTACATAGCATAGTTTTTATTTTAACACTATGTTATAGCCTAAAACTATATTTAACACACTACTTGAGAAAATTAACACAGCCTTACTTTCTAACACAACACATACTATATTCCTTTCAATATTTGCGAAAAGCCAATCATAAAATAGGCATTTTTCACATCCTGAACGTGGGAAACGTGCAGATCTGCACAGGGGAAGCCACAGGCAGGGTGAGGTACGTGGCTGCCCCTGCAGTCCCATTTTCAGACCTGGTAGCTCACCCTGGGGCCCAGGAGCTGTCTCGTGTGTTGGAGGAAATCCCGAGCAGGGACAAGCACAGGCAGCAGCAGCATGTCTGCTGAAGTCACACTCAGGCAGTATTTTTAAAAGTGGCTTGAAAGAACTGCCAGCTCCTCCGCTGCTGAAAATGGGGTTATTTTTAGCAATTAGCTGTATTCAAATGTTCCTTCCACGATCTGCACATGCAGTAAAATGGTTTAGTAGATTACCAGATATTCCCCCAGGTAAAAGCAGTGTTTGCTGTGTTAAAAAAAAAAAAAAAGTTAACTCAGATGGGAATCTTCACACTTCACAGTACCAGTTCACACTGAGGCAGGGATGGGAAAGGGGTATGACCTTGGGGATTCCTGTTAACATTTGTGTGCCCCCATTCTGAGAAAAACTTGACTATTCAGCTATGCTGCCTGGCTCCTGGTGGGGCTTTGCATTACTACAGCTTCTTTCAGCTCACAACCTCAGACCTTTCCCTCAAGAAGGTGGAGGTGGACAAGATAATCAGTAGGTGAGCGGGATCTATTCCCATCTGGCAAACTCTTGCTGTTGAATGTAGTCCTCAAAAAAATCCTTTTGGCTTTCCTGGCGTGTGGCAGTCTGTGCCTTCCTATAAACTGTACTGTGATGTTAACAATAACCCTAATAGTGGTTAAGAAGAGCGTTTCTCAAACTGGTCTTGCATCAGCCATCAGGCTGCCATGGGGTGGCAGGAGATGGCTCAGATCTGGAGATTACATGGACTGCTATGGAATAGGAGCAGTGCCTCAGATGGCCCTGATTCTGCAAATACTGGAATTGCTTTTTCTGCAAATACTGGAATTGCTTTTTCTCAAAGCATGTGCTTACACTTGAAGTCTGCAGTCGAGGAGTTTAAGCAGAGACACAAAATTAAACAAGTGTTCAACAGATTTGTTACAATTTTAAGCCCTCTGTTTCAGAGGGCCTGGCATTCAGTACTGCAATGCAATTTTAATGCCTCTTGCTTGATCTGTAAAAGCTGGAGAATTATTTAGCTGGGGAAAAAATGTAAAACATTGATTGCGTGCATTTGGCAGCTTTCCCTGACTTTGGACAGGGGAGAGCCACAGGCCTGCCATGTTCAGCATTTCTTTGAGTGGAGCAAGAGGATGCTGGAGGTTGTGGGTGCTGAAAGGCAGCTCTCCCATCATTTGGACTTTTTCAGGAAGGACTGGATGGAAAAAGCTCCTTTCAGTTATAAAATCACCTGTGGAATAAGTTCAAATCCTTTCTTCGGCAGGGCAGGAAAGGGAGGCATAGTCTGCCTTTTATTTCTCCTGATGAGAATCTCTGTGAGTCAAGATTTCCTTTGCAAGCCAATATGGAAACTTTAATGCCTGACATTAAATATTCTTTTTAAAGCTGTGCTGAACTGAGAGGAAAAAAAAAGTTAATTAGAGCTTCTTGCAAAGGAAATAAAAATGTATATTAGTTAAAGTAGTGACATTTCCTTTTGATAGAAAACTGGTGTTTCCAAGAGTCTGAGATAAAGGCTAATAGGCAGGCTAATCAAAGAACACAGGAACAAGTCCTTATGCAATACCTCTCCCTTCTGTTCAGTATAAATCCATTTGATCTTTACCATTGAGCAAGGGAATTTAGCTTCATGTCACAAAAAAAAGAATATCGGAGGGTAGAAGAGAAGAATTGTGTCCAGGCCAAAAGCTTTCTGTCTGGGTGTCTAGGTTTGGAAAGACAGGTGTCTGCTAAGGAAGGCAGGAGCCTCCCCTGAAATGGAAAATGTAAACCCCTTCCCTCTGAATTGTTATAGATTTTAAATTAAGGGGCTCTCAGGCAAAAATATGGGAGCAGGAATCACAGCTCTTTATTAGGGAAGAAAATAAAAAGATAAAATAAACAATGGAGTAAACTAAAACAACACTGCCAGAGTCAGAACCCAACCTGACACCCTGTGGGTCAGGGTGTTGGGAGGCAGTCCCATTGGAATTGTGGCTGCAGCCCTCCTGCAGTGTCAGGGGTGGTTCTGCTGGAGCAGGGATCCTGTAGAAAGGTGCAGTCTTCCTCTGAAGGTCCAGTAGAAGAGGCAGCTGCTGTTCCTCTGGGAAATCCAGTGGAGAAGCTGTGCTGGTGTTCCAGAATCTCCAGATTATATCCAGGTAGGAATGCTTGGCTCCTCCCCCTGGGCAGAGCATCTCCCAATGGGATGCTGCAGTTCTTATCAGTCATACAGTGACATTCAATAAAATGGCAAATAGGATACAATTTGCTTGGCAATCCAGGACACTGGGCTTACAGGCATCTTTCTCCACAGTCAAGTTGCAGTGAGATGTGGAGCTTGTTTTGGCCTGCTGTAAAACCAGGCACCAGCCATACATGTAGGTCTCAGATACTGAGGATCTCTCAGAACTCAGTCTGGGGCCTGAGCCCCAGACTCAAATTTATGTCTAGGATGTGGGGAAGTGCTGTTCTGCAGCCCAGCTCTGGATCTTACATTGCCCTTCATGTTTCTCTTTTTTTTGTGTTTCTCTCCTGTTCCTTTTCACCCTCCTCCAATTTATCCTCTTCCTTATCTGCTGCTTTGTTTGTCTGCAGCATCTTGCTCTTCATATGACCAACACCAAAATCCCTGCTTCTAAAAGCCAGAGGTGATAATTTCTTACTCCCAAAAGCATTGCATCTACCATAGGAGGAATGCTGTACTGGAACTCAGTTTTGTGGACAGGATTCACCAGCTGGAGAAGTAGGAGCACTCTTTTTGATGCAACCAGTGGTGCTTTGATTACCCACAGAGCACAGCATCCATAGGTAGAGTGTGAAAAATGTGCTTTATATTATTGGCTTTTTGCAAATATTAAAATGAATATTATATGTGTTATGTTAGAAAGTTATGCTGTATTAATTCTCTTAAGTAGTGTGTTAAATATAGTGTTAGGTTACAACATAATGTTAAAATAGAAACTACGCCATGTAAGATACTTTTTAACTAGCTCAAGAAAGAGATGAGATAATCAAGAAATTTTTGCGCAGAGATAACAGCAACAAGACACTGAGAGCCCAAAGAGAAGAATTATTGCCTCCGTATTGGGAAGACCCAGTCTCCTTGCAGACTCAATGGAGTCTAACAATGATTTACAAGATGAAGGGGGGGAAGTTGACAATAACCAGAAAACACCCTTTGTTTGAAAAGAATTTTTGAATCATGCATGACATATTTGAATATGCAACAGGCCTTTTCTTTAAGAGTTAATCCTTTGTTAGCAACCATGCTTTCAATAGAAAAGCATCCAAACATCCATCATTCTTTACTTTTTTATTGTCCTAACTCTGACTGTCCAAATTCTTATTTCTCTAATTATACTACTATTTTTATAACCATTTTATTACTGTTAAACTTTTAAAATTTTAAAACAAGTGACTGGTGGTTTTCACAGAGCATCAGGGCAGGGGTCAGGCTCAGAAGGGCAGAACCATGCTTTCTGCAAGTGTGGGGATTTTTTTGTAAGTTCTTAAAAGATTAGAGTTCTGCTGCTTGTAAAGCAAGCTGAAGAAGCTGCTTTTAATGGGCTTTCCTCCTCACTCAAAAATGAAATGTCCAAAGAAGCATTTAGAAACTTCTAGGATTGTATCAGTCAGTCCAGTTCCTTCATGGAATGCTGCTCTGATTCTGAGTTCAGGCAATTTCTGTTTCAAATACCCGGTGGCTTTTCTTTTCTAATTACACTAATTAGCCGCAATTGAAAATAAAGAACCTGATGCTTCATGTCTGGCACTGCATGTTCCTTGACAGAAGAGAGACAAGCTGGTGTTTGTGTCTTTCCCCACGAAGAAGAAAAGTTTGAGCAGGTTTTGAAGCCCAGAGTGAAAATAGGTTTTGCTGCAAAAGTCACTGGAAGTCAGAAAGCCACCCAGAACAGCTGAGGCCACCAGGGAGGGAAATGGAGGGAAATGGATGCAATTTCAGCTTCCCTTCAGGAAGCCACAATGCCACCTTTGTGCACCTTTGGGCTTTCTGGTTTTAGCTGCAAAAAGGGATGGGGTGAAGCACTTTGCATGCATCTTTGTCAGACTCCTCCACAATGCATATGCCGAGCTTGAAAATTGAGGCACCCACCCCTGCTTGCATTCACTGAGCCTGCTGGACATTTTGCCATGCACATTCGCGTGAAGAGGATCTCATGTTGGTTCTCTTTCTTAAAAACTGGTATTATGTGGGAATTCAGCACATCCCTCTGGGATGTTCAGAGCTACCGAGAACCCTTGTGGGGGGGCTCGGAGGTCCTGGAATGTTGCCAAAAGCACCTGGTGGCTTGACTTTGACACTGTTAGGGATCTGCCACCTGTTTGTGGGGATATGGGAATCACTTGGGTTTGAATGGTTTGTTCACAGGGTGAAAAATGTAGATTTTAGGATTTTGGTACAGGGGGGTTTGGGAGACAAGATGGAGGATTCAGGCTCCGACCTCGTGGTCTGTTCTCCTTCTTCTTGTCATCCATTTTCTGTGTGATGTTGGCACTTGGGGATTGGTTTAGAGTAGAAGCTCACTGTCTAACATAGGTGATAGGCATTGGAAGGTAATTGTAAATATGATATACGTAGTTTGTAGTATAAGAAGACACAGCCGCCCCATGGGCGGGCAGAATGCCTCAGACGATCCTGCTAAGCTGACCTTGTCAGGGCAGGAGAAAGAATTTTACAGATAAGAAATAATAAACAACCTTGAGACCGTGAAATGAAGAGCCCTGACTCCTTCTTTAAGCGCCGGGCTGGGAACAGAGACCTTCCAACCATTCTTGGGGTCACTCAGGGCAACTAATGATCCCGCAGTATTACAAAATGACAGACAGCTTCAAATTCCATTAAGCTCAATGCATGTGCTCAGCTACTGATAGGATTTGATCTCTAGGCTTATATGTGGTTTATGTCTCTTTCTCCTTGGTGGCATATCAAATGCCATATTACCCCCTCAGTTCTTCACCAGGAACACAAAATTTGCTGCCTCAATTAAAAAAAAAAAAAAAAAGTGGAAATTATTACATTTTTCCCATGTGCTGCTAAGAGGCTTCATAACAGAGTCACAGGCTGGGGTGAATGGAAAGGATCCACTGCTGGCCTCTGCTCAAATCTAGTCCAACAACAGCAGGATGCTTAAGGCCTCATTCAGCTCAATTTTGAATTATCTCCAAGGATGGAGATCCCACAGCCTCTCTGTTCAATTGGCTTCATCATACTCATGATAATCCTTTTTTCCTCCTATCAAAACCACAACCTCTTTTTTGTTTCAAATCTCTCACCATTCATCCTTCTGCTGTACACTTCTCCAAATGGTCTGGCTCCATCTTCTCTAAACACTCCCAATTAACAGAGTTTGTGTCACATGAAGAAAAAAAGGATGGGCAGAGTTGCAGGATGCATATCCAGACTGGGACTTCAGATATTGTGACTCCAGCTGAGTGAGTCTGAGCTACTGGCTCAGATCATTGGTTCACTGAGGATCAAAAATGTGCAAAAATCCTGTTTGATCTGAGAGTCAAACATGGCTCACAGCTTTGCACAGATCAACAATTCAGAGCAGATTTGTCACTGGGAGGAGCCAAAGGGAAACCTCTCCAGACAGGTTTCCAAATCAATTGTCCAAATTCCTTTTGAAAAACCCTGTAAGTGCCCCAACACTTTTTGGTGGTCGTGACTGAGATGTCCCTTTGTCCTTCCAGGTGGATTTGATATGTGATGTTAAGTGCTGATCCCCTGAGGAATGCAGATCCCCTTTAGGACTGGCAGGTGCGATAACTCAAAGCCAACTCCAGAATAAAGGCTGCAATCCTGTCACTGTGCTCAGCCCTCAAGGGCAGCTCTGGATGTGGCTGCCTGCTTTGGTCACCAGGATGGCAGTGGCAGCAATGTGGGATCATGAGTGATGTCCATGAAACAGGAACCCTTAAGGAGCAGTGAGTAAGGGGTCTCTTGGGAACTGTGCTCTCGAGCATCATTTATCTGTTCTCCTGCTGATGCTCACACTTTTGGCTGCTGGGGTTACCTTGATAAATAGTGTGTGATGCACAGCTGGGAAGGAAATACGTGCTGGGTGTCAGGTTTAAGGAGCCAACAGACTTGTTAAGTGTGTGTTTGACTCTAGACAGGCAGAGCAGACTTGAGCAAGCTCAGAAATATTGCTGCATCAGGACTAGGGCCTGTTTCAGCAGCTGAAAGTTCAGTCAGAGCTTTCCTGACACCTCAGAAGCTCTGACCTCTGAGGCCAAAAATTGAGAAGCAGTATGAAACCTGTGCCACCTGAAAGCTGGTAGAAACCAAAGTGCTGCTGTTACGTTTATTTTCCTTTTTTCTCCTTTGTCCTGAGAAGCACACAGTGGCACACTCTGGCCTATTTCGATTCCTGGGGATGTAAATAGAAATATGAGTCATGATAACTCATTAACACTAGTTGCAGAACAATTAAGCTAAACAGTATTTTCCTTTGGGAGAGCCACAACTATTTCATGCCCGAGTTAATTGATTTGGATATGCTTTCTCTTGGCTAGGAAATGCAAGTTCCTTGATCTGCATTCCCTGCTGGTTTTGGTCACTGAATTCTTGATGTTTGAAAAGGAGATAATGAAAATGATCACATCCCATTTATTCCTAGAGACTCTCAGTTCGGTGGGGGGCCTGAGCATTTCTTGCCATCATCAGTAACCATGGTGGGTCTCACTTAATGAGCAGCCACCGGGACAGGCATGCACAGAACAACAAATTAGCAGCCACACTTGCAGCCCTGATAGAAGGAAGCCCACAGGACTCCGGGATCTCTCCCAGAGGCCATTGATTTGCTGGTTCTTCAGTGAAATTGATGATTGCTGGTGCCTGCATTAGCTGGCACTGTACGGGAGGGCAGCTCTTTCCAAAGGCAGTTTGTGAAGTGTAACTGTAGAGCGTGGCATCAGCAGGGGAGGCTGAGAATAGCAGCGAGGCCTCTGCCAAAGCTGACCCCGGGGCAGGTGAGAACCACTCCCACGTTCAGGCAGAGCTAAAGCAGGGATGGGACAGCACCTGTAGGCAAGACCTGCTGGGCAAACTTTGGGAAATGCCGAGGGTGGTTCCTCAGCAGCAGCAGCAGCAGCCAGTGCATCGAGCAGGGCAAGAGCTGCTCGTCCCCTGCATCGCCCTCCACAGCACTGCACCTTGGCCAGCAGTGCTGGGGGAAGTCAGGGGCTGTGACCGCGTTCACAGGGATTCTTGGATTTGGGAAGAGATGAGGATCTGACTCCATGTTTCAGAAGGCTTGATTTATTATTTTATGATATATATTACATTAAAACTATGCTAAAAGAATAGAAGAAAAGGTTTCACCAGAAGGCCAGCTAAGCTAAGAATAGAAAGGAATGATAACAAAGGTTTGTGGCTCGGACAGAGAGTCCTGAGCCAGCTGGGCTGTGATTGGCCATTAATTACAAACAACTCTATGAGACCAATCACAGATCTACTTGTTGCATTCCACAGCAGCAGATAATCATTGTTTACATTTTGGTTTTGAGGCCTCTCAGCTTCTCAGGAGGAAAAATCCTAAGGAAAGGATTTTTTATAAAACATGTCTGCGACAAGGGACATCTAAGCTCCCTGTAGGTAATTGAAAGTTGATTGTACTAAAATTATCTGCCGGCAGCTGCCAGAATGTGTGCCAGGCCCTCCCCGGGTGGGTGCCCGGTCTCAGCTCTCCCACGGGCAAGGGATGTTCCCCCTCTCAGCACCCCCAGCTCTGCCTGCCTGGGAGCTCAGCAAAGAGCTGCATCCCCTCCTACCCCCACCACGAGGTCAGTGTGCCCAGAAATAAGATGTATCACTGGCAATACCGGCCTTGTACTGCCCTTGTGCAGCTTTTCTCCGGGTGAAAAGAGGACTCAGTTTTCCAGCACTGCTAATCCTCTGTAAAGTTCACTTGGTAGCTGGAGAGATTGCTGCAGCTTTGCTGAAAACCAACATCTTCCTCTGAAATGTGCTGCCTCTGGCCAGGCTGATGTGTTTATCAAGCAGCTTTTATCATTGCCTGCTTTATTTTATGCCATCTATTACCAGTGCCCTGTGTGCTTTGGCTCTGTGGGGTGTTTTAGGCATAGTTTTATTTGTATAGTGCAAATAAAATTCATCTGATTGTAGCTGGTTTGCTCTAATTAGAGCAACGCTGGAGCATGGTTCCTCAGTGTTGACATTGTTCTCCAGGATGAGGAGAGCAGACTCAGGGCTCCTGGGCTCTGCTGCCAGCCTTCCCTCTCTGTGCCACCCATTTGTCTTCAGAATCAGAAACCTGAATAATTTTGTATATTTGTGAATGCATCAGATGCACTTAGAAAGTGCATTTTTATTAGGACAAAGAAACCAATCATCATTTAATCAATTATCATTTAACCTCCCAGCAGTAATTAGTCACAAAGGAGAACTAAGATTCCCCATCATGAATACACAATTCAAAAGAAGACTGCCAATATCAAATCCACACTCAGAGGTACTTCTTGTCATGAGGCTGGGAGGTTGTAATAGAGCTGAGAAATACTTCAGAAAGCAAATTTGATTAGGTGAGTGGTCAGTGCTCCTTATTGTGGCATTTACAAGCAGGTCAGAGTTTTCAGAAAGCAATGGGTTACAGAGGAATTAGATTGACTTTCTTGCAAGTTATGACTCAGGTGGAAATATTTTAGCACTTCCAAATATCGTAACCACTGCTGAGCTCTTAGCTAAACCCAGGGCTCTATAGGCAAGTGGTACCATGCAGATTTTGGCAATTGAGGAAAGAGGGCATTCACAGCTTCTGGGGCTGGACACATTTCTGTCTGAAGACAGCTGAGAATGAGGGAGAGCCTCCAAGGAGAGTGATGATGACAGCTCTGCCTGCTGCAACAGGAAACCTTCTCAGCAAGAGGCAAGGGAGGTGAATTATGGGGTAGTGTAGCCTCCACTGTCACCACTCATTTGTTGCACTTAATGAATGACTGGAATCAGTCACATAATGGATGCTCAAAGACCAGAAAAAACATCCTGCTGCTCACCTGGGCTGCAGAGCTGCAGAGGACCCAAACAAATGCCTCAGGGCCCTTGCCTGACAGAAGGAGCCAGTGTGGGTACAAGCAAAGTCAAGTCTGTTTTCCTTGGGAAAGCCAAGTCTCAGCTGTCTGTCTCCATCAAAATCAGATGGGATTTAGATTTTGGATAAATTATGGGGACTGGTGGGTCATTAATCAGACATGTTTCAATTTTCTGTGCAGTTTCACTGCTCTTTAACAGAATGCTGTAAGAAATCCCCACTCCAAAGGTGGATTAGTTCCAGAGGCTGCGGTATCTCTGCAAAGAGCCTGTGCAGCCTCAATCCACCACAGAGCGCCCACGGGACTGCAGAAATGTCATTTTCTTCCTTACCCCAATAGCACAGTGCTACTGAGAGTTACTGAGAGTTTCGTTGGCTACTCTGTCCCTTTTACCCCTCTGGCTCTTCTGTTTTGCTTTCCTTTATTCATTTTCTAGGACCCAAGCTGGGAACCACACACAGAGTCTCCAGCTGGTATCTTGTGCTGCCCAATATGTATTTTGGCAGCTCTTCTGGGCCAGAGGATACCCAGACTGATGGCACAGGTAGGGCAGGGAGCTGCCACCCCAGGGATGTGGCCGTGTGCCCCGGGGTGCTGCAGTCAGGAGTCCCAGCCTGGCTTTGAGCCTGTGTGGGGACAACACGTGTTTGGGATTGCAGCTTCAGCAGGGGAAGCTGCCACCCTTAATTAAACTCCTCCATAAGGCTGCAGCTTGGGATTGGCACACACAGAATCTCTGAGCATGAACTTTCCAAATCTCTCTCCTTGTTTCTGCTCTTGAACTCTTTCAGTGCTGCAGCTGGTGCCTCCTTCCTTTAGCAGCAGAGCCTTTTACAAGTGGCAGGCACACAGGCAGGAGGATTAACTGCACCACAAAGGGGAAAGATGGTGCTTGGGGACACAGGTGGGAGAACAAGCTAAGGGGCAGCATCCACACAAAAAAGGTAGCCAGGTAGCCCATGAGGGGGTTTGCCATCATTTCTCACAAGCTCTGCCAAAGGCTGACTGAATGGCTGGGGGATTGGCTCAACGTTTTGGAGACTCTGCTTTTTCCTTGGGTGGGATTTCTCATTCTTGCTGGCAGGTAGCAGAAATCAAGAATGGACTGCAGCTTGCCATGCAGCAAGTGCTCCTCTGTCTCCAGCTCACTGGGCTGAGCATTTCAAGTGAAGGAGCTGTGGTGAGACTTGTGAAAAATGCCTATCACTTGTTTTTAAAAATTTTAAAAGTTTAATAATAATAAAATGGTTAAAAAGAATAGTAACACAATTAGAGCAATAACAATTTGGACAAACTAAATTAGGACAACGCAAGACAATAAAAGCAAAGAGTTACGGATGTCCGGGTACCTTTTTCCTGGGCACCACAAGCCCGAAAAAGGACCCACGTTAACAGAGGATTAACCCTTAAAAGCAACGGCCTGTTGCATGTTCATACACCTCATCCGCAATGCATAAATTCCATTCAAATACAGGATTCTGTCTGGTCAGTGTCAGCTTCTTCCTCCAAATCCTAACAGCACCTTCAAAGCAGGAAGAAGTTCGTCTCTTCTGATAAGAGGGCAATAAATTCTTTTCCTCTGAAAGATTCAGGTGTCCTGTGGCTGCTATCTCGCTCCAAGTTCTTTCTTTTAAAACAAAGCATCTTACATAGCATAGCTTTTATTTTAACAATTTTTATAACTTAAAACTATATTTAACACAGTACTTAAGAGAAATAATGCAGATTTACTTTCTAACATAACACATATAATATTCATGTTAATGTTTGTGAAAAGCCAATCATACAATATATGCGTTTTTCACAGACTGAAGATCATCTCTTCCCCAAGTTATGTCTCCTCACTGTCATCATAAATTAGGTATGGACTTTATCTCCAAAGCTCACTGGTTTATGTCCCTTTTAACATTTACAATTAGGAGAACTCTAAGCAATTCCTTTCAGCATTACTTTGCCACAACATCTGCCTTTGGCTGTAGGCTCTAGTTTAATTAACTTGCCACGAGAACAAATCTCCTTTTTACCCTTTTTTTAATTTCCCACTCTCTCATTTCCTTGCATAGTGATTTGTGTCTCAGTTGCCACGTGGGGACAGTAAAACAGGGATAATGTCAGGGTGAATAACCTCCAAGCCTGGCAAGAACCCAGGTACTAACTGTGGCAAGTGCTGCGGCTGCACTTGGCTCTGCCAATGGTTTGGAATATTATCTTCCCCAGACTCAGGATATGCAGTCACACCACTGGATTTACTGAGAGAAAGCTGCTCAGTCATGTTCCCAGGCAATCTCAAATCCTATTTCTCCTCTCTCAACCCCTCCTCTTCCTACACCTCCTTTCCTGGGCATCTGGAAAGCTGAAAAAGCAGGTTTATTTAAGGGACCCTTCTAAAGAAGAGAGGAACCATCAGAGCTGCTTCACACAGCCCTCTGTGCTGGTCTGCAATGCAAAATTATGTAGGGGCACCGATAAGGAGGCCAGCTCTGGGCACCTCTGCCCTGCCGGAGGAACACTCCAAATTCAGCCAGAGATTACATATGTTAATAATCATGCAGGAGAGAGGAACCAGGGGAAGTTATTAAGCTATCCAAAACGTATTTTAGAACCCTCAGACAGGAGGATAAGCCCTCTGTGGAGAGAAAAGGCAGTAGAATGCTCAGTTAGACAGGGGGTGCAGGATCCCACGTCCCTTTCCCACTGGTGCAGTCTCAGGGATGCCCAGGGGATGATCACTGGCATAAGCAAGGAGGCACAGCTGAGCCACAGCAGTGGCTGCCTGCAGCCTCCTGCCTGCATGCAAACAGCCACATCTGATTATGTGCAGTGGCATTGGAAAGCAGGCCATCAATACAGACAGCATAACCTAGCACTGAAGGGGGTTTTGTTACAAAACTCTCGAGCTATCAGATATCAAAGACCAGATAATATAAAGTCTCCTGCAGCAACAAACCCAGGCTTGAGCAAGAACAGTTCTGACTCGCCCGCAGGCTGTAAGCAGTCGTGTTCCCTGTGTATGTCCAACATTTTCTCACCCTTTGTGAGACACTTAGCAGGGTGGAAATCTTGCAGGGAGACGTCTCAAGCGTGTGTCAGAAATGGAGCCCAAAGCAAGGCAGTCTGGAAGATTCAGTGCTCAGGGTTCTGTCAGCACAGTCTGAGGGGAAGCATTTGGTCCCGTGACACCAAGGATATAACTTATGACGTCCTGGTACCAGAGTCTGACCTACTTCCCTCTGCCTTTCAGAGGAATCTAATGCAAAACGGCCCAGAAAAGAAAATGTAATTCTTTGTGGTGCCCTGAAGCCACAAGCCAGGCACCTGAATGCTCGGCGCTGAATTTCACAGTCTGAGACACTCAGAACTGCCGGAGATGGGGTTTCTTGGGCCATTCTTTTCTTCTTCACCATTTCTGTGCAGTTTGCTTCTGAAGAACATAAATTGCTGGGGGCATCCTAGAGGTGAGATTGCAGAAACAAAGGCTGTAAGAAAATTCCAAATATCCTGACATTTATGATGAAGCCTGCAAAGCAGACCTTGTGGTTACACCCCCTTCCTCACCTACCCTCCTGTCCATAGCACAGTGAGCTGTGGGAGCCCATGGATGTGTGAGGTGTGGGTTGGTGTTCCTGGGAAGTGCTGCTCTCTAAGCACCATTCACCTTCTCCGAAAAAAATCCCTTCGCCCAGGGTTTTTATCCTGGGAAGCTGGGAAGCCTCAGAGAAAAAGAAAAAAAATTCTTATCTCATTTGCTTCTCCTGTGTTGTGCTCACATGTGGAATGTGTTTTGAGATTGTTTACCCACAGGTGATTGTTTCATTGGATTCTGGTGTGAGTTGTTTTCACTCATTGGCCAACTGGGGCCAAGCTCTGTTGGGACTCTGGAAAGAGTCACGAGTTTTCATTATTATCTTTTTAGCATTCAGTATCTTTTCTGTATTCTTTAGTATAGTATAGTATAGTATTTTTTAATATAATAGAATATCATAAAGTAATAAATCAGCCTTCTGAGAACATGGAGTCAGATGCATCATTCCTGCATTTGTCGGGACATTCCCTGCAAATACAATAGATAACCACGAGTTCTGCTTGGGTAACAGAGAGGACAAACAAACCATTGGTCTCACACCTTGGTGCAGCCCTCGTCGTCCAACAGGATCCCAGAAGTCATCACTCCACTGAGATGGGAATATTGTTAGAAAGGGAAGTGAGGGATCACAAAGATCTTTCTCTCTTTAACTGCCCTTGCTCTTGCTGCATGCAGGCTCTGGTGAAACCCAGCAGCTAAATATGAGGGCTCTGGAAGAACTGGATTTACTGAAAGGGATGATGATTCCCCAGAAAAGTGGCCTTGCAGATGCCCCTTCTCTCAGCTGCTGCCATAGCATTCCCTGTTTTGTAGCAAAACTTGGTGTCTGTTTGTGCCCAGCACTGATTCACTGGTCCCCACTGCCCTGGGACAGAGGCAGGGATGAGCTGTGATCCACGAGGTGTCACACTTGGGAAGACAGAGAGCAAGGCAGCTCTGTTGAGATCAACAGATTTATGGGACTAACGTGATCTGGCAACTCTTGACGCCCCAAATCAGGATGGCACTTAGCCTGCAGAGGAAATTACGCTGCCGTAAGAAGAACCATAACAATGTAATTCCTGCTATTTAGACGTTCCTGTTTCAAAGCAACACACTGGTTGCAGCCAGACAAACTCCCGTGGAATTCTCAAATAAGGCTGAAAGGGTTAAGTGCCCAGAGCCTGATCCTTTCCAGCAGAACCACCTACCCCTTTCAAATAAAAAAAATCCACTAAACCCCATTTGGACTAGTATTAATGCAGTATGCACTCATAACTGGGGGGCAAAAAGGTTAAGCTTAGAACAGCCATTTGTCACAGTCACTTTCTTTGCTTGTTTTCATGCTTGCAAGCCTGTGAATGTCTGTGCACAGCTCTCCATGACATCTTACAGACCCTCTGCACATGTCTAGGCTGCAGGATGCAGAGCAGCATTTTGGTGTTTGGGCTGCCTTTCTTAGGAGGGAAAGTGGCCCCAGCCAGAGGGAACACCAACAAGCAGTCATTGCTCTTTTGCTCAAACACTATAAATAAATAACATATAAACAAAAGAGGTTTTTTTTCAGAGAAACTGGACAAATCTTTGGAAGAAAAATTCCCCCAGGATAATGGCATGCAGGAAATCCCTGAGCCACAAATCCCGTGAGGCTGGGAAATATTTGGAGGATCAAGCAGTGGTTGTTTGGCCTTTCTTATGTCAGCTCCTCACAGAGGCAGGATCAGGGTTAAACAGTCCCTTGACTTCACTTTGGATAACTCTTCCCTGTCAACTCTTAATTGCTTATTGCCCTTAATATTTATTTAGTATTATTATTTATTATTTTACCTTTATTATTTATAACCCTTAATTGTTTATTTGCTTTCCTCCTGGACGCCCTCGGATGGGGCAGGGTGGCAGCAGCTCTGCTGAACGGGGTGAATGCCGCTCCACACCTCCCTGCTGGTCACCTTCAAACAGGGCAAAGGTGCCAGGCAGAGTGAGGGGCCACCCACCAGGTCTTGCAGATGAACCCTCCAGATGAATGGCACAGCAGAAGCAGGCACTGGGAATAATGGGCTCTGACTCCGTGATTTCAGAGGGCTGAAAAATTGCTTTATTAAGCTATGTTATATTACACTAACACTATGCTAAATTACATACTAAAGAGATAACTATACTAAAGAAAAACCCATGACTGTGTGGGACAGCCAGGACACAGCTTCGAGTGATCGGCTAATCACTCAAAACAACTTTCACCCGTGTCCAGTTAACAAACAATCTCCATAACACATCCCACAGGCGCCAAACAAAGGAGCAGCGAACAGAGATAAGAATTGTTTTCTCTTCTTCGCTCTGTGCTTCCCCAGGAAAAATCCTGGGAGAGAGAGAATGTGAATGCCACAGAATGGGGTTTTCTCCCCATTTTTCCCCACGGTGGGATCAAACGCGGTGCTCTGCATCTGAACCGCCGGTGTTTGGTCCAGGGCTCCTGAAGGAGCGATCAGCAAGAGCAAAGATTCCGCTGTGTGCTCGCAGCACCATCTAGTGCCTCGCAGGGATTTCTTCTCCTCCTCCTCCTTCCCCAAATCCCCAGGGATGGGGACCCATCCTGTCCTTCCGGGCACGCCGGTAGTCCCAGGCTTGTGGAGGGTTCGCTGTGAAGGCAAAGCCTGCACAGCACACGTGTGCAGCCTGGAGAAGGGCAGCGCAGGATGGAAGGTGTGCCAGCATCTCGGGTTCGGTGAGATGCTGCTGTGCATCTCTGAGTGACGCTGCGAGCTGCCCCCAGCCCACCCGGGGCTGCACATCCTGCGTTAGCTGAACCCTGATTGCAGAATCTCCGTAAAATTAATGACAAATACTTGGAGTAACTTCAGTGCTCTCCTCTTCCTTTTTCCAGGGAAGCTGCAGAGCCAATGCCCTCTGCTGATAGCAGAGGATAATTATCTACTGTGAGTAGGAAAGAAAATATCCAGATTTAATTTATCTAATCCCTCTTCTTTGATTTTGTCAGCAGCCCCAGGGGCTGGAGGACACACACCATGACAGAATTGCAGAGGCTGGCAGGGACCTTTGGAGATCGCCATTCCAACCCCTGCCCAGGCAGGGTCACCTGGAGCCGGTGACACAGGAGAGGGTTTGGGCTGTTCCCAGAGAGGGACCCCACGACCTCCCTGCACACCTGTCCCAGCGCTCTGCCACCCCCATGTGAAGCAGCTCTTCCTCGTGTCGGAGTGGAAATTCTCATGTTTTAGAAATTCACGTGGTTTAGAAATTCTCATGGTTCAGTTTACGGCCATCGTTCCTCGTCCTGGAGCATCACCGCAACGCCCGCCTGGAGGTGGCATCACGAGGCCAATATTTGTGTGCGGGAGAGCTGCTGAGCTCAGGTTCTCCCACGAATCGGGAACCCGCTCTGTGTCCCCGGGGTGCAGGACAGGGATGCGGGTGATGGTGGCGGGACCGGGACTCGAACCCGCGCTCCTCAGGGCGCAGCACGAGCCGCGCCACCGCGCCCGCCTCCCATTGATACACAGGATGAACCTCCAGCCCTGCGCAATCGATGCCCGAGCGGCGGATCCACCCGGTTGACGAGGCGGGGGGCGCGCTCGGCGCTCGGCTGGCGCTGCCGCGGGCGGGGCGGCGGAGGGCGCGCGGCGCGGGGCGGGGCGGCGGCGGCGGGCGCGGGAGCGGCGGCGATGGCGGAGCCGGCGGAGAAGCTGTACCGGGCCGAGTATGCCAAGAGCGGCCGCGCCTCCTGCAAGAAGTGCGGCGAGAGCATCGCCAAGGACTCGCTGCGCCTGGCGCTCATGGTGCAGGTACCGTGTGGCGGGGCCGGCGCGGGCGGGGGGCGGGCTGATGCGGCCGCTCCGCTCGGTACCGCCGGCGGCGGGGCCAACCCGCGGCTCCGCTCCCTCCGCGGTGCTGCGGAGCCGCTCGGCCGCGCCTTTCGCTGCTGCGGGGGCGAGCGCAGCCTATTTTTAACAGAGGCGGCTTCGCTCGCTGCCGTGTCCGCAGCAGCGCCGGTGCCCGGGGCAGCCGTGCCCGCAGCGCTCCCGGCCGGGGGAAGCCGCTTGCCCCGCTCCCCCGGGCTGCAGGGGCGGCTGGAGCCCAAGCCGTGCCGAGTTCACCGTGCGGGGCAGAGGCGCTTTGTGCCATGCAGGGGGCGAGGCGAGCTCCGCGGCTCGGCTTTCCCGTGCCCCGGGAAGCGGCTCGGGGGCCGGGCCGGGGAATCCCCGCTCGGTGCGCGCTTTGCATGCGAGGCAGAGGAGCTGCGGCCCGAAAGCCGTGAGAGGGCTGGGGCAGCCCCGGATGGGAGGAGAGGAGCGGCCGGGCCCGGGTGGTCTCGCTGAGCTGAAACAGCGGAACCGCAATTGGCGAGCGGGCCGCGAAGGCACGGTGCGCTCTCCGCCGGCCTCGTGGTGTTGTTTGCCTTTTGGGGAAGAGACTGCTCGGTTTGCTTTTGGAAGGAAGGGAAGAGCCCCGTCCTGTGCGGGGGCTGGGGGCTGTGCGCGGAGCCGGCATCCCTGCCTGCTGCGGGAGGATGCGGAGGGAATCGCCGCTGTCCCGGGATGGAGGGACTGTCCCCGCTGGCTGCACAGGGCGCTGGGGGCGGGCTGAGTTTGGGGGTGTTGCTGTGGAAGGTAAGCAAAGGCTTACGTGTGTGTGTGTGTTTGTGTGTGTGTGTCTGCGGAAGGCGAGCAAGGACGTGGCAGCGCAAAGCCCTGCGGATGGATGGATGGATGGATGGATGGATGGATGGATGGATGGATGGATGGATGCTGTGGGTCCCGAGGAGCCGGGTAGCTCCAGACGGGGTTATTTGTATCTCGCTTGTGGCCCGGTCCCCCCTGGCCTCGCCCGGGCTGCGGGGCCCTGCTGGCTGCCCGGCGGGGCTGGAGGCAAAGCTGCTGTCCCGGAGGGAAAATACCTGCCCGGGCCTTTGTTGTCAGAGCCTCCTCCCTCCGGGGAAGGTGCGGGGCCGAGCTGCGGCGTTGGCTCGCACGTGTTCCCGCTGCCTCTCCTTTTGTCTCCCCTCACGCTGCCCCTGGCTGCTCCTCCTCCCCTGCTCCGGCTCCTCGGCTTCCTCCTCACGTTCTTCCCCCTTCCTCACGTTCGTTCCCCCTTCCTGTCTTGCCCGGCAGCTGAGGCTGATGCGGGTGGGTTGCCCTTCATCATTCCAGGGGCGGGAGTTGTGTTCTGGGTTTGATTTATGGAGGGAGCTCCTGGGGACCGTGACATTCCTCACAGAGCCTTTCATTGGCAGACATCTCCCCAGAAGTGCTGCTCTTACACCAAACACTTGTGTTTTTATTTATTTTCCCTGCAACCTCCTGCATTTGCTTGCTGTGCCCTCTGCCAGTTTTTGTACCAGCAGAGCACACCCTGCTGCCGAGCATCCCGCTGTAAATGCCCGAATTTCACCAGAGCACACGGGTCCCTTGTTTTCCTGGGGAAATCCCCTGCAGAGCAGCCTCTGTGCCAGCGCCAGTGCATCGAGCTCTTCTGCAAACTGTGCTGAAGGAATTAAAGGGAGATACACAGCAAGGCCGTGGTTGTCTGCTGTACCCTCCCTTTTGTTTTGGTTCCTCAAGTGAAGGGCTGAGAATGGCAGCAGGATTCTTCGTGCTTGGCACAGGGCAGGCACCCAGGCCCTGCAGGACCAGCACGGCTCTGTCTTTTGCTTCCAGCTGGAATTGAGCGGTTTCTGTTATCTGAACGGGCACTATGAAAGTGAATCGGTCTCTGTTTTCCTTAGTTTGTTTAGGAAACTAGGGTCTAGAGATAGGTGAGCTGAGAGAAGTTGTGTACACAAGGCCCGGCTTGCCTAGAGGTTTCATTTTCCACACAGAGAAGAGTCTGAAACTCCATGTTGAGGAGATTACTCACTGTTTGTATGGTTGTCTGAAAGGTTGAGCCAGCTCTGCTCTCTCTTCTGTACTCCTCAGTGCCTTGTGCCCTCAAAGCCTTTGTGTTGGGAACAGCCTCGAGTCCTCCTGCACAACCCTAGACACAAGTCCAGAGTCCAGGTTGCAGTGCCAAAATTGCATGTGACTTACAGATACATTGACAGCAACATCAGGCTGGCTGCTGTGATGCTGGGAGGGCAGCTGGGTGTGCAGTCCTGGCTTGTGGGAAGAGCCCATCTGGAAATAAAAATGTCCTCTGATGCTGGCCGGGGGCTGTGTACAAATCACAAACGGGATGGGACTGCTGGGAACGTGCCTTGAGCTGGTTTATTTTCCAGCATCAGTCTCATTACATGGTTATGACAATGGGAAGATGCCATCAGCTCACAACCCAGGCAGCAGAAGAAGAACTTAATGGTACAACTTACTTTAATAAGTTTTTTGACCAATCACACAAAGCAAAAGGTATATTGACAGTAGTTCTATCCAACCACTATAAGCACCTTTGGTTAAACAATGCCTGCTTATTTCAAATACAATACCTGCTTTTAAGCCTTAAAACACAGTGCACAGAACTCCATTATTAAGCTTCAAACTTCCTAATATCCTGCTAGGTAAACTTTTCTGCAGCTTAGGGAGTTATTCTACACAAGCGTTACTACACAGGCCATTGTTCTATTTGTCCTTGCTTTTCTACTTTTTAAATAATTTTTCTGCTAGCCTATCTCATGGCTGCTGCTTAGTTCTAATCACAGTTCTACTGCCTCTGGGGTCTGCCTTTCTCAGCTTTCCCAAAACCCTCTAATTTTGTAGATTCCCACATCCTCTTACAGTTTGGGTGGATGGTTGGCTGTAGTTTGGGCTCTCAGATCTCCTGGTGCCATGCTGTCGTCTTCGAAGCCCTTTCCTTTTCTTCCTGCTCGTGCACAAAGCTCTGCTGTTGGTTTTGGCTTGGAGATCTCCCTCCTGTTAGTGAGTGACACATGGAAGGCTTTCCTAGGTCGTTAGTTCTGTATCATCAGCAATTATAATTACACAGCACTGAGTATTATTAGTACAGCAGCTGTTTGTGTGAGTTATTTGGAGCCAAACCACTGTAAGGTTATTTTGCCTGGTGGGTAACTGGAATGATGCCAGGGTGGTACCCACTGTGTCTGAGTTTTAAATAAGTGGGGTACTTGCAAAACAAGTGCTTGGTGTGGGGCAGGGCACTCTGGAGCTGCACTTCAGGGAGGATTTGGGTGGTGTTTCTGTCCTGATCACAGGATCATGGAATAGTTTGGTCTGAAAGGGGCCCTGAAGATCATCCAGTTCCAACCCCTGCAGTGGGCAGGGATGCCCCCCACTGGATCAGGTTGTTCAGAGCCCCATCCAACTTGGCCTTGAGCACTTCCACAGCTTCTCTGGGGATCCTTTCCCAGTGCCTCACCACCCTACGACTACAAGCCCTTGTGGAAACTCCCTCTCCAGCTTTCTTGTAGGTCCACTTCAGGTATTGGAAAGTGCTATAAGATAGCCCTGGAGCCTTCTGCAGGCTGAACACCCCAAACTCTCTCAGCCTGTCTTCACAGAAGGGTTCTTCAACCCTCTGATCATCTTTGTGGCCTGCTGTCAACCTCTGATGCAGAATTCTAACTGGGCTCTGGTGTTTCCATTGAATTTTGTCTCTACCTCCTGCAGGCCACTCAGGAGTTTCCTCAGGCCACAATCCTTGGAGCTGCCCATCTTATCTTGCGCCTGCCATGGGTTCTCCAGGATAGAGACTGTTTACTTGAGAAGTGGCTCTCGAAGGGGTTGTGCAGTGAGGTCAGCAGCCTCCTGTGCTGCACAGTCTTGCAGGGGCTGGTGCAACCATGCTGAGGTTGTGACTTTTTTTTTCTTTCAGTAAAACAGATGGGTTGAGCAGCAGGGTGATGAACCTGGTTAAGCTAGCTAAATGCTCCTTCCGTGTCTTTCCACTTTGGGAACATCTCCCCAGCAGCTTGTCTGTCTTATTAGATTTTCTTCTTAGACTTTGTCCTAAATAGTATCCATCTCTTGCTTTAAAGAAAAATAAAAAGAAGAAATTGCGGGGTTTTTTTTGTTTTACCCAGATACTCCTTTTTATTTTGGGCTTTGTTTTGTTTTTCCCCTTGATTCTGCTTGAATTGTTTCATCTTGGCCTGATGTGCTTTTTTTTGCTAGTCACCCATGTTTGATGGCAAAGTCCCTCACTGGCACCACTACAGCTGCTTCTGGAAGCGGGCTCGACTCGTGTCCCACGCAGACATTGACGGCTTCCCCGAGCTTCGCTGGGAAGATCAGGAGAAAATCAAGAAAGCCATTGAAACTGGAGGCCCTGGAGGAGGTAGGCAGAAGCCTCCTGGTGTTTGGAGGTTCATCTGGAGCTGTGCTCTCTTTTGTTGTGCTGTTGTTATGGTGATTTGATGCCCACATCGCTCCAGCAAGTGATGTCAGAAGAATTGCTGAGGTGTCTCCACACTCCAGGGTGAGGATGCTGACAGTATCATCCAGCATGTTAAATCAGTGAGGAGAAAAAGCCAAGTCACTTGGCAGATATATTGAAAAACATTTCTTGTTATCATGACTGGTGTATTTAGTTTGTTGTGCTGTGTTTTCTTAGTGGTACCTTCAGCTCAGTGCATGGTTGTGGTGGCTCTTTGGTGCTTTTGAGCATGGACTGCTTGTCTTGCTGTCTGTTCAAATTCTGGATGAATGAGTGGCTGGAACCCAAGAGGTTTATTAATGCAGACTGCTAACAATCTGGGGCAGAGAATAAGAAAATAAGGGAATGCATATTAAAGCTGAATTCTGTGTTTGCTTTGTTCTCCAGGAAAAGGAGGGGAACAGGAAGGAGGTGGTAAGGCTGAGAAGAGCCTAAATGACTTTGCTGCAGAATATGCTAAGTCTAATAGAAGTACTTGCAAAGGCTGTGAGCAAAAAATAGAAAAGGTAAAAAAGTTCTCCATCTCATCTTTTCTCTCACCAGTTTTAATTCAAACCGTGGCTTTTATGATTGCTTCCTGTCTGTCCTGCATATGGAAAGCACTTGCAGAGCTGCATTTCTGTGTCTGAGCAGCAGCTGTGTCCTGGACAGCTGACACTAAAGGCATCCCTCAGGCATGGTAGGCTGAGCTTCAAGCCTGGTGATCCCTCCTTTCACTTGGGTCTTGGAGCAGGCTGGGAATGCTGCTCACCAACATTTCGGTGGAAAGCGAACCACCACTAACTGCAGCTTTTCCTGCTTGTTGCTGCACTGCAAACCATCTACTTGTTGGACATCTGAAATTTGCAGTAAAACAGGATAAGATCATATTAGCATTGATGTTTGAGTGATAGGGACATAAAGTTAATGATGAGATGTGCCTTTATGAGGCTTGTTCATGTGAGTTTTACTTGGTAAGCTTACTGGAAGTTGGAATAAAGACAACAGGATTACCCAGTTTGAGTGGATTTTGAACAGAAAACTGCCTTCAAAGGTGATTTTTTCAGCCTAGCAAGAGTACATGAAAATGGAACTGTAGTGAAAGTGTTTGAACAAAAGTTGCAGACTTTGATGCAGGAACTGTTACTGCTTTACAGAGTTTTAGGAAGCATCATGTTGGTAACTTGTTAATAACATCCTGCTCCTTCCAGAATGGCCTAACAATTGCTCTTGTGTCACTTTGATCTCCCTCAGGGCCAGATCAGGATTTCCAAGAAGATGGTGCATCCTGAGAAGCCTCAGCTGGGCATGATTGATAACTGGTACCACCCCGACTGCTTCGTGAGCCGCCGGGCAGAGCTGGGCTTCCTCCCTGCCTACGGGGCCACCCAGCTCCTGGGCTTCAGCATCTTGAAGGCTGAGGATAAAGAAACTCTGAAGAAGCAGCTCCCAGCTACCAAGAGTGAAGGGTAGGTGGTTAGTGTAAGAAATTGTCTTGTCTGGAGGAGGCATTGCCTTTAAATGCATCCGTGATAAATGTTGAGGGATGTTGTTGTCTCTGTTAGAAGAATATTGGTCATAGGAAGGTTTGGTCCTTCCTGTGACCTCAGGAAGATGACAACAGGCATTCCCTGTCCCTGGGAACCTGCAGTCCAGCTGCCCCCTGTGACTGCCTTGAGGAAATGCAGAGACCTGCAGGTGTGACTTGGAGGGCTGATTCAGGGCTTTCAACCATAAAGTAATGCTTGTGTAGCACAAAAGGATACTGGGCTCCGTGTCTCCTTGTGTGATACTGTTATCAGCAGTGGTTTCTCTACTCAAACCACTTGTTAGAGAATTGATTTGACATCTTTTATCTATGAGCTTCTGAACTGTGACAGGCACTGAATCTGATAATGGTGTTTATTGGCCATGTAGTGCTTCCACTTGGATGCTTTTGTTTGCTGAATCTTTTATAGTATGTCTGAAATTTCATTGCCTTGCATTGAGATTTGCAGTGGAGGCTCTTGACAGGACCTGTACTGACAGAGAAGTGTTTCCAGGTGACTTGCTAGCTTTGTGAATCTTTCTTTTTTTAATGAAGGCTTTTGTTACTTGTTCTTGAAATGACTTTGCCTGGAGTCATGCTTCATAACACAAACCAGTGTTGTATTGTCCCCTTGAAGGAAGGAACATTAGGTATTTCTGGATCCTACAAATGAGGAAGGAAGATCTTGTCGTTGGAAAACATTGGGCTTCTCTGTGTGCATTTTAGACTGAATTCAACTTTGCTTTTGCAAAGATTCACCATGAAAATGTGCAGTGAGGCTGATGTCTGTTCTGAGATGCTATGGCCGTGTCACAGCTCTGCAGTTCTTTGTCAGTTTTGGTCCTTCAGGTATGCAGCTTATGTGTGGTGTGCAGTTCCTTGGTAAACCACTGCTCCAGAAGCATTTGTCAGTGCTGTGGGGAGCCCTGCAGTACCCCAGGGTGGGGGCTTTGGCCAGAGCCCTGTCAGGTTCTGTTCTATTCACCTCTCTCAGCTGAGCTGGCAGAGGCCAAGAGGAGATGTGTGCATCTGTTGGGCAGCCTGCTGTCTTTCCATGCAAGGAGTTTTACTCTGTGTGCATTGCATAGTGTAAGCAGAAGTGCAGTATTTTAATGCACTTACAGGTTTTCAAGTAGTCCTTTGCTTTTTGTGCTGAGATGTTAGTTCTGCTTTGTCCTAGAACAGTGAGTTTAACAGGGTTATTTGTAGTTTTCTCCCATGTCCTCAACAAAGCTCCAGAGATTTGACTGAGTAAGTGCTGCCCTGACTCTGCTTTTCTGGGCCACTTCTGGGATGCTATGCAGAATATGAAGGCTTTGTAAGGAAAGGCCACAGAGTAGTTTGCCAAGTCACTGTGTAAATAAAAGCCTAGAATTGCAGTGGGAAAAAGCTTGCACTGGTGGTGGAGGGTAATGTGAACCAGGACCTCATGCCAGAAAAGCAGCAGGATGTCTCATCTTTCCTGCTTTCTAAGCACTTCCTGAACAAGCTCCTCAGCCTTGAAGTTGCTGGCTGGCTCTTGGGCTCCACTACCTTCTGCTCTTTGGGCTCTGCTTGAGCCAAGGGTGATAAGGGTCAGCTGCAAAAATCATTGCCTGTCAAACAAAAATAATGGGTGAGAGTGTAAATAAACAGCATGAGGGGAAGAGTGTGGTGTGCTAACTAGCTGGTGGTTTTGCTGCCAAGAAAGCACAGGAGTTGGAGAAACCAAAGGAAGAACACTCCAGAAACCTGAAGGCAATGCAGTTAACTCAGATAATTCACTTTGTGCATTCAATCAGATAAGAGAAATTACCAACAGAAATTACAGCCTCTTGCAGAAATTATATTAAAGTGTCTGTTGCAAGTGAGATTCTCAAAATTATCTTTAAAGATATTTGCTGCATTTGAGTTGTATTTTGACTCAGAAGCCTGTGCAATTCAGATGTGACACATCCAAATTCAGGTGCTGCTACTGCATATCCAGAAGTCTGTGCAATTCAGTGTGACAAATCCAAATTCAGGTGCTGCTGCTGCATGTCCAGCCCATACTTTGAGGAGAATCTCAGGTGTGGGGACTGCCCTGTCAGCCCTTTGTGTAAAAGTGGCATTGAGACGTGCCTTTTTCAGATGGGAGAGGTGAGGTGTGGAGCAGGGCTACCCAGAATAAGCTGGAAAATCCTTTTCTTGTGAAGACCAAATATGGGAGGGTTTACTGCAAGGATCCTGGCTCCTTTCTCAGCCAGTTCTGGGTGAGACATGCAACCCTCCCTTGGGCTATGGGCTGTCCTGCCTGAGCACTAACACTTTGCAGAGCTGGGAAAGGAGGACCTGTGTCCTTGCCTGCAGCTTCTCTGTGGAAAGAATGCCTGGATGCTTTTGTAGGAAATGCAGTAGCAGCAGCTTGTGAGCTCCTTTTGACAGCATTCCTTTGGCAGTGTGTGTTTTGTCCTCCTGCTCTGAGCTGTAATACTTCCTGTGTTTTCTGCCTCACTTGTTCAGATGGAATTGCTGCCCAGGTCAGGAGTAAAGTGTCACTCTGGAGATGCCATGCAGCACTGGATTAGCTGCAGAGGTGACCTGAGGCAAATGCTAAGTGCTCAGGTCACCAACAGTCTGGCAGTGCTTTACAGAGAGGAGGTGAAAAAAGGAGTTCTTGTTCTTCCCTGCTGGGCTGCTTGCTTTATCCAGGGTTGTTGTGACTGTCCTTTCCACCTTTTCGTATGGGGAGGGGAAGAGGTGAATGTGAAAAATAGAGTAGATGGTCAGGAAGGGCCAGGCCACAGTGGGACAGCTCACCTCCCTCTTCATCTCCTCTGAAGTTGGAATAAATCTTGTGTGGCTTCCCTGAAGGTGAGGAGTGGTTAGCATTGCCTGGAAAATGCCAGTCCTTCCAGGCAAGCTGTTGGGCTGTACCTGTCAGAGACAGAGGGCTGTCCCTTGCCCAGAGGAGAAGGGGTGTACAGCAGCACCCCACTGCTGTGGGCAACACATGGTTTTGTGCCCAAGGATGGAAAATCCTTGTGTGTGTGTTCTTGTGTCAGTGAGGGTGTAGTTTACAGATCGTTCTATGTCTTGGTTTGGAAGGACAGGTACCTGCTAAGGAAGGCAGGAGCCTCCCCTGAAATGGAGAATGTAAACCCTCCCCATCCCTCCGAATTGCTATAAATTTTAAATTAAGGGGCTCTCAGGCAAAAATATGGGAGCAGGAAATAACAGTTCTTTAAAAGGGAAAAAAAAAAATAAAAGTATAAAATAAACAATGCAGTACACTAGAACAGCACTGACAGAGTCAGAACCCAGCCTGACACCCTGTGGGTGTTGGTGGCAGTCCCATTGGAAATGTGGCTGCAGCCCTCCTGCAGTGTCAGGGGTGGTTCTGCTGGAGCAAGGGGGATCTGTAGAGAAGGATGGATTCTTCCTCTGAAGATCCAGTGGAAGGAGAGGCAGCTGCTGTTCCTCTGGGGAATCCCGTGGAGAAAGCCGTGCTGGTGTCTCAAAACCTCTGGATTATATCTGGGTAGGAATGCTTGGCTCCTCCCTCTGGGCGGAGCATCTCCCAATGGGATGTTACAGTTCTTATCAGCCATGCAGTGACATTCCAATAGCTGTTATCAGCAGATGTCCCCTCCCGAGGGAGGTGTGAATGTGGTCACTCAAAGAGAGAGATAAAGCAAACTGCCCACTTGACAAAGATAATCTGCCACACAGATGGTAATGGAAAACATCTTGCACGGCAATTTCAACATTCTAAAGTGTGCTGTTTTGGGAAGCTGCAAGATGAAGTCAGCTTTGCCATTCCCTTCTCCAGGCTGTATAAAATAACTGGTGTTTGCTGTAGCCCTGGGGCACAAAAGAGAAGGTGGTGACCCATAGCTTTATGGCTCCCTGCAGTTGGGATGATCCCTCCAGTGCATGATTTGTTCCAGTGGCTGGAGCAGGTACTGTAACCACTCTGCACAGCACTGCTGGCCCCTTGACTATGAGGAGAAGCTGCCAAAAGAGAGTTGCTGCTGGAATTTGGCTGCATTCCCTGTGTCACAAGGTCTCTCAGCAGAGTGATCACCTTCCAGGGGCTGCCGTGCTGGATTGGCTCCTTTAGGAGACAAGTTACA
This sequence comes from Emberiza elegans, assembly GCA_024865655.1. Classification (NCBI taxonomy): domain Eukaryota; kingdom Metazoa; phylum Chordata; class Aves; order Passeriformes; family Fringillidae; genus Emberiza; species Emberiza elegans. Next base: position 2,532,695 of record JALJVW010000184.1, on the reverse strand, counting down.
GTGTGGGAGTGAGTGCTGGCTTGCTGGAGGCAGCCTGGCTGCCAGCAGGCACTGCAGATACCCAGGGCTGGGCACCCTCCTGAGCACTGACATCATTAATCCTGGTTTGGGAAGGTGCAGCACGCTTTGCACTCAGGCTGGGAAGCTTTTCACAGATTCTGTTGTGTGCCCCTGACTCTGTTAAAACTTAGGGAAATCATTGTCCTCTTGATAGGGCTCAGTGGATGCTCTGATCTTGCTCCCAGCAGGAGCTGCAGCCCAGGAGGAGAGAGGATTTGCTTGGCCTGGGGACTTTTGGAGACACTGCTGTGTGTGTGTGCTGGAGCCAGTCCTGCCACACTGGTTGCTGCTTGCCTGATTCAGAACACAGGGTGAAGTTTTTCTCAAGCAGTTGCTGGCAGCACAGTGTGGCTGTTTCCCCCACCTCGAGGCAGGGAGATGATGGCAGCTGGCAGGGGCACAGCTGGAGGATGAGATCTTCTGCCAAACCAGTCCCTCAAAGTGCTCTGAGCTGTGGTTTGGTCAGAGGTGCTGATGGTGGGCTGGTGTGGCCACTGCAGATAAAATGAGCACTTAGCACAATTTTAGGGACAGACAACTTACTGGAACTACAGGTCTCATGCAGGAGTCTCTGGGAGGAGTGACCTCCTGACATCCTTAGTCTTAGTGGGAGCAAAGTCCTAGAAAGAGAACTGTTTAAAATTGTGAGTAAGAGAGCAATCAGAAATGTCAACTTCATGGCTTAACCCTCACCCACAGCTTACAAAGTTGAGAGAGACTTTCTTGAAAAGAGAACTGGCTGATGTTTCATAACAGAAAGTATCTCTGTCAAAATGGAGTGTGTGATCCAGGCTGTTTGTGCTCTGCCTCGAGTTGCAGGCCCATCCTGTCTCAGCTGGGATAGAATTTCCCTTGGCATCCTCACAAGGAGAACACACTCCAGGCAGACAAAGGGGATGACATGACTCTGGAAACATAAATGATCTTCTTCTGAAGTCCCTTGTCACTCTGAAGTCTGCCAAAATCCCCCAGTTTTCATTTGGCTTTCTTTTTCTAGTCTTTCTTGAGCAGTGTTTTCTGTAAATTCTCCCTTCAGCTCTAAATAGCAAATAGCAATAAATTTCCACACATGCAACTCCCAACAGTACATCACAAAAGCACTGTGAGCCTGGAAGCATTTTCCAATGCTTGCACCTAAAATGTGTGCAACAATGCTTGCACTGATATTTTCCAGAAATTTGCACCTGTTTGGTTTCAGAGGCCTGAATTAATTCCAGTCTGAAGAGAAGCTAGGTGGGAAATACCCACCTAGGGAAATACTCCTAGGGAATATTGGAAATACTCCTAGGGAGTTGGGAAATAGCCAACTAGGGAAATACTCCCTAGTTTCCCAGTGTGTTAACTCATTAAAGTTACTGTGTTTGCTCTCCTTTATTTTGGTATAGACTGCCTAAGCTGATCAAGCTGGTGATTCAGCTGAAAGACACTGTGGTCTTTTAACTTGCATTGCTACACCTCCCCAAATTTGGGGAGCTGTTCAGTGATCCCTAGGTATGCCTTTGGTGTGTAGATGAATAGATGAGATGAATATAGATGAATATAGCCTGAGAATGTTGCAGTCTTTCACGTGCTCTTCTCCCACACCACACAGTTACCCTGTGGAAAACCTCTGAGTGTACCTGACCTGATTGAGGCAGCTCACATTGCAGGGCCAAGTGCATGTCTATAATCTAGCACTGAGGAATTTGAAAAATGGATTTGCCTGCCAAAACTGAGGGTATTCAAGCCTCTGCAGATATTGGCAGTCAGTAATCTGAGCCCTGGTAACTGCTGGACAGCCATTTCAACAACTTCCTTTCGTGTGTGTGGTTTTGTTTTGTTTTTCTCTGTTAGAAAAAGAAAAGGAGAAGAGGTAGATGGGAACACGACTGCAAAAAAGAAGCAGAAAAAAGAAAAGGAGAAAGAATCAAAGCAGCAGAAACAGCTGAAGGTGAGTTTTGGCTGCTCACAGCCTAAGAACTGCTTGGTTGGAGGAGTGCAGTGTCAGGCAGAGACACTGAAGAGCCTCTAGAGAAGGCAGCGCCTTGTACCCAGAGAGAGCAGTGGCAGCACAGACCATTCTTGTGCCCTGGCACTGAGGCTCTGCTGAAGGGAATTCACCCTGCCCCTTTCTCTCCAAAGACAGGAAGGATGTTCTCTAGGACTTGGGCTTATTGGATTTAAAGAAATTAGGTTAAATGCCTTTTTTCTGGGAGGCTGGTTCTGGGCTCCTTCCTGTACCAGCTGGCTGAGATGGCTGGAGCTTGGAGCCTGAGCACTATTGCAGAAAAGCTTGGAAAACAATAAACAGCTCATTTTAAAAATTAAACAGCAATAAAGTGTGCAACTAGGTTAATGAAAAATCAAATCTTTTTCACCCTCTGGTGAGATATGTTCAGTTCATGGGTACAAATTGGGATAGATCACAGCTTTCTACCTGTCACTTTTAGAATATTGTGGGAAGAATCTCCAGTAGAACTTCAGGAATTTTTTATTTATTAAAAGTTCCCAAGGAAAAAAACTAACAATCTGACTTTGCTGCAAGTGAGGTCTTAATGGAGCTGTAGAAAAACTGCTGGCTCTGGTTTTGTACAAAAGTTTTGTTTTTATGTGGCAGCACCATAATTTTCAAAAAAGATATTTTTAAGGTTTTGCTGCTGCAGTGCAGATGTTTAGGACAAATGAAGGCACTTTGTGGATCAGGGTTAAGTTTGGGTTCACTTTGTTTTAACAGCATTTCAATAAGCAAGATCATTAACACTGAAAATTACACCACTTAACCCAGTAAACCACTTCTTCCAGGGCAGACTACATTTTTGACTATAGCCAATGGATAACATTCAGAAACTATCTGAGATATTTTAGGATGCTTCTGTGCTTCCCAACCCTTTCAAGTTCTGTAGAAAAGCCCAAAAGAATATGCGTGCTTCTCCACATTGCTGCAGGTGTGTGATCTGGCAGCAATTCCTCTAATGCTTAGTTACCTTAGAAAAAGAACTGTGGCAATCAGCATTTGTGTTTTTTTTTTCTGGAAAGCTCAAATGCTGCCACATCCCCACTGTTCTCAGTGTCAGCTAGGTAGGTGAAATTTGTAAAGAATGTTGAGACTTTCTAAGCAAGGGCAGTGACATTTGAAGGATGTGACTTTAAGGGTCTGTTTTAGGTGTTTAGTAGTAGATGTGACTCTTCCTTTTGGTAAAGTTACTGGTTCTTGGAGCTCTTAATATCCCAATTTGTGTTTAGGATAACATGGACTTGCTAAAACCTTGTGCCCATACTGCAGTTTGAGGAGTGTTCTTTGCCACTTGCAATGGATTGCTTTCTAAGCTGCTGGGTTTTGTCAACAGGAGCAGACAGAGCTGATCTGGGGCATCAAGGATGAACTGAGGAAGGTCTGCTCCACCAATGACCTGAAGGAGCTGCTGATTGCCAACAAGCAGGAGGTCCCCTCAGGGGAGAATGCTGTGAGTTTGGTTGGAGTTGCTCTTTGTGTGGGGGGGGGTCTTGGAATTGGTGAAGCTGACATGACCCAATATTGCTGCAAGGTCCACAAGTCTGAAGAATGTTTCCTAATGTAACACTTTAAAAAGGAATTTGGTGCAAAGCCCAGTCCTTCTGTCCCAGGACTCTGGTATTGCTGTTACACTTGCTTGTGAAGGGTGGTGTGGTGGTGAGTGGTGCTGAATTCAGCATCTTTGTCCTGCTGTGGTGCCTTTATTCTGCTAAGCTCAAAGTGGTCTGTGGATTTTTTTTTGTTGGTGCTGGCTCTTCATGAGCAGGTTAGTTAAGGCACTTCACATGGCCTCCCTCAACTGTTAAATTATGCATAATGAAGCAAAAATTGTACCAATTTTTTCCCAGTTTCTTTTCTAAAAACAGTCCATTTTGGTCTATGTAATTTGTGAAAGTCTGCTCTTTTCAGAGCCACATACTGCTTTAAGTATTTGTATTTATCAAGACTCTTTGTAAGGAGTGTGGGCTGGCATGTGGGAAGTGTCTAGACTCAAAATGGTCATGGAATACTCTTGGGCAGGAAAACCTGGACTTGTCTGAGCCTGCATTCCCACCTACCTCCTCATGTGCTCAGATGCAGTGGCTTGTCTTCTCCCTGGCTGTTGTGGCATGGCAGCCTTGTCGGGTGCTGTGTGGTAGGTGTGTTCTCCTGAGCCACAGGATTGTAGAATGGGTTGGATTGGAAGGGATGGGGTATTTTTGGGGTCCCCTGTCATGTGGAGGAAAGATGAATCTGACTCCATGTTCTCAGAAGGCTAATTTATTATTATACTAGACTAGACTATACTAGACTAGACTATACTATACAATACTAAAGAATAGAGAAAGGATCGTTTCAGAAGGCTGAAAGATAATAATTAAAAATTAATGACTCCTCAGAGTCCAACACAGCCTGACTGTGATTGGTCATTAAGTCAAAACAATTCACGTCTTGGATAAACAATCTCCAACCACATTCCAAAGCAGCAGGAGAAGCAAATGAGATAAGAATTGTTTTCCTTTTCCTCTGAGGCTTCTCAGCTTCCCAGGAAAAGAATCCTGGGCAAAGAGGAGTTTTCTGAAAATATGACAGTGACATTGGGACTCTAAAGATCTCTTTCCAACCCCCCTGCCATGGGCAGGGATGCCACCCCCCTAGATCAGGTTGCTCAAAGCCCCATCCAACCCAGTCTTGAACTTCTAAGGATGGAGAATCTGCAGCTCGTCTGGGCAACCTGTTCCAGTGCCTCAGCACCCTCAGAGTGAAGGCTTTATTCTAATATCCAATCTAAACATGCCTTCTTTCGGTTTAAAGCCATTGTCCTGTCACTACATGGCCTTATGCAGTGCCTCACTGCTTTCTTGCAGATCCTGTTTAGGTTCTGGAAGGTCTGACCTGGAGACCTTTTCTCTAGGCTGCACAATCCCATGTCTCAGCTTGTCTTCACAGGAGAGATGCTCAAACCCTCTGGTCATTTTTGTGGCCCTCCTTTGGCCTCCCTTCTGCAGGTCTGTGTCCCTGCTGTGGTGGGAGCCCCAGATCTGGATGCAGCTCTTCAAGTGGGGTCTCTTGAGAGCAGAGCAGAGGGCGAGAATCACCTCCCTCTTCCTGGAGAGGAGAGGCTGAGCCAGGGGTGTGACACTGTTGAGTCAGGGACAGATGAAATGACTCCACAGTTCAGAAGGTGAAAAAGAGAGACTTTATTAAGGGGTTGTCATCCTTTTATAACCAGGATTGCTAAGGTGAAACCTGTTGGTCCCAAAGTAAAACCCTTTCACACTATTGGTGAACTATGAACATCCCACTCTGAAGGTACATGTCTATAAACAACATGAACAGAAAAGAGAGATCATTGTTTTCATTCTTCCTCTCTAAGTTTCTTTCAATTTTAAAATTTTAAGAATTTTAAGAATTCTCCTTGACTGAACTGAGAATCTCCACAGGGGTGTGAGCAGGAGGAGCCTTGTGCCGTGCCTCTGGGACATCATACATCCATCAGTGCAGCTGAGAGGCTTGGTTCATGTTCAGAGTGTGTGTGACTTGCTGGAAGTGTCTGTGCCAGCAGCCTGGCAGTTGTGTTCTTGTGCAGCCCAGGGTAACACAGTGTGTGTGTGCCTCCAGCCTCCTCCTGCCATGACCTGCTCTGTGTTTTTGTTGCTGTAGATCTTGGACAGAGTGGCAGATGGGATGGCCTTTGGAGCTCTGCTGCCCTGTGAGCAGTGCAAGGGGCAGTTTGTGTTCAAGAGTGACGCTTATTACTGTTCAGGGGACATCACTGCCTGGACCAAGTGCGTGGCTAAAACACAGACCCCCAACAGGAAAGACTGGGTGATCCCAAAGGTGAGTGTTTGCTGCATATTCGATGTTCTGAAGCACATTTCTGAGCTGATTGCTCTGTGGCATCCTGCACTGACTGCTGCTTGTTCAGAGTGTGCTGCAGTGCTGAGCAGCTGTGACAGCAGGCAAGGCCTGTCACAGCCACATCCCTCCAGGAGCAGGCAGCTAATGCATAAATAATTCATTTTTTTTCCAGTAACATTAAATTGAAAGTGATGTTGTTGATTTGATTTGAAACTCATCATTTACCCTCTTCCAGCTTTGTTTTCTCAGTCAGTAAAGTGTTTTTTTTTTTCACCTTGGTGTGAATCAAAGTAATTTCCAAGATGTGCGATAAATGCCAACATCTGGCTAGCATTCAATTTATCCTTTAAATCTTATAATAATATTTGTTGGTTTTAAATTTTTTATGCTTCCATCCCACAGGAATTCCGGGAAATTCCTTACCTGAAGAAATTTAAGTGTAAGAAGCAGGACAGGGTGTTCCCTCCAGATGCTGCAACTGTGAACTCAGCACCTCCTCCCTCTGCATCTGCTCCTTTGGCAGAGACTGTGTCTGCACCCAGAGGTAAATGTCTGGCTGGGCATGGCTTGGTGGAGCTCAGGATGATGTTCAGGCTGGCATCCCCAGCCAGATAAATGTGCCACCCTGGACAGTCCCACTGTTCTCCTGCTCTCAAGCAGGCAGAGCTCTCCTGATTAAAAAAAAGTCTCATGTGCTTCATCTTCCCAGCACAGGCAGGCCCTGGGGTGTCTGGGGTCATGGCCTTGAGGTTCTGCTGTTTACTTACAGATGATTTTGAGTGTTTGTTGATTGTAAGGAAGTGATGTGTGTGCAGTGAATCAGAAGTGTAAAGGCTGATGTTGCAAATTGTGTCTCAGGGGAGACCTGCTTCATAATGCCACCTCACTTGGTTTCTTAGGGACCATCCAGGGATGTCCTTAATGCCAGATATTCCACATAAATTTAGGTTTTGAGCGCAAGAGGGTTTTTCAGGGGATTGTTTTGTTTCTAAATCATCTACTGAGATTTGGTTTTACTGATCACTGACTCCCCTTGTGCAAAATAGATGTGCTGTCTCCAACTGGCAAAAGGTTGGACCTTATGTAGGTTGCTGGCATGAATTGCATGCTTTGATGGTAAAGCCTGTCTGTTAAGTACTATGCTGACTTCTTTCTTATTCAGCCTTTTTAGTTCTGGCCATAATTTTGGGTGCAGGGCATTATTGTAACTTGGTTAAAAAGGTGGGAGTAATTCTGCACAGTTCAGATCAGCCAGATCACATTATTCTAGCAATGAGGACAAAATAACCCAGGTCTTGTTTCTGATTAGCAAATTGATTCCAGCCCCAGTGTCCCCTGAAGGTAAACTCAAAAGGTTGACCAGATTTAAAGCCAGGTTGCTTTGTTTGCTAACAACCAAACTAATCTGAGTTGAGGGCAGAAGAGGAAGCACAACTCTCAGCTGGTCAATTAGAGTTGATGGCATTTATCTTATAGCAGTGCAAATATGCTCTTAGGCACTGGCCATGTCCTGGACCAGCCTGAATTGCAATGTTAACAACAATGGTTACCAGTTTGCTCCATGGTAGAACCTTGTACTGTCTATAAGATAAGACTGGAACAGTGTTGCTTGAGAGACAATTCTCTCTGCAGCCCCTCAAAAAAAGATTTCCTTTAGAAAAGGCAGGAGCTTTCATGTGACGGTGAATTTCTCCCATGCTATCCAGGCATCAAAAGAAAAGGGAAGCAGAGCACAGTCCCTAGTAGCACAGTGCTGAAAGAAGACTGATTCTTTTTACTTAACAAAACAAACCAAGAAAAGGGCAAATATGCCTACATACCATTTCCCTGTCTTCCATCCCTTCTGCTTGTTGGCAGCTGCTGAGCTTTGTTCCCTTTCCTCTGGGAAGGGGAACTCCCTCCTGCTTGCTTAGCACAGGTCAGACCTGCTTGGCCCCTCGTGTCCCTGCCAGCTGAGCTGATTGTACAGAGAGGGGGGGATGCTGTCACTTTGTGCTTGCTGTTTGTAGAGGGGGGGGGGGGATGCTGTCACTTTGTGCTTGCTGTTTGTCCAGGGACCCTGTGCCTGTGGCTAACATGTCGTTTCCAAACCTTTAGACAAACCACTGACCAACATGAAGATCCTGGTTGTTGGGAAGCTGTCAAAGAACAAGGAGGAGGTGAAAAGCATTGTGGAGGACCTGGGAGGAAAGATGACCACAACAGCCAACAAGGCCACGCTGTGCATCAGCACCCAGAGTGAGCAGCCATGCTGTGGTTCCTGGCAGCAGTGCTAACAGAGCTGAGCAGATTACAGAGGACACTTGTCCTCCGAGCTGTCTGGGGATCAGTGTTTGGATTAGGGGGAGTGTTTCGTGTGCACACATGGCCTGAGTGTGCTTGGAAAAGCAGGCAGATGTGTGCTGTTTGAGTTTTGCTTACCCAGCCAGTTAACCTGGCAGGCTGTGCCTTAAGGCTCTCCTGGGTCAGTGGCAGCTGGGGTTTGTGTGCAGACCATGGTGGTGTGCAGGCCACCTTTGTTGGGGTGAGGGGTGCTCAGGGCTGTGTCCATGGTTGTCTTGGAGAATCCCCAGAGCTGACTGTGGGTGCCTGACTGAGGGCACTGGTTTGCTCTGCTGGCAGCTTAGAGTCTGCTCTTGCTGTGTTGGAGCTGTGCAAACTGACAGCCGAGGTGGGAGATCTGCTCCCATCCATCAGAAAGTCCAGCTGAGATCTGGGAAAGGGAGAACTGGACCAGCCAGGTAGAACAGGAGTTCCTGCTCCAAACTGTATCTTTGAACCAAGGAGGAACTTGGCTCTCCAAAGAACATGGTGAATCCAAAACCTAGTGGAATTGTGTTTTCAGTGTAGTAGTAGTAGTAATTGTGTTTTCAAAGTGTTACAGAGCCCTGAATCATGGCCAGAGGGAGAGGCTGAGGTCTAAAACCTCATGGATGCATTTTTTTCTCCCCTTCCTATCCTGCCTCTGCAGAGGATGTGGAGAAAATGAGCAAGAAGATGGAAGAAGTGAAGGAGGCCAAAGTCCGTGTGGTCTCAGAGGCGTTTCTTCAGGATGTGAAATCTTCCAGCAAGGACTTCCAGGAGCTCGTGTCTCTCCATGCCCTTTCACCCTGGGGTGCAGAGGTGAAAATGGAGCACGAGGAAATGGCTGTGGATGGGAAGAACAGCAAGCCCCCAAGTACAAAGAGTGCTGGGAAGGTCAAAGAAGAACAAGGTGAGGAACAAAGCAGTTGTTTCTCCACAGGCCTGTTCAATGCTGGGCATGCACAAAGCAAACCTGGGTATGGTCTGTCCTTACCCTTTCCTTGAATTTTCTGCCTTTTTTTTTCTCATGATAAGTTTATGTAATGGACCTCAGGGCAAGACTAGCTTTAATAAACATGAAACTGTCTCCTGAGCTGTCTCAGGAGCTGGCTGTTTCCCCTACTTCGGTCTGCCCAAGCTCCCTACCATCAAACATCAGCTTCACTGCCAGTTTGGGTTAGTGCTGTAGCTCCAAGGAGGTCCTAGGACACCAAAATGACAGACACTACTCGGGGAGTGTTGGCAAGTGAGAAAATACTGAGGTCCAGAGCACTGAGTCTCTATGCTCCTTGATTTAGAACATAATATTTTTGTAGCAGTGTAAAAATATTGATGGCATTGCTCACCAATGAGAACTTGCATTATTAACCCAGGATGGTGAACAAAACCATCACATTTGCTCACTTCTCTTCAGAACCTGTTCTTTGTGTCCTCCAAGTGGAGTTTCTGTCATGCCATTGGGTGTGCTATTGCCAGACTGTCTCACCACAGCACCATCCCCAGGGAATCCAAACACTCCCCATGCCCTGTGAGGTTTTTCAATCCCACTTCCACATTTGTGGTTGTGTTTATCTTCAGTGCAGGTTAAAAAAATGACATGGTCCACCCCTTGGGGCCAGGAGAAAAAGAATAGATAGATAGAATCTGGGGAAATGTAATTTCTCATTTAGTTGTGATTTGGCTGCTAGAGCTAGGTTAAAAAAAAGCCACTGAAGTCGATGTTCTCATACACTGGGAATCTGCTTCACCTTAGGGTGATAATTATGCAAATTGAGAATTTTAAGGTTGATTCAAGTCAAACTGTGTTGCTCACCTAAGAAAAAAATTAACTGTCTTTCACTGCAGGACCTAGCAAGTCTGAAAAGAAAATGAAGTTAACAGTGAAGGGTGGAGCAGCAGTAGATCCTGATTCTGGTGAGTGATAACAGTGCCTGTGCCTGCACCACCCACAGCCTTCAGAATGCCTGATGGTTTGCAAAAGGGTTTTTCTGTGAAAGGATGAGGGTTCCGTAAAGGAGCATGAAATCTTAAAGCTTTAACATCGCTATCAAAGGAAGCATATTGATTGACATCCAAGGCTGTATATTCCAGGATTTCCTAGTGCAGCTTTCTTCAGAAGGACCATTTAAGCTAAGGTGTGCACCTTGTTCAGCTTTAGGATCTCCTGCCAGTGGAGGGAGCACAGGCCCAGCCAGCAGAGGACACAGGTTTGGCATAAACATCGACTGATGCTGCTCTCCAAACCTGTGGTTCATGGGTGTTCTGACAATTTGTACTGCATCCAAGGCCAGCCTTTGCTTTTCAGTCCATTTGCTAATGTGACCCCTGCAGAGCTGCATTTCTCCTGAGGATTCCTCCAGCTGCTCACACAGTATTAGATCCTAGATTTTAGATCATCCTCTATCAAAGATTACAGGTTTTTACCTCTAGTTAGGATAACCAGATACTAACTCTTAGTTTCTCCAGATGCTGGGTGTTCTGATCCTGGATTTATCTAAAGTTTATCTAAAGGTGTAAGCTCACAATTCATTAATTAATTCATTGTGGTCCAAGTAGTTTTGAATGAGCTGTGTGGTCACTGTTTTTTCAGTATTTCTGTTAAATCACACTGCTGAGGAAACATTTGGATGAGTGCAAATGCAGGAAGGAGAGCTAAAACAGTAACCTCCTCCTCTGTGTTCTAATTTTTTTCTTCTCTGCAGGTTTGGAGGATTCTGCTCATGTCTTTGAAAAAGGTGGGAAAATTTTCAGTGCAACCCTGGGACTAGTAGATATTGTCAAAGGAACAAATTCCTATTATAAGCTGCAGCTGCTAGAGGATGACAGAGAGAACAGGTGAGTTTAGTTTTCCCTTCAAATACTTCCATTCACTTTTTTCTAATAAATACTGGATTTTGACACTCCAAAAGCAAAGTGTGAGTAAAATGTCTTTGGGGAGATAACAGATTGGTAGTTACTTGAAGGAGGAAACCACTACAACACAAATGAAAAAAAAAACCAAACCAAAACTAAAATAACTCCTCCAAACCTACCAAACAAACCACCCATGGAGAAATTTCTGCTCTGCATGGAGACATTCCTTGTGGGTGTTGACAAAACCTAAGGTGGGCTTTTTTCCCCCATATTATCAAATGTAATTTTGTGTTCTAATCACAGAGCTGTCATGTTGGGAAACAAAACCAGATTCTGGCTGTTCTACCACAGTGTTAGCCTGAATTGTGTGCCCTGAAGTATAACAAAATGCGTGAAATATTCATGCAATAGGAGCTGATCATGTGTGTAGCTTTCCATTCTCATTGGGTGCATGGCAGAGCTGTTCAGTGGTTGCATTGCTGATTAGATTAAGAGATTGAGAAGGTTCTTTAAAATAAAACTGCCCTTGCCAAACACGTAAGTGACACAGAAATCCAGGGTAGCAATGACTGTGGTTCAGCTCCAGATTTATTGCACTTTACCATATTTTCATAAGCTTTTGTTCCTTCTCATTTGTGTGAGGTTGTATGAAGTGTGGGATTCAGTACGTGGAGGGATTTCAGTGCCTGCATTTCATACCTGACATATTGGAAAGGTTGATTGATTGTATCCCCATAAATACTACAGAAGCTCACCCAAGGTGCTGTCAGCAGTACAAACAAATATTTGATTTATTTCTGGTTTCTCTAAAATACTGAACTCTGGGGTCTGGGGCTTAAAGCAGCTTTGTCTTTGTTTTTCAAATATATGACCCCAAGAGTCTGAAGATTTGTATTTGCAAAACATGAAGATTGAAGAGATGTTAGCCTCTCTTTTCCTGCTGTGCACCCATTTATCCTCAGGGCTGTGGTTCTGGTGTGTTAACACTGACCATTTTTTACACCAGTTCTTGCACATACAGTGATTTCTCTCAATGAAAAAAATGTAGAAATCCTTTTCACACTTTCTGTGATGGAGGAGGGTGTTCCATAAAGTTACAGGTATGCAGATGGCACTGGAGTGGCTGATGGCTGTTCTTGTGTCCCATTGATTTCTCCAGGTACTGGGTGTTCCGATCCTGGGGCCGTGTGGGCACTGTAATTGGCAGTAACAAGCTGGAGCAGATGCCATCAAAAGAAGATGCCATTGAACACTTCCTGAATTTGTATGAAGAGAAAACTGGCAATTCTTGGCATTCTAAGAACTTCACTAAATATCCCAAAAAGTTCTACCCGCTGGAAATAGATTATGGACAGGTAACCCTGAAATGCCCCTGTCCCAGGTGGAGCATTGCTGAGGTTCCCTGTGTCACTGTTCTGTTCTGTGCTTGCCCTTGGATCTCTTGCACTTCACAAACCAGGGGAATTAAAATGCAGCTGTTGCATCTTCTCTCTGCTACAGGGGAAAGCTGTAGGTCAAGGAGTACCATCCATTAAAACAGACCTGTTGGGGAACTAAAGAGTTTTCTGTTACCAGATCTCTTGAATGCTTGTTCCTGTTTACTCTGTAACTTTAAGGATATTAATTTGCACTTAATCCAGCAGTCAGTTCACATACATCCTGTCTTGAAAACTCGATTTTTAGAAATTTAAAATAGATGCTTTTCATCTGTCTGCTGCCTCCAAAATCCTCCCAAATGCTATAGCAACTCCTGTATTCCATTTAGTGCCCATACTGAGCAGGCTGAGAAAGAAATTATTCACTGCCAGTAAGATTTGGCTTTTTAGACAGCTAAGATAAATAAGAATTCTCTTCCTTCTTTCCAGTGGGGGTTTGTGTGTTTATTAAAGGGCATACCTGTTATCTGAACTATTTTCAGACTAAATAGTTGAATGCTATAAAGTTGCCAGAGCACATATTTTCAAGACATTGTGTTTTTCCATGGCCAAATTAATGGATGTCATCTTCCAGTGCAAAGCACTCAAAGCTTGACTTTAATTCTGGAAATTTGAATATTGCAGTGGCAAAGTGTCTGTCTCAGTGTAATGTACAGTGTTACTCAAAGCACCTGGCTGATGATTTATTCGTGCAATGCTCTCTCCATGAAGGCATCGAGATGGTATTATGGCTAATTGATGATTCCTGTACACATCTCTGGCAGTTTTCATTGCAAAAACTTGGTGAAACTAGTTATTACGTCTGTATTGTCATAAAAGCAGCAAAGTAAACAGTCATTTTTTCATATGAAAGTCTCTATGCAGCACAAAGCTTGCAGAAAAAGTGATTAATACTTGCTTGAAGTGAAGCAGCAATGCAAAGAGTTCCTAGTCCCTTAATTCTACTTTCTGCTTTTTTTTTTACAGTGCCATCTCTTGAAATAGTATCTGCCAAATTACTGAATAGGTGTTTTTTTAAGACCATTTTGTTCCAGAATGTCAGAGCAGTGTCCCACGCTCCCATGAACTTCAGGCTAGTCATAGTATGCACACACTAAATTGGTTTTGAGTTGTTGCCATGGCAGCCAGCCTGTTACTTTTTAATCCTTTGTGATTTTGCTAATTCTGATACTATTTTTACCTTCCAGGATGAAGAAGCTGTCAGGAAACTGACAGTAGGTGCCGGGACAAAATCAAAACTTGCTAAGCCAATCCAGGATCTTATTAAGATGATCTTTGATGTGGAGAGCATGAAGAAAGCAATGGTGGAATTTGAGGTGACTACACACATTCATGTTTCTCCCTAACCTACCATCATGCTTGCACAAACAGAAGCAAGTTCTTTGCAATCCAGAGTGCTTCACACTCCCCAAAAGCCAAGTGTGAGTTTTAGATCTGTCTTAAAATAAAGGCAAGAGTCCGACTGGAATTTGCCAAGCCCTGGAATTTGTAGCTTAGTTGTGATACATGCAGCCTTAAAACACAGGTGCATTTTTTGTCTATCAATGTCTTCAATTTAAAAAGCCCATGAGAGAATTGTCTGCCAGTCCTGGGAGCAGTAATCATTCTGTGGTTTTGTTTGTTTGTGTCACAGTCACATCTACATAGTGACTGCTGTTTGCTGAATGCTCTTAAAGTATTAACACAGACAACCAATGTGCTGGTCAGGTGACACTGGTGACACTCCTTGTTTTCTAAGCAGGGAACCATATTTGGGGCCTGGAGTACCATGGATTTTAGGTAGCACCTCAGACTAGAGAAGTGCTGCCAGTTGGTGCATACACTAATGGAAGTGTCTTATCAGAGTCCAGATCCTCCTCTGCACAGGGTGGACTTGGGATTGTTTTGGTTGTATTTCTCATTTGTTCTAATAAAACTCTTATTTTCATCCATTCTTCTTTTCTCCATACTTCTTGATCCATCGTTGTGGTGTGCAGAGATCCTGCTGCTTGTTTTAATGCAGTCATTTGAAGGAATTCTAAATAACAAATTTCAGTTTTCTTCAGCCAGCTTAGTTATCCTGCCTAAGACTTGACATTTAAGCAGCTGTTCTTTGCCCTCTGTATCATTATTTGGAGTGCCTACCTTTCAGAATAGGCTTTGTACCATTTTCTGCAGCTTACCTGAAAGCTTTCAGATGGCTTGCCCAACATTTTGTAGTACTTTAAATTAAATTCCAGTACTCTCCCAAGATCCATCAATACACAACATTTTATTACATTAGTGGATAAATGCAGGCAACCAAGACATTGCTTTTAATAAGTTAAGGGGTTTTGGCTCATTTTTCATAAATGTGAAGCACCTCCTAGCATCTTTGCATTTGACCCTTGATAATTGTAGGGTAAAGTTAGAAGAGGGTGTCTGGATTGTACCTAGACAAAGATGATCTTATGAACAAGAATTACTTAATTGAGTTTGCTTCTTTGCCAGCCTTAGGTATATGGTTACTTAATGGATTAAGAAATGCATCTGACACCAGGTTAATATTAAACTTCATGCCAGATAATTAATATCCTATTTTTGTGTTGCCCTAGCATATGTGCTCAGCTTCCTATTGCAGTATTCCTTTGGTTATAGGATGTCCTCTCAATGGTGTGTCCTTCTGACATAATTCCTCAATCCTCAGAGTCTAAAATGTTTCTATTCTTTGTTGGTCAGTCCTATTAGCATGGAGAAATTAGTTCTCTAGAAACCAGAGAGGGAGTGGTGCAGTGGTTGAAATGTAGTGAAAGTTGGGTTTAATACTTATATCTTTATCAGATTGACTTGCAGAAGATGCCATTGGGAAAACTGAGCAAGCGACAGATCCAGAGTGCATACTCCATCCTGAATGAGGTTCAGCAGGTGAGCATAAAAGAGATCTTAGAGCAAAAAGGGAGTTCAGAAGTTGTTCTGGGCTCAGTGGGGTGAATGCTGAGCTGTGCTTTCTCTCTCTCTGGGGAAGAGGATGTGGCTTCCATGGGTAACCAGTTAGTTCTCTTCACTGTTGTACCAGTGTGGGCAGTACTTGTGTCTTCAGCAGTTTTGTAGCACAAACTTTAGGCTGTGCCAAACATAAATGGCAGCTGAGCAAATGAAGCTGGTGCCTTGATCTAGTAGTGAGCTGGTGTTTCCACCTCAGAGAATTCTGTCAGAGGATGAGAATAAAGGTTGAGTTGACACAGGAAAGGGTCTGGTTTGATAATGTTGCTGTATTTACACATTGTGATCTGAATCATTCCAGAATCACTACGCAGTATTGCCTTTACAGATTGCAAAAATGTACCAGCATAACCCATGGCTTTGTGTCACAGGCTCCTTGGCAAAGCATAGATAAAGGAATTTCTTCAGATGCTAGAATAGACCAAAACCTTGACAAGGATATGACTACCTAAATGTCCTGAAGACTTTTTTTTTGCCCCCCCGGAAGCATAATCCCCATTGAATTTTTCTCATACACAATTCCATGTAATTCTGTGCAAATACTGTGACTTGCTGCACACGAGATGCTTAAATAGAATTGTTCTTTTGAGTCCTGTGAGACTAAAGCATAAGCACTATTTGCATTGCTGCTCCTGTGTTGGTCCCTAAGTATCTTGTGTGTTTTTATTGCTATTGAGACTTAGTCTTACTCAGTAATTTTCTTTGGTGCTTGTTGTTGTCTTGTCTAGGCAGTTTCTGACAGTGGTTCAGAATCCCAGATTTTGGACCTCTCCAACCGCTTCTATACACTGATTCCTCATGACTTTGGGATGAAGAAACCACCTCTCCTAAATAACTTGGAATACATTCAGGTATTGACTAGAAACTGTTTTTTGCAAATGTTGGTTGCAGGAAACAGGTCTTGATGTCAGACATCTAACACAGAGAATATGTTAGGTTTAACACTTACTTAACCTCATAAAAGCAGAGATTAAAGTAAGCATTAAAACCTCACAAGCCAAAAAATAATCTGAAGAAAAACAAGTTTAACCTCATGCTTTCATGAGGTTAAATTTGTTTTTCTTCAGGATATCTTCTTGTTTGTTTATGTCCATGTGTCTGTGTAAATAGCTATATGCATAAGACAATAGAAGATAGAGATGTTATTTAACATATTTTATAATGTTTAGGTGTGTATATATATTAAAGACAGTGTTGTTTTGTTATTAGATGGCACCATGTGGCCAGTGATTGTCAGACACTTTTTTAATTTGGGATATCCCAGACTTTTTCTGAACATGTCAAAGGCCTAAATAACATAATATGACCTGTTTCAATTCAGGCTAAAGTGCAGATGTTGGACAACTTGCTTGATATTGAGGTTGCTTACAGCCTTCTCAGAGGTGGAAATGAAGATGGAGATAAAGACCCAATTGACATCAACTATGAAAAACTTAAAACAGATATTAAGGTAAAGGAAATAAAAGGCAATGAGTGCCTGTGAACACAAGCTGATGTGCTGATAGTTTTGAGTAAAATAAATCACCCAAACTGTAACTGGACAGATCTATGGAACTGAGGTGGGTTAAGGAACTGGAGCATGTGTTCAAAAAGATGCAGAAAGAGCTGAGCTGTTTTGACCTGGAGAAAAGAAAGCTCAAGGGATACTGTATCAGTATCTAGGTATAGGTGATGGGAGAAAGAAGGAAAGAGGAGAGAGGCAGGCTTTCCTCAGTGGTTTCCAGTGACAAGAGGCAGTGGGCACAAACTGAAATAGAGGAATATGTGTTTAAACAAAAGAAAAAGCTTCTGTTGTTGATGTTTTGGTTTTTTAAATTTGTTGCTCTGACAGTGGTCAAACACTGGAAAAGGCTGCCCAGAGATACCATGGAGGCTCTCTTCTTGGAGGTGTTGAAAGCTGGACTGGATTCAGTCCTTGGCTGACCCTTCTTTGAGTGGAACTGAAAATCATCTCAATTTCCAGCATTGTCTCAGACATTCTGTGGCTGTCTGTATATTTGTGCATCTTCTCTAGCTAGAAAAGTATTTCCACTTTCATGGTTGAGGAGGTTTAAAGGGTGCAGTTGCAGGCATAGGGTGGATGTTGCCAAGTTATAAGATGGCTGCTAGTTTGTGTGCTGAGGAAACTTCTCATTTGCCTCTTTGCAGGTTGTTGACAAAGATTCAGAAGAAGCCAAGATTATCAAACAATATGTGAAGAACACTCATGCTGCTACGCACAATGCATATGACCTCAAAGTTGTGGATGTAAGCTGGGCAATAATGGGGTTTATTTTTGGGAAGATGGACTCTCCTAGGTTGACTTGCTTTGTTTGCAATTGCCTTATATTTTTGAGTAGCTTACTCAGTTTCCTCTGTTGCAGGGATGATTTGATAAAACATTTTCTTTTAATTAGAATAGCAAAAGTCTAGGCAGAGATGAATCTAATGAGGTGGTTTTGCTTTGATGTTTTTATTTTGATTTAATTTGCCTCAAAGGGAAGGTGGAGGAGTAATCATCTGAAATTGAACCTTATTTCAATGAATGATATTTTCAGAAAAATAGACCCTCATGAAAATGCAGAAGAAAAGGTGGAGAAGTAATCAATAACAAGTACTGCATGATTGCTGCTGCCTCTTTTTTGCTAGCCTGACACAGCCAATTACAAACACCAAAACCCATCCTGATCAATTTCCCTAGCAGATCAATGTACTTTGCAGATCGGATGATTTTTTCTTTCTCCCCTCTGACGAGTTGAATGAAGTTAATGGTTTATTTGCTTGGTTCTTCTTTTCCTCCTATCCTCCTCTGAACTGAAGATCTTCAGGATTGAGCGTGAGGGGGAGAGCCAGCGTTACAAGCCCTTCAGGCAGCTCCACAACCGCCAGCTGCTGTGGCACGGCTCCCGCACCACCAACTTCGCTGGCATCCTCTCGCAGGGCCTGCGGATAGCCCCTCCTGAAGCTCCTGTGGTGGGTGAAACAGCTTCTCTGGCTGCCTGCATGCCCCTGCCCAGACATGGCCACAGGCAGGGACAGCCTAAAGAAGGAATTTCTATGTGGGGAGGGCCCTGTGTTATCTGCCACCATTCAGACAACATCGTGTCCCCCGAGTGGTTTGCGCACTGGCGTCCACAAGAGCTTGAGGTGCTCTCCTGGGAGCCCAGCCAGGTGGATTCAGTGCTGCTTTTGGGTTATTTTATCAACCAAATTTTATTTATTTATTTATTTATTTATTTCCTTCTTGCAGACTGGCTACATGTTTGGAAAGGGCATCTATTTTGCAGACATGGTATCCAAGAGTGCAAACTACTGTCACACATCTCAAGCGATCCCATAGGTTTAGTACTACTGGGAGAAGTCGCCCTTGGAAATATGTACGTAACTTACAAAGAGTGTTTGCCAAATGTGCTTAATACATCCTCATGGAAGGTGATGCTAAGATTGCAAGCCTTCTCTGCAGTGTGAAGAAGCAGCATGTGTTTTTTCTTCAAAAATAAGATCTGTTTTTTCTTAAAATAAGAGTTATTGTTTCAGGTCTAGCAGAATCTTGTACAAAATGCTAACATCGTTAACATTAGTAACCAAGACAAAGAAAGTTTGAGTTCCAGAAGGCTAGAATTTAGATTAACTTTACATTAACTCATCATAAACTAAAGCCTGAAAAAATTGTGATTTTTTTTTCACTAAGATAGTTTAAGATTAATGTAAAGTGCTATTGTGTGTTCTTTGTGCTGTCCAGGTACGAACTGAAGAATGCTTCCCACATCACAAAATTGCCCAAGGGAAAACACAGTGTCAAAGGTAAGCATTAGTAGTTGTCATTAGTAATCTGTAATTGATGGCAGACTTGGTTGTGGTGCTTAACAAAGAGAGCTATAGTCACTTCTCAGCTGTACTTCCTTTAAGAAGTTGCATAATGTTGCCTTTTAGTTGCATTAGGATGTGTATGGGGTGTTTAAGATGCAAGTTAATACACTCTGAGTGTTAAGCCTGAAGGTGCTGAAGTTCAGGAGGAAACTTCTATTTGATGTTACACTGGAGAAAATATAAAGTACATTCTCCATCTTCATACTTGCTTTCATCATAACAATACTGTGTACTTTAGAAGAGAGATGAATAGATCAGAAGAGTCATTGTTCAGCTTTCAAAGTGGCTGAGAAGCTTGGACAGAAGGGAGAAGCTAGGAATAAAAGTTCAGATGGAACAACTGCTCTCATTATACTTCTATCTGCAAAAAGTGTCATATATTGAAAAAGAAGATGAGAGAAAAGACTCAGCTGTCTAACTCAAGCAAAAGAAATGGTAATCATGACTGTCTTCTGTACCAAGATGGGAGATTGAAGAAAAGGATCTTCAGTAATGAGTGGCTTATCTTAAACTATTAATTTTGAGAGGCTTAAAAAATAAGTTGCCTAAAAGAGAATAAAAAGTGATTTTGCACCTTTTTCTATACATACTACTCATGTTCTTATGGATGTCAAATCAGATTTATATTGAAAATTTTAATTCAGAGAATAAGAATCGGTTTGTTGTCTGAAAATGCTGCAATGTGCACGTTTTCATTAATGGAGTTAGGATGTGAGAGCTACAAATCTGTTCTGGTTTAGATTTGATCATACAGATTAGACAATTAACAGTTGAAAGTCTAAAATTCTCATTTTTAATGTAGCAAAGTACAACTATAAATATGGTGATGCTGAATTGAATAAACAAACAGTATTTTTCATGTTCTGTTGAAGATCCTTCTACACTTGATTTGAAAGTATATGTGAAGTAGTATTTGGCTGGCTGGATCATTTCCTTCTTGTGCAAAGTCTGTGTTTGCCTCCTAGATTTGTAACTAATGTTGTTTTTCCTTTCTAGGCTTGGGCAAAACTGCTCCTGATCCCACAGCCACGACCACCCTTGGTGGTGTAGAGGTTCCCTTAGGGAATGGGATCTCCACAGGAATTAATGATACCTGTCTTCTGTATAATGAGTATCCTTTGCTGTTACGTTGGCTGTGCACGGTGTTTGAGTGTCACTGCATTTGCAGGACCTCACTAAGGCCAGTTAGGAGGTTTGCCTCTCTGTGTTTGGTTTGGTTTGGTTTTGTTTAGATCTGCTTTGGGGAGTATTTGCAGGCAATCTCTTCTGCAAGGGGGATGATTTTTACAGTTGCTGCACTTAAATTGTCATTCTGCAAAAAAAAGGAAACAATACACATTCCAATAGCTGTTCCCCAACAGGAACAAAAGTTATTGGAGTGGTCAGGCAAAACTGCTGTAGTGTCTTGCCCAGAGATGTGCCAGACAAGGGGAGGAGAATGCAGCCTGTGGTCTCTCATCACTCCAGTCTGGTTTCTCCCTCATGGTGCTGTGGTATGCCAGCTTGGCCAGGAGCAGGTGGGGGAGCCAGCTCTGTGCTCTTGCACTCTCTCAGCACATCTTTTGAGTTCCCCAGACCTCTGCAAGTGTTGAGGTATGCCCCAAATGCCCAGTAGAGATGTAGCCATTAAGTCTTTTCAGGCAGAAGTGCCTTCAAATCAATTAGTGCTTTAAATCCACAAGAATGCAAATAAGTAATGTCTAAGGTCCAGCTGGCTCTCTTCACTGCCAGTGAAGCAGGTAACCCAGTAATGCAAACTTTGGGTTTGTAGAAACTGCCTTTGTCCTTGGTGAGCTGTTTTCCTCCCCCAGGGAGTCTGGGCAACACAACTCATGGCAATACTGGTTTTACCTTGAGTTTTCTTAAATACACCATCTGTCAGATGATGAGCTATAATACAGTTGATATTAGCTAGTTGAGATAACATGATGTGTATTTGTTTTGTTTTACACTTTGGGATTAGAGGTAAGTTTGAGGCCTAAAACATTGTGAAACAAATAGATGAGCTGGGACTGTCTCTGGAAAAATAAGAATGTGCAAGCACTGACAATCATTGTAGAGCTCTTGTCTGTGATTCCAGTTTAGGTTTTTTTGTGGGAAATTTAGAAGGCATTAATGACTGTGCTGGAGGGTAGCAACAGAGCTGCAGTTACAATTGTAAATGCTGGGTCTGAATCTGTAGCTCTCATTTAAGCTGTATGACTCTTCTGCCTAGATATCAAGAGAGATGTGTGTTACTCTGACAAAAAATAATTTTCAGGAGCCACAGCCCTGTATCTAAATCAGTTCACCTGCCTGTCACTCAGGATTCCTGCTGCACCACTCTCCACAGAACTTAATTGTTTGTTTCTAACTACTGTATAAAACATTTTCAGATTCATGGAAAAGTCAGATTTAAAGCTTTGTGGTTTGAGCTCTTAGAATTGGTTAATCACACAGGCATCTGTATGGTACCTTAAGTTCAGAGGTGAAGTTCACTGTGTTTTGAGGTTTTTCTGTGTCATTCATATCAATGTATTATTATTGATAATTATTACAGTAATTATTCCTTAACCTTCTTCCCAGATATATTGTGTATGATGTTGCTCAGGTAAATCTGAAGTACCTGTTGAAACTGAAATTTAACTATAAGACATCACTCTGGTGAACAGTATTTAGAAGCCCTGTTAGAGTTATACTGTAGTTACACTATAGCGTTGACTTCTGACATGCTTATGCATTGACTTCTCTTACCAAGATATCAAGAGCTAAACTGCAGAAGAAATTACTAAATCCTATTTAGTACAACACTTAGTGAAAGTTTTATATAAAAAGTGTGGCAATACACGGACCTGAATTCTGATGAGAACGAATACCTGGTTTTGTTTTATACCACTTCTAATTCTGGTGCTTTAAGTGTTTCTTTTAATTGACCTAACTGACAAGAAGGAAAAAAGGAAAATATTCTGGTGTTCTTAGCTAAACAGAGCTGGGCAAGAACAGGAGAAGGAACTTGAGCAGGTTTGTGTTACTTGCTCTGTTAAGGTTTCCCCTTGTTTAAGATACTCTTTTTCAGTTTTCACTTGGCTAAATGATAAATGTGCATTTATTTTGAGGTAAAAAAAATAAAGGCTAATTTCATACTAACAGTTTTATGTTTCAAAACTTCAAAATTGTTTTGGTTTTGAGTCATAATTTAAATGTATTTGGTAGAATGTTCTTAAACATGGTATCTCTCTCGAGGATCGAATGCCAAATATTGAAATCTGTAGTCATGTTTCAGGAAGCTGTGGTCAAATTAAAATTTGGACTTTCCACTGAGACTTCATCTGTCAACAGTTGGTGTGGTAAACATGGAAAATAAGCTTGTGGCTGTTTGAATTTAGTATTAGCCCAAATAAACCTCCTTTAAGTACCTACCTTCAACATGATGTAAGTTGGTTGTTGTAGACTCACGTCCTAACAAAGCTGTAAGATGAGTTTGGGCTCAAGCTTTATTCATCAAGGCCTGGAGTGAGGTCTGTTGCTATTCTGTCATTGGTCTTGAAATGCCTGTTTCAAAAAGCAATACAAACTGATCATTTTTGTATTTCATGATGTTTGTTACTTCTCACTTTTAGTCATTGGGCAATACGGGAGCACTTAACCATGGAGCAACATCAGATCATTCTCTTCAAAAATTACTTGATTTCTCTGAGGCATTAGGGAAAGTGATGGCTAATTCCCAAGACAGGGACAGTTCAAGCTCATTCTGACAGTTGTGGCTTCAGTCTTTAGTAACCTGTGTGGAAAAAACACCAGATCTATTTCCTAAAATGTTGCTGTGTCCCAGGGCCTTTTGTAAAAGGAGTTAAAGCCAAAGTGGGTGCTAATGGTGCAGGTCTTCCCATGACCCCTGAATGAGAAGAGGATGAAGAGTGATAGATGAAAAATAAGTCTGCTTTCAGAGAGAGAAGGAAATGTTGAAGGACTGGATAAGTTGTATGGCTTGAGGACAGCTCAACAGAAAATATTGATTGAGGTTGGTGATAATGGATTTTGAGAGGAAGAGAGTAGCCTGTCTTCTGCCTCTTAAGTAGCTTAACCAGTGGCTAATCATTGTTTTGCTTCCAAAAAACCCTTTTGGTAAATCACTTAAGTATGATCTTGTCAGTCTCTGGAAGAGAACATGAGAACTTGTTCAATTCAGTTATAAGATAGATGATTTTTTCCCTCTTAAAAAAGCAGTTTACAGTTCAGTTTGGGACCAGGAGTTAAAGGCAGCTCCTTTTGATGCTCCCTCAGAGCTGAAAGTTCCCTGTTGCTCCAACCCCAGCAGCCCAAGGAGTGCTTTGTGCTGTGCACCTAGTGCTCAGTTATAATTGCAGCACAAGGAACTACATCCCAAGCTGTCCCTAAGTGCACAAATCTAGCAGGAAAAGCTACAGGACTTGCTGAAGAGGCAGCAGGTGCCCTTTGGGGGACTGTGGGAGAGCCCTGTCAGTGTCCTGCAGTGAAACCTGATGTCTGACCCGCAGAGCAGATCCACCAGACCCAGCAGATGAGCAGCCTGTCCCCAGGGCCAGGCTGGCAGGGACAGCGTGGTGACAGTCACTGAAAGCCCTGCTGTGGCACTGCCAGCACAGAGCAGAGCTGGGTGAACAGGCAGTCCCATTTCTGTCAAAAAAAGCACTTGAAAGGAACGAGTTTTCAAGACATTAGGTCCCATGACATCCTGGGCTTTTCTTTTCCAGGGGAGACATGTTGAGGAATGGCTTCTGATCTAAATGTTAAACTACCAAAAGCAGCAA
Organism: Emberiza elegans; assembly: GCA_024865655.1. Classification (NCBI taxonomy): domain Eukaryota; kingdom Metazoa; phylum Chordata; class Aves; order Passeriformes; family Fringillidae; genus Emberiza; species Emberiza elegans. The sequence goes on along the minus strand of JALJVW010000184.1, from coordinate 2,508,630 downwards.
TTTATAAATATTTAACTATTTTATCTTTATTTAGCATGGCTGCAGGCTCTGTTGTACAACAGCTCACAGACATTAAGATAGTCCATGCAGTTAATTGAAGGAAGCCAGCCTAGGCTTACTGATTGGCAGTCAGTGTAAATTCTTTGTGACTTGCCTGAGTTCATGCAGGAAAAAATATCCGAGGAAAAATAAAATTTAAGCACAAGTTGCCTGTCCTGGTACTTTAGCTATAAAACAATGACATTCTACCCCTGCCCCCCTTCAGTTTCTAATCAGAGGAAAGTGGGGGGGAAACCCCAAAACAAGTAATTTCTATATTATTATATTAAAAGGCCTCTGGACACATGAAACTTTGTCAATGCCATAAATAATTGTACTCCTGTTCTTAAATGAGGCCTGAAGTGTTTGTAACTACTGAAGTCTCTGCTTCAGCTTGCTTTCGGGGAGACTGTTCCAGACCTCACTCTGAATTCTGGGGACATAAAGACATAATTGTCTGCTAAATGTTATTGCAGCCAATTTATATCCCACTTAGTGTTTTGCCTGAATTGCTTTTATGTATGTGTTGAGGTCCCTAACTTAGTCCATTATACACTCCTGTTATGCCCATAAAAACAGTTTCCACTGTTGTGGAGTACATGCATTTGGACAAGAGCTTGTGTGTGCTTTTACTTTAAAATTAATGCCAGGCTGCTTCTCCAAAAATGGTCATTTTGGAGATGAAGTGGCACCTGTGAGAAGAAATGCAGATGTAGGTCCCAGCTAAGATGAATTGCTGTGATGATTTTCATTTGTTCTGGTGTGAAGGTAGCATGTGGGCCTGTTGTGGGCCCTTCAGATCACTTCTACAGAAGTGAGATACACAGGGACAGGCAAGGCGAGAAGGAACGACTTCCCAACAACCCAAAGGGGAAACCAGTGCTTCCTCCACTCCCTCGTTAAAAAGCATGTGATTAATGCAGCAGGATTCAGACTTCACAAGAAGGTGCTTCAGTGACTAAAGAGCCCTCACTTCTGCCAAGCTGTCTGTGCTTCTCTTCCTGCTGCCGGGCCCTGCCTAGGGGAGATGAGAAGACGACAGCGTAGCCGTCCCCTGGCCCCAGCATACCTGCTCTGTGCTGGCAGGACTCTGGGTGCATGGGTCGGCAGGCGGTGTAACCCATGTCTCGCTGTCACCTGCAGCGGCTGGGCAGCAGTGGCAGCAGGGCCGTGCTCGCCGCAGCGCTCCGGCACGCACCATTAGGAGCCCAACGTGACCCTGGCGAGAGCGAATGGCAGCGGTGCCGCCGGTCAGGGACCTCCCCCGGCCGTGCCAGCAGGTGAGTCAGCAGCACCCCGGGCACGGTGTGTTTGCAGTCACCCTGCCTGTCAGAAGAGTGGTGCCATTTCCACGTCACCCAAGTGCAAACTGCAAGTTTGCCAGAGTGCTAAAAGGATGCGCTGAAAACGTTGTGTATTTGTGTGCACGCTGGTGAATGGCCCTGGCTGCGGCTTTGTAAACGAGGTCGTGTTTGTGTGAGTTGGAAACAGCGAGCACAGGACAAACGAAAAACCAGCACATGGAGATACTGCAGCACTCATTAAAGATCAAGATGTCAAAGGTTCTTTATCCAGGAACCATAATACAGTGTTGATTGTTACCTTTCAACACAGTGAATGGTTGGCTTCTGTTAAATGTTTTCCAAGTGCAGCTGTTGGAATGAAATGAAGGAATAATCATCATTGTGCTGTTGGGAGCAGAATTCTGCCTTCACACCTGCTAATTTGTGAGATGATTGGCAGGAGACGTTTGGGGAAGGGGAAAATCTCACCCATTTAATCTGGTTTTGTTGCAGTCTACAAAGACTCTCTGAAAGGCACAGAGTTTGATTCCTTTTTCCCTTGTGGAAATTCACACTCTTGAGGGCTGTTGTGAAATGTGATTGTGTTGTTGAGCACTTTTCAGCCCTCCCTTGCAAAGCCCTTGCTCAGGGGAAGCTGTAGCACTGGGGTGGCTCTGGGCGATGCTGCTTTCAGCACAGCCAGACCTGATGACAAGGTTTACAAAGCCCAGCAGTAAAAACCTCGCTGGTGATCATGTGGAAGTCTCAGTGTCTCCAGTCATAGCTGAGCATTGTGCCATACAGCCCTGGAACAAGGGGAGCACAGCTGAAATACAGAGAAATATTGGTATCATTAACACCTTGTTTAACTGAGCCAGGAAGGTCTGGTCCATGTCAGGCGTTTTTGGGTGGTGGAAGTGTTTTATTAAAAGGGGAAAATTGTGCAGGATTTAATGTTTGAGAGAGTTGGTGTTTGGAATACCACAGATTATTATTTAGTTGTGTTTTATTACTGGTTTCTTTAGTTTTGTGCCAACAGTGCTTTGCAGCTGTCTACAGTGGCAGCTTTCTTTGGAGCTGTGCAGTATGGAAAGCTCTGACTGAAGTGTCTTAGGCCCTTTGGGGGCTAAGGAGCAGGAAGGCTGTTTAAACAACCTTTCAAAATGACCTGAAAAGGGGGCTAGAAATGCAAGCTAGGCTTTGTATTTTCTTTTCTTTTTTTTTTTTTCATTTTTTCTTTTTTTAGCTCTGCTACAATGTACATAGAAAGCCCTGGGGGAATTTCTAAAGCATTTCACTCTGTTTCTTTGCTTAAAAACTGGCTTTTTTCCCCTTGAGCACAAGGGCAGCATTTATTTTATTTATTTATGTATTAAAATTGTTTAATAACATGACCTATATCCTGCCCCTCTCAACCTGCTAGAGGGCCTAGTCATCTGAGTTCATTAGCAAATTAAGAACACAAATTATATTCTATTCCATGTCCCAAGAAGCACATTTTCTGTATTGTGTAGGATCTTTACGTTCACCTAGATGCTTTCAAAGAGCTGCATACAGCCATGCATGGCATCCATTTTGGATTACACCACTGTGCTCTTGGCAATATGTTTAACATGTGACAGACTTCTTAGCCTTGACTAGGATATACTGTTTATTTATTCTGAGGCTCAATTTGCATTTTCATATTTATTTTTATGTCTTAAAAAAAAAGGAATTTTGGTTGGTATAATGGCAGTAGATACTCAAAGCCAAACCTATGTAGAGAATCTGGTCCATGAGCAATTAAGGTGCTTGTGGTTCATGGTGGTGTTTCCATGCTTGTGTTTCTTGCTGCAGAAGCTTTAGAATTCACTAAATGGTGGTGCAGAGATCCAAGAAAACTACACAAAAAAAGCCACTGCTGCTGCTTGAAGAAAGTTTTCAGGGGTGAGATGGTAGAGGGCAGGCCAAGACAAGGAGCTTGTTAGGCAACAGCCACCCACTTCTGGGGTTTTGTTGGCTTTCCCTGGCACTGGGTGAGAGCAAGTGAGACCTTGACCTTCAGGCCTTGGGCTGGGTGAGCGTTTCAGCCGCCTCTTGGGCGGAATGCCACGGACCGTGACAGAAGGGCCAGGGCTGGCTGTGCCGGGATTGTTGGGATCCCTTACTCCTCCTGGAGCCTCACCTCTGAAAAGTGACAAGGAAAATAGGCACAGTTTAGCAAAAGGTAATTACTCACTGAAGGAGGATGGATATAATGTAACGGGATTGTTTAAAGACTCAAAGCTAACACAGCTACTTTGTGGTGACCCTTTGTGACAGCCAACACCTGCACCCCTTTTCCCCGCATCCTGAACTGCCAGTCACCCATTCCCTTCATCCCACATCATAAGAATAACAGGGAACTGTTGGAGCAAGTCCAGAGGGTTTATCATGGCAGTGATAAGAGGACAGGAGCACCTCCCCTATGACAACGGGCTGAGAAAGCTGGGGCTCTTCAGGCCTGGAGAAGTTTGTGTGGAGACCTCATGGCGACCCTCCAGTATCTGAAGGGGAGCTCTAAGGAAGCCGGAGAGGGACTCTAGTAGCGATAGGTCAAGGATATATGGGTACAAACTGAAAGAGGGGGAAATTAGGTTAGATATTGGGAACGAAATCTTTATTGGGAGCGTGGTGAGACACTGGAACGGGTTACCCAGAGCAGCTCTGGCTAGCCCAGCCCTGGAGCCGTTCAAAGCCAGTTTGGAGGGAGCTCTGAGTGGTCTCTCTAGTGAAAGGCGCCCCGGCCAGTGGCAGGGAATTGGAACTAGGATGGAAGTAGTGTAACGTCCACTCTGACTCCGTGACGATGGCCCTGCGGTCCTGGTGGGCTGCGGCCGGCGCTGTTCCCTTCGCTCCCGGCCGAGCCTGTTCCTGCCCCGCCGCCCGGCCCCCGACGGAGGCCCCGCCCCGCGCGCGCGCCCGCCGCGCGCCCGGCCCCGTCTCCTCCCCCAGAATGCCCCGCGCCAGGCAGCCTTTGAAAAAGCGGCGCGGCTCGTTCAAGATGGCGGAGCTGGATCAGCTGCCTGACGAGAGTGAGTAGGGACCGGTGCCCCCGCTCCCGCCGCCCCCTCGCCCCGGCGGGACACCCGCGCCGCGCCCCGCCGCCCGCACGCCTCCCTTCTTCGCTCCTTCCCTCCCGCCGCGGGCGCTGTGCGGGGCCGGAGCCCGAGCCTCCTCCCTGGCAACCGGGCCGGCCCGGCCCCCCCCCCCCGCCGCCGCCGCCGCCGCCCCTCCCGGGCGAGGCCCCGGCCCGAGCGGCGGGCGGGGAGCTCCGTCCCGAGGGTGCGACCCCCGCTGCCCTCGGGGGTGCCGGGCTGGGCCCCCCGCCCCGCCCGGGCGGCACCTGCCGGGCGGGCGGGGCGGGAAGCGGGAGGCGGGCGGGGCGCGGTGACAGCCCGCCCTGCCCGCGGGGGTCGGGGCAGCGCGGGGGAAGGAGCGTCCTGCGCCGGGGAAGGGGCGAGCTGCCCGGCGCTCCGGAGCCGGCCGGCGCCCCTGGGGGCAAGGAGGGCTGGTGTGTTCATAGCCCGTGCCGTGCTCGGTGCGAGCAGCTCCGCAGGGCACACGCTGTGTCTGGGGGGCACTGATGAATGGCCGGGGAAGAGTTCAGGTACCTTGTGTTGTGCGGCAGCAGCACAAACCTGGCTGTGCAGGCAGGCAGCCTGTAAACATGTGTTTTCGTGCATACCGTTCTGTGTATCTGCACCTCGAGTGCTGTGTCCAGTTCTGGGCCCCTCACTGCTAGAAGGACATTGAGGTGCAGGAGGGAGTCCGGAGAAGGGGAATGAAGCTGGGGAAGGGCTGGAGCATGGGTCTGGTGAGGAGCAACTGAGGGGGCTGCGGGTGTTCAGCCTAGGGGAGGTTCAGGAGTGGCCTTATCACCCTCTCCAACTCCTGAGAGTGTAGCCGGGTGGGGATTGGCCTCTTCTCCCAGGCAACAAACAAGAAGGCATAATCTCAAGCTTCAGCAGGGGAAGATTAGGTTGAATGTTAGGAGGAATTTCTTTGCTGAAAGACTGGTTGGACATTGGAACGGACTGCCCAGGGAGGTGGTGGAGTCACTGTCCCTGGAGGTGTTTAAGGAAAGACTGGATGTGCCAGTTAGTGCTGTGGTCTGGTTGACATGATGGTGTTTGGTTAAAAGCTGGACTCGATGGTCTCAGTGGTCTTTTTTAACCTCATTGATTCTGTGATCTCCATAGGATTTATGTGGATGTTGTTTTTAAAGAGCACAAGGATTTGATAAAAACTTAGTGTAGCTAAAAACCAGACATGCATTGCTGTATATGTGGATTCATGCACAAAGTACTTGAGTGTTACAGAAGAGGAAACTATTCCAATGTAGAATGTGTCTGGATGCCATCTTGGTATGTCCTCTTACAAACTGTGAATTCCTGCCAAGCTAAAACTAGGGCATTTACTGGTTTCAGTAGATGTGCACAGAATGGGGCAGGCATCTTTTGGTGACACTGTTTTGTTCAGCACCCCTCAAGTCCATCAAGAAACCAACTCTTTCCATATCCAAAGATTCTCAGAGAGAGGTGACTCGGAGTGGAAATCTTGCTTCTGGCTGCTCCTTGTGGGTCTTTGTTACAGCTCCAACAGCTGTCAGGAGAAAAATTGGTTAATGTGCCCACATGGCCCGTGTCATTGTGTTAACTGAACAGATTTATGGAGGATCATCATAAATTATGGATGGAGCTGACACTCTCAGCTTGGTGCAGCTCAGTCATGGATGCTGTGCTGCATTTAGAGACTGATTAATACAAGTCATGGACCAACTGATACGACTGTAATTAATAATTAGCTGTGGTTTATTGCTTATTAAATGAACTTTCCCTGTTCACTAGAAAGGGCAATGTTTAGGTTGCTGTTCCTCCATTTGCCTTGCCCATTTTACAGAGAAAGCACTGTGTGTTTCAGGAAGTTAATGTGAAGTATCAAAAATAACTTTTTCTTCTCTGTCACTTTTATATTGGCTGCAGTGACACTGGGAAGGTTTGACAGGTCTGTCACTTCACCTGTAGCAGATACCATAGTAGAGTGTGTGACTCAGTTTCCCTTTGGATTGGGCGATGCTGGCCACCCTTGCAGCAGTGTCAGTGTTACAGTCTCTGCCTGGCAGGTGAGGCAGACACTGGCTGGTTGTTTGTAAAGGCAGTAAACTTCTGCTCTGCTGACCTTGACCTTAAGGTTTGTATTTACCTCAGTTTCCATCAGACAGGGAGCTTCGTGTTTTTTCTGTGGCTTTGCTGAACTGCTGGAACTGTGAAAGTTTCAAGGAGTGGCTGCCTTGTGCTTCCATTCCTATTCTATCCAGTTTTGGTGGTCTGGATGTTTTCAAATTACACTAGTTACTGCCACACATAGTTCTTTCATTCCCAGTCCTGGACTTAAAATGAAGATGTAAACTTAGTCCTGACTAATTTAGCACTGACTTCATGCAGCTCTCAGTCTGCAGCTTAATATATTAAGGACAATAACAGTAAGCATTGCAAAATTGGTTTTGGAATATTCTTATGGTATAAAAAAAGGTCAGAATAGTTCATTACTAAGAGACTTTGAGATTTATGCATCACCCCTGTGCATTTTCTCCAACATAGTTTATAGTAAAGTAGTAGACCATAACTGAGCTTTCACATAAAAATAATTACAGTTAAACACAGCATACTTGGTGGCAAGAAAGCTGTCATTTTGCTGTATGGTAAGAACCACACAGTTTTACTTTCAGGTTGGATGTCTTATGAAGTGGAATTTGTCCCAGAGTATTGTGATGGCACCTGCTTGCCCTCTGGCAGGTTCTGTAATGCAGCTGGGCCATGACTGTTCCTTAACCCAACAGTGAGATGGATGTAATGCTCACAGTTGTCTCTCATTCTATGAACTTGTTTTCTCTGCTGAAGTTACTATTCTGTTCTTCTCTAAAGCTGCTGTTCTGTCCATATAAAGCAGTGAGAGGCTTCATGCTGACAGCCTGAAATGGTGTGTAAGGTTACATGCATTTCTTGTAGTTTGAGGCCTTTGCTGTGCTGCCAGGGGAGAGCCATGCAGTAATTTGGGATGCAGGTGAAGGAAGAACAAACCTCTTTGGCAAATCCTCTAGCTGAAAAAGTCCAGAATATTAAATGTCCCAATTGCAGAAATACTTCAAATACTAATAATTTGATTTATATTTCGAAGACAAAAAAATTGTTTCTGCAGGCTGTTGGGTCGGTGCCCAATGAGTGACTAATTTTAGTCAATGCCTTTTTTTCCTTCTTCTTATCTCCTGGTAACTTTGCAGTGGAGGTAAATGGTGGGCAGCCTTGGTGCTGCAGACCAGATGGCTTTTTCTCTGTGTCTCAAAAGAGGGAATCAGTGGATTGTATTGGAGCATACATAATGCTGCCCTGTCTCCTGCTGCTGGTAATAGCAATCTGATTTGTGGGCTGCCTGGTTCTGAAGCTTGTGCAGCGAAGCTGAGGGGAGGCTCTGATGTGAAATGAACTTTGTGCTGAGGTGAGGCTCTGCTAAAACAGGCAGCACGTGCAGATGTGACCAAAGATTGTCCTGGTCCCGCTGGAGGCTGAGCTCTGCCAAGAGCAGCACGGGCAAAGCCACCTCTTGGTGCATCCTTTGGCTGCCCTGAGGGAGGAGGGTGCTGGGACCTGCTCTGGGAGAGGGAGCTGCCATTCCTGACAGGAGGGGGCTCATCAGGGATCAGGGGCAAATCCTCTGCTGCCTGCTCACAAACTCCAACCAGCAGCAGGAGAATCAGAGAAAGAGGCACCCTGCTCATCCAGGGGTGATGGCTGTCAGGTTCAGCTTTTACAGTACAAATTCTGAACTCAGTGTTTTGCCAAATATCAGGTATTGGTTGGTACTGTTCATAAGGGCTTGTGTTTTAGAAGGGAAGCTGGATAAGGATCTTTGTGCTTGGGTTTTTATCTCATGGGGGGAGGCTGCAGCATAAGGACAGCACTTCAAGCAGAAATTGTTGTTTTTACCCCCAGCACGACCTTTTGCTGTGGTTCATGGCTCCTCTGCTCTGCTGCTTTCCTAGACAGCTGCAGGAGATTGTGGCACGCCTCTGGCACTTCCAGTTTTCAGCCCTAAGGGGCCCTGAGCCCAGCACTGCTGTGGCCTGGATGTTTGAGACAAAATCAGCAGAAGTGTGTGAGATTGCAGCATCTGGGAGAAGGCTCAAGGTTAGCTTTGTGGCTGCTATACAGTACTCACAACTAATAGTTTTTGGGATTATTTGTGCTGCCTACTTTAAAATTGTATGTTACCATGGTGTCAGTGTATTGTCCATTATGAGAACTCAGTTTCAAAAAGAGGGCTTTGTTATTGTGGTTATTGTCTGCAGAAGTCCTGTAGAAGTGTTCACATGGCTGGAAAATCTACTTCCATCCAGTAAGTAAAGTAGGATTTGGAAATATATGTATGTCAATTTATTAGTGGGCTCATAACATGAAGAAAATACTGGCTCATCTTGAAGTGAAAAGTTAGTATTTATTTATTTATTTACTTCTTCAATGAGCCCAAAGTTTGAGGGAAGCTTTAAAAAGTCCCAAAGCCACTTTTCCCTCTCGTGTGTGTGTTTTACTTTCAGAGTTTTCCTGAATAAGCTTTCCTTGCAGTGGCCAATTGTTTGAGACGCTTCCTCTGCTGAAACACCTTGTGCTGTGCTTGTGTAGATTAATGATCTCTTGGAGGATTAATGACTCAGTCTATAATAAAGGCTCATGTTTTTCTTCTTCTCCAGGAGTTTCTTCTGTCACACCATTTTTAGTGCTGGCAATGCAGATTAATTACATAGGGTTTTGAGCTAGTCATGCAACCAGTGTTAAAATAACTGCTCACCTGTGCAAATTTAGACAAAATAGTCTAACGATCTGGAGAGGAAAGGCTTTGCATAATGTAATTGCTGATCTGGATCCTAGAATTTTCTATATTGATTTAGATGTGTCCCTTTGTGCTCACACATTAGTGAAATCAGTAGCTATAGAACATCCCTGTGGTTACTTGTAACATTTATTTTCAAAATTATCAGCTGTTATAAATTTATTATTAAATTGAAAACACTTTCACAAGCCTAATATGCTTGTGTGTGTTCTGTTTAGATTTTCAAATCAGCAGTGTGAACCACGTTTAACCTGCTTTACTCCATCTTAGTACTGAGGGTGTTCATCTGGGCATTCACAGCTGCCCATATTGAATTGTGGTCAAACTCCTCCTCTTTTATTCAGTTAGTGTTTTCAAATGAGGGGAGGCAGTAAGTGCTTGGTTTGAAACTTAAATCTGTCTTTTATTTTTGAAAAGGGTGAAAGCTTCTGCACTTTTCTTCCATTCCTCAAAGCCTATCTGCACATCAGAAATAGTTTTTGCAGTGTTCATACGGCCTCTGGAGCAGAAAGAGGAGGTTTTTAAGGTCTCTTTATTGCAGTGCTGTGTGTGTCCTCCCTCCCTGGGAGCAGGAGGGGCTGGAGGAAGGATTGCTGTGTGCTCAGAGGGAGCAGCAGTTCAGGACTGCAGGAGCTGTCCATGTGCAGGCTGTCCACCACTGCAGCCTGTGCATTTCTGAGCCAGCCAGACACGAAAACATCCGGGCCCTTGGCATGCCAGGCTTGACACACCTGGCCTGGTTTTAACCTTGGTGGCTTTTTATCAATTTGGTTTTATCTGGACTTGCTGAAAATAATTTCTTGCAAATGTTACAAAAGACATAAATAGACTTATTCCTGACTCTTAGTTACTGATGAGCTTCCTGTTATGATACTATTTAATACCTCATAATCTAGAACAGGGTTATTTTTATTGCACATCTGTGGTGCACATATTTTACAGAATCATTGGGTTTTTTTCAGAGCCAGGAAAGGCCATTATAATCATCTTAGATTCTTCATTAAACATGCTGTGTATACTTGTATTTGGAATTTCTGTGCATCAGTTTCAAGTTTCCTTTTTAGCTACAGTTCTCTCTTTAAAAATGTATTGAACTTGTTTTAAGATTTTGAGTTACACAGAGGTCAACATGCCTTTTCTTGGTATAGTTAACTAAAATCTGTTAAACTTTGTATTCATTGCTAATCTAAATTACCCAATGTAATCTTTCACAAAATAGGTCTAGTTATGCCTTTCCATTAAAAAAAAAAAAAAAGGCTGCAGAGCTATTTACCCATCTGAATTATCTTCCTTTGTAGATACTTGTGATCAGTGCAGATCTTGACCTTCTTTGGGAAGAACAAGATTGGAGTGTCTTCACTTTCTCACAATAAGACATGTCTTTAGATCTTGAAATTTATCTCCTAGATCGCTGCTGAATCTTTTCCTAATTTTACAGACTTAGTCAAGCGTGAACACCGTGTTCAGGTAATTAATTTACTAACAGCATATGCAGAGCATTACTCAGTAGGATAGTAAGACAAAAGGTAATTTACAGTTTGCACTGGAGCTGTGTGCCAGTGCCACTGCTGTGCTCCCTAGGTTAAGGGTTCTTTTACTCTCAGTATTAAGAAAGTCACCTTTGAGATCCTCTGAACCTGGAGGAGCTGGAAGTAGATTTTAGTTGTAATAACCTTTATGATTCACAGGCCTTGTTTCTTGCTTTCCACCCATTTGTTTTTTAAGTGTTTCTGGAAATGAAGTCTGTGTCATTGTCATAATAGATATTTACATTCAAGTGTGTGTGTGTGTGTATTCTCCTTTAATCTCTGTCTATAATTAAAATGCAGATTAAAAAGACTGCCTGTGATTATGTATTTGTTATTCAGAACAGGAGTATACAAGATTACTGGCATTTAGTGTGAGGCTAATATATTATAAATCTAATAATTATTGTAAATGCAGTTTTTATAGTTTGAATAAATTTAATATATCCTGCATCACTTGGCAGTTTTTATAGTTCTTGAAAGGCTTCTATCTGTATTTAGTGTTGGTTGGTTTTGATTGTAACGCAATATTGCTTAGATCATCATCCTAGTTTCTGGTTTTGTAGCCCTGGCAGTATTGACAGTACTGCCCAACTAAAAGGAAAAACTGGGGAGATGTGCCATATTCCTTGGAGTTTGGTGGTGTTGCAGGTAGCCCTAAAATCAATATAGAAGAACTGGACAAGAAAAGCTGTGTTGTGTCATATTGTTTACCTCTGAGGTAAAATGAACATCTCCATTGTTATTTTAGTATCCTACATATATTCTAAAGCTTTAAGCTGCAGAAGTGTTGATGTTCATTTTCTGTACTTTGTAACAGTAAAATAGTTTTGTTTGACCTTTGAACTTCCATAGATTAGGAATATTTGATTTGGACACTTGTATTCCTAAATAAAGATGCCCTGGATACATTAATTACAGGTCAAGTGAAAAAAAATGAGCAGCCCTCTTCTAACATGCATTCATGGGAGATTAGCTATCCCATGTGGAAAACTCCTTGGCAACTAATGCTGTTTTGGAGTGCTAATTTGTATAGCTAGGAAGTAGCACAGTAACCTTCTGCTGGCCCATCATCATCCTCACAGGTGAAGCATCCCATGGTTAGCAGAGCATCTCAGGCACTTCAGCTGTGAGACTGACACCACGCCAGATGAAGCTTTGCTGCCTCTTGCTCAGTGTTTGTGTTCCATTGTTAACAGTGTTCGCACTCACTCTGGACTGGATTGACTGAATATCAACAAGATAGAAAAAAGGAGAGAATACTTGTGTGTTCAGATGAAATGCCTGAGCTCTCTCAGGAGAGTGATCTGCTCTGCAAAGGCAGCATCTCCTCCACATGACAATCCTGGTGACCCTGCTCCTGTGTGCCCATCCCCAGTGATGTGTTCTTAAGCTCCATTTGCCAATCCTGGTGACCCTGCTCCTGTGTGCCCATCCCCAGTGATGTGTTCTTAAGCTGTCTGTACTTACCCCTACACACATTTCCCACCATCCCTTATGTAAATTTGGGACACTGTAGTTCTTCACTGTTCTTAATGTTACCTTTCAGAGCTGTTCATTCTTGGTTGATAGCAGACTACCCATGGATTTATGAAAGCACAGTGTGTGGTATTGGATTTTTAGCATAAAATGTAAAAAAAAATGGTGATACCTTGAACATACAGCTTTGTTTCAAAAGCCAAGCTCTCTGTGACTCAGATCATCACAGAATCGCATTCCTGTACCAGTCACCGATAGGGCTCCAACCCAACAAAGGTGATACATCAGAAAATAAATGTGCAGGAGGTGTGGCAGTACAGCCCAGCTGTGTCACCGTGGTTCTGACATGTAATCCCAGATGTGGTTGCTGTCGTAGATTTCAACAGCTTGGGAGATGCTAGGGTGGAAGTTCTCTAAACCCTCAGTGAGTCCAAGTTAGTTCTGTTTCATATCTTAAAAACCTTTTTTTAAGCTTTTGGGGGAAAAGAAATAGAAACTTTATTTCCTTTTCCTTTCTTTTTTGTATTGAAATTTTGTTTTTTAACAGATGGCATAGTAAGATGGCAGCAAACAAAATGCTACAATGATGACATAAGGAATTAGGGGTTTTTTTGCTGTTGCTGCACCTGCATTCTCTGTGATACTCCCTGGAATGTATTCTCTTAGAGGCAAGTATCTGTGAGGTTAGTGAGGTTTGGAACTAGATAAATGGCAGCTGCAAGGAATTTCTGGAGCTTTGGAGTCAGAAAGTTCTTGGAGCAGCAGTTTTGAAGAGAAGATGAAGCAAAGAGCAAAGAAAGTGACAGGGAGATGTGATTGTCACACAGGAGCATAAATGGAAAGATAAAATTGATTTGAGAGAAAAGCTGATCTGGGGAGGCATTGTCATGCAGAAATATCTTCCCATGTGCTAATGCAATTGCTTCAGGCAGCTCATTCCTAGACACTGGAACATTTCTGAGCATGAAGGCCCACTGTAGTCAGGCCCAGGTGTGTTTTTCCTGGCCAGGAGCATTGCAGAGGTTCTACACATGCAGTGGAAGGGGAGCAGTGAAATTTTCATGTGTTTTTTACACTGTTTGAACAGTTGGAGCAATGTAACAATCCTGTCTGCATTTGAGATCTGAATCTGCTGCCTTTCTGAACAAAGGCGTACCACCAGGGGGCAACTAGCTATCCATCTTCTTCCTTTTGAGCATGAGCCACTCCTTTCCTGGAAATCTTGGGCACTGAAGAATTTTGAACTGGTAGAAATAATTTTAAAAAACACCAAGAAGTGTTCTTTAGTTTTCTTATCAGTTGTAAAATACATTTGCAACTGCATCAAACAAGCAGCCACGTGGGAGAATGTAGTTTGGACATAAGGCCTGTTGAGAATTTGCTGTGTTAAAGCCAAGTGTTTAACATCTAAAGTTGTTTTGTAGGCATGAAACTAAAGGAAAAACCAAAATGTGAATATGCTTTCAGGATTTATTGGTAATAAATGTATAATTCTATGCCTAGTGCCATGGAGGGTATGCTGGGTTTGCTCATTCAGCTGTGAAAGATTTTAATATTAAATTCCACTTTCTGCCTGAGAATTAATTAAGAATGAGTAGACTCTCTATAGGTTGTAGGGTTTGAAATAGCTTGTGATTTATGTGGACTTTTTGCTGTATTGCAGGTTCTTCAGCAAAAGCACTTGTGAGCTTGAAAGGTAAGAAATTAATATGTTATTTACTTGTACCCAATCTGACTTCCAGGTGTATTTAGTTTCTGTCTTCAGAAAGTTCAAGAAAATCACAGGCTTTTTTGTTGAAATATGGTGGGGTTTATTGTAGGTATTTGTAGTTCTATAGAATAATAGTCCTTGGCAGTTGAAACTCCATATATTGTGGTGTATTTAGACACTGCTCTTCGGAGTGAAATTCCTGAAATGTGTTTTTTCTTCAAAAGTACTGCCTAGGCATCAAGTTTGATGAGAAGATTGGGGTAATCTTTCATCTCTTGAGCAGGAGATACAGGGAGGATTCTTAGTGAGACCTGTACGTGTGACACAGTTTACATTAGGAAGGCATTTCACGATTTTATGATGTTCTCTGTCAAAGTTGTGGGCTAAATCAAAAACCTGCTGCTTTTATTTTTTTCATTGAAATTATCTTCATGAACATTCATACAATTTTTGAATACTTTTAGTTTGCTCAATAAATAAAGCTTCTTTATATATTACAGGGGTTTTGTTACACAGAGAAGGAGGCATGGTCTGTTGAATATGTTGTCACTAATGCAGATCTGTTGCAATAAAATTTTATTTACTTGTTGGTGTACACTCAATCATTTTCTATAACTAGAAGGTGTCTGTGTCTTGTAGAGCTCTGCTTTGTCCAGGTTTCAGTTGCAGCCACAGTTCAACTGTTGATTTGTGTCAACCTGACAGTGGAAGTAACTGATTCCAGCAAAGGAGGCTTCAAGAAACCTAAATGCTGTCATAAATAAAAAATACTTATTTATGTTCCTCCTTGTAATGAAAATCTCCTCCAGTTTTTTTAAATTAATGTTAAGATTATTTCATAAAAATACTGAAATCTAAAATCTGTTTGTTAGTGAATTCAAAGATGTTGCAAGTAAATATTTTAGTAGTTGATGTTATACTGGGTTTTGGACAGTAGTTATGTTAAAACATACACATTGATACATACATATATATGTGTGTGTATGTGTGTATATATATATATATTAATGATGTATTTTCTTCACAACAGAGGGAAGTTTATCCAGTTCGTGGAATGAAAAATACAATTCTCTGCAGAAAACACACGTTTGGAAAAGCAAGAATGCTGGTTCTGCAGTGGAAATGGTAAGAAGCAGTAAAAAGCTTCAGGATCAGTAAAATACCATACAGGGAGTCAAATGTAAGGATCACAAAAAAAGGCTGAGATTTATAGTTTTGTAATGTCCAAAGGTGAAACTGTATCCTTCACAAGCACTTTGCACAGTTTGCATAAGAGATGAAAACATATTTTTAAAATGAAAAATCAAACACATTAAATTACTGACCTCATTCAAGATAGGTCAAAATCATTTCCTCTCTGTTTTTTTGACAAGTAAGTGCTGTGTCAAGTACTTGTACTGTATCTACCACCTTGAGCTCAGGAATCACCAGTTCTGATCAACTACTTTTGTCTCTCATGAAATATCTCACTTCTAATTATGGCTGAGAACTGAAGCATAAAGGAAGGGAAGATATAATAATGCACTTCCATCATTGTGCCTTCTGAGGGGCAGATTTTAATAAAAGTAAAGGACTGTCAGTGAAATTAGTGTATTCTGAGAACTTTCATAGCAGGCATTACATTAAAGAACAACCTTAGGGTGGGGATATGCAATGAGCCTGCAGCTTCCAGTGGGATGTTTGGTGTTTGGGTTGACCATTTCAGCCTTGTGGTTTGTTTTTGCTTCACTGTTTGTTTCTTGTCCTGTGATCTTCTCCCTGGTATTTATTTTGGTAGGATTCATACAGGTGCATATATACACACACATGCTGCTATGTGTTTATGCTAAAGAACATAAAGTCTACAAAATACAGTTCCACACAGAGACCAGAACTTTGTGAAGACCTTTAGTTCCTGCAGTTCATGTCACAGTTTTCAGCTGCTTCCCAGGAATGCCCCTCACCTGACAGAAACAAGCCTTACTGGGAACTTAGAAGATCACATGTGCTAAAGACCCAAAGTGTCTGACTGTAGTATCTGTATAAAAACCTTGTCAGTCTTTAGGTATGGTGGCTGTGGGTGCTAAAAACACAGAGTCAAACTCTGAGAGTAGCTCAGTGCTCTGTAGAAAGCTGGGGGAAAGATCAGAGCATAGTCTGACATGTTGGCAGTGACCCATGTTGCTAAGATGTCATGGAATAGTTTGAGTTTACTGAATGCTGAAAGTTTTGAAGGCATGTTTTACTGTTGGTTGAAAAGTCTTTCCAAAAATGCCTGACCTATTTAGCCACTGTGGATGATACCTCTTTGCAACACTTGTTATTTCACTCTGGTGTGAGGCACAGACAGTCCTCTGTGATAAAACACTCTGCTCATTTTAGGTAGTTCTTTGGAGTAGAGTTTGGCAGTTTCTGTTGAGGGTTGCAAACAATTTTCTTGGTCTGGCTCACGATGATTTGGTCACTTTGTCAATATACAGTTCCTCTGTCCAGTGGTGTCTTTCCTGATTCGTACTGTCTATCAGGAATTCATGTTTTCTTCTGTGTGCTGCATGTGGTTTGGTGTTTATCACATACAGAGCACTTCTGTTACTTAAATACTTGTTTAGTTCGTTTTATAAAATATATCTAATTTAGAGTAAGAGAGGCACATTTCCTGGGAAAGCCCCATGTTCACATGGCATGGGACAGACAGATTTTTAGCTACCACTGAATAATTTAATAGAAAATATCTTTTCAAGCAGTCAACCAGTCACAAATACATTAAATGTCCTTATAAAGTGCAAATGCTTGTAAATGAAGTTTTATTTAACTGTGTTGATTTATTTTGTCTCTGAGCCACAGAACCTTCATGGCAGGAAAAGGAAAGCTGCTTCCCCTCAGTGCTAACAGCCTGTCACAGGTTGCTTTTTTGTCCTCAGTGAAAGCAGGAGTTTTTTGTCATAGGGTCAGATATTAAAGAATAACTGAGTTTTTTTCAAGACACATTTGCAATTGCAATATCATTTCTTGTTTTCAGTCAGCCTTCCATTTCTTTCTGAGCTATAGCAGTAGACAAGTAAATTTCACTTAGCATGAATTCTAAATTCTTTTTTCTGAGATTGTCTCATAATTTATTCAAGATGTATTTTCTTCAGACTCAGTCTTCCTAGCATTTTGCTATGCAGATTCTTTCAATGAGTTAAAGAACCAGCAAACACATGTCACTTTATTAGAAAATTCTTGCTAAAATTCTATGCAGCTGAGAACATACAAAACAAAACAGTGTTTGAATAAACCTTTTTTTTAATCCAAAACGCAAAACAAATTGTTTAGCAGATGTACTACTTATAGCCAAGGCAAGCTAAGATACAGAAGTGTTTAGACACCTAACTCTAATGGAAACAAGTGGGAGTCAGGCTCTAAATACTTCTGTGAAACTGGGCCAGCAGTGTAGTAATGGTTATAGTTAGCACTGAAAAAACCTGGAATCTTGAACTCCTCCTTCTCTCAGTCCTTAGATTTCTGAGTGCTAGGAGGCACAATTTATTGTGTACTGTGTGCCTGAAAACCAACAGGCGACAAGGCAAGAGGCATTTCATTTCTTTCACTGTGAATTCTCTGCATGAACAGAGAAATCAGGTTTCTTGCTTGTAATTCTGAATTTTGTTCTCTACAGCCCTTCAGAAACTCAAAACGGAGTCGGCTCTTCAGTGAAGATGATGACAGACAAATAAACACAAGGTCCCCCAAAAGAAATCAAAAGGTTGCAATGGTTCCACAGGTACTTACATACATGTATGGAGATATTTTTAACAAAAAGGGAAAGACACCTATCTGTTCTAATTGAAAATTTGAATATATTTGATTTTCAAGTTGCATTTTTGGTTTATGAATCTTCTTATGAGGAAAACTGTTGTTAGAAGTAAGCCACAATTCAAAACAGATTAATATTTTTCTTTCTTACCACTGGTTTTGTTTATGGGAGTACCTGTTCTTTGTGATCTTGAACACACAGAGCTAGAAAGGATTCCAGACTCACTGCCCATCATGCTCCTGCAAACAACCATCTCCTGTAGTCAGCATAAATTTATTCAGCTTCACTTTAAAACTGCCTAAGTTTTTTGTACTGATTATGAAACTGAGAAGGCTGCTATAGAATTTAATGTATCCCAACAAGTTAGGGACTTACTCTAGATTTGTAGCCTGTGTTCATGGCCAGCTTTACCTTCTTGATCCTGTAATGCTAACATCCTCAGTTCAAAGAGCTTGTTTTTTCCATCCTCCATTTGTTCGTCCACTCCTTGGTGTAGCAGAAAAAGCAGCTGTAATTTGTTAGCCTTTATTTGTTATGGTAGAAAGGGGAACATCTCTTAGTCTCAGTGAGTTGGCTCTGTAGTACCTTTGTCATCCACATCACTTCTCTGTGGCATCACCTTCTGAGGCTGAATTTACCTCACTGTAAAAGTACTGTTTGAATACTGCTATGATTTGCCTTCTGAGCTGTGCTGTGCAGTGTCTGATGTGAAAAGCTTGGCACTCGCCATTTAGCTGGGTCTGTTCTGCCAGAGGTGAGACCCATGACATTTCTCTTCATTACCATGAATTTTTAAGAGTAGAAGGACTTGGTAATGTTCTAAACCCAATTGTTTTTTGCTTAAATGTCTGATTCTGGAGGTCCAATGATTGCCAGATAAATATTTGCTGCAGGGACTGCAGCTGTTGTAGTTCACAGGTCTTGCTGTCCCACCAGGCTTTGTTTCCTGGAGTTCCAGTGGGAGAAAGGGGCTTGTATCTAGGGCAGCAGCAGCCAACAAGGTGCCTACCTTATGCTTTATCCTATTATTGCTGCTACTAAAGTCCAAAATACTTTGAATGTTTGGGGAAGGATAACAATTGATAATGGCATGGGGACCCTGTTAAACCTATAGTCTCAAAAAGCTGTTATTTCTTGCAGAAAAGTTTCACTTGCAGTTTTCTAAGTAGACACTCTGCTCAAAGCTTTGCCTGTGTTATATTCCTGTCTTAGCTTCATCCTCAACTTAAGAAGAGTGGGCAAGAGTAGAAGTTTTAGTGCAAATCAGGCAGGTGCTGTTGCTGGCATCTGAGCTGCAACACCAGTTATGCCCACCTGAGACAGTCAGTGAGGCATTAGAGTTTTGAGGTCCAAATCTATTTTGGTGCCATGCTGTTCTTACCAATAATGTAGTTTTCAGTGCTGGAAAATGTTTCTGTTAGAAGAGCTTTGTATGGAGATAATGGTATTGATCCTGTTAAAATTTGCTGTCTGTTCTGTTTTGATTGCATTGCTGATATAATGCAATAAGGGTTGTTATAGATCTGCAAGAAGAACATTGCTATGAAACAACATGTGCAGACTTTTATCAGGAAAATCTGGTTTATTTGAATACTGAAAAATATTAGATTCTGTTTAACTGTTTGGTTTTTTTTTTCACTACATAGAAGTTTAGTACAACAATGTCCACACCAGAAAAGAAGGTCTCACAGAAGATTGGTTTACGGCTTCGGAACCTGCTCAAGCTGCCCAAAGCTCACAAGTGGTGCATATATGAATGGTTCTATTCAAATATAGATAAGTATGTTTGGTTTATATAATTATCTCTTATTAGTGTAGAAACATGTCATTTTCTAAAATTCAGCTGCATGGTTCCATATATTGATTAGATACTCCAATTTATTCTTAAATTACTAGTTATGGAAAGCTATTTTGTTTGGTGGTGGTGGTGGGCGTTTTTTCTAATGAGCAATGTATATGCTCTTGGTTCTTTGCAACTACCAACTTTAGAAAGTCTTCTATAGAAAGCCTGCCTTCATGGATGTAATTTTCTTTTTATCACCTCTGCCTCTACCAGATACCAGATTTTATTTATAATGCTTTTAGCATCTGAAACACAAAGATATCAGAACATTTAGACTTTTCTGAACCCTTGCATCAGTGCTATACAGAGGAGATCAGAAGGACACTGCTTCTTCATAAAGTGCTGCTTTCCTAAAAGGTGTAAATGTTGATATTAAATATTTTTTCCCCATCATCCTGTTTTTATTGTGATTTCTAACAGAGCTTCAGGCTGTGATTGTTCAACTCTTGTCCAGATATCAGCATCCTGCTTGGATCTCATAATGTATTTCCTGGACTGTTTCTGCAGTCTCAGTTTTTGGCACTTGTTCTCTTAATGCCACTATCACAGTGGTGTGAATTGTTTAAAATAAATAATTTCATTTCTAAAATGTAAAAAAAATTATTGATCAATGCAATATTAAAATCTACACTGTTCGACTAATAGATGCAACACAAGTATTTAATATTCTAAAGAATGGCTTCAGAGTTAGGCATTATTTTCCAGAATGTACAAACAAAATAATTACTGTTTTTCCTTCCTATTTTGATCACAATTGCTGTAGCTTTTTTCCTTAACTGAGAAGGCAGTCATAGCAACAGAAAACATTTTGGCATCTATTCATCAGATGTGGAAAAATTTAATGTCCATTTTAGTTAGTTTTAAATTCATTATCTCTAGGATTTAATTCCTTTGAACAAATTAGTCTTTTCATGCTTCTTCCCCAATTACACGCAAAAAATTAATAACCCCAACCCTGCTTATTTCTAGGAGTAATTTTAATATGTGACATTTTTAATAATGATTTTTGCAACAGACCAAGAACTTTATTTTATTCTTAAAGAATTGTCTACAAAGCTGTAGGTCTATCAGCAGGCTAGAATTTGAGTTTAGCAGGTAATTCTGAAATCCTCTTTGATAGTTACCCATGTATGCAGGTGTGGTGGGTTCTCCATGGCTAGAACAGGTGCTCATCAAAGCTGTTCTGTCACTCCTCAGGACACAGGAGAGAAAATGTAACAAAAGGGTCAAAGGATGAGATAAGCACAGGAAGAGACCACACCACTTACTGCCATGGGCAAAACAGACTCAGTTTTGGAAATTAGCTTAATTTATTGCCAATCAAATCAAAGTACAATAATATCACCAACTGGGGCTGTGTACAAATCATGAACGGGATGGGACTGCTGGGAATGTGCCTTGAGCTGGTTTATTTTCCAGCATCAGTCTCATTACATGGTTACGACCATGGGAAGATGCCATCAGCTCACATCCCAGGCAGCAGACAAAGAACTTATTGTTACAACTTACTTTATAAGTTTTTTTCCCAATCGCACAAAAGCAAATTGACAGTAGTTCTATCTAATCACCATAAGCACAGGTACCTTTGGTTAAACAATGCTTGCTTATTTCAAATACAATACCTGCTTGTAAACCTTAAAACACAATGCACAGAGCTCCATTATTAAGCTTCAAACTTCCTAATATCTTTGCTAGATAAACTTTTCTGCAGCTTAGGGAGTTATCCTAGACAAGCGTTAATACACAAACCATTGTTCTATTTGTCCTTACTTTTCTACTTTTTACATAATTTTTCTGCTGAAAAATTTTTTCTGCCACACCCTCCTTTGGGCATCCACCTGCTCCAACATGGGACCCTCCATGGGCTGCAGGGACACAGCTGCTTCACCCTGGTCTGCAGAGGAACCTGTGCTTTGGTGCCTGGAGCACCTCCTTCCCTGACCTTGCCTGGGTGGCTGCAGAGCTGCAGTTTCTCTCAGATACTCCTGCAGCTCTGTCCTGCTGCGGTTGCACAGGGTTTTTTCTCCTTCCTAACTGCATTATTTCATTGGCACAACCACCATCACTGGTGGGTTCAGCCTTGGCCAAGGGTGGGTCCACCTTAGAGCCAGCTGGTGTTGGTTCTGCAAGATATGGGAGAAGCTTCCAGCAGCTTCTCAAAGAAACCACCTCTGAAGCCCCCTTCTGCCAAAACCTTTCCTTACAAATCAAATACAGCTTGTAATGCTCATAAGATATTAAGATATTATAACATAGTTTACTAAGAGATACTTTACTGCATATCTTTGGAAGGAAAACTTTGATATATCTTGTTGGGAGTGATATGATCCAGGCTTAATGAGAAGCTTAAAAAAGTTTAAATCATAGAGCTATCAACTGACAAAATATGGCTCACTGTACAAATCTCTGAATATTTTAATCAAATTATTGCATCCAGAATAGAAATAATCAAATAAAATGCCATGTCTGCTGTAAGCTTTTGAAATATTTTTATTTCTACAGCTGTCATCTGTGGTTATTAGATTATTGAAGCTGATTCAGTTGAATTCTCTATATACTACTGCAGTGGACTGTTTTCTGTAAAGTCCCATTGATTTTGGGCCTCCAGAGACTTTTGAAGTGCTACTTACTACCACAGTGATCACAGGCCCTCAGAAGCAGATGCACCTGTGATTTGCTTCCACCATTTTCCAGAGTTTCCAGTCTTGTGGATGCTGTGGATTTAGAGTTTGCCTGCTTAAGGGCAAGAGTTAGTAAGAATAATCAAATGTAGATTATCTTTAAAAAAAAAACCAAAAAAACCCGAGTTAAATAGTTATTCTTTTTATAGATATCTTGTGTTAGCAATAGTAAATATGGATAAAATGATACTGTTGTATACCCTTCTGTGTCTGTTTCCTGAGCCTCATTGCTCATTCTTTTTGTTTTCCTTTTCACTTTGTGCCACAGCTGCAGATCCTCCTACTGCAAAAGCTATTCTATTCTATCCTTGTCTGGGTTTCCTTATATCTGTGCACCTTTCCTCTCTCCTGCCACCCCAGACACTCAGTTGAAAGCAGTGTTGCTTCCAAGGTCCTCTTTGTTCTGTGCTGGGGTATATTCCCCTCCAAACCCCAGTGCCCTGCACAGAGTGGAGAAAAGCAGCTTTCTCTAGGATGCAGTTCCCCTTTTGTTCTTGCCAGGAGGGATCTATTTCAGTTGCACAGAGTCTTTTATGATTAACCTTCTATTAGATGGGCATATCTGCTGCTGCTCCCTTGTCTCCTCAGCCTAAGAAGGATGTGGTACTACAAAGAAAAAAGGCAGTCATAAAACAGAGATAGAGATGGGTCATAGCATCAGAGAGAAATTCCTCAGTTGTTCTTTGAGAAATTCCTCAGGTCTGTTCTCTGAACTGTCACCTCTCTCATACTGATCCTGTGCTTCACCATGGACTCATGGGATGATACAATAAAGTCTCACCTGTACAGCTGTAGAGAATGATGAGTTGGTTCAATTCCTGTATTTTGGAAACTTCTGTTGAGAACCTGAGTTACAATTGAAAGAATTGATGAAAAAAGGTACTGTCTGTCTGTTTCTCAGTACCATATTGTCCTTCCCTTTATTCTCAATGTTTCACTCTCTGGTTTCCTTCAGTGTGTTGCAGTATCCTCATGACACTGAGGCTGACTCTGCTGAAGTTTCATTTGGTGCCTTTTTATCCATTACAGCGCAGGATGAATTATGTGTATTTCTCTATAGAACCTAGAGAAAGGAGCATTTTCAAATGTCAGTGATAAGAAGAGTCAAAGAACAATAGTTCTGGAAACTTTCTGATTTTGTTTTTGTCTGAATTAAAATTGTTCTTTGACTAGAAATGTCTTGTTCATGTGACTAATTTATATTAATATTTTTAATGTGTTGCTGATGATGGATGTTTTTTGGAATCTTGTGACAAAAGTTTACTTAATGTGGTTAACACAGGACTACAATTATATTTCAACAGGCCACTATTTGAAGGAGATAATGATTTCTGTATATGCCTGAAAGAATCTTTTCCAACTTTGAAAACCAGAAAATTGACAAGAGTAGAATGGGGAAAAATCAGGCGATTAATGGGAAAACCACGGAGGTAATTTTTCTTTCTTTTCTTGCAGCTATTACTTACATGTAATTTTGATGTTACTGAAATTATTCCTTTTAAAAAATTTTGCATTCAAATAGTAGAACAAAATAATATCTTCAAAGGAGTAAAACTCATTGTATTGAGGTGTTCTTTGAGCACCTCTCTCCCTCACACACCCTATTCCTTAAATGCCTATGTCCATGTAGTTTTCATGAGCCTATGCTTGAAATGTTCTCTTCCCACTCCAGATAACTGAATGTCCAAGCTTTAACTGATGTGTTAAAGCTGTTATTGTATCTTCTATACTGCAGTGCTTCCTGGCCTGGAAGAGCTGGCCAGTTTTTCACTGAGGTTTTTTCTCTCTATAACCAGCTCTTCTTGGGGAAAAAGAGTGTACATTTTCACCTCATTCATTTTATTATTTTTTAAACCATTTTATAGATCCTCAACTTTTCTTAGAATGGCAGTCAAGACAGAGAAGAGATAGTCACCCATAAAGTGTTGTCCGTTGTAGTGAAGAAGGACATAGGTTTTTTTCTATTTTAGAATTTTTAATTCTTAAACCCTCTGATTAAGCTCAGCCTTTTCACAAACCCCACACAATTTAGCCTAATAGAGAAGACTAAAGGGAGGATCTCATTTTGTACATAAATATTTGAAGGGAAGGTATAGAGAAGACAGGGTCAGGTTTTGTTTCCAGCATTATCTGGAGACAGGAAAAGAGGGAACAGGCACAAGTGAGGTGGTAGAATCTCCATCCTAAGATGTACTCAAGGGCCCTCTGGACGTGGTCCTGGGAAGCCTCCTGGAGGTCATTCTGCTGGAGGGCTTGGAGGAGATAACCTCCAGAGGTCCTTCCAAATTTGGCCTTCCTGTCATTGTATAAGTAGTGTTTCATAAATTATTCAGCCTTTTATTTCTGTAAATGCAAACACTAAGGCACTGAATCAATTTCTTCATATGGAAGATATGGAATATATTTCTGAATATATTCACTGAATTAATTTCTTCATAGATGGCTGAGTCAGGTTGTATTTTGCATGATGGAGACTATTTCATCTTCTGTACCTGCAAACAACAGAAGTAAAAATTGTCAGTCAAGGGAAGGCAGCAGAACCAGTTTGAAAATAGCTCCTCTGGGAAAGATGCTCATGTAATTTGAGCTTAACTTTGCTTTTCATTCCTTTGTTGTCATGCTTCCTATTGAGAGAGAAATGGTATATTTGGAGGTTAAGTCATCAATTTCTCTTTTGAGTTTTGCCAAAAGTGTTACCTCTCTAAAAGATCAGCTTGCCTCATTCAGCAGTTCTGGTGGACCATTGGTGAAACTTGAGAGTCTTGGAATGGTTTGGGTTGGAAGGGACCTTAAAGATTGTCTGGTTCCAGCAGGGGCTGGGGTCAGGGGATGCCCTGGGCAGGAACCTGGTCTACATCAGATTGCAAAACCCCATCCAACCTGGTGGGTTGCAAATTTCCTTTTGTTTTTCAGGGCTTCTTTGGGTTGGTTTTTCGCTTTTATTTTTTTAAGCCACGGGGAGAGTGGGTTTGGGTTTGATTTGGGTTTTTTTTTTTGTTCACCTATCAGAGTTATTTTTTTTAAAAAGAGAGACTCATGCCAAAGGAACCAAAGGTCTAAATAGGTAGGAAATTGTTTTATCTGAATTCTGAAGTAGAAGCATTTGACTGCATAAAGAGTCTGATTGTTTGTTAATGCAAACTTTGAGTTAACTGCTTTACAGCAACATAAAATAAGCATTCCTGGTTGTTTTTTATTTCTATACAATTTTTTTTTCTAAATTATGATAGTCTCTTTCAAGATGTCAAGAGTATTCTTTGGCCTTAGTTTTTAAATACTTTGAATTATTCTAAATAATGGAAATGATTTTTCAAGATTATTTTAATCTACCTCTAGAGCAAAGATTTTTTTTATTTTACCATTCTGTTAAAAATTTCTTTTATCTGTCCTCATCATATGGAGGCAAGCTGTATACTATGTCAACACTGATATCTCCCCATGAGGGACTAAAAATAAATAATTAAGACATTTTGCAGCCACAGTGTTGATGGCAGAGGATAATAGTGTCTCTGTGATGGTTATGCACATGGTTATCATCTTTTTGTTTTGTTTTGTTTAAATATATTGTAGTATTTTCTTATGTCTGCTGCTACCTTAAATGTCCTATCACACATCAACAGTGTGTTTGATTGGCACAGCAGTATTCTTCATGAGAGCCTGCAAAGCTTGTAAGATTCCTGTAGACTGTGGGGAAAGATATGCTCCAGGAAAAGGAAGAGGTAATAGTTAGTTTTGTATACTCTGTGTAAACTTAATTTGGCTTGTAAAATAGCAGTGGATATGAATTGAGCTTAGATCTGCTTGTCCTGCCACTACATGATGGTGGTGATTCCTGGTAGTTCAAATTCTCACAAGCAAGGTAAAAACTGGAAAGAATGTTCAACCTCTTAAGAAGTCCCTACAGAAAACTAATGAGTTTGCAATTTTGATCTGTACCATAGTTTTGATCTTCATTTTTTCATAGGATGGCATGAAGATAACCTTTATTAAATGCATTTGGGGAATGCTGGGGTGGAGGTCTCCTTTAACAGATGCCAGAAATGCATTGCAAATACTTTCTACATCCATATTTACATCATTTGGGACAGAGACTTTTTAAGACCACCTGAGCTATCAGTAAAACAGTATTGCTGTTGTAGGGACCTTCCAAGGTCAATGATTAATATATCAGAATTTGAATTTGTATTTCTAAAACCACGAGTCAAAAAACATCAGGTGATATTTGCTGTTCCTAGTGCAAGACCCTGGACATTATTAGAGGACTAATACAAAGTCAGTATTGCTTTTTTTCTTTTTTTGCCTGTTTTGTTGTCTCACTGTTGTTAGCCATTCTTCTCCTCAATGGACTTGAAAAACTCTGACCTGCATTTTGCAACTTGATATTCACAGCCCACTAGCATTATTCACACCTGATAATGTGAAATAATGTCCCAAGCATTATTTCACACCTGTTCCTCCCCAGTAGTAAATATGAAGTCAATAGCATCAATAAATGAGAATATCCAAGTAAACTCTTCCTGAGTTTCCCAACCACTATCCCTCTTTATGTCTGCCATATCCCTTCCCAGATATTTTAATTTCCTAAGAGGACCACTGGAACAGTACATAATTCCAGGTTAACACATTCTGCTCTTCAGTGGTAAACTGGTGAGTGGGACACACACCTACAGCCTCAGTCTGCAACAGAATTTCTAGGCTATACAAAAACTAGACAATACCAGACTATACAAAGTGGTGATTTTTGTGCTGATGGTGGTTGTAAAGCCTCATATGGGAGCCTTCAGTGCAGTGCATTTCTGCATTACCTGACAGAAGTACCTCCCAGCTGCAGTTCATTCTTGTTTGTGTTTTTCTCCCATGTCTTGCTTAGGACTAGGATCTCATTGTGTTAACACTGGGAGAAAACAGGTGGCCTATGCCCCATATAACTTAGAAAACATGCATAAGATAAAAGGCAACTGATGTGTGCATACAGAGTGTGAAAGTGCTGGTCAGTGTGAAACAAAATGGTCTCAGCATCCTGGCACCTTAGTGCTTACAGTCTTCTTGTGCACAATGCCAGGAAGAGAAATCATGGACAACACTGAAAGGGCTTTGTGGAACTCTCCCAGTGAGGGGTATACAGAAGAAAACCTAAGAATGTTTGTTTCAGCATGTAATAGGAGAGTGGTAGAAGCAGATTTGAAAAAAGGAGCTGACTTCTTAGTAGTGCTGGGTTTGAGATGTGTGAGGAACATCTTGAAGGGATTTAAGTAGAAAATAATTTGTAGTGTAGTAGAGGGAACCATCAGCAGAGTTATTGATCAGTAATCAATATATAACTGAGAGTTCCACAGAAAATGTTTAATCTGCGTTTGACTGCAGTAAAGCAATTAACAAAGGTGGCAAATTATTTGTTAAATAACTTTCTGCAATCAGGCAGATTTAAAATAACATTTGTGCACCTTTTTAAAATTACTTCTTTCATTGACACGAGAATGAAGAAATTATTTTAGTAAGGAATGAAAGATAGGATTGAGTCCTTAGTGTCTTTTTGCTTATCTCCCTCATGAATGTTGCCTATTCAGTAGGTTAGAAATGAAGATTAATACAAAGTAAGCACTTTAGGAGTGAGCCTTCTGTCTTTTAGATTGCATTTTAAGAACAGCCCTACCCCCCAGAATGGGGAAGGGAACTGCTACAGATGATCTGTTTTTTACACAGTAGCCCAAGATCAAATAAACTTTTGCTATGATCAATCTGAGAACAGTTCATCAGAGATTTTGGGGCTGAGCTGTGCTTTGCAGAGGTGCAAGGAGATGAGACAGAGAAGTGCCCTTTTATGTGCTGAGTCTGGTGCCCTGTCATACTCAGTTAGCTTGATGGAGCTAATAAGCAGATGTGAAAGGGATCTCCTGTGTATCAGTGAGTGCTGGCAGCCAGGGCACTCACGGGACGCCCTCCTCAGTGCATTGAACTGGCATCCAGAGCAGACTGGGGCCAGCTTTAGCTTTGTTGTGACCCTGGATGGATCCTTATAAGCAGAAAAAAATCCTAAAAAGTTGTGCTCTTTAGATATACCACTGCAACAGCTACTATTCCTGAGTATTGTTTTAAAATAGACTCTTATTTTAAGGGTGAGAATTCTGAGGAGTAAGCTTGTCTAAATGCATTAAACAAGATTTTTTTTCTCTTGAACACATCATCCCAAGCTTTTTCATTTTCTCACAGTGATTTTTTAAACTGTGCCTATTTATTTTATGTGCCTTCACATATATGTTTTGAGTGATTAATTTAAGTATAATATATATTTTATCTAATGAAATTGCAGGTGTTCCTCTGCATTCTTTGAGGAAGAGAGGTCAGCAT
The DNA here is from genome assembly GCA_024865655.1 of Emberiza elegans. Lineage (NCBI taxonomy): Eukaryota > Metazoa > Chordata > Aves > Passeriformes > Fringillidae > Emberiza > Emberiza elegans. The sequence goes on along the minus strand of JALJVW010000184.1, from coordinate 2,480,040 downwards.
TAAAACAGAAACGACAGAAAATCAGACTTTTGCAGCAGCGGAAAGTTGCAGATCTTTCACAGTTCAAAGATCTTCCAGAAGAAATTCCATTACCACTTGTAATAGGAACAAAAGTTACAGGTAATTTCTTAAACAAAATAAGCAGCCAAGTGTATTTTGTTAAGATTTTAGTAAGTCATAATCCACTTAGTGCACATAATTATAATAAATGTAAAACATCAAAATTGTATCAGTTTTTTGTTAGTTCACTGAGAAGGTGCTTGTGAAGATTAGGTGGTATTTTTAAAACACTGATAAGGTTTTGAGGTGCAAACTTAATATGACTTATTATTTCTGCAGTTCAAATTATAGGATTTCTTACATGTCTAGTGTATCACGTTTTGGAGAGAGGGAGATGCTTAATTTTAAAATCCTGAGTGTTGTTTGAGTTTCAAATCTGACCTAATATAAACTTGAACTTTATTTTTCCATGAATAGAAAACTACCTGTTTTGGAACAGATATACAATTGGTATTGCAGTGTAGTTGGATGTGTATGCTGAACATGACATTGCCTTGCTAAAAAACCTTACACATAACTGAGGAAGGAATATTATTGAAAACCTTCCACAGGTTTTGCCTAGTTTTATGGAAATTTGAATTCCTCCCTCCTGTCTGATTTTGGTTCAGGAGCTTTTCACTTCAGCACCTCCTATTCAAGCCCTGACTGTTCATTGCAGTTTTTGTGTTGAATACCACTGCCCTTAGCGCTTGCTGAAGAGCAGACCTGCACCACACTGCCTCTCCTGACTCTCCTAGACCTATATCCTTCCACTGTGGAAGGACCTGCCTTCCACACTTCTTTTTTGCTAAATATGCAGTCATCAGAGGAGGGATTCAGAGAGAAATGCTGTGCAAAATCATCTGGAAATTGACTTTTGCCTGCAAAATCTGTGTCAGAAGGTACAGGGTATGCAACAGTGGGAGTTTCTTAGACATAAGTGTAGTGCTAAGGATTAGGTTTGGGAAATATTTAACCTTCAAACTTAAATTTTGTAACAAAATTGTTAATATTTCTATTACATACTTTTTTTCTGGGTTTGCTGGGTTTTTTTTTCCATTTAATATATGGCCTTAAAGTATACATATAAGGAATTACTTGCAAAAGATGTCATAAATCTGGTTTTGTTATTTGTGTCATAGCATTGTAATGTTTGGTTTCTTGGTTGTTTTGTTGTTGTTTTCAGCCCGTTTGCGAGGTGTCCACGATGGTCTGTTCACTGGACAAATAGATGCTGTAGACACTCTTAATGCTACCTACAGAGTGACTTTTGACAGGGCAGGTCTTGGAACACACACAGTCCCAGATTATGAAGTTCTTGTAAGTATTAATGACACATTCTAAAAGTAGCTGTAATAAGAAAACGAAATTTTAAAAATCTACAATGATATGCTTTAATCAAAAATAAGAAATTACACCCAGGTGGTATTGTCATAAAGTAGAAACGGGCATAACAGATGCATGGGAAATTCCAGGATAATAAAATTTTACTGTTTATGGTTTTACAGAACAGGATAATCCTCTATGATTGAAGCAAAATGGCTCAGTGTGGAATAATTTACTAGACCAGCTATTGTAGGCTGTTACAATAAGCCTGAATTCAATAGGAAGAAATACAGTGAGTGGTCTAAGATCCCAAAGAGAATTCTGCAATGAGATCCTGCCAGGATTTGCAGAAAATGTTCAAGAAAACCCTAGCCCTTTATGATTTGCCAAAGTCAGGAAAGGCCTGTGGGAGTTGCAAACAAGTATTATGAGTTGACTGAACTTGATTTTGGAATTTCTTGTGCTAATGAAGCTACCTGGGAGGATGTTATTTTGGTCAAACAATTGGAGATTATCTCCCAGCTCCTGGGCTTTGTTCCTTCCAGGCAGTCCAGCCTAGACTACAAGATTTCTTGAGGACCTCACTTTCTTTTGTATCTTGTGTGGTGTTGGATCAACATAATTCTTCTAGTCTCTGTCATTGTCACTGTAGGACACGAAATAACAGGACATGCACACATCGCTGTTTTCAAGGCAAAAAAAGGGAAATTTTTTTTCTGACTTCAACAGTTACAGATTTCCAAAAGTGACAGTGGATTGGAGGGTGAAAGTGCCACCTCTCCAATGACACTTGACAAACCAACAGTCCATGAAATTTCTCCTCCTCCATAAAAGAATGCAAAACAATAAGTTATTTACAGAAAGTGTGTGAGAAAGTTTGTTACAAGAATGTAAACATCAGAAGGCTTAGAAAATCTTAAAAAATTGGGGAGATGCTGTCATGGTCTGAGTTTGGCTCCTCTGTTGAGGATCCTGTTTGAAAACTCCTAGACCAAAAGCAAAACATCCATCTTTTCCTGCCGTTGGGTTGGGGTGTGGATAGGCACAGCTAGTCCAGATCCCAGAAATAAATTAATTACATGTTCCAAAGGGGTAAAAATGAATCAGACACTGAAGTATATCCTCCCTTTCCCTTTCTCTTTCCCTGTGTGGCAGAGTAATGAGCCCCATGAAACCATGCCAATCGCTGCCTTCGGACAGAAACAGCGGCCTTCACGCTTCTTCATGACTCCTCCCCGATTGCCCTACACTCCCTCACTCCAGTCTCCAATCACAGTGAGTTACTTTCTTCAAGTGCTGTTCATCACCAAAGTGTTTTTTGGATTCTTGAAGCTGTTACCTTAAAATGTTTTTGAGATTAGTTTTCTGGCGTTATTTAGCACGATCAAAATTTTAGCAAAACCCTGTGGAAAGAAGGTATTCATTTAGATGTTTTATCCTTTATAGGACAGTGATCCTTTATTAGGACAATCTTCATGGAAAAACAAAATTTCAGGCACAGATAGTGAAACACTAGGAGGCTTTCCAGTAGAATTCCTCATTCAAGTGGTAAGTATTAACTGCAGCTCTTAATTTTGTTGTTTATTGTCCTTTTGTGTTTATTCTGCCAATTCTTCTGTGGTTCAATGACTTTCTGTTAATTTACGACAAGTATGGTAATAGTCAAATTAACTTTTGAAGAGATGTACATTTTTGTTATTTGCTTTTATTTTGTTTTTTCTTAATTTTCTCAGTTTTTTAGAACCTTTGAAATATGCTGCTTTTTAGACCACAGAGGTTCTCAAAAGTGTCTTATTTTCCCAGATGTACCATTTTATTTTTTTTTTTAAATATTATTTGTACATGCAGACTTTAAGACTTATTTTTTTATTTAAAATATAGTTACATTGTGGAAAGAACATTTGCCTATATGCATTATCATATATATTTTATGTTATATAATGTTCTACTCTCTTGGAGAAGAAAAACAACACTCATTTCCATGCAAGCAAACATTCATTTTATAGATAACACTACACAGAAAATCCTTTTTTCTTCACCTTTATGAAATAATTTCTCAGTGGTTTTTGTGTACTAGTTCAGAAGAGCACAGACAAGTAATATTTGGAAGCTGAGGTTCACTGAATATTAAAACACACTGAAGCATTTTCCAGGATGGTGGAAGAATGTACTTGCTCATGTTGGCTTAGCTTAAGATCAGTGATTGAAGTCTTGAACAAGGAAAGCAGTTTTGAACATGCCAAAGGAGATTGGAATGATTCATGTTTGCAATACTAAGAACTGAGAAATAAAATGCCTCTCAGATTTTAAAGTCTGTGTAATTGGTCAAAATAAATTTGTGTTAGAAGCTCACATGACACACTGACATTTGAGCCATTCAACATAATGAATTTTGTTTGACAGTATCATCTATTCAGCTTTTTTAGAGGAAACTTGTATGAAGCTGATTTTGAAAAAGGTGGCATGGCATCTAGCTTAGCTAAGAAAATTTAAAATAGATGTGGTTTTCCATAAGATTAATTATGGAAAAATTGAAATACACAAAAGATACAGTCTTTATGTAGCTAAACTGTATCTGCAGCTGTTTGAGTCACTGAGTATGATCAGTGAGACTTGGTAACTAAGGTGTATTGACCTTTACATCTACTTAGAACATCAAATTGATCTGTTTATGATACTGTTTCTGCATCTGAAATATGAAAATGTGTGATTTGTCAGTCACATGTGACTATGTTACTACTCAGTATAAGGAAATCTGAGTTTTACAAGTATAGGCCTCTTGCAAATGGTGGCATTTTACAAAGATACCACGTTAATATGTATTTTTGCTTGAAGATTTTCAAAATGCTTTGAACAAAATCAATCCACAGATTTTTGGTGTTTGACTATTTGAGTAATGACAAAGAATCACAGGGCTTAAACATTTATTGAAGGACTTGAAGTATTGTTTGCAAGAATCAATTTTTTAATTAGAAGTTGTAGGAGGTACTGAAATTTGGTGTTGTGCAATACATGAGACTGGTGAATGCTGATTATTGATTGTGCTGTATTCACCAGTCCAGATGTATTTTTATGTTAAGGGTTGCTGCTCAGGATGGTTTTTTAGCCTTTATGATAGACTGGTACTTAAAAAAATTCAAATCCCTTCTTCTCATTTAATATTGATTCAGGAAGTAAATGGTCAAAACCAGTTTGGTTCCAAGAAAACTTTCTCAAAAACTATTGCCAGGCTGTTATTAATAAGACCACAAAGAAACAGTTTTATGGGAAGAATTTTGGACAAAACAGAAGATACAGAGCATACCTCAAATAAGGTTTCAACACAGCCCTTTATTTCCCTTTTCTGAAATTAATTTGGAAGTAGAAGAAGTGAATCCAAAATCGCATGCATACAATGACAAATAAATGTTAGGGATATTCTCTTTACCTATAACTTGAAGTTGTAAGCAAACATTGGGACTTGTAACAACTATTTTAATCATTGTTCTACACTGTCTTAGTTTTTCTAAATCTTTATATTTATTACTACATGTTACAGTTTGACATCTGAGACTGTGGACTGATGCATTAGAAGACTGGCTCAAAAATTAACATGATATTAAGAATAAACTCAGAAATAAATGAGTAATATTTTTAAAATCTTTCATGCATTATTAATTATGTGATGTATCCTTAAATATTTCATATGCTGTATGGCAGGTCAGAATTGATTGAATTTGTACATTCTAGACAGTATTTAAATTTGGAGGACGTTTTTCCAAGTATTCAGCTACAGCTTTTTTTTTTTATTTTCCTTCCTCCCTGCTTCCTTTTTTGTTTTGGGGTAAAGAATTCCATTGGAAGGCAGCGCTGTAGGACAAAGCAGATGTTGGCAGGGTTGCTGCATGCCCGGTAGAGGGAGTCTGGTGATGCAGCACGGGCACTGCAGTGACCTGGTTGGTGACTGCATGTGGGGAAAGGAGGGATCTTCCCAAATTAAATGCACGAGGAACCAGTCTGAAAATGGGCACTCGATTTTTGGCTGTTTTCTCCTTATGAAAATTTTGAGAATATTGCATAGTAAGTTATCACACGCTGCATTTTGAAATGCTCATATTTTATGACTAACAAATGAAATCAGAAGTGAAAAATCTAAACATTCTGGTTGGGTTGTACCTTCATTAATTTTAATGTGGAAAAGCATTGTACTAAAAATTTGTTTCCAGTTTATTGAGAAGTATAAATTGCAACAGTAAACAGGATGAGTTATGGTGAAAATAGAGTTGTTAGGCAAGAATTTCTCAAGACAAATAGGGCTAGACTGAATTATAGCATTCACTGGCAGATGAAAATGGAGATCTATGTAATAAAATGTACCCCTGAGAGAAAGTTGGTGGACATGATAGATACAGTGAAAATTCTTAGAATCAGGTTATCCTGATCACTGGAATATATCTTGGAGTAGGATGAATATAATAGAAAATCCAAGCTCATCCAATGGAGAACTGGTGCTGTGCGTCCTCACATGTGTCTGCACAGCAAAGTAGAAGTTAAGAATCAAATGCCTTGCAAATTTGGGGAGCAAATTATATATTCTGCATTAATTTGGGGACTCATCAACTTCATGAAGGAGAAGAATGTGTTAGGCAGTTGCTGGATGGTGATGACAGCAGAGCTTGACAAGGAGCTTTTTGGCAGCAGTGGCAGATGGTGTACAGTGCTTTTCTTCCTCACAGGTGTTCTATTGGCAACACGAACACTTGTGTGGTGTGGTAGAAGCTAGATCAGAGAGGCAGTGCAGCTCACAAGTAACAATTTTAAACCTTTTCTTTCTTGCCCCTTCTGAAATTGTTTTTTTGTCATTATCTCTCCTGTGATTGGGTTCTTCATGCAAAATGCAAAGAGCAGAAATGCAAGTGCTGTCACTGGGGGACAGCACAGGGACAGAAATGAGCAGCTGGAACTGGGAGGCTGATAACCATGCAGTGCTGCCTCTGTGCCTCTGGCCATGGCTCACCATCCATTCATAAGATGCATCTGGCAAAATATTTGGAGTAGAAAGAGAGAAGTGATGCCATTTTACAGGTTACTTTCCTGGTTTGTCATTCAGAATACTGTTACAGGCTTCCTGTGCTCACACACAGGAAAGATGGCAGTGAATGGAAAAAGATTAAAAAAAAGGTCACAAAAGCTGAAGAGATGAAGAGCCCTTTAAGGGAGTGGAGTCTGAAAAGGCTTGGGTTGTGCTTAGTCTGGTGGAAGAACAGTGGGGAAGAGATGCTTTTATTGTCTCTGAATAAACAGGGATAAATACAAGGAGGGAACACTATATTTAGCTGAAACCAGCTTTGGCTGTTTGGCAATTCTGAACAAATTGCTCTGACGTGAAAAAGAATGCATTTAGCATGGAAGTTCCCAGATTATTCCTCATTAGCTGCAAGAAATCCTGGAACAATTTTCTAATTACAGTTTGGGGGACAAGCAACCTGGCTGCATCAAGACTGAACATAAAATCACAAAAATGATTATATATAAATCAGATGTGTGTTGAACTAGGAGTTCCTATTTCTCCCAGTCAGATGTTTCACTGCTAGGATGCAGTTAACCCCTCTGGAATTTTTAAAACCTGAAATTTTTGCTCTGTTTACTCCAGTAATAAAAGTGTTGCTGGTTGTAGTGAAGCTAGAATTTCTCTCAGGGCCCTGGAGTATGAATAGTTTTGGGAGTGATGAGTATGTTGAAGGTGCTCCCAGTGGTTTCCACTTCAGCCTGCTCAGGTCCCCAGGGCAGGAGACACAGGGTATTCCCATTACCAGAGGGAAATGGAAGGCCCAGAGTTGTTCTGTATTAAATAGATCCAGTCTCTGTACCAGGTTTCACTGCAGGAGTTTGCACAAAGGGCTGGTGCTCAGTGGAGGGCACAGCTGAGAACTGTGGGGGAAAAAAGGTGCAGTGAGGTGAGTGATACTAATGGTGGTATCATGACCATAACACCCTTCACTCTCCTTCAGCCTAGAAAGATAAAGGTTCTTCAGCCTCTAGCTGACCATAAATCATGTTAGTCTTCCTATAGGGAATTTCAGCTAATGGATTTTAGCGTTCATCAATTTAGGGTCCTTGGAATCGCTTTAAAAATCTCTGGAAATTCCATCATTTAATTTTAATTAATTTTTATTTCTGCTTTTTTACTTGATCAACAACTGAGAAATACATTTTAAATTATGAAAACAGGTATGTTTTTTTATCTTGAATTTCTATGGCATTTCAAAACTGCTTAAGGACCTATTCTTTCTAAAAATAGTTCCTTTGTTTTAGACCAGGTTATCGAAAATCCTTATGATCAAGAAGGAACACATCAAACAATTGAGAGAGATGAACACAGAAGCAGAAAAGCTGGTGAGAATGCTTTCTTTTTGGTTATTAAAACAGGATATGCTTTAACAGCTAATGCAAATAAAGAGTGTACTCTAAATAAAATTAATTAGGAGTGTGGTCTAAATAAAATCTGTATTTTGTTTCTTTCTATGACATATGAAATGTCTTTATTATTTTTAAAGACAAGTCAGATTAGTTGTTTCAAATATGATTCTCCTTTGAAAGAACTGTGCTTTGGAAACTGATTAACGTGAGCATCAGGATAGCACATGTCAGTTAACACAAAAAGTAAGGAAATACTGTGTACCTTGAGAATTTGGAGTACAAGTTTATATGGTAATACATTTATGCTAAAACTGTTTTGCAGATGGTAGATGGTTAAAACAATTACTAATTTCAGAGATTTTTGTGTAAAGCTCTGAGTGCCCTTGACTGGCCTTTCAAAGTTACAATACCACTGCAGCCACAGAGTAATTAGCAGCAGCAGCAGAATAGTTTTTCTTGCTAGCTTTATCTAATCAGCAGTCAGTAAATCAAAATTATAAGAGTGACTCTTCTACCACCATGGCTATAAAATAACTTGAGAAAGCTTTCAGTCTCAGCCTTCTGCCAGCATCCATCCAGGCTGTTGTCTCTGCAGTGTACAGAAGGCTAAAGGTTTGTGAAGAAGAAGGAAAACAATTGCTTTATTTCTTGAAACAAAACAGTTGGGGGTTTTTTTTCCATGTAAAATATTTGAATGTTGAAGGATGTGATTTCTTGTGGTGAGATTTCTCTTTGTGCCTTCAATGATCATGTGCATGTTTGCATTTTGTGCCTTCAATGATCATGTGCATGTTTGCATTCTGTTACTCTGCTTCCTACTGCCCCATCTCTGTGTCTCTGTAATTTTCTTTTTCTGTGCCATGGTGGTGTTCTTCAAAACCTTGTTATCATTTCAGTTACTACATTATTTTTCCTGTATTTTGTGTGTTACTAAACTAAACTAGATGCAAAGAGAAGCAAGACTAAAGCATGTCATTGCAACCTGCAGCTCTGATAATGAAAAATTACCAACTCTTCTTAAATTAATTTTTTCTGAGGTATTCATACTTTTGCATCAATAAGGAGGTCCATAGGAATGACAGTATCCTTCCTCTAGCAAGTACCTGAATGTTAGCTCAGCTATAAAGTCATAAATTACCTATATTGTTACTTTTCTTGGTCTCCTTTTTCCACAGAACTGAAAAAGCAAAAAAGCAACTGGGAAGGAAATATAGAAATAGATGCTAAATATGCCTCATTTTAGCTCACTTGTAACCTGGCTAAGGACTTTGAGATACTTTGACATTCTTCCCTGCTCTTTTTCCTTTGAAAACCAGCAATCATAAAGCAGCCCCCATTGCTGCTCAAGGCTGTCCTGATAAAAATAGAGGATGTGATACCTTCCTATTGGGCCATATTCTTAGCCCATCTTCTAATCCTCTTTGTCCCTTGGCAATCCCATCTGTGTTTGTGCCACTGAGTATGTGTTGCTTCTCCTTTAAAATATATTTTCTTTGAGCAAGAATCTTTTTCTGACCCCAGTTCACTTCAACATCAATAACATACCTGAATTTGAATAAAATTGAATTCTTTGAGTTCATTCAGGTGTACCTTAATTGTCAGACTTAGGTAATAATTCATACATTTGTAGTTTGATAATTGTCAGAGTACCACTGCTGTTTGGTTTAAGGTAATCCTTTTGTGAATACTTCTGTTCAATGACTGATTCAATATAGAAATAAATGGAACTGACCAAAATCAGGAATGGTACTGAATGTAGGCCATTATTATCTGGCAATAATAATAAATTTACACAAGTCAGGGGATACCTTCAGAGGAGCTATTAATGTATACAACTGTACATTTTTTGTCTCATTTTTCTTGACATCACTGTACTAGTCTGGCTTGCAGGCTATAAACAAATTACTGTGTACATAAACCAGTAAACATTTGGATAAACAAATATAAATTGAAAGGAGGGGCAATAAAAACAAGGTAAAGGAAATGCTGGTTGTCTCAGAGAAGCATCTAGATCCTTGGTTACAGAGGTGTTACCTGCTTCCCTCTACTGAAAGCCATCCATCTCTTGTCAGTTTAGCTGTTCATCAGTGTTTCCAGGTCTTGGGTTGTGCCCAGGTCAGAAGTAGTGCTCCTGCTGCTGCTGAGAAATATTTCTTTTGTCATCACTTGCAGAGAATGCCCTTAGCCTTTCCTCTCCAACAGGGAATTCATACTTGTCTGCAGCTTTCAAACCTAAGCTGGAGCTGTTCAGTTTGCTCTAAGGGAACTACTCACTGGATAAGGTCTGAAAGATTTGATTTTTGTTCCATGCAGAAAGTATGCCAAATTTATGCCACTTTCCAGTGAATCCTGAAATTATGGTATTAGTTTAAAGCCCTGTTAAGTTGGTATTCAGATTTGTAAATCCCTGGAGAGCATCTCAGTGATTAGGTTTAATGGGGAACTTTGAACTGAACTCATAATTGAAACCTTTTGATTTTTTGACCAGGATTATTCCTATGGAGGCTCTTGACTTTGCAATTTGCTTTATCTTGTGTGTGAAATCTATAGCTACAAGTTTTGCTTGTAGGAGGTACCTGTATCTCAGTCCTATGGCTGGAACTACTTACAGCTTCTCTTGCAAGAGGCAATTTGGAGAGGAAATTTTATAATCTATTGTATGTTTTGTTTCAATTTTGTAAATATCACCCAATATATTGGTGACAGTGTCAAGCTGTATTCTGAAAACAGTGTAACAAAAAAGGTACTGTATTTTGGTATTTATTCTTTTTGTGGAAAATCATGCTTACAAAATACTGTTACCAAATATAAGCTCTAGTAACTTTCTTTTTTGGCAGAACTGTTAGCTGTAACAGCAGGTGTGTAGCACTGAGTCATCCTCAGGTGACCAATTAGTTGCTGGCCAAATGTGCCTCCCATCCTGCAGCAGCAGAGGTGGTTGAGGCCATATTGTCCTGGGCTGTCCCTCTGCTGGCAGGATGGTTTTCTTTTCAGCCAGCAGGGAGAAGCCATGGCCAGCTACTGGAGGAATAAGCAGGTCAGCCCACAGTCATCTTCCGTAGCATTTACCACCAGAGATTATTGTAGGACTTCAAGAAGGAATAAAAGCATGGTTGTTATCTACACGGTTTCATCTGGAGTTATGAATAGTCATACTGCATTTTAATATTTTGTGTGTTAACATTTTTTCTATTTGACACTGGGATTTCAAATATCTCAGTATTATTTTCAAATAAAAGCTCCTTTTGATGAGTTCAAAATCTAGTATTGCATTAACTTTGATATGCTTTGTGTTTTCCACAGAAATCCTATTCCATGCCAATTGGCATTGAGTTTCAGAGGAGATATGCAACTATTGTTCTGGATCTAGAACAACTGAACAAAGACTTAAATAAAGTTTTGCATAAAGTTCAACAGTATTGTTATGAGGTAAGATTTTGCTGGAATCTCTGTGTACTTGGTTGTTTTGCTCAACCTAATTAGAAAACTGAATTTCCTGGGAATAGGGGATGGGTGGGGATCACACTGAAATGAAACTCTTGGTAGCTGTGTTGGATTCCTTCTCTGGAATTTGAGCTGCCTTTGAGCAACACTTTTCGATACCAGTGGCCTGCTCTTAAATAGACATTTGTAGAGGGATAGAATATAAGAAAATAAAGATAGTGTAGAAAGTAATCTTACCCCAAGGAGTTGCAGCTGGGCCAATTATCAAAGATTAGGAGCAGGCCTGACTTTAGCAGGCCACAGCTGAAAGCAGTGAGAAGAAGATGCTATAAAAGAGTGGGGTGGCTGGGTGAGAAGGGAGCTGGAGCCAGTGGCTGCTTTGTGAAGGAGAGAAGAGTCAGTGCTCTGAGGAGCTGACCATGAGAAACACCAAGGAGGTGTGGAGCTTTTGTGATAAGGAGACAGCAGCATGGAACCTCTGCAATAAGATGACAATAATGACATGATTCAGGGCAACAGACATGCATAAAGAAAAAACAACACTGTGTACTGTACACACACAACTGTCTGTCCTTGAAATCCTCTCATTTCACACATCCACCAAATGTAAAGGACATCTTCATTGTTAATTTCTCCCCTTCATGTCTGCAGCTTGCTCCTGACCAGGGCCTGCAGCCTGCTGACCAGCCCACGGATCTGAGGCGCAGGTGTGAGGAGGAAGCTCAGGAGGTCGTCAGACAAGCAAACACCTTGTCAACAGGACAACTCTGTGTGGAGAGTGAAAATTTAACTGATCTTATCTCCAGACTTACAGCAATATTACTGCAAATTAAGGTAAAAAAAAAAAAAAGTTTGCACAAAATAGCTTCTCCTGTACAACACCTATGTGCCAAACTGTGAGAACGTTTTTGTTTTCTTCTTCTACAGTGTCTAGCAGAAGGAGGTGATCTGAATTCCTTTGAATTTAAATCACTAACAGATTCATTAAATGACATTAAGAATTCAATAGACTCCTCAAATATCAGGTATTACTTTTTGAATATTTAATTCTTAATTACATGCTTTGTGATAGTTCTGACTGTATTTTAGAGGTGAACATTGATTATAATTAAGGGGTTTAATCTGGTAACTTTTACTTAAAGGAAGGGTTCCATCTAAAAGGGGGGCTTCTTAAAGTGATTCTGAAATGAGCAGTTTTCTGTTTGAACCTATCAGTGAAGTACCATGTTAAAAAAAAAGTTAAGTGCTAAATTGATGCAGCAACAACTACACTTTCTTGTTCTTTAGTAATTTATGACAACTAAAAACTTATTTTAGAGCATTGTCAGATTTTGAAATCTCACTATTAATACAAGTATTTAAAACCAGAGAACAGTACAATCTCAGTATTCTTTTAGCATCTCGACCTCTTGTCTGTAAATATCAAAAAGTGGCATATGAGACAATTAGAGGTTCTGAGCAGCTTCCATTGGCAAGATTTCTAGCCAAGAAACAGAAGAGCAGCCATGTTGTGCCAGATAAAAGGCTAGTCTGGTCTAGATGGGCCATTTTTCAACAGTTGTCACAAGCAGCTGCCTGAGGAGGCATCATAAAAATAGCAAGAATGTGGTAATAGAAAAGAATGTAGCAAAAAAGTAATAATACTTGTCTGGAGTACCCTGCAGCCTCCAGCAATTTGTGACAAGCATTTTATGCTGTTAAATTATGTCATTTAAAAAATAAATCTAAATGCTAAGTGGGTTTTTTTTTATATCCTCACTACTTGTATTGCTATACATGAATTTTTAAATTTTTTTCCCAAAGATAGTAGGATGGCCTTTTGATTTCAATATAGTTATTGAGAAATGCTGTTTAATAGCAATTTTCATTAGGGAAAAACAAAACCAAACTTCAAATATTAGTGTAACTTTTTTATAATCAACCCTGCAAATTGCATATTGGAATTGATTCAAGTAAAGGTTGATGTACCCAGCAAAGAAAGTGATGATGATTCCATTTCATGGTACTTATTTTGGCCGTTTTAGCATCTCTTCATAATATTTTAATTTCACTAACTCTGGTCATGTTAGAACCTTACTTTAAGTGTTGTAGTCAGTGACTCTTGATTTCTGGCAGCTGTTTGTGCAAGTTGTGTTTTCCCATATTTGTTTGTCAAGTTGCATTTGTATGTACAGCTGTCTGATTCACCTGAAATTTTATACTGGCTGGGCTCACATCTTGATTTTTCACTGTAGAGATATTCAGACATAACTCTTACGTATGGGGTTCAGCATTTCTTACTTTTGTTCTTTTTTTCTTCCCATAGTTGTTTTCAGAATAACGTTGAGATCCATGTTGCACATATTCAGAGTGGTCTGAGCCAGATGGGAAACTTACATGCTTTTGCAGCCAATAACACCAACAGAGACTGAAAACTTCCTTTCAAGTGTACAGCAAGTAGTTCTGGAAAATCTTCTTCCTTTCTATAGGCTTCACCAAATACCCTAACTGCCAGAAGATAAGGGAAGAGAAAACCTCTCGGAAAGGACCCTTTTAAATATATTATATCTGCTTCTTAAGGAAACCAGCGTTACATTAGATTTCTCCATTTGTTATTCACATGCAGTAGTTTTGCTAACTGGTAATCTCTTAGTAATTGCATTGATTATAGTAAACTTGAAAGCATACTTCCATATAATTTGAACTTGGTTTTTAAAAGTTCAGATGAATTCTGCACACCTCTTGCTGTTGGATCTCCTGGTATGTTAGAAGTGCTGAAGAGGAAATGGCTGGAGTTAGTAGCCACATGGCAGGTCTTTGTTGTGTAAAGCTCCACCTCTGGGTAGCTCTTCAGAGCTGCCAGCTCAGCCCTTGGGAAGCCCTGACCTAAGGAAGCAGCAGCAGGATACAGCCGGCAAACATAAGCTGTAAACTGGAGGATGTTGGGCAGGTCTATCGATCAGTCAATGTCTTGTTGGAACTCTTAATTTATCATAACTTATAGAAGGAGTCTAATGAAGGAATATAAAAGCGGAACTGTTAACTTTCCAGAAAGAGATTGGTTATGGCTTTTTCCCTGCACACGGGACAAAAGAAGTGTTTTAGGTGGTATTTTGTATAAGTGACTGGTTAAACTTACTGTTTTTCCAAATTCTTGTTTGTTTTGCACAAGTTTTAAATTAGATTACTGGTTCTTCAACAATACCCACCATATATAAATATGAAGATTTTTATAATTACAGATAACCAGTGAGGTAAACTGCAAAAATAAGAAGTGATAGCCTGCCTATACCTTTTGGAATGTTAATCTTGTAAAAAGTGTGTATTGGTTTGTTTAAATAGTCTTGTAAAGCTTCTGTGTAATGAATTGTTTCCAGATATGGATTTTCAGAGATAGCTGTAGAGATGTTTTTGATTCTTTTAGATGCCTCATTAAATAAGGTCTTTTATATGTTAATGTATAAAGAATATGTAAACAGGATTATTTTCAATTTTAAAATTTTGTATAGTTTAAAGATGCTTCTGTATTCTGTGTTGGTATTGTGCCACTGCAAAACTTTAGTGCAGAGTTTATATTTAGCTAAATTTGTTCTGTTAATTAAGAGAAATGCATAAATCTTTTATTCTCAATGAAATTTGTAACTGAATAAATTGACCTATGAGAGTTGATATATTTCACAAAAATGCAAAATTTTTTGCAGATGGTCTCAGGTCATTTTTTTAAGAGAAGCTAATTGCTGAAAATGAAATGTTATGAGGTGAGTAGCTGTTCCAAAAGGTATTTAAAAAATTTACAAGGGATACTACAAAATAATGATTAACACTAATTTAACTGAGTTACTCAGGAAAACCTACCTCTTGTAATGCAATAGAACATCATAGTGGTCCCTGCAGTTGCTTTTGTAATTATATCACTCATTATTTTGTGGTGTTACCATCTGTTTGATAAAGAAAACAGAAAGGAGTCCTCTGCCACCACCCTTTTCATGTAAACAGAGCAAGGTGCCAAAGCCTAATTTAAGGTACATAAGTTTAGGCAGGCAGGAAGGAATCTGCTCTACAGCTAACTCAGGAGGAAGGAACCATCCCCTGGGGCCCCTAAACTCAGGTGCCTGCTGCTCCCTCTGCTCTGATCCCATCCTGCTGTTGGGACTCGAGCTCAGCATGTGCACTGACTGCTTGTGAGGAGCAGGACTTCAGTAGGAAACACCAGGAGGGTCACTGGGCCCTGATGATGGCAAACATCCCAAACTGGGGGGAAGGCAAGTTGTAGGCACTAGTAGATACCAGAGGATTTAGGAACCTGCTTTTCATGGCAAAGCTTTATCCTACTGGACACAGAATAACCACCACAGTCCAATATCTGATTCCTTGGGTATGATGGTTTTTACATGTGGATACTTAAATGTGCTCTCCAGCATGTTCTCTGTTGTTGTAGGTTTTTTAATTATTGGAGGGTAGTATACCATAGAAAGATCTGTCATTTGTGATTAGCCATTTACCTTCACATGTCATTTATCCCACTCATGTAGGCAATGTGAATATACACATCTTTTCTTTTCTTGGAAAGGCTGCATTTCTCCTTGCTTACTGATGTGTTGGGTCAGAGTTAATGTTGAATCTTGGTGACAGTAACAAATCCAACTGCTTTTGCTGAGTGTGCCCCAAGCATAGCAGGAGTCTCAAGAGCTCACTGCAACTACCATACATGAAGTCTGCAGAACAAGTTATTTTGATTTATTATAATCAGTAAACTTCAATTTACCCTGAGCCCCCAGGAAACCATGGTCTCATTTTCTGTCTCTTCCTGTAAGTGCTTCTCTCCTGGGGTTTGCCTGATCCCCAGCATAGCACCCAAGTCCACTTGGGACCGATGGTGCCTGAGGTAGGTTGGTTGGTTTTTGGTTCATGTTTTTTTTCAAGGATAGCTCTGGGGTGGTTTTGGTGGAGAGCACTAATCAGCAACCCTGCCATGCCACTTCCTTGCAGTCCAAGCAGCATCCAGCTGTCCCAGATCTCACAGCACAGGTATGTCACGGGGTGACACTGAGGGATTTTGTGTACTGGTAACCTTATTCTGTGGGGCTTGCCTGGTACAGGGTATTTCTGCCACCAGTACATGGGTCATTTTTCCTGTGCTTCTGACATTTGGGTGCTTTTCCATTATTTATAACTTGCTTTGCTAGGCTCTGCAGTACTATTTTGTAAGCAGGAAGAATTGGCCTTAAGCTCAAAATACGTACAGAGTAATGTGTCCTTTCTCAATAAATTCAATTAGAGGAGAGACTTCTGTTGTTACTGGTTTTGCCATTCTAAGTGCAGAGCCATTCAGCCCACGGGTGATCATGTGAACAGCTTCTGAGTAGTCCCTGCCTACAGCTAAAGCACACTTACAGTGTCCACAAAATACTCCCATTTCTCTTAGTTTAACATTATCCTTGGCTTAAGTGGCAGAATGGAGTTTTTTTTTGTCTGAGCACTTGAGATCTGGGGGTTTGTATTACTTAGGCCAGACATTCCCATTTTCATTTAGGGATGGGGGTGTTTGTTTAAGGCAGATTTAGGACAAATACTGACAGAGAAAGTTTAAAGGCAGTTTCTGTAACCTGTCCTTTGGGGCCCCTTAGGTCTGTTATCAACACCTGAACTGCAGCCATAGCTCTCCAGGACCTGGGAGGAGAACCTGCAGCTGGGATATCTACCATTCCTCTACCCCACCATCAGCCAAGGTAAGAAAACTTGACCCTGCACCAGGTACACACACAAGCAGATCAAAAATGTAAACCTTTATTTTCTTTTCCTTGGTCAAAAAAACCCCACAGACCACATTTTTTTTACACAAGCCCCCATCCCCAAAACACAGTGGATTTGGGTTAGCTTTTTGCCTAAAGAAGGTTAAATAGATACACTAAACAGGATATAAGAAAGCCTTAAATACAGTGTAAAAAGATGCCCTCAGCTGATGGAGCCGACCCGTATCTCTCTTAAATAAATAGGTACGATCAGTTACTAGCGGATAAAGTGCAACAGTGGCAGAGCAGCAGTGAGGTAGCGCCGTGTGTGACTGCTCCCCGCCCGAGCAGCGGGACGGGCTCTGGCGGGAGGGCTTAACCCGTCCGGTTTAACCCGCTCCGGGGCCGGTCCCGCCGCGGCGGCGCTCAGAGGGCGCGGAAAGCGCCGAGCGCGTTCTCCTCCCACTCCGAGCCCGACTCCGAGTAGCCGCTGGTGTCCTCGGCGTCCGACACGGGCGAGTACTGCCCGCAGAAGGCGCGGGCCGGCGGGAAGGGGCCGGCGGCGCTCCCCGCGAAGGGGCCGGGCTCGGGCTGGCCGGGCGGGAAGCCCTCGAAGCCGGGGCCGGGGGGGAAGCCGGCGGCCGGCGGCCACGCGTAGGGGGCCGAGCCGTCCTCCGTGCGGGCGGCCGCGGAGAGGGCGCAGCGGGGCCGCTGCAGGGCGGCGAAGCGCGGCGGCCGCGGGCAGCCCGGTGGCGCGGCGGGGCCGGGGCCGGGGCGGGGCGGGCCCCGCTGGCGGCGGGACTTGGCGCGGCGGTTCTGGAACCACACCTGAGGAGAGAGGGCGGCCGTGAGCGCGGCGCGGCGGCCCCGGCGCGGCGGCGGCATCGGCCGGCGCCCCTCACCTGGATGCGGGACTCGGGGATCTGCGTGGCGTCGGCCAGTTTCTCCCGCAGGTAGATGTCGGGGTACATGGTGTCCTGGAAAACCAGCTCCAGCGTCTCCAGCTGCGCCGCCGTGAAGCTCGTCCGCTTCCGACGCTGCGAGGCCGCCGGCACCCCCTCGGACGGCTCGGCCGGGGGAAGCGCCCTGAGGGCGGGCGAGGCCGGGCCGGGCCCGCCGCCCCCCGGCCACCTGCCCGCGGGGAAGGCGGGCGGCTCCGCCGGGGGCTCCCCGAAGCGCAGCGCGGCCATGGCAGCGGCGAGGAGGGGGCCCGGCCGGCCGAGCTTTATAGCCGGGCAGGGGGCTCGGCGGGGGCGGGGGTGCGAGGGGGCGGCCCGGCCCCGCGGGAAGGTGAGCGCCGGGCTCCCCGCCGGGCCCGCGCCCCGGGCTGCCGGTGGGGTGCCCGGCTGGGGCGGCCCCTGCCTTGCCTTGCGCAGCCCCGAGGTGTCAGTGATGCCCTAAGCGTGCCTCACCGGGGGGGGTGATGGCTGGCAGCCCTCGACTCCCCGCCCGACACACAGACAGCAGGAGGGAGAAGGGAGCGGGCTTTGCATCCGCACGCAAAACAGCTGGGTGGTGGGAGTTTGGCACCCCGGAGAGGACCAGAGCAGCGGCTGGGTTGTTTCTAATACAACGTCTGAGCTGGTCGGGTTATGGAGTTCATTCACTTATGGAGGTAGATGCTCTCGAGCAGCTGACTGCATTGGCAAGTAATGGATCGTGCATGGTGTGAGACATAAAGCAAACAGGAGTTATCTCTTCCCGTGGTCGCGACTGCTCCGCTTGCAGTGCCTCACTGCCAGCTGAGAGGGTGGTGTACAGATTCTTGCTGCTGCAAAAACATCTCCTTCTTTTTCAGATGCAAGTTAAATGCACCTGGAGAGCCATAGCAGAGGCAGACAGGGCAGAGGCAGACATTGGTGTCATCACCTTTTCCACCACTTGCTAATGCCTTTACACATTACACTGGCACATCTCGTGTGCTTCTGCCAAAACTGATTCCCAGATGGAGAGGTCTTGTGCTGAAAAGCTGCCTGCACACCCCAACACCAAGGCACTTCAAATGGTTTGTTCTTACATTACTTTTTACAAGTGTCTCCCAAGAAAAATTACTTTGTACAGAAAATCGTGTTAAAATTGTTAAAAGCTGTTTTTAGAAGTTTTGTTCCTAAAACATTTGTTCCTTTGTGCTTCTACATGCGCAGCAGTCCAGATGCTTTCATGACTGAAGTTTCTAGGTTGTTCCCAAAATGATGGGCTGTAGCCTGCAGACAGCAGTCCGACCCATGAGACTTGAACAATGTTCTCAGTCAGCAGTGTAACAAGAGGGCACAGTGGTGAGAAGGGACACAGGTGAGTGGGGCTCCAGAAAGCACAGACAGCATTATTTAAGGTTTTTAGTGAAAAACTCATTGAATCACTCTGCAGATTGCTTGCAGATTTAGAAGATGCCACAGGTGGCAGCAAAAGGGAATTATTCCAGATTATATTTACATGATGAATGTTTTAGTGTATTTTACATCAAATAATATTCTGTAAAACATAGCAGAGGTTTCTTTTCTGAAGGATTTAATCCTGCTTGGAATTATGCCATTATTAAGAATATAGTTTCTAGGATTTGGTTAAGGTGATGAAGGCTGCCAGAGAGAGAGAGCAGGTTTTTGAGGAAATGTGTTTTTTCACACACACACACACGTGTTTTTCTTTCAGCAGCAGCCCAGGCTTAAGGAGCTGCTGGCACCACAGGCCCCCCACTGTTCACCCCTGTCCTGATGCCTTCCCTTTAGCTGAGCGTGTGTCAGTCCACACAGTGTGCTCAGGGAATTAGCCCAAGTTAAATTA
Source organism: Emberiza elegans (assembly GCA_024865655.1). Classification (NCBI taxonomy): domain Eukaryota; kingdom Metazoa; phylum Chordata; class Aves; order Passeriformes; family Fringillidae; genus Emberiza; species Emberiza elegans. The sequence continues at coordinate 2,460,340 of JALJVW010000184.1, read as the reverse complement.
ACTGTACAGTAACAACAGTTGGGGTTGGTTGGTTGGGTTTTTTCAGTGCAGATCTGGGATTCCTACCTTTGAGTTACCGATGCCCCCCAGGATGGCTGTACAAGTGAGAGAACACTGCCAGATGGAGCAGGAGGGAAATGAGGGGATCCCATCTGGGGTGCTTCTAGGACTCTGTCCCACCTGGATCTGATTCTGAGCTAGCAGAGAACAAAACTGAGACAGACTGCCCCGGAGCATGGTGGTTTTCAGTGTCAGACTTCCCACTGAGACTGCTGTCAATGTATATTGAACAGATATTCAGGAAAGAGTGAGTACTGGGAGCTAATAGACCTGTTCCCAACTCATAATCTGGAAATGGGCTGACTCTTTGATCTCTGACTGCTGTGACATCCTTCAGACCAAAAGCCTCCTCGGTGTCCTTGCCCTTTATGGTTCCAGAGGTGTTCCAACAGCTGTCTGTGACAGCAGCTGACACACTTCCCTTGGTGAGGAAAAGAGCAGCGAGGCTTCCCAGGCCTGAAAACTTTCATTGGGAGACACAGATCTAACAATTATAGACTTTTTAAAAGTCTACATTGTTACAATTAAAGTAAAATAACTTCCACACCCTACATTTTGTGGCATTCCATGTTGTCAGTGGATCCAGTGTGACCCGTGGCTCTGCCCTGTGGAATAGGAAACTCTTGTGTGAACGAATTTTGGGCAAATCCCTTGGAGCAGCCCAGGATGGCACACACAGGCCCTGGCTGTGGGGTTCCCACTCAGTCTCCTCATTACCTGGCTGCAGACAGTTGTATTTTCTAGCAGATGTACTTGTGAGTGGATGAGGCTGCTCTGAGCAGGTCAGGCTCTGCTGCCTGTCTGCAGGTGCTGACTTCTGTTTACTTCTAGTCTGCCTCAGTTTCCCTGTCTGGGCTGGCTGGCTGTTACCAGCATGTTCCTGTATCTTGGTGATGAGTTCCTTTCTGCTTACCAGTGGTATGTGCTTTTGGAAAAGCAGAGCAATTCTGGAGCAAGACCAGAGCACAGGAATTATATTTTCCCTTTCCTAATGCTCAGAGCATCACACACTAATTTTTGTCAGTGGGATCCTTGTGGCCACCCTTCTGTATTGGCATGGTTTGAAACAGATCTAAGATTGAATAAAAGCAAGGGGGACAGTACTGATTGTAAAGGAGCGTGCTGTTAGGTGGACAGCAGAACAGGAGGCTTCTGCCTCCTCCCAGGCAAGCAGGATGACATGAAAGACAGCTCCTTGCTTTCTTCTGGCAGCTCTCTCCCCTCCCAGTGCTGGCATACTTCTCCACAGCTCCCACAGAGAATCATCCCATGATGTCCTAAAAGCTCTGCCTGTGGGGTAGTGCAGTGTGCCTCCTGCAGCAAGGAAAAAGTGCTGTGTCTGGGTTCAGTGGAGTTTCCCTTCCCTGACAAGTAGTTTTCCATCCTGCTGTATCCCTTGTAGGCTGGCAAAGTTTTTGATGCCTCATAGGTGCCAATGTCTTCATGGAGTCATACCCAGGTAAGGGCTGGAAGCATTTAGAAGACATTCAGTTTTGTCCTTTGCTGTTTTCAGACTTGCTTTTATTTGTGTCCCACCAAGGTAAAAAGAAGGATTTTATGTCTTCCCTCAAGAAGCAGAAGATGTGACAGGAGTCCAGAAGTGGCTTCCTTTTTGAAATTAAGATGGCAAAAACTGAGAGAGCTATCTCTAAGGGAAAAGCAGACTGCCTTGTGTTGATATGAAAAATTGCAGGCTGCTTCAGAAGCTGTTTACATTGATCTTCACTCTGTTTGTCAGGAGAGAAACTTCTGGTGCTTTTGTCTGTGCTGAGGGTGCCTCAGCACTGAGGCATCTGTGCCAAGAGGACTCACAACACAAAATGTGCCTGTACCTGCAATGAAACAGATCTAAGTTTCAGCTGGAGAGCACACTCTCACATCACTGCTGCCAGCTCTGAGCATCCAGCAAGGGCAAGACAGGCTGTGAAACACCAAGGTTGTGGAGCAGCAGGGGGAGATGGGCCCTGTGGTGAGTTTTCCAGCTAGCTGCTCTTCAGCCTTTTGCATGTCAAGCTGGAGAGGCTCTGTCAGGCTCTTGGTGCTGCAAAGTCATCTTTTAAATGTGCAGTTGAAGATCCTGCTTTATGCTTTATGTGATTTGAGGAACTTGAGCTTGGGAAGCATCCCAGAATGCAGTGTGACATGCAGTCATGGCTTTGCTGACAAGACAAACATACCCCTTGAAATAACCACCATGTGAGCAGTTCTGCTGCTCAGTCCTGGAGGGAATGGGGCACCTGGGGTTTTGCCATGCAGTGATTTGTAACCAGCTGTGCAGCCTTGGCTCTCTTCAAACTCCTCTGGCTTGTCAGATGTCACATCACCCTGTTCCTTCTGGGACTCTGCAGGGACACAGCTTGTGCACAGTCTTTTGTCATTCCAGCAAGGTTTATTGTTTTCTTTTTGGTGGCTGTCTTCAACATGAATTCTCTGGTCACTAAACCCGAGACTGAGGTTTTTAGAAGTGGAGATTTAGCAGTCTCTTGTCAACCTGAGTAAATTTGCAAAGATTTGGTATCTCGGAGATCTCAATTTCTACATTAGTTTTAATTTAAATTGGCCAAAAAGTTCAAATCTCATCACAGAATCATAGAAAGGTTTGGCTTGGAAAGGACCTTAAAAAATCATCTAGTTCCCATGCCACAGCCATGAGCAGGGACACCTTCCACCAGACCAGGTTGATCAGAGCCCCATCCAACCTGGCCTTGAGCACTCCAGGGATGGGGCATCCACAGCTTCTCTGGGCAACCTGTGCCAGGGCCTCACCACCCTCACAGGGAAGAATTTCTTCCTAATACTTAATCTAAACCTCAAATCCCAGTTTGAAGCCATTCGCCCTTGCAAAAAGTCCCTCTCCATGTATTAGGACACTGACCAAAAAAAGGGGACAGTGGTCACACAAACCCGATTTCATTAATTTAGAGAAAGTTTAAGAAAAAATAAAACCATATTTTTGCTGTTAAGACTTGAGTTTAAGTATCCCTGGATAGCTTCTCTCTGAAGAAGCAATCCCTGGATAATTATCCTACAAATTAAATTAATTGTAGTTCAGACACATTTTTATGGTTGCATATATAACTACATTTGCTCCAGAGTTTCTGCTGGCAGGAAAATACCACGTAATTTCCAGTTTCTCTAGCAGGGCCCTGATAGCAAAAATTGTTAATGCATGCTAGGCTTAAGTTTTGAGGTTTTTTCATTCTGCCTAAGAGGAAATCTTTACATGAATACTTAATTTCCCTTTGATTGCTTCTAGCCTTTGTGACAAAGCTCTTTACAACCTCAAAACGCTTTTAGAGGTTTATCAGGTCTTCCCAATGTACAGACACAAGATCTATAAATTGAAGCCCATCCCAGCTTTTAGGTAGAGTTCTGAGATCTTACAATGATGTCATGTTTTTAATTTAGAGTTGTCATTTTTCTAGTCCTCACAGCTTTAACAAGGAAGAGCTTGAGCAGGGTGGGCTGTGTGTAGTCCTCACTCTGGCGTGGTTTGCAGATGCCTTGAAATGAATTCTTGAAAGGCCTAAGCTGCCTGTCCATTGTGGATATTCAGCTGTGTCCCTGCCAGAGTCCTGTGCAGGGAAGAAGGGGCTTGCCTTGCTGCTCAGCCCAGGGAGGGTGTTCAGCTCCAGCTGGGACACAGGGAGGGGGACACAGCCAGGTCAGAAATGGGACTTGGCCATGCTCCAGGCTGTCCCAGTGGGTGTCCAGGTGCCTGAGCACTGGGGGAGTGAAAGGGAGGTGGTGCTGGCACAGTGTCCTGAGTGTGTCCTTGACCAAGGGGCTGGGCTGAGCCCCTTTCAGCCATGGTACAAAAGGCTGTCCCCCAGGGTGTCCAGATGCCTGAACCAGAACCTGAGCACTGGGGGAGTGAAAGGGAGGTGGTGCTGGCACAGTGTCCTGAGTGTGTCCTTGACCAAGGGGCTGGGCTGAACCCTGTTCAGCACCTTTGTGCTGGTACAAAAGGTGCATTGGGCACATCCCCAGTGCAATGGAGAACCAGAAAGATGTCAGAACCAGAACCTGAGCACTGGGGAGTGAAAGGGAAGTGGTGATGGTGCAGTGTCCTGAGTGTGACCTTGACCAAGGGGCTGGGCTGAACCCTGTTCAGCACCTTTGTGTGGTACAAAAGGTGCATTGGGCACATCCCCAGTGCAATGGAGAACCAGAACAATGTCAGAACCAGAACCAGAACAGTGTCCTGAGACCTTGACCTGGGCTGATATTCAGCACCTCTGTGCTGGTGCAAAAGGTGCATTGGGCACATCCCCAGTGCGATGGAGAACCAGAACAATGTCAGAGCCTGGTGATAGCAATTCCCAGCACAGGTTATTTCAGATCACCAGACTTGCCCAGCAGCTCTGTGCACAGACAGAGGGATAAAATAAATGCCAAGTGACCAGAGGTTATGTTCTCTCTGAAAGATGCCTGCCTTGCTTGGCTCAGACCTGGTGACCTCTATATATGCACAATCTATTTTCCTTTGAACATTCAGCTGTGTCCCCTTGGCTTTGGCCATGAGGAACTAATAGTGTGTTGTGACTTTAGCCTGTGCTTAGGAGGGGGATGTGACTTGGTGGGGTGAGCCATTTCCTGAGAGGTGTGAGACAGTGACTTCAAGACCTGCTGGTGCCATTCGTGTATTGTGCTCCGAGGAGTTGATAAGAGCTTCAGACACACAGAGAGCCTTGGAGGAAGCGCTGGTGGAGGCGGGGAGGCGCAAAAACCCGGCGAATGCATATGAAAAGATCAAGGGGCTGTATTTGCTAAATCCCAGCAGCACACAGATCTGGGGCAAGATGCCCAGGTTCAGAGAGGACACAGACACAGCAACAGGGCAAAAGCAGAGTCTGTCTGATGGCTGGCAGCTGGCTCCCTACCATCGGAGGGGGAGGAAGATTCAGGATTTGGGAGTGGAAGGAGATAAGAGCAAATGGTGGGGGTGGGAAGGGGGAAAGGGCAACAGGGAGGAAGCTACCTGGAGATAGGAGGGCCTGGTTGAAAGAGCATGGGGTGTTTAGTGTTGAATTTAAATATACTGAAACCTCAGCTTAACTTTGGGTTTTGAGGTACCCTGAGAGTGGCAGGGTGCGTGTACCTGACCCTCACTGATGCTTCTGCAGTCAGGGGACAGTCCCACCAAGTTTGCTGTGGCAGCAAACCCTAGGCATAAACAAATCCTTCTTGCACTTTCTCTGTGTGCCTTCTCTGATTTTACATTTATATTTAAATTGTGAGAGAACCTAAAGCTTCTATTTAATAGAATTTACTGTATTGCTTTGCTTACTCACATGCTCTGAACAAGGTCATTCCCAACTCTTAGAGATATTTTCCTTAATGAAGATTTGCTGAGAACTGTTGGTGCAGGTGGTTGTGTATACAAAATAATGGTGTTATCCAAACTCCCAAGAATGTTTCATTAATTTACTGTGAAAGCAAAGGAATATATTTGCAGATGAAGAAAAGAAGAAAGAAGATAAGAATGGAAGAGCTAAGGAAAAAAACAGGACTGACCATGTTTTCCTCCTTTTCATTCAGCACCTACTTAGGAGAGGCAGCCTGCCAGGGTGCAGGCAGAATATACACACAGAGTAGGGCAGGCAGGGTGGTGGATAGCAAAGAGGTCACATTCTCCTCTAACAGCACTGGATAACAGCATGAAAAACTCCAAACAGTTCCCTCTCTTCCCTTTTCAGGCTCCTTAGCCATAGCAAGCAGTGTTAGGGCATTGTTTTCTACCTTTTCTTGGCAGGCTCTTAAACCCTTATCATCGTCCCCTGCATGTGGTAAGCTCTTCCTTCTACTCCAACTTAACAAATGAGTCACGAGAGTCTCTGTTTCTGTCTTGCAGTGTTTGGTATCTGAGAGCATCAGCTGCTGAAATTGATGGATTTTTATGTAAATGTTTGTTTGTTTGTTTGTTTGTTTGTTTGTTTGTTTGTTTGTTTGTTGCAGCTCGTGTCTCATGGTTATTGAGAAAAGGATCCAAATGTGAAGTGAGTTTTGCTCCAATGGTTCAAAACCAGAACAGAATACACCAGAACCAGAACAGTCCTGGTATGGTTGGATGCCTGTTACAATATGAACACAAACCCATGATCTTTCTCTGCCCTTGGCTGCCCTGGTGCTATTAAAATCCACCAAGTTTTCCCTCTCTGAGTAGGACTGCCGGGTGAATCCTTCATCTGGCTTCCCTGTGCTTCCCTGCTGTGTCTCAGGCATGTGACAAGGTCAGTGCTCTGGCTTCAGTCTAATCATTCATTCTAAATGTTTCCCAGCCTCTTTTCTGATCATTCTGGAGATGGGAGACTTCTAGTCTCACATATCATAACATTTACAACAAAACCATTTTTGTTTTGCTCTTGCATTTTTTTCTTGGCTCTTTAATTTCAAAGGTTTTCAAGCCTCTGAAAAGTTTGGAAGATTTTCTGGTTTAACATGTGGATGGAACGTGGATAGTTTCACCTGAGCTGGGGTTTTGCAGTTGATCATTAAATCAGCAGTACCACATGATCATAGCTGGGGAGTGCAGTGGTTACTATGCCATTTGATAAAGTCATTCTCTTCTGTGCATGAATTGACTCATATTTCTTTGCTATTTAAAGTCAAATTAAAGAGAAGTGCCACGCAACACACTCGGTAGGCATTTATTTCTGTGGGTTATCCTGACTTTTGTGAGCCCACAGCAGTTTTCTGGTGCCTGACTCACAGAGAAGCTCCATGAATTTGCACAGATCAGTATCTCCATCCTCCTCCCCCACTGTCCTGTCCCCCTGCCTCAGCCATCCCAGATAATTTGTCCAACAGAGTCCTGTGTGTTGGATCACTTTTCTGGGAAAGGCGCTCTCATGTCCCTGCCTCCAGCCTGCACCACTGCCCCCCTGGGCTGCCCTGCTCATTCTCTCACTCCCATTGTACATGACAGCTGGTTTTCTTCCCCTTTTATTCAAGCTCAACTCCTCTGCTTTTATTTCTGGCAGGGTTATTTTTCTATTTGACTTTGGCTGTGTTTGCCAAGGCTGCACCCTTGTCACCTCCTTATTCTGATCCTCTCCTTTGTTGACTAAAGGTCTTCCTCTCCTTCCTTTCATTGGTACTTTTATCTCTTTCTCCATTATCTTTTAGTCCCCTTGATCCTTACCCCTCTCCTTTGCGTATGACCCAGCTTGTTTTACATGTTACACAAGGGATTTAAGACTTTTCTCCTTGACAGCTTTTCTTCCCTGCCCCTGGAAGACTCTCTGTGCTGCTGGACACATGGCAAAGAGCAAATGCATTTATTGCTGCAGATGGGACAACTGCAATCCAAGGTGGAGAGTGACTCCAGGCTGGGGTGATCTCAGCAGATCTCTGCTGCCATCTTAGCCATCCTCCACATCTTTACAAGACCACGTTTTTTTCCTCTTTTGCAGTCACATCTTTGCAGCTGGGATGCCTCTTACCTAAGGTATTTGGGGTAAGAGGAGTTTTAAAGGAATGCTGAGGGTTTGCTGCAGGTCTGAGTGATCAAAAAGGGGTGCAGCAGTGTCACAGTGTAGGTTTCTATTTGCAGTTCCCCTGCTGCTGGCCTCTTTTGTCACTCACTGACAATGCCTGAAATATGGCTGCAGACCAAATGTTTATGACAGTGCTGGAGATTGCAAAGCTGGGCAGGATATCACATCTATCACAGCATCACCTGGGTGCTTTACATCATGTGTGACCTGGTCAGTGCCAGCATAGCAGTGTTCATGGTTTTCTGGCATTTCAAAAACACTTTATTTCTCTCAAATTTTGCCAGGATAAGGGCAGAAGTGAGAAGATAATGAGTTTTCTTTGATTGATCTCACTTGGTTACGCTCTCCTTCCTCTGTGCATTGTATTTTTACCAACTACTGCAGCAAGAGTCCTCACATGTACAAAGTAATTTAGGATAAACAAGGAACCTGCTGCCACTAAAAATCCTAACAGACCAAGGACTGATCCTACCTGCCCACAGAGCTTGATTTTGCATCTCTTCAGGCAAATGGTGATCTTCCCTCTGGCTGCATGGAGCAGACTCCTGCTTTAGGGACCAGGATAATTCCTAAGAGCACACTGGTGCCCAACCAAGCAAACCCCCCCTGCATGTTGCACTCTTTCCTCATCTACTCGACCTGACTTCCTTTATTCCAATCAAGTTTTTGCATTTCAGATTTCCAAAGCAGCAAGCTGCCATTAACAGTGTCTGGGCTGTCCAAAGACACCCATCAAATGCCACTGTCACTGCCTGTGACCCCATTGCTGAAGAGCAGGTGCATGGCACACTGGCCAAGACACACAGGGCTGTTCCTAAAAGATGCCTGTTCCAGAGCTGGATTGGTGCCTGCTTCCTGCTCTCCAGGCCTTTATGTAATCTTGAAGCAGTGCAGCTTCACCAGATTGCTTTGGCTAACGAAAGTGCAAAAGCTGTTTTCAGGTGGGAGTTTTACTTAGGACTATGTAAAATGTGTAGGCACAAAGTGCTGCAAAAGACCAGGTCATTCATTCCAGGTCTGAGTGAATTCTTTCCCTGTCCACACTTCCCAGGGCCACTTCTCAAACTCTGGCCCGTGTTTTCAGCAGCTGGAGAAACCATCGACCACATCACACAAAAGTAAAGACTTACTCACTTTTTTTCTTTCCACAACAAAAGGAGAGGCACTCCTGTGAAATCCTCTCCAGATCTGTGGGTCCAGGTTGCTGGTTTTCTCAGCATGTGAAAATCATGAATTGTGAAAAAAGGAGTGATGAAGTGCTCTTTGGAGCACTTGCAAAATAGCCATAGTTTAGATAATGGCAATTTTTCTTTCTCTGGGTGGAGTTTAAGCCATTTGGGAAGTTGATCACTGAACATTGATATGAACAGGAAGGGGAACATAACATAAAGAGGACAGCAGCAACCCTGAGGCTGGCTGGGAGACTTGTGTGGCTGCTGGTGTCATATGCTGAAGCAGAAATTGGTTTGACATTTTGGAAGGGGAAGGCAGTGCTGGTCAGTCCTGGCTGCTGTGCTGGGTACATGCTCATTCATCTGGCTCTGAGGATAATGCATTTTGCAGCAGAGAGGAGGCCTGGGTCTGTGCACTTTTCAGGAGGAATTGTGCCATCTCACCCCACAAACAGTAAACAGTGCCAAGTTGTGAAAGGGCTTGTGTCAGTAAATCTCACCTGTGATGTTTTTGGCAGGCCATCTAACCAACACCCAGGGAAGGCTCACAGACTGGTGGTGCACTGTCTCCTCACATTTTGCACTCTTTGTTGGTGAAGGCAGGCTGGATATCCCCGCCTCAGCCCCTGAGAGAGACTTGTGGCCAGGACAGTGGGTCCCTGTAAGATGAAACAGAAGTCAGGCAAAGAGTAAGATATTGACATTTGCCCATGAGGTCATGTAGGATCCCAGAAAAAACCATACCTGAAAACCAAAGAGTCCTCAGTCCCAGACTCAGAGAGGAGGTGCAGTGCATGTAAAGCTGTGAAAGTACCCCAGGAAACCCAGGCCATTCACATGGAGTATGTCCAGGTATAGAGTAGTAGAGATTCCCAGACACACACAAGGACAGTGTGGATTTAGACATTTTGGGGGCTAGACTTGAGTCCTGGATAAGCTTCAGCTTTGTTTCAACTAACTCAGCTTTATTATTTTCTTAACAGTGAGTACAGTGCAGAGCTCTCTCCCAAAAGCTCTGGAAGCTGCTGGTCCAGTTCAGAAAGGGGGCTGGGTGTGTGATGCTCCTCTCCAATGATTTTACTGCACAGTAGCTTTTAGCCAGGTTCCAGCAGCATCCTGGTGGCACCAGTGATAACAGTGTTAAAGCATTTGGCCTCTTTTGGTTTGGACACTCATCCATGAGGCACAAAGAGAGCTACCTAGAGTGAGCTAATACAGCAGTTGGTCTGCTGATCTGGGCCAGATTTGATTGCTGATCCTGAGAGAAGAGGTTTCACTCTGTCATTCTTCTCCAGAGGTTTCTGCTCTTCCTGGAAAAAAATATTCAAGGGCATTTCTAATGGATGCAGAAAAAAACAAACAAACACATCCCCAGGCTTTTACTTCTGTGCTGGTATTGCATTGCTTCCTGTGACCCTCTCTCCTCCCAGCAATGCCTAGATTTCACATTGCATAGGCTGGGTGGAATATATTTTGGAGCAAGACTCTATTTAGCCGTGATGTCAACTGCAGCCAACTATAAAAAGCTCAGTAATGCTCTTTGAAAGTGTAACAGCTGCTGCTCTACACAGTCCCTGGTGTATTACAAGTCCGCCCTACTTCATGTTCACACAACCAAAATAAAATACAATAGCAATCATTAAATAGTTCAAGGAATTTGGGACATAATCTCCCCAGAAACCAGGAGGAATTCAAGGTTAGACAAACTGAGTAATTTTGCATGGTTTGTTAACAGAAAAGGAATTTGCAAAATTGACTTTTACCTCCCATTGACTATGTGCTATCAATGATCCTTACACAGTGACAACAGAGCAGCAAACCTTCCTTTGGGCAGCTCTGCTGGGTGTTGTTCACACACACAAACTGAGCATTTTCATCCTTAACTGGATTTGGTCATGTATATTTAGAAAAACACTGATCAGGCCAAAATTTCCCATAAAAGCAGGAAAGGCAACAGTTGAACAAAACATTTTTTATTAATCTAGATGAACAGACAGAAGTGAATGACTGTGGAATTATGCTAGCACTGCACACCCTCACAGTACTGGAGAGGTGGTTTTGGCTGGGTCTCTGTTGAGGACAGCCTTGAAATGCTGGATGTTGTAGTAAAGTGGTTTTTTGTTTTTAAATCTGAGCAATAAACATTCAGGAGTGATCCCTGCATTTCACTCTGTGGACTTGCTTCTGTTGAGGACTCAGAAAAATCTTCCAGGCATATGTCTGCTTTACTAGAAAATGAGAAGGGTTGAGCAACCTGCCCAGAATGATGTGAAACTCCGTGAGTGGCAGAGCAAAAAGGTGAGCCTGGCTGTGCTTTCCCCCTTCCCTAGCTGCTGGCCTGCCATCTGGTGAGCTGACATTACCAGTGGCACATCCAATTCCACTGTCTGAAACCAACTGAGACAGCTCAGACAATATGAGTCCAGGAAGCTGCATAAAAAAGAAGGAAAGTTTCAGAAGAAAATCTCCTGAGTGCCCAGTTTGCTGTAGGGGTTGCTTGAAGTCCTGCCAGGCTGAGCTGTGGCTTGGCAGGGCCTGTAGTGGGGACAGCACCCTCCAGCTCCTTTCTGCATCCTTGACAGGACTAAACAGTGCAAAGTGGCTGCAACGTTGCAGGCAGGGTGGTTTGGTTTGTAGTGCAGATAGGCCTTTGTAGTGTGGGTGGGCAGCAAGGGACGTGCCAGCTCCTGTGACAGGGGTTTGGAGCAGCCCTGAGCTCACCAGTGTGTGAGGAAATGTTTGGCTGCCAGACATGGCTGTTCCCAGAGGTGACAGGACAGTCAGGCAATGTGAGCAATGGTCTGGCACCAGCCAAAGCCATTGGGATGGAAACATGCACACCATGGGATGGGCTTGGCATGTCTCTGAGCACTGGCTGCACCCAGCTGCCATGAAGGGATGTTTGATCCAGGAGGGAATCAGAGGCACCCAGAAATGAAAGCAAGCAGTCTCCAGGCAGACAGAAAGCTTGGGAGGGAGCCAGGGAGCAGCCCCAGTGCCTATCTCTCCCTGACAGCTCTCTGAAACCCCTGGCCAGGACTCCTGGCTGTTCATGGTGTGAGCAGGAAAAGGACCTGGCAGGGGAGGTGGTATCTTCTACCCACAGATAAACGTGCAAACACACAGAGTATGCTTGTTTAAACAAAGTGATACTGAAGAAAAGTGACTTGTGTCAACACACAGAGACTCATTTACATGCTGCAGTGTGGAGCAATATGGTGTCAAGTAAGAGCTGGCACATTTCTCGTGTCCAGCCATGTACACATAATGGCATCACAGGGGGAGACGAGTTGCTGTGGAATTAAAGGTTGTGTTTTCTTTAACAGCACCTAGGAAACAGGGTACTGGAAATCCTTGAACATTCAATAACTTCCCAGCCAGTGCCTCTAACAGTCTGCAGATTATTTAAGATTTTACTATATCCCTTGACAACTAAGAGCTCAGTTCTTTAGATGTTGGGCAGCCTCCATTCTAAATAGGGACAGCTGAAACTTTTCACAAAGCTTTTCTCTACCTTTGTCTGAGGATTTGTGACAACCAAGTGGCTTCCACACTTCTAGAAGTGAGACTGGTGAATTGTTGTCCATGAGCCCATTTGATTAAAGAAGAGAAAAAACAGTCCTGCAATCCTAGATGGGTGACAAGATGAAACTGTCTGTCTCATACAACAGCCATGGAAACCTCAGGCTCCCAGTGTTCTGACTCCCTGGCTATGATTTTCCACAGTTTCCAAGTGATTTATTTAATCCTTTCACTACTTCTTTGTAGTCTTGGGTCTTTGAGGTGTCAGGAGGAATCATCAAACCAACTCCTGCAACACATTAGAAGGGAATATCTTGTGCTGTATCACTGGGGAATAAAAAACCTACTTGCTTTCAAAATACATGTTTTTCCCTGTAATATATTTTACAAATTGAGGAAAACAAGTCCTTTAAAAAAATAAAATTAACTGAAAATTTGGACCCATTTGCAGTGAATGTGATCCCAAAGCTAACATCTTGTTTCTTTCATATGTGGTTACAACAATTTTTCTTCTTTGGGTCTTCATGACTTTCCAGCTCTTCTGAAGGATTTTTCTCCTGTCTCTTAGATGACAGTTAGAAAGATGAAAATTGTTAGATAATTTGTTGTGCATTGGATTACTTTCCTCTAAGTAAGCATTATTCTCATCAAACCAGATAATATTGGATACTCTTACTTGTTTCTGTGGGATTTGGAAGTCCTAACCAGGATCAGCCCCTTCCTGACATGACCACTTAAGCCAAGGGACTGAACTATTCTCTTAAAGTAATCAACAGTGAGACAATTACGTTTTTGCACCCAAAATGTAGAGAGGCGGGTTGGAACAAGTAGCCACTGACCTGCAAGCGCCATTTCACACCACAGTGATAAGGTTCAACCCTCAAAGATTGCTACTGCCCTCTTTTTGGATAGAGAGGATTAGCAAGAACCAGCTGTCTGTCATGGCTAACAGGCTATGGGCACACAAGGAATTTCCTTCCCCAGGTTTTGATCTGGAAAGAAATGTCACTTGATGCTCCGAATATTAGAGCCTGTTCTTTAGCTGGAAAATACCATTGTTTTGTTGTTGTTTAAAGGCTACTGAAGAATTGCAGTGATGGGCACTCTGTGGAAGCCTGTAATAAAATCAACACCATGAGATACTCATGTATTTTGATCCTAAGGGCTTGTCTATACCAGAGATACCTTTTTTTGCTGTATGTGAGTGATGCTAAAGACACACTCCTCATGCCTATGTGTGTATAGCTACACCTAAATGAGGGCTTTTATCAGCAAAAGACCCAGTTCTTAACTCACATGATTGCACTAAGGCTCCTTGAGTGCAGCCCAGCTTATATAGATTCTGCAGGCAGAAGGACACCAGAGAATTGCTCCTTTCATCATGACAGTGTTTTATCTCAGGGACCAGGGCTGACATTCTGAGTGTTGTTAACCTCTGCTGTTTTAGGACTGGTGTGTAGGAGCACATCACCACTGAATCAGGCATTCAAGTACTTCTCTCCTGGGAATGTTGTTCAGGAATCTGGCTGGTGAAATGTACTGACCTTGGTTAAGCTTTTCCTTTGAGAACTATTGCCCTGTTTTTCCCACTCATGCCAGCCATCCCAGACCCCACTTAACAAGGTACATTATGAGGTCCCCAGTGGATGACTTCATGATTACTTTAAATTATATGTTAATGTGTTGTTCCCCTCTTCATTCAAAGGTTTCATTATCTTTTAGCAAAGCATGTGAAAGGAAAATGATTCATGTATCTCTGTTCTTAAGAGAAAACCATGATGTCTTCAGCAGCAATTCCTCTAAGTCACCAGCAAGATAGGGACCAGAAGGTGTGTAAATAAACTGCAGACAATTTTAGCTGAAGGGGCTGGGCTAGACTATGGATGTGCTAAACATGACAGTGTTGAAGTCTGGGATGGTGAAGAGTAAGGGCTTGGCAGCTTAAGCAGATCCTCCCTGCAGTTTCCTTTCCATCTCCCTCATTCCCACTCCTCTCCTTGCAGCCTTTCACCCTGACAATTGTACTGACTCAGTTTACGGGGCTGGGCTGTGAATCAGATCTGGGAATGAAGCCAGAAAAGAGAGAGGGAGAAGAGGTATAAAAGGAAGGAGGCTGCATTTCACTGCAAGCCAGTATTGCCACTGAAGCCCCCCTGTAATAGAGCCTTCTGCAATGATGGAGGCAGGAACCACAGCTTTTCCAAAAGGAGCATCTGTAAGACAAGAGAAGGCCCAGTTAACCAGTGCAGCCTCTACACGAGCTTAGCTTTGTGACTCTTGCACTACTGGGAAAGGATGTTACTGCTTATCTCCCAAAAAGAGAGAGAATGGGAAGTCCTGGCTCAGTCCTTTGTTCTGTGCTGTCCATTAGGAAACTGAACTGAAAAGGCTTTAGCTCAAAGTTTCCATTTTTGTTCACTAGCCTCACTCTCTGTAATCTGCTCTGATTTTATTATCCTCAATAGGAAATAAAAAGAAATGAGAGGAGAAAAAAGGTGTCAAAAGACTATTGCCAGTCTGGTGTGTCCTGTGTGATTCTCAGCAGTTCTGCTGTGCAGTACATTTCACTCTATAGTTGTTACCACTGTGAGTAACTTCCGAGGTCCACAAAAGCCACAAAGGAATGGAAGTCAATAGATTTAGTCCTGCCAGCCTCTCCACCAGCAGTCCGCAAATCAGCCGAGGTTGGAATTGCCTGCTGGAGTGCAGTACTACTCACACTGAACAAGGGAGATAAAAATACACTTCCTGTACTGAAAAGATGTTCATTAGAGCACAAGAGCACAGGTAGGGAAGCAAACTATCGAGTGATCTGACTCTGGCAGAGCAGCAGGATGGCTGGATAGGCGTGGCTGCTCTCTCCTTAGGGCTGCAGTTTGGTGTTGCAGCTGGGCTATGTACAAGCTGTTTCTGTCTCTGTTTCCCATTCGCACTGCTTTCCTTATGTTGCATTTAGTGGCTGTGCAGCCACAGGGAGAATCTCTTCATCTGGCTGACAACAGGAGCAAACCAACCATGCCATAAAAATGAGGAGTTTTCAGCCATATCAGCCAGAGCTGGATCAACTCACCCTGGAGCCACTCCACTGCTAGATCCAGTGCAAGGGAAAGGGCAGGAAACACAGCTGGGAGCAGCAGTGCAGTGCAACCACTGCTGTTTGGCATTAGCTCGTGGCTGTACCTGCTGCGCCCAAAGCTGCTCCCATCCTCATTTCCCTGCTCCTGGCAGCGTGCTCTTGCTGCTGCCAGTGGTTTCCCAACCCCTTGGTGAACCAGGCCTGCCCTCCAAGCCAGCAGAGAACTAACCCAGCTGCTTAAAAAGGTGAAGAGGATTGCTGAGAGGCCCAACTAGCTTAAGAGCTGGCAACCAGGATGTTGATGGGAGTGTGTGGTGTATGGCTGGGAGCAGGCCAGGGCTGCAGGCATCTCATCAAACCTCATTCTCAGTTTAACTCAAAGCAGGAGAAATAACCTCAAACAACAACATAAAAAACATGAGCCACAGCTGAGCAGCTGAGAACCAGCCACATGCTCTCCACTAAAGGTGCATCTGATAATCAGAGGAAGAGGGACAGGCTCACTGCATGCTTTTGGAAGGTGTGTTATCCTTCTGTTTGCTGAGTAGAAGGAGTGACGTGGATACTGCCACGTGTTGCACACACAGCCTTGCTCTCACCAAGAGAGAGGCAGCAGGGGCAGCAGTTGTGCAGAGAAATCTCCTCTCTGCCTGGCATTTCCTGTGCCACTGGATAGCTTTGACTCTCAAAGGTAGATACAATTAATTTGAAAATAAATCTAAAAAGGAAAAGGACACAGAAGAAGCTGGTATGTAGCACAGCACAGAAAAGGATGTGTCTGGAGCATCAGAGCTCAGGGTCAGCTGTGTGCCACCTCTGTCCTTCTTGGGGACACTAGTTGAGGTTATATCCTGCCACAGAGGTACAACTCACTTTCTGGACGTGTTTGAAAAGAGCAACCATAGGTGCTCTGAATTTACATGGGTAGAAATTATTCATCTGGCTGTTGGTTCACAGTTTTTTCTGGGCACATGGCCAAAAATTGCAGTTGCTAATTGCATCAATTTCCCTGTTCTCTCTTCTGTAAAATCACTTCATTAGAGGAGTTGGTTAAATTCAGGAAGTGCTCCAATTCCTGGCCATATCTCATTTGGCAAAGACTTGTAGATAAAAGGGCAGTGCTGCTTCTCCCAGGTCCTGTGCCTGTGCAGGGCGTGCCTGTTTACACAGCCACACCACAGCAGATGCAATCATATCAGCGTGAGATAATGGAACCGGTATCGCTTCATTTATGAGGCTGAACTGCTCCTTTATGCTCACCTGGAGCTGGGATAGCTGCCTCCATGCCATGGGATGTTTGTTGTCTCTCAGAATTGGAATATTTAGTGAAGATGGACCTTAGCACATGTATGTTTCCTCAGGAGTTGCTCGAGCACCCAGCCAATAAACCTGATTTCAGCAGGATTTGCTGACATGGCTAAAAAGGCACTGCCAAGATCCTACATCCAATTAACTTATTCTGCACCTCATACAGTAAGTTAGAGAAATTGGTGTGAATGTCACCATAAATCATTACAGAAATGCAAGGCATTGGAGTATGATCCTTGAGTTCAACATGTCCTGAACATCTAAAGAGTTACTGAGAACATCTGCTGTCTGTCACACATATGTTAGGGTCACCATGAGCTCCTAAACCTTTAGGAAAAGCAACAAGTAGACAAAAAAAGAGCAGTTTGGTGGTAAATGAGGTTGAGTGGTCACCAAAATGGGCAACAATGGCAGATGATAATGATGACTCTATGATTCATTCCAAGTCCTGGAAAAAGATGTTTTCCAACCTTCAAATGAAATGACAGTGATCAAGAGAACTATAAGGGGAAAACAAAAACATACTCTTAGTCTGGATTGTATCAGACATGAGCACAAATACAATTTGGTTTTCTTCATGTTTCTAGCAGAGTTGGGAGTCCACCACACTGTTACAGTGCCTTCCTGGGTGGAAAGTGTCAGACCAGCTCCTAGCCAAACAGCTCAGCTCTGTCCTGTAAGGAAAGGCAGGCAGACAAAGAGAAAACCTTTAATTAAACCAAAAGAACTTGAACACTTTCTTCCCTCTGGTCCTGGTTCTATTCAGTCACAACTACTCCCATGAATAGAAAACAAAGACAGTAAGAAGAGGAATGGGACTATCATATTGTGGAAAAAGGTCAATCCTGTTAATACCCACAAAAGCAACTCAATTTCCAAACTTTGAGGAATTTAGTTAATCTATTAATCTGGTCACCCTCCCAGAGATACATGTAGCCTTACCTACCAGGCACTGCACTCCTTCCCAGCTGTGGAAGCCCAGGGCTGCTACCACAGGGGAGTGATGGTGCCACCCAGTTTATTGAATGCAGCCATTCCTGAGAAACTGATAAAAATATTTCCTGAGCGAGAGATTTGCATTTCTGAGCCCATAGCACAGTGCCAGACCCAGCTGCTCAGAGATGTTCCTTTGAGATAATCAAATATTTAGCAGTTGCTGCTGCAGCAAACACCACATTAGGCCACATCTCTCAAAGTGGGGTTCCTCCTCTGTCAGACACCCCCACAGGAGTGGGACTCCTCCAAAGGACAGCCAAAGCCACAGGAAGCACATGGGTGTCATCCAGGGCTGTCTGGGAAGAAGGGTTGGTGCTCTGGTACCAGGAAGAGTGGAAGAGCTGTTTGTTTACCTGAGGACAGCGCCCTGTGAGTGGTTTGATTCTTTACTGTACAATTTCAGTGAATAGGTTGGTATTTTTAACTGTCAAAACATTCAGCAGCTTGAATTAAATAATTGATTTATTCTCTATAAAACTTCTAGGTTTACATTCCTTACTGGAGAGCACTGTACTTAAAGGACCAGACTCCCTCTCTGGGACTTGCATTTCTTTTTTGTTTCTTTTCCCACACAGGAGCTGCTGTTCCAAGAAATGAATGAACCATTTACTGGCTGAACTTAACATTTTCATCTTATCTGTGAATTAGGCTAAGGGTTTTCTCCAACACATAAATTATTGGGAACTCTTTGTCATAATTATGTGGGAAATATGTCTCCATTTGCAGGATTGATGAGCAATTCACTGAAGGTGTTGCATGTCACACTGCTTGCATGCCAGGGAACAGTCAGCTCAAATAACCATTGCTGCAAATTCAAAATTTTCTTCTAGAAAAATGTTTCATCATTTGTCCTAATGTGATGCCTGGCTCCTCCCAAGATTTAAAGTTCCATTTTTTCCTAAAATACCAACCACCTCACAGCTGCTCCCCTTCCTACACCTGGTGGAACTTGGGTCACACACAGCTCTATCAGAGACACCTTGCTCTGACTCTGCAGCTGGGACCTCGCCAAGAGTTTCCTCCCTTCGTGGAGGAAGCTGCTCTGCAGGTGCCCGTAGAACTTCAGCTTCTCTTACTCCAAGGATGCCTTTTACGGGTAAAGAATTCAGTTTCTTAAAGCAGGAACTAAGGATTAAAGTGCAGAATTGATGCCAGAAGAAAATGTTTATGAAGTGCATATTCCTCAAGCCAAGAAGGAAATGTGTCAGACCAAAACTTTGAAAATGGAAATTTCAATAGAAATGATTTATAAATTAACTATTAAATGTTAAAGTGAAGCTGGCTATGATGCTGAAGTGACAGACCTGTAAGGCAGAGTGCAGGCTTGTATGAGGAGATAAAATCATCTGTTCTGTTGTTGGACTGGTCTGTGAGGTAGCACCAAATAGCACAGAGAACTGTGTGCTCTGGAGAACAAAAGGGGATGGTGCAGCCTCATTTTGCAGTCTTTGGCAGGAAAAAACAAACTACACGGTGTTACATTCAATCCTCAATAAACCAAAATGCTAGTCAAGAGGCTGCAAAGGATTTCCAGTTAGCTGTAAAATTTATTTTGGAGCTTAGGTGACTCATCATCCAAACCAAATTCTGCCCCGTGTGTAGTAAACAGTGCCTTGAGTGGCATTGTCTCCCAAGAAATACTAACTGGAAGTGAAGTAATTTAATTTAAAGCTTTACATTTCTTGTAAAAAATGTATTTCATTGTCCCTTTCACCCAAAGGCTTCTAAGCACTTTGTAAATGTGAAAACAAAATTTCTTCAACATTCCTGAGAGATCAACAGATGGATCCAAAGGCACTTTGAACAGCAGATAAGCTAGGCAGTGTGACAAACTTCAGGGGATGACCCTAGAAGGGGGCACAGGCTTTGGGGAGAGGGGTAAGACTCCCACCCCCCTGGGTTTCAGGAGGCTGCAGAGGTGTGCAGTTGTCTTCTTTAGCATCATCTTCAGGAAACCACCAGGCAGGGCTGTGTCACTTCCCAGGTGTGCAGCCTGAATCGTGGTTTGGCTGAGAAACGTGACCAAAAGCACTCCAGGCTAACAGAGTCACTCTCAAAATCCTGCAAGCAAGATTGTGTGAGCTGGGAATAAACCTCTGCAGCCGGGCATGGCAGCCACTCTCAACCCTTCCACAGCACATGATAATAGCATTATTGTAAGCAGTGTTTCACGGTCACAAGGGAATGAGCTAATTGCAGACACAGCTCTTGGAGAAGTAATTGCCTTGTGCTCTTTTTACCCTTCTCTGGCTCATTTCTTTCCTCTCCTGTGTGAGTGAAGCATGATTTCTGAGAGAGGAGCACAAGAGGTCAGTGGCAGACTCTACAGCACCTTCCAGCTGGACCAAAAGGCTTTTACAGAATCATAGAATTGTCAAGGTTGGAAGGGACCTTTGGAGATCACCAGGCCAACATCCTGCCAAAGCACCCGGAGCACGTGGGGTCTGAATGTCTCCAGAGAGGGAGACTCCACGACCTCCCTGGGCAGCTGTTCCAGTGCTCTGCCAGCCTCAGTGCAAAAGGCTGCGGTGGAACTTCTTATAATTTACAGCCATTGCTCCACATCCCGTCACGGGCACCACCGAAAATCTCGGCGCTTTCAGATATTTTTATGTATTAATGAGATTCCCGCTCAGTCTTGTCTCCTGCAGACTTAGCAAGCCCATCTCCCGCAGCCTCTCCTCACGAGGGAGATACGGCTGGTGACAAACCATTATCAGTCAAGCAGCGCAATCCCAGGAGCGCGGACAGGGCGCCCAGCGGCGGCTCCCTCAGTCACTCAGGGCCCCGGGACTGCCGGGGTGCGGCAGCCCCGAACCCGGAGCGGGCGGTGCCTCAGAGCGGAGGGAAGGGAAGGGGACGAGCCAGCCCCAGCCCCATCCCCAGCCCGGTGCCTGCGGCGGCCCGGCTGCCGCGGGGCGGGCCGGGGCGGGGCCGCGGGCGGGCCCGGAAGATCCGGGTCGGAGGGGACGGGAAGTCGGGACGTGGCCGCCGCAGCGGAGCAGGAGGCGGAGGGCGGGTGGGAGGCGGTGGCGGCGGAGGAGGAGGATGGCGGCGGTGCTGAGCTCGGACCGGCTCGAGGTCTCGGTGGACGGGCTGACGCTGAGCCCCAACGCCGAGGTGCCGCCCTGCGAAGCGCGGCCGGCGCCGGGCGAGCCGGCGGCGGGGCGGGGCCGAGCGGGCCCCGGCTCCCCGGGCGCGGCGGAGGCCGGCGGCGAGGCGGCGGAGGAGGCGGCGCTGAGCCTGGAGCGGCGCTGGGGCTTCGCGCTGGAGGAGCTCTACGGGCTGGCGCTGCGCTTCTTCAAAGGTGAGCCCGGCCCGCACCGGCCTCCCCGGAACCGGGGCAGCTACCGGCACCGGGGAGCCCCGGGCAGCATCGCCCTGCGGGGTCAGGCCGAACCCCGGGTGCCCCGAGAGCAGCGTGTCCCTGCCTCATGCCGGGCGGGAGCGGAGGCTGCCCCGGGCCGCGGTGTGGCACGGCCGGGGGTGGGTGTGCGGTACCCCGCCTGAAACCGGAGCGATGGAGCTCCGTGCCGGTGCCACGGCAAGGGAAAGCTCTGGGAGGTGGGCGAGGAGCGCTCGCCGTGAGCGGTGCCGTGCCCGCTGCCGGCCCCGGATCGCGGCCGGAGGTGCCGTGCCCTCTCCTCAGCGTGCCAGCTCCAGGGCTGGCTGTGCTGCTCCAGGACCAGAGGACACAAGCCTGAGCTGTGCCAGGGGAGGTTCAGGTTGGATATCACGAAGAATTTCTACTCAAAAAGGGCGATTGGACATTGGAACGCGCTGCCCAGGAGGTGGTGGAGTCACCGTCCGTGGAGGTGGAGGTTTAAGGAAAGAGTGGATGTGGGTCTGGTTGGCACAGTGGTGTTCGGTCAGAAGTTGGACTCGATGATCTCAGAGGTGTTTTCCAGCCCAAGTGATTCTATGGTTCTGTGTGCCAGACCCAGCAGGCAGCTGTGAAATACCCATGGTGTAGACATGGAGTGCTTTTGCTGGGATCCCCTGTAGCCGGGTTTGCTTCTGTGGGAAGATGGATGTACCTCGCCACACTCCTTTCCTCCGGAGGGAGAGGTGGGCTGTGGGGTTTTGAGGGCAGAGCCGTGCTCACCACCCTGAGCACATTTTGAGGGCAGAGCTGTGCTCACTACCCTGAGCACAATTTGAGGGCAGAGCCGTGCTCACTACCTTGAGCACATTTCAGCACTGTGTCACTCCTGTGACTTTCAGGCAGACGCCGCTTCAGGTGGAGCAGGGAATCCAGCCTCATGCCTGCACTAGGGAAGGCAAGCTGTGCACTTGGAAAGGTCAGCCTTGTGGCAGTCAGTTGTTAGATGACCTCCCAAGGAGGCTGCCTCTTCTAAGGGCAAGCACCTCCTGGCAGGTGGAAGCACTGCTGGAAGGACAAAGCTGGTTTTCTTCACATTGGCACATCCTGCACCTGGTAGTTGTTAGGAGCATGTAAAGCTCTAAGCAGTTTTCTTAAGCCCTGGTTCTTTGACCTGTTCTGATGCCCTACCACAAAGTAGTTATTTTGTTAGCATGCTAATATACAGAGGTGTTATTTTTTTAAGCTGTAAAAACATGAGGGATCATAAGATCTTTTTTTTTTTTTTCCTCTTGTATCAGAGCTTATCAGATTGTGGAAGCATTGTACTCAATGTCTTCTTTCTGTAAAAGAAGTTGCTTAAAAGAGTTCTGGTTGTGTTTAATGATGCAGAAAGAAATGTCTCTGCAGCAGCAAATTCCTTGTCTTGGTCAGCTGTGGGTTTTTCTTTTTCTGTCTTGGGTTGAGTATTCTATGGGAACCTGTTTTTACAGTGTGAGCTTGTGTTTACAGTGCAAAAGTTACATGCTGTGAGTGACTTTATCTATATTGTTGCTATGTAGCAATAACCTCTATCTATTATATCACGTTTTAACAGAATTTATGTTCTGGCTTTATCTCCTCTCTAATGATGAAGTCTGTGGGGTGTTACTTGTGTGCAGGTTCCAGTTCCTTCCCTTGTGCTCTCTTAGCAATGATTTTTTTTAATCAAAACTTAATACCAACAGTTTCAGCATACTCCCGCTCCTTTTTTAACCTTCTGCAATTTCCTGTAACTCATGGTTGTGCTCATGAGATTATAATTTTCCCCATTCAGTTGTGTTGTCATTCTTGCCAGTGAAAATCTTGTTTCTCTATTCTTGTGGCTGGAGTAACTCACACAAAGTCATTGCCCATTATTTCATCTGTAGATTTTTTTCCTAAAAGTGACATAACACAAAGATTTTTATTTGTAGATCTGATGGGGAGCTACAGGATCTTGCAATACTTGGGTTACTGATTCTGCCAGCTTGTTCTATATCTGCACAGCTCCAAAAATAAGTGGTCTCGTTTCCAAATTATTTTCATGCTGTCAGAACAACTGTGGGAGTGGGCACGCTTGGTTAGCAGCCCTGTGCATGCCAAGGAGCAAACAGGGATTCCTCCTGTGCTTCAGGAGAAAACAGATCTGTCTGAAGGGTGGCCCATCTTAATAGGTCAGCGCTGAGATCTTGTTCCTGACCATTCTTACAAAAACTATGCTGGTAGTTAAGCACCTTTTTTTCTGCTTCAGCGTGCAGCCCGAGTTGTCTGTAACTCTTGGGGTACTTTTGTCCAAGGGAAGTTGAATGTGATCAAAATACTTTGAGTTTGCTTATTCCAGTGACTGCCAGTGGCTGCCAGTGGTGGCATACTGCAGGTAGCAGAGTTGCTGAGACAAGGCAGGGTGAGAGTGTGTATAAACAATGAGCAAAACACAACAGAAACTAGGCTAGGATATTAAAGAGACTCAAAAGCTACTTTATTCTGCCTCTGATAAAGACAAATCTAAAGCAGATCTAAAATGCTCGACCCTGGGTCACTTCAGCTGTCAGGCCTTAGGCTGTGCAGGAGATGTGCACTGTCTTTTTTCTTTTTTTTAAGATTCATAATGGCTAGTGAAGAGAGCTTTTCAGAATAACAGAGGCATAGAAAATAGATGGTAACAGTGTTCCAGTCCATTTTTCTGTGGGAAACAAGAGCCTTCTTTCCCTTATGCACTCTTTCCCTTCCTGCTCTGTTAAGCCTAGTGCGGGTCAAGCAGCATTTTGGCTGCCATTAGGAGGCAGCTCCACTGTGCTGGATGCAGTGTACGGTGGAGAACAGTCATGTTACAGTCGTTGTACATTTGTTTGTCTCTAGGACTGCCTGTAATTGTGAGCCCTGGGGCATCTGGCACAGCAGAAGTGTCTCTGATGGCTTCCTTGCTGAGCCGGTACAGGTTATGCCAGTGAAGGTAACCTGTTCAAGCTCTCTCCTGAAGCAGGAGAGGGTGGCTTGCATAGCTCTGCCAGCAAATCTCTCCCAGGATCAGCCTGGCTTTGTTGTTTTCCACATCCTGTCATTGAAATACCACTGCACCCAACCTTCAATACATGGCAGTCCCTGAAGTGTTCATGCACTGTCTAAAGTGATTTGCAGTGCAGCACATCTGAGCAGGCAGTGCACAAACCATATCATTTTGGTATCTAAAAGCTCTCCTGGAATGTTAAGTACTCTAATTTTCTTTGACTGCTCTAAGTTATTTCCTCTTATCCTAACAAGAATGCATCTTCAACCTCAGCAGAACATCTTTCTCAATTAATTGTTTGACCTCTTTTTTTGAGCACTAATTTGATGGTATGATTGTAATTCATAAGTTAGGTAGGCTCTTGTTGTCAAGAATATGAAAACCCCTCTAATGTATCTACATTTGTGAAGTTGAGCTTTGATCATATTTAATTGGAAGGGCCAGTCAGTAACTTCTTCTGTTGAGGCAGGACACACTTTCAGGAGGGGAGGATTAGGAGTATAAGGGTGAACTGGGCTCTGCAGGCAGCAGTTCAGTCCTCACACTTCTCAGTTTTGGTCTAGCTCATTAAAACATTGCAAATGAATAGAATTAACCTATGTGACTTCTGCTTTTAAAAGCTGTGAGGTGAAAAATCACTCTTCACAAATTGTTTTCTAGCTGCTTCTGGATGACTCAGTGCTATCCCAATGGAATTAGGCATTTAGAGTGGGTGAAGTTGGAGTGCAAGGTGCAGCATGGTGTGCTGTGTTTCTAATGGGGAAAAAAATCTGAAGTTCCAGAGCAGTAACAGTATCTTGCACAATGCAATCTCTTAAGCATATTTCTTAAACTCCTTTGTGTCTAAATTTGTGGGCTTTTATCAATCCATGTCAATAATACAGTGCCACACAGTGTCATAATCCCCTCACATTGCTGTTAACAGCTTCATCTTGCTGTTGTGCTTGAAAACTGAGCATCTTCCTGGCCTTGTTGGGTCAGGGATCCCAGTGGCAGAGGGAAGCTTGTGCAGCTGCTGTATCACTGCTGTGCATTTGGATTTTTCAGTGTGCTCCCTGGAGCTCTTTGATGTTCTCCCACTTCCCGCAGCTGTGTGAGGTGTGTGGGTAATGCCTGCTCAAACGGCGCCTTCACGGATGCTTGGGTACATTTGGCACTTCTGCTTGTCTAGACACACTAATGCTCTTTTTGGCATATTTGACTCTGCAGATGAATTCAGGTCCTCTGGTTCAGTTAAACACCAACAATTCCTGATGTTTAGGGTGATTATACAGTGTGGTTTGTGCTGTGGAGTTCAACTGCAAAATAGTTAGTGTGAAACTTAGTCTGACTGGCTGCAAGTGTTTTTTTCTGATAAAGGGCTTCTGAGCTACGTTATCTACAAGTCACTGAAAGCTTGTCTTGTATTTTTCTCCTCTGTCTTTTCCCCCTCTCTTATTTAGCTTGTTTGTTGTTCTCCTCTTGGGTCACCATTCTTTGTAAATGCAGATTTTGGCTTCTCACAGTAATTAGGGCATGAGGTCTGACTTCTCTGTTCTGTGAAAATGCAGATGTGCTGTGCATTGCATGGGAAATGAAGGTTTTTTCCCTCTAGCTCTCCTCAGGAGTGAGTTCAAATACTGATGATGTTAACTGGCTTAGGTGGCAGTTTAGTACAGCAAATAGCTGTGTGTTTTGCCAGACAGATGTAGGTACACAGGTTGTGAAAAGTTAACTGTGCTGTAGGGACCCCCTTGAGAATCATGCTCTGCTCAGAAATCTGGAAAAGTTTCAGTGCAGTCAGTACCTTTGTCAATTGACTTGCTTTGTAGCAGATTGCCCCAGGATATTAAGTATTATTTCAAAGTAGAGCTGTTTATTGAGGCTAATGGTTGTGCTGGTTACCTAATAAGCAAATTTTGAGTGTAAGGTGTGAAGAGTTGGGGAAAAGCCAAAGGGCTTTTTGGTAGGCCTGAGAGCAGGAGTTGAAAGCTCACCAGAATGTGGTGAGCTTTGAATCCCTGAAGGATCACAGACTTGGGGTGGGGAGGGACTGCTGGGGATTGTCAGATTTAGCCCTCCTTTTCAGTTCAGGCTTCATGACACTTGGGTTTTGAACATCCTCAGTCATGGAGGCTTAAAAACTTCTCAGGGCCATCAGTTCTAGTGCTCTAAAAAACAAAAACAACAGCATTCAAAAAACCCCAACAACTTCAAGCAAACAAAACAAAACCCCATAAAAAATGTTCAAGTGGCATTTCTTATACTTCAGTTTGCCTCTTGTCCATTCATTTTATACACTGATTAAACTCTGGTTCAGTTTTTACATCCCCCCTCTTTTCTACCCCACCAGATATTTTTGGAAGTAGATATTTTTGGGGAGAAATGCTTCTGTTTCTGAAGCTGGCAGTTATATTTGCTGAGGGTTGTGTGACACTGGGACAAGAGCAAATACTTGAAATTCTGCAACAGTGATGTGGACTTCTAGGAATGGATGATAAGTAATTAAATATTTGCCTTTCTAATCATTTGATTGTGGCTTCAAAATAAATGGCATGCATGTAGTAATTCCTTTTGATGTTTCAGCTGAGTAAGTCCAGCAATGTACTGAACTTTGCCTGTCAAAAATAGAATGTCTTGCTGTGACCTGCAAGCACTTTCCCACTGGGATTGTTTCTGATTTTCCAGAAGTATTTGCTCTGAGTTTTTCAGTACTGTAGTAGGGGTATTTTCCTTCCTCTCTAGTTGTAAGATTCACTTCTTTTCCTGTTGATAACTGTTCACAAGTGCCAGCCAGGCAGTTTTGCAGTATGTGTCAGCCTGAAATTTAGGTGTGGACTGTTGAGTTTGGGGCTGTAAAGACCTTGCTCTGAAGGAGAGCTGGGAATGAGTGGCAGCTTTGTCCCCAGCTCCCAGTTACATGGAGGGCAGTGCAGTCATGGGAAGTGACTTCTTTTACCTCTGGCAGCAGCTTCCTCATTTCTCCTTCCAAAACGAGATGGTGCTTATTTATTTGTTTTCCTGTTTGAGAAAAAAATCTCTTTTTCTTAATGAGCAGTGTAGTCACACACAGCAATGCCTGTTTCTTTGATTTGTTTTGACAATTTCAATGTGTTGAGGTAAGTCCTAGCAGGCTAATTCACATACCATTTCAAATCAATGCAGCTATCTTCTTACCAGTAAAAGCATGGTGGGATCCAACTGGGAATGCTTCAGAGGATGTTCCTGTGGAGCCACTGGAACATTTTCAGGCTTATGTTGCCTTCTTATTGTCAGAGTTCACTGTATGTGGTGGAGCTGATGGAGTCAGCTGCAAGGCTTTTCATTGTGAGGGGCTGTTCCAGCTGCCTTGGCCAAGGAAAACTCTCCTTGACTCTTAATTTTTCCTCTCTGCAGCTCTCCTTGCCTTCAGCCTTGGTTGTTCTGCTCTCATCAATGTGAGGAGCATGAAAGGAGAGCAGTTTATAAAGCTAACATCACGTCTTTCTTTGTGGAAATCCTGCCCGTGCACACCAGAGTAGACTTGGCAGACACATTTGAATTCAGTTGAGGTTTTTAAATATTTTGGAGATCTAGATCCATATGGTGTGATGTTCAACAAATTAATGTAAATATCTATGTGATGACTGGGTGTAGATAATGGGATGCAAAGCACTCCACGCTGAAGTTTTCATTAGCTGAAGTAAATGTGTTTCTTCTGGACAGATCCATATTTTAAATAGAACTGACTTAATTTGTCTAACCTTTTGTGACTCGACTTTTTTTTCTTTTTTTTTTATGGTGGAAATCATGGTAATGGTTATGCAACATACTCATTCATATTCTGTGTTTAATTAATCACAACAGTGAAAATTTCTTTATTTTTTTTTCCCTGCAGAAAAAGATGGCAAAGCCTTTCATCCAACATATGAAGAAAAGCTCAAACTGGTGGCACTGCACAAGCAGGTTCTGCTGGGACCGTACAACCCTGACACTTGCCCTGAAGTTGGATTCTTTGATGTGCTGGGGAATGATAGAAGGTAAAAGGGCTGGTGCTTTTGTTGGTCTTCACTCTGCTTTTCCTGTGAGGAGATAACATCATCCAATTTCTACAAGTATGTGGGTTATCTCAAGTGGAAAGTGAAAGTGGCCTCTTCAGATACATGTAAGGAGTGTGAGTCACAGTTCAGTACAGGAACTAACAGAAGATTGTTGGGTGATTTTTATTTTTCCAACCACACTAGAAGCTGCTCTGCTGGCAGTCCAGTTTCTCATAATGCATTAATGTGCAGGCCCATGTTTCATCCAAACCCCACACCATGGCTACAGCACGCCAAGGCTTTGGCCAGTGGTAGAAGCATTAATGACAGCTTGTCCTAACACCAAAGCTAATTTCTAAAGTCAGAAAATTAAAACCTGATGCATTCAACCCCTGAGTAAATCTTTTATGAGACCTGGGGAGTCTCAGGTATGTGTCTTATGTTGCTTGCAGCTCAGGCTGCACTTCTCATGTTCATTGTTGCTCTTTTGAGTGTTCTAGAGTGGAGGCAATGTGCAAGACAGCAGTGGTTTTTCTGAGGTGGATCCAGTGCACTGCTTTTGCACAAAAGGATGCAGCTTTTCTTAGAAAGAGCAAGGCTGTTTCTTTCAACCATCTGAAGTGCTGTAATCAATAATTGTTACCATGTTTGTTCATTCAGGAAAATGTATACTTTTTTTTTCTACAAACTAGAGTGGAAGGAGGTTAAAAAACACTTCAGGTTCACTCGTAGCTGGGAAGTTTTTTGACATAGCTCAGAATTTAAAGTAGATTTGATGTCATGTTTGAAATTTCATGTGAGAGCTGAGTTATGTCTATTTGAAAGACAGAAGAAAAGAGAACATTGTGCAGGCAGAAGAGAACATTATACTGTCTTTGGGAAGAAGTTGTTGGTTCTCTGAAACTGCAAATGATAATGTTTGGTTCCTGGTCTTCCAACTTTTTTTATTTGCTGGATTGTCAGCATTTGCTACTGGCTTAAAAAGAGTTGAGTCTGTTATTTCAGCTGAATTCTCTCTCTCAGGAAGGAATGGGCTGCCCTTGGAAACATGTCAAAGCAAAAAGCTATGACAGAATTTGTCAAGCTCCTACATAGGTGCTGCCACTTGTTCTCAACGTATGTCACTTCCCACAAGATAGAGAAAGAAGAGCAAGAAAAGAAAAGGTAACATTTGGGTCCTTTGGTGTTGGCAGCTATGGAGTGTGTGACTCTTGGCCTGCAGACACTATCACAGCTAGCTGAGGTTGGAGTTGTCTTGGGAAGGGAAATGCTTGAAATGTAGGTGGCTTTGGTACCATTTGATCTCTTTAAGCCTTTTATACTTTGCCAGTAATGGGTGGTTTTTTAGGAGTTTTAATAATTTTGTTTATACTGTCATCTTGCTTAAGAAGAAATGCTTCACAAAATGTCTGTCCCAATATGTCTGTGGACTAAATATACAGAGAATATTAAATTGTCGGTTTTAAACTTCTCTTCTAATATGGGTTAGCAGCTTGATAAAGGCTGCCTTATTATTGCTACTATTCAACCATAGTATCTACATCATTAATGAATATGTGTGAAAGCTTGGAAAATGTGTTTAAAGCTTCCAGGCAATTTTTTCTGCAGTATAGGTGGCATAGTAACAGGTTAGCATGAATATCAAATTGTAGCACAGAATTTACCCTTGTCATGCTGCTGAGTGCAATAAAACTCTTTCAAATAATCTGATTTTTTTTTTTGGTGTGTGTCCAGTAAGACACTTCTCCAGGCCAATTTAAGTGTGAGGAGATGGTACCAGACAAAAAGCCTCACTGGGCAGGCAAAAGGTCTGAAATGTTGAAAATAACTCATCCCAGGATTGTGGGAGTGCTGGAATGGCTCATTTGAGTGGGTGTTGCAGGAGAGAAGAGGAAGAGCGGAGGCGGCGTGAGGAGGAGGAGCGGGAGCGGTTACAAAAGGAAGAAGAAAAACGGAGGAGGGAAGAGGAGGAGAGACTGAGGAGGGAAGAGGAGGAGAGGAGGAGAATAGAGGAGGAACGGCTTCGGATGGAGCAGCAGAAGTGAGTAGTGGAAGCAACACTTAAAAGAAAATAGCTGCCTTGCATTTGAGACAATTGGAATGTGCAGTTCTAATTATATTTCATTGTTCCCATCACATCCAGATGCTGGAAACACAGATCAGGCTTTGCACATGTAATATTTAAGAGAATGGTAAAGCTGTTCCACATCATTCAGCAACTATTTTCCACCAAAAAAATGTCTTTGCAGGGGGTGTCTCTGAAGTAGATCCAATGCTTGCTGTGTAGTGGGTTTGAGAAGGGAGCAAATAATTCAGCCACAAGTTTTGCTGCTTGTTTAACATGGTGAGAGCCAGAGGAGTGTAAGAGACAGACATAAATTTTTATATACAATAGAAAGTGTTGCACAGTGCTAAGTGACAAGAAGTGTGGTATGCCTTGAAGTTGAGAGGGTTTTTCACATGAATGGGAGTCGTGTATTAAGTGGTCATAGCAGGTTACGGAGATAAAGAGTTTAGACAGAAAAGGAATGTGGGTACCAAGTGTATCTAAACTGGTCATAGTTTGCTGAAAAGCAGTAAATCCTGCTCTTTGGGATATTAGACCAGTCTAATACTGATGCTTTAGAACATGGTTGTTGGGGATGGAAGAAGAGTGAGAAGGAAAGAATTTCTCTTGCAGTTGTGTGATGCTTCTTCCTTGCTCTGAAACACTGATGGATGGATGTAACATGAGACAGGCCTTTGATCTGTCTTGTCATTTAGCCATAGGATTTCTGGTAGCTCTTTGGAGAGAGACGAAAAACAGCCTGTGTATATGTAACCCAGGTGTGCCTCCTGAAGTTTCAGCAGTTGAGTTTACTGGAGATGCAGATGCCCCATCTGGCAGCATTTTTTTGTTGTTCTTCCTGAATTAATCAACTGTCAGTCAAGTTTTTCATGTTTCTTTGCATACTGACCAGTAAAACTAAGATAGCCATGTGGTGTGTTTTTCTTAGATTCACCAAAAAACATTGGTGAAGCAGGTTTGTTCCTACCAATATTTGTAGGAGGCCTGCTGGAAGGATGGTTTCTGGAAAAAGCATATGTGGGTTTTTTCCCTTGCTTGTTTGATAAATTTAGTCATGTGGGTTTTGTGTAGCACTACCTCTTTATCAGACTGCAGATTGAAATTATGGTTGTTTTAACAATTGATGTTTCCAAACAATGGGTAGAAAATGTTGCTCCCTTCTTTATGTTCTGAGCGTATTTTTAGGCAAAGCTCACAAGTCTGCCTTAGCTCTGGCTTCCGGTCCATTACGTAGATTCATTTTAATTGGGTTTTGCAGAATGGAATTAAGAGCTGTGAGTGGCCTCAGAGGCAGCTCAGTGCAGGGATTTCCCAGTGCCTGAGCTGTGGGTGAGGTGTGTGCCCCTGTGCTGTGCAGGCAGCAGATCATGGCAGCGCTGAACTCGCAGACGGCCGTGCAGTTCCAGCAGTACGCGGCACAGCAGTACCCCGGCAACTTCGAGCAGCAGCAGCTCCTCATCCGCCAGCTCCAGGAGCAGCACTACCAGCAGTACATGCAGCAGCTCTACCAGGTGCAGCTGGCACAGCAGCAGGTATGGCTGGCCAGCCTGGGAAATGTGTCACTGGGAAACCTGGGCTCTCCGTGTCCCAGGCTGTCCCTGGGGAACCTGGGCTCTGTGTCCCTGGGAACCTGGGATCTGTGTCCCTGGCTGTCACTGGGATACATTAACTTGTCTGCTGTTATCTCCTTGGAAAGATAATTGCCACAGGGAGAGCTCCCCTGTTAGTGACTAATGCTGCTTCAGATTCAAACACCAAGGCCCCTTTATTTGTTTCATCTTTTGGAGTAGTTTTCTGAAGCAGCTGTTAATTAAGAGAACACTAAGCATTCTTTACTAATGACTTGGTTCAATGTAATTATTAGAGATGAAATGTGAGCTGCTCTGCTGCAGTGTTGGTGATGTGTGTGTGTAATTTAATGACACACCAGTGCCTCTGAGCATGAACAGATATTGTATTTGCAAGGAATGCCCCAACAAAGGCAGGAATGATGCATTTGACTCTGTTTTTAGAAGGTTAATTTATTACCTTATAATACTATATTTTACAAAAGAACACTATACTGTACTAAAGAATACAATAAAAATACTTGCTGAATGCTAGAAAGATAACAATAAAAACTTGTAACTCTTTTTAGAATCCTAACACAGCTTAGTACTAACAGTTAATAACTAATAATTTACAGTACTAATAACTTACAGTTAATGAGTTAAAACAACTTGCACTAGAAACTAATTAAACAATTACCTGTAAGCAAACAATTTCTAAACACATTTTACACATGAACACAACACAAAAGAACCAAATGAGATAATTGTTTTTTCTCTAAAGCTTCTCAGCTTCCCAAGAGAAAAATCCTAAACAAAAAAAGAATTAAAAAAAATATAAATACCACAAACAGATCTCTTCAGGTGACTCTCCTGAAGATCAGTGCATATGCAGCACTGTAGCATCACTGCTGGCTTGGAGGTTGCTTCTCCCTGCCAGCCTGAGCACTGCTGACTTCTCTCTCCCTCTGCTCCTGTTGCCTGACTTCATCACATACTAATACCTGGTGAAGGTGCTTGCCTGCAAAAAGCTGCTCATGATTTGGGTGGGAGGACAGCCCGAGCTCTGTACTTGAGCTAAAGACCTGCAGTTCAGTAACTGATTTAGGTCATTTGTACTCTGTGAGGCTGATGCTCTCAGTAAAGAAATGTCCAAGGAAGGGAGCCATGTGAACCTCAGGAAGTTCAACAATGCCCCTCATCCCAGCAAGAGTTCATGGACAGGTTTATGGAGCTTTGAGCAGCCTGGTCTAGTGGAAGGTGTCCATTCCCATGGCAGGGGTGTGGAACTGGATGATCTTTGTAGCTCCTTTCTTAGCCAAACCATGACTGGATGGAGCTGAGGTAGTGTAGGACAGTCAAAGACTTCCTGCCTTGTTATAATTACTCTTTGGGCTTCCCTCCTGTAGCTTCTGTAACACTTCTGAGGAATACTTCATTTGGATGCCTGTGAGTCAGGTGCACTGGGGTCTGTTAGTGCAGTTGGGAAGTGCTGTTCTGCTTACAGATCAGCTTCTGATGCAATTCATCTTGGAAAGGCTGCGTGCAATAATTATGTAGAAAAGTTCACACCACCTTTCTCTCAGTGCA
The DNA here is from genome assembly GCA_024865655.1 of Emberiza elegans. NCBI lineage: Eukaryota > Metazoa > Chordata > Aves > Passeriformes > Fringillidae > Emberiza > Emberiza elegans. The sequence continues at coordinate 2,427,154 of JALJVW010000184.1, read as the reverse complement.
CAAAACTGCTGTGGTAGACAGTGAGATCTGGACAGCATCTCTGCAATTGGCTTAAATTTGAAATCTTAACTGATATTTTTTCTATATTGTCTTCATATTCCTGCAGGATACCTATATTCCATTTGCTCATCAAAATCTTGTGATGATTAGGTTATCCTTTAAAGTGCCACTGTCACTTATATCTTTTCCCTGTCCCAAAAAAAAAATGCTTGTGTTGTCTCTCTGGGCTGGCAAACAAGGGACAGGGAGGTTGCTCAAGAGAGTTCTCTGTTTGGCTCATAAATTGGCAAGTAGCTCATAGACCTTCAATACTCAGCTATTCTTAGACCTGGATGAACTCAGACTGGATGGAACCCTTCCAGCCAGCAAAAACCAAAAAAAAAAAAAAAAAAAAAAAAAACCCACCCCAAAAACCCCAAACCAAAACAAATAAAAAACCCAACAAAAGAAAAAAAAAGTTACACTTCCGACTTTGATAGAAATGTTATAGCAATGAAAAACTTCCATAGTTAAGTGCAAGAGTTTGTGTGTACCATAATTCATTTGAAAGTTGAATTTTATTTTTGTTCAAGTTGTATCCACCAGCCTAGAACCAAGTGACTTCCCATCCCTGGGGACTGAGCAGCTCTAACTGGTTAATGTGTGCTGCTTCTGGGCTTTTGGGTCAGAGGGTTAAATTGTCTTTATGCCTTCTGCTGGAAGGTGTAAAACTGGCATCTTGGGAGGGTTTGGTTGTACTTGACTTAAATTCCTGTTGTTTTAGGCAGCTTTACAGAAGCAGCAGGATGCAGTGGTGGCAGCAACAGGGACACCCCTGACTACTGCATCAAAGGTGAACAGCCCTGCCCCAGGGGACACCCCATCCATTAATGGGCAGGCCAGTGCACATGCAGACAGCCCTGAAAAAGAGTTGGATCCAGAGGTTTTGGAAGAAGCACTGGAGAATGGACCAAAAGGTGGGACTAGCTGAATTTCTTACTTAAAAATAAATAGCAAAAGCCTTTCTTAGGGTTCAGGTGTCTTAAGCAGGGTTACTGTGGTTCTTTGTTTGGCTTCATTTGCCTATGGAAAAGCTGGGTTTGATTCCTGGGGCTGCTGTCTCTGATGGGAGGATAATATTGCATAGGCAAAGCTCAGCTTTGGGAGGGGAGGGAAAGAGGAAGCTGCAAAAGCATTTCAGCAAAGTTGATGGGATCCAGAACCTCCTGTCACTCTACACTTAAAGGAAAGGGGCATAAAAGTTCTAGCACAAAGCTGTTCTGGGCAGAAATATGCTCAGTTTTACTTGAAGTGGGTCAGAGCTGTTTAAAGATCATTCCAGTGCAGGGTTCTGTGCAATATAAACCTGTCACCTGTAGCAGTACATTTACCTTCTGAGGCTTTTGTGCATAGGCATTGTTGCTTTAATGTGCTGGATGGGTGAATTGGTAGCATTTAGTAGTGTTATAAATAAATTTGCACTGGTTCATACATCTTCTCAGAGCTGAAACTTACTGCTTCTGTTAAAAAAAATCACCTGGAAGCAACTTTGATGCTTGGGGCCCACAAGTGCTCCTCAGGCACACACTTAGGTATGCAGCATAAATAACTGCAACAAAGCCTAACTGGAGTATTTCCCCTCCTGTTTCCAGATTCTGTCCCAGTGATTGCTGCCCCATCCATGTGGACACGACCCCAGATCAAAGACTTCAAGGAGAAAATCCGTCAGGATGCAGACTCTGTGATCACAGTGGGCCGAGGAGAAGTGGTCACAGTCAGAGTCCCAACTCATGAAGAGGGGTCCTACCTCTTTTGGGAGTTTGCTACAGACAATTATGACATTGGTTTTGGGGTGTATTTTGAATGGACAGACTCCCCTAATACTGCAGTCAGTGTGCATGTCAGCGAGTCCAGTGATGATGAGGAGGAGGAGGAAGGTAAGCACACTAATGTCTGTAAACTGTCAGGGTTTGCTGCGGTGAGGGAAACCCCCACTGATGGTGTTGTGCAATCTCCTGCTTCCCCTGGCTTCCATCTGGCTGCAGTCATGGTTTCAATTTTGAATTGCAGCTGCAGTTCTGCAATAACTCCAGTCCCCTCCTTGGGTCACAGGCAGGTTAAAGCAGCTGAGGCTGGGGAAATCCTTTTCCTGAGTCAGCTCTTCAGTAAACTGAAACCCATGGTGTGGCAGAGCTCAGTGGATCTGCACTCTGAAACCTTGGGAACAATCCTGTCCTGCTGTTCAAGAGATGTTTCTAGGGAGGAAGTTTCCTTGAGGCTGCAGCAAAACAGCCTCAGAGAGCAAGTGCTGCCAGTGGCTGGGCCACAGGTCACAGCCTTTGCCTTTGGAGGAGTCCAGCATGCATCACAAACATGTTTTGAAATGAGCATGTGATTTGCTTGAAAGGAGCTGCCCTGACCTAGGAAGCAGTGCCTTTTTGGGATTACTACCAAGTAATCTGTGCTGGTCAGCATGGCACGTCAGTGGTGGGTGATTATGGTACTGAAAACTAGAGTTTGGCATCTCCACAAACTGACCTGGCTGGGCTGGGGAGATGGGTGTGGTGAGTTTTAATATCAAACTGATCAAAATCATGATAAAGTGAGCATGCTTGCTGTTCCTCCTGCTGCTGGGTGCTTCGGCCCCAGCCTTGGTATGAATCCCTGTGACTCCTCTCATTCCTGAGCTGACAGAGAGGGCTTTGTCCCCTAGAGATTAGTCTGACTTGCCTTCATAAAGCATCCACCCATGTTCACTGACACCTCTTTCTTTCCCTTGCAGAAAATACTAGCAGTGAAGAAAAAGCCAAAAAGAATGCCAACAAGCCTCAGCTAGATGAAATAGTGCCTGTGTACAGACGAGACTGTCACGAAGAAGTGTATGCTGGCAGCCACCAGTACCCAGGGAGAGGAGTTTATCTTCTTAAATTTGACAACTCCTACTCTCTATGGAGGTCAAAAACAGTTTACTACAGAGTTTATTATACTAGATAAAGGTGTGGCTGTGTCTGAGGCTGGGCTGTGCAGAAGATGTCATTTTATTTGGAATTTTCTTCAAGCATAATGGATCCTTTTGAGTCTGTGTTTCATCCTCTCTGTATCTGTATGGTTTGTGTGAACTTTTAACAAGTAGACACTGGGATCTTCCTGCTCCATGACACTAATGCATATTGCATTGGGCTTAACACAGGATCTCCCTAACCTTTTTGGGGATTGGAGTCATTGGCTCCAGTGCTGAGGTCACATCCATTGCACTTGTTAAAGCCTCATAAAAAAGGGGGAGGGAGTTGCTGGCTCACTGGCTGGGTGATCTGATGTTTCCAGGTCTGGATGCCTTGAATAACTCGTTGATGGTTAATTTAAAGGTCCCATCAGTAACTGGTAGATTTGGATGCAGTTTGCTGTGTAGCAAGTTTCTCTTAACTGTAATTGAATGTCAGATTTTTTACACCATTAAAACTTGAAACTTTGAGTTTATGCAGTTTAGAAACAAGTTGTCTCGCTTCTGTCCTCATCAAAGAAGAAACATCCAGTTCCTTAAAACAGTGTAGTTTGTGAGGCAGGGATGAACAATGTCCTGTAAGTACAGCAAACAACCTCTTCTGAAGGCATAAGCTGAGTGATGTTCAAAAGTATGTGTAACAAGAACCTTCATCTCTGCCCCACTGATAACCCTAGAATAAAAGTTATATTTTGATATGCAATTGACTTTGAACAGGACACAGACTACTCCTGAGTTTAATGGGGTTTTTAATGGGGTAGACTAAAAATACTACAAGGCTACCAACTTGAAACCAGTTTTGTAAGACCTGGATACACATGTTGTGCACCTGGAGAGCAGTCAGTCACTTTGACAGAGTCTAGGAGTTAATGTTGCACTAATGATGGAAATCACTGCCACTCCTTTTTGGTCTGAACTGGTTATAGTAGTGGGGTGCAAACTTTCTGCTTTAATTTGTAGCTGTGGGCAGAAAGGCCAGGTGCACATAGAGATCCTTAAGGTAGCTTTAACCTCAGTTTCACATGGTTTGGTTGGGGCATTTGTTATTTCCTAGAGTGAGAAAGCAGTGTAGGTGTCCCTTGGCGTGAGGCTGCAGTAAGAATCCTCTCCCCAGAGCCCAGGGCTGCCTGTTGCAATAATAATTTGTGCCAGTGCTCTCTGCATGGGTGGTGTTACTGAAGTTACCTCGTTACTGAGGGGAAATGGTTGCTTTGGGTCTCAGAGCAGCTCTTGCAGTCAGGCTCCCACTGATCAGCTGCAGCATGAGCAGTTCCATGGCAAATGATGCTGGGCTGGCAGGGTTTGTGTGAACGGTCACTTTGTACATACATGATACTTTCCTTTGCTCATACCAACCATGGAGATACTTCTCCTAGAGTGCTTAACTTGTCATCTTGCTTTTTGGGTCAGCAACACCGTACCAGCTTACAGCTAGTTAGTGCTGCTTTATCCAAAAACACTGTACAATGTTCTGCTTTTGTGTACATACAGTATATAAACCATGAATTTAGAAAGTACCTTGCTTTTAAAGAAAACTGTATTTAATGTAAAAAAAAAAAAGAAAAACAAAAAAAAAAAACCTTTTAAAAAGGCAGGCACTAATATATTTCTTCTGGTCTTCAAATTACTTTTTTTTTTTTTTTTGTCCATACAAAAATGTTACAACTTCTTCCTTTAAGAATATCTGTTCTTGGGAGCGGTGTTTGTTGCTTTAAATGGCAGCACTTACTGTCATGTGTTGGATGCTAGAACTTCTACATTTTCAGACTTTTTTTTTTTATTGCCTCTGGCTGTTGATAGTACAGTACAAGTGCGATTTCAAGATACCTTGAGATAGTATTTAATCCTAATTAAAAGACATTTATCTGTAATGCTGTTGGCTTTTTATTAATTTGCAAACCTTGGCATTGCTGTGTATGGCTCTGGAGCTGAGATAAGCCTGTCATCATCTCTCCCATGTCCAGAGGTGCAGCACCAGGCTCACACTGTGCTCAGAGGCTCTGCCCAGGAATGTCTCTGGCTCTGTCATTCCCAGGAATGTCTCTCCCATGTCCAGAGGTGCAGCACCAGGCTCACACTGTGCTCAGAGGCTCTGCCCAGGAATGTCTCTGGCTCCCTGCATGGGGCCCTCTGTCAGTACTGGGAGAGCCCAGCCTGAGCTGCAGAGTCTCTCTGGGTTTTCAGTGGGTAGCAGAAGGGGTTGGATGTGGGCAGCTGAAACCTGTAAGCTCTCTCCTCCAAAAGAGCCCTGAAATCCCTCCCCTGGAGGGCAAGACAGGACCATGCACGGTTTAGAGTGAACAAGAAGAAAAGCAAGGAGCTGGAGGCAAAAAGGCAAGTCATGCTGAGGTTTGTGTCAGTCACTTTTTACTGCTTAGCTGCTGCTGCTGCTGGTGGTAAGCACTTAGCCTGGAGCTGAGGCCAGGATGTGCCCTGATTTGGTCCCAGAGTTCACCTGGGCAGCAGAATTCTCTTCAGAGAGAACAAAGCAAGTGCTGTGCTGTGAGAAGCAAGATCCTGACAAGTTCAGTGTACTACAGTCTGGGTGTGCTGCAAGCTATTTTCACACAAAATGTGCAAGTGCATTGAAAACCAAAGTAAAACAGCAGCAGGCCTGCCCCAGTTGAGCCTATTTTACCTGTCATGCATGCATAAATTCCCCTTTCCCCAGTTAGAAGGGAAGCGCCGTGCCCCTCACAGCTCACTTTGGGCAGCTGCCTTCTCCAGGAGTTACTGCAAACACTTTGTGTGGTGAACAGAGCCACTGGCAGTGGCACCGGGTGTCACAACATCACCAGCTTGACTCAGCTCTGCTCTGAATGCACTGGTCCTTTGAGAAAAGCTAAATTACCCCAGGGAGAAACCAGAACAGGTTCTGGGAGGGACTTTGGTGGGAGACAGCAAGGCAGGGTCTTCCTTGGCTCTACTCTCCCAAAAGGAGAAGCAGTGAGCTCGAAACAACTTCCTAATGAAGCCACTTGTCTGCTCTGTGCCATTATCCTTGCTTGTCCCCTCTGCTGTCCTTCCCAGCCCTTGGCTTTGGGCACTTTGTGCCTTGTGCTGTGCCAGTCACAGGTGAGAGGCTGTGGTTTGGAGCAGCTGGATGCAGCCTTTGGGGTAACCAAAGTAGTGGGCAGTGTCAGCAAAGTCATGGGTCTGCTGTCAAAGGGACAAATTTAAGGGCTGGGTCACTGCTTGGTTTGCCACAGAGATGTGCAAGTCCCTGTGCTGACACTGGGACTGTCACCCATGCTCTGTGACAGCAGCACCCCTGCCTTGGGCTCTGCTGTGACCCACAGCTGGGTTCAGAGGGCAGCACCAATGTCAGCTGTACCTGCTTTTGTCCCCTTTGCTTTAAAAAATAAAACTTGTAAACTCACACCACAGCTACACCCACCACCATGTGCAGGTTACCAATGTCAGCTGTACCTGCTTTGGGGTCTTTTGCTCTAAAAAATAAAACTTGTAAACTCACACCACAGCTACACCCACCACCGTGTGCTGGAGGATTTACCAATGTCAGCTGTACATGAAATGGCATCCCAAAAAATAAAACTGTCCCTCAAACACTGCTCCCACCACCGTGTGCTGAGGCTGCCCCATGGGCATCCCAAATCTGTCCCCAAACACTGTTTTACTGAAACATCAGACTGGCTTGAAGCAATGCATTAAACTGCTTGGACTAGTATAGATACAGATATGGCCATGCAATAGAGATAAAAAGTTACAATCTAGTATCCTAAAAATAAGGAACTTGCAAGGAATGAGGGAAAACAAGGCAACACTGGTTCTCCATAATAATTTCTTCTCCCAGCCCTTGTTATTTGCATCTTGTGCCATCTCCACCGTGAAGCTGGTGAGAAACCTGCTCCTTTTGTCCAGGGGGCCAACACTGGCATGGCTCACTGGTGGTCAGATTTGGAGGAGTAATTCCTCATTTCAGCCTCCCCTTCTCTGGAGTTTGGCGTTTTCCCCAGTGCTGGAGTTCAGCCTTTGTGCACATTTGTTTTAAGGGAGCAGCTGCTGGGTGATGGGCCCTGCTCTCACCTGTCCTGCAGCTCTGATCTTTCATCCCTCACAGAGCATTTGAGCAAAAATTCCCCTTGGCTGTGCTCCCCTCGGTGGAAAAAGCCAATTCCCTTGGCCTGGGCAGTTCCCCCCTCCCTTTCCCCAGGGATGTCTGAGCTGCTGTGCCCCCCTCCAGGTCTGCCTGCAGCTCCTTTCCTGCTGTGGCTGCACCCCCTGGCTGGGCAGGAATGTCCTGGGGAGGGACATCCAGGGCTGCTGGCACCTCCTCTGCCCAGGAATGCCCGAAACAAACACTTGGCCTGTGCCATCACCCTCAGTGAAACACCTGCACAGGATGCCTGGCACAGCCTCTAGGGGATGTGGGAACAGCTCTGCTCTAGGGACTACTATAGGTAATATTAAAAAAAGAAAAAAATTAATAATAAAGAAAGCTAAATTAATAATAATATTAATAATGATGATGATGATGATGATGAAAGATTTTATTTTCGTGACCAAAAGTATGGTCCTCGATAGCCACAGTCAAAGAGACAGCGTGGAGGATTTTTGTTACGTGCGCAATTTTATTCACAACTTTATTTCGTGTACATTTTCCCAGAAGCATGAATTATCTCACAGCACAAGTTACAGGGCTGAGGGGCAGCTCTGCCCACAGAGCCTGGGCAGGCCAGCACAGCCCTCTGCTGCCCCAGGGCTGGGCACAGGCTGGGCATGGGCCCCTCTGGCTGTCCCCAGACCCTTCCTGTGCCACTGAGCAGTCAGCTGTGATCCAGATGTGACCCAGCTGTCACCCAGCTGTCACCCAGGTGTCCTTTCCAAACCTGCCTGCATGGACATTATGAAGGAGTCTCCTTCCCCATATAACCCACCCCAGATCCTCCTGCCCATTGCAGTGGTTTGCACTGGGGGGGTTACAAATCCCCAAAGTTCTCAAATCCCATCTCTCAGCAGTGCAAAACTTCGGGAATTTATTTGCAGCCTGTGTCAGGGCAGCCAAACAGGGTCACAGAGTGAGCCCAGAGCACCTGGCAGAGATTTTTGCTTGATGCTTGTAGAGTTTGGCTTCACCCTGAAGAGATCAGAGGTTTTTGGGGTTTAAAAGAAAAGAAAGTGACACTAAAGCTTGGATTGCTCCATGCCTGGGGGCAGTGACTTCCTGCAGGCCTGGTGACGGGAAGAACAAGGCAGGAAGCAGAATCAGCTGCCCCCCAGGCAGTGCCCCAGGGCTGAGCTCCAGGAGCATCCCAGCGCACAAACCACCCCTGCCCCAGCCAGCCACAGCCACAAATGTCCCCTTTGGCCCGGTGTGTCCCTCAGAGGGGACCCAAAAGTCTGCAGGAACCCAAGGTGGGGCAAGCTGGGTGACCCCAGGTGGGGCAGCACTGAGGAGGGGCACCATCCATCCTTGTGCAGGCACCTTCTGCAGATAAAGCTGTGATAGAGCGAGACAGAGATAGAGCTGAGAGAGATCTGGAGATGGAGATGGAGATGGTAGAGATGGAGATGGAGATGATAGAGATGGAGATGAGATGGAGATGGAGATGGAGATGGAGATGGAGATGGAGATGAGATGGAGATGGAGATGGAGATGGAGACAGAGATGATAGAGATGGAGATGGAGATGGAGATGGAGATGGAGATGGAGATGGAGATGGAGATGAGATGGAGATGGAATGGAGATGGAGATGGAGATGGAGATGGAGATGGAGATGAGATGGAGATGGAGATGGAGATGGAGATGGAGATGGAGATGGAGATGGAGATGGAGATGGAGATGAGATGGAGATGGAGATGGAGATGGAGATGGAGATGGAGATGGAGATAGAGATAGAGATAGAGATAGAGATAGAGATAGAGATAGAGATAGAGATAGAGATAGAGATAGAGATAGAGATAGAGATAGAGATAGAGATAGATAGAGATAGATCTGGAGACAAAGCTGTGCTGAGTAGGTCTGGGCAGGTTGCTCAGCCTGGCTGGGTGATTTTCCCCTGGATGAGCAATCCTGTTTTCCTAAAGCCTGCTGACAATATTTCTCCCTGGCAAACACCCTCCCAGGGGTTCTTGTGCCAAAATCCATTTTTACAGGTAGGCTTTGGGTACTGGATAAACAGAGGCTGGGGGGAAGCTCCCCCCTCCCAGCCAAAGAGACCCCACAAAGGGGCACTTTCTGCTGCCCTGGAGCCAGCCCAGGGGGAGATGGGCCAGCTTTCCCTTCCATTCTGGCTGGTGGGACTTGCAGAGGCCACAAAGCCAAGGAAAACCCTGGGGGAGCAGGGGGGCACTGGCAGGGCCAGCGGTGGTGCCAGCCTGGCCAGTCCCAGCCCTGCCCTGGTGCCAAGGGAAGGGCAAAGACTAAAAACAGTGGGAGAAAACAAATATCCTGAGGCTCCAGCTGCTGGATTCCTGCATTTCTGGACTTTTGTGGGACAGTGTTGCTGTGGGAGAGCTGGGGCTTGCTCCCACCACTATGGTGCCTGCTCCAGAGCCAAAGGGACAATTCCTGATGACAATTCACCTCCTGCCCCCCAGGGCTCCCCAAAAGCCCCCAAATCACCATCCCCACCCAGACTCATCCAGCACCAGGGTCTCAGGGACCGGGGCACAGGGGAGGCCAGGGCACAGCCTCAAGCATGGAGGATGTGGGAAATGCCCACAGCTGTGGAGGTGGTGTTGGTTGTACAGAGGAGCTGCTTTGCCCAGCCTCAGGAGCGTTTCTCCCAGCCAGGCTTGGAAAAATCCTGATCCTGCCTTCAACCCCAGGTTGTTTTCAAGGTGAGGAGCTGCAGCCTGGTTCCTGCTGGGCTCCATCCTCCTCATTTCCCTGCTGTGGGCAGCACAAAGTCCCAGCCAGGCCCGCCCAGGCAGGGCTGTGGGTGCTCCCAGGGTGCCAGGGCACAGCTTGGCACACGTGGATAATGGGACTGGAACCTGCCCAGCGCAGCACAGAGGGCTTGCCCACCTCACTGCACCCAGCAGAGCATGCAGGAGTTCCAGCCTGCTGCTGGGTCATCCCAACACCGCAGTTTGGCTCCAGAAGACAAGACCAGCCGCATCTGGCACTGGGAGTTGCAATGTTTGAACATTGCAACAGCAATGTTTGGAGATGTGTGTAAACGCTGTTAGAAAGGGAACCCAGAACCAAAGCACCCTGGAGCAGCTGCTGGCCCGGCTGGTTCCTCATGGCTTTTCCTACCCCAGCCTCTGAGAGCTCTGAGATGCAGCTGGAGCCACACCAGGGCTATGTTCTGTGGCCACCGGGGATCCACAGGGGCAGAGGGTGCCTGGCCCAGCCCTGTGCCCCGGGGCCGCCCTGGGGGCGCTGGGGATTTCCCCATTTTCCCTGCTGGAAAGGGCCGGGAGCAGCTGAGCCTGGCATTCCATGGGTGCCCCAGCCCCGGCAGCAGCCGGGAGAGGTGGCCAGGCTGGGGTGAACATGGGGGGCTTCTGTCTGTCCTTGGGCGCTCTGTCTGTCCGTCCATGGCTGCTCTGTCTGTCCATGGCTGGCTGTCTGTCCTTGGTTGTCTGTCTGTCCTTGGGCGCTCTGTCTGTCCGTCCATGTCTGTCTGTCTGTCTGTCTGTCCTTGGGCGCTCTGTCTGTCCGTCCATGGCTGCTCTGTCTGTCCATGTCTGTCTGTCTGTTTGTCCTTGGGCGCTCTGTCTGTCCATGGTCTGTGTGTCCATGGGCTCCTCTGTCTGTCTGTCCATGGCTGGCTGTCTGTCCTTGGGCTGCTGTTCTGTCTGTCCTTGGGCTGTCTGTCTGTCCATCCATGGCTGCTGCTCTGTCTGTCCTTGGGTTGTCCGTCTGTCCTTGTTCTGCTCTGTCTGTCCATGGCTGTCTGTCTGTCCTTGGGCTGCTGTTCTGTCTGTCCTTGGGCTGCTCTGTCTGTCCATGGCTGGCTGGCTGTCCTTGGGTTGTCCATCTGTCCTTGGGCTGCTCTGTCTGTCCATGGCTGCTCTGCCTGTCCATGTCTGTCTGTCTGTCTGTCCATGTCTGTCTGTCTGTCCTTGGGCTCTCTGTCTGTCTGTCCATGGCTGCTCTGTCTGTCTGGCCATGTCTGTCTGTCTGTCTGTCTGTCCTTGGGCGCTCTGTCTGTCTGTCCATGGCTGCTCTGTCTGTCTGGCCATGTCTGTCTGTCTGTCTGTCCTTGGGCGCTCTGTCTGTCTGTCCATGGCTGCTCTGTCTGTCCCATGTCTGTCTGTCTGTCTGTCCTTGTCTGTCTGTCTGTCCATGGCTGCTCTGTCTGTCCATGGCTGTCTGTCTGTCCTTGGGCTGCTCTGTCTGTCCATGGTCTGTCTGTCCACGGCTGTCTGTCTGTCCCACCCTGCTCCAGCAGCTCTCCCCCCAGCCCATCCATTAAACAGGGGTGGACCCATCCCCGTTCAGGCCGGCGGTGTCCCCGGGGCGGTGACAGCCCTGACCCCTCCCGGCCCCAGCTCCTGAGCAGGGTCTGCATCCCCCGAGCCCCGGCCTCGCACCGGGAGCCGCTGGGATCGGGCCGTTAGGTGGGGCTGTGGTTGCAGGATTGGGATTTGGGTCCCAGACTCCCAGCAGGAGCTGCCCGGGGTCAGCGGGAAATCCTGGGCATCCCTGGCGTGCTCTGAGCCTGGGGATGGGCTCCTTGTGGGATGGGAGCACCACGGGGGCTGTAGGTGGGAGAAGTCCGCAGATTTCCGCTCCTGGTGTTGCAGTTTATCCCCCCCATCGCTCCCCTGTGTGAAAAAATGGGTATTTTATGATTGGCTTTTCGCAAATGTTAAAATGAATATTATATGTGTTGTGTTAGAAAGTAATGCTGTGTTAATTCTCTTAAGTAGTGTGTTAAATATAGTTTTAGGTTATAACATAATGTAAAAATAGAAACTATGTATATGGGGTGTTTTTTAAAGAGAGGAATGAGGTACTCACATCAAGATAGCAGCCGCAGGACACCTGAATCTTTCAGAGAAAGAGAATTTATTGCTCCATTATCAGGAGAAACGAACTTCTTCCCGCCTTGCTCGAGTAGGATGATGATATCAGGATTCAGAGGAAGAAGCTGACACTGACCAGACAGAATCCTGTGTTTGAATGGAATTTATGCATCATGGATGAGGTGTATGAATGTGCAACAGGCTGTTGCTTTTAAGGGTTAATCCTCTGTTAACGTGGGTCCTTTTTAGGCTTATTTTGCCCAGAAAGAGGTATTTGGACTGTCTGTAACTCATTGTTTTTATTGTCTCATATTGTCCTAATTCAAATTGTCCAAATTATTATTCCTGTAATTATATTACTATTTTTATAACCATTTTATTACTATTAAACTTTTAAAATTTTAAAAACAAGCGATTGGTGCTTTTCACACCCTGTAACATCCCTTGGTTTCCCTGGTGTGGCACACAGATCACAGAGACGGGAAATGATCCTGGATCACAGAAACACCTGCCCAGGGCCGTGCTAATCTGCCCACGGCTCTTTTGGCTGCTGGAAGGAGCCTCAGCAGCTCCTGGCCTAACCCACAGAGCTCAGAGGCTGCAGGTGCTGGATAAATGCTCAGGGGGAAAAGAAGACCTTGAAGCTCCAAAACAGCACCAGGCTGAGCAATCCCTGGGGGAACCAGGGAGTCTGGGGCACTGCTGGGGGGATGGAACAGGGAGCAGGGCTTGCCCAGGGTTTTCCAAGCCACAGTGAGACCCCTTTGCCATGGGGCCATCCCATCCCATCCCATCCCATCCCATCCCATCCCATCCCATCCCATCCCATCCCATCCCATCCCATCCCATCCCATCCCATCCCATCCCATCCCATCCCATCCCATCCCATCCCATCCCATCCCTTTTGCAAGCTCAGGAGCCTCTGGGCTGCTGGAGGAGATTTCAGGCGGAGGAGCTGGGCTGGCGCTCGTCCCAGCAGCATCAGGATCTTTCCCACCACAGCGGGAATTTCTGGATCAAGGACCACAGAACCAAACTGCAGGCACCACCATCGGCCTCCTCCCTGCACAGGCACATTCTGTGTAGCAGAAATTCACTTTCCAGCGGGCAAGTTGCAGTCCCTTGGAGGGCAGGAGCACCCGGGAACAGCTGCTGACAACGCTGTCAGAAAGCACCGGGATTTTCGGCAGCTCCCACATCCTGTTATTTGAGGGAATAAAGCCATTCATCCAGCATGAGAAGAAGAAGGGATGCCCTCAGGCTGCACCCAAACACATCCTGCTCTCCCAACACCTGAGTGGGAGGACATCCAGCAGAGCAAGGGCCACGCCAGCCTTTGGGAAGGATGGATCAGCCTGGAGAAATCCCGTGTGGTGCCCCAGGACAGCCACACCACGCCGAGTGGCAATCAAATTCCAGCCCTTCCCATCCTTTAGAAAGCAAAAAACAGCAGACACGGGAGACCAAGGCTGCTGGAGCAGGCAGCACACGTGGCTGCATGAGGGGGGTGAGCAGGAAAAGAAGGAGGAAGCGGAGACAAAGAATTTCCGCACCATCCCTCCAAAGCACTTCCTGAGGAAACGCTCACAGAGACATCCCAGCCCAGGCCCCACACAGCCCCTGGGGAAGGGGCTGAACACAGGGAATGAGGGGGGGACTCACAGCCCACACCCCTGTCAGAACCCAGGAAATTCCTCTGGCTGCCCTGGAGGGCTCCAGACCCTGCCCAGGATGCTCAGAGACCTTGGCACGGAGCCCAAGACCCCTGTGCCTTTGATTGAGCCCTTGGAAAAAACAACTACCAACCTTTATATGAAGGTGAATTTATCACAGGGTGAACAAATAGACTTTTGGGGGTTTCAGAATGGGGGTTCAGGGGACAAGATGGAGGAATCTGGGCGTGTTCAGCCTCTCTCCTTCTTCTTCTTGGCCTCCATCTTCTGCTGTGATGGTGGCACTTTTGGATTGGTTTAGAGTAGAAGCTCACTGTCTGACATAGGTGATAGGTATTGGAAAGTAATTGTAAATATTGTACACATCGTTTTTAGTATAAAAAGATAACACCACCCCGAGGGTGGTCAGTGTGCCTCAGACTGTCTTGCTGAGCAGACCTCAGCTGGACAGGAGAAAGAATTTTATAGATCAGGAACAACAAAGAACCTTGAGACCGAGAACTGAAGAGTTCTGACTCCCTCTTCAAGTGCCGGGCTGGGAAAAGAGACTTTCTAACACATCCCAGGTCACTCTGACCAGCGAGAGACCCTGAGAACCCACAGCAAAAATCCCACCTGAAGTCTCATGGATGTGGGAATGGCGCTTCACCCCAGAACACAGGTGGACCAAACACTCCAGTCTCGGGTTGCTGTTGATATTTGCTGCCCTGAGATGTGCAGGATGTCTCTGTTTCAGCCCACACATCTGAAGAAGGAGTCAAAGCTCTTCACTTTTCGCTGTTGAGGTTGTTTATTAATTCTTATCTATAAAATTTTCTTTCTGCCCAGTGGAGATCTGCTCAGCCTGGCAGCCACAGGCACTCTGACCACCCCTGGGGTGGTGTTGTCTTTTATACTACAAACTATGTATATCATATTTACACTTAATTCCCAATACCTATCACCTATGTTAGACAGTGCACTTCTACTCTAAACCAATCCCAAAGTGCCAACAGCACTGCAGAAAATGGAGAACAAGAAGAAGAAGAAAGAAGAAAGAAGAAAGGCTGGACACGCCTCCATCTTGTCCCCATAACCTCCATTCCAAAAACCCTAAAATCTACATTTTCACCCTGTGATCATTTTATTATTATACTATTTAAGCTTCTGTGACTTTCAGGTCCTCACACAAAGCTGGTAACTCGCTCCAGGGCTGATAATCAATTCCCCAGGTGCTCTGGGCTGCCTGCCAGGGTCTCCGAGCCCCTCAGCGGGGTCCTGGCAACTCTGGACACCCGGAGGGATGAGCTGAATTCCAACACTCCAGGATCCACATCCACAGCCCAGCTCAGCACAAAACCCCTCCCAGCAGCCCAGGGAGCAGCAAACCACCAGCAATGCCTCTGCTCCTCTGCGTGCCCGGAGGGACACCCTCGTTCCAGCCCTTTTCTCCAAGGGAAAAACAGGGAGACAGGCTGCTTGCTTGGGGATTGAGAAATGTCACGTTGGGATAAAAACCTCGGTCCCAGCCCGAGGGGCAGGAAGGCTGGAGCCGCAGGAGAGGCTTCTAAATCCCTGGAGTGATGTGGGAGGAGGCTGGTGCGGTTCCCTGCATCCCACAGGTGACACTGCGCATCCCCCCGAGGCACCACTGACCCTGCACAGGCTTTCAGCCAGCTGCAGACGCTGCTTTTCCTGCTCCCACGGAAAGTTTTGGGTGTAGCTGCATTAGGAAGCAGAGCTGCATTTGTTTCCTGGCCCTGCAGCCCCTGGCAGACCCAGCTCCAGAGGCAGGGAGTGACTCTTGCATATTGGAAAGGTGTGTGGTCAGAGCACCTGGGCGATAATCCCTGTTTTATACATACAGACGTGAAAAATTCCAGGGTTTTTTTTTTTTTTCATTGAATTTCTCCTCATTTTGTGGGCTGTTCATCTCGGGTCCCTGCTGGGTTTTGCAGCTGGCAGCCCCCTGCTCAAGGCTGCTGGACGAGAGGATTTCATTTGGGCTGGGTTAAATAAACCTGTCCCTGTCAGAAGGGAGCATCCCTCACACGTGGGGTGGGAGCAGCCTCTGCCACCACAGGCAGGGCGATACCTCAGGGAACTCTGACATGGAATTATGCCTTTTTTGACACATTAGGGAGCCCTGATATGGGATTGTGCCTTTTTTTAACACATTAGGGAACTCTGACATGGAATTATGCCTTTTTTTGACACATTAGGGAACTCTGATATGGAATTATGCCTTTTTCTGACACATTAGGGAGCCCTGACATGGGATTATGCCTTTTTTTGACACATTAGGGAACCCTGATATGGGATTTTTTTTTTTTTGACACATTAGGGAACCCTGACATGGGACTATGCCTTTTTTTGACACATTAGGGAACCCTGACATGGAATTATGCCTTTTTTTGACACATTAGGGAACCCTGACATGGGATATTTTTTTTTTTGACACATTAGGGAACCCTGACATAGGATTATGCCCTTTTTTTGACACATTAGGGAGCCCTGACATGGGATTGTGCCTTTTTTCGACACATCAAGGAACTCTGACATGGGATTGGGCCTTTTTTTTGACACATTAGGGAACCCTGATATGGAATTATGCCTTTTTTTTGACACATCAGGGAACTCTGATATGGGATTGTGCCTTTTTTTGACACATTAGGGAGCCCTGACATGGAATTATGCCTTTTTTTTTGACACATTAGGGAGCCCTGACATGGGATTATGCCCTTTTTTTCCCCCTTTTTCCCCTGCCTGGTCTGCAGATGGTTGATGCCGTCAGTCAGAGGCGCTTCATTAGACAGCTCATTAGTTAATGATGCCTGTACAGTGTGATTTCTCCTGTCCCCGTGCATGTGACAAGGGGAGCTGGGGAATCCATGGGAATTATTTAAATCACCCACATGCCAAAGCTAAGGCTTAGACACCCCGGCAGGCAAAGGAGCATTAATTCACACAACCAGCACCTCCTGGCACCCTCCCAGCGCCACTGCTGCGCTCCAAAACATTAATAAGGCCCAGAGCAATAATGGGGAACCCTTGAGCCAGCCGGAAGGAGGTGGGGGAGCGGGGTTAAGCATTAATTTGTCAGGAAGATGACGAGAGTATTTACACTGTCAGGAAAGCAGCTCATTAAAGCTGCCCTCATGCGAACACTGGGCTGTGCTTCGTTGGGAGAGCAGAAAGCAAAGGGGGCTGAAACTTGCAGCAGGAGAGCCCCAGCTCAGCTGAGAGGGAATTCAAGGGTAGGGGAAGGGATCTTATTTAAAAAAAAATAAATCTGGGCACAAGTGAGAGAGCCGGCGTTGCAGCTGCGTGGTTTCACCCAGCCTGTTGGGCAGGAGGTGCCAGATGGGAGCTGGCAGGGTTTGATGGAGATGTTCCCCTCTCCTTCCCACAGCGAGGATCAGCCCCTTTCAACCCCATTTCTGTGCAGAAGGATGGTGTGACCGTGCTCACAGGGGTTCTTGGATTTGGGAAGAGACGAGGATCTGACTCCATGTTTCACAAGGCTCGATTTATTATTTTATGATATATATTACATTAAAACTGTTCTAAAAGAATAGAAGAAAAGGTTTCATCAGAAGGCCAGTTAAGAATTGAAAAGAATGATAACAAAGGTTTGTGACTCAGGCTCTGTGTCTGAGCCAGCTGGACTGTGATTGGCCATTATTTAGAAACAATCAACATGGGCCAATCACAGATGCACCTGTTGCATTCCACAGCAGCAGATAACCATTGTTTGCATTTTGTTCCTGAGGCCTCTCAGCTTCTCAGGAGGAAAAATCCTAAGGAAAAGATTTTTCATGAAAGATGTCTGTGACAGGATGGGACTGTGGGGATTCCCAGGTGTGGGGGTGCCCTGCAGCACCCAGCCCTGCCCTGTCACCCCCACGAGTGATACAGGAACCACCCCTGGTGTTGCCCCAAGGCTTCACCCAGTGACCCAGGGGTTCCCCAAGCTTCAGCTGCCAGAGAACCCCCAGAGGGTTCATTTTAAACCTTTGTTAACCTTTGTTACCTTAATACACAATTCCCTGATGCTGGGCATGTGCAGATGTCCAGCAGCCACCCTGCTCTCTGCCTGCACCCCAAGCACCCAAGGAATGAATTTGTCCTTGAAGGAGACCACGGCACCTCCTCGGTGTTCAGTGAAAGGGCTCTGACATCCTCAGGGAAAAGAAACACAAAGTTCCAGACACAAACTACCCCGCTACACTCCCCAGGCATGCAAGGAAGAGGAGCAGCCCCCAAAAAACACCACCAGCCACAACCTGGGTGCCAGGCATGCAGGGAGGACCTGACTTTGCTGCTGGTCCCAGTGGCACCGGGTGCAGGTGGGCACTTCCCCACTTGGTCACTTGTTAGGGGGAATTGGGAATGTTCTAGTTTTTAAATCAAATTTAAATTTCAGTTTTTAAATAAAGCTGGAAGTCTCCCCCTCTGAGGGGTGGGAGGGTCAGGGGGGTCTCTGGTGTTCCCTGTTTGGAAAGACAGGAGTCTGCTAAGGAAGGCAGGAACCTCTCCTGAAATGGAGAATGTTAACCCTCCCCATCCCTCCCAATTGCTATAAATTTGAGATTAAGGGGCTCTCAGGCAAAAATATGGGAGCAGAAAATAACAGTTCTTTAATTGGGCAAAGAAAAATAAAAGGATAAAATAAACAATGCAGTGCACTAGAACAGCCCTGACAGAGTCAGAACCCAGCCTGACACCCTGTGGGTGTTGGTGGCAGTCCCACTGGAAATGTGGCTGCAGCCCTCCTGCAGTGTCAGGGGGGGTTCTGCTGGAGCAAGGGGGATCTGTAGAGAAGGATGGATTCTTCCTCTGAAGATCCAGTGGAAGGAGAGGCAGCTGCTGTTCCTCTGGGGAATCCCGTGGAGAAAGCCGTGCTGGTGTCTCACAAACCTCTGGATTATATCTGGGTAGGAATGCTTGGCTCCTCCCTCTGGGCAGAGCATCTCCCAATGGGATGTTACAGTTCTTATCAGCCATGCAGTGACATTCAATAGCTGTTATCAGCAATGTCCCCTCCCGAGGGAGGTGTGAATGTGGTCACTCAAAGAGAGAGATAAAGCAAGCTGCCCACTTGACAAAGGTAATCTGCCACACAGATGGGAATGGAAAACATCTTGCACGGCAATCTGGAACACCTGGGGATCCCAGCACTGTGCCAAGGGATGGGCAGGAGGTGGGGCAGCCAGCTGGGAACCCTCCCTGCTCCATTTCACCCCCACGCTGGTGCTGTTGGACACTGACTGGGCAGCACAATCCATCAGGAAGGCAGCCTGGATGGGAGCAGCAGGGATGGGAGCAGGGATGGGAGCAGCAGGGATGGGAGCAGCAGGGATGCTCCTCACACAACCAGGAATGCTGAGCCCCAGCCCCCACTGCAGGGCTGGGCTCCCCCAGGGCACCGAGACCCTCAGAGGGAGCATCCCAGGAGGCTGAGCCTGGAAAAGCAGTGGATTCACCCTGGTGGCTGCAGGGCTGCTGGGACCCCACTCTGTGCACCCACTCAGCTCCCAAATTCCCCCGTGGCCCTATTGCCACCACTGCTGTCCCCCCCATCCCAGAGCATCCTCCAGCCCCCTCTGGGATGCTGAACTGCCTGGTTTTGCTGGGAGCTGCTCAGGAGCCAGCAGGAAAAGACAGAGGGGGACTGGTGACAAATCTGCTGCTCTGGCCACGGCACAGAGTGACTGAGGAGAGGCAGGGAGGGGTAACATCTTTTATGGGACCAATTTATAGGTTGGGGAAAAGGCTTCTGGGCACAGCACCCTGCCCTAGGAGGATGTATGTGCTTCCTCTGGGGCAGCATCCATTAAAGGGATGGATTTGGACAGGGTGGTGAGGAGCAGCAGCACACGAACCCTAAAATAGGCACGACCGTGTTTCTTTCTGTCTGGTTCAGCTTGCACTGGAGTTCCTGCTGCTCCTCCAGCAGCTTCCCCAAGGGAGAGGGGATTCCCTCCAGCACCAAGCCCACTTCAATCCCAAAGCTGGCCCAGTGTGGGGGGCTCAGGCTGCAGAGCCATTCCTGCCCTCCAGGTCAGTGATCTGCCATTCCTGGAAATGTTGTACAGACACCAAACCCCTCACATGGCTTCCATGCTTCTCATCTCCCCCTGTCAGCCTTTATATTATTTTATATATATATATATATATAAAATATACCTATATATATGTGTACATATATATATACACACACATATATATGTATATATATGTATATGTGTGTATATATGTATATATATGTATGTGTATACACATATATATATGTGTATATATGTATGCATATGTATATATATGTATGTGTATATATTCAAATTTTGCACCCCAAGGAGTAGGGAAATGCCCAGGGAAAACCCAAATGACAAAAATTAGGGGTGGGTGCGTGGCAAGGGGAGGTGACAAGTGCTGAATTCTGGCTCAGGAAGTCAGAGAGACGAGAGAGGGAGCAAACACAGGTGGATGGAAATGAAGGAGCATTTTTTGGTCTTGTCTCTGAAATCCTGGCCTTTTCTGCAGCCACCATCATCTGCAGAAGGGAGGTGGGGAAGGGACAGGGAAGGGACAGGAAAAGCAGGATATCAGCAGTGCAGTGCAGCTGGATGTCCCCAAAGCAGACTTGCAGTCCCCTGGGGTGGCATCCAGGTTTTTGTTCCCATCTCTGTCCCACTGAGCTGTGCAATAAAGTGTTGAGTTTTTATTTAAATTCTGATCCAATACCTGTGACTTTAGGCCCATTCCTTGCTGTTGCCATCAGTCCCTGCCCACCAGGACATGCCACTCCAACACAGAGCACAGCAACACCCCGACCCTTGGGCTCCCACAGGAAATATTTGGCATCTTCCCTGCCACACTCAGGCAAGACAAATATTCCTTCCTTTGATTTGTTTCAGACACAGCAGCCACAAGCCTCATCCTCTGGCCTCTTGTTTGGTGTGATAAGGCTGGCTCAGAGGAAGGCAGGGATCCATCTTTCTCCGTGCCAGGCAGCCTCAGCACACGTGCTGAGCAAACACCCTCGGTTTGTCCCCCTTGCTACCCAAAACCACCTCCCAGCCCTGTCGCCTCCTCCTTTCCAGCCCCAGCTGCCATTTTCTCCAGTGCTGGTGCCCTGGGGGGGCTGCAGGGACCTTTGCTGTCGCTCACCCAGCCAGGTGATGCCACTGCCCTCGAGGCCCTGCCAAACACAGCAGCTCCTGGGAAAACCTCCCCTTGGGCTCAATATCCCACACTGTTGGCAATGGAGCCCTGTGCTCTGTTAAATCACTTTTTCCTGCACTCTAAGACATCTCTGAGTCGACTCAGCCCCAGGCAGGCTTTGTCCCATGTGAATCTTTAACCCTCATTTCTTTTTGCCTTGTTGCTGGGAGAAAACTGCCCAAGCTGTCTCCGTGCACACCAAGCAACCCCTCCTCAGGAATTCTTCAGGAATTCTTCAGAACCTCTGCTCCCTGGATATGTGCATAAGGGCAGGAGCAGTTTTCAATTATTTAGAAAAGTAATCTGTTGCAGAATCATCACAGAGTGGTTTGGGTTGGAAGGGACCCTAAAGATCACCCAGTTCCAACCCTCCACTAGAGAAGGACACCTTCCAACAGAGGAGCTTGCTCAGAGCCCCATCCAATGCAGCTTTGAACACTTCCAGGGATGGAGCATCCAGAACTTCTCTGGGCAACCTGTGCCAGGGCCTCACCACCCTCACAGTAAAGAATTTCTTCCCAATATCTAACCAAAACCAAAGCCAAAACCAAAACCCTGTCAGTCTAAAGCCATCACCCTTTGTCCTGTCACTACAGGCCCTTGCAAAAAAACAAAAACAACCCTCTCCAGCTCTTTTTTAAGGTCTCCTTTAAGTGCTGCAAAGTCTCCCCAGAGCCTTTTCTTCTCCAAGCTGGACAACCAGCTCTCCTGTCTCCAGCAAGTCCAGGTCCTTCCTGCCCTGGTGTTCCCACAGCTGGATGCAGCCCTGCAGGTGGGGTCTCTCCAGAGCAGAGCAGCAGAATCCGGTGATTTTCACCTACAGAAGTCATTTGTGCAGTTAAAACAAATTAAATGGGAACACAAGGAGTCATTTTAGCAACTGTTTGCGTGGCTGGAGGTCGGAGAGCGTGGCTGACCCTGCGGGGATGCAGCCCAGGGCCAGGTTGGTCTGCTCTCCAACCCGAGGCACAGCAAAGGGAGCTCCTGGGGAGCAGAGCTTGGCCAGGTTCCCATGGGAATGCTTCCCACAGCCCTGCCTTGCTGTGAGCGAGCACCTGGATCAGCTGGCAGCACATTCCCTCTCACTGCAGCCTCGGGAGCAGCTCCCTGGCTGGGTGCAGGACTGGGGAGGAGCCTTGGGACAGGGGACACCTGGGTTGGGATGGGAGCTTGAAGCTTTTCACCCGAAACAGCCTCAGCCTTGTCACTGCAAGGGATGCTCCTGGGGATTTCGGAGCAGCCAAGCAGGGGAAAGCAGCCTGGAGCATCCTGTGAAAGGCAGACCCTGCCCAGAGCAGCCCTGAGATGGTTTTTGCTGGAGCATCCCATTGTGGTGGCCATGAAAGGAAAACCTTCCTTAGGAAGCATGTGGATTGAAGTGGCTCCTCTCAGTGCTGGATTTACTCTGGAACAGCTTTAATAGGGCACCACTGCCCTTGCTGTTTCTTCCAAGAAATGCTCAGAATTCCCCAGCCTCCTGCTCTCCAACAATTGCCTACAATTTTGACTGCTACACAGAAGTCATTTGTGCAGTTAAAACAACTTAAATGGGAACACAAGGAGTCATTTTAACAACTGTTTGCATAGCTGGAAGTGGGAGAGTATGGCTAACCTGGAGATGGGAGAGCTGACCTCTTATCTGGAGCACAGGGCTGAGAACTTCCCGCTCTCCTCCTCATGTGTCATATGGAAAGGAGAAGGAGCAAACCAGCTCCCCTTAACTGTGTAGAGCGGTGCTTATGGTCTCCCCAATTAACTAGAGCACATCTACACATTAATTAGCTCTTTGTGCCCAGTTATTCCATTTCTAGCCCTGATTACATCCCTCTGTCCATGGGACATCTCCCCATCACTGCGAGGCCAAGGCGTCTGCACGGATGGGAAAATGGAGCCCAGGTGGCTCAGCTCCTTCCTAGGGCTGCATTTCTGCCTCAGAGATGCTGTGTAACCTTGGAGAATAACAACAGCAGCAGAAAATAATAAGCCTTTCACACAGGGCAGTTATGAAAAATTGAGCTGCTTCTGGAAGAAATAAATGGAGTGGCTCAAAGGAGAGCTGCAGCGGTCAGCTCAGCTGTGGCACAGCCCCACCACCCCCAAGCTTCCAGCAGATCCTCTCAGCATTTCTTCAGTGCCTCTAAAGCATCCTTTCAGCCCATTCCACCTCTGCAGCTGGAGCCAGCCCCAGATATCCCGGGAGGGAGCATCCCTGCCATCCATCCAGCACAGCTGCCCACGCCGGGTCTGCGGCTTGGCGAACGCAGGAGCATCGCTGGCTCTTGGGGAGGAGAGAAAACCATCCTCCCCCTTGCCATTTCTGCCTGCCTGAAATGAGGTCTGGAGACTGAACATCTGCTGAGTGTGCCAGCCAGGCAAGGCCAGGCTCCCCTGGTTTGTGGCAGAGGCACAGTCCGTCCCAGAGAGCCCGGTTTCCATGTGTAGCCTGGAGACACACACATGGCCCTGGCTTCCCAGCTGAAAGGGAAGCAGGGCAGGGCAAGGAAAGCAGCAGAAAGGAAAAAAATGGGGATGGAGGCTGGAGCAGAGCACCCACAGAGCGTCTGAAACCATCCAGCAGCCGTCCAGGTGCTGCCTGTCCCAGCTTGGGGCTCAGCCTCTGCCTTCTGAAATCCAAGCCTGGCGTCACCGAGGCACGGGGGGATTCATGGATGGCAGTGGAAATGCAGGAGCAGGCAGCACAGCCAAGCTCATTCAGCACAGCAGAGGGATAAATAGAGAGCAAACAGCCCACTGCATGCTAATTTCCCACGAGGATCAATTAACTGTAGTTAAAAAATATATTTTTAATGTCACGGTCTTCAACTGTCAGTGGCTGATTGCAGTCACAAAGTGGAGCCAAAATCCTCAGTCAAAAAATGTTGGTTCCTCATTAAAAAAAAATATTTGGCTGCCAATATCAGCACCAGGCAGCCCTGTACCCAACAGAGACACAGGAACCAGCACAGGGGACACCAAGAACAGGCCCAATGCCAAAAGAGTGTTATGACATTTTATTAAATAAAATATGCTTATTTAGCCACCTCTAAATAAGGTGGGTGTATTTCCCACTGTTTGAATCTGTTCAGCTATGCAACAACATCATTATTAACATCTAGGCAAGCATTTTGAGCAGCAGGGAGCTCAGCAACGTTGCTGAAAGCTGATTTCCATCAGCAGGAATGCTCTCCTCTCCCAGCTTCCCAGGAGAGACCTCTATGGTCCCACCTGAATTCCTGCTCTGCCAACACTGGAGCATCAATTCCAACTTCCAGAGGATCTGTAGTGGGAGGAGGGTGCATTTCAGGAGCTGAACCCCTCCTCTCCTGGGTAAATCTCACCTGGTGGCTCTTTGGAGTGTGTTGCAAACAATTAAAACTGTCCCAGTCACGCTGCCAAGGCATAAAAGCAGCAACCTCGTGTTTAGGAGAGAAAACAAAAATTCAGAAGTGATGTAACTTGCCCAGAAGAATTGAAAAAGTCATTCTTGGGGCAAGGCTGGAAGGGAAATCCTGCTCCTGGGCTCACAGAGAGGGCTGGGTGTCTATTCCCAGCGCTGACTGCATCCCCAGTCCTCACTTTCCGCTCCTTTGAGTCTCCATCACACTTTTGCTCCACCCTGTGGTTTGTTGTACTTGGTCCTGAGTTTATTTGATATGGAAACTCCTCCAGCGTGCTCTTCCTCAGCTTGTGAAGCCCTGGCCACAGCTGTGCCATTGTACAAACACCTGCGGGTATTTTATTGGTTCATTTTGTTTTGGCTGCCTTCACCCCAAAGCTACAGCTCAGCTCCTTGCAGGTTTCACCCAGGGGCTGAGGTTTGGCACCCAGCAGCTCCCTGCACCCATGGGATACAGCGGTGGGTGCTCTGTGAATCCCCACAGTGCTGGGATAAAATCAGCACCAACAAACACATCACGATTAGGGCAGCTGAAGGAGTGATCCCGCGGACAGCAGCAGCACCGTAATAAAATAAATGAAATAAATGAATAAAAGCAGTTCCATGTGGTGCCAGTCAGCTCACAATGGACCTCATCTGCTGCCTGCTCACTTCACTTAAAAGTGAGCTGCAGATAGCAGAGCCATCTTCATCCATCTGGCAGTAAAACCCACAACCCCACGGGTTTGTGCAGCCCCAAATCCAGCCAGGAGCTGTGTCTTGGTTTGGAAAGACAGGTGCCTGCTAAGGAAGGCAGGAGCCTCCCCTGAAATGGAGAATGTAAACCCTCCCCACCCCTCCAAATTGCTATAAATTTTAAATTAAGGGGCTCTCAGGCAAAAATATGGGAGCAGGAAATAACAGTTCTTTAATTGGGAAAAGAAAAAATAAAAGAATAAAATAAACAATGCAGTACACTAGAACAACACTGACAGAGTCAGGACCCAGCCTGACACCCTGTGGGTGTTGGTGGCAGTCCCATTGGAAATGTGGCTGCAGCCCTCCTGCAGTGTCAGGGGGGGTTCTGCTGGACCAAGGGGGATCTGTAGAGAAGGATGGATTCTTCCTCTGAAGATCCAGTGGAAGGAGAGACAGCTGCTGTTCCTCTGGGGAATCCCGTGGAGAAAGCCGTGCTGGTGTCTCACAAACCTCTGGATTATATCTGGGTAGGAACGCTTGGCTCCTCCCTCTGGGCGGAGCATCTCCCAATGGGATGTTACAGTTCTTATCAGCCATGCAGTGACATTCAATAGCTGTTATCAGCAATGTCCCCTCCCGAGGGAGGTGTGAATGTGGTCACTCAAAGAGAGAGATAAAGCAAGCTGCCCACTTGACAAAGGTAATCTGCCACACAGATGGGAATGGAAAACATCTTGCACGGCACTCTTCAACAAGCTGCTGGAACTGGGCACTTGCTCTGCCCCTGGCTTTTCTCATCTCCCTCACACACCATCTCTGCAAAGGCAAACGCCCTGAGCTGAGCTGCCCTGCAGAGCACGTGCTGGAATCCCACCAGGATGGAAGGCTGCTGGAGAAACAAAATTCATTTTCTTATATTTGGTACAAGAAGCCCAAGAAAGAAATCCTCGTTAGAAGTGTGCTGTGCCTGTCTCAGGGCTGTGAAGGCGGCTCTCAGAGGAGGTGAGGAGAGGGCAGGGCAGAGCAGGAGGGACAGAAATCTCTTCACAGGCTCTGCAGAAAGTGCCTGGGCTGGGCCCTGGGTGATGAACGTGAGCTCCGCACTTGGGTTGGTGCCACTCAAACCCTGTACAGCAGTAAAAATGTTTCTTCTTTCTGAAGAATCCACAATAACTTTTGCCACTTAAAAAAAAATACAGAAAAGGCAATAATACCAAGTAAACCTAGGGCAACCTACCTTTAACCCTATAGAAAAATAAAATAGTCCTATAGAAAGATAAAAGTATAGAGTTATATATATAAAGCTAGCAGCAGCCTTCCATCATAATTCTCCATTCCTCTCCCCTTGTGACATTGGTATGAGATTGAGGAAGTGTTTTTTAATATGTCTAAATATATAATTATCATAAATATATTATAATTTAAGCATTAAAAAAACATCTAACATCACATGCTTTAATAATGACATATTATTATTATATATTTTAGTATGCACATATATAATTACATACAATGTATTTACAATAAATATATGTATATATAGCACTGGTTTTATTTTTATAATAACATATTTTATTTTATATATTTTTATTATAATAACTTTTTTATTATTATTATATTTATGCATATATAATCACATACATTTAAATAATGTATATATAACACTGTTTTTATTTTTATAATAACATATTTTATTTTATTTATTTTATTTATTTTTATTTTATTTTATTTTATTATAATAACTTTAATAATAACATATTATTATTATATATTTAGTATGCACATATATAATTACATACACTATATTTACAATAAATATATGTATATATAACACTGATTTTATTTTTATAATATCTTTTATTTTATAGATATTTTTTTTATTTTCAATAAATATATTTTATAATAACATATTATTATATATAATGCACTATATAATGTTTTTAAATTATTTATATAACACTGTTTTTATTTTTACTTTTTATATTTTATTTTATATTTTTAATAATTTTTTTATTTATATGCACATATATTTTTATTATATATAACACTGGTTTTATTTTTATAACATATTTTATTTTATATTTTTATTTTTTTATATTATTTTATTATAGTAACGTTAATAATAACATATTATTATATATTTAGTATGCACATATATAATTACATACACTATATTTACAATAAATATATGTATATATAACACTGGTTTTGTTGTGGGTGGGTGCAGTGGCAGGAGAGGGAGCCTGTGCAGGGCAGGACCCTCTGCTCCTTTCAGACAGGGAATTCTGTGGCCCTCCTGTGCTCCAGGGAGCAGGGCTATGGATGTGCAGAGAGGGGCAGGGCAGGGCAGCAGGGCAGAGGAGAGGAAAACTGATGGCAGGAAGGGAATTGCGCCTCTCTGACATGCAGGGAGAGCACACAAGCCACCCTGACACGGAGTTTGGGTGACCCAGGCTTCCCAGGCTCGCTATGTTCCTTCCCTGCTGCTGGGAGCACATTCCCTGGGCAGCTCCAGTGTTAGCTCTGGAGTGTTCTACAGCATCTCCTGAGGCTCAGGAAAGGCAGAGCAGGGGAACAGCTCAGTGCCAGCAGCAGCAGCAGCAGAGCCAGAGCAGCTCCTCCCTGGCAGGGCAGGAGCAGATGTGTTTCCATGGAGCTGCTCCATCCCAGCTCCACGGTGCTCCTGGGTGCACTGTGACCCCTGTCTGCACCCACAGCCGGGGTTTGCACATGGCAGAGAGGGGCTGCTGCACTCTGTGCTCTTCTAGCAGTGCCCAGGATGGCTTAAAAATAGGCTGTGTGAACTTGAATGCTGCCCTGTTAGTGTTTATTAATTTATTGAATAAACACCAGCGAGGTTAGGATGCTGTCTGTGGCTTTGGCTTCTCTTTTCCACAGCATTCAAAGCAATTACTTTCATGAGAGCAAATGGTCCATTTAGCTGGAGAGCCTATAAGGCAGAAATGAGATCAGATTCCTGAGCAGATGTGCCCTCCTCTAGAGGGATTCAGTGTCTGCGAGGCTTCACGGTGACACCAGGCAGAAAACATCTCTCAGCTCACTGTGTGCGAGCTGCAGAGCTGCAGGTTTCATCAAAGAGCCGCTTCCACCCTTCAAAACGAGGACAAATATCATCATTTTAAAGCATTTCATGCCCCAGGGAAGGGCAAGGAGAAAGGATTTCTTTCTCTTGGGGGGCAGGGATGGCATCACCACAAAAGCCCCTAACCCCGGCCCACTAAATGAGTCCCTCTTCCTCAACAATGCAAAGAAAATGCTTCTGCTCACTTTTGGCACACACAGACGTGAGGAGGGGGCTGGAGGGAGCCCAGAGCCACTGCATGGCCCCACACTGTGTAACACTTTCCCTCGCTGGTGCTGCGCTGTCTCAGGAAACACCTGAGCTCCCACCCAGCTCAGTTCCAGCCCAGCCAGGAGCAAGTCACAGCTCCCTGGTGTCACTGCAGCAGCTGCTCCAAGAGCCAGCACTGCAAACCATGGCTTGGGCCATGCCCTGGGAACAAGGCAAAACCCTCCTGCAACAACAGACCATAACTACTGCTATGGCACTCTCTATTTCCAAAACTGCCATTTAGCTGTATCAGTATAATGAGAAAGAAGAGGATCCATTCTGAGAGGTTTTCTGGCCCAAACTCTGTCCTTAAATTGAGAGATGTGATTTCTGTGTCAGCAGACAGGCTCTCCCTTTTGTGAATTAGAAATCAGCATTGAGAGTCATCATAAGGGACTGCTTAAAACTTGAATATATCGGAGGGAATGCCAGGAAAACAGTGCATCCATCCACAGCAGGATCCCCCAGACCAGCTCCTGGGACTGCTCCTGCTGCTCACATCTGCCTGCTAAGGCCCAGCTACCACCCTGTCCCCCAGGCAGAGCAGTGCTGCCCTCAGCCTGCCCCCCGTGTGTCACTGTTAGGTTGGATGTGACACACACACGGGATCAGGGTCTAAGAAGAAAAATTTTTTTATTCTGTGTGTTCTCTAGCTTATATATTCTTAACTGAATGGGTTAAGAATCTTAGGTTATTAACTACATCACAATAACTTATTACATTCATTGGTGCAAAGCAATTAACATCAATATAATTGGCAAAAGTTTTACAGAAATTTAATAAGGCACGTATACACATCTACTTATGCACATAGTGTAACTTACAGAAATTTTCATGTATCTTTTCTAATCTGTTTCTATGCTGACAGCCTTGTCTTCTTCTTTGCTATTGGTACACTCAAAAATCATCAATTGTTATTTCTTCTATTAACTCAGCTTTTCTTGCAGGCCAGCTGCCAAGCCCCTCCATACCCATGCTCCAAATGCTGCCCACAGCCCCAGGATCTGCTGGAGAAGTGTCCCCTCCTCGGAGCATCTTCCCCACCCTTGGCCCAGCGGGCTGCAGATGGCAGGAGGCACAAAGGAAAAGCCACCATCCATCCATCCATCCATGCATCCAGCCCTCCATCCATCCATCTGTCCATCCATCCACCTACCCGTCCATCCATCCATCCATCCATCCATCCATCCATCCATCCATCCATCCATCCATCCATCCATCCATCCATCCATCCATCCTCCATCCATCCTTCCACATATCTATCCATCCATCCATCCATCCTCCATCCATCCTTCCACATATCTATCCATCCATCCATCCATCCATCCATCCATCCAGGCAGTGCACGGCCCTTGTGCCGCTCCTGCCTGCTCCCACTCCCTCCCTGGCCAATCCCAAGCCTGGAGCCCCTGGATGTGCAGACCAGACCCTGGCAGCCCTCCTGAGCCCCTCCTGACCCAGCATGGGGCTGTTAGGATCACTCCAGGCTCGGGGACACGCAGCCCCTCTGCAGGAGCCAGTGCCGGGGTTGCTCCCAGCCCATCCTGCCAAGCCCTGCTCCTCAGGGCAGCATCCATGGCCATGTGTTCTCCTGGCAGCGCTCCCAGCCCGGCCTCCTGACAGGGCTCAGCTGCCAGGCACTGATGCAGAGGGAGAGGGAGGCTGGGCAGCTCCTCCAGGCCTCCTGCTCCTCCAGCCCCGGGAAAATAAAGGAACATCCCTCACCTGCTGCTGACTGAGGTGCTGTCTCAGATTCCTCACCTGCTGCTGACTGAGGTGCTGTCTCAGCCTCTCCTCAAAGCAGGCACAAGATGAAGGCAGAAGGGAGAATTTACCCCTCACCAACTCAACTAAAGTTTTCCACAATCACACCATTTCTTGCAAATCTAGGTTGGCAGGAGCGGAGAGCAACTGCCCAGGGGCAAACCCAAGGGTCAGCATTTATCACAGAGGAACGTGGGATTAGCTCTCACTCACTCTGGGGTGCAGAGGCATTTTCCACAGATATTTTCCAGCTGGGATTTGCTTGGGATGCCTCCATGGAACAGCACACACATGATCACAAAGAAGAACTGAGGGCAGCTCCTCTCAAGGGAGCAGGGTGAGAGTCCTCAGTCCTGCCGCCATCGGGAGACACGAGTGGTTGCCAGAGCTGTAGGGATTTTTTTTTCTTTTACAGGATTATTTTTTTTTTAAACTTGAATCTTTCTGACATCACAAGAGCTTTCAGTAACATAAAGCCCCCCTGCTGCTGGAGACCCTGCTGTGTGTAATAGCCTGCCTGCAGAAGGAGATGAGGGGGATGCTGCTGGCAGGGGACACAACAGCAGAGCATGCGAGCGCACGTCTCAAATCACACAGAAGCCTAAAAATGTGTTCTCAAGAGAGATGGACAGAAAATCCAGGCTTATTTCCCACTGAAGAGCAATTATGGTGTTGACTTGGAGAGCACACACACCCCCTGCCTTTGACCCCAACCTTGTTTTTTGCGGGATTTTACCCCCATGTCCTGATCTTTGGTGTTACTGCTGCGGAGGGACAGTAAGGATCGCCACCAAGGAAAAAGCAGAAAGCTTCAGCTTCGGTGTGCTGCAGCTGAGAGCATTCCTGAACATTTTGCAGCCATTTCTCAGAATCAGACAAGTCTCTTTGTTTAAAATAAGTAATTTCTTGTATATTTATTTAGTTTTTGATCATGTAACAGGTAATATTCCCAGGAAGGCAATCAAAAAGGTAGCTTACATTAAGATCCTATAATCCCATGCAGTCCTAACAATCCCTTTTTAACACTCCTATTTACAGATGTAAAGCTTTTTACACACTCAGCTATCTTTTTGACATTGTATTACCAAGGTCTAAAGATCTAAGCCTCCTCACAGATTAAGAAAAAAAGAAATATATAAACAGTGGCTTTCTGTTCAACAAAATACTTGGAGGCCAACCTGCCACAAACAGGTCTGCAACATCCACTTAGAGCAAAAACATCTCATCACTGAGGATGAGTCATTACACAAAGTAAAAGCTGAGCAAACAGCTCCTCAATGTCCTCCTGATCTGGACCAGGGGGGAAAAAAGAACCCAACAACTATCCTGACACTAGAATCCCTCCTCTTAATTCCAGCCTTTGAAACCAAGTTTCTGAAAAGTGTTATTAAGTTCTTACTGCTATGAAGGCCAAGAAAAGTCATGTGGGTTTTTTTTTGCCAGAGCAAGAAATAAAATCACAGTGAACAAAATATTTGACCAGAACATTGCCTGTATTTTATTAAACCTTGAATCTTAAAGTTAAGCTCCAGATCTTCAGGGCAAGTGGACATGCAGAGACCAAAAATGTTGGCACAGGGAGCATGGATGTGAGACACACTTCTTTCACTTAAAAAGGTGGCATCTGGTGCCTGGATTAGGATCACCTCATAGCTACTGCCAGGTGGGATAAAGGGCTGGAGGAACACAGCCCAGAGAGGCAACACTAAAACATAAGTACACCCATATTAGTTAATTTAGAGTCAGCAAGTTACTTTCCTAAATAAAATCTGAAATGCTGGGCTTAAGCTCCCTCTTAGTCAAGCTCTCAAGAACAGCTCATTGAATTTGATAAAGCCACATAAGAGAGACTGATCTTGTGTCTGAAATTATTTCCCACTATGTTAATTTTTGGCTCTGATAAGCAAGTTGGCTTTTTGTGTTGCTGATACAAAGCAACCAACTTAAAATAAGGTTTTGTATTTACTCTGGAGGAAACAGCAAGTAAATACAGCTACTAAAATACAAATATTAAACA
This sequence comes from Emberiza elegans, assembly GCA_024865655.1. Taxonomy (NCBI): domain Eukaryota; kingdom Metazoa; phylum Chordata; class Aves; order Passeriformes; family Fringillidae; genus Emberiza; species Emberiza elegans. The sequence continues at coordinate 2,395,147 of JALJVW010000184.1, read as the reverse complement.
CAGACCTAAAAACCAACTTACCACATACACATTATAAAGGACTTCACCAAAATAATTCAGAAATTGGGCACTGGACATACATCAAAAGTCTTAAAGAGATGCTCAACTTCTGAATGACTGGTACTAACAAGGAGCCACTTCACATCCATCCCTCCACTCAGCACAGTTAAACTGCTCCACAGAAGCACATCCACAGGACCAGAACTTGTTTCTGGTGTTCAAAATCTCAGCTGTAGCTGCATTGCCCAGGAAACAGAAAAATTGGTATTGGAGGAAAAGGAGAGGAAGACTTAAACTATTTTGGAAACTGAAGTATCTTGGCATTACTTCAGGCACAGACAGCTAAAGGATTCACCTGCGTTTCTAGGACCACAATTTTCAGATAGGTGAAGTTTATCCCCAAGCTGGAGGCAAAGCACTGAACGCTAAAATGTTATCTGCTCAGATTCCTGATCCCCTCATCTTCTGTTAGGATTTCCTCTGCCTTGAACTATTTAACTGCACTGTCAGTTAAACTGGGATACTCCTCACCCCAATTCTCTCAAAGAGAGAGAACTCAGTATGTCATTTGAGTACCAAAATTTTGAGATTTGGTTTCCTAATATTCCTAAGAAAGAAAAACACCCGAAGTTCCTTATCTATACTTCAGTCCCAGATTAATTAATAAAAAACTCCCAGCCTAATTACCTGTTTGTGTAGGTGCTTGCAGCACTACTGACTGATAGGTGACACAGAATTCTGAAGTACAGGACAAAACAAGTAGTTAATTATATTGAAATGCATTGATAGCAAGTTTAACAGGCTTTGTTATCAAGTAGACAGAAGTGACATCCTAAATCAGTTCCATCTCAGTTGCTCACCTTTTGCATTTCTGTTGTTCTGGGTGCTCCAAGACGAGTCTTCCTTAATTTTTAGTTGATAGCTATGAACTGCTTGGGATCAAAAGGATGTGATCACATTTTGTCTAGCATTAGTCTTGCCTGTGACAAGCTACTCCATTTAAATAGACTTTACTTTGCACAACCCCAGCAGACAGCATTCATTACCAAAGCCGAGCAAGTTATGAATAATGTGATTTATTCTGTAATTTTTGGCTCTCTGTTCAAGATACCAAAGCAGATAATATATCTCTATTAATCCTCTTTGGAAATCTTCAGACAAATTCACTTGTGTTTAGAGCTCACTCAAAACCTCTCTAAAGAAGTTAGCAGCAAATAAGCTCTGCAGGAGCCCTGGCATGGAGGTGAAATCTGTTCACCACCCACTTTTTTTTTCTGTGGAGCTCATTTCATTATCTACAAGAGCTATCAAGAACTACAGCACATAACTCATTTCCAGACTGGTCTGCCAGAGCCCTTAAACAAATTTCAAGGGGAAAAATTAAAACCAGGTTTTCACAGGACAGGATTTCAGCAGTAAATGTCTTCATGTGAACTTCCATCAGCAATTGTGGGAGAATGTAAAAACACAGTTGGTTTGAAATGTGTGAACCTGTCCAAGTACTGCTTCTGTGAAGAATTGTAACAAAAATGGTACAAAAGTGTATTTTAGATTGGAGTGTACAAGTTGAAACTAATCACACAGGTGGACTAAGCTCTCAAAAATGCTAGAGGGTGTGATGGAAACAGAAAGGTAGTCAACCAAAAAGGGAACACCTACAAACCAAGAAACCAATGGAGTGAAAAAGGGTAGAAAAAAACCCCAAAACAAAAAACACCCAAACAGAAAAACCCAAACTGCTACAACATTCCACCACTTACACCATACTAAAAAACCATGAAAATCAGAAATGCTTCCAACTTCAGCATAAAATCAAGAAAGGAATCTAAATAACAAATTGCTGCTTCTTAGCACTGTAGCTTAGAGAGCTCAGCTCAGTTCCAGACTCTACCTGGTACTATGCTCACTAAACTCACATTTTGTGGAGCAGACCAATTTTCACTCTTAAAAGAACCTCACATATACACTACTTCAGCCAAGGCAGCACCCCCAGTATTTCCTAGATCTGCGCCAAGGAATTAGGCCATGCATTGAAGAGCAAAAGGGGAGGAAAGGCTGATCACTTTTGAATCAATATAACCCACGTGTAATATTCAAAAATCAAGACTAAAACCAGGCATCATTTAATGTATTTTAATAGCAAACTTACAGGAACAGCACAGAAGACAGACAACATTAAAAACATGTACTTGCATGTAGGACAACTCAGTTAGAAAAGTATAGTGAATGGATGGAATCTACTGTATGATAAAAATGCTACAAACACCATTTAGTTGCCATTGATAAGAAATTTACTTGTTTAAAAAAATCCAAATGCTGGCATTGTCCAGAAAAATTTGACAGGTTTATTTATAATTATTTTTTTATAAAGTTGTTTTGGTGAACAAGTTTCAACGATTCACATTTTTTATTTTTTTTTGACCGCATTGTTTATTTTTATGTCCCCCTTGTTTATATTAAAAATCCACACACAAATGAAAATGGAAAGAAAACTTGCCAATACCCAATTCTGTCCCCTATTTTTCCACTTGCAACCATATACTTAAGGTACCTTTTAACCCCATGGAAAAAATATCTAACGTTCATTACTACCAATAACAGGAAGAAGATTTTGCTTGGAGAATGACAGACCCATGGTGGCGAGGCTTTAGGCACGCTCCCCACGTATGCGGCGTGCTAGCTGGATATCTTTTGGCATGATTGTGACACGTTTGGCATGGATAGCACACAGGTTGGTGTCTTCAAACAGCCCAACCAAGTAGGCTTCACTTGCCTCCTAGTGTGGAAGAAAAGAGGTAAGAACATTTTTAATCTCTGAGCACCAGGGAAAAAGATTCATAGTTCAGAATTAAAAGTACAGGGTGACGTGGCATTAAGTTGAGGTTTTGATCTTTATCACTCACAAATATCAAAAGCTTTAGATTTTCAGAAATGAAAAACCTCCACTTTCTTATAATATTTTATGTTTAAAGTAGTGTACTGCTGCTGTTTGGTGAGGACATCCTCCAGAGCACAGCAGAACTAACACTCCCAGGGGACTCTCACGGGACAGGAAGGGGTTACATTATTAGCAGGTTAGTTTGTTTAGGAAATTCTCTTTTCAAAGGCTGGGTTACACTGTTTGAGGGACTTGTTTGTTGCCTCTTCCAGAGTAAGAGTCACTGAGCATCAGGTGAAACTGGCAGGTGCCAGGGAAAAGAAGAACACGTAATTCCTTCCCAACACACACTTCAGGCATACAGCTCCTTCCACAGACACTGAAGAGGTGGCTTAAGTCAAAAAAACATAGCAGAAAAAAATGTACTGAGAACTATCAGAAATAAGAGAAATCCTTTAAGTTCAGCAGTTCCTTGGTACCATCAAAACCAGGCATCAGTCAGGGAATTTCCATCAGACACTTCCCTGTTCCTGCAATTTCTTCCTGCCCATCTGGGGACACAGCACGGGCCCCCACCATCACAGAGAGCTCTCAGCTCACACCTGAGAGAGCCAGGGGCAGCACAAGAACAAAGCTGAGCACAGTGGTTCTGTGGAACAGCTGCAGACAGGACTCTGAGCTAGACAGATCCTCAGCTGGACCTAAATATTTCCCTGACTCACATGAAATTCAAACACTTTTGGAACACATGGAATTCTAACCCTGTCAATCTCCTAGGAAGCATCTTAGTGTGCCAGTACTGGACACAGCCACACCTGGGCTGAGAAGGTGGGAACGATGGGGCTCAATTACAGAAAGGAGGGCGAGGTCACTCTTTCTACAGTACACACAGGAGAACAACTTGTGTGAACCACTTCATTGCCAGGAACTCCAGGAATCAACTTATTAGGTTCAAAGACCCTGTTTAAAAACATAAGATTATCCAATATGAAATAAACCAAATATTTCGTACAGCAGATGAGGACTGTGGTATTACTAAGTCATTTAATTTGCAGGAGGATATGAGAATCCCTAATGCAGTTTTGTCAAATCACTACATGAAAAGTTAAGGCACTTCACCAAATATCCTTGCTGGCACAAACACCATGGTACCCAAGGGGTTAATTAAAAAAAAAGACTTTTTTGAGTTTGTTTTTTCAAACATGCAAGCAGAACCCACTAGGAACTGTATGTGACCAGGTTCTATAGCAACAACTCCTTAATGCAAAACCAGGAACACCCAAACCAGGAGCTTTCTAAAAGTGTAACAGCTACTAAATTTTAATGGGCAGATCTAGATAAAGAGACACACAGATAAACCCAGGATTTAAGAACTACCACACAGAATAACTAAAAAGCAAAAGCAAACTCTGCAAACACACACAGGCACCTTTTGAAGCTAAGCATATGCCCAAGTTTATGGGCTCTCATGGCAAATGTCTTGGCCCCTTATCAAGTGGAAGTCATTAACTAGAAAGAGACCATTTTGTCTGCATGTCAGACAGACTACAACTACAGATATGTTCTGGAACCATCTTTCAACAGCTATCTTTAATCAGGAGTGTCTTTTATCACAAGGGGAGATGTCCCCACAGTAAGAACTCAGTTTGGTGGGGGGTCCTAACTTAGATTCAGAAAGAGTAATTAATATTTTTCTCTCTGTATAATCTAAATAAATTACATAACTAATATATTTTTAAATGTGCTTTGAACCAAATAGATCCCAGGAAAGCAGCTGTTTCCCTGTGTTTAGATGTGGCTTATTGGGCTGGTTTTTTTTAGAGGGCATTTGAGGACACCAAGACCTCCCCATTGGGAAACCTCTGAATCTGCTTTACACAATGTTCCCTCTCCAACTGCAGAGCTCAAAGTTGGAGGAAATGTGTTTTCCTTGAGCATCTTAAGCACTATTCTAACAAATCCAGGGGCTATTTAAAAAAAAAAAACCCAAAGCACCACCTATAAACCCAGACTTTTAGGCTCTGTAAGGAGCTGCTGAGCTGCCCCTGTGCTGTTTTATTCCATGGTACCCACAGGCACTCCAAGGGTAAGGCAAGGCAAGGCAAGGCAAGGCTGAGGTGGGCGTCCCTCCCAGCAGTGCGGGCCACGCCCACCACGGCAGTCCCACCAATCAGAGGGCGCCCAGAGGAAGCCTGGAAACAGCCTGGCCAATGGGGGAGCAGGGCGGGGCTCCGGGAATCCCGGCCTGGGGGCTGTCCCAAGGCTCACCTGCAAAGCACCGATGGCAGCGCTCTGGAAGCGCAGATCTGTCTTGAAGTCCTGAGCAATTTCACGCACCAGACGCTGGAAGGGGAGTTTGCGGATCAAAAGTTCGGTGGACTTTTGATAGCGCCTGATTTCACGCAGAGCCACGGTACCCGGCCTGGTAAAATTTAATACAGTGGAAATAAAGATAATTAGTATTGAAAATATATTCTGTATCACCTTAAAAGTATGGGGCCATCCTCCAGACTAAACCAAGCACCATACACTTGTGTTTTCCCTAGGAGAGTCCCAGCATTTACAACACAAAATCAGTTCTGCTGGCAAAGGGTCGCTGTCTCCTCACCACCAATCTCTGCCAACTCCCACTGGCTTCAGCAGGGATCCCGCAGGCCAGGCAGGCTCCCAAGGCCTGACTTCACCAAGGGAACAATCAGCCAACATGTGCTGTCCAAGTGACAGCAGCACAGCTCAGTGCAGATGTGGCAAACCACAGAGCTGCCCTAAGTTCAGCTGTACCAAAGGTACCCCCGAGGGGCCTGACAGGAACCCTGATTTTAAGAGAAATTGGTTCTTCTTCTCTACTGTCAACATCCACAACAAAATGTATATTCTCTGTTATACTGATAGTCAAAATTATCCAGCGTATTTCCCCACGTTAGTTTTGGTGTCAGAATGACAAATTCAGAATAGCAACATATGTTTGCAAACATGATGTCCATCTGTGAAATCAATACCACATTTATTTCTGTGGGAGCTTTGTCTTTTCCTGCTCCAGCTTTATTACTTTTCTCCCAATTGAAGAATTCTGCCTCACACCTAGAGCAAGAATCACAGAGTGGGTCAGGTTAGAAGGGACCACAGTGGGTCACCAAGGAACCTCCCTGCTCAAACAGGGTCATCCCAGAGATTGTTTCTCAGGATTGTGTCCAGATGGCTTTTGGCTATCTCCAAGGAAGACGACTCCACAACCACTCTGGACAATCTGTTGCAATGCTCAGTCACCTTCACAGTAAAGTTCTTCCTCATATTCAGGTGGAATTTCCTGTGCATTTCTGCCCATTGCCTCTTGTCCTGTTGCTTGGCACCACTAAGAAGAGCCCAGCTCCATCCTCTTCAGACTCCTCGATGCATTAATAAACCCCTCTTGGACTTTCACATCAAGTCCCCCATTCAAAACCCACTTCTTCCCCATCCATGTTTTCCCCAAGGAACACCTACACCTAGCCCAAAACCATCCTGCAAGCTGAAGCACGACTGCCGCCGCTGTGCCCGGAGCCCGGCCTGGAGAAGCTCAGGACCGGCGGGTGTGTGACAGCTCCGCTCCGCTATCCCCAGGCCGGGATTCGGGACGGGCGCGGGGGTTGCGGGATCCCCGCCGCATCCGCGGGTGCGCGGCTCCCTCTGGCGGTGGCTCCGCGCCCTGCAGGGCCCCGCGCCCGCCCAGCGCCGCCGGCTCCAGCCCCGCGAGCGGAGCGCGGAACGCGCCGGTAACAATAAACTTGGCGGCGGCGCAGCCCTGCTGCGGCCTCCTGATAACCGCGAGCGCAGAATTATAAAAATTTAAAAGAACCGCCGAGCCGCGTCCGCCGCGGGGGGAGGGGTGTCGATTTTGTAGTCACCAGCACCGGAACGCCCGGAAAGGAGCTGATGACAAACGCCGGGGGTCGGTGCCGCCCTGGGAATTTCTATTTTTGCGGCTGGCGGGGACTCGCGCTTGTTTTCTTTTTGGTGGTTTTTTTTTTTTTTTTTTTTTTTTTTTTTTGTTATTCTGCTCGGGGAGCGGAGCGCGGAGGAGGCGGGGAGAAGCGTCCCCGCCCGATCGGTCCCGCGGGGTGGGGGGGAGAAGAAGGGAATTTTTTTTTGGTGGTGGTGGGGGGGAGGTTTCCCGGTCGCGCCCCGCAGCCGCCTGTGCGCGGCGCTGCGTTACCTGTAGCGGTGCGGCTTCTTCACCCCGCCAGTGGAGGGCGCGCTCTTGCGGGCGGCTTTGGTGGCGAGCTGCTTGCGGGGCGCCTTGCCACCGGTGGACTTGCGGGCGGTCTGCTTGGTACGGGCCATGCTCCTGCCGACGTCGCTGCCTTACACCTGCCAGGAGGAACGTGGGCAGGCGGGGCAGGGGGGAGGTGGTCGCCCCGCTCTGCGTGAGCCCCCCTCCCGCGGCACCTGCCCCCCGGGGCGGGCGGCAGCGCGGCCCCCGTCCCGCGCAACGCGTCCCTGCCCCGCCAGCCCCGAGCGCCGAGCCCGCGGCGGCCGAACGCCTCCGACGGCCGGTTAAAAAAAAAATAAAAAAAACCCCACACCAAAAAAGGAAAAAAACTAAATTAGAAATTAAACGCCTGCCGATCGCGGAATATTAAAACACAGCTTTTTTTGCCCACAAATTCGATATCAAGCGGCGGCTGAAGCCGAGCGAGCCGCACGGCAGCAGGCGCGGAGAGGCGGCTGTCGCCTCCCCCCCACCGCCGGCCGCCCGTCACCTGCCAAGTGTTTGCAAATACCGCCCGGCAAACATCGGGGGGCTGGCACCGACCCGCCGCTCCCACCCGCCGGAAAACCTCCTCCGAAACTGCGGAGCGGGGGCCGGAGCAGCGGCAGCCCCCGCCGGCCCTCCCCGGGCCGCCCGGCGCCCGCGCTCCCCGAGCCGCCGGCAACCGCAGGCAGCCCAGCGTTTATCGTGCGAAAAGGAAAGGAACCGGATAAAGTGCGAGAAAGCAACAAACTTTGTTTTCGGGGGGTTGTTTTTTGGGTGCCGTCCTTCTCTTTCTGTGTAACTGCTTCCCCAAGAGCTGCCTCGCTCCCAAGCGCCTCTCACAGGCAAACTCAGCTCCCAGAGCCAGAACAAAATGGAAACAATCACGAAACGCAGCCCTAGTCCTTTTGCAAAGGAGGAAAAAATAAATTGCGAAAAATAACGCCAAAAATATCGCCAGGAACTCCAAACCGTGCGGGTGCAGATGCAGGGGGAGGCAGCGGAAAAGTTTGCACTCGAAAACCGAAAAATTGCGTCGCGTTTGGGTCGTTCCTTCGGCGAATTTCTTTCCCTTTTTATTGTTTTTTATGCAATAGGAAAAAAAATATGGTCGGTGACCAGAGAAAAGAGACAAGATGGTGAAGCTGAGCAACAACTGTGGGGAGCAGGGGAAGGAAGGCAGGAGAGTTACCCTGGGCTGGCGAGCGGCTCCCCTTTGCGACCGCTTCCCGGCCCCGATCCGGGGGATGTCGGGCTGAGGAGGCAGCTGAGGGGCTGGGGAGGCCGCTGGTGGGGGTCTGGAGCGGGGGCGAGGGGAGCAGAGGGGGGCAACGACCGCGCCAAGCGGGGCCGGGGGTGCCGGCGGAGGGAGCCGCTCCGGCTGCGCCGGGAAGGCGGCGCGGCCGAGGGGAACGCGAGGCGCCGCCGCCTCCCGAGCGCCCCAAAAGTTTGTGGGGAGGCTCGGGGGGCAGCGGCGGTGGGTGTCGGGGCGCGGGGGGCGGCGGGCGCGGCGCCAGACTTACCCCGTCCGCTGGGCGAGCGCGGCTGCCGTGCGGGAGGGAGGGAGGGAGGGATGGAGGGCGGGCAGGCGGGCGGGCGCAGGAGGAGCCGGAGCTGCTGCGGCTGGCGCTGGCGGCGGCTCGGAGCACAATTGAAAGATGGCTGACGGGCGAGGGCCGGCCCCGCGCGCCGGCCCCGCCCCCCGCGCGCCGGCCCCGCCCCGGCCCCGCGCGGCCGCCAATGGCGCACAATGGAGGGAAGGCGCGGCCCCGCCCCCGGCCCCGCCCCCGGGCCGTGTGTACAAACACAAAAGGCACGCCGCGCGCGCCCGGGGATTCCCTGTCCCCGCGTCCCCCTCACGGCCCGGCCGCCATCCCCGCCCCGCCGCCGGGCACAGCCGCGGCCGCCGCAGCCCGTCTGGCCGCCTCCTGCCTGGGTTCTTTTCGTTTGGGGGTCACCCCGTGGCCAGCAGGACTAGGGGAGTGATTTTCCCCCCCGGGTCACACATGGAGTGATGCGTCCAGTTCTGGGCCCCTCACTACAGGGAGGACGTGGAGGTGCTGGTGCGTGTCCAGAGAAAGGCAACGTTGCTGGGGAAGGGTCTGGAGCATTCATCTTTCGACGAGCTCTTGAGGGAGCTAGGATGTTTATCCAGGAGAAGAGGAGGCTCAGGAGTGACCTTATTGCTCTCTACAAGCCCCTGAAAAGAGGTTGTGGCCAGGTGGGGATTGGGCTCTTCTCCCAGGTAACCAGTGACAGGATGAGAGGAAATGGCCTCTGATTGCACCAGGGGAGGTTTGGCTTGGACATTAGGAGGGATTTCTTCACTGAAAGTCTCACTGGGCCTTGGAACAGGATGCCCCGGGCAGTGGTGGAGTTACTGTCCCCTGGATGAGTTTAAGGAAACACTGGACATGGGACTTAATGCCATGGTCTAGTTGGGAAGTGGTGTTCGGACAAAGGCTGGACTCGATGACCTTAGAGGTCTTTTCCAACCTAATTGGTTCTGTGATTCTGTGGGTTTTTTCCTTACACAGAAGTGAAACAAAATTTCTCCCTGCAAGCTGGCCCATCAGAGCCCACCCAGCAAGGATCTGCTGTGGGAGGGCCATGCTTGGTCTGTAAAATGAGAGCTGAGTACCAGGAGGGGGCTGCTGGGGTACTTCTGTCTCAGAAACACACTGCAGGCACGATGGTTCACAAGGAAAATCTGCTGTTGGGGAAGGAAGAGGAGCCTCATTTCCTGCATCAGTGCTGGGCCACGGTTTGGGGTTTGAGATGCAGCTATTGCAAAAGCAACTGTAATTTAGCACTGTCACCGCCAGCAGACCCCAACCGGTTGTATCAGGCTGCCATGATGTTTAGTGAGAAAATTTACTCTTTATTTTCTATTAATGTCAGGATCAAAAGGCCCTGCGGGAAAGTAACCTGCACTCTAATACAACTGAACAGCCACTGGCAATTGCTGTAAGTGCATTTTAACTCCAGAGTCAGAGCCTCTGCTGTGGTGCCACCATCTTGTCTGTCATTTGGGCATTAGAAGGAGCCATATTTGATTTGCAAAATCTTTATTACGGATGATGATGTAATGCAGCTCTGCGTGGAGACATCCAAACTACCTCCAGCAGCAGAAGTGGTTTAGCCATGCGGGCATTCACTGGGGGCTAATCAAACCTGACAAGAAAGTGAGTGTTATCGTAGGCAGAACACCCTGCTAAAATAGATATAGTCTGCATTAGTACTCAGATAAAAACAACAGGCTGCACTACACTGACATGACCAGATATGCCACACACACACACACACCTCTGACCCTATGGTGAGTTTATGAGAGGTTGCTGTCAGGAAAGAGAAACCACGAAGGATTTTATTTATACTTACGTAAGTTATTGGTGGATTGATTTATCTATTCATAGTATTTTATGAGAGAACAGCACCTTACTGAACAGTTCAAAGTGAACTCTGAGCTGTTCAGTATTATACAATAAGACTATTTGCAAATGCTCAGTAAACTCTAAAAGCCAGGCACCGAAATTGGCATCAATTCCCCACACAACACACGCACCCCATGATGGAAAAGTTGGAAGAGGGCAGCACCGGTTCCCAGCCGCAGGAAGCTGCCCGGAGGTTGCCAGTCCATAGATCGTCCCTGTCCGCTTCAGCTCTGCCCGCTCCCGGGGCCGCTTCCAGCGCTCCCCGTCCGGCGGTTCCCGCTCCCTTCTCCCGCAGGAGGAGCTGCTCCGCCGCGCTCCCGGCTGCGGCCCTGCCTGGCCGGGCGTGCCCGAGCCCCGAGGCCAGCGGCGGGGCCGGTCCCCCCCGTGCCACCGGCCGTGCCCCCGCCGCCATTGGCGGGAGCGCCCTGGAATTCCATGACGCCAGGCGGGGCGGGGCGGGGAGCGCGGCTGTCCCGGCCCCGGCCAGCCCGTGTTTTCCTCCGGGAGCTCTCGTGTGTCCCGGAGGGCCGCAGCGCTGCTCCCGCCCTGCCGCTGGCAGCTCCGGCTGGTTTCAAACGCGTGAGGAGCACCGCAGGCAGGACTACAGGGTATTGTCTGCCCAGAGAAGGGAAAACTATTCCAGTATTATCAGGTTTTGCACCTTCGCTGATTAATGCCATTGAACCCGTGCTTTTCCAGGGCTGTAGGAACAGGTACGGCCCTCTTGAGCTTTGCTATTTGAGTGCCTACAGAGCAGCACAGAAAGAGCTGGCCCGACTCTAAAAAGGACTCCAGATGCTCATCTTTCACTGGCAGCACCGATAAGCCTTTGCTCCTCCTTTCCAAAGGCCTTTATCTCTGCAGACCACAGGCATCTTCCACCCTAAGGCATCCATAAGCGGCCATGAAGAAATCTACCCTAATGAGATTCCACTGGTTTAGCTGGCAAGAACACGCCAAGGACAACTGCAGTACTTCATCCTCACCCAGAGGGACCACCGCTGCTGCAAACACGGCCAGATTGCTACGGGAAAGAAGATTAGGGTGGAAAACAGCTGGTGCAGCTTGGAGCCAAAGAAGAGTCAAATGATCGTGAATAGAAAAGAGGAACACTCAAATCAGAAGTTGTTTTCAGCACCTTTCATAGAAAGTAGACAGTCGTCATTCAGCAAAAAAAGAGGTGGATTTCCACTGCTTGTACTCCTTTGGGCTGTCCCAGTAGCAGACATTTTTCAAAATAATCTCTTCCACCTTTCCCTTGTTGGGAAACTCTCCTCTTGCCTGGGAGACACTGGGCAGAGGAAGGCAGGTACTTTTCCCACCAGGATGCATTAATTGCAACTATTATATCAAGCTAAAAACACAGTTTCAAAATGTTACTAGGAGGAAAAAAAAAAAAAACACAAAACAAGCAAAACTAACACGTTGTTGCTTTGCACCTTTCCAAATAGCTCCTAGTCAGCTTCCAGTGCAATGCACTGGCTCAGTTGGAGGAAGAGCTACCAGATCAACCCCAGTAACATCACAGACTGCAGGAACATCTACAAACTGCAGCAGCTGCTTCCCATTTGCAACGGCACAGAGTACAAGCCAAGCAAAACACAGCAGAGCCAATGAAGTTTGCCTTTTTTGAGGTTAACTGGACTAAAAAATAAAAAAGGGAGTCCAGAATATGATCAGAGTATGGTTGTTTTCAAGCAACACTGCAGGTGATCTTTCAGAATCATTTGAGAAAGGCTTCCCATTACAAAAGACATTCACAGTTTGTCACCAAACTCCAAAGGGTCTCTGATCAAAGAAGAAATATTTCTTTCCTATCCCCCCAAAAGCACAAACTAAACATCCAAATGACTTAGTCTAGTTCCAGCTCGACAGATAAAGGTCCTCTCCTATCACCCAGGGAAAACTGCGGTTGTTATTATTTTTATCTAAAAGCTACTCAGACATTTTGGTGATGGAAGGAGTATAAAAGACTACTTTTTTTTTATCTACAGCCTTCACCTGACTCCTAGTTTCTTTCACCTCCTCCCAGACCCAATTCTCCATTCCTGTTCTCAATCTCCTTTCTTTAATTCATTGAAATTCCAACCAACCTTTGCACTCCAGATCTGCAAGTTCTCCCCTATTTCCTGCCCCAGCTCCCAGCCTGGTGGTCATTTCCTTATTTCATACTCCCTACACACCTCTTTGACTCAATGTATTTGCTCAGACAGTTGCATTTTTCTCTTCTTTCTGCTTTTTTTTTTTCTATCTCTGTCTTTCATCCTCTTGATTCTGATGCCAAACAATTCCCACCTTCCCCTAGTTTTTCAGCCAGCCCCAGTCCCATACCTGCTGTGTTCCCTTCTGCAGCTCCCAGGCTGGACAGCCTTTCCTAGCCAATTTCAATCCCATCCTTAAAAAACACTGGACTGTGTTGCTTCATCCTCACTCCAGTCCTGGCAGGCCTGCTATATACCTACAATTTCTCCTGGAAATTAAAGTTAAGTGTCAGTACAAAATGCTCAAAAGCTTTAAAACTATCTTCCTCTTAAAATGCATTTTGACAGAATTAAAATATTTGTAGCCTTAACTTAGCATTAACAGTACATTTTGTGCAGATTTAAACATATTCCTAAATCATCATCTACATAAAAGACAAAAATACATATTTGCTGTTTTTTCCTGGGAAGTTACTAGGGGTGGCAATCATTGGCACTTGTTAAGGAAAGGACAAGTCACTTAAAAACCTCAAAATGAGTTACAATCATCTTGCCTCTGTGTAAATAGCTTTCTATTAGGATTTGTTTTGAAGGTTTCTATGTCATGGGTTTGTAGAGCACAGAATCACAGCACAGTAACAGCAGCCATTGCACTGCAGAGCTGTTTGATGTGCTGGGTTGCCCATCACACAGGACACTTTCCTATGCTTTGGAATACTTATATTCTCTGCCAATACAGACACCAAAAGTACACTGGCCAGAACTCGCAGCTGTGTAGTACACCTATCTTTAGAGATTGGCACCTACTGGAAACACAGATAAGAAGTTGTTGTGTAGTAGCAGGAGTAGTAGACACAGCTTTTCCCTCACTTTTATTGTGTCTTTTAATAGTGTCTTTTGCCTTTTGCAGTTCTCTGAAATGCTTCACTTATATCAGACATTATGGCCCCACTGTTCAAAGAAAACTCTTCCACAAGTGTTTACTTTAAAGCAACTCTCAAGCTCCACAGGTTCCTGGGGAGGATTCATAGTTTTTAATTTATGCCTGTAAAAAAAGTGGATCCCTGAAAACTGAGCCTGAAGGAAAGTCTCCCAGTTTAAATAACAATGCAAGTGTACATGTGCCACACAAAAAATTTATTTGGATTCCTGGGTTCTTCAGGAAAGCTTAAAAGAGACAGCTACTTTAAAATGCAAAATCATCAGTCCTGACATCCAAAGTCCAAAGGTACTTCTTTTCACACTTTGAGCATCACATATGGCCAGGGAATTCAGGACAACCTACCTTGGAGATAAAGTGCATTTTTCTAATGTCTCATAACCCAAAAGCAGAAAATCTGTTTTTTTCTCCAAGCCTTTTTTGATAATTAACACCATTTCAATGGAAAGTTTTTCCCAAAAGGTATTTCAAGGACAAAGTTCTAAAAGAATGAAAATAAGCCTACAATAGTTCAGAGAATAAGATTCAGGACTTCTGGATTTTGCTTCTCTTTTTGGATTACCATTAATTTTTAGGAGGCTTGGTGAGTTTAACTTGTAGGATCCTCTCCTATAAAGATTTACCAAGCTCCTAGTTTCACTGAGTATATGCCTGCTTTTATATAGGGACTCCTGGCTCTAATTCCTTATGTATCATCCAGGATTTTCTTATTATAATCTCATTTGTATGGCCCATTATTAACACACGTGCACTGCTGGAACTCATCTCTCATCCTTCTAATGAGGTCCCCTAGAACATGAAAGAGAAAATAACATTACTGTAGAATGCTGCTAATTTTTTTTTTTCTGTGGTCCTAGTGAGTTTCTTCTGGTGGAAAGAGTCATAAAAATCCTGTATGAGCACCCTATAATGACATCCTGAAACTCCATTCCTATTCCTATCTAGTTTGCTTATTTGTTTGTTCATAATAAGCCTTTTAGATATGCTTAATATTTTAGTATACTTTCTAATAGAAAGTAAAAAAATCTCCATTACCTTTTGAAGACTGGAAGTTAAAAATATCTTTAATTGCCTGATCCAGAGCTAAGAAGAGTTCCAGGTACATACAATGCACTGTAGCTGTAACCACAGTCTTCATTTCTTCTTATCAGCTTTGAAGGACTGGCATGCAACAGTTCAGTATCTTAAGGTGGAAACAGGACTTGCAATATCATGCCAAAAAAAAGCTGTATTCCTATTACACTGCCACTATAAAAAATCCTAAACAGAAACCCCTTGTCAGTAGAACTTCAGTTTCTTATTGACTTCTCTAGGCTTATGCCCAATCTTCTTCCATTTCTGAGGACAGTATTGTGCTTTATTCTTGGATACTGCCAGTTTGGAGTGTACTGAAGGGTTAACTGAAACAGAAACCAAGTCCTAGCACCCGATAGGGAATAGGGCAGAACAGATAATGGTGAGGTTATTCTACAGCCCTGCCAAAGGCTGGAAATTGGACGGTATGACAAGGAGTATCTGTGATTTTTTTAGATGAAGTATGATCAAATGTGATAACATATTTCAGAGATATGATGTGAAATTTAATTATAGAAATATGTTAAAGGCTTTGGGGGAAAGGACTGGTGGACAAATGAAAAGAAAAGGGAGTTTTTCCTCTGTAATGATAATGCAAGAATCTGAAATTTACTGTAGCTGCCTGAGTTAGTTTGCATTGACAGACACATTTCAAGTGGGTTTTTGCAGAATTTTTTTGCAGAACAGGGAAGAACAATTGTTCTGGGGAATATTTCTTCCCAACATTACAGCAGAATAAAATTATTTAACTGATTTTAGCTCTCCTGGCTCTTCACACATGACTAAGTTATGATAACAACCTTTGCTGTCTTTTGAAGCATTGTATTGTACTGTGGAAGGAATTGGGCAGCCTATGGTTTTCTAACAGAAACTACTGCAAAATCTTTTATTTCCAGTACTTCTGTGTTATGAGTTCATTAAAACTGCCAAGGAGAAACAACGAACACGAGCCCTAATTGGTTCCCAAATAAGATCCCTACTGCAAGTACACTGATTTCCTAGGAGCTCCTGTTGTAGGAGAATTCCAGCAGGCTGATTTGCCCCAAGGCTCCCACCTGCTGGAAAACAAACCCCTGCAGGCTTGCATTAGGGAGGAGAAAAGAAGGATCACTCTTTCCCACCACCCATTAGGCTCCCATTGGCTCCATTCTGCAGCATTGTTCTTGCAAAGGATGCCTTTTCACACACTGATGCAGGCTCCAGCCCCTGCTGACACTGCCTTGAAAGGCTCTGAGAGCTACTATACTTGACAGAACTCAAAGATAATATTATTTATTTCATTTCATTGCTCAGTAGGGTAATCTCATGAGATACGAATCTCTTCTTCATGAGGGCCCTGGGGATAGCAGGCAGAATGAAACTCAGCTACTCTTTAGTACAATGCAGACAGCACAGACCAAAGTACTCAGGCTCCAACAGCAAAAAACAGCAGACCAAAATACCAGCTATGACACTCTATATCTTAATTTATTTGGAACAATATTCTGTAGGCTGGTTGCTTTCAAAATAAATCTGCTTGCTCCTTGTAAAAACATAAGCCTGTCTTGAAATGGCATTGATGCTTCATAAGCCTCATTTGTGATGCTTCCTCAAGCCTCAGCTGAGGAAGGGTCTCAAAAATGAAAGTAATGTTCTGAGGTCTGGCTCTAAGACAGCTGAGAAGTGTTCTGACACGTCCTATCTTTCTGAGCAAGTATTCCCAAATCTCAAAACCCACTTCTGGAGAAAGTGGTCTCCTGAGAGCAGAAAAGGGAGAGGGAAGATGGAGTAGCAGACATTATATTTTAAAGCATCAGCAAAGAACATGAAGTTATTTTCAGTCTTATGAGACTACAGAGCTTTGGGGGTTTTAAAAGAAATGAAAGCTTCCTATTTTCCCAACATTCTTTGTAAGTTACACACTCTGCAGACTCTACTTTTCTGTACCATATTTTTAGGTAATTTTTCTTCATTTCTCCTCCTCTTCTTCTCAAATTCACATCTCACAAGGCATCACGGTATGAAAACTGCAGTTGCTGTTGAGAATAGCACTTTATAGTAGCACTTCTCATTAGTTTCCTAATGCTCAGAAGATTCTGCAACACTGTTCATGTACAAACCTACTGAAGAACAATTTGCCTTCACTACTCAATGTTCAGCATCCACAATTCCAGCTGAGAACAAAAGGATTCACAGATATTCACTTCTGAAAATGAGGCCTAGTGTGCCTCTGACTACATACCCAGGTGTAGACGCTATTTTTTAAGAACTCCTTTAAAGTGCTCATAGAGCTGCTTTCACATCAGCAGGAAGGAGGTGCCAGAGCCAGAATTAGAAGTTCCTGTCTCCCAAACAGGCTCTGAGCACACGTCTTGTGTCAGAGCAGGGGCCGGAAGCGAGGGTGCACAGGAACCATGTGGCAATAGTGGTTCCTTCTGATCAAACAGTGCCTGACAAGCCTCACTCGCTCTGCGAGTGCCACAAAGCTGCTGCCATGGGGCCCAGCTGCCCTGAAGGAGCCCAGGGATCATTGGTTATGAGAAGGATTTGTCAGGCAGCACCAGTTCATCATATATGATTTGTATGTCTTAGTTAGCTGCTGACAAAATTCCCTCTTAAATTTTACAGATTAAATTTGTAGATTTCCCTCTCTACAACTGGGGAGTTTTACCAAAAAGCCAGACAGGTGATAACATAAAAATCTCATTTTTTGTTTTTGAAATCTAAAGAAAGTGTCAGACAGTAGTATTTGCAGGCACAAGCTTGATCCTCTAACATCTCCAGACTCATCAAAACAAACAAGCAACAGAAGGTAAATGAGAATGCACAAATTTAGCATGTGCTAACATTGCATGATTCTGGCAAATCTTACATTCTGTGGGGACTCACTACAACTCCTGCATGCTAAGTCTTGGCACTACCACTTACAGTGCACAAGTGGTGTTAAAATACAGCCTGGGCAACTAAAGTGGAGAACATCAGTCAGATTAAACATGGACCACAGGGCATGGATCTCACGACAGAGACAAAGAAGAGGCACCACTTGAAACCTCAGCAGCAAAGAACCACAGGAATGGCTGCCAGCCTGCTTCCCCTGGGCTACAAGGCTTCCAGGCACAGTTTCCATGCTGGCACTGTGTCCTGCATTCAGCAGAGGGGCTGTGCTTATGCAGGATAAACCCTCACTGTGAGAAGGAGTCATTTATCAGATGCTACTGAAGTTGGCATTACACAGTTCATTCCATCTTGAAGTTATGCCCTTTGGCCTAGCCCTGACCAATATTCCCCAGCCCAATGGAGAGCCAGCATTCCTGGAGTCACTGTCACTTCCCCCTGCTAAAAGCACACAGCACCCTTCTCCTGTGGTCACTGAAGGACAAGCTGGCTGCCTGGCAGTCCTGAATTTCGGGATATGGCTCAGAGGGCCTAGAAGATTGCTCCTGCCACATCTGCAATATTTCAGGTTCTTGGTTCTAAGAAGCACAAGGTCACCCATAGAACCTTTACAGGCAAGGGGACACCTGCACAAAGCAGGAGTGAACACAGGTCAGAGCCATGCCCAGTCTGCAGATGTGGGGGTACAACTGGCACGAAGTCTTCTCCTAACAAACTGTTCCTGTAACTTCCTGATAGGAAAGAACATGAGGGAGAAAAAAAACCCACAACAAAACAACCATCATCAACAAGATTGTCCAGCTGTGACTTTCACACAGTGGCAGGAACTTCTTCATAGCCCTGCTTTGAGAAACAACCAATCTGGCATATTCTGACACCAACATCACTTCTAGGCCAGAGCCCAAGTCAGACAGGAACACGAAGGAACAAAGGCACAACTGCACCATCATCATGTTTCTAATATTGAAATATAACCATGTGAGGACATGATATTTCCAGGGCTCACATACATATGACTTAAGAAAGATCCTCAAGGGGCATAGTGAGCTGTATTACAAATTCCTCATAGATGACATATAATTACCTCTGTTTTGGAAAGGATTAGAAGAAATACTGGAGGGGAATCCAACCAGTGGTATTCGCTGCATCACACTAACAATTTAATTTCAGTTGCATGGGTGCAAAAAGTAAACAAAATGGCAAATTATTCCAATATCAAATCAACAAGAAGCTACACATATCTGTAATCTTATAATGTCAGTATTCTCCAACTCAAATTTATGGTATAGAACAACAACAAAAAAACTAAATCAACATTTGTATGTTTTTTTCTAAGAGAAACAAATGTGAATGTGTTATTATTAATTTTAGGTCCTCAGCAAGCTGGCAGAACATTCTCTACACAAGAAGATAAATAATACTCCCACAAGAATGTTGTCTGAGTATAAGTGGGGCTTGTATGATCCAGTCAATAGGCAACCATGTCAAACTCATCACCCAAAGAATGAGGCCTCTCTCCACTACAGACTGGATCCTGAACTTGGGGCATCTCTCCCTCAAGCCAGAGGACCTTTGAGAATTTACACTAGCTGAGGATCTGACTCATAACACTTGATCAAAGGTCAAATGATCAGTGTCACCATCTGCTCTAAACAGGATTTATGAACATCACCATGCCACAGACTGCTGAGCCCGTGCTATCTCTGCTGAACATAACACAAAATGAGGGCTTAGCCACTCTGCTTGAAATGTCTGTCTTTTTAGAGCACACCCGTCCTGTGTGCTCTCCCTTTTGTCGCTGTCCTCTTTTCCTCTTTCTGTTTCTTTGTAGTCTCTTCAGGTAAACCAAAAGCAGGCAGACGTGGGTGGGGCAGTATAATTTGGGAGCTCCTCCCAATTACTGGAAATGCAACTTCAGTTCTAGCAGGGAACATTTCCAAATCAATTTTCATCTCAGTTGAAAAACAAATGAGGATACCTGATCTGGTTTTTTTTCCCCTTCAGCTGATCATTTCAAGAAGAGTGTAACTTTGGTCTAATTATTGCAGACAGTGTCATGATGGAATGAAAAGTCCACGTTGCAAAGCCATACAATGTTCACTCTCTCTCTCCTGTTTCTTAAAAACTTTAAGGTATAGGGGTCTGACAGAAAATATACCTTGCATATAATATACACATTTCATACCTTATGCTCACTCTTAGCTTTGGATTTTTATGAAGTTGTCAAACACACAGGTGATAATTAGGAAACCAGAATCCAGTCCCTACACAGAGATTTAGTAATTAAGCAGTGTCTCTGCAGTGTGTCTGCAAGCTGTAATTAAAAGCTTCATTAGAGGGAGAGCAAAAGTAAAGAGGCAGAGGCCTGGTTTTGGTATTATTTTCCTATAAAATACACTGTTCACTACAAGTGACCCATTCAGCACTCTCCAGCTGTATTTGGTTAAAATTAACCACAACAGACCAAATCTAGGAATTCAGACCAGCAAAGCAGAGAAAACACAAGGTTAAGGAATTCTTAGAACCTGAAGTGTTACCTTCTGCAGTGTTACCTGGGTGTCTAATTAATCAATTCATTTCAAACTATTGCTGCCAAATTTCAAATTGCTATTAAGAACACTAACAAGGCTGACTGTGCTGATGATATTTATGGCCAAACAAAGATGGACCTTGGTTTCTCAGGTTCTTCACATATGTAGGTGCAGAGCAGTGCATGCTCCTCCCCTGAAAGAACTCAAAGTTTAAATATCCCTGCATAGGATGGAGGCAAAGGTGTTAAGCACAATGTGAGGGTAAAACTGGGTTTAGAGCTACCTTAAAATCTTGATTATCTCTAAGTATCTGAACTAGTAACAACTATGGGCTGTAAGAATAAAAATATCCAGCTACTGGCCCCAGATTTGTTCAGAGATTGAAATGCAGGCATTCCCTGTGAGACAATAAGAATATTAAACATTAGCTATTGTGTTTATACAGTGTATAAGTAACATTTCTATTTCTCCCCCACCTGCTCCCATCCCAGTATCAGGTATCTTGACTCTCTGTCTCTCCCCATTGCACCGACCACACAGAAACTGGAGCAACTGACTATTGACATTTGGCAGAAAACTGCTCTTGCAAATATCAGCTTAGACTCATTACAGTTAATTACATTTTGCTCAAACAGTATGATATGTCAAACAGTATCATATTGTCTGAAGTAAAAAGTGTTCCCTCACGTCATACAGCCTCTCAGTTATTGTCCTAAGAACACACACGTTTCTTTTCATCCCTTATCCTCCATTTAAAAATAATATGAAAGCATACAACACATTTAATTGCAAATACATTATGTGGAATTTACCCTTTGGGATACCATTAAAATGTAAAAGAAAATATATCCAGATGATCCAGTTCCATATATTTATGATAGTACATGACTGACTTCGTAGCAGACAAAACCCCCCACTTTTAAAGGACATGTTTTCAAATTTTGGAAGTGACCTCAGTGGACAAAATTCACCTTTGTTAATATCTCTGCACACTTAGAATATTCCAAAAGGAACACACACATCTGTTTCATACTTTTAGTGAAGTCTTCCATCCTTTCTCTTACCTGTGTCTAGGAGCACTTTTAGAAGTGAAGTACACTGAATTCTTGCCAGAACAACTCTTGACCCATCCTTGCTGGTGTGGGCCCTTAGTGAACAACTGGTTTTGTGTTCTTCACTGCCACAAGCATCTTTCAGGGGCAGATGAGAAGACAAGGGCCAGCAAGTACCTTACTGTGATCCTGGTCTTGACAAACCATTAAAAAACACAGGAAAGCATTGATAGCACCATTGAAATGATACACCACCACTGGAGGAAACAGTGAGGGTGAATGAATGAACAAGTGAATGAATTGCAGAGTTATGACAGTAACACATCTGGTGGTTCCAGACAGACTGAAAAACCTGTGTTCCATGTCAGATCAAGGAATGGATTTGAAGCAGATCACAGCCAGGCCACAGAACCCCACCCACTATCTCCACCACATATGGATATCAGGATGAAATACAAAAAGGATGAGTGGTCTCATCTCCTAAATTATGTCAAGATAGCAGAAAGTTTTAAATTCTAGACTTGATCCTTTGACTGATTCGATAAGGTAGAATAACAAGTTTGCCTGAGTGTCACCACTGAAATAGTCAGAGTACTTACTTATCCCACAAGGATACTGTCAGGTTTAATTAATTATGTCTGTGAAATCCTTTCTAAATGAAAAGTGGCAAGCATGATTTATTAACTAAGTCCAAAGAACCACTGCAGAATCAGAGAGTGTTCATTGTTTTACCAAGAGAATAACACTTCTCATAAAATACATTTCAAATGGGAAATTATAATAACAGCCCTTTTGACTTATTTAGACTTTTCTGTGAGGAGCAAGGCAATAGACTTTTGATGAGTTCTAGGAATAGAAGCATAATGAAGAACAAGAGACACAGGAACACTCGCCCACTGACATGAACCAGCTAAATGGTGTTGCATAAATCCTGAGAGCAAGGGTCTGCTGTAGGGCTGAGCTGAGAGAAAACCACTCCTCTGCTTGTTAAATGCTGCTTGCCTGTAGTCTGACTGCGTGCAAGGATCTGGGCAGGTCTCACAGACACAATCACCCAACCACAAAGCCCAGCACTGGACAGGGAACGGCATCAGGAGCCCCAAACCGGCTGTAAGGGGGGGGTGTAGGGGTGCGAAGGGCCTGATCTGTGTCAGCAGCACTCCTGCTGTCAGCTCTCCTGCTCTCAGGGTAGCCCAGCTCCAACCTGCAGGCAGGATCAGGGTGTCACAGCTAGGAATGACAGGCTGCTGTCATGGATGGACATCGCCCAGGATGCAGTGGGGTCTGTTTTAAGTCCACTTTTCACTGAGGTGATACAAAACCCCAGAGATAAAAGAGTAGACTGAAACATTCAGAGAAGACACTGCTCAAACAACCTGTGGCTTACACTGATCCAGAACATCCACAGGGCAGCTCTGTGGCCCAACTCTTTCCTGGACAACTCCACCTCTTTGGCCTGTACTGGCAAGCTCCACACCCTCCATGCCAAGAACAGGAGTTTCAGAGGAGGAAATGATTCATGCCCCCAGAATGCAAGTGAAATCCCACAGATCAGAAGAAAATACTTCTTCATCTGCATAAGTATACATGCATGCCTCACATTCACCTATCACATTTCAATTAGACACCACAAATAAATAAAAACACCCCAGATTTGGTGGAATTTAACATCAGGTGGCAAGCCACAGACATGGCATGAAACAAGCACTACCACATGACTTAAAATACAATGTCAACTGAATTTGGGCCTGATGCAGCAAAAATAACCATAGCTTTTGCAGGCTACAGACACGTAGGGTTTGAATGGCTCCACTGTGTCAATGTGACACATCATTCAGAAATATCAACCTGTTGTAACAAATAAAGACAGTAAGGGATTGTCTGGACTGGCTCAGAATCCTTTACAAAAATATTTTAGCTAAAATTATAGTGTAAGAAATGGTGGGTGATGTTTGATTTGTGAGTTGGCCAAGACAAACCCATGGGGAGATTCCCCTTAATTAAGTTGTTACTCAGTTGTTTACATTTTGAAGTCTCCACTTCAAGTCATCTCTCTGCCTCTTTGTTTCCCGGTTTCCTCCTTCTTTATCACATCAGCTTAAGACAGCCAGGCATGAGAACCACTTATCCATGCTGGCACAGGCCTGGCCAGGCAGCAGGGCTCTTCAGCAGGCTGAAGAAACAAATAAAAAAACCCAAATAAAATAAAACAAATTTAAAAATTAAAAAGGTTCGATACATGAAAAATGAACCTCATCTGTTTTTAGAGAGTGAACTTTAAAGAAAAATCATCCAATTATGAAGTGGGACAGCCACATCACCAAACTTTTGGGAACAGCCAAGCAGCTCAGACACAGCCCCCATCTTTCTAAACCAGCACCATGCTTAAGAGCTGGATTCAGCTG
Organism: Emberiza elegans; assembly: GCA_024865655.1. Lineage (NCBI taxonomy): Eukaryota > Metazoa > Chordata > Aves > Passeriformes > Fringillidae > Emberiza > Emberiza elegans. Next base: position 2,371,527 of record JALJVW010000184.1, on the reverse strand, counting down.
CAGGCTCCAGCACAGGAGCCTATCTCACTTGGTAACAGGGATTTTCCAGGTGCCACCCTGGCAGGGAAGCTCCCACCTCGGCTGGGGACACACCTGAAGTGGGCAGATGACACTGCGAGCAACAGTCCCTGCCCATGCTGCTATGAAACAAAAAGGCACTGCAGGAAACGTTGTGTTTTGGAGATAAAGTGACAGGTGTGTGACACTGCAGGTCTCAGGGCGGTCTAACCACATCTCTGCTAGTGTTTGAAACAATTCCCACCAGAGACATCTGGGAGCAACCTGCCTTCAAATATCCTCCACGTGGATGGTTACATTGAAGACATGGAGGAGATCTGGCACCTCCAAAGAGTACAGTGGTTGCGCTGCCTGGATCACCATCATACCTCTGTACACATCCTTTCTGGAAAATCCCACCTCTACCTGTTCAGGAAAGGATGTCTACAGAGGTATGATGGTGATCCAGGCAGTGCAAGCATTGTACTCTTTAGTGGTTTCAGATCTCCAAGTCTTCATCTTCAACATAACCATCCACATAGAGGATATTTGAAGGCAGGTTGCCTAAGCACCAAGCTTTTCCAGGGGCAGTTCCCAACGCTGCAGCTTTTTCCTTATGTAATCCTTTGTTGTACTTTTGTTACGGTTTAATAAACCTTTTTAAATTTTCAAAATGTGCAGTTGTTCTCTCACAAGGGGAAAGGAGGCAAAATGCCTCCCCTGACATGCCAGCTGTCCTTCTTCAGATGCAGCCCTGTATGTGTTTGGGTTTCTGGACTGGAAGTACTCCCTGCTGGCTCCTGTGCAGATTTTCACCCATGAGAATCTTTAAGTCTTCTCTGCAGGGCAGTTCCAGATGAATTTATCTCCCAGTCGGTCCTCATGTCCGGGGTCACCCAGGTGTCACTTGCAGTCTGTAGCATGCACCAAAGTGACTTCAGCATTGAAATTGTGTTGAAAAGGACCTGTCACCTCAGGCTGCCAAGTTCCATTCACTGGTCACTTAGGACAAATATTTCAGGTACAAACAGCCTGTGATTTGAGCATGTTATGTGACACAGGCGCATCGCCCCCCCCATACCAGAGTTCTGGGCCTGTTCCCATCCCTACGCAAAACCGCGTGTGGGAGTAAACAAGGCGAAGGATCCACAGGGACGCGCTACAAATCCTAAAATCCTGGCGTGAAATTTGCACCATATTTGGCCGGACAATGCAGGGTTGCCCGTCTCGGCTGCATTTCCTGCACTTGCGACACGGGCGGCGCTCGGCGGTGCCCCCGCGGCGCCCCCGGCCCGGCCCTGAGGGGGCGCGAGCGCTCCCTCCCCGCTCGCCCTCCGCTGCCGCCGCCGCCAGCGGGAGCCACGGCGCGGCTCCGCCCGTGACGGGCTCGGGAAAGGCCGCACAACCCGCCAGGCTGCAGGAACCCCGCCGATTGGAATGCGGGGCTCCTTGGATTCGCCTTGAACCGTTCGCACAAGGAACGGCGAGCTATAAAATGGGATAAAATGGGGCCGGGAGGAGCCGGGCCGCGCTGAGGGGGAGCGGCCCCATCGCCCCGCCTTCCTCCGCGTCACGTGACCGCCGGGGCCGCAGCGATGGCGGCGCCGGGGCCGGACTCGCTGTGGGTGCGGGACCCGCTGGGGCCGCGGGTGCGGCCGCTGCCGCTGCCCCCCGGGGGCGGCTCCGTGCTCTGCCTCCGCCGCCACCGCGCCCGGGAGCTGGTGAGTGCCGGGGCAGCGGGGAGCCGGTGTGGGGCCCTCCGGCCTCGGGAGGCGCTGCGCTTCCGGTGCCGGCGGCGCTGCGCAGGCCGCCCGCGGCCTCTGCCCGCCCGCACCCGCGGAGTCGCGATCCGCACCTGTGCGCACCTTGCTTTCGGTGCTGTCGCTTAGCTGAGCGGGAGAGTTTGCTGTAAGAGAGTCCTGTAGCCTCTTATCAATATGGTTTTATATATATATGTGTGTGTGTGTGTGTATATGTATATGTGTGTCTATATATATATGTGTGTATGTGTGTATATATATGTGTATATATATATATGTTTGTGTATGTGTATATATATATGTATATATATATGTATATACACATATATATATGTGTGTCTATATATGTGTATATATATGTGTATATGTGGGTGAATATATACACATATGTGTATATATACATATATATGTGCAAATATATACATATATATACATGTATGTAGGCACACACACATCTGTCTGTCTGTCTGTCTGTCTGTCTATCTATCTATCTATCTATCTATCTATCTATCTATCTATCTATCTATCTATCTATCTATGCGTATGTGCCTGTGTTTATGTATAAACACAGGTGGGTAGACCCTGGCAGGACTCCAGGTGCTCTCTCCTTCCTCTTCTCAGCTGGACAGGAGAGAAAAAAAGGGAGAAAATGTGTATATATATATGTGTACATATATGCATATATATATATATACATATATATGCATATATATATATATATATATATATATATATATATACATATCTATATATGTATATGTGTCTGTGTTTTATATATAACACAGGTGGGTTGACCCTGGCAGGACTCCAGGTGCTCTCTCTCCTTTCTCTTCTCAGCTGGACAGGGGAGAGAAAAATGTAATAAAAGGGGTCAAAAGTCGAGATAAGGACGGGGAGGTCTCTCAGTAGTCAGCATCGCAGGCAAAACTGACTTGACTTGGGCAAATGAACTTCATTTATTAACAGTTGAAGTCAGGGTAGGATTGTGAGAGGTAAAAGAAATCCTAAAAACACCTTGCCTTCTCCCCTCACTCTTTCTTTCTCTCCCCTTATTTCCTTCCCACTAGTGGCACTGGAGGACAGGGAATGAAGGTTATGGTCAGGTCATCACAGGTTGTTTCTGAATTTTTCCCATTGTACAGTTTTTCCCTGTTCATGTTTGCAAGCTGATTTAGACTGTATTCAGTCCTTTGGTAACCAGGAATTAAAACAAGCACCGTTAGAGAATGTTCATGCTTTTTGGATTGTCTGATTTTATTTTTGCTCCTCTGGAAGGAAGAAAACACAACTGCTTAATGTTTTGGGGTTTTTTTTGTCAGAATGTTTCATTTTTTCTGGCTCAGTGATCTGACTCAATTTTGCTGCGTTTTTAGAACATCCCAGAAGAAAGCTTGTATGTGAAGTGCAATGGGCGACTGGTCAGCGATGAAGATGAGTTGCAGAGTGGAGTTGTTTATAGCCTGGAGCCGAGGCTCTGTGCTGGAAAAGGAGGTTTGTTCTTTATTCTGCTTTATTCTAATCTTGGTGATTAGATTCTTAGGTTAAAAAACTGCTGCTGTGCCATAGTCTGCACTGATAGCAGGACTCCTCAGATACTGGCAGACCTCTTGTTGTGTGTATGACTGATACAAAGTCTCTGAACTGAAACCCAAGTGTTTGTGCAAAGCTGAGCATTGACCAGGGAAGCTGAAGTCCAGATCTTCCTCACGTCCCCTTTCAGCTTATCTCTGTTGGTAGAAGTCTGTAGCATGCACCAAAATGACTTCAGAGTTGAAATTGTGTTGAAAAGGACCTGTCACCTTAGGCTGCCAAGTTTCATTCAGTGGTCACAAATATTTCAGGTACAAATAGTCTGTGATTTGAGTGTGTTATGTGACCTAATTGACTTTATCTTCTGTTATTAAAAAAAAAAAAAAAGTATATATATAAATGCCAAGATCTCAGTAGTGACTTTATCTCCTATTATTTAAAAAACATATATATATAAATGCTAAGATCTCAGTAGTGACTTTATATTTTATTGTTTAAAATATATATAAATGCCAAGATCTCAGAATTCAACCTAAGCTGGACTCCTTACATTGACAAGATGCTTCTATGTAGTTAATTTCTGTTTATTTTTTTCCTCTGGAAGGGTTTGGGTCGATGCTGCGAGCCCTGGGTGCTCAGATTGAGAAGACCACAAACAGAGAGGCGTGTCGGGATCTCAGTGGGAGGAGACTGAGGGATGTCAATCATGAGAAAGCGTAAGGCATTTCCTCAGAGGCTGAAATTATAGAATAACCTCATCCTGTAGCTCACAAAAGAGGTCAAATGATTGCCTGTTGTAGCAATGAAATGGTGTTTTGAGTACTAAAAAGAGCAAAAGTGAAATCTTAAGTGCAGATGGACTGGAAGCCAACAGGGCTTTCCTGACTGTAATTCTATTATTGCAGAAACAGATGTGATTTTACTGCAGCCTGAGTCTGAGAGACTGTTCTGCACCTCTTCGTGCAAAATTCACAATTCCTCGAGTGCAATTCTCACAGTTCTCCCTGAAGCTGCAAGACAGCAGTCGTGGGGATGTGTGAACTTAACTGCTGTTTCTGGCTTTCAGAATAAACCCTGCTCTCCTCTCTGTAGCAGAGTCTCTGTCGGTTTCCTCAGCATTCCCCTGGGTGTTGTTCTCTTTTCCCATTGCCCCATTGCCTAGGCGGGGTGGGAGCGTTCTGCAGTGCAGAGCAGGGAGCTGCTGTTGCAGCTGTGAGCGCTGATGCGGGCTGGTGTCGCCGCAGGATGGCGGAGTGGGTGAAGAAGCAGGCGGAGCGGGAGGCGGAGAAGGAGCAGCGGCGGCTGGAGAGGCTGCAGCGGAAGCTGGCGGAGCCGCGGCACACGTTCACCGACCCCGAGTACGAGCGGCAGTACCGAGAGATGGCCGAGCGCCAGGAGGAGTCGCTGCGCATCGGTACGGCAGCGCACTGCACGCTGAGGGCCTCTCTAGCCTCACTCCAGTAGGAAAATTTTAAAAAGAATTGGTTTTTTTTTTCAGTTAGATGAAATCTGAAATTTGCTGAAATTTAATTTTTCCTCTTTGTCTGCAGTGTGTGTTAAATTCCACTTGTGAAAAACGCCAGTCGCTTGTTTTTAAAACTTTAAAAGTTTAATAGTAATAAAATGGTTATAAAAATAGTAATACAATTAGAGTAATAATAATTTGGACAAATTGAATTAGACCAATATGAGACAACAGAAACAAAGAGTTATGGACAGTCCGGGTACCTCTTTCTGGGAAAAATAAACAAGTAAAAGGACCCACGTTCACAGAGGATTAACCCTTAAAAGCAACAGCCTGTTGCATGTTCATACACCTTATCCATGATGTATAAATTCCATTCAAACACAGGATTCTGTCTGGTCACTGTCAGCTTCTTCCTCTGAATCCTGATGGTGTCTTCAAACCTGAGCAAGGCAGGAAGAAGTTAATTTCTTCTGATAATGGAGCAATAAATTCTCTTTCTCTGAAAAATTTAGGTGTCCCGTGGCTGCTATCTCAGTGCCAGTCCTTTCTTTAAAAAAAATCTCACACACATAGTTTCTATTTTAACATTATGTTATATCCTAAAACTATATTTAACACACTACTTAAGAGAATTAATACAGCATAACTTTCTAACATAACACATATAATATTAATTTCAATATTTGTGAAAAGCCAATCATAAAATATGCATTTTTCACACACTGAACTGTGCAACATTATACAAGTGATGCTTCACCTTGCTTAGCTAGGTCACTTAGCCAGATTCTGAGTTTAAGATTGAGATTAATTTTGAGATTAAGAGCTAGATTCTGTGAAGGTGGTATTGCTAGTTGAGCTGTAAGAATTACCCAGGAAACTATAAAGGGCTTGGGTTGTACATTAAAAACTAGATATTGGATCCAGCTGCAGAATACCTTGTTTCACTTCATGGTCTTTACAGTTACTTTGTTTATCCCTATATTGTTCTTTTGCTGTCAGCTAGATAGTGAAACTTGAGGCTGAATGGGATGAAGAACCTGATAGTTCAGTTCAGGAATCCAATTTTAATTGACTCTTTGTAAATCCATGCAGGAAAGCTTTTGCTGCTACTCAGTTCATGTTCAAGCTTTGAGTCTGTATCACCAATACTGATTCTTTCCACTAGTGTTTTAAATTGCATCTGAAGTGAAAAGATAAGTAGAATTTACACCAGACATTAATTGTGTCCTGATGAAGTTCACTTTCAAATTTGTTTGGAAGGCTTGCAGGTTATTGCCAGCAAAGCAGTGTCATCAGAAAGTGGCAAGAGTCGGAAACGTCCAGGTGAGCCTGGGAAGAGCGAAACAAAATCTGAAAAAAGAAAATGTCCTTGGTAAGACTTACACCTTGTTTTTATATTTCAGCCTTAAGCCTTAAAAAGGATGTAAAGTTAGATACATACAAGTAAGCAGAGTCTAGTCTGAGATGTAGACTTGAAATAAGAAAACTGATTAAATCAAAGAACTGGAAGTAAACATTTCTGCATTCCTATAATTTTGTCCCAGATAGAGCAGACAAACTTCATTTGCAAAAATAGACACTTTTTTCCCCCCACCCCTTCTAAATTATTATATTCTACTACTTCCTATTATCCTTTTCTTCATAAATTAATTATAATTTACAATGAACTTAAAAAGATTGGTTTTCTCTCCTGGCATCTTTCATCTAATGTAACATGGAAGAGAAGTCAAAGTTCCAGTCATTTCTGTATTGGGAATGCTGTAATACCTGTTTTGGGCATTTGTAGCTCCTTTTCAATATTGATAGCTCTTCCATTAACTAAACTAACCTAAATAGCTGTTGGAGTAGCTCCTTATATCTCTCTGAAGATGGTTTTGGAAAGAGAAATGTGGCAATAAAAAAATTTATTTAAAAGACAAAAAGTGAAGATAGATGCATGTTAATTTGTAACATATTCCCTGTGCCAGGCCAGGGTTGGATGAGGCCACAGGCTCAGGCTGTGAGGATGACAATAAGGATGGCTCCCCTTGTACATCTGACAGAAGTTGTCCATCAGGCAGCAGTGCTAATGGAAGTGTTGGAAATTCAGATGAGTGTTCAAGCAGCTCTGTGGCTTCAGCAGAGGACAGTCCATCCACCAGTGCAAGTGAGAAACCACTGGAGCAGCCAGAAGGTCCTGGAAGAGATCTGCAAGGAGAGGTGTGCACAGGTGGGCAGGCTGAAATTTTGTCTGAAGAAAACAACAAAATGACAGAGGCCCCGAAGGAAGACACCCAAGGAAAGAATGGAGTGACTCAAGCTCAGAAAGAAGAGCAAGAAAATGTTCCTGCTAAGGCACAGGAAACAAACCAGTCCCAGAGCACAGTAAGTAGGAGAAAATGAGCTGAAGAAGCAAACAAGCTCCAGCAATGTAGCTTTTCCCACTGGATTGATGAAAGCCCAATTGATGCTTGGCAGCAAAAGGTGCCAATACTTCTGCTTTATGGGTCCTTGCATAATATTACTGTTTAAGATTTGTGGGGATAATTAATCTGGGTTTACTCTAGAAATAAAAAAAAAAGTGTAGCTCTTTTTTTCAGGCTAGGGAGTTACTGGGATTTTCTGTCTTTTTTCACCTCGGGTGTAAAGTCTGCCACTGGCAACAAATGAACTCTGATGTGTGAAAGTTTATTACAGTTCAGTGGGGAAAAGACCAGGGATGTAATCTGATCAATTAGACCTTTGTCATCTACTGTACTATTAGAGCTGGCAAGTTTTAAACAGGATGTTTACCATTCTTCACTGTTTACCTTTTGCTCAGTATTTGTGAGACTTTCTATTCCTAGAACAGGAAACTCCACCAATGCTGTGGCAGATTGTTATTGCAGGTGGAAATATTTTTATAGTAGTCCTTGATGAATTTTTCTTTTTTTTTTTTTTTTTTAGAAGTAGGGTGAGAATAATGAGGTAGCCAGTTGGGGTTTTGTATGCTTAGCAGGACAAAGGTTCTGATTTTGCTGGCAAGAATTGCTTTTGCCAAGTGCATAAGGGGAGTTCTCTCATTCCCACTGCTGTTATTCCTTGCTCTGGGTACAGAATATAAGAGCATCATGTGCATTTAAATATTGAACAAAATGGGCTTAGATTTTGGTGTCCTTTATAGTGTGTTAGCAAATTCCAGCATTTGAATTATCCCATCTATTCCATGGTCTTTTGTAGATAAGGCTCTGGATTGGACTGGACTATCTGTAGGGTGCTTTTTACCTTCAGTCAATTTGCAAATATACCAATTTCCTTTGAAGATGAAATTTTAACCCACATTTTGTTTTAGTGGCAGGATGAGATGTGAACTTCGCAACTTGTTTTTGGGGTTAGTCTCACTAAAAAGAGATGCTTCTTAATAAATTTCTTTAATTACAGCATAACTGCATTAGAAATAATTTTTATCCTCCTTCCTGCTCCTGCTGGAGGTGTATTGGTTATATTCTGCATCAGGTTAAAAAGGGGCTATCAGCTTTGCTATGCCTCTGGAAGCCAAGGTTAAGCTACTGAACTGCTGGCAAGATGGCAAACTGATGTTTTTCATTCAGTTTTCTTGGGAATATTGAACTTTCCTGGGATAATCATAGAATCTTCTGAGGTCTAAGGGACCCACAAGAGTCAAAAGTCCAGCCCCAAGAATCATACCATGTGCCTGAAAGCCTTGTCCAAATGCTTTTTGAGCTCCTGTTTTTCTTGAATGTTTTCCTCAATTGTTTTTCTCTTTTCAGGGGGTGGAACCAATAGACCTGCTGGCCTTCAACTCTGCTGCTGAACTGGAAGCCCTGGGTTTAGAGAAGCTGAAGATGGGATTGATGTCTTTGGGACTGAAATGTGGAGGCACTTTGAAGGAAAGAGCAGCAAGGCTTTTTTCAGTGAGAGGTCTGTCTAGAGACCAGATCAAGCCATCCCTATTTGCAAAGCCCCCTAAAGGGAAAGCCTCTGGTTAGATTTGGGAATATTTACCTTTTTTGCATGTGTATTTGATGTCAATAAATAAAAGCTCTTGGTATCCTTTCAACTGAGTATCCCCAGCTTCTGAACTCACATCCACAACATTCCCAAGGAGTTTTGGAAAGGATGGGCAGGTGGGAAGGATATCATCATAGACACAGTGCTTGGGAATCTGTTCCACAGGGTATTGGAGGGAGAAGAGAAACACTGAGGCTCTGCAAATTGCATCTCATGGAGGTTGTGACAGGACAAGTGGACTCTGTTGGAAAGGAAATGGGTGTGTTTACTGACTGTTTCACTAGGAAACTGGGATGCAGGGTGCTTGGGAGGTCACCTTAGCCTGTTGAAGTTTTGCTGGTGTAAATCCAGTGGGTGGGGATGTTAGATCTGGCAGTCCCTGCCCAGGTGGCAAAGCTTTGATGTCACCAGCTCTCTGAAAGGCAGTGACAATGAGTGGGACAAAAGAGCCTCCAGCTCTTTGAGCACCCTCAAGCTCCTTTTTAGTATGGGAAGGGGAGTGTGGGACAAAAGTGAAGTGGCCATTTTAGTGGTGTGTTTTGGCAGCAACTCTACCCGAGTTATTTCCCCTCACTGCAGTTCTGTCTTGCTTCAGTTTTACTGATGCAGCCACTTCCAAGCCTACCCTGTGTGTCACACACTTCCTTTTAGTGTTGTGGGTTCCTTATTAAGCCAAATCAGTTCCCTGATGTGGCTCTAACAAATTTGTGCCAGCACAATAGAAGAAGGATTACATAAAAACACTGGTTAGGATATTTTAAACCACCGGTAGCACCAAACACTATTGACCAACTGCATCTTCAGTAGTGCCAGAATTAAAAGAAATGCCCTACATCTATTTTAGAGGGCAACAGCTGTACCTTGAACCAGCTCCACACTTTGGCAATTTTATTTTGGAATTGTTTAGCTCCTGCTGAGTTAAAAAAGGAACAAGCATTTGCTCTAGGATCTTCCCACGTGGAGGATTAGCCTAGAGCATTATTGTGTCTGGAGAGCCAGAGGGGTGCTCACTGGCAATTCAGGACTTTCACATGCTCAAAGGGCATCCTTTTGAAAACAGCTGGGTAACAACAGCACTTAGACTGATCTTTCAACAGGAGAGAAACAAGTAGGTGAAGTGCTTGAAGCTTTTTAAGAATTTGGAACAAGAACAGAAAAGTCAACAGTTGGGAGAAAAAATATATAAACGGAACCAGTTCCAGTGTTATATGGGCAATTTCTGTAGGAGAGAAGGGCATCAGAACAGAGGTGATCTTTCTAGTCCAGGGCAAGAGGATAATGCAGTTTGCAGCCTGTGTCTGTCTTTTCCTGAGTATTTATGTAGCTTTAGATTTCAAAGATGTTTCTGGTTGTAAATGCACCAAAACTGTGAATACCTTCCCAGAGAAAAGGTTCATTCTCCTATGGAATCACTTCCCCAAAAAGCAAGTGGTGTGCCTTGGAGAAGTCACACTTCTGAAGTGTCATTTTAAATGCATTTATTTCAAGCACCTAAGCACTGCCTCGTGTTTCACTGGCATTGCAGGAATTACTGCCTGAAAAAAGTCATGAGTGAAAACACTGGCAAAAGCCTGAGGGAGAGGCTTTTCCTCACTTCATAGGGATCCATCTCTTCCCTGGAAAGAAAGATGACTACATCTAATACACAAAACAGCAGGGAACAGGACAAGGTCATAGAGGGAAGGAACTGCTGGAGGTTTAGAAATATCACCACCAGCAGACACAATGACAGCTGCCAAAAGGTTCCATTCCATTGCCCTCACCTGCACGGTGCTAACAAGCTCCTCACTCAGTGATGTTGTTAGTGTTCAGGAACACATAATCACAGAATGATTATATGCAGGTGCTTTTATTGAAGAACTCTGGGTGTCAGGGGTGCACAGACCCAAACCTGACCCGACGCTGTTTTGAGCTGAACAAGTTTTATATCCCATCGTTATATAACTTACATATTAATTATTAAACTTACATGGTTCTATTGTATTCATCCAAGCATGGATTTCCCGTGATCCCCCTCAAACCCCTAACACAGTTTCTCATGATTTTTTAAACAGTAATTAATCTAATCACATTTAACAATTATATCCTTTATTATATACTGACTACACAGGCGCAGTTTCACATCCAGCAAATATGCATGCTTCTGTGAAAAAAGGATATTTTATGATTGGCTTTTTGCAAATATTAAAATGAATATTGTATGTGTTATGTTAGAAAGTTATGCTGTATTAATTTTAAGTAGTGTGTTAAAGTGTGTTAGAGTTTCTCACGATTCTTTAAACAATAATTATATCTAATCACATCTAACAATTATATCATTTATCATATACTGACTACACAGGCGCAGTTTCACATGATCTAGCAAACACAAGGCCTAACATTTTCCCAGTGCCTACTAAGCCTAACTTTCTCTCTAACTCCCTGAATTTTCTATGATTTTAAAATATTTTACTATCAGTGTGAACACACCTTTTGCTGGAGGTGCCGGAATTGTTTCCATTGGTTTGCCGGTGCTGCAGCTTCTGCTCTGGCTCCTCAAAGGCCACTCAGTGATGTGAACACTCCTTTTGCTGGAGGTGCTGGAGTTGTTTCCATCACTTTGCCGGTGCTGCAGCTTCTGCTCTGACTGCTGTAGGTGGCACTGGGCTGACACGGAGGATGGGTCCGATGCCAGCACAGGGCACCTGAGCTGAGACCCGCGGTGCTGTGAGGAGCAGGGACATGGCTCACACCTTTGTGAAAAACGCCAATCACTTGTTTTTTGTTTTGTTTTTTAAAAGTTTAATAGTAATAAAGTGGTTATAAAAATAGTACTATAATTAGAGTAATAAATATTTGGACAATTTGAATTAGGACAATATGAGAAAATAAAACAAAGAGTTATGGAGAGTCCAGGTACCTCTTTCTGGGCAAAATAAACAAGTAAAAGGACCCACGTTAACAGAAGATTAACCCTTAAAGCAATAGCCTGTTGCATGTTCATACACCTCATCCATGATGCATAAATTCCATTCAAACACAGGATTCTGTCTGGTCAGTGTCAGCTTCTTCCTCTGAATCCTGACGGTGTCTTCCTGCCTGAGTGAGGCAGGAAGAAGTTCATTTCTCCTGATAAAGGAGCAATAAATTCTCTTTCTCTGAAAGATTCAGGTGTCCTGTGGCTGCTATCTCGGTGTGAGTCCTTTCTTTTAAAAAATATCTCACATACATAGTTTCTATTTTAATATTATGTTATAACCTAAAAATATATTTACTGCACTACTTAAGAGAATTAATACAGCATAACTTTCTAACACAATACATATAATATTCATTTTAATATTTGCAAAAAGCCAATCATAAAATAGACATTTTCCCACCTTTACACCATTCTGCCTGTTCCTGAAACAGCCACAATCAATCCCTCTGATCCCCCTGCAACTCATTCTTACTCAACATTTTTCTTTCTGGACAATGCTGGCATTTGAAAGATTGGTTTGTAGTGATGCCTGTTCTCAGGAAGGTGCTGTTTTTAAATCCTAAAGCTTACTCCAAGACATCTATCTGGAGATGATAATGCCTGCACCCCTGTTAGCACTCGGCTGGTTTGGGTTTTGTTACAGCGGAGCACTCAGGGTGGCTTTGCAGATTAAGGTGCCTAATGACACCTGAAGGAGGGAGGTGACAACTCTGAGCTCGCCCAGCGGTACAGGAGGGGCTGGACAGGCACCACAGTTCCCAGCTCTGCTACAGGCTGGGCTAAGCCTGGGTAGTTAGTCCGGGTTTAGAGCCAGCAGCTGTGCATGTTTGTGTGAAAAATGGGTGTTTTATGATTAGCATTTTGCAAATATTACAATGAATATTATATGTGTTATGTTAGAAAGTTGTGCTGTATTAATTTTTTCAAGTAGTGTGTTAAATATAGTTTTAGGTTATAACATAATGTTAAAATACAAACTATGTGTGTGAGATAATTTTTTTTAAAAAGGAATGAGGTTTTCCCACTGAGACAGCAGCCACAGGGCACCTCAATCTTTCAGAGAAAGGGAATTTATTGCTCCATTATCAGGAGAAATGAACTTCTGCCGCCTCGCTCAGCTCTGAAGATGCCGTCAGGATTCAGAGGAAGAAGCTGACACTGACCAGACAGAATCCTGTGTTTGAATGGAATTTATGCATCATAGATGAGGTGTATGAATATGCAACAGGCTGTTGCTTTTAAGGGTTAATCCTTAATGTGTGTCCTTTTACTTGTTTATTTTGCCCAGGAAGAGTTACCCGGCCTGTCCATAACTCTTTGTTTCTGTTGTTTCATATTGTCCTAATCCAGATTGTCCACATTTTATTCCTCTAATTATATTACTATTTTTATAACCATTTTATTACTATTAAACTTCTAAAATTTTAAAAACCAAGCGATTGGCATTTTTCACACTTGGGAAGTGTCCCATTGGCCTGAATGCTGGAGCTGCCCGTCCTGCTTCTCTAGCCTGGCACAGGGAATCAGGAACTTGCACAAAACTTGCAGGGCAGAAAGGAGCAAGGAGCTCTTGAAAGACCTGTCTGGGCTCTATGGAGAGAAGAGGAGTGTTTATAAGGAGCCAGCCAGCTGGTGGAACATGTGCTGGGAGCCCCACACACCTCAGTGAGCACACAAACAGGCTGCCCAGGGAGGGGAGTGAATCACCATCCCTGTGGGTTCCTGTGGGCCATGGTGTAGGGGTGGGCTTGGCAAAGCTGGGTTAATGGACTCGATGAGCCTGGAGGTTTGCTCCAAGCCAAACAGTTCTCTGAGGTCTGGGGCTGTAGATGGCACATTATGGCCAGTGTGATGCTGTACCCAGCATCCAGCAGCTGCCCGGCTCCTCCCAGGGGTGACAGGGCTACTGACCCCTGGGCTGGAAGCTGGCAGCCACCTGGGACGCAATGATCATGAACTGATGGCATTCATTTCCAGCAAAACACAAAACAGACCTTCAAAGGGAATCCCAGGCTTCCAAAGAGGCAGATTTTTTCCTAACTAAAATCAGAGGGGAAAATGTAAACAGAAAGCCCATAAATAAACTTTAGGATAAGCTTTAAAACAAAATTATAAATAGCTTGGAAAAAGACCCAAACAAACATAAAAACCCACCCCGATTCAGCAATTATCAAAAATAGAATACTGAGAGCTGTGGATTGTTTACATGACTTTCCAGTGCCCAGCATCTCCAGATAACCTGTTATCTCCTGCCAAGGGTGAAAACTCCTTCCTGGCCATTCTGCACCTGCTGGCTTTACCACAGGAAACCAAGGCACCCCAGCAGCTCTGGAGTGCCTGAGCATGCCCAGAGGCCAGAGGCAGCAGTCCGGATGAGATCTTTATTCTGTTTCATTCTGAAATGTGCTGCTTGTTCATGCTGCTCTCCTACACCTGCTCCATGAGCGGACAGAGGAGCCCAAATCCTCTAGAAACATCAAAGCCCTGCAGGATCTCTGTCACACTCCCTGCCGCTGCCATCACCTCCCCAGCCCTGTTTGCCCTCGGTTCCCCTTTCCCAGACTCCAGCTGCTGCCAGCCAAAGCCAGAGGAGCTCCCTGATTATCACCTTCGCTGGGATGTGGATTGGGCATCCCTTGCGGCTTACACGGGCAATTAGAAGGCTGCCCTGAAAGGCAAAGTGTCAGACACCCTTGGTAGGAGTCTGTGAAGTGCAAAAGGGAAAAAAACAAGACAGGGAGAGGAAATAAGGCCTCACCAGCTGGGAAAAGCTGCAACTTCTCACAGATTTTGAAAGGAAATGGGAAAGCAGCTTTGATTTAAATGAAACCATGGAAGGATCACACAGGGCAATGCAGTCCAGCTAGCAGTGGCATTTAATGTGGCTTGAAACTTTTGTTCTCTCTCCTAGAATGGAGATAATGGGTAGAGATAGCGGAGAGGGAAAGTGCTGCTGGCATGGCCAAGCCTCTCTCTAAAGGAAAGCGTTCCTGAGACTGACAGGAGCAGCTCCAGCCCCCGTGTCCAGCTCCATTAACCACTGCAGGCCCTTAAGGTCACCCTGTGAGCCCTGCCACTCATGATAAGCTCATGCTTCTGATAAGATTTACCTGCCACACAAACACTCACACAAGAACCTAACCTGGAGTGGGACTGACAGGGCTCTTGAAGTCCTCCAGGTGAGGAGCACACGCCTCCTGCTCCCCAGCAGCACCTGGGTGCTCTGTGCTTCAGCAGTGCAGGAGTGTGAAAAATGCCTATTTTATGATTGGCTTTTCACAAATATTGAAATTAATATTATATGTGTTGTGTTAGAAAGTTATGCTGTACTAATTCTCTTAATTAGTGTGTTCAATACAGTTTTAGGTTATAACATAATGTTAAAATAGAAACTATGCCATGTAAGTTACTTTTTTTAAAGAGAGGAATGAGGTACTCCCACTGAGACAGCAGCCACAGGACACCTCAATCTTTCAGAGAAAAAGAATTTATTGCCCCATTATCAGAAGAAACGAACTTCTCCCCACCTCGCTCAGGCAGGACAATGCCATCAGGATTCAGAGGAAGAAGCTGACACTGACCAGACAGAATCCTGTGTTTGAATGGAATTTATGCATCATGGATGAGGTGTATGAATATGCAACAGGCTGTTGTTTTTAAGGGTTAATCCTCTGTTAACATGGGTCCTTTTTCAGGCTTATTTTGCCCAGAAAGAGGTACCCGGACTCTCCATAACTCTTTGTTTTTATTGTCTCATATTGTCCTAAACCCTAATTGTCCAAATTATTATTACTCTAATTGTATTACTATTTTTATAACCATTTTATTACTATTAAACTTTTAAAATTTTAGAAAAAAGTGATTGGCATTTTTCACAAGGAAGATGCTTGATGGTTTAACACTGTCTTTGCCTTAAACAACCTTTGAATTTTTTAAAATAATTTCTGGCTATATGGGGTTCATGACTCCCCTGCACTGCTCTTTCCATTTTGTTGTATCACACCACGGCACCAATGGCAGGGCTGAGGCACGCTGCTGCCAGGTATGTGAGATATCCTGCCTTTCCTCAGAGACTGTGCTGCTGCTGAGATGGAAAGGAGAACACGACAGCTTGGCAGCCTTCGCGTGCATTACAAATTGTACCCATGCAAGTGGCACACAGAAGGTGTCACAGCAAATGCAGCCTGGATTGAAGATGACAGGCTGGGAGACAATTACCTGTAGCAGGGGCCTGATGTCTGAAAAGGTCCCAGGTGTGGCAGAATTTCATCCACAGCCTTCTACCCAGGAGTTTGTGGTGTAGAAGTCTCTGGAGCCTTCTCCACATCAGCCCAGCCTGCGAGTCTGCAACATTTTCATGGCAAAGCCATCTGGAGTTTAGAGGAATAGTGTTGTTAAAAATAGGTTAGAAACTGTTGTAAAATAGTTGCTAGATCGTTGAGCATGTACTTTTATTTGGTTATTATTTTGTAAAAGGGGTTAAAAGGGTAGTTGTAAGAAATAGGGTACTCAACCTACCATAACACACCTCAGTAAAGTGCATCACCCCCCAGAGAAACCAGCCAGCCTGGACAGAGCTGTAATGGGCCAATCAAGCGCCTTAAACCTCCATGCAAATGAAGGATCCAAAAAGAAACCAATCCAAAGGGACAAAAACAGGATAAAAAGGGGCTTCTGACCCACTGAACTGTGCTGCTCCATCGGGGACATCGGGACATCGCTCCTGAAGCAGCCCCAGCTCTGCAGCATCCCCGACGGGAACGCTCCTGCTCGGCCCTCGGGCCCCTTGCTTTGGTCCTTTCTTTTTCTTATAATAAATGCTGAAATCACTTTAGTACCAGGAGCCTGATCTCATTTTTATCAGTGTCCTGTCTCCCCAAAAGTGGGGAGCTTCAATCCCTGTGTAAGTTCTAAACCAGCCCCAGCAGAGATGCTGTGACACCCATGCAGCTGCCCCAGCGATAAATGCAAGTGTCCATGCAGGCAGCAGGGCAGGCAGGGCTTTATCCCTCACAGATATGCACCATGCAATACCCACAGCTCTCCCTGTTAAAAACGAGAGCAGGCTCCCGGTACTAAAGTGATTTCAGCATTTATTGTAATAAAAAGAAAGGCCTAAAGCAAGGGGGCCGAGGGCCGAGCAGGAGCGTTCCCATCGAGGATGCTGCAGTGCCAGGGCTGGGGCTTCTATTCAGTCCCTGATGTCCCAGATGGAGCGGCACAAATGGGTCAGAAGCCCCTTTTTATCCTGTTTTTGTCCTTTTGGATTGGTTTCTTTTTGGATCCTTCATTTGCATGAAGGTTTAAGGCACTTGATTGGCCCATTACAGCTCTGTCCAGGCTGGCTCATTTTGCTTGGGGTGCACTTTACTGAGGTGTGTTATGGTAGGTTGAGTACCCTATTTCTTACAACTACCCTTTTAACCCCTTTTACAAAATAATAACTGTGAAAAATGCCAATCACTTGGTTTTAAAATTTTAAAAGTTTTGTAGTAATAAAATGGTTATAAAAAATAGTAATATAATTAGAGGAATAAAAATTTGGACAATTAGGATTAGGACAATATGAGACAACAGAAAAAAAGAGTTATGGACAGTCCAGGTACCTCTTTCTGGGCAAAATAAGCCTGAAAAAGGACCCACATTAACAGAGGGACCCACATTAACAGAGGATTAACCCTTACAAGCAACAGCCTGTTGCATATTCATACACCTCATCCATGATGCATAAATTCCATTCAAACACAGGATTCTGTCTGGTCAGTGTCAGCTTCTTCCTCTGAATCCTGATGGCATCTTCAGGGCTGAGTGAGGCGGGAAGAACTCGACAAGAGGGCAATAAATTCCCTTTCTCTGAAAGATTTAGGTGTCCTGTGGCTGCTATCTCAGTGCAAGTCCTTTCTTTTAAAAAAGTATCTTACATAGCATGGTTTCTATTTTAATATTATGTTATAACCTAAAACTGTATTTAACACACTACTTAAGTGAATTAACACAGCATAACTTTCTAACACAACACATATAATATCCATTTGAATATTTGCGAAAAGCCAATCATACAACACGAATTTTTCACAATAACCAAACTAACAGTACATGCTTAACTATCTAGCAACTATTCTACAACAGTTTCCAACCTGTTTTTAACACTCCCCACAGTAACACTAGGTCTCCTTGGCCACCACCTCCCCTCCCGCCCTCCGGGTGTCACAGACATGCTCACAGACCCGCTGGCTTCTGTGTCCCTCCTGTCCGCAGGACACCCAGCCAAGGCAGCCAGACTCAAAGAAAGGGGTGCCAGGCGCAGCTCAGGATCCTGGTGGAGGGAGCAGCCTCGTCCACGCCACTGCTCCTGGGATGCTCTGCTCCCCATTTCCCTCAACAGCCCGCCCCAAATTGCACTGCACGCGATTTCCCCTGGGATGGAGGATGAATGACGGCTGAAGTCCGGGTGCTGGAGGCTGGAGGGAAGCCAGGGTTAATGTTCTTCATTCTCAGGCAGCAACCAGCTCAAACACTTGGTTCCCCAGCTCAAACACTTGGTTCCCCAGGCTCAGTGTGTGGCTGGATCGTTGGCTCTGCCCCTCCTGGTGATGGCTGAGCTCCCTGTCCTTCAGGCTAGGCCCTGCCCCAGCTGGGTGGAGGGGACCTGGGGCTGAATGCCGATGCCATTGGGTAGATACATAGTCATGAGAAGGGAATGCCAGAGATCGTTCTTGGCTCTTCCAATTCTGACTGTATGCCCAGCACTGTGAATGGTGTCTGTGCTTTTGCCCTTGTTCCTCCCCTTAAAGCTCTTTTGCCACCGGTCTTTACACAAGTCGGAGGTGCCAGCCTGCCCATGAGGTGATGGCAGAGATGCCTGGGTGACCTCAGAGCTGGAGTCCTGCAGAGCAGCAAGAACACCCACATCTCCTGATGGATAGCACATAGCCACTGCAGAGTCAAACAGGTCCCTCTTCTCCCCTCATCCATGGTCACCCTGTCTAGCCAGACAAACACATTTCAGAGTCCTTGCACCAGCAGCAGGTTCAACCAGAGCCTCAGGGACCACATCCCACCATCCAACAGAGATGGTCAGCAGCAAATGCTTCATCCCCAGAGCCATCTCTGTGGGTTATGAACCGAGGAGGGGAGTCTGACACAAAGGTGGAAATAATTAGCACGGGTGACATCGTGGCCAGCAGCTCAGAGCAGTTCATAAAGGAATTAAAGCATAATGATCATAGAGTTTCTCCAGGGTATGACCAGCAGGAAGGGTCAGGGTTAAAATGCTTCTCATGGGCAGGAAGGGGATGGGAGGCAGCTTGTCCCTTCCTGCACTACAGCTCCAGCTGAGCCCTGCGGGTTCACGAGGAGAGCATCACCTCCTGCTGGCAGAAAAGATCCTGGGTTTTCTCTTTAGGAAAGTGTTGGCTTAAACCCCGCAGCAGCTCAGGATGAAGCGCTGGCAGGGTAGGCTCTGCTCTGCCTGCCGATTCAGCCCAGCCCCTGGGGGAGCAGATAAAATCACACAGGTAGCTGAGAAGAGCTGTTACCGTGTGCATGTTTATAGGAGCTGGGCACTGGATGCTCACAGAAACATGATAGACCTTTTCCCCTCCATTTTAGATCTAAGAATAAATAAAAGCACACACATGGTGACTTTAATATTTGTATTTTATTGTTTCCTTGATTTTGAAAGCACACACAACTTGAAAAATATCCCTAAATTGAAATAACTGTAATACAGAATCAGAAAAGCAAACTGTTACTCACACAAGCAAGTCCTAATGTTCCTGTTGATTCCAGGACTCTAAATTCTGCCTAAAACTGTGTGAAGCCTGTGGTGCAGGGACCAAAAATATAAGCCTTTGAGTTTCAGATAATATTTTATGTACATGTAGGTATGTATATGTACATGCAATACATATGTGCATAAATATGCTCCTTTGAGCTCTAGGCAATGTTTTATGTACATATATATATATAAAGTAATCAATGTGTAGCTATCCAGTATGTAGCCAACACACACATTTATTCATACACTCTGTACATGTGTGCACATGTGTGTGTACAGTTTATATACATGTAAGTGCTTCTGCTCCCCAGCTCACCAAAAACACACCTTGGGCAGACAAGGACCAAACCCAGCAGCCTAAGAATGAAAAGCTGAGCCCACGAATTTGCTCTTCACCTGGTGATGGTGAAGGAATGGAATTTTGCTCTTTTGCCTGGAGCTGTTTGCAGCACTCCAGGGTGGGGGCTGAAATAAATTCGGTGAAGTTTAGCTGGCACCAAGGAGGCCCCAAGAAGCACTGGGCTGGCTCCTAAGGTACCCCTCACGTATGTGAAATGCACACTCCTCTGAGTCAATCTACACGGACAAGTGCACTCCCTCTGCAGGGCAGCAGGGCCCCAGTGCAGGCAGGAGCCCCCAGGACCTTCATCACCGGCTCGGGGCTGGGGGCAGGAGTGGCTCTTGGCGGGGCTGCAGGGAACGGATGTCACCCCAAGCCACCCCGTCACTCCTCACACCAGCGCCACACCGTCCGCGACACAGCTGCACCTCTCCACGATCATGCTGGGGAGCTCGGCCGCCTCAATCTCGGTGTGGTTGCCCCTCTTGACGAGGTAGATGATGGGCAGCGCCGAGCTGGCGGCCGCGGCGCAGGAGCGCTGCCCGGAGCCGGGGCGGCGGGGCGGCTGCAGGCAGCCCCCGGAGCAGCGGAACGCCTGGAACCCCGCCGGCTCCAGCACCCAGGGCACGTCCCGCAGGCTGATGTAGTGCTTCTGCCGGCAGCAGGTGGATTTCCCCAGCACCGCCTCCTCCCTGCAGTCCCCGGAGCCCCTGGATACCAAACAAGAAACAGGAATGCAACTGGCAACTGGGGAGTGGGAGAAATGGTCCCTGCTGCTGATAGCACAGGTGGACTCTGAGACATGGAAGCTGCTCAGGGTTTGTTTGGGTAATCAGACAGCAGATATGGGGAGAGGAGAGGTGAGATTCAGCAGTAGCTTTCTAACTTCTCCATTCACAGCTGGTGGACACTGGTGAGGGTAAGAGCTGCCTACCCTCCTGCCCTCCCCCAGTAATTTGGGGTTTGCCCTCTCCCCCCTCCACAGTAATTCAAGGACAAAATTACACCAGAGGCAGTGTGAAAAATGCGTATTTTATGACTGGCTTTTCGCAAATATAGAAATTAATGTGTGTTGTGTTAGAAAGTTATGCTGTATTAATTCTCTTAAGTAATGTGTTAAATATAGTTTTATGTTATAAAAAATGTTAAAATAGAAACTATGCTATGTAGGTTTTTTTTTTTTTTAAGAAAGGACTTGCAGCAAGATAGCAGCCACAGGACACCTCAGTCTTTCAGAGAAAGAGAATTTTTGCCCTTTTATCAGAAGAAATGGACTTCTTCCCGCCTCTAAGGCACTGTTAGGATTTGGAGGAAGAAGCTGATGATGACCAGACAGAATCCTGTGTTTGAATGGAATTTATGCATCATGTATGAGGTGTATGAATATGCAACAGGCTGTTGCTTTTAAGGGTTAATCCTCTGTTAACGTGGGTCCTTTTTCGGGCTCGTGCTGCCCTGAAAAAAGTTACCCGGACGTCCGTAACTCTTTGTTTCTATTGTCTCATATTGTCCGAATTCAATTTGTCCAAATTATTATTACGCTAATTATATACTATTTTTAATAACTATTTAATAACTATTAAGCTTTAAAAAATTTAAAACCAAGCGATTGGCGTTTTTCACAGGCAGTCCAGATTTAGGTTTCCTACATACCCGTAGTCATCCAAGCTGAGGGTGTAAAGCACCAGCTCGGGCTTGCCCAGGGCTTTGTCCCTGGGGTCCTGCGAGGTGAAGCGCACGGCTCTGGCCATTTCCGAGGCGTGGCTGCCCAGCCTCTCCCCTTCGATCCGCACCTCCAGGAGCATCGGCTCCCGCCCCTTGCTTCGCAGCCAGTAATGCACGGCCTGGGTCACATCAAAGCTCTTCCAGCCCGACTCACGGATGGGAACCAGCCTGCATGACAAGGGCTTGGCATTAGGAAAGCCCGTCAGATAAATCCCGGGCTCGCAGCGCTGTTACTGCAGCAGGATGATTTACTCCTGTAGATTGTCACGTGCCTCGATTACATGATCATTTTTGCTCTGGGCAAGCACCCACAGCAGTGAATTGCCACCTCAAAAAGACAAATGCAGATCTAACAGATGCTGAAGGGTCACAAAAAAACCCCTCTACATGCTCATACAAAAAATTAGGTGGTGCATGGTCATGTGCAGCCTCAATATTGGTGACATCAGCCTGGTAAACACCAGGATCCCACCTGCTCCTGTCTGAGCTGCACCAGGGCCATAAGTTTCCCATCCAGTCTAGTTCTGCCTTGCTGCAAAACTTCACAGAGCTCACCACTACAGAATCAGATTATTTTTGCATCATTTTCTTGTTTAAACCAGCTAATAAAATGGCCAGTGGAAAGAAGACCAGCAGCCAGTAACCCACTTGAATTAGTGACACGGAATTGAACCAGGTGGGAGATTTTAGAGAGGAAGATGTAGCAGTACATGACATCATTTCATATATTGCCATCTCAGCATAATACCTGCCCTTAAAAGCTCATGGTGGGTTTAGAGGCCATATAACATGGTTGTACAGATGCAAACCCCATCAGGCTGAGCTGAGGCACAACCACACGATGCCCAAATGCACCCCAGAGGACCCAAGCTCTGTGACTCCAGCAGAGGCCCCTTTCTTACCTGGAATCTACCAGGGAGGTGCTGTTGGTGCCATCGTGCTGCTGCTGCACCCAGAACACGCTGACTCTGGCGTTGGAGACGGGCCTGTGGGACTGCCTGGCGGGCAGGTTTGCCCTGTCCACAGGCTTTTTGTAGAGTTTCAGTTCAGCCATCGTCACTTCGCTGTTTTTGGGTATTCTGCCTTCCATGTCGAACACCAGCTTCTGGCGCGCGGTTGTGTCGGAGTAGAGGACTTCCCCCGTCATACCTGTGCAGTTGGGGACAAGAAGGATGGCCTGTCACTGCCACCCTGCTGGGAAAAGCTGCCACGTTTCATGCACAATTATCATCACAACACACTCCTTCCATGCTCCCAGTCGCAGAGACAGCCACTAAACACACCTTTTCTGATGCATACTTGAATCAATGTCTTGCAAATGCCCTAATTATTCGCCTGTGTCTGAGCCTCTGCAGCCTGGAAGAACCAAATCTCTGCCATAATATGACCCCAAAATTGTGCACCTCTGTGCCAGTGCTGGGCATGAAAGCAGGAAACTGCACCACTTGGAATGAAAAAATCATTTGCACCCCTTAGAATGAAAAAGTATTTTAATTTGCTGCCCAGGGTGCTGTGTATGCCCTTTGAAAGCACAATAAGCTCTAAGTGCCCTTGCACAGCCACTATTGTATCTGTATGGCTATTTTTCCTCCTCGGTAATTTTTCCTGTAAAAAAAAAACCCTAAACAAAAAAGAGATGAGTGGGAGTGAAACATTTTCCAAGAGGTGTGATTCCTATTAGAGGACTTGCTGTAGATTTCACCCAAAACCTTGGCTTGCACTTTTTTATTCCCCCCACCTGCCCAGACTGTTCCCAGGGTACCAAGGCTTGTATCAAGCTGCAGCAGCATCCTGTCCTTGGGAAGGACTGCGGGACTCCCTCTCCAGGTGTAAAGGGTGCTTTGTTAACCTTTCCGATGCTGTTGCACGCATCTCCTCTGCCCAGCTGAGCTCTGGAGCCAAACCCGACCCTCATTCCCCTCTCCCCTCGGGGGTTTTCCTCTGCCCATCCTGCTGCCAGCCGGGAGAGCCCTGGCAGATTCCCCTGGCGGCAGCAGGATGCTTGGGATGCTGCCAGCAGCAGAAACCTTACCTGTGTGTCCCGGGATGCCCCTGAGGATGCCAACCAGGCTCGGCAGAGCTCGGCGCTTCACCCTCTGCCGCTTCAGCATGGACATGTACTTGTTCTTGACGTGCTCCGGGATAACCACATCCACCAAGTCTCTCGAATGAACTTTGGGGACCTCGGACAGCCCCAGCTGCTTCAGCACCGCCTCCTTGAAGCGTTCCTGGGTAAAGGCTCGGACCGTGAGGACGAGGCAGAGCACGCAGAGCATCCAGGCACACCTCAGGTCCATTCTCCTCCGTCAGAGAAGCAGCTCCCTGCCCGGCAGAGGTGAAGGGGGGATCTCCCCGGGGCTGCTCTCGGCAGAGATGTGCTGGCAGCCTGCCCGAGCTGGGTGGAGGTCCCCGGTGCTGGGGTTTTATAGCCAGCCTCGTCCCACTGGCACAACAAATTTCACAAGTGGGGACGAAGCAAAGCACTTGAAAGGATCACTCCCCTGTTGGTAGACACATGCCAGTTTAACACCTCCATCCACCGCAAAGTTAATACAAGAGGGTTTAGGGGGCTCCTACATTCCATCACGGGGAATAAATTTTCTTTTTTTTTTTTTAATTCCCTGTAAATATTTGCCCAGAAGCCCCCTGAGCAATGGGTGTGCCCTGCTCAGCCCTGCCAGGGAGGAAGCACAACTGCAGAGTACATTGCTTTATGTGCAATGTTAGGTTCCGCTTTAATCTCTGAATATTTGTATCCAGTGTATGAATCAGGGCAGTGAATCACAGCAGCTGAATGATTTATGGGCTTTTATGCTGCTCCTGAATCACAGAAGGTGGAAGATGTACAGGTGTGACATGGTAGAAAAACTCCCCATCACTCTTTATGGATTGCTGGGGGTTTCATAATACTCAAGCTCAGAAGAAGAGGGCTTTATGTAAAGGCAAATCACTTCTCAGTGAACATGAGAAACCACTGCACTATTCCCCAGCATGGATGAAGAATATCAGTATTTTGAATGCTGTTAACAGCCACAACAGAGCACTGGCTCTGGAGAGTGAAGCTGATCCGAAGGCTGGGGCGAGGAGGTTGGATGTTTACCTTGTAACATTTAAACTGGAAACTTACACTCTTTTCTTCCCCAGCCTTTGCTGACGTAAGGTGTGGAAATCTATTTTTGGCACCAATCCCAGGAGAATTGAATTGAAGAAATAAAATGTGATTGGTAAAAGCATGAAGGAGCATGGCACCTGGGGCAGACTCTCATCCTCTCCAGCAGCCACATACCTACAGACAAATGTCTTCAGCATCAAAGGCCCTTTGGATTTTATATGCCTCTGTAAATGGTTTTAAATTGGTCCAGTTTCACCCAGTGCCCAGGCTGAATGGTGTGCCCTGAGGACAGTCTGGCTGGAGGATGGATGTAATGAACTTGTACAAAATCACCCCTTTGTGGCTCATCCCTCATTAAAACAAGTGTCAGCTGAGGGAGGCAGCCTGGTTTGTACTCAGGGGAAGGCAATAAAGCCGTCTGAAAGAGCCCCACTCAACATTTCTGTTACTGCTCACTTTGTCTTTACAACCTTTTAAGAAACTTGTCTTCTTAAGCACGATAAAGCCTCTGCTTGATGTTAAAAGGGCACCTTATTTAGCTAAATTGAGTTTTAGGAGGAAAATGGAACAGACTACAAAGTAACAGCCTGTGCATGGCCCAAGGCAGTGCATTCTTTAATCCTGCACTTTGTGTAGCATCTTTCTCCGGAGATGAATTTTAGACATGCATCTGTAGATTACTTCAAAATACATTCATTCCCAAGACACAAACAGCAGTGAAAAATATCCACTTCTTTTGTCAGCTTCAAGTTCAGCTCATGCCAAACACTCCTGTGAATAAAAGGGAAGGTTTTTTTCCTGAAATCTTTGTGACTTCCCTCATCCCTCTAGGAAAGCTCCATACACCCGGCTCTTCCCTCAGGGCTGTCTCTCCAGCCAAATGTCTCTTTACTGATTCCTAGAGGCTGGGGCAAAAGAGCTGGTCACGCAATGGGCTGCGTCAGAGACTTGGAAACCACCTGAGCAATGTTCAGAGGGCTGACAAAGCTTTCTGCACGTGGGCTCTCAAAATGTTGGCCAGCTCAGTTCCAGCAAGGAATTTGTTAGGTTTATGTGGTCACCTGGATAAAACTGCAGTCCACGGATTTGTAATGGTCTCTCTCTTATGTCAGAAGACACAATTCCATAATTATTTAACCATCCAATTAGTCTTTGCCCCAGAGAATGGTTGTACTCTGCAGTGAGTGTTCTTCAAAAGACCATGACAAGATGAAATGAAAATGTCTGATTGCTCCAGCAGCACCCAGCTTTCCTGTATCCGGATGTGATTTCTCCTGTGGCTGATGCCAAAATCCACCAGGACTCTCCACTGTCCAATGTGTATTGGGAGGTGATTTATGGGCTTCACACCCAAAATAAAATTATTGACCAAACACACTTGAAGCTCAGCTAAGAAGAAAACAGAGGATGTATATTGGAGGCTTTTCACAGGAGAGTGATTATCTGGTCCAATTGGAGGATTTGCCATTCCCCCTTTGTCGTGCAAACAAGAAAAAGTCAGGAATTTTATGATAGCTCTTTCTGTGTAATGTGTATTAGAACCTGCATGGCACTTTTGAAATGTCAAACAGAGGATTCAAAGAGGCTGCAAGGGGTGAAGTATGAGCAACTCCCAGTTCTAATAAAAGCCAGTACTTAGTGGAGAGAGAATCTCTATATTTAAGCATTTAATTTTGTTACAAGCACTTCTGTAAGACATTTGCTGGGCACATCCGTGCAATGACTTTTGGTAAATAAATCCAGTGGGTTCAAAGAGAAAGTGTGAAAGACTTGCCTTAATTATGTAGCTATTATCCTGGGAAACAAGAATGTTTGAAATGTATTTGCAGTG
Source organism: Emberiza elegans (assembly GCA_024865655.1). Taxonomy (NCBI): domain Eukaryota; kingdom Metazoa; phylum Chordata; class Aves; order Passeriformes; family Fringillidae; genus Emberiza; species Emberiza elegans. Next base: position 2,345,035 of record JALJVW010000184.1, on the reverse strand, counting down.
TTGAGGGTCTGAGTATTAAACTTTAGAAGATTTCAATTGCCATGGACATAACCCTTCTGTATTACAGCTGGGCCCATATTAAAACAGCCCTTGCTTGAGTGATGTGAAGGCAACTTCTGTGGGCCAGTACAGCTCCCTGGAGTTTGCTCCCTATGGCCTCAGCTTGCTCTGCAAGTATCTGGCATGGAAAAGTTTGCAGAAGGTAAGGCCTGATAACACAAGACATCTGGGTGTCTCCCAGGGCTAGACTGAAAACTGCTGTTTTCAGCAGAGCCACTCGCTGCAGTTGTGTTGATCTTTCTGATGGTTGAGATTTGTTGCAAAAATTTGGCCTTGTTAATTTTTGTGCCAAGCTTTGTGCTCAATCAGGGATCACCTGACTTACCCACCTCTCATGCATTCCCTTCCTCCTTCCACTGAGTGCAAAGTCATAAAAGGGACTTTGGATCAGTGTTGTGAGCTCTGGCTAAATTGACTCTGGGAAATAGGACTTCCTGTCCCATGTCTGAGATGAATTGTGGTTGCTCTGAGTGCACAGATCTCATTCCAAAGATGCTGCAACCTCAGCCTCAGTCCTTGGTGTTTACTCTCCTGCCGAGGAGCCAGTTGCAGTAGCAACTTTTGTGCTCCAAACTATCGCCTGCTTGAGCTATACAGAAATTATGCAGCTCCTTTAATCTAGGTAAGGACATGAGACTGTTTTCCCTCATCACCAGTACAGGCCAGACTGAACTGGCCATCTCCAGTGGAAATATCTGAGAGATCCCATCCTATTGGGCCCTTCCCTCCTGGTGCTGTGTATCCCTGATTGCACTGACATAAGCACATCTTCCATAGGCAGCTTCTGCTTTTACTCATGAGCTTGTTTTGGTCAGATGGCCAGGACAAAAGGCAGCCTGTCTGAGGAGGAGGAATGGATAAAATGTCCAAAGTCCCCCCATGTCCTGGGTCAGCTGATGTCAGCTGGCTGGCTCGCAGGGGTTTGTGTTGGCAGCGTTTGCAAAGTGCCTGTGTTCTGGCAGAAAGGAGATCTTCAAGATTTTTTTTTTAAACAGAAAAGCAAACACAACTGTTTAAATACAGCATTTTCTGTGCCTTCAGCAGTCTCCTCCCCACTGCCCCAGCCTGTTCCTTGTTTGTTAGCTGGGGAAGCAGGACTCGTCACGGCTCTGATGGCTCCAGCTTAGGCTGCTGGCAAAAACACTGACATTTAGCTAATGCAGTTGAATCAGATAAATAAGCATACAGCCCTGAATTGCTTGCTTTACACCACAGTCCACTTCATTAAGGAATGTCCTAATTACTGAGAAATGGCTTAATTCTGTAGGAGCACCACTTAATTTCTAATCAGAGCTCATTTATCAGCCTAGCTAAAATGCTGCTTTTCCCTTGCAACTGTATTTAGAGTGTAGAAGTTTATCAGCTTTTTTAAAAAGTTTCTTCTGCCTTATTGTACAGATTCAATGTCCCACAGCCTTTACTGATTTGGTGCCAAGTTTGTGTGGCAATTGGCATTCCAAAACCTGTGATGTCCCCGTTTTCCTGTCATGCTAATACAGTTGGAATACCCTTCATACTGCATCTGTGGCACTAAGTAACCTGGCTTAATTATGGATTGTATTTCCTCCAGTTAATTTTAGCTCTAATAAGTTTTACTTCACTGAACAGAGTGTCCTCTTTTCCTAAGAAAGAGAGAAAATGAATCACTTTTCCCCAACTCAGATAGAGAAAGAATAACACTATAATCTAGCAGATGTAATTTATTTCTATTGCCAGGAGAAGCTGTAAAGGCAGAAAGATTATGAAGTATGTGTTAATGCAAGTTGAATAATTTGCATTACTAACTTTGCTGGAAAATATTTTTTTTTCTGCAGGCCAAAACTAAAGATGAAAGGCCAAGATGAGGGAGACCTAAAAATCAACTTCTGAGCTGTTGTGCAAAACAGTAATTTGTTAGTGGAGTGCAAGAAAACTCTAAGAAGGCCTGTTACATGTACAGAAAATTAAAAAACACAATGAAATGTTGTAGAAGGCAAAATTAAGTGATAACACACACACAAATGACAAGACAGAATTGACAGTTTAGATTTCTCTAATCTGTATATCAGATAGAGGGAGGAGCAACTGCCCAAAGGCTTCTGCTAGTCCTCACTGAGCTCTTCAAAATTAGCTTGGGCAGTGCCTCAACAAATCTACTGATGGGCAAAAAGATACCTGCAACAACAGGAAAATGAGCCAAGCTACTACTCACATGGTTGTTTTCCATCTGTAACATCTGCTGCTGAAGTGACTCTGGGGCTATTGCATGTCAGTGGGGTTTACCCCATGGAACCTAGATTGTACTGATTGATGTATTCAGTTTCAAAAATAATTACCTGCGCATGGCTTTTGTCCCTGGTGTTAACAGCACACTGGGGCTGTGATCAAAAGGATGGTGAGGTGGAATTCTGAATGGGCCCAGCAACAGCTCCAGGCCCGCTTGTCTGTGTTTTGGGGTGAGCTGGGCTCATACAGGGAGAACACGTCTGGAAGATGGGAGTTTCAAGAGGTACAAAACCATCTTGGAAATGATGATCTGCATCGGACCATACTCCCTCATCCTGATGCTTGGTGTTCATTCTTTTGAAACAGGAAGAGGCTGTAAGCATGGCACTGAATTTTTGCAGGAAGCTTTTCTTCAGAGTCTTCAGAGTGCTGATGCCTGTTCAGAGAATGGTCTTAAAGGCCTGTAGATTATTTGAAATGCATTTTAAAAGATTTTAGATCTGTTAATAAAATTTCAAATCATTAACTCATTTTTAAAATCTATTCAGCTGGTTACTGTTAGTGGTGATTTATTGTTCATCCTCTTCATTCCATTCCCCTTCTGTCTAGATTGAGTAGTTTGTTACACTTTTGAGAATTGCACAGTAACAAATACCAAAATAGCCCCCTAATTTTTTTGTTTTCAAATAATGCTACAATGTTCAGAAAGGAGGGTGTGTGGACAGACTGCTCCTAGTCAAGAAGTTACTACAAAGCTGTTTTCACTTAAATATTTATATTGTCATGGCATTGATTTCTAACATTTTTGAATGATATTACTATTTAATTTAAAAGAATTCAGAAGAAAATAACTGAAAAAATGACTGTTTTTTTGTGTATTTGACTTCAAAACAGAACGGTAAAGGGTATTTTACTTCATGGCACAGGAAATTATGTAATTTCCTGCTATGCACTCATATCTATGTAAAGAAGGAATATAAGGCCTCAGATATAACATGGCCCTTAAAAGAGCAAAAAATAAAGCTCTGTGACCTGACCAGTTTTAATCCTTTTAGCATTCATACTGCAGCACCATGGGAGATGCATCATGGCCATTTGATTTTAAAAGGGAATTTAGCCACACTTGGTCAGGTCACTTGAAGCGTGAAACACAAGCTTCAGTTGTTTGGGCTTTTTCTTTTTTTTCCTTTTCTTACCTTACCATTTGCTTATTCAAAACCATTAATCCAGGAATGGCCAACATTTCCACAGAGCAACGAAATGCATTTCTGAACCTTAATTTTGGCTTTGACATGTGATTCTGCAGGAAATGTCATGCATTTGAAGCTGGCATCTGTCAGCTTTCCAGGCTGAATAACTAAAGATATGGTGACTAAAATTTATTTTATCTATGCAGCATGGCTCTTAGATTTGGCAGTTGCCAGTGCAGAATTCAGCATCTTTTGACAAATCATACAGGTGGAGAAGATTTTTCAAAGGTACAAGAAGGAATTTAGAGTCTATTTCTCATTGAGAAAAACTTGGGTGCCTAGTCTCTTTTCTCTGCTTTGATTATAAAATAGAGCAAGGAATATTTTACCTTGTGACAGCAAAACTAGAATAATTACTGCAATTTAAGCAGAGACATAGATGACCTGAGAATTAATTTGAAAGGCTTGATCATTTTGACTAGATCTGTTGGAAAACTTCTAAGGCAGACTACAGGAAAACAATGTTCTCAAGGAATTTCAGTTTCTGCAAATCCAATGGGAGGAATCTGAAAATCATTATGTGAAGCAGGCTTGGAAAATTGGCTCTTAAAACTCTTTGAAAGCTTCATTGCTTGATTTGTTTTCAGTCCCTTGTGGTAAGAAAGCTTACCTCTGGCCTCCACCATGTTCCCAGGCTGGTAAACTGTTGAACACTTGCTGTCCTAAATGAGAAAATGCTGTGATTTAGAATAGGACATGAAAATATACTGTTGCTTGGGTTGCCTTGAAAGTGATCTAGAAACAATAGCAATAACAGAACACAGTTGTCTTGTTTCCTGAGTGGATTGGAACTGGTCCCTTAGCATAATTTCATGTCCACTGAGAAATGTTCTCACTATGATCATTCGAATAATAAGTTCAAGTTCTTACATTGATGTATGAAACTCTTCTAATCTTCACAGGTTCCAAAGGAATCCCAATCTGCCTGGCTCACTGTTGCCCAGGGCAGTTGGCAATTTGGGGCCCTAAACCTCAGGTCTGTTCATGCCAGGGCTCTGCATGCAGCACCTGCTCTCTGAGCTGTGCTGTACAGCCCCAGGGACTGACCCAGACAGGGTGTAAAAGAAAAGGTGCCCCATGTTGTGAAGGCAGGAATAGTTTGCCTGGGTGTTCCCAGTTAACACTGATCCTTTCTTCCATCCTGGAGTTCATCTCATTCCAGAAACCATGCCACTTTACAGGACCTGCTCTTAACTTCTCCCAGATTAATTCTGACCACTCACTCTATCATTAACTGATATAAAACCTGAATATATAAACATCTACTTCAGTGAATCTAAATATAAACCTCTGCTTTCCTGAAACAGTAGGAAAGGAGAGCTGAAAACATCTGGGCTCTTTTCCCAGTTCTGTCCCTGAGTCAGGATTATGACCTTGAGCAAATTGCCCTGGCCAAAATTTTCAAGTCCGTATTTAGACACCAAAATAAATAAGCTGATTTTCAAAGGCACCACAGCTTCTACCAACAAAATTCTAATCAGCTATAGACTCTAATGATTACTGTACTTAAAGTATCTTAGCAAAACAAGCTATCTGTTATAGGGAAGAAAGTTCTCCATTGATCCATAGATCACCTGTGTGTCTAAGGTGCTCAGCTTGCAGGGACTACATTACTTTCCCTTTTCAAACAGCTTAGGCCACACTCCCACTGATGAGGCAATGTCAAACATGCTAAGTCCAGCTGAAAGAGATGTGAGGAAATACTTTTATATCCCTTGCATACATTTGAAAGGAGAAAGTTGAAGCAGAAAGAAAAGTGATTCAGAGAGAGTAAAAGAATCACAGGAAAGGAAATATGAGAAAGGATGAATGTGAGGAAGAAATAAAATGCTACATAAAGAGAAAGGAAAGAGTGAACAGGGAGGGACAAGAATGGGAAAATGAGAAACTATGGTGATACTATGTCCAACAGGAAATCACACACTGGGGAATGGACAGATTTAGGCAACTCTGCTCCCCTAAAATGGAGGTGCAGAAAGCACACAGTGAGGATCCATGTGCCTGTGGATCCTCAGGCAGCAGGCATGCACTTGGAACTGGCTGGATGCTGCTGCTCCCCACCACTTCAGTCATACTCTACTAAAGCCATGCTCCCCTGGATTCAGGAGCTTGCTTGCTGGAAAAAACCTCAGTGCCCTTGATTGTGGCTGTTTGCCATGGCCACAGCTCTTCACGTCTTCCTGCTTAAGCCACTTTGCATCCTGACACCAAGTCACCCCAGCCACTTGCCCCTTGCATCCCTGGCACCTGACCCCCTGCTTGGGCTCACCAGGATCATCCTGCTGTCATTAGTGGCCCCCTGTCTGCAAAGGAGCCAAGATGCTGCTGCTGCTGCTGTGGAAATTGTAACTCAGGCCTTGCCAGCTCTTTGAAATCCTCACAGTTTGGACACTGAATTCTTTTCATCTGTAAACCCAGAAGTGGGAAGGGGAAATTCTTGCTTAACAGAAAAAAAAAAAAAAAGACTGCTCATTATAGAAGTCCTTTAAAAAACTATTTAATCTATAAATTTATAAAGATTATTTTAATCTATAAATTTATCAAGCAGCATGTTTGATGCTGACATTTTAAGGGAAAACAAGCCAGTAAACCAGGAAGTGTTGTGCCAAGGCCTTGGAACACGGTTCTTATGTCTAAAAGCTGGGAATCTCACTGGACTCTCTACATATAAGAGTGTGGATACAGCAGATCAACCACGAATAGTTTCTTCAAAGCTGTCAAACTGAGTGGTGTTTGGAAAGAAAAAAATAAAAAGGGATAACTAGTGTTCCTCTTCTGACCTATTTGGATTAAAACCAGGATTTCAGAGCTTGTTTCACAACAGTTTACTCTCAATCCAAGGCTGCAGCAAACCCAGCTGAGTTGACTCACCAATGGTTTAGACTGCAAGATCTCCTAGAGCATTTTATGGCTTCTGCACAAACAACCACCCATCTCTGTGCTCCAGGGAAAGCAGGACCTGAGGCAAGGATGCTAAAATCTGTCCAGGGCTGGTCTCAGTTATGCTGCAACAGGACTCACTGTGTACAATGAAGACACCTGAGGAGCACAGAGGCTCTTGAGGACACTGGAGTTGTTCAGGAAAACTAATGTGTGCTGTACCTGGGAATGGGAAAACTTAACTAGCTCAGAGTGGCTTGATATTTCATACTGGTAACAAGCACACCTGGTGCCTGATAAATCCAATGGCTCACATGGCCAGGTGCTCTCCTCTTCAGTGGGACAGACCAGATTGTGCTGGATGGTTTCTCCATCTCCCCCTCTCTCTCAGGGAGCTGCCCTAATTATAGTTAGTGCTGTGCCACCTATGCATTAAGTCCCTTCAGGTTCCATCTGCATGGAGTTAATGCATGGATAAGCATTAAGATAATGTGTACATTCAGGAAACAATGAAGTCACCCATGCTGCAGGCCACCCTGCCCTAGTTTTGTACCAAGGTGTGTCACACCAACAGTGGTTGCATTGTGACAAGCTAACAATAAACCTAACAATATCAGCAAGGGATTCTCCTGCAACTACTCCAAAGAAACCAAGGTTTAAAACCTCACCCTGCCCAGAGGTGTGATGAGGAAGCTCATGGATTTACCACTTCATAAATCAAGTTTATGCAAAGTGTGTGGCAATAAGCCTACTTTTTCCTCCTATACTTTTCAGCATTGCTATTTTAGATTGCAGTTTCCTGTGTGTTTTAAGAAAATTCCAGTTTTCATCCAAGTATAACTTGATGAAGATGACAAGAAAAATGAATCATGCTCAAGCATCAATACCAATGCTACATTCACCACTTCCTATCTGACATAAAATGTAGAAGAAAAGCAAATTTCTATCCTATATTGCTAGATATATTTGGTTAAATACGCTGTATAATAGTCTGTTGTATTGATTAATAAAAATACATTCCAACTTTATTGCAAGACAATTTCTATTTTGAAAGTCAAAATATTACCTATGAATGAGAAGCAGCATGCCAAAAACAATTAAAAAGAATAAAGAGAAAAGAAGGGTAAATTGTCAATTAAAATCACGACTTGCAGCTTGCTGATTTATATTAAGACATTTAAATCCGCATATCTGTCTAGATTTTTCTACTTGTTTGTCTATATTATAAACATTTTAATGCCCAGACCTTTCAAAGGAAAACCCCATAATGCCCACACCATGTCCTGTGGTGCACTGAGGCTCACAAACAGGTTGCCAGATGAAGGCAAAGATTAAAAGCTAGCAAAGGGCTGCCAGGCTGGAAGCCTGAATTAAATCCATTAAGGTATATTTGAATAGGCAGATAAGTAGGGAGCAGCAAGCTGGGCTGATGAGTTTCTTCAGAGAGAAGAAACCACGGCGAGAGTTGCCATGCATGGCAAAGCTCAGGCCACCTGCTACTCACCTCCAGAGACTATTGAAGTCCTCTTGGGAATTCACCCATCAAGGGACATCCTGCTGTGATAAATCAAACTAAAGTGACAAGGGAGCTCTCCAGCCATAAGGTCATTTAATAAAGTAAGGGAAGAGTCACACGTGGAAGTGTAAATACCCTGCACACTTGTTCAACCTGGTGCTAAAGAGCTGGTGAAGTGGATATGGAGGATGCAAAATAAAAGAAAGATGGAAGGATTTCAGAGTGTCTTGACCTGCTCCCTAGGTCCTGAGGGTGGTTTTCCATCTGCTCTAACAACATAATTAAACGTTTGTGAACTAATGACAGTATGTGGCTTTTGTCACCAAAAGAACAGACAGTGGTAAACAAAACCCTATTTACAAGAGGTACAGAGGAGGGAGATGTAACTCTGCTGTTGAAATTAGAGATAAACAAAATCACACCACTTAGCTAAAGAGCCTGTCTAGACAGAGGAAGAACAAAAACAAATGACAAAAGCTTGATGTTATTCTTGTGAGAGAGAGAGAGGGAAAAATTATTTTGCAGCTAGGAAAAAGTCATCACACTGAAGAATGTCAAGACTACAATGTTGAGATCACTGAAAATTACCTATTTTACACTACAGAGGAAGATAATCTAACCAGAGCAAGGCCTTCCTAATTTTGAAAAACCTGGCAAGAATCAAGAGTATGAACAGCTTAGGAAATCAGTGAGAAAACCACCCAAGCAGATTTTGGTCCTAGAAGTGGAAGAGCTGCAAGCATACACTGAGGCTTCACCTACATGGTAGATCTACTTAATTTAAAAGAAAGTAATTACAATTATTCCACTGTGAAGTCTTGTTTTGAGATCAGTTGTCCACAGGAAGAGTTGTTCCAGAAAAGACAGGATGGAACAATAACTCTACAACACTCACACCAAACAACTTTCCCACCAACACAGCCCTAGAGAGGAGAGAGAGTGTTTAAAGGTAAAACTAACATCCTTCAACAACAGTGGGATTTCTTTATTCCAGCAGTGAATCTGAACCACTCTGAGCTGAGAACTTTAATGTCATTTTCTAACTGGCATAATTATTACAGCCAATTTAAAATCACAGGTTATCTACAATGCATCTGCTAGGTAAGTGATGAAATTCTGTCTTGAAATGTCTCTCAGTGACTGCAGAAAACCAGGACTTTGTCCTTTTTGTGGGATGAAGTGGGAGAAGGCAGATAGCACACGTACAGCCAGATGCTGCTCTCCACTGAGCGGGCACTCCTGAAAAGGGAAACAAGGATTTGGCAGAGTAAAACAATTGTGGGTGAAAAAAGTGGCAGGGAGCAGGACAGCAGCCATGCATGCAGGGCCCTAAGTCACCCATGGAGTCTGAACATATGGGAATACAAGGAGTTAAAGATGGAGAGACAGGATCAGGACTGTCAGATGGAGCAGATAGTGGCTTCTTGGCAGCTGGGACATGAATCCCTTTTAAACATAAAAGTCAGCAGATAACCAAGGTTTTGATCAATATAACATCAGATGAAACTTTGCAATGCCCTGATTATTTTTTGCTGGTTTTAGAGTGGGTTGCTGTTCTAAGACATCACTGCTGCTCCATCCATGTGACTGCAAACCTTTGAAAACAAGTGGTACCTGGTTCCCTCTGAACAGCCACATTTTCATCATTACCATAATCTTCTTCTTCCTCATACGCCTGCTGCTCACTGAGGTCAGTCCTGCCAGTCAGGAGCAAAGCATGAAGGCACAGGAGGATGAGGATGGTTGGCAATGCTGGGTATCAAATGGATGTGGAGGGAACACTACAAAGATGTGGAAGGCAAGGAGCTGCTGTTCAGTGTTTCTGGCCTGTTGTCTGGAAGCAATGAACCCCTTAAAGGATAGGATGTCCTTGTGGATATCTGGGGATTGGTCTTATCCCAGCTCTGTCACAGACTCATTAACCTCAACCGCCAAGGTCTTGGGGTTTTTTCCAATACACAGCATATGAGTTGTGTGTGGAGACAAGGGGCTATGCATATTTCATGGAGTGTTCATGCTACTAGCATTAATTTATTCATTTATTTCAGAGCTACCTGCCAAAAGAGGTTTGTCCAGCAGGCCAGTGAGGGTGATTGTCCCCCTTACTCTGCCCTTGTGAGACCCCACTCTGAATGCTGAGTCTGGCTCTGGGGCCCCCAGCACAAAAATGATGTGGGCTTGTCAGAGTGAGTCCACAGGAGACCATGAAGATGCTCAAAGGGCTGGAGCACCTCTCCTACAAAGACAAGCAGAGAGAGCTGGGGTTGTTCAGCCTGGAGAAAAGCTCCTGGGAGAGCTTAGAGCACCTTCCAGTACCTGAAGGGGGCTACAGGAGAGCTGGAGAGGGACTTTCTACACGGGCATAGAGGGACTTTTACAAGGGCATGTACTGATAGGACAAGGGGGGATGGGTTCAAATGAAAGAGGGTAGGTTTAGATTAGGTAACAGGAAAAAATTCTTCGCTCTGAGGGTGAAGAGGTTGCCCAGAGAAGCTGTGGATGTCCCATCCCTGGAAGTGTTCAAGACCAGGTTGGATGGAGCTCTGAGCAACCTGGTCTGGTGGAAGGTGTCCCTGCCCACGGTGGGGGGTTGGAAATGGATGATAATGGTTGGAAATTGATGATATTTCAGGTCCCTCCCAAACCACTCTATTCCATGATTCTATGATCTCAGTGTAAGGGCTGCTCCACTTCCACATGCGTAGCTTGCCCACTTCACCAGACCTGGAATTGTGAATTCTCTCTGGAAATCATATCTCACATTTCTTGGGGACTGTTTTATTTCCCGTGCTATAAAACGCTCTGTTCGCTTCTGCTTTTAGACACCGGTGGGCGCTAGAAGGCCTCCCCGGAGCCTTCTCTTCAGGCTGGACAACAGCAGCAGCTTTCCCTCGGTTAGCTGAGGGTCCGCTCCCTCAGGGAGGCGCGGGGATGGGCCTGTCCCTGCGGGGGTGACCCTGTCCCGACAAGAGTGGCACTGTCCCGGCCGGAGCGGCACTGTCCCGACGGGGTGGCCCTGTCCCGGCAAGGGTGGCACTGTCCCGGCAAGGGTGGCACTGTCCCGGCAGGGGTGGCCCTGTCCCGACAAGAGCGGCACTGTCCCGACAAGAGCGGCACTGTCCCGGCGGGGGTGGCCCTGTCCTGGCCAGAGCGGCCTGTAGGGGGAGCGCTGACGGCCGGCCGCGCACGCATGCGCAGACGCCGGGACTTGTTGCCGGCGCTCGTAACTCCGGGGCCGGGCCGGGGATCTCGGGACCGCCCGTGAGGTGACGGGGCGGGAGGGCAGGGAAGGGAAAGGCAGAGAAGGGAAGGGCGGGGGTAGGAGAGGCCGCCCCGGCGCAGGTAAGGCAGGGCGGGAGCGGCGCCGTGCGGGGAGGGGAGTGGGCGAGGTGAGCGCGGCCCCCCCTCAGCGGGACCCCCTTCAGCGGGGTCGGGGCGGGCAGCGCTGGGAGCGGCGAGCCCTCCCCGCGGGGCGCTGAGCCTACTCTGGCTCAGAGCACCCTGCTCTGGAGCGGAGGGACCCGCTCCCTCCTCCAGGGGCGAGCCTGGCGCTTCCCAATGCGCTCCTGGGGAAGCCGGTGCCGCCCGCCGCGGCTCCGCGTCCCTGCCGGAGCCGGGAGCGCCGGGGGCTCCCAGCGCCACACGGGACCCGGCTCCCGTTCCCGGAGCCCGCCCGGTGCTCCTCGGGCTCCTGCGGCGCAGCCCCACCCGTGGGAGCTCTTCCTCTGCCCCTTATCTGCCTGGCGGCCGGCTTGTTTTAAAAAGAGCAGCTTTTGAGAGTTGGAAGCGGTGTCTGATAAACTCCAGCGTGTTGCTTGGAGTTTAGCGTGCAGGCTTGTGTTGAAGATTCCCCAAGGCTCCTCAAAAATGCTTTCTTTTCCGGCAGCGCTAAATTTCAGCCCGTAGGAAGCAAGGATAGAGTCACGGAGCAACTTTTATGGGCGTTGTTGGGGTTTTTTTTCTTTCTCTCCTTTTTTTTTTTCCCCGTGATGAAACACATCAGCTGAGACAAAGTTTCTTCCTCACCGCGTGGCGCTGCCCAACACTTAGCAAATGCTGCTTTGGGAGGAGTGCTCTCCATGCTGTTTTCCCGTTGTTAAAAAGGAGAATATTTAGTTATTAGTATTTTTTGTTTGTTTCGTTTTCAGCATCTCGTCAGAGACACGTGCATTCCTGTTAAGAGGCAAAACATCCCGAAAGTAATGTCCCTGGACCTGTGTGATGAGGACCTAGAATATTTGCTTTTGAAGGATTGAGTTTTTTCGGGGAGTGGTTTCTCTGTGAATTTATCAGTCAGAAGTGTGTTCTGCATGAAGCAATACTTGGGAATGAGCAAGTAAATAAGATCCAAGAAAGGAAATGTTTGAAGTGGAAAGCCCCAAAATAAACGAGCAATTGCCTGCACTGATAAAAAGAACTTTGTATCAATAGCCAAATCTCGTGCATTCTTGTATGGTACTACGTTGTCTGATCAGGTCAGTTGACTAAAATGAGGCAGATGTCTGTTCTCTGAGAAATACTCTTTGTTCTTTCTTGTTTGTGATATACAATAACTGGCCAGCTGTGCTGGCCTTTCAGCTGAATTATTTTGAAAAAGGAAAATCACCCAATATTCCAAGAACAGAAAGAAATGTGTATTTGTGTAGTGGTTCTTTTCTGTGGAATTAGTGGTGAATTTGTTAATGATCTCAAGGCTTTGACATTTAAATACAAAGTTCACAAGCTGCTGCATTCACACGTGCTCATCAACTAGGAGCAAAATTTTCAAACTGCTGTTATTGGAATATGTAATACCCTGTGTGATTCCTAGAATCACAGTCCAGGCTGGAATATCTAACTAACTGCAGTTAGATGTTATGGATTAAATGACAGGGAAGGGTTTTTTTGGGGAGAGGGATCTTCTGCAGTTTTCCTCAGATCTCTGTAAGAGAACGTGGTTCACTAGATGTCTGGAATTCTTGTCTAGGCACTGCTGGTAGCTGAACCTGCCAGTAATTGTAAAATATTTCACATGTGAAGGGAAGAGATTGCCAAAGAAGGCACCTTCTTTCCCAAAGTAGTAGTTTTCTGGTTGCATCTTCCTGCACTTTTTATACTTATAATATTAATTTATCTCACAAATACCAACCAGGCTTTTCACAAGTTTGTTTCACCTTTTCTTTTTTTTTTTTTTTTTTTTTGTCTTTTAAAGGGATAGAAAAAATGAACCCTTTCTATTTTCTGGGTTTTGGACATTCTCATCTAGGCATCTTTGGGAACAGGAGTGATCCTTTCAACAGAACAAATGAGACTTATTGCTACAGCACTGCCCAGGGCAGCACAGTGCTCCAAGGAGTAACCTTTGGTGGAATCCCAACTGTCCTGCTGCTTGATGTAACCTTCTTTTTTGTAAGCCCAGTCTTCTATTTCTTTTATTGAAAGTACTTCTGACCTTCTCAAAAGTGAGATTATTCTCTGAATTCCCTTATTTATCGGGTTGGAATTTGGTTTCTGAGAATGTTCAGAATAAGAAGTGAGTTGAGGCCATCCTGGGAGCATCAAAATGCTTTTCAGGTGTTGATAAATGTTTGCATACAGATGGGATGGTGGTGCCACTGGATGTTGGATGTGTAGATGTAGGGACAGTGCAGTTTTACAGGATCTGTTTGTGGGGGCAGTGAATTTTGTGGTTGCAGCTCAATTTTTCATGTTTTATCTTAACAGCAAGAACATTTGGGTTTAAGTACTGGGTGCATTTTCAGGAAAGGGACACCATTACTAACTCAGTTGTGGAATTTTTCCACACTGTATTGCCTTTTGAAAAACCAGCTTTTTGAAATTAGATTTTCTGAAGCTGTAGATGAAGTACTGACCAGTTCAGTCCTGAGAAAAGATGGAATATGATTAGTTGCTCCAGCACAGGCCTGAAACTGCACTAAAACTTGTGGTTATTTTTGTAAGCTTGGTCTGGGTTGTCTTCAGCCACCAGAAAAAGGACTGCAGACCTGCAAATTGGCCTGAGGAGAGGGTCTGTGGTAATCAAATAGACAAAAAGGATGGCAGTTTCTGAGTTCTAGAAATCTGCTGTAAAGGAACTTAAAGCAGCTGTGCTCTGAGCTGGTCCTTCTGTAGGAATGTAGAGGATATTCCTCAAAGTTATTTAGTGGCATTCTTTGCTGTTGATTTGGTGTATGCTACCATAAATCCATTTTCTGAGGATGTACAGCATTTACAGCTCTGTGTCACCAGTGGCACAGCATTTAATAAGGTTCACTTGAAGTGTTTGCCTTTTTTTAAAAGCTGTGGCTCAGTTTTAAGATGCTGAGTCTGCTTTTGAGTTCCTTGCTGTTGAACTCTGCACTCAAGCAGGGTTAGGTAGAGAGTTGGGTGCAGTGCAGAAGACTCCTCTCTTCTTCAAGTACCAAGTACTGAAAATTATCTATCAGCTCCTGTATTCTTATTTTCATGACATTTTTACTGCATATCCTTTTAGTAACTGTCAGTTGATGGGTTTCTGATATGTTATTTCTAGGTTGGCTTCCAAAGGAAGTGAGGTTTATATATTTCATTCTCTTCCCATTTTTATCTGGCAGTCCTGCCTATTAACTGTAGAATACTACAGCCAATTTCAACCAGAGTTGAAATCTAGAGAACTTTACTGCTTGCACCAAATTTAATAACCAGATGAAGGAGGAAGATCTAAATGAGTCCTCCCTGTTAGGAGGAAGGCTCTCATATGAAGGTCATATTAATTGTGAAATGTGGAAATGGAGCTGGTTGACACAGAGATAATCTGGACGTGTGTCCTGGCTGGCCAGTCAGTATTTGATCCCAGTAAATTATATCACTCACACCACTTTCCAGCCAAACAGGTTGTTCAGAATAAGGAATTCCATGGGATGGAGGAGGAACCAGAAAGTGAGGGTGTATGCTGCATATGCATAGAAAACAGGCCCTGTCACTTCATTGCTTTTTGTAGAGGAACTTGTTTAAAAAAAAAAAAAAGAAATGAAGCTATGAAATACTCAGTGATGGAGCTTTTTCTTGTTTTCTCTGTCCCTTTCAAAAAGGGAAAATACAGGGGGCACATAAAAATACATTGCAGAGGTCAGAGATAGGTAGTTTTGGTCCCAGATAGCATGGCCACCACTGAGTTGGCTGGCATATGATAATTGATTTAGGAGCTAGGACAGCATTTTTGGTCAGTTCTTACACACCTAAGAATGATTATTTTGAAATGGGAAAATAAATATTTTAATATCTGCTTTTTTATTTTCTAGATTTTAATATTGCTGTTTTCCATTATAAGAAAGAGATTCTGGGACTATGGTCGTGTTGCTCTGGTGTCAGAAGTTGAAAGGTAAAAAAGATATGTAATCAGACTGACTTGTTGAATCCTTTGGGGAGGAAAGTACAGGAAATGTGGCTTATATTAGGTGCATTTATATCAATTAAATATGATTGTAATCACTTGCACATGTTTGTTAAAAATGCCCTCACACTGCTTTGTGTGACTACATCCCCCTCAGAGAGTTACTGTCCGTGGTTTCAGCCGTAAGTTCTGTGTTTCCATTGCCGTGAGTTTCATCCTACAGCTGTGAGTTAAGGAAGTGGAGGGAAGCAAAGAGGCTGCTTGTCTGCTGACATGCTGCACATTGATGTTTGCAGTGTGCCTCTGTACAGAGGGATATTAACCATTCTGTTTATCTTGGCTCAAGCCCAGTTTATTCCCAGAGCTCCCTGCACAGCCTGTGCCACAAAATCTCCCAAGGGTTCAAAAAGAAAAACTGACTTTTGCAGGTTTCTGAAATTCATCATTGATTTGCAGTAATATTTCAAATGAACATTTGATTTTTTTTTTTAATGTAGGATGATATGTTGGGATGTTAAAAATGCAAACTGTCTGTGTGTGAAGTGAGGAAACTTTAACATCAAGCCTCTTCCTGGTGCAATCAAATTGTGGTAAATTCACAACTGAGCAACTGGAAAGAGCTCAAACCCTGGTTTTAGGTGTAATCTATGGACAGTTGTGAAAGATAGATGATGTAAAATAGAATGGGCAATAACTGAGAAATCCAGCTGGCTGAGGCAGTAGTCATGAAGGTGCTGTGGAGGCATGGGACCAACAGGCTGGAGCAGTCAGACACCCAGGAGCCTCTGTTTTTGTCCTGCTGGAGTGTGAGCTGAGCCTGCTGGCCAAAATTACAGAGCCACCCAGGAACACTCTCCATTCTGACAGGTGGCCTCCTGTAATTACCATTGCAACATTTCTTTTTAGCAACAAACTGAAAACAGGCACTCTGCTGCTTTTGAGGGCTACAGAGTTTCTAAATGTTTCTAGCCTTGTGTTTGTGTGAGGAGGTGGCTTTGCAGGGATTTAGTTGTGAAGAGGAAGTTGTGAGCAGTGGCTGTGCCATAAAGGAAGAAAAATGGAGGGAAAAGAAGTCATATCTTCTAGTGAGGAATATCCAAACAGGAATCCAGTTTGCAAGTCTGATCCTGGCTAGGTTCCCAAACCTGTGTTGCATTCTGTCACATCACTGTGGCTTTAATATCCTGATAAAATGTTATTTTCTTTCAAGCTCAGTTGTGCTCTTATGTCAGGAGCTCGTGTGTCCTCTCTGTTCAACAGGAGACATACACAAGTTACTATAATCAGGCGTGTGCTACAGGGTGAAAACCACAGCTTTCATAAGTGAAAGAGTGTGTTTGTACTACATCCCTTAGTCAGAACTGTTAAAGTTGAAATAATTCTGTAAAACTCCATCATCTGTTGTTAAAGATACTTAAATGCATCATTTCATGTGTTTTAGTGAATCAAGATATAACCGGTTGTCAACATCATCATCAGTACCTGAAGATCTTGAATATGATAAGGTAAATATCCTAAAGTTCTGATAATACTTTCTGAATGGAATCTGCTGGAATTTGCCATTCCATCCAGCTCAATGAACCATCATTAAATGGAAAGTTAATCTCAATGCAAAAATTAATAGTGCATTGTTAACTGTGTTTTTACAGAACCATGCATAATCTCTGTTTCCTGACCAACTATTGCCATATCATAAAACCAGTATTTTGTGTCATTGTTTCTAAGTCTGATTTGTTGTTTTGTTGGTGGTTTTTTTTTTTTTTTTTTTTTTTTTAGAGGGACTATATGTTAATGTTTCAAAGGGGGAGGGGAGAGTAAAAAAAAGACTAGTAGATAATTTGTACTGGGATGACAGTTCAAAAAGTTACATTGAGTTCACATTGCAAATAATACCTGGTTGTTCTGTACAGTGCATTGTTTTCCTCACAGTGTTGAGAAAACTGGATGCAAATGTGAGGCTAATAATAATGTTATGCACTCTCAATAATCAAAATGGTTTGAAGTGGAGGGTAATATTTTGGCCAATAACTGCCTCCCTCCATGGTCTTTCTGAAGTAGTTGAATTTGTACACCCCTATAATTTTGTGTTGCAATTGAATGAGCCATGCAACAGTTGTCCAGTGGTGGCATCCTAAGTTTTCAACATTTTATATATACATGCATCAACTTAATATCTAGTCTTGCAATTAATTATTTCTGTGAGCAACAAAAGCATACTAGTGGTCGATCAGGATTGCTCTGCTATTTGTGTACTTTACTCCATCTTTTTAAAACCACAAAGCAACTTTAGCTGTGGAGTAACATGTGTCTATTTAGTTGGATAATGTTCACTTGAAAGAGGAGCCCTTTTGAGAGAGAAGGGTTTTTTGAACCATTTGTGGGATGCTCAGTGAGATGTGAATTCTGCTATCCAGTTTCATTGGGGGATTTGTAAGCCTATATAAGAAGCCTTTCTTTTAATGTAATCACAGCAGTGTTTTTAACAAGCATTTCACTGATTAACTTGTATTAGTCCCTTGTATTTCAGAGCAACAAACTACCAGCTTTTTAGCTAAGATATTGTCTTAATAGAAAGACTTATCTTAATTGGATGGATTAGACTAATTTTTTTTGTATGTCAGCTTCTAAAAACTTTTTTTTTTAAAATTTTGTTTTATTTTATTTATAGGGGTTTTGTTCTTGGATTACAGCTGCTTTTCGGATGCAGTAAGTATATGAAACAGAAATAGTGAGCTGTGGTTTGCTTTGATCTTTTTTAATTTAGAAAGGTGGTTTTCATTCCAAAATGTTGGGGGTTATTTTCCCATTTGAGCAGATGGAGTTTTAATACAAGCCCTGATACAGGTGCCTCTGGTTGGTTGAAAAAAGGAAGTGAAAACAAGGTCAACTTATAGGAATACTTTTTCAGGATACAGTTGTCCTGCTAGAAGCCCAGGGACTTCCCAATCTTGGGGACAGTGTGAGAATCTGAGTGAATCTATAGTATTTATATGGATTCAGAGCCAATAATTACACTCTAGGATTTTATTCTCCAAAGAGCACCTCGTGGGTGTTCCCCTTGTTTGAAGCCAGCAGGGCCCCAGGCAGGCAGTGGGATTTCCCTGCAGGGGTTTCTGTGGAGAACTGGTGATTTGGTTGGGGCTGGAATTGACTAACCAGGGAGAGTCCATCCCAGTGCTTCCCAGAAACTGAATGTTAGACATGTGATGTGTGTTCTTTATGTCTCTTGGGGCTTAGTAGATCATGACTTTAAAAATCAATTTCTAGTTTGGATCATTGAAATATTAAAGGGGTGGGGGTTAAGCCTGTCTTTCTCCATTTTTGCTAGTTCAGTTACTTCCTTTTCTAAGTTCTCCTATTCTGATGGTCTAATCTGCAGACAGTGGAGAGATGGTGAGAGTTCATTCCAAAACCTCTTCTATCTCCTGTTAGCTGGGTGTCATAAGAGTGAGGTGGTTCTGTTGTAATTTGCCTCCCAGGGGGCCTTTATGGGGATGAGTGATATTGTCTCTGATCTTAAATTTGGAGAGCTAGGCATAAAGCAGGAGGTCACAGCAAAAGACTTTGTCCTCTTCTAGTCCAAAAGAATTTGGATTCATGTTTGCTTTTGAGATTACTGTTTCAATTTTAAATTCCCTAGTGTTAAGTTTTGTGTAGTGGCATTGCACAAGAAAAACATACTTTTGGAACCTGAATTTGCACGTGAAAGAACACAGCCATTTTGAAAGCCACTAGGAATTGATGGGAATGGGGATGTCACTGAGTAGACTCAGGATTTAATGTGTGCTCATAAACCGCTCCCAAGAAGATTACTTAATCTGAGCATGTGTTTTTCTGGCTGATGCAGTGATGATGAGATTCACGAGAGGTGTGGGGAAGATGCCATCCATTACCTCGCCTTCCAGCGCCACATCATCTGCCTGCTGATTGCCATCAGCATTTTATCTGTGTGTGTGATATTGCCTGTCAATCTCTCGGGTGATCTGCTTGGTAAGAATTTATTCTTTTGTGTTCTTAGAACAGTTCTTTATTTTATATAATAGTAAAAAAACTCTTCAGATTTTTTTTTTTTAAATTTTGGTTAAGTTTATAAGGTGGTGTTTTAACCACTCTACTGGGTTGACTCTGGCTGGATGGCATTTTCACAAACTGCTGCCCCATAAGTCACTCTTCTACAGGGTGCAGTCGTTCATGCACAGTGTGAGTCCCCCACAGGGCCACAAGTCCCACCAGGAAAGCTGCTCCAGCATGGGCTTCTCTCTCCATGGGCCCACAGGTCTCTGCCAGGACCCTCCTCCAGCACAGGCCTCCCACAGGATTGCAGCCTCCTCTCAGGCATCCACCTTCTCCAGTGTGGGTCTTCTCCATGGGCTGCAGGTGGATCTCTGCATCCCCATGGTTCTGCACCATGGGCTGCAGGGAAACCTCAGCTCTGGTGCCTGGAGCACCTCCTGCCCTTCCTTCTGCACTGACCTTGGTGTCTACAGAGTTGTTCCTCTGACATATTCTCACTCTGCTCTTCTCTGCCTGCACTTAGATCTGCACAGGAACGTTTTTCATGTTATCATGGAGGTGTTACTATCATTCCTAACTGGCTTGGCCTCAGCCAGCAGTGGGTCTGTTCTGGAGCCGGCTGGAATTGGCTATTTTGGACATGGGGAAGCTTCTGGCAGCTTTTCACAGAATCCACCCCTGTAGCCCCCCTGTTACCTAAACCTGGCCACACAAACCCAGTACACCCCCTCAGTCAGATGTGAAATTTGTGTGATTGTAGGGGGCTCTTTAAACAGTTGTCAGAAACAAGATTGCAGATAAGACCTAGATGACAAGACTTAAAAAGGCTCAAGGCAGGATTAACTTTACCCATGCCCTCTTTACTGGGGTTGATCATTATGGTTTTTATTGGTGGTGATTGTCAATGGAATACATCTTCACAGCTGAGAAATCTTTTTCTAGTATCCAGTCTGAACCTCTTTTGCTTCAATTAATTTAAAATCAATTTTTTTATCTGTCACTGGAGATAATAGATTATTCTTTTCCTCTTTATGAAATCCTTGTAGCTGCTTGAGGATGATAAACATTTTTTATCTGCTTTTTCCTCTTTCTCTTAAACAAACCAGTTAATTTGGTCTTTAATGAGAAGTGTTTTCCGTTTGGCTGATCATAAAATCATCAGCCGTGCCTTGAATTTTTGTTTTAATCTAGCTACACTGTCTGCCATTGTTCCTTTATGCCTTGGTATGTGTTCCAAAATTGGACAAATCTTGCAGAGACGTTTTCAATGCTGACTAGATGAAGTTCATTTCATATTTCTTGCAGTCTAGTCCTCATTATGTCTTCAAGTGTGGCACCTCCAGTGTCCTCTAGTCTGCCATTCAGTTTGCTGATGGGAAACCTGAGTTCTTTGAGTAAGATTTCTGTTGAAGCCTGTTTGTACATTCTTCTATTTTTTATTATGAGCCCTTAGAATCCCATTTCATACCTGGCTTTGTATCAGTCTCCTCAAGATCATGTTTCAAGTGTTGTTCGTGGTTTTTAAGAGCCTTGTGACATAGCTCTTGTCTGTAATAGGATACATTGTACCTTTTCCTTTTTGTATTGTTTACCTTTGCCACTTCCATCTCTGACCTCTTTTATGAGGTCTTTCTTGGCAAAACTCTTGTTAAAATGAGCTTTTTATTAAAGCAGGACAATATAGCTTCTGTTTTTCTGCATTAACCTTTGTGAGTGTAGGAAATACAGCTGAAACCAAACTTTAGTATCTCTCTCCTTCTTCCTCCTCTTCCACTGTAAGCTGATTTTGTGTATTTGCAGTTCTTTCAGGTTGTGATGACTTAACTTGCAATGTGGTTTAACAGTCTGGGCAGGAAGGATTGTTTGGCTTTCTAGATACACTGAACTCCTTTTCCTTTGTGATGATTTGCTCATTTTCCCCTCATTTGCAATATATTTTTTTTAATGCTTGGCAGTCTATTGAAATAATGTCATGTAAACCCATTTTTGACCTTACCAAGGTTGTCAGCACTTTTTTGTCAACACTGAATTAATGAGGCTTAAAAGCCTGAGATAAGAAATCAGTTAAGATGAAAGAAAAACGTGAAGGAAATGTGTTCAATCCCTAAGCAATATTGTTGATGGACATGAAGGGAGATTGGAGGGAGAAAGAGAACTGCTTCAAAAATCTAGTGTATAGATTTTCAAAACACTCTACTGGTTTTGTTGATGACTTGAATGTGGTATAATCTAGGGGTGTCTTTTACAACTTTAAAACACAGGCAGAGTAAACCAGCATTGATTATGATTCTAAATATTTTTATCAACAAACTTGCTCAGCATTAAAAAGAAATATATCAACTTCTTTTAAAAATAGAATAAAAGATGACTTTCTGACAATAAGTGTTGCACCAGTTAATTTTCCTACTTGTTCTTGTTCTTAGATAAAGATCCCTATAGTTTTGGAAGAACAACTATAGTAAATTTACAAACCAGGTGAGTCTTGCAGAGTCCCCCTATGCTGATGTCTGTTTCCTCCATGGTCTCTAAACACAAGAATTGAAATTTCTGCATGGCTCATGGGGTTGGAATAACTTAATCCCTGTCTGTCAACTGAAACTGGGATATGTTCTGCTTCAAGCTGTGCACTTGCAGTGCTGATAAGAGATCCTGAGAGTGGGCTTCTGGTCTCTCAGCTCTCACTTCTTACACCACTTGTTTCTCTTGGCTAATGACTGCACACCCAGTGATATTCTTTTCAGAAATTTCCCCATAAAAGGAAACCATGCTTCAGAAGGAATGTAAAGCTGATAGCTTTACAGGAATCTGCAGCTGGGATGATTTAAATTCCCTTACATTAGATTTATGTGTGTGCATCTCTCCCATCTGAGATTACAATTAAAATTACTTCAATGTGTTTTAAAATGCCTGTAAAATAGTTGAAGTACAAAGCTGCACAAATCTTCTGATTTATTCTTGAACAATCCACATCCTTCCCTGGCACTATGTCCAGTAGAATTTCTGTTTTGTTTAACCATGTTATGAAACCAAGTAACTAATGGGGATTTTTTACTTTGTTGGATTTGTTTGGTCTGTAAAATAGGTTCCTGTATTTTAGTTTAATTGCAATTATTAACGCTCTTCACAAAACTGAAGAGCTGTTCACAGAACAGAACTTCTGTTTTGAAGAAGGAGCTATCAGAAGAGCAGAATTTACTCCTGTATGAGGCTGTTTTCAATTTGGAGTAAGGATTGTGTTCAAAGAGAGTTTAATTATGCACTCAGCACAGTAAATAATAAAGTACATATCAAAAATTTTGGCAAATAGCATCATATGTGATATATGTCATCTGAATGAGAAAGTAAAAGCCAAACACTGCCTAAATATGTCCATGTCATAGAGCATCTGTTCTCTTTTTAGCTCCATGACCCATAGAATTTTATGAGAAGCAAATAATCCTGTTGGCTGTCCAAGGCATCTGCATAGGTGTGACTGACTACCAGGAGCTGCCTTTTTTCCTTGTTTTGTGTTCAGTGGGAGGTTTTGATCATTATCATTTTGATGGCTGCTTCTATCAGCTGGACGATTGGTTTTTCCTCTTTCTCATATTTCTGTTTTGTCTGACAGCAATAATCTTCTATGGCTGCACACAGTTTTTGCTGTTGTTTACCTGATTCTGACTGTTGTCTTCATGAGACATCACATGAAGTATGTCACATATAAAGAAGAAAACATAGTAAGTGTCTGTATTGGAGTGAAAAAAAGTGTATTTGGCAATGGATAATGCTAAAAAAGCAAATTGCTAAGGTGCCTCCTGCATGCTAGAATGTGACATAAAAGTGAAGGAATTGACTGAAAGCAATGCTCTACTGAGTGAATTGTGAAAACAAATGGAGAGAAGGGGGTTGGGGAGGGATTTGAGAAATTTTGCTGTAACCTGTTACCAGTGTAGAAGGTGCTGTCTCAAATAGATGAGCTCCCACCAAAATCAGAATTACCTACCTTTTTCCTGCTCTACTACACAGCTAATTGTGCTGCATCTTGGCCTTCTTTATATTCTTGTTTTCTCTTTTGCAATGTATTTTATCAAAATGTAATTTTGATGGTATGTAAAAATGTAATTACATTTTCTCTCCTAGGTTAAGTGCACATTGTTCATAACTGGTCTTCCAAAAAATGCGAGTGAAGAGATCGTGCAAAACCATTTCACGTAAGTTCCACGCTCAAGTGATAACATTGGAGTCATGGAATGACTTGGAAGGGACCTTAAAAATCATCCAGTTCCAATTCCCTGCCATGGGCAGGGACACCTTCCACTAGACCAGGTTGCTCAGAGCCCTATCCAACATGACCCTGAAAACTTCCAGGTATGGGGCATCCACAGCTTCTCTGAGCAACTTGTTCCAGGGCCTCACTGCCCTCACAGTGAAGAAGTTCCTCCTAATATCTAATCTAAACCTATTTTCTTTTATGTTTGAAATAATTCTCCCTTATGCTGAAACTACATGCCCTTGTAAAAAGTTTCTTTCCATCTTTGTTTAGGAATGGGAGATGTAGATTTGTCCTGGTAGTTTTCCCTGCCCAAGCAGATAAATTTTTTGAATTTTGCACTGTTTAAAATTCAGAAAAGATTATATTTCAATCAAGTTAGCTAACTGATCTTTAAATCAGAATTTAAGCAAGTGTCTGTGTATCCACACTTTCCAGTCATGCCCCCACACAACTTTTTCCTGGAATAAAGCTGTGCATCTCATATCGAGTAACTTCCAATGGCTGTCTCTGGAAGTCTCTACTCTTGATACCTCATTCAGAAATTAAATGATTGATGAGATGTCAGTTAGATACCAGTGCTGCTCTTGAAACAGTTTCTTCACTGTACTTTCTGTTCTTATTGTTCTCATGTGCTGCTTCCTTTCAGGGATGCCTACCCAACCTGCACTGTGCTGGAGGTCCAGCTGTGTTATGATGTAGCCAGGCTTATTAACCTTTTCAAAAAAAGGTACCTGTTTTTGTAACCTACACAAATTTAGCATAATTTTTTGAATGTTTTGCTAGTCCTTAATCAACATGTACCAGCACTACTAACCTGGTGCATCCTAAAGGTGGATTCTGCTCTTCAAGTTCTGGACTTCAGTTAGATTCAGCTGTGTTTTGAAGGGGTTTCTGGGGCTCAGCCCATCTCTTGTTGGTGTGATATGTTGTGTGTTGCCTAAATTAAGTTTTGACTTGCTGATTATTTATGTATGTATGTACTTAACTATTTACAGACAGGCAGTGCAAAGTGAAGAGCTGAATTATTGAATTAATAATTGTTAACCCTGCTTCTTTGGCCAGAGGTGCTGATCACAGGAGAGACAAGTGTTTTCTTCTGGGTTCTCAAGAATAAAATTGGGTTGTTATTTTTCCTGGACCCTCACTACTAGTAGTGAGTAGTCCTAGAACTTCATTACATGTAGGCTGTATAACGATTATACAAAACTTGCAAATAATTTTATAAGTAATGAAAATAAACTGCATGCAAATATCTTTGGTGACTGATTCATTTGCTATCAGTCCTTGGCATAATTTTTTCCTCTCAGGGATTATAATCTCTTTAAGCTTTGATGTTGATACTGTTTTCTTGTAAAATGATATGGATGTATTTTTTTGTGCAGAAAACAGGCAGAAAAAAGCCTGATTTACTATGAACACCTGCATCAGAAGTATGGCAAGAGGGTCCAAATCAACCCTAAGCCATGTGGTCAATTCTGCTGCTGTGAAATGAGAGGATGTGAAAGGGTAAGAGATTCTGTTCTTCTCTAGTTATAGCTAAGTAGGTCATTTAGGAGTAGGAAATAGTGTTTGTGTCATGTTTCATTGACCTTCAGAAAATTCTTTATTCATTCATAGCTTGTCTGCCATGTTCTTGTACTGTATAGAAAAGGAAATCCCTGAAACTTTTGAAATGTAATCTTAGTGCACAAACTGAACTAGAAGAAAATCTTCCTGTTGTTTTTGCCTTGTGGCATGATTTATAATTTGTGGGAGTGGCATGAGGAAGGGTGACCATGGTTTGTGTGTTAATGAGGATATTGGCCATCTGGTATATTGCATCTAACAGGCATCAATTTCCCCACAGGAGGATGCTGTAGATTATTATACCAAAGTTAGAAATGAACTTGAGGAAGAATATTCAAAAGAGGAACAAGTTGTTCATAATAACCCACTGGGAATGGCCTTTGTAACATTTCAAGAGAAATCCATGGCAACCTAGTAAGTTTTGTCCATTGTCTTGTTTGCTCTCTTTTTGACTAAAATAGTACAACTGATCCCTTGTTTATGTCCCTTGTTTGCTTATGGTGGTTCTTCCTTTCTTCTTTTTCACCATTCTGTGGATTTGCTCTGCTTTGCTTTCTGGTAAGTTTTTACATAAATATGTTTTAGCCTCTATGCTTTGAATGAAGAAATTACCTAAGGGACTAAAAGGCTTGGGACATTTAATGGGATAAAGAGCCTTTCTCTTCTGTGTGGGATCCAGTCCATCAGGGTAGGTTTTAGGAGGCCAGACTAATTGGTTCTTGAATATGAGTTACTGACAACTCCATTTCCTACTGTGCAAATGGTCCCATTACCCAAACTATCAGAGTGGGTACAAATTACACTGCCAGTTAAGTAATCTCAGCAGGTAGGCTCAGTGAGGGACCTGGCCACAGGTGATAGATACACATATTCTGTATATCTTACCTGTTGTTATAGATATATGTTTAGACCTAATAGCAGAAGTTGTTTTGTGCTTTTATTCAGTCATTTGCAGAGAAAAATGTGTGTAGCCTCTCATGTTCTGTTGGCATTTTGTAAACATCTTTTGCTAACACAAAATGGGTGAAGGAAAGCAGGATAATATTTGTATGGCAGCATAACACATCATGCTTTTTTCTGTTCTTAGCCTCTGTAGTTTAAATTGTCTGCATTCTTTTGGCCTTCAAGTCATGTTAGAGAGACAGTTTTTGAGGCTGTTTTTCAAGGAAGTCCAGGATGTAGAATTTCTTGCAAGGATTTGGTATATCAGAGAAAGTTTTGCTTGCTACTCTTTCATTGAGTGATGATTATGTGATGAAATCTGCCTCCTCTCTTAATTTTGTAAAGAAATAACATTTAGAGATGTGAAAATGAAAGAAGAAATAAGCACTCAAGTTCCTTCTCTAGCTACTGATGTGTTGTGTACAATTTTGATGGGCTAGTCCCTCCCTGAACAAGTGTTCTGAGTTGCGCTGCAGGCATCTCTGAGTTCAGTCATCAAGACCCGAAAATATTTCAGTTTGTTTAGCTTGGAATTAATGTTGTGGACTCCATTCCCTGGGAAATCAAATTAAATTATGTGTGAAGCTGAGGTTCCCATCAAATTGGAAAGTTACTTGGTGCCCTTAGGATGCTTTGCTCTGCAGAGCCCTTAAATAGGATGAGAGAAACAGGACACCAGAAGTGAGGTTCTGGGGGTTCAGGTGGTTGTAGAAGCCTTTTAATGATGGCTAAAACTTGCTCTCTATGTATTTTAAAAATAACCTATCCAAGAATAATCAACTGTCTTAAATACTTGCTGCTGCAAGATGCTGGCAATCTGACATCACTGCTTGAATTCTGGTAAGGAAAAGGTCTGGGGGGTTGAGGGTTGTGTTTGTTAGTTTGGTGTTCTTTTGTGTGGTTCTCTGTCTTCTTTATGTTAAGACCACAACTGAGAAAAAAGCATGTTCACAGATTTTGGAATCACCAAATCTAAATATATATATATTTTTTTTATGCTACTGTAAAAAAATAGTTTCTGAATGTGTTCCTCACCCTTCTACTGCTGTCCTTTGAGAGATCTTTGATAGCATTTGTTCTGGGCATGCTTAAATTTTCTTTAAATATTTTGAGTGTCAGTCAACTCATAATATTGGAAGATAGAATTAAGCACTGTGATTATTTTAGGAGCAGGTGAAAAAGGCTAATAATTTGAATTGTGAGGATACTAGCATGCTAAAAATTCTTTTGAGAATTGGTACTCAAGGCAAAATTGGCTGGTTTTGATACTAGTGTAAAAGATTAGTCTGCAGTCTCATTTCATTAGTCTACTTTGATTTGAAGACAGCTGTATTACGTAAAGATGTGTTTAGGAAACTGTCTTTTTTTTTTTTCCAATGCTCTCAGGCTTTGATTTTTTTTAATATGACTCATTGCTGTTGTTCATGTTGGTAGAAGCAGTAAACAGTTTAAACCAAGACTGCTTTTTGTTTCTAACAAAACAGATCTCAGGCCTGTGGTAGCAACTGTTTAAATAATGGTCATTAATGCATAATATATTACAGTGTTGTTTAAGTTTTATCTTGATCACAGGTTATTAAAATAAATAAAAAACCCCAAATCCTTTATCACTATTCCCAGACTTTCTCATTACATATTTAGCATTTTCAGGTGTAAAAAAATGGAAAAATCTTCCTCTTCTTCCTTACAGCATCCTTAAGGACTTCAATGCCTGCAAATGTCAGAGCATTAAGTGTAAAGGAGAACCCCAGCCATCACCCTACAGCAAGGAGCTGTGTGTATCCAGCTGGGAGGTTACATATGCTCCTTATCCTGAGAATATTTGTTGGTAAGATTCCTCTCTTACATCCATTTGTTTGTGAGAATGTAGAATTAGAATGGGCAGAAGGACAAACAGGGATGAGTGTGGGTTTTTTTAACCCTAAACTAAAACTTTATGTGGTGTTGCAATGTGGCTGATCTGCCTCTTTATTTTCATTACTGGTGTTCTTCATTGATCTTGGGGTCTGTGGGCATTACTGGGGTAATGGACTAGAGATTTTCCACCCCAAAATTAAAAAAAAATTCAATCCTGTTTATATCTTTCCCTCAGTATTTCCTTTTTTTTGAGGCTAGTGCACATCTACTGTTAAGATCTGAGTGAAGCAACTTGGTTTTAGTGCTGAGTATCCTCAAAATATGTATATATTTTTGAGTTGCCATGTGATGAGCATAACTTGGTCCACTCTGTAAACTCTGGTCTGTCTTCTTCCTGTTCTTTTCCTTTTCTTCCCCTCATCTCAAAGAAGAGGGACCCAGGGATATGCCAAGTTCACAAGAAGACTTTTCATAATCAGGGATATTACTGAACCTCTGTATCCCTGTTTTGTTTCTTCTGAATATTTGGCTTTGCCTGGTGCTCAAATCATTCCAGTCCTTTTGGCAACTATCTCAAATAATGTTTAAGAACTTTACGTGTTTAAAATCTACAGTTGCTGTTTTAAAATGGCAGGAAGGGATGCAGTGTTGGCAAATTTGAAATTTTATTTCAAATCACAGTTTTTTGGTAGATTCTGCCTCTGATATGTATTATTTGAAATTTTATTTCAAATCACAGTTTTTTGGTAGATTCTGCCTCTGATAGGTATTCCTGAAGAAATTCTCTGTGTCCTCTGTCTCTTCTTGTTCCATTTCTTTTTAGTACTTCTGTATTATTGAACAATGGAAGTGTTTCATCCCAAACCTTAACTAGATTAGATATTGTGTTTGTGTAGTGAAAGATTGGATATGTTCTTCTGCAAGCACAATTTATGGTATCATTCAAGAGAATTTGCACAGTTCTCTTTATTTCTAATAGCAACTGGATCCTGTGTGGTGCTTTGTTATATAACTTTGAAAGCTCAGTTTAGAAAAAGCAGTGCCACCTGTTATTTGACAGATAGTGTATATATCTTTTTTTAACAGCAAATGCTTGCTGCTTGTTTTAATGCCCTTTTTATTTTTATTTCTTTCTTCAGGAAAAATCTTTCAGTGCGTGGATTTAAATGGTGGTTTAGATGGGCTTGCATTAATTTGCTTCTTTTTATTGTGCTGTTTTTTCTTACTACTCCTTCCATAATCATCTCAACCATGGACAAGTTCAATGTCACTAAACCTATTCACTACCTTAATGTGAGTATTGCCATATGTTTGCATATAGCTGTGGATCAGACCAAGATTTTGGTAAATTGATAAGGTTTCATTGTTTTACCTTCAGTTGAAATTCCTACCTTACAGCTGTAGTTGAAATTCTCAGGACTGTTTTATGTAGCTGCTGATTAAAACCATAAGTCCAAAAGCAGGCCTTTAGCCTTCTTTTGTTCCTAGATAATAGTCTGAAGTTATTTTTATCTGAGGTTTTATATTATTATAACATGTTTATGTATTTGTGGTAAAAAAATTGCAGTCCAAACTTAAATTAAATGTTGTAATCAAAAATCTTTGGAAAAAAATGGAATTTCGAATCCAGCTTGTCATAATCAGGGGTGTTTTGTATTTTGATTTTGTGTATTTTGATTTTTATGCTAAGAAGGATTTTTAATGCTGAGTTTTTTTTTTTTTTTTTTTTTGCTTATAGGATTCAAAGCAAGATGACATATATATCTGATCCTAGTTTGACTGCAGCTAAAGCAACTTGCAAGCTGTTCTTTTTGAATATGTCCCCAAGCTAGTGTAAACTACATAGAAACTACTTGTGAGACTGCACTCTCATGGAATTTAATTCCAAATCTCACTTTGATTTTTTTTCTTGCATGCCAATGCTAAGCACTCATTACTCAATTTAAGATTATCTGAATATAATTTTTCACTTCATCCTGTTATAATTTACCAAAAGCAAAATATTAGCATCTCTGTACTACCATGTCTGCATTAAAGTGTTTTTAATACTAAATCTTATTTCCTCCCCCTCTAGAATCCTGTCATCAGTCAGTTTTTCCCAACACTCTTGCTTTGGTCCTTCTCAGCTTTGTTGCCAACAATTGTCTATTACTCAACTTTGCTGGAGTCCCACTGGACAAAGTAAGCAACTTTTCCCTCTGTTTTTACCTTATCAGCTGAACTACTGAGATAAATGAAGTGCTGATCTTTCACAGAGCTCTCAAATCTGCAGAGCTCTCCCAGCAGGGAAGTTCTTGTCTCTTTCTAGTGTTATAACCACACTTCAGGGTTTGGGTAATTTATAACCTATACAGCAAATCTAATATGACCACATGATTTGCTTATGCTTTCCCCTGCTCCCCACCTCACTCCTCTTTGTGTTTAATCAGAAAAAAAAATTGTAAGAGCAGGCTCAGGAGGTGTAGCTTCAACAGGAGCATGGGAAGTGCCTCTAATCCCATAATTACCTTGCTGTCTGGGAAGATAGGCCATGTGGTTTGGGTCCCCTCCAGGCTGACAACTTATAAAAAGGGCATGCATCTTTTTGTTGTTTGGCATGACAAAATGGTCAGGATGTAAGTCCTGGTTCACAGCTCAGATCTGTTGGACATCAGTGGTGATCTGAGAAGATTTATAGGGCCAAAGGCCCAGCAGATGTGTTGATGCAGGGTTTTCATTCTGAGCTGCTGCACCTCAGAGATATCCAGCCCACTAATGAGCTGCTGACTTGGAGAACTCAGCACAGCTTGGTTTGGCGTACCAGATTTGATGCCCTGTTTACCTAGACACAGATAAAAGCATGACACTTCAATCTCAACTCCACTCAGTCTTTATCCATAAAGCTTGTAATCATTGTTTGTTTTTATATTCTAAGCTAAATTTGGTGGTTTTGCTTTTAAATTTTTAAACAATGCTTTTCTAAGACACCATTTCTAGACTCTATTGTTTATTTGTCACAGTTGTATGCTTTTCATCATCTTTGTTTTGGTAGCTGTGCTGCACACATGAACTTTGAGCCCTTGTCCATCAGTTAAAATAATTTTTTGAAGTCACTAGAGATCACAGGTCTGATTTCAAACCCCAGCGTAGTTACACTGATGGGTCTCACAGTGCCCAAGTGTTCCTATAATAAAACCCCTGTGGTTTTAAAGCCCTATCAGATACCACCTCTAGGAGTCTGAAGTGTTCATAGAGCTGCACTTTTCTAGCAGCAGGCTGTCACTGGATCCATGTTCCTGCTGCTGTAGTGGGGGTATAGCATTTGTAGTGTCATGTTGTTCCCCAAGACTTGACACCTGACAGGGAGCTTGTCTAAGTGTCTGGTTTCTTGGCAGTGGGGCCTTTTTCTGAACTGCTTAATCCCTGCTGGCATGGCACTAGAAGAGCTGTTTGTTTCCAAGCTGTTGCATGATTGGGTGTCTTTGGGGGAGAGATGAACTGGGCTTGTTGTACATTGCAGTCATTGTTTGTTTTTATACAAAAAAACCCACTTGCAACACTTTTTTATACAAAAAAAATCTTGCTGGATTAACATTCAGCAATGTTTTTGTTGCCCAAGAAGATACTGAAATTCTGCTTGGTCCATATTTGGTGAATATCTCAAATATGTTTGGTTTTTATCTGGTAGCAATGTGATATGGTAGGGGAAGCTGGGAGTGTGACCAGTGCTGGCATTGTCCAGGAAAGATCCTTCATATGTGGCAGCTTTTTGTATGAGTTTCTCACTCAGTGCCTTTTTATGTTGATAGATCTGCAGAGAACAGAATAATGATGCATAAAGTCTACATTTTTTTGATCTTCATGGTATTGATTCTGCCTTCCCTTGGTCTGACCAGGTAAAGAATCATAGTTTAATGAGATAATGGCTGAGGACTTTTCTAATGAGACCTCTTACTTGTGTTTTCTAGTTGTGTGGTATAGTCAATGTACCCCCACTCCCTTCAGTATGTGTGTTATCATTACACATTAGGTTTTAACATTCATTTTACATGTGGGATCCTCAGAGCCCTTAAAAGTTTCCAAAGCCTGGCTTTTCTTTCAACAAAGAGATTTAAGACCTTGTAAGACCAATGGCTAATTAAAAGTTTCCCATACTCACCATTAAAGCTGAGAGCCAAGCTTCCTGACTGTGTCTTATACTTCAGTTGTCCTTTTTTCCCCACCTTTACAGTTTTTGACTGTTTCCCTGGATGACATGTATTTGTCCTAGCTGTATAATAATTGCTAAAAATTAATAATAAAACTTTAATATGAGGCAGATATTTTTGTTCTGTTTAATTTTGTACCTTTTTCTTATTTCTAGCTATCATTAATTGTGATAAAGCTGAAGTAGTGATTAGATTACTTGCTTAAATTCTTTCTCTGCACTATCTTGACTTAAGCTGCTCAAAAAGAGAAGCATTTTTAACAGAACTAAGGTGTGGAAGACTGAATTACATTCACCATCTTTCTTTCAGTCTGGATTTTTTTTTCCGCTGGCTGTTTGACAGAGAATCCTCTGATTCTGCAGTTAGGCTGGAGTAAGTATCACCTAAATAATATTCTCTCTTTGCTACTCCTTTGTAAAGAAATACTTAGGACTTAAGATTTTTTTTTTTGCTCTTTAATGTCCTTGGTTAGTGTTTATTAAAATTTGCTCAGGGTTGCTACATTGGGATGATGTTGAGCTTCTGAGTAAGGGGAGGAGACAATAAGATTGGACATTAGAAAGAATTTCTTCACAGAAAGGATGACAAGGTATTGGAATTGGATGAGGATTGTTGCATATCATTGATGGGGGATCTTCTCAAGGATTACAGTGAGACCAAAGAGCTGCAGCAGTTCTCTTTCTGAAAAATATGTTTTTACACACATTACATTGCAAATTTGCAGATATTGGTTATTTTAAGTTCCTGTGCCTGGAGGGAAAGAATAGAATGCAATTATTAGGATATAGATTTCCAAATGCAGTTTCAAAATTGCTAACAGGAAGACAATTAGGAGTTACTAAATTAGGAGAGATGATTATTCTATTGCATTCTTATCTCATCTTGTGTCATGTTGCTGTTGCAGACATCAGATGGTGCTCTTGTCTGCTCTCAGCCACCCATCAGGCTGCTGCATCTTTTTGTGAGCAGTTTATTCCTCATCTGAACTGCACCTCAGCCAGGCTCTTCCACCCTACCCTGGCTGCATTTGTAGCTGTGCAGTGTTCTTTTACAGCAAGGTTACCAGAAGTTCTGCTGGCCACTTCCTAAGCTACATAGTGCTTATTCTTACAGTAAGAGATTTCCAAAGGCAATAGGGATACATTGTACACCTCCAGTGTTTGCTTGCCTTCCTCCCAGCCAGTGTCTGGTGTCTTTCCTGGCAGATGTGTTTTCCTGCCTGACCA
The DNA here is from genome assembly GCA_024865655.1 of Emberiza elegans. Lineage (NCBI taxonomy): Eukaryota > Metazoa > Chordata > Aves > Passeriformes > Fringillidae > Emberiza > Emberiza elegans. Next base: position 2,311,729 of record JALJVW010000184.1, on the reverse strand, counting down.
GGGAGCCTTCTTTGTGAACTATGTGATTGCCTCAGCCTTCGTGGGCAATGGGATGGAGCTGCTGCGCCTGCCGGGCCTCATCCTCTACACCATACGCATGATCATGGCCAAGTCCACAGCAGAGAGGAAAAACATCAAACAGGTACTGGAGCCCACCTGAGCAGGAGGCATTTCAATGGCTGATCCTTGTCAGAAACACTGGCAGCACCCATCCTTCATACCATTAACTATCATCTCCTGACTTTTTTTTTTTTTTTTTTTAGCCTTTGTTTCGCTTGTCCACGGCAGGTTCATATTCCCTTCATTCACAGCACAGATAGCAGGGAGGGATTTATTCCAGTCAGAGATGGTCAAAAATCAAAATCCAGGCTCTGAGTTTCAGGTATCAATCTCTTCATAGCTCTAAGTCAGACTTTTATGGTTTGGATTTTATAGAATAGTTCTGATTTTATCTTATAGTCTGAACTTCAGGGTTTTTTTTTGAAAACTGTCTAGAGTTAGTTTTTTCTGTCAGCCATCAGGTGTGTACAACTTGCTTTAAACTGAACATACACCTAGCAAAATATATCTTTTTGCCTATATTCCATTATAAGAGGTGGACTTTCACTTCCAGGTGAAGTGTCATCCTTTGGCTTGAAATTCCAGGTGTTACAATGGGGATTTAAGCCTCTATGTAGCTACCATAGTGAGGTGAAGGCACAATTATTTTCTGCCTTGTGATTTTAAGGAGCTGCTTCTTGTAGATGCAGATTCTCTGAGAAATTACTTTAAGGCTAAGAAAAAAACCAGCATCTTTTCTGTATGTCCAGGTAATAAAAACACAAAATACTTCCTCTAATTATATAATTTCTGCCTCTTAGGGAAATAACTGATCTCTCAGAATGAGTAAGATAAGGTGAATTGTTGCTTTAGGGAATCTATTCTTAACTCCTGACACATTGATGGATGACTTGAGAGTTTTGGGTGTTTTGTTTTTGTTCCTAGCAACAGGCATTTGAATATGAATTTGGAGCAATGTATGCCTGGATGCTGTGTGTGTTCACTGTCATCATGGCCTACAGCATCACATGTCCCATCATTGTCCCTTTTGGTGAGTTTTCCAGTGGGCACTGTGGGAGTGAGATGGGGCATGTGGGAAGTTTGGAAGGCTCAGCTCTGCATTCTTATTCCCATTCAAATGCTGATAATCCTTAGGACTTGGATCCAAGTTTCCTTCCTTTCTTGTGGAAGAACAGTGAAAAAGATGATGAATTACTTAGATCTTGTACTGCCTTTAGAAGTTGAAAATACATTTAATATCTATTAGATGATTATTTTATTTCTCAAATTTGAGTGTACTGGCTTTGGTAGTTAGGGGTTTATATCAAACATAAGTAGTACTAAATAATTTTATATAGTTGGTATTTTCATTTTCTAATCTGAAACTTTACAGAGCTAGATACAAGATAATTATCTAAATTAGATATTGTTCAGAACTGGTTTAATCAACAACCTTATTATTGGGAGAATGTGGCCAATTTTTCTGTAACAATGTAATTGATATTTACTTACATTCTATTTTGTATGCAGTTGTAAATATCTGAATGTGCCACTGCATCCCAGAGCTGTTGCAATTCATAGCTGCCACAGCAGTTGCTGGCTGTTTGTTTGGATAAGGAATAGCTGACTTGAAATCCAGTCATCAGTCTGGTGAAGGCTGAGAGGGAGATGTTAAACCACTGTCATGCCTTCCTTACCAGCAACAGTGGGAGTTGGGAAGTCTTCCCTGCTGGCTTGGCCTCGTGTGCCAGCGCCTGGAAGGAGCTCTGGGCTCTCCTTGGGAGCATAAGGGGCACCACAGAGACAGAGAAGTGTGTGGAGAGGGGAGGGATGGAGATGCAACAAGCTCAGCCCCTAAGCTTTAGGATCAGGTGCTGTCCTGCAGCTGTACCCCCCTCGTGTCTGGGCTGATCCACTCACTTGGTTGGTGCAAATCCCTTCACAGAGTTGCTGCATTTAATCAAACCTCCAACAGCCTCTGCTTGGCTCTGCTGTTTTCCCTGCCAGGTTTGATCTACATCCTCCTGAAGCACATGGTGGACCGTCACAACCTCTACTACGCCTATCTCCCTGCCAAGCTGGAGAAGAAGATGCACTTTGCAGCAGTCAATCAGGCCCTGGCAGCTCCCATCCTCTGCCTTTTTGGCTCTATTTTTACTCATTTGTGAGGCTGGGTAAGTGTGCTGGTGTTTGAGGGTCCCCAGGATGAGGGAAGAGATGAGAATATTGACTCCATGTTTCAGAAGGCTGATTTATTATTTTATGATATATATTATATTAAAAGAAAATAATATACTAAAACTATACTAAAGAAAGAGAAAGGAGACATCAGAAGGCTAGAAAAGAAAGGAATGAATAAGAAAATCTTGTGACTGCTCACAGCCTCAACACAGCTGGCTGTCATTGGTCATCAAGTAAAAACAATTCACATGGTGGGTAAACAATTCTCCAAATCACATTCCAAAGCAGCAAAACATGGAGAAGCTGAAGTTTCCCAGCTTCTTAGGAGAAAAATCCTAGTGAAAGGATTTTTTAGAAAATATATCTGTGACATGTGAGTATGACTTGTTTCCACCTGAAAGCTGCTCCCAGCTCTCTTCCCAGCATCCCTGAATTAGATGTGAGCTCTCATAAAGCTTTCATAAGCTTTGTGGACTTTTCTATTTCCTTTGCTAAAGGGAGAGTCATGATGGTTTTCTGTGAGCTACACAAGATTTGCACAAGAGCCTTTGATGGAGATGGCTGATATATTAAACTGTTAGCATGGGGCTCTGTGTTCCTTCATTTCACAAGAGATCATGTATTCCTTAAATCAGTACACCTGGAATTGGTCAGTTGGGCTGTGAAGTGACAGACAGTAAAAATCATTACATAGAACAAAAATCTACTCAGAATTAGCTCTTTATAGTGAGATGATCACTGGCTTCACTACCAGCATTTGTGCAGCCTGGGCATAAGTTTAATTTGCCTGGCTGAATTGGCTGCTGCCTTGGTTGTACAGCCATCTCCTAGGAAAAAAAGCTAAAACGTTGGCTAATGCTAGTCCTTGTGTGTTCTACATCATCCATCAAATTTTACATGGAAGACTGCAGTGAGATGGTGATTCTCTTCCCTAGACTGGAGTTTAAAACCTCATCTTTTATATGTAATTTATCTTTAAAATACAAACATTCTGTGTTTTGCAAACACTTGGCAATGATTGTATTGGCTGTGCTGTACCAGCAGCTTTGATGTCAGATAAAGGTGGGCAACATCTTATGGGTTTTTATCCATGATACAGGAGAAAGCATTTGGCATGGAATGGGGATGTCAGTGATGCTGGAAGGGTTGGGTTCCCCTTCTCTAGAAGGAAGCTCCTGACAGCTGACTGCATTGTGCCCTCATGACAGATGATTATATCTGCATTGTGTTTTTTAGCATAGCAACAGTTAGAAAGGTGTTGTTGGCTGTCATCCAGCTTTAGGGAGATGTAAAGCTAGAGGGAAAGCTCCCTGTGGATGCAAGAGACACTTGGAACTATTGCTTCAGGCTGTCCTTGGATTTGAATAGATGTTCCTGCATTACTTGCATGTTTGAGAGCTTGTTTTTTTCCCTTGTTTTGAGAGCTGCTTTTGCAACCAGGAAGACCAATAAATCTGGTCCTCTAAATTACCAGGAGAATTTCTAGAGCATGCTTTAGAGAAATCAACTCCAAGCACTCCACATCTGATGCACCTCTTTAATTGTTAGGAAGGAAATCCTGATGAAGTAAAAATTAAATCTTTATTATAATGTTTTCTAGTTCTGCATGGTAAAACCATCATTTGTCAGGGACCTTGATAATGGAAAACACAGGCTGGATTATCATGTTTGGCTTGGTCAGTGTAGAGGATCCTGTTTACAGGATATTGTTCACTGGTTTGTCAGTGCACAGGGCAGTCTGAGGGGTAGAAATTTGATACTTTGATTTCATTGCCATTGATTTCACTGCTGCTTCTTGTGCAAAAAAGAAGGAAGGAAGGATAAGAGAACTCTGCTTCCTTATCTGTAAAATAGATGAGATTTTGGTGTAAAACTTGTTTGCTTGGTCATTGACTTGTGTGGTTGGCTTGATATGGGTGTTTCAGTCTGGTTGCAGAGCCCAGTGACAATACTCTGATTTCTCACTCCTCATATATTAATGTAAGGCTGGAAAAACCTCTCCCCCAGTTCTCAGTCAGGATCAAAAACCACTTGACTGCACACAGAAGGTGAGAGGCTGCACTCAGTTTTTCCTTCTCAGTGCCTGTATTCTTTCTCCGCTTTTATTCCACCCATCCATCCACCCACCCATCCAATATCACTGTGCCTCTCCCCACAGAGGAGGTGAGGACCTCTCTGCAGCTCAAGCCCCATCTCCTGGCACAGTCTCTTGAATCCCATGTTCTCCAGAGCTGTTGGAGGCAGTTCTGAGGACACAGTGCAAGGAAAACTGATGTGGGAGACTTTTCCTTCCCTGATCTCTGATGTTTGCCTTGTGCTTTGCACCATACATTGCCTTTGGTGTAGACACACCTCACCACCTGATAAATACTCATGTAACCTGTGCTTATAAAAACAACCTCCCCTGAAGGACATTCCAGAGTACCCCTGGGGAGGTTTTTTCCCTTCCTTTTTTTGGTTTGAACAATGATGTGTTTGTAGGGCTTTTTTGGTTCTGTTTTTTGCATGTGTGTGGTGGTTTTCCCCTTGTGAACAGACCTGTGCAGGGCTTCTAAAACCTGCTGAAGTGTAAAACTTGTCTGTTCTATGCCACTGCATATGCTGGGGTTAACACAAAAATGTCTGAGAGTTGGTGTTGCCTCTTTTGTCTGAAGAAGCTTGGAAACAGTTAGGGCTTGCAGTGATGTTTACTTTTTCCTGATATTCCATTCAAGTCATCTTTACTGCAAAATGAGATGAATTTCTTTAGAATATTTCCCCAGTGGATGTGGAAAATAAGAAGTCACACTAATCTTCAATACTTTTTCCATGCTAGGCAACCATGTCCTTTCCTATAGTTTATTACCCTTTCCCTGAATTAAAACTTACCTATCAGCCTAGTTCATATTTACTCTTCCTTCTCTTGATCTTTTTCCTTGGATTCTTCCCAGTTCTGCCCATATTTTATTGTAGACAAGGCTATCCAGCACTGAATTCTTTTGTATAGGTGCCAGAGACTTGTCTTCTTTTTTCATTTTCCTCTCTTCCCATGTTCTTTGATACCATCCCACTATTGACTGCTTTCCAGCAGTTGTATGCTGCAGTGCTATTGTTATCCCTCATATCTATATTTATTTTTCCTTCCAAATTGTACTTCTTTCCTGTTTTCTACATACAATTTTATCTTGCTGTTGTTTTTTTTTTTCTTGTTTTGATCCATTAAAGCAAGTGGGATGGTTTTATGTACCAAGACCATTTTGATTCTCCTCTCCCCCTACCTCCATCCCTTTGAGCTGATGGCAAACCATCCAATTTAGTGCCATCATCATAATTAATCTATGCAATTAATACTATACTTCACAGATCATTAATGAAAATACTTAAGAAGTGGGTCCAGAATGGATGAATGAGGAAGGAGAAGAATTACTCTGAGTCTTGTCTATCATTTAGGTATTACAGCAACATTTCTTGGCCCCTAGGAAAATGACATTCTCCTGTTTGTGCCTGGAAATAGGCTGCCCATTCCTCTAAAGAAAAAAAAACCACGAGGCTTCTGAAAATGAGGAAGATAAATAAAGGCCTCTTTTGGTTTTGTTGGATTTTTCTGCTATGTGTTTTTTTTATTGTATTCTTTGGATATTTTTCTAGGTTTTAAAGCACCTACAACAATGTTTACCTTGCTGGTTGTCAACATCACTATTGTTATTTGCTTGGCTTACACTTGTTTTGGCTGTTTCAAGTACCTGAGCCCACTGAATTATAGGGTAAGTGATGGATACCTGACCTTTCAGCACCTTCCTGTGTGCCTGGTGGAGCACCAGCTATTCCTGGTGGGTTGTCCCTCCCTTCCTGCTGAGAGCCTGTAGTACAGGTGGGCTGCTTGGAAAACCTCTGTGTCTGCAGGAACTGAATTTGAGAGAAAAGAGCAGTATGGAAAAAGTATCCTGGGCTGCATCCCCAGCAGTGTGGCCAGCAGGTTGAGGGAGGAGATTCTGCCCCTCTGCAGGGCTGCATCCAGCTCTGGGGTTCCAGCACAAGGAAGGACAGGGACCTCTTGGAGCAAATCTAGAGAATACAACCAAGATGAGCAGAGGGATGGAGCACCTCTGCTATGAGGCCAGGCTGAGAGAATTGGGAGTGTTCAGCCTGGGCTGACCTAATTGCAACCTTCAAAAAAGGCTTCCCTTCCAGGGAGGCTACAAAAAAAGGTGGAGAGAGACTTTTTACAAGGGCATGTAGTGAGAGGACATGGGGGAATGGCTTTAAACTGACAGTAGGTTTAGATTAGGTAAAAATAAGAAATTCTTTACTGTGAGGTTGCTGAGGCACAGGTTGCTCAGTGATGTTGTGGGTGCCCATCCCTGGAAATGTTCAAGGCCAGGGTGGATGGAACTTGGAGCAACCTGGTCTAGTGGAGGGTGTCCTTGCCCATGGCAGGGGCTTGGAGCTCCATGATGTCTAAGGTCCCTTCTAAGCCAAACCTTTCTACGATTCTGTGTAGAAGGACTGGTGGAGAGAGTGCCAGAACTGCACTGAGATCTGTCTGTGCAGGTTTTGGGTGCTCATGATCTGTTTGTATTGTTTTCACTCACCAGTTTGATGTTGTCTCTCTCTCTTTCCCCACCTGTTTGCTGGTTACAGATTGAAGACACACAAAGTGAAAGAGGAAAAGACACAGATGTACCAACAGTCCCAACATCTTCAGTAAGAAGCTAAGAATTACTAATAATCCCTTACTTTTCCTAGAAAAACCTAATTTCTCACCCTGCTTACCAAAGAGCTTGTGTAGCACATATTATTCTGCACGGATTGTGGGATTTCCCACATGCATGTGGGACCAGAGTTCTGCAGCTGGGCTCCTTGACGCTCCCAGGTGGTGTTCCAGAAGTACCTTTGGTTTTAGGAGCAGCTGGGACACACTGCTTCCAGCAGCTTCTGTGCCCTGCTCCAGACAGAGCCTCACATCTGGACAGCTGCCAAATGCAGTCAGTTGCCACTGCTGTGATTCTGAATGTTGTGACATGTGGCAGGTCTTTCTTGCCATGTCACTGAGAAGGATGTAGGACTGAGGTAGGAGGAAAAGCCTTGGTGCCACAGTCAAGAGGTGCAGGAGAGTGTTGCACCAGGAAACCTCCAGCAGGGTGCAAAAGGCCTGAGGTGAAGAATGGGGAAAGGATGAAGAGACAAGGGGAAAATTCTCCTGAGTAGGAGAAGATTTTGGCCCTCTGTTTCTTTGCTTGCTGTTAAACTGTTATTTCCTGACTTTGACCTTTTCTAGCATGTCTGTAAAGCAGCAACACCTTGAGATTGAAGGAGATTTTGTGCCATAAATGTGTGCAGATGCTCAGTGTCTTGCAGGACTGCCTCCAGTTATCCCATCTCAAAGCACTGTGCTTTGGGAGACCACTAAAAGCCCTCACTTGTGATTTCAGATGTACGTCCCCCAGGTTCTGCGTCCCCACCCCACCGAACGGACCGTGCTGGCCCCCGCGGAGCAGCAGTCCTACGGCACCATGGACAACACCTCTTCCCAGGCAGAGGGAATCAGAAACTACCCCACAGGACCTGCAGGGGTGGAGCAGGCACCGGGAGCTTCGCTCTGAGCTGTGTTGTGAGCGTGAACACAAGGTGGAGCACTTGGCCCAGGTTTAGCAGAACTAATTCCCTGCCGCCTCCTCCTCCTCCTCCTCCTCCTAGGTATTCGGCGTTATTTATGTATTCCTGCCTGCAGAAAAGGTACAGAAATAATTCATTGTGTGGTCTGCAGCTGTGCTGGGAGATTAAAAAGCAGATGCCTTGGGACTGATTGTTTTCCAGGCTGTCTACACACGTTGTGAAACAAATAAGTTGAACGTGGAGATGCTGATCCTCAGGGACTTCACTTCTGCTAGCTCACCACTTGCCTTATGAAGATAACTTATGCTGCATATAGATAACTGGTCACCAAAGCCAATGCAGCTATTAGAGCTGTCATTTATTTATTCAAATAATTCCTCCCTTTTTAAAACCCCCCCAAATTTATTATTTATAAACCTCTTGGGATGTGTTAAATCCTGAGACAATGCCACTTTTGATGAAAATGCTGTTTGTGTGGGTGCTGAGAATGGTGTGTGGGAGTCTCTCCTCTTTTCACCCAAAGTAGTCAGCATAGTTTTGATCATGTTACTTTATTTTTCTTGAAAGAGATGAGGGAATAACTGTGCACTTGGGTACTAAAAGTACCAAAGCAAAAAGACTGGTGTAAAGAAGGGAGTGATTTATCTGATACTGTTTTTATATATATTTTGGAGGGCATTTAGGTTCTTCGTTTCTGTTCACTATTTTTAAGGGCCTTCCACAATGAAAGCTCACCTGCCAACAGTAAAGGATGTAAACATTTTATCTCTTTTAGTCTTGGGTTAAAATGACAGATCTCTGGGTTTTCTCTATAGTGCCAATTATATGAGTTGTAAGATACTAAGTTTTTAAATTATGTAGTAGGTGCTAATCTATTCTGAAGTGCAATGTGTCAAAGTGTAACTAATAATCACAGAGCAATAAAACACTGAGTTTGGAAAAATTTCAGGCTGTCTTGATTTATTTATTCTTTTCTCTGTGTGTTGAAACAGTCCTTTTGCTGGCTGCCTCACAGCATGGTCATGAACTCTTCTTAGGAGCACTTCCACAAGCCTTAGGATGACAGAATTGTCCCATGAGGAATTTGAATACTTTTGGATTTCTCTAGGGGATGAATCTTGGTGACCTATGGGTAGGAGAAGCTTTTGGCCCTCTGTTTCCTTGCTTGTTGTTAAACTGTTATTTCCTGACTTTGACCTTTTCTAGCATGTCTGTAAACCAGCAACATCTTGAGATTGAAGGAGACTTTGTGCCATGAATGTGTGCAGATGTTCAGTCTCTTGCAGGACTGCCTCCAGCTTCCCAAGAACAGCACTCAGACAAGTGCTGAGCATGAGATCTGCCTGCTGCAAGAAGGATCCCGTGGAGCTCTGAGCCCTCTGATTACAAACCCATCCTGTTAGCTGAAGATGCACCTCCTGGCTCTTATAAAGCAGGTGAGGAGCCTTGGCTACTGAGGGGGGCGTGAATTTGTCAGACTATTTTATACTCTCACTTCAGTGGCACAGTTTAGTCAGGGGTTTGTGCATGTGTGTGTGTGCATTTTGATTTTTAGCAATCATGGCGTTATGAGGTGGTGTGTACATCATGCACACACTCCAGGTTGGTGTTCAAACCAAAAAGGAAAAAAACTCAACAGACTCCAACTTTTTACTCATCTGTGAATGTCTCACACAGATGTGAGGTCACAGGGAGGAGGCAGCTTGTGTTAATTAGATCAGAAGCCTGTGATTGTTCTGACTTGTTTCTGGCTGCACTACCCCGTCTCATCCAGGTGTCTGCAGCAGCAGTGGATGCTTATGTGTGTGCTCATTGAAGAATCAAATAAATCATTCAGCTGCCACACTTGACCTGTTTAATGTGCTGGTGCTGTGCTGGTTTTATGCTCTGTGATATAACTCACTTTTTTCAACAGATGCCTTTTGATATTCACTGTGAGGTTCTGTGTGTCATATTGAGGACAAAAACCCTTTTAATGATTTGGTTTCCTTTTTGTGCCTGGGAGGTTGCTGAACCTTGGTGGTGACACTCCTGTGGCTGGCACAAGTTCAGCACAGGCAGGGCCATCTCTCCTGTGAACTTGAATAAACCCCCTCCAGCCATGATAAGGTGCTTCAGATACAGAATATGGAAAACCTCTGAGGAAATGGAAAGTTACAGCTTGCTAAAAAGTCATTGGTGGCATTTGAGGAACCAGTTCATGTGTCAAGGGTTCTATCTTGTTATGGCAGTGGTTAAACAGCGCTTCTCCTGAGACAAATCTATACCTGGAGCCCCACTTTATTGTATTCCAAAGAGATGTAAAAGACAAGGGCCCCAAACACTACAAAAACCTGTCCATGTAGAGGAGGTGTTGATCAGAGGTTTGTGCCTAGCTGAAGGACTACAGAGCCTGAGAAGAAGAGATGGAAAGAAACCAGCCCCTACTCTAGGACTTCAGTTTCTTAGCTGCTTAGTTTTTCTGGGTACTCCTTCCCTACTCTGCTGTCTGTTACTGACAGAAAAGGAAAAAGTGGTGCCTAAGAGATTCCTAGCTTTTTCTACAGGTTTTACAACACAGCATTTTTCATAGTGAAAACTGCAGTAGTATTTGAAAAATATTTGAAAACTGCAGTAGTATTTTCTGATGGGGAAATCACCTGCATATTCACTTATTGTGTAGCAGCCATTCCTGTTTGCCACTGTGCTCTGTTGCAGTTAAATGCATTGAAATGTCTATGGTATTAGGACAGGCACCAGTTGGAGAAAAGGCTGGGGTCACCTATTAGTAAATTATCACAGGAGCTCTGTACAGCAACACACAAATTATAGGCTGTTTTAGCATCTTTGCTGTGCTGTGCTTGCTTCACTATTATCTTTTGGGTCCCTCTCTGAGAGCTGGAAGTAATTAGGAAACTGCCCTGGCTCTGCTTCATTCCTTCATGCTGGTGGATATCTGCAAGGGAATAAAATTAGATCAGCAGGAGAAACTCCTTGCATTCCTGACTGAGCCTTAGAGAAAAGCTGAGGGATGGAAGCCTCAACAAATGTAGATATTGGCTGCACTGTATTTGAAATTCGTATTTAAAGCCATGGCACATTCTTTACTGTTCTTTTTATAAACCTTTTGGCAGGCAGCCTAAGCAAATGGCCCAGCTGGAGTTGCTGACTGTGGCTCCCAGAAGCTCCCATATTTGTTGGGATCCAGCTCCTGCTGCTCGCCTCGCACTGCTCAGTTGGAGCAGCGCCTCCCCCACGCTGAGGCTGAGTCCTCCCGACATTCCAGCAGCGCTCCTGGGGGCAGGAATCCTGGACAAACAGACACTCTCCCTCCACAGGAGGAATCCTGGACAAACAGACACTCTCCCTGCCCAGAGCTCGGTCTGTGATAGGATTCTCTGGGACACAGCTGACAGGGCAGGCTGTGACACTTTGAAGGATGGAGCTCATTTGATACTGTACCACAGGGTACACTTCTGCAAAGACTTCAGGGCAGATGAATTTCTTCCAGAGTGAGGAAAATGCTCCATGGTTTGCTGAGGCTCAGAAGCCTTGGCTTGCTTGGATACACGGAGCTCTGTGCCAGGATTCTGTGTGCCAGGCCCATCTGGCTCACCTCCAGCCCTCTTACAACACATCCTCAACACCCAAATCATTGCAATTTCTCATTTGCATGAGGTGCACACGTTTGTGCTTTGTTTTCCTCTGGGCTTTTCCCATATCCTGAGCCAAAAGCAGATCTTTGTGCTGGCTAAGTTTCCAAGTGCTCCAGTGTAGCAGTAGGCCATGTTCTTTCTGTCTTTTTACAGAGGTCCAGTTCCCAGCCCTGCTTGCCCACACATGCTGGCAGCACAACTGAAGCTTTCTTGTGTCTGTTTTACAGATAATCTGGTTATGAGTGGTTTGGAAGCCTTTTGCTTTTGGAAGCCTTCTCTTCAAGAAGAGAAGGCTTCAAGTCTGTTGCTTCTTCATCCCAGAAGCAGCAGACCACAGAGTTTTCACCTGGCTTTTAGCAAAACTGAGGTGAGAATCAGAAGATTTGGGGAAAAGGGAGCTTTATCCCAAATCTATTGACTACAAAGAAAACACACCCTTTATTGTCTCAAAACTGCAACAATATAAGGAAATGCACACTTTTAATTCCAAATGATGGCTGGGGTCACATGTCTTATCTGAAATTGGTCTCACAAATTCCTTCTCTGTCACATCTAGACTAGACTTCTTGAAGGATTCTGCTTGTCACCTGTCTGTAACAGCTGCAAGTGCCTGTTCCAGATATTTCAGAAGTACAGAAGTTGTTTTTTTCTTTCTGAGGACAGCTGTCTGAAGGATAAAAACAGAAAGGAAACAACTAAAAGTGGAGCGACTGAAGATTGGGTCATTATAATGGAACATTCTTCCCTATAATTTTTTGGTTCTTGGGTGAAGTCCTGGCATTTGCTCTGTGTCCCACATCCTGTTGGTTAGAATGGAGCATCTCAGCTGCAGCCAATACAACTTCAAGTGGAAATAGGTGGGGCTGTAAATAGCCAAGAAGGAGAGAGGGACATTTTTGTATCTGCTCCCAGACTCAGTGGTTAACTAAGTGCTGGTTAATAATTAATGAAAGCACTCTTCTCAAAAGTGATGTTCAAAATAGAATTCTAGAAGCCCAATGTATGGTATGTCATAAGATGCTCCTAAATAAAACAGGAGCCACATTTTGTTGCTGTCTCATCATTGCTGCTGTGTGGTTGTGAACCTCCCAAAAGGGTGAAAGTTTGTGATAGAACTTAGGAACTGGTTTTGAAAGGTACCTGTCTGTTGTGCTTCTTAGATGTTCATTGAAATTAAAAGTAAAAAAAAAAAAGTTGCAGTACAGGATGAAGACTGAGAGCTGAGGAAATGTAAGAGATATGTATTTTTGTACACAGCTGGCCTTCCTTCTGTATGGAAAATCTTTCATGCATTTGGTGCTGGTTTATGCTTGGATTTTCAGACTGATTGGCTTTTTTATAGCCTACTCTCCTGAAATGTAAAGCACCAAGTTGCTTCTTTCAAGTGAAGATGTTCCATGTCAAAACTTATTTGGAATTCTGAATAGGTTTTTTTCCCTAAGGCAAATTATCAGTATTTTTCCCCTCCATCTACAGAGACAGAGAAATAATACCAGCAGCTCTCCCCACAGATGAAACTGGAAAAAACAAGTGATTTAAAGAATTGCTAAGTACCATAATTTGGTTGCAGGCATTGAAATTCTTTATGATAGGATTCTAGATTTAGAGAATGAAGTAGGGTTATCTTGTTCTTTTATATTTTAAATCTGTAGCTTCAGAAATGTTCCTGAAATAGGAAAACTTAATTCCCTTTTGAGATGGGGAATCAGAGTCTGGTGGGAAGAAAGGGGCAAAAATTGAGAAATAAATCAATTGAGCACCTTTAAGAGGAATCATTTAAGTTATTTATCTTTAGAAAGAAAAAGAGTAGAGAAATTAGGAGAATGACATCATCTGTGTTCTGCACTGGGTTCTTCTGCTCAGTTTGTGTGAGATATTGCTTAAACCCTCTTTGCCTCTGGTTTCTCTGAAATATTCAGGATTGCCTTCTGATCAGTGCAAAAAGGTTTATGAGCCACAAAAGACTTGGGGTGATAAGCAAACTTCCACTGAGACAAAAATGCAGGGCTGGACCTTAGTTCCCTGAAGCCTGTACAAGAATTCCTAGAACTCATGGGGTACAAATGTGTTTGTACACAAAACCACCCAACAATGCAGGCTTGGCTGAAAAAGAGCTAAAAAGCTCTTGGTTCTCTGGGTTCTTGGGAGTTTATCCCTTGGTGCTTCTGCTCACCTCTTCCCTGTGCTGCACTCCCTCTGATCTAGTTTGTGGTTTGAACTACTGCTGCAAAGGATTATCTTTCATTTAAAAGGTGATGAAACTCATCATTTCCATCTCTTTTATTGCTCATCATATCCTCAAAACCTCAGACATTCAGTCATTAAACACAGGGAGGGCACCATCATCCTCAGCATCTTTCAACCCAGCCAGGAATGGATTTGGAAGCCTGAGCTTTGGAGCACACCTGGCCAGGGGAAGGAGCTGTCACCACTCAGCACAGACCTGTTTATAAATATCTGCTCTCCAGAAGACAGCTGACAATTGTAATGGGGCTAATTCTTCCAGCAGCACTGGCATAACACCATCAGGGCTGTCTGGCACTGCACAGGGTATTTCTTCCATGAAAGAAAACTAATCCTGAGCAAGACAGTTTTAGTGTGACTTATGTTCCTTGAAGTGCTATTACAGCAAGTAAAACAAGCAGCATCATTTCTCAGTGGTTTAAAATAAGCTACACTGAAATCAATATGGATTTATTCCTTGTCTCTTTCCACAGCACCAGGAGGAGCTTTCCACTGCTCTTGCAGACAAAAATGGATCTTCATTTAGTGCATATTATGTATTGCACTTGCTGTAAAACAGAGTTGTGCATTTGATTGACTGCCTTGAACCTCAGTCCTGCCCCTGACTCAGTGGTGATGACTGGTACCCTTCATGGATCTAGAGCTAACTCTGATGCTAGGCTTAACACATCCTATTTTCCATCAAATGATGGTTTCACTTCCTTTTTTCTTATGAAAGTGTGATTTCTATTCATATTTCTTCCATTCACTATCTGAGTAATGCCTGACACTTTTGTTTAATGTATATGAAGTCCTGTCTTGTTGTGTAAGATGTCCAAAGGCTGCATATGGTGACTTGGATTTTTCAGGACATTATGGTTTGCAGTTTAAAAATCAGAAGTCAAATTTGGTTGTAGTGGGAGTTTGTTTATCTGGAGCTGTATGAGAAGATTATGACCTTCCTTGTATTTTTCCATACCAGAAGCAGAAACTTTTCAAAGCACTTCAGCTGGGGAGGAAGAGTACAAGTTGTTTATTTTCAGTGGCATTTCCATGGTTCCAAACCCCTTATCAAGACTCTTAATGAGCTATGACTGGATAATTAAAAAGCAGAGTTTAGGTCAGCTGCTTCTGGTTTCAGCGTGGGATAAATGCATGTTTTGGAGCAATTTAATGTGGCGGGGCTTTTAGGACAGCAGTTTCTTTGAGCAGAGACTTTGGGGCAACTTTGGACCAGAAATTGGAGCTTTATTAAGAAGTGGCCCTGGAGCAAAACAAAATGTTTTGAGCATCACAGTGTCACCTTTTCTGTGTTATGCTGAAGGCTGTAGCTACACTTTCAGAGCCTTATCCCCAAGAAACAGCTCAGCCAGCCCAAGAGCATCACACTTAGCCTTTTTAGAGAAAATTCCCTGCCTGAATGGCAGGTCCTCAGCTGGCTGACATAAACAAGAACAATTATAACAGAGCAGGGACTCATTTTGTACTGCTTATTATTATTATTGCAATAGTCTGAGATGCAGCTACTTGCTAACAGAAATGTTAAAACTATTAAATGTTAAAACTGTTAAAATATTTTTGGTTATCTGTACCAAATAATTGCCTGTAGCCAGTACCAGAGAGTATTAGAAGTGAATCTGGATTCACTCAAGGTGCTTGTCAAATCCAGATTTCAGGTTCCTGGGGGAGTTGCTCTCTACAGGATGAGATGCAGATGCTACCACTGGCTCACAGACAGTTCTTTAGTGTTAAACCTTGCACTAGAGGTGGTGGGATTGGCTGTGTTTTGCTAAAACCAGAGGGTTATTTTGAAAAGGGAAGAGGAAATGAGGGCAGGTTTTACAGCTACTGTATAGCTAATTTCATACTTTTTCACTTTGTCATAGCATTTCACTGCATTTTTATCTAACTGTAGGTAACCAGGTGATGAGTAACAGTTGCTGATAGCTGTGGGCTTAAGGTTTGAGAAGTGTGACATCAAAATTCAAAACAAACTCTGCTATATATCAGGTATTTAATTATCATTTTAAAATTCCTAAAATCTAGACCTTTTAAGTCCAGATTTGTCTCTCTTTCAGACAGTAGCTTATCAAACCCTGAAGAAAATTACCTGGTGTGCAGAGCAAGTCAGGGCAGACTTGTGCAGGAGGGTGTGCAGTGGTGCCTGGAGCAGCTGTTCTTGTCAGAGGTGAGCCAGTTCCTCCTGAATAAGGATCTCTCTTTCACCATACTGCTCCTGAAACAAGTTTGGGGAGGGTCTTCTCCACAGAGAGATTATTTCTGTGTTTTCTTCCAGAGTGCTCAAAACAGACTGGCCTGCATCACACACCATTTTGCAAATGTGAAGACAAATTTTGACTGAATGAAAGCATTTCCAATTAAGCATGGAATTAGTGCTCACCACTGTTCTGGAAGCAAGTAGCTGTCTTAGCTGAAGAACAGCTGGAGGACCAAATCCAGCAGGGAGAGCTGAGAGCTCCTCTGCCTTACTCTACTGGCATCCAGGTGTAGCAGGCAGAGGAAAAGGTCTCACCTCTGCTTAGAAAACTGATCCAGGCTGGTCCCCAGCCCATCTGCTCTGATGATTTTCTGTCAGGGTTGGTGATGGTGGCTCTCTCTAGGATTTGAATGTGCCCAGCAGGAGAGTCCATTGCCTCCTGTGAAGCAAACTGTGTGTAATGCTTGAGTCTAAAGCCTTTTGGGATGGAGCCTAGATCTGCTGAGCTTCAGATCTTAGCTTCCATTTCAATTAATATTGTGAAATAATACTAATCCATGCAAGTGTTATTGGTAGATTGTATTTCCCTGTGCTTTCAGAAGTAGAGAAGGACATCAGAAGTGACTGGAGAACAAACCCACACTGAAATCAGTCATCTGGAGATGGTTTAAGATCTGTTTGAAGCTCAGCTGCACACACTAGGGGACAGGAGCTGGTAAAGCCATAGAGCCCTTAAATTTTCTTTGAGCAGTTTATCTTCAACTCTGTGACCTCTGTGACAGATGGAGTACAGAACTGATAGGTTCTGAGCTGATGATTCTCCTAGCTGGTACCAAGCGAAATCTAGTTGTTAAAAGAATTAAAAGAACCACACAGGAGTTACTCAAAAATTTAATTCACTTTTCTTTTAATTTTGAATTAATAATATTTTTATCTTTTAGCAAGAGGCATTTATAACACCCTACCAAAGCAGTGCAAAGCTACAGTGTGTTGGGCCTACCTAGGGCTATGATTTAAGAGTACAAATTCAGTGCAGGGGTAGCTGGGGCTGCAATTACTCCTACCCAGCCCCACCTCCTGGGCTGAGCTACAGGCACCTGTGCCTTTCAGCTGCTCCTCACATCTCCCAGGAGCCTGGCACAGGCAGTCCAGCTTCTTCACAGCCAGGAAGCCGCTTCACAGCCCAGGCTGGAAGAGAAAGGCAGCCAGCAGAAGGCAGTTTAAAGATACTGTAAGCTCATCAATGCTGATTGATTGATTGATTGATGGATGCACTCATGCAAGTTAGGTCCTGCCAGGCTGCTCCCTACTCTTTATGTGAGGAACTTCATACAGCAACTCAAATTTTACTGCTGCCATGAAAAAAAAAGCCTTTCATAAGAATTTTACTGTTACTAGGTACATTGGTAGTTGTGAGGTCTATTTTTCAATCTCAAAGCAAGAGTCAAAAATACTACAGAACATGTTTCAGAAGATACTCAAGCACTCTTCATGCTACTTTCTTAGCCTAGCTGAATAAAAAAAAAAAGCCCAAAATCTGCTGGTCCCCATGGCAGTATACACTGTATTTTTCTTTCTGTCCTTGCTCACATCTGGTCAACAATAAAATCTAATTACATGGATTACAGCAGACTTAGTAAGCCCTGTACATGTGCTAAGCTAAAAGTAATTACCCTGCTGTTTCTTAGGGAAGTTATTCCCCTTTCTTTTTCCAGAGTTGCTCTTTCTCTACCTTTGTCAACAAACTGCAGAATATCTTTAGCAAGAAGTTCAGGTTCCTCCAAAGCTGCAAAGTGGCCGCCCCGAGGCATGAAGTGGAAGGAGACAATGTTGGTGTATTTCTTCTTGGCCCAAGCCTGGGGTATGTGCAGGATTTCATTAGGGAAGGCAGCAATGCCAGTGGGTACCCGTACTGTGATCCTGAGAGAGGAGAGAGAGTCATTGTCATCTTCCAAACACTTAAATCTGCAACAAATCAAAAGTCCCAAGGAAATGTTCCTGAACAATTGGGCACACTCTTGTTAGACATTAAAAATTAGACTTCCAGATCCTAAAACCGAAATCAACACTATAATTCCTGTGGGAAAAAACTCTCTTTTATTTTTGCATACAGTGATATTAAGGTAATTTCGCAGAGGATCTAGGGCATGAGGCTCAGAAGCATGGAAAGGGAGAGGAGAGCCCTAGGAGTAGGTGGGCAGCAAATTTCCTCTTGCTGCACACTGGGCTCAAATTGATGGGCAAGCACACCATTTGATAAGAGCTGAAGAGAGATTTACAGAGAAGATAACCACCCAGGACAACTGGAGGGTAGGCAGGAGAATAATTACTTAATGGGGGGGAGAAGAGAGGAATACTGATAATCTAGACTAGCTCAGAGGCAACATTTCTATATGTGGGACTATACCTTGTAAAGTAGCTCTTGCTTTTGACTGGCACAAATGCACACTACAAAAGGTTCTTCACATTAGGAAGTGTAAGGAAGCAACTGCATCTGAGGGGTGTGAGTGATCTGTGCCTGTTCTAAGAGCCACATTTTGTAGGTTTGAATATCCCATAGACATAAGCTGCATGGTCAGAAGTGACAGGCTTTAAAATGTAGATACAAAAAGTGTTGGACACATAGCCACTGGAAGGCTGAGGTCAGAACTTGTCACAAGACTCTGAGACTCTGTCCTCTAGGCACGTAGAAGCTCACACAGCTCATCCAATGCAGGCAGAACCAGAGCAAGACACTGCCCGCAGCATAACCACAACAGCTTCAGGAACTGAGTCAGCTTCCTGGGAGCATCATTTCACAGCTAAATAAATAGCATGGCACTAAGCTGTGGGTGCAAATACCTCAGGGCAGGTTTAAGCCTTCACTCATGCTCAGGCTGACACAAGTACATCCAACCAAGCTGCTGCCTGAAGAGTCTGAGCAGCAGCAGGCACATCAGTCTCACTGACTGCTCAAGGATGCAGTTTGTCAGCAGGCTGAAGTTGCTTCCAAAGGAAGGACTTAAGCCTTTTGCAGAAACAGGAAAATTGTGTCCAGAAAAGTACTAAATCTACAACCAACTAAACTAAACAAAACTGACTGTGTGACTCAGTCACAGACTGCTTTAGTAACTGAAATAAAATCGGGAAGTACATGGATACACCATGAATGGGAGGCCCTCAAGCAGTGCCTCCAGTCAGGTCTCCTCACTGAGGGCTCAGGATTCCTGCCTAAGCACCGTGTTTTGCAAGCACAGCACAGTACATCAACTGCCTGGCATGTCTTGCAGAGGAATGCTGTGAGAGAACAGTGTTTTCCTTCAGCATTCAGGAATCTGTAAAGCATACAACTACAAAATTAAAATCAAGGCAAAATATTTAAAGAGAAGAAGGCACACTTACTTGTCATGTTTCTGTGTGCCTATCCCCTTCTGCAGGTTTTCCTTGTAAAAACGCATGGAGGGGACAATGCTGCCTGACACCCAGTAGATCATGATATTGGTGAGCAGGTCATCCAGGCTGAACTTCCTGAAAAGGCAAGCCCAAGAGATTGCTTAATTAGAACTGAAAACTGATTTGCAGGGACTTGACTTTGGTTTGGTTGTAAGGGGAAAAAAAATATAGGAAATAAATAGTGGTTAAGAGTGGAGAGGTGAAGTTATTACTCCCCCTCTGTCTGCCAGTGACCAATTAAAGATGCTAAAGGCTGTCAGACACAAACTGGGAAGTTGCATTTTAACTCCTACATGGAAGGCAGATTCTGTGGCAGTCATATTTTCTGGAAAAATCCCTTTGCCCAGGTTTCTTCTCCTGGGAAGCTGAGAAGCTTCAGAGAAAAAGAAAAACAATATTATCTCATTTGCTTCTCCTGTGTTTTGCTGCTTTGGAATGTGTTTGGAGATTGTTTATCCAACAGGTGATTGTTTCATTGGTTTCATGTGAATTGTTTTAATTTAATGGCCAATCAGGGTCAAGCTGTGTCAAGGCTATGGAAAGAGTCACAAGTTTTTCTTTAGTATCTTTCTAGCCTTCTGTATGTGTCCTTTTAGTATTTTTAGTATAGTTTAGTTTAGTATTCTTTAATATATTCTAGTATCATAAAATAATAAATTAGCCTTCTAAGAACATGGAGTCAGATTCATCATTTCCTCCCTTCGTCTGGGAACCCCAGATACAAGAGGTATAAAACAAATACAAGATATAAAGCAAATACAAGAGGTTCCAACAAGCACCTGATGCTCCAGCATATCTGTGTCCCCTGTCCACAGACTGGGAGGGTGGGAGCAGAACAGCACATGCAGCAGCTTGTGCTATTTATTAATGATAATCTGAAATGCTACTGTGAGCCCTCAACAGAGCCCTGACACACCAACATGTGCTGTAAACAGTGCATGTTTCATATAAAATTATTAGCTGTATGCAGGGCAAACAGTCCATGCAAATCTGCTTTCCATAGCATGCCCCCTCTTCTCCATTCCTGCCAGGTAGTTCTCAAAGGGGATTTCAGCTTTGGTTTCTGCTGCCCACTAACCATAATCCTTTATTAGCAAATGGTAGGTAAATGAAGCTGTAACAATCAATCCAAAGCCAATCCACAGGGAGTTGTTAGTATTACAATGAATCATGAGCTGCCAGCATCTTAATGTGGGTTAAACTTTTGGATTTTGTGTCCTAATGAGATTCTTCCCCATAAGTCAGTTTTTAATATCCAGGAGTTGCAGGGTGTATTTCTTTCCTAGGAGGTGGAAGTGGGCAGGGAATCCATCAGCCTCCATGGCCTGTTTGCCTCTCTGTGTGCAGCACCAGCTGTGGTCACTCCAGGCTCCCCTGAGGTGTGAGGTGACCACTTCAGACAAACCTCCCCAGCTGTGACTCTGGGCTTAGTCACCTCATGCAAAATGGAGAAAGGGCTCACCTCTCTAGTCCTCCATCCTCTAGATTCCGGAATTCCATATCAGTCCACGAAGAAAACTTCTCCAAGATGTACGCAGCCAGACCCACAGGAGAGTCATTCAAACCACAGCCTGTAAAGGAGGAGGGAAATTTACCTATAGCTGATATCCACCTACAGAACTCAGAGTGTTAGAGAAGCTGCCTGTTGTAATACAGGGGATGTAACTTTACAAAGCTGTTCTATCAGCTGCTCTCTTAAATAAATAAAATAACACAATGAGCTGGAGCCATTTAATGCCAAATCATAAACTGGAAGTGTCTACAAATGAGCAGGCTCCACATTAGCTCACACTGAACATTTTTTGAACTAATGTAACAGTATTGGATTTCTGCTGGCTTTTCTTTTTTTCTGGTAAGCTAATAAGATTAAGCTCTATGTGCCAAGGAGGGTTTGCTTCCATTAATCTGGAAGTTGTCATGTATTAAACAGCATTACAGAGCCAAACCCCACATGCCTACACATGACCAGGAGGATTTGCAGCATTATCTAACAGCAAAAACATTTTAAGGATTATTAGAAAGTCATTAAGAAACAGCAAGGCTCTGCTAAATGGTCCATCTTCTGAATTAGCAATAGCAAACTGCCTTCATGTAGAACAAGCCTTCATATAGATTTTGTAGTTTACTTTTCTTGGACAGAAGGAACACACCTGCACTTGGAACTTTGATGACACATCCTAGTGCTGTGAAATACAGGGACTGTAAACTGTCCCAACTTCTCAGTAAAACATGAGAAAAAGCTGTTCCCAAGGAACAGCAAGTTCCTTGGGAACAGCTTTGAAGTGGAATTTGGCAATTTGGTGGAATTTGAAGTTCCACCCTTGCAACCCAGCCTTCCAGGAAGGTGCCTAAAACTGCAGCTGGCACAAATTCACCAGTAATTGCCATTGAAATATGACAGCAGGATTTCAATTATTAAGCAACTACTGTTGATAAGTGAAATAGCAAGTGTTTGAAAAAGTTCTGTTGAGCACATTCCAGATGGGCTGGACATGACAAGCCTGTTCTCAGCTACTCACTGTGAATAGAGTGCATCTGTTTACACAGAGAAAAACTGACATTGATCCTCAGAGCACTTGGAATGGGGGCATTTCTGCCAGAAATTTCTTCAGAGTGTTTTTCCCCTTTTAGGAACCTGCCACTGCCCTGATCCTCTCTTCTTTGTCCTTAGGAGATCTGCAGAAATGCTCCAGCTCCCAAAGCATGAACTGGCTGCTGGTTCCCAATCTGCTCTGACAGACCACACATGACTGGTAAGGACAAGAATCAGCCAGAATTCTGATTGAGAAGGAGCATGGCTCAGGCATCTTTCAGATATCAGCTTCCTTCACTTTGCTAAAGCACAAAAGACTGGCAATTTTTAGGAACCAAAATTCAACAGAAGCAATTTTTTTTTGAATCCATACAATTATCCTTTTGCCTACACATTTTAAGAACATACCTGCCTCTGTAGATAAGCTTATGGAAAACCAGTAAGAAATATTTCCCTTAGCTATATTTTAAATAAAATCCATCAGTGAATTGCTGCTGCACCAAACTAAAAGGTAATCAGTACTCTTGACTCAGTTGTCCAATTCAGTCATAAAAGATGTTTTTAAAATAGAAACTCTTAATACTCAGATACTTAAATCAGTTAAGCCATCTGAGTGACTAGCTCATGTAGAAAGAACATTCACAGCTACAATTTTTCTTTTTCCTTGAAAGTCTGCAAGTGATTCAGAACAATGAGTGAAAGTGAAATTTGATTTTACTTCTCAGGTATTACTTATCACTACAATAAATAAGCTACATTGTGTGCTGAGACAGCTAAAAGCTTCTTGTAGTTTACATTACTTGAATGTGATCCATTCTCTGACAAGAAATTATCTTTTGCTCTCAGCAGAGCTGCATTTGAAATGGAATTACAGTCCCCAGTGATAGCAGAAGTGGAAAAATATGAAACTATCTATTTTATTTATGAAAATTGGAAAATGAGGTCAGTGGCACTTGGAGCATGCTCAATTTGGATGTGCAGATACACTGCAAAACCCCCTATTTTCTGCATATTTTAAGCAGTACACTTTGTTTCTATGAAAATACAACTAAAGTGAAGAGACTTAGGTATCCCGAGCTCAAAAAAGCTTGTGGGGTTATTTTTGTTTGTTTTACCAACAGTATCTGGTTTTGTAGCCTGTATGTGAGCGTAGCCAAACTCAGACAAGATCTTGTAGAGCCATTTCTTCAAGAAGGGGAACATCCTCCTGACATCTTCATCCTGGAATCCAAAGAGCCCTGGGAAGTACCGGCCCAGCAGGATGGAGAGCAGGTGAGAGAGCCCCAGCTTCGGAACCAAGACCATGTTTAAATGGAGACCTTTCACATGGCTGAAGAAAACAAAACAAAAACAAAAACCAAACACAAATTAACAAAAAGTTAACAAAAGTTCAAAGTTGTTGTATTTAGAATCATAGAATATCCTGAGTTGGAAAGGACCCACAAGGATCATCCAAGTCCAGCTCCTGGCCCTTCACAGGGCAGCCCCAAAAATCACACCATGTGCCTGAGAGCGTTGCCCAAATGCTTCTTGAACTCTGCCAGGCTTGGTGCTGTGACCTGTAACATTTAAAATGTTACTAACAGGAATGGACATACTTGAATTCCAGCCTGTTAATTACATCATGACCTCAGCTGCCCTTTGTAGTGTGGCTTTTCACACAAAAATGAACAAGTCAAAGGGACAACTGTCAGTAATCGGCACACACTCCACAGCACTAAGCCACAAATCCTCCTTTTTTCTCTTTACAAGTACTTGTACCACTCCAGACCTCAGTGAGGCCACTACCAAACTGCTGCACAACTGTTTGAAAGAAAAAACACTGAATATAAACTAAAGTTATGTAATTTTGGATCTTTGCTTAACACTGAGCACCAAAGGGAGAACCTACATATTGTATTTGAGGGGTGCCCCAACGAAGGCAGGAATGATGCATCTGACTCCATGGTCTCAGAAGGCTAATAAATTATTTTATGATATTATATTGTATTAAAGAATACTATACTAAACTATGCTAAAGGATACAGAAAGGATACTTACAGGAAAGCCAAAAAGATAATAATGAAAACTCGTGACTCTTTCCAGAGCCCCGACGCAGCTTGGCATTAATTGGCCAATGAATCAAAACAACTCACAGCAGAAACTAATGAAACAATCACCTGTGGGTAAACAATCTCCAAACACATTCCACATGTGATCACAACACAGGAGAAGCAAATGAGATAACAATTTGTTTTCCTTTTTCTCTGAGGCTTTTCAGCTTCCCAGGAGAAGAATCCTGGGCAAAGGGATTTTTCAGAGAATATGAATGACACACCTACACAGCGAGGACTTGGGCAGGAACTCCCAAGTGCACAGGAAATAACTATTCACAGAGTAAAGGAGCTGCACCAAGGGGGTACTCACCTGGGAGCTATCTGGGCCAGGTTGGTGCAGATGACACAGCCAGCATCACCACCCTGGGTGTAGAACTCATTGAATCCCAGTCTGAGCATCAATTCATAAAATACAGAAGCAGCACTCACGGAATTGAAGTCTGCATTTAAAGAAAAGAACACTTCTGTTGCATTAATTCCACCCACACTTCTGACCCTGCAGCACTGATTCTCCACATCAAGGCAATGTTCCAGCTCCTCAAAAGCTACAAGTCCCTTTTTCCTTGCTTGACTGTTTGCAAGCCCTTGCTCAGCATCCAAGCACAGAGAGCAAGCAGAATCCACGAGGAAAACAAACTCCAGCCTTTGTTGCAAACCTCTCCACTGCTCTGCATGCTGACCACGAAAATTGTGGGTTTTTTTAATAAAATCCATCAGTGAATTGCTGCTGCACCAAACTAAAATGTAGTCAGTACTCTTGACTCAGTTGTCCAATTCAGTCATAAATTGTATTCAGCTGAGTTTACATTTACATTACTTGAATGTGATCCATTCTCTGACAAGAAATTATCTTTTGCTCTCAGCAAGAAACTTAAATGGAATTACAGTCCCCAGTGATAGCAGAAGTGGAAAATATGAAACAATCTATTTTATTTATGAAAATTGGAAAATGAGGTCAGTGGCACTTGGAGCATGCTCAATTTGGATGTGCAGATACACTGCAAAACCCCTATTTTCTGCACATTTTTAAGCAGTACACTTTGTTTCTGTAAAATACAACTAAAGTGAAGAGACTTAGTATCCCGAGCTCAAAAAAACAGACAAGATTTTTGTTTGTTTTACCAACAGTATCTGGTTTTGTAGCCTGTATGTGAGCGTAGCCAAACTCAGACAAGATCTTGTAGAGCCATTTCTTCTCCTGAACATCCTCCTGACATCTTCATCCTGGAATCCAAAGAGCCCTGGGAAGTACCGCCCAGCAGGATGGAGAGCAGGTGAGAAAACCCCACTTCGAAACCAAGACCATGTTTAAATGGAGACCTTTCACATGGCTGAAGAAAACAAAAACAAAAACAAAAACCAAACACAAATTAACAAAAAGTTAACAAAAGTTCAAAGTTGTTGTATTTAGAATCACAGAATATCCTGAGTTGGAAAGGACCCACAAGGATCATCCAAGTCCAGCTCCTGGCCCTTCACAGGGCAGCCCCAAAAATCACACCATGTGCCTGAGAGCGTTGCCCAAATGCTTCTTGAACTCTGCCAGGCTTGGTGCTGTGACCTGTAACATTTAAAATGTTACTAACAGGAATGGACATACTTGAATTCCAGCCTGTTAATTACATCATGACCTCAGCTGCCCTTTGTAATGTGGCTTTTCACACAAAAATGAACAAGTCAAAGGGACAACTGTCTGTAATCAGCACACACTCCAGAGCACTAAGCCACAAATCCTCCTTTTTTCTCTTTACAAGTACTTGTACCACTCCAGACCCCAGTGAGGCCACTACCAAACTGCTGCACAACTGTTTGAAAGAAAAAACACTGAATATAAACTAAAGTTATGTAATTTTGGATCTTTGCTTAACACTGAGCACCAAAGGGAGAACCTACATATTGTATTTGAGGGGTGCCCCAACGAAGGCAGGAATGATGCATCTGACTCCATGGTCTCAGAAGGCTAATAAATTATTTTATGATATTATATTGTAGTAAAGAATACTATACTAAACTATGCTAAAGGATACAGAAAGGATACTTACAGGAAAGCCAAAAAGATAATAATGAAAACTCGTGACTCTTTCCAGAGCCCCGACACAGCTTGGCATTAATTGGCCAATGAATCAAAACAACTCACACCAGAATCCAATGAAACAATCACCTGTGGGTAAACAATCTCCAAACACATTCCACATGTGAGCACAACACAGGAGAAGCAAATGAGATAACAATTTGTTTTCCTTTTTCTCTGAGGCTTTTCAGCTTCCCAGGAGAAGAATCCTGGGCAAAGGGAATTTTCAGAGAATATGAATGACACACCTACACAGCGAGGACTTGGGAAGGAACTCCCAAGTGCACAGGAAATAACTATTCACAGAGTAAAGGAGCTGCACCAAGGGGGTACTCACCTGGGAGCTATCTGGGCCAGGTTGGTGCAGATGACACAGCCAGCATCACCACCCTGGGTGTAGAACTCATTGAATCCCAGTCTGAGCATCAATTCATAAAATACA
Source organism: Emberiza elegans (assembly GCA_024865655.1). Lineage (NCBI taxonomy): Eukaryota > Metazoa > Chordata > Aves > Passeriformes > Fringillidae > Emberiza > Emberiza elegans. Next base: position 2,285,264 of record JALJVW010000184.1, on the reverse strand, counting down.
GAAGCAGCACTCACAGAATTGAAGTCTGCATTTAAAGAAAAGAACACTTCTGTTGCATTAATTCCACCCACACTTCTGACCCTGCAGCACTGATTCTCCACATCAAGGCAATGTTCCAGCTCCTCAAAAGCTACAAGTCCCTTTTTCCTTGCTTGACTGTTTGCAAGCCCTTGCTCAGCATCCAAGCGCAGAGAGCAAGCAGAATCCATGAGGAAAACAAACTCCAGCCTTTGTTGCAAACCTCTCCACTGCTCTGCATGCTGACCACGAAAATTGTGGGTTTTTTTAATAAAACCCATCAGTGAATTGCTGCTGCACCAAACTAAAATGTAGTCAGTACTCTTGACTCAGTTGTCCAATTCAGTCATAAAAGATGTGTTTAAAATAGTAACAATACTCAGATACTTAAAGCAGTTAAAAGATACTCAGATACTTAAAGCAGATATTTAAAGCCAGGGAAGCAGAGAAAAGCAAACCCAACTGCCAACTGTCATATTTTCTGAAAAATCCCTTTGCCAAGATTTCTTCTCCTGGGAAGCTGAGAAGTCCTCAGAGAAAAAGGAAAAAAATATATTATCTCATTTTCTTCTCCCTGTTTTGCTGCTTTGGAATGTAGTTTGGAGATTGTTTATCCAATATGTGAATTGTTTTTACTCAATGACCAGTCGTGGTCCAAGCTGTGTTGGGACTCTGGAAGCAGTCACGAGTTTTTAATTATTATCTTGTTAAGCTTTCTGTCTGTATCCTTTCTCTATTCTTTAGTATATTTTTAGTATAGTATTCTTTAATATAATACAATATCAAAAATAATAAATTAGCCTTCTAAGAACATGGAGTCAGGTTCTCAATTCCTCCTTCATCCTGGTAACCCAGCAAATCCCACACCCAACCTTCTCCACATCTGCACATGCAATTAAATACTAAACTCAGTTTTAATTTAAACACTACCTTGCCTCAATTTGCTGCAGTTTGTGTTTGTATAACTCAGAGCACAAGCTGAGCAAGCAGGGACTTGGCTGCAACCTGCCATGCAGACACATGAACTGCTTTTTCTTTCAACTCTTCCTTCTCACCTACCTGTACAATGCTGTCGAATATGGATGCAAAACACCAAAAAAGGAGCAGTAATAAATTCAATTTACCCTGCCTGCTCACTCACAGACAATTCATGGCTGCAATTACAACTCTTGAGTTGTAACTTCATTGCTCCAGGAACTAGCCAGTGCTGTCACCTGAAGTCACCCCCTTATGTCCCTCATCCCACAGGACACACAGGATCTCTGTTTCCTCACTGGGAAAACAAGAAGTGTGGAACAGGAGCTGCTGTTCTGCTAACAGAAGAGCTGCAGTCTCACTGTGAGACTGGGCTTGTGGGGGTCCAGTTCCTTCTCCCATGTCATACCTTGCTTGTGGGGTGCTTCTGAGAAACCATAACCAGGGATAGATGGGCAAATGACTTCAAAGATGTGCTCATCCCCGAGGCCGTGGCTTGCAGGATCCGTCAGCAGAGGGATGATTTTGTAAAACTCGTAGAATGAGCCAGGCCAACCATGAACCATTAGCAGTGGCTTTGCAGCCTGGCCTTCAGGCAAACGAGGAGGCTTTACATGAACAAAATGGATATCAATGCCTGTAAAAATAAAATCATTAATTAGCACAGCCAAATTTACCGTGACACTGAAACTAATCACAGAACAGATTAGGAATAAAGCTTTTTCCCTGTCCTTTTTTTTTTGGTGAGCATGCAAACACACTGCACCTCTCTGGATACATTTACCCAAGGACCTTAAAGTACTTTATAATGGGCAATTAAGCATCACAGCAGCCAAACGGGGTTGGCTATTTCTGTTTTAAAATAAAATGGCAAATTAAGACATAGAAGTGAAGCAATCTACCAACGGTAACACAGTGACTCACACAGCTTACAGGAGAGGAGACAATTAAATCTTTTAGTCCAAGTGCCCTTAAATTTTACCCAAATGTCCCTACATGGCACAGGATAGGCTTCATTCAGCCAGAGATTTTTCTTCCTGAAAGGCCTGCAATTGCAGCTTGAAGGCACCAAGAGATAGGGAATCCATCACAAGGTGCAGCTGTTTGTCTGGGGGCATGAATCACTTTCCTCATTTTGTGCAGGCCTTACTTTCCATTTGAATATATCTGGCTTCTGTCCCCAGCCACTGACTCTAAATGCTGCACAAAAGGAATTTTAAAAGCCTTCACTAGATATTCTCTGTCTGTGGATGCCTTCTGTAATCAGGTCACACATCTTCACTGCTGATAAACCAATCATGCCAAGTTGAGGATTTTATGCCTCGCTAAAAGAGAGTTAAAGTGTTCATTCTTGTACTTCTTTCCTACCCTTTGTCCAAAGCTTTCAGTATCTCTTTAAGTAAATAAACCAAACCAGGAACCTCTGTTCTAGTACCAGTCTCCAGTTTGACCAGTAAAAGGTAAAATCAGCAGTGTAGTTTTCATTTTGAAAGCTTCACACAGCATTGCATTACCTGCTTCAGGTGAGCTGCTCTTCCTCAAACTAACTCAGCACTTTGTTTTCCAGGAAACAGGAATTTGTTCCCTGAATTCCTCATTTCTTGGTGTATTTAAGCTTGTTTTACTCACATCAACTCCAGTTCACCAGCAACCCCACCGTCTTTCACTGACTTGAGATTTCCCCATCCTTGACACTTCTGTGAATCTCTGCACTCTCTGAAAAGCTTTCAAGTGATGACAGAAGGTAGGAATCTGATACACAGCGTGTTTGACCTTGTCTTTTCATATCTGCTCTCTGTAATCTTTCCCAGCCCTGAAATTTCCCTTCCCATTGCTATACATAGTGCATTGTCCTTAGCTGCTTCTCCCTTTCTTGTCTCAGATGGGGCTTTTTTCTTCTTTTTCAAGGGAAGACTTTCTGGCTTTATCTTTTTCAGCACTAACCATCATTTAAATAAGTGCTTTAAGCTCTAACCACTATGCAGCACCATTTATTGTCCCAGATCCATTTAAATACCATGGCAAACTACACCTTTTGAAATAACACACAATTACGGGTGCAAGTAAAAACAGAACAAAATACCTGGTTCAGGTTAAATTTTGCCATCATGGGAGACAATTGCCTGCTGAGCTCTAGATCCACAACTGGACCCAAGCACCACCCCAAATCAGGCATTTTAAAAAACCCAGCCTGACCAAGCTCCAGCACCAGCAGACCTTGGCTGAATGAATTCTTTGGAAAGAATGAATGAAGAAAAATCATTCCCTCACAGCTGGCAGCACATCCACCCCAGGGGAGAGGCATTGTGCTCTCCCTGGGCATGCTTGAAGAGGTGCAGCAGAGCACATCTGCCCTGCCAGGCTGAGGAGGGCTGCCAGGCTGATGGCTTCACTGTGACAGCAGCAGCTGGGCAGCTCCACAGAGCACGAGGAGACATCTGTGGCAGTTTTTGCATGGCTGCATGCAAGGCAGGGAACATGTGTACAGCTTAAGATCCTCTTCTGCTTCCAAACACTCGTGCTTGGCTCCTGCTAACACCAGCTGACAGGCTGCTCATGCACAGGGAATTCCATTTGTCATTCCTTGTCCTGAAGGCTTCAGTTACAGCCAAGGAGTTCCCTGCTCCTTCAGCAGTGATGCCAAGGATCCAGACTATGGCAGCCAGGGAGGGAAGGCCCTGTGACACAACCAGAGCCTTCTTCCCACCCTTGCAGACAAATTTATCTATTGCAGACAAATATCTATGTCTATTGCAAATTTCCCTTGCAGACAAATTTATCTATCGCTGGTTATGTTTTAAGGGGAAAAGCAGCACACCTTGAATCTTTGTTTTGAATTGTGGGTACTTGTTGAGGACTTCAACTTGTTTCTTCCAATTGAACTGGTTTTTCCAGTAGGACACCACCTTCCTGAGGTGCACTGAGTTAGTTCCATAATGGAAGAAGCTGTCCTCCAGTGGCTCCGTGAATCGAGCCTGGTCCAGTCTCCTAAATAAATCCTACAGGGAAAGAGAGAGAAGAGACGTTAAAAGCCCTTGTGCCTGGTGTCTTGAGCAGTGTGTGTTTCTAGTTATCCCCTTGTGAAACGAGGGCTATGGAAATAACATCTCTAATTAGACACCTGTGCCTTTTGCTGATGCTCCATCTGCTGTCCCAGTATTTTTCCTCCTGCAGGTGGCCTCCTTCCCCTTCCATTCCCAGCTGTTCTCAGCCTTTGTTCTGCAGGGGCTGCCTAACCTGGGAACCACAGAGCTGGGCAAGCTGCTCTGCTGGCACCGCTGTGGCTGCAAGGGGCAACTCTTGCTGCCTTTCCTGGGTGCTTTCCTCACAGCCAATGCATGGATCTGGCCCAAACCTTTTGCTTTCCTTCCCAAACCCAGGCGTGGGAGGTCTTTCACCAGGAAGCAATCAGAAGGATTTGGCATAGACAGAAAGTTGGTGAAACCAGACTGAAATTGAAGTTTGCCAATCAGTCACCTTCCCACTGCACTACAGGAGATGTCGGTGGCACTGCAGGATCACTCCAAAATAAGGACAGCCAAGAGCTCCTCCCTGCTGCAACCAGAACCACAGAGCAGCTGAAAGGCAGGTCTGGAAATCTAATCCTGCTCAATCATTTTAAAGTTAGAAATGATCCATCTTAGTGTCTGCAGTGAGAGGGGAAAGCAGAATGGAGAGCAATGTCTTTTGACATTACTGAGAAGGGTAAGTAAAGTGTTAAAAACCCCAGGCCTTGCTGAGAAATTAGGAATCTATTATAAATTAATAATGTGAGCAATCCCAGGAGTATTGTTTGAACCATGACTCCACAAAGATCTATGAAATTGTTCAATCCCTGCCTTAAACACACACAATCAAAATCTTTCTATGCAACAAATTCTGCAACGTATGTGTTTACTGTAATTACCACAGTAATTTAGTGTTGACCAAAGTAGACTATTAATTACAGAAGAATCAGCATCCAACACAGCTGCAAACATAAAGCAGTCAAGAAAATGAGGTATTTGTAATTGCTTTGGAAAGAAAGGGAAAAAAAAAGACATTGTTCTTATTCTGGTCTACACAAACTGAGGAAAATGCACAAACAGAAAAACAGAGTTGAGTAATCTGTAATATGATTTTTATGTTTATCAGGCTTTGCAGAGTAGGTTTATTTACCAGCAATCATGCAAGAGCTAGCTGAGAACAAAATGATATACTGAGATTTGCCTATGCATACCTATCTTCTGAAGTACTGAAAAATCCCTTCCCCCAAGACCTGGCCATCACTGGCACCCTGTTGGTTCAATTTAAAAATTACTTCCAAACACATTCTACATCATTTGGCCATTCCTTCCTTCCCCCCTTCCCCCAGCACAGAGATTTGCTTACACTCAGCTCTTCCTCTGCAGTCTCCACCTGAAATGGTCTAATACTGAAGTCTTCTTTGGTGACAGGCTTTTGTCCCCTGCCCCACCACCCATCTTTGAAGGGCAGTGTCTCTTCATTCTTCTTGGAAAAGAAGAAGTAGATGAGGAGTGTCCCCAGGACCAGGAACACCTCGAGCAGCATAATGCCTGCAAGAGAAGAGCAGAACTCTGGTGAGCCCAGTCACCTCAGAGAGACACACACATTCTTTGAGGAGACTTTTCCCTTTTCAGACAGGGTTCCAGCTGCAGGATGTTCTGGCACTCACAGGGTATCAATACTTCTCTGAAATTCCTGAAATAGAATGTTTCAACCTACCCAAATGAGGAAGAATTGTTTTAAATAAAAGATGCATAATAAAAACACAGCTCAAAGTCAGTTAAAGGGATAATGTGGCAATTAAATAGTCATTATAATATAAATATGACATAAATATAACATAATAATTGCAATTATACAATTGACATTTAATGCCTTCTCTTCCTCTGAAGTTCTAGATTCCCCACAAATCCCAGGGCAGAGCATCTCTTCAGCAAGGCTTACATGTCCACTGCTGTAGATTCAGAGGGAAAGAAAAGCAAGGCAGATTATACATACAGAATAAAAAGCCAACAGGGTGAGGGCAGCCACCTTGTACCTCCCAGTCAGCCAGGAAATGGAGCAGGGATATATTTGCACAACCCTTGAACAGCAGAGTAAAGGGCAGTCAGACCTTCCCTTTCCTTCTCCCTGTGATCTGTTTTAAAGAGGAAACAAAAGCCCGTGCTCTAAAATGTGATCACATTGCCAAAAAAAGTGACAAAATTCTGTCAAGGTGCAGAGCAACCTGATTTCACAGCACATCTGCATAACCCAGCTGCAGGGCTGCTGTGCTTCAGTCAGAGCACTCCAAAAAAAAAAAAAAGAAAATAATTTTGAATATATTTGGACTCTTTCGTGCTGCAAGTAGAAAAACCACTTAGACTTGTCTTTAAAAATTAATGTTTTCAAGCATGCCTTTAAGTGTAAGAAACCTTAGAAAGGTGGTTTGGGGAACAGTACTGTCATCATTTTAATGCATAATTTTAAAGAATGTCATGCTTCAAACACTCATTTGCAGGGGAATTACTAAGACATCAAGTATTTCAAAACTTCTGTAGGGCAAGGATTGTTTATGACCCAGAACATCTTCATTCTCTCTAGAGCAGAAGGTTTTGTTGGTTTTGCTGCTGCAGAGTAATTTGATGCTCTGGAATGGCTCAGAGAGTCCTCAGAATGTGCCAAATTTACTCCTGGATCAAAACAGGAATTTTAGCACAAGTTAACAGGAATTCACAGGATTAGAGCAGGAATGAAACTGAATGGAATAGTTTAAGTGCCTTTATGTCACAGGACATGTTTTAGTCAACTTCTTGAGTTTCATTTTCTAATGGCTGACAATAAATAAATTAATTAATACATAAGTCAAGATAAGCACCCATAAAACATCTGTGCAGATTGAACATTTGTCCAGGCACTGTGCAGACTGAACAAGCTAAAAAAAAGAGAAGAAAAAAACAAAAAATATTCTATTTTTTACACATACAAGTGCTACAGCCTTGAAAGTGCCTGAATCCTCAGAGAACGGAGCTGTTGGATGATAGGCACTGAAAAAACTTGATTTGTTTGTTTGTTTCACTGGTGTTTCCATAACTTCTGCCACTTGTTTTTCTTCACAATGTTATCTGGAGCACAAGACAACACTCCTTTCCCACCTTTACAACACCCAGGCCATAACTCTCCCCAGAATGAAAAAGTTTATCCAATTTCAGCTTGCCTCAGCACACAAACCAATGCAGTTTAGGAGCATCCTGAGCACAATTAAATTTTATTGCAAAGCACAACTGGAGGGGCTTCTAGAAACCTCAGAGCACTTTACATAGAAATGATACCTACCACAGCATTTTATAACATTTCTACTCCTAAGCCTTCATGGAGAAAAACAGCAGCTTCCTCAAAATCACAACACAACTGGGGCCATGTTTGGGCTAGAAAGGTTCACCACCATAACTGCGAACACCACACAGAAAATCCCGAACTCTTGGCCAGTCTGATCTGTTTACAGAGCCCCCCAGCAAATAGAAGAGCTGCTGTCAGTGCCAGCCCTGTTGTTCAGGCTGGGCTGCCTCCAAAACCAGAGCTCTCTTTGCTCCTGCTGCCTCAGCACCACAGCCCTGCCCATAGCATTCACATTCTCTGAAAAATCCCTTCGCCCAAGATTTTTCTCCTGGGAAGCTGAGAAGCCTCAGAGAAAAGGAAAACAAATTCTTATCTCATTTGCTCCTCCTGTGTTGTGTTCATGTGGAATGTGTTTGGAGATTGTTTACCCACAGGTGATTGTTTCATTGGGTTCTGGTGTGAGTTGTTTTCACTCATTGGCCAACTGGGGCCAAGCTGTGTTGGGACACTGGAGAGAGTCACGAGTTTTCATTAATATCTTTTTAGCTTTCCTGTAAGTATCCTTTCTGTATCTTTTAGCATAGTTTAGTTTAGTATTCTTTAATATAATATGGTATCATAAAACAATAAATTAACCTTCTGAGAACATGGATTTAGATGCATCATTCCTTTCTGCCACAGGGATCCCTGCAAATCCAATACCTGCCAGCACAGAGACAGAGCTGCTCTGCCCAGGAACTGAACTTCCAGGAGCCAGAAACCCTCATGTTCACACCCAGAGCTACAGAACCATTTCTGCTCCCCCCCATCTCATCTCAAGGACACTTGAGAAGCAGAATTTTTGCAGCAGAAGACCTGGGGAGGGATTGTGTGCAAATGTGTGAGTTCTGCATTCACCCTGGACCATAGGTGGAAAGAACTGGCTGTGTGAACAGACACCCATTTTTTGCAGGGAATTCAGACTGGAGGATGAGTTTGTTTACCATCCAGTAGTAAGTGCCAAAACCAGCTTCAGGTCTCACAAGAATCCTGACTTCCACTGCAGATAGCTGGGGCTGGTGACAAATTGATTTGCAGGAGATGTCATCCTGACTTGGAAGAAACCACCTCTGATATTGGTTGGGTTATTTTTTTGCTAACAGAGAGACTCTCTGTATTCAATATCTCCCAGTTGCCTTGAAAGTGCCTGTAAAATTCCTGATGATAATGAACACGGGCCCCAGAGCTCCAAAAGTGTCACATTTTTCTGTGAGTGCCTGGGAAGAGAAGGACCAAGTGCGTCAGCAGCATCTGAACTTCACCAGCTCATCCAAGGGGACTGTTTTGGGAGGGATGAGCTGTGGGATGCCGCATGTTCCTGCCAGCAGCTCCAGCCTGGGCCCAGAGGAGGCCACTCAGAGCAGTGATTTCCCAAGTTCTCCATTCAAGCTGCTTCTCTGGGGCTCTCGTGTGTTGTTTGAGCAGCACAAAGTTGTGAGGCACCTGCTCCAGAATTTCCTCCACTAATCACTGCTGGGATCTGTGGTGAAGTGGAAGTTATCAGCTCCTTAACACTTGTTCCACGATGCAGCAATACAGGACCATGAATGTGGAAGGACAAACAGGTACAATAACACTTTTCTACCCTCATTTTTCAGAGATGTCAACAACAAAGTGCCGGTGGTTTTATTGTCTGAAGTCTCTTGATGCAACCACACTGGCACGATGCCTTTATAAACGAGTGCTTCAAAGGGAGTTCATGTTTTGGTTTGGCTTTTTCCTCTTTTCATGTGACCAAAGGCAAGACCTTAGAAGGAAATATTTCCATTTATTCCATGGTCCTTAGGCTCTGAGACTTTGCTGTACCCCAGGGTGGATATTGTTTGCAGACAACACTTAAATACCTTAGACAGTACTTTTATCCTAAAGAGTTCAAGGAGGAATGCTTTTGGTTTGCTGCTTCAAAAACATGTTTTCAAAGAAAAATGTTGAAATGCAATGGGCCCAGTAAATAGCCCTGAACCAAGCTCCTCTTGAAGAAGACCAAGAACATCTTGTGAAATACTTCTGCAAGAAAACCCCAGAACTTCCTTACAGTATCTTACAGCTCCCTATTGGAAACACTCCTGGTTTTCAGCACCTTTCTGCATTTTGATTTGTCCCCATCTGTGCATTAACATCAGAGCTAAGGAGACCATGAGAACAGAGCAATTATTATTTACATTAAAGCTGTGTCCTGCCTCTTGCTTTGTCTTCATCAATACACAGAAGAGATGCCTCAGAGAACAGAGCTTTTCATTTTCAGAGAGGTCATCTATGAAACAACTCAATGGTAAAAAATATCCCTCCCCTTCTATGGGTAACCATCCATCTTAGCCCTGCAGCATTAGAATCCAATTGAAACATGGTTTTTGGAGAAATAATCAACTGTGCAGACCTTCAGATAAATGCAGGAAATGCCTTCTGCCCCAAACACCACCCAGCTGCAACAAATGCTGCACCACACCCACAGCTTTGGGGGTGCCACCAAACCCTGCCAGGGCAAAGCAGCTGCTGCATGGCTGAGGCAGGAGTTGTGAGACTCTGCTGATTTCAGGGCTAATCATGCTTTAGGGTTAATAACATTTTCTCTCCAGGACTGGTTTACCAGCACACTGCAAGGCAGCTCAGAGCACTTGGCACACTCTGAGACACACAAGGTTTATTGATTAATAATTACCCTGCAGGAGGAATAACAGCTCCATTTGGAAGGGATTTTTTCTGTGTATTTTTGTTCCCTTACATAAAATCCCACATCAGGCTTTACCAGAAAGACACCTCTGCTGCAGCACCTTTGTTTACACCCTGCTTTGCCCAAGGAGCAGAAACTGCAGGTTACTCTTCCCAAGAGACCTGAAGGAAAAACAACCCCATTGAAGGACTTCCAAAAACTCATGGCACCTGGAACAGAGTCCCTGAGCACTGCCACAGCCTAAAAGGAACTAAGACACGGCATAGTTCCCACAGCTTCACCCTCAATCTGTCCCCTACCCTCTCTAGGCAGCACATTTTTGCCATCAGAAACAGACAGAAAACCATCAAGTCACTCATAGAAGAAAATCTTCCTATTTCTGTAGTTTGTGGAGCATCATGACAAGCTTGAAAATAGCTTAGCAGGGCAGAAATTGCTTTGCCTACAAGTGATAACATCTCCCAGGTGAGCATGGAATGCTGCATTAACATTGGAGGGGAGGAGGAGAGGCAGGCAGGGGATGAAATAAAGCAAAGCAAATCAAAGACAGGAACTACAAATCCGACAGAGTTTCTGCCTTGTCTCGATAAGAAATGTAGCATTTACATTTTTTATTGCCACAGGGAGGTGGCACACAATGCTATCTCCAAAACAGCAGGAAGAGATTATATCATCCCATTTTACTTTTTTTTTTTTCCCCCTAGACTGTTCACAATCAGAAATTAACCAGTAACGAAGGAAATTAATTAGAAGGCTGTGAGCAAGGAGTGAGGTCACGTCCCCAAAGCAGCAAAGCCACGCTGTCCCAGACCTCCCCCGGGAATGGGGCATGCTGCTCCCAGCCAGGCTGGGGGCTCCCTGCTCAGGAACACCCCACAGCTCTGGCACCGAGGCACTGCTCCCGTGCAGCTCTTCAGCTGCTTCGTGCCCTGGCCAGCAGGAACGGCCAGCAGGAACAGCCAGCAGGGCCAGCGTAGGCTCTGGGGTGCCCTCACTGTCACGGTGATCTTTTATGAAAAAATCCCTTTGCCAGGATTTCTTCTCCTGGGAAGCTTCAGCTTCTCCATGTTTTGCTCCTCTGGAATGTGATTTGGAGAATTGTTTACCCAGTATGTGAATTGTTTTTAATTAATGACCAGTCCTAGCCAGCTGTGTTGGGCTCTCTGGTCAGTCACGGGTTTTTATTTTCATTCCTTTCTAGCTTTCTGTTGTCTCCTTTCTCTTTCTTCAGTATAGTTTTAATATATATTTTCTTATGATATAATATGATTTATAATATGATATATATAATATTATATAATATTATATAATATAAAATATATTCTAAAATATATAAAAATATAAAATATATTTTCTAAGATATAGAAATATAGTATATAATATATTAAAAATATAGTATATATAATGTTAATATAATGTACTGTAATATATGTAATATAGTATGATACGATATAATATAATATGATACGATATAATATAATATAATATAATATAATATAATATAATATAATATAATATAATATAATATAATATAATATAATATAATATAATATAATATAATATAATATAATATAATATAATATAATAGCCTTCTGAGAACTTGGAGTCAATTCTTGTCTCTCACCTCTGCACCACCCAGAGCTTGCACTTACAGCAGTTGTCCTTCCAGGCACGTTATTCCAGAGGGGTGCTTGAGCACCTCACACAACACATTCCCACCTCGTTTTTCCTACAACTGCAATCTGTTGTGAACTCTCCAGTACCACACTGAGAGTCCACAGGCACTGAGACCCAAGTCTAACTAAGCATAAAAGATAAGTAGTAAGGATCTAAGTTCATGGTTATGTACTTTGCCTCACCCAGGGGCAGAATGTCTGTAACCACTGGCCAGCCAAAGCTCACACCCCAATCATTATTTAAAATACTGCTTTCTTAAGAGGAAGAGACTCAATTTACAAGAACACATATCTGAGCAACATTACTTGTTCTTTCAAAGCCATGCCCCTACACACTAATCCGTGCTGCTTAAAAACATGGTTTGTTTATCTCAATTTTCCTTGTTTTGCTTCTATTATGTTTGAACAAACCCACTCTCTTTCAAGAGTCTAAAAAAAGCCTTTGGGCTACACAAACACCAACTGACAGAATCCAGCTTGGGATCTGTGTGATGCCCATTAATGTGATCTAATGACTGTGTGCATGATTCAGGAGAAAGAAGATGCACTCTCCATCTGCAATAATTTCTGTTTCAGACTCTGCAGACAGAAAAGCCATGAAAGAACTCTTAAATCAGCACTGTTCATGATAATTAAGGGTGAAAGAGCTGTTCAAACTACCATAATAATGCATCAAGGTGAGATCATGCAAAGATGTTATCCTATTTATCCTACCCAGCCTTTATTTAATGACCCTCAAATCCCAGCAAGAACAGGTTTTTTGCACAGGTGCAGAGAAGTGACAAGAGCCTGGCATACAATGGAGGGTGAAGACAGCTGAAAGCTCTCTCAAATCCCATCTTCCAGTTAAAAGAGGAAAGGATACCATGCCAGCAACAAGTTTTTTAAACAATTCTTAGCCACAGCATCTTGAGCTTTACTTCAACATTTCATTCCTAGTGTCTGTAAAGAAATTATGAACAGCACATGGTTCTGTTTTGCCTTCCACTAGAGCTTCTAGCAGTAATGAGGTTCACCTCCTCATCCTGTGCCAGCATCTGCATTTTGCAGAGGAGGTGGAAATGAACCAAAAGAGTGAGATGTTACAGATAAGGAAATGAGACTGGGGTAATTGTTCCTCAGGCCTTAAGGCAAATTTGGGCTCTAATTTTAGCTTCACCAAATCCTCCAGCAGTGAGGAGTAAAAGGTTGCCCTCCTGCCCTGCCACGGTGTTATTGCCAATGTTTTTCCTGCCCTGATCTCCAGATAAAACTTGTTTTCATCCCAAGCTGCTTGGTGGTACAGCACAGCATGTGCCCTCCTGTTTACTGCAGGATCTTCCATCAGTCTGAGTCTCTTAAGATTCTTCCATGGAATCAGGGAGGGAAAGATCTTTTCAGCTAGCAGATTTACAAGCTTTTTGTATTAGCACTATTAGAAAACTGTGTTACTGAAACCTTTAATTATTAAAACATGCAGAATTGATGTATACGTGGTGCTTTAGAGGAGGAAAAAAAAAAGAGTGCAAGCAGTTTGAGGTACATAAGAACAAAGTACCTGACAACCCTTCAGTTAAAAGAAGGTGTGGAGATAAAAACGATGAATATAAAGACTGCCAGAGGAATTTTCTGGCAAACTGCAAGACAGATAAGGTGCACATTGTGAATTTAAATGAGGATTGTGAGTCCAAGAAGCAAGGGCAGCATGAATGAGAATGTGCTCCTTGCCCCATGACATGACACTCCCTCAAACCTCTGTGATGCAAGGTGACCTCCACCTTCTGTGATGCCAGACTTCCTCTTACCTCTGTCACACCAGTCTCTCTCTTACCTTTAGGATGAGACTCCATCCTCCAGCAGTGAAGATTTTCTGCTTTTTTCTGTGCCATCGCATTATTCATTTCCTCTGCTATGTCAGACTCTCTCTTATCTCTGATGATTCCTTCCTTTCTCAGTGATGCCAGACTCCTTCCTTCAGGATGCCACATTCCCTCTTACCTCTGTGATGTCCAGCCCTGTGATGTCAGACCCCTCTCTTCCTTCCTCAGTGATGACACTCTCTTCTTCCTTCCTGATGCCAGACTTGCTCTTCCTCTGTGCAACACTTTCTCCTTCCTCTATGATGGCAGATTCCCTCTCACCTCTATGATTGCACCCTGGAATCCTGGAATCCTTCCTTCCCTTTTCCATGTGTGATGCCACACTCCCTCTCACCTCTGAGATGTCCAAATCCATTGTACCTCTGTGATGCCAGACTCTCTTCTTCCTTCATGGTGCCAGACTCTCTGTTCCCCATGTGTGAGACTTTCTCCTTCCTCAGTGTGAGATGACCTCAGTCCTCTGTGATGTCCAACTTTTCCACATTTCCTCCTTTTTCTATGATGCCACAATTCCTCCTTCCTCGATGATATCTGACTCCTTCTTACCCCCATGAGAGACTCCTTCCTTCATCTATTATTTCAGATTTCCTTCTTTTTCTGAGACACCAGACTCCCTGGCCACAAAAACCTGCATACTCTGGGTATAATGCAAGAAATGTGCAAAATAATATATAAGATAATCAACTCATTTTGCCTAGAGCTATAAATGCAAAAAGAATAAAGAATATCAAATGTGACTATGGAAACAGGAAGAGATCACAACTTGTTGTCTCTCTACAAAGACTTCATTCCCAATGAGGAAAGGAACTTTGAATGATGCCAGAGGAGGGGAACAGATGGTAGCCATCATTTTCTGTCAAATAACTGCAACACCAAAAGGATGTGCCAGAGTAAACATGCAACAAGAACAATTCCTGCTACTTTATCTCTCCCTTAATAACAATATTTAAGTTCTGTTTAGATTTCTAGAAAAATGCACTACCTGTACCCACCAGATGAGAGCAATTAACGCTCTTGATGAAGCACCCAAGAGGGCTTGGTTCTCCAACAGAGCTTGGGTTTTGATTCATCAAACACGGGTGCTTTACCTGAGAGGAAGATTTGTTTTCTATCAGACAGCAAAGCCCACCCAGGCTGCACATACAGAACAAACAGGAGAGCAAGAGCTGTGTGTCCTAACTACAGAATTCACAAGATGAACAAGATTTGACTGCTGGGTGCAATAAACGTGAGGAGAATTGCTTGAGACAGAAAGAAACAACAAAACCCAAAAGTTTGCCGAGCCCTTTCTTGTCCCATGGATTACACCTAACAATCTCCTGCAGGGATACTTAAAAAAAAAAAAAAAAAGCAGGAGGAATGTCAGGTGCCAGCTCACTTTTCAGAGAGGAAACCTGGCAAACAGCTCCTGTTCTTTAACCCAGCAGGATCCCTCCATAAACAGGACCACAGGTCATTTCTTCACTCTGGTAAATGCACTATCAGAGAGAACAGCTAACAAAGCATGGCCACCACAATTCCCACAAAAATATTCCCAGCCCTGCCAATCAGAAAGAATTTAATCAATAACAACATGCTTAAATAGATATAAAAAAACTCAGAGTGCTGCTTAAAAGAAGCAGCCATAAACCCCAGGGTATATTCAAATCACTGCCAGCCATCCTGCCATGTCTAGCATGACCAAGATATTACAGCAAATGCCACTTTGGAAGATGATGTTTTGTGCTTTACCATTTATGTAAATACCCATTTACACACACAGTGATGCTTTTAATTAAAAATAATGTGTGCAGAGGAAGAATCCAGGACTTTTTCAGCAGTGGTATTCAGAAGGGAAAAAAGTATTTTCAACATTAATTACAAGCAGACCAAAGCTCTTCAGAGAGAAGCAAGATGCTCTACTTTCCAAGTGGCTTTTCTTCAGGGACTTAGACAGTAATTAGAGATCTATTTGCCACATTTGGAACTTGCACTTTGCAGAAGTCTGCCCTGGCTCTGGGACTGCGCATGGCATGAAGAAAATACTCTTGCAGGCTCCATGAAATAGTGCACACTCTACCGCAAAGGCAAGGCTTTACCTCTGCTCATCTGGCCACAGAATTTGAATGCTCCAACAAGAAATACGCATAGGGACATGTAAAATAATCAATTTATTTTGCCTAGAGCCATAAGCTGTGCTTCACCTACCACCCCCAGCTCTGCTTTGCCACTTCTCCACTGACAAATTACTTGACAAACTATTACTGAAGCAACAAGAATTTCTGGGAGTATTACCATTCCAGAATCATTACCCCTAACACTTTCATTTACCTGTTGTAATTACTCAGAACAAATTGGTCCTTCCACTAAGGAGCCCGAGCTTATTTCACAGTGCTTACAAAATTAAAACATTGCCATTTGATGCCTAAAAATCCTGGGTAGGTCTGAAAGCTTTGTTGAAATGCTGGATAAACAAACAGGCTGAAAGGATTTCAGGGTAACCGTGTTACCCTACAGAATGACCAAATACTTAAAGTACAGTAAATCAACAGGGGGCAAAAAAGCCTTTTAAAACACCCAGTAATCCAAAGCCTATTTTGGGCAATTCATACAGACAAATTGCATGTGAATTGTGGCTGTATTGGTTATTACCCACCGTGCTCTATTTCAAATTATTTACTTCAGCGCTATGATCACACAAAATAAAACAACAAACTCTGGGAAAAATAGAAACCAGCAGAGTTTAGCAAATCACACACAGGTTTCAACAAATTTTCAATGATTTTTTGACTGGAAATGAATTCAGACTGGAAAAGATGTGGAACAAAGAGCCATGAACTTGACACTGTGCCAGGACCTTCCCCACAAAGGCTTCAGCTCTGACAAAGATCTATCCCTGTCCTTGGACATCTTCAACTGTGGATTGATTTTCAAAGCTGCTTAATTGCTTTTGGGGACTATCTTCCATCGATTTTCAGTAAGCATTAGCAATCTGTGCACTCAAGCCTCAGCTTTAGCTTACTTCAAACAGAGCAATATCTGCTTCAGGGGAGAAGCACAGCATCCCCAAAGGGCAGTGCCAATCCACACATGAACCCTGCTTTTGTGGCTCTCCGAGTAACTCATTGGCTTCTAAGACTGATCCTATCTTGTAGGTTCACCTAAAATTACCAGGCAATTTCTCTTATTTAAGGGAAAGCTAGGCTAGGAAAGGAAGGGAACAGAAAGCAGCCTAATTCAATAGGGTTGGAAAATTAAGCAATGCATTTGAAAATGGTATGTTTTAACTCCTGGGCAATCAAAATCCCAACTGAATTCTGACAAACTAAACCCAGCTTGAGCATAGTACATAATTTGCTTCGTCTTTGCAGATTGCTCAGTTATGCAACAAAATATGGGCATTAAACTTACAAGGTTTCCTTCTCATGCCTAAAATGCTTGTTCAGCAAAGGGAATTCTGCATAAAGTACTCAATCAAATCATCTCAGGTCTGGCAAAATTATCCATAAATAAACAAAACCTCAATTTCATATCCCCATTTAGAAATAAGCAAATAAACCAAACCGAAACCATTTACATGCCAACAGTTAAAGCCACTTACTTTAACTAAACAGGGAAACCTGGCCACACTCCCGAGGAACGCTAAATAAAATTGTTATTTCCATAACAATTTTATGGAAATAACAATTTTATGGAAACCTTAATAATAAAATAAAACCATTTTTTATGTTTTATGAAAAACACAAAAAAATATGTTTTATATATATGTTATATATATATATGTTATATCTGTATAGATGACATAATTTTTAATGTTTTTATTTATAAAAAAAAACTTTTTAAAATGTTTTTATTCTGTAAGCACTGGTAAATTTTTTATGTTTTTATTTATAAAAAATAAGACTTTTTAAAATGTTTTTATTCCATAAAAATATACAACTTTTTTTTTTTTTTTTTTTTTTTATTCCATTAGCAGGGACCTTACCTCTGGTTCCAGCTGTTGGGGATGCCACACACGCTCTCCTACCAGGGATGCAGATTAGGACCTTCCTGTTCCCGAAATCAGCACAAAATCCCCAGCGGTCCCAGCGAACAATTCCCATTGCCAGGAATCCTTGGAGCAGCAGCAGCCGCGGAGCCCCGCGCACTTTAAATCCCTGGCATTTACGGACCTTCGGCGCAGCGCCCTGAGCGGGCTTGGACACACGGACCGGCTTGGAAAATCGCTTTCCTTTAGTGCACGGGGAGCCAAAGCTCCTCTCCCCGCCGGGGCACCGCTCCCATCCCGCGGGGAACTTCCCAAACCCATCCCGGACCGCGCCCGCCGCTCGCCCTCACCTGCCGGGCCGGAGCGGGCACCGAGCCCCCCGAGCCCCCGAGCCCCCGCTCCGCAGCCCGCCGGGGGATGTCGTTCTGCCCGGGGACGGAGGCTCCGGAGCGGCGCAGGTTTGTCCCCGCAGCGTCCCGGGCTGCGAACGCCGCCTGCGGGATTTGGGCACGGCCAGGAACCGCTGGGAGCTGGGAGATGCCTGTCGGAACTCAGGGCATCCCTCTGGCCGTCCTGGACTGCCAAGATCCCTGCCAGGGGCTCAGAGACCCTGGCACAGAGCCCAAGATGCCTGTGGTTTTGATTATGATCCATGGAGCAAACTACTAACCTTATATGAAGATCTGCAAGCCATTTATGTTTGAGTAGAATGATAGTGAATTTATTACGGGTGAAAAAATAGATTTTCAGGGTTTTCAGAATGGGGGTTCAGGGGGCAAGATGGAGGAATCTGGGCATGTCCAGCCTTTCTCCTTCTCCTTGACCTCCATCTTCTGCTGTGATGGTGGCACTTTTAGATTGGTTTAGAGTAGAAGCTCACTGTCTGACATAGGTGATAGGTATTGGAAAGTTATTGTAAATAATGTACATGTAGTTTTTAGCATAAAAAGATAACACCACCCCGAGGGCGGGCAGCGTACCTCTGTCTTGCTGAACAGACCTTGACAGGACAGGAGAAAAAACATTATAGATAAGTTACAATAAACAACCTTGACACCCAGAACTGAAGAGCTCAGGAGGTAGAACTCAAGAGAAAGACTGTCCCTGACAGAAGGAAAATGCTGAAAATGCCTCTGACTTGGATTTTTGTGTGGTGTTGTTCTCTGAACCTGTTCTCTCCAAGGCCTGTTATAGGAGGCCCTTAAGATATATGTATTGTGTAAGTGGTCTTTGAGTCCATAGAAATTATATCTGTACTGTACGTGATAGCAGAGAATAGGACAGCCGAGAGCTGTGGTGGCCTTTGAGCCAGGACAGAGGAATTGGAAGAACAGGACAGCCAAGAGCTGTGACATGGCCTTTGGATCAGGGAGCTGCGACAGCCAGGAGCTGTTAAAGAATGGCCTTTGAGCAAGGAGCTGTGTGTGTGTTGTGAAAGGTACAGGACTCTTGAAATATGCTAACTACAACATCTGGTGACCCCGACGTGATAGCAGAGAGACAGGACAGCCGAGAGCTGTGGTGGCCTTTGAGCCAGGACAGAGGAATTGGAAGAACAGGACAGCCGAGAGCTGTGACATGGCCTTCGGATCAGGGAGCTGTGACAGCCAGGAGCTGTTAAAGAATGGCCTTTGAGCAAGGAGCTGTGTGTGTTGTATCATGGCCTTTGAGTCATGAGGGTGTGGGAATACATGGCCTTTGAGTCATGGGAAAATGTATTGTATTTGAAGTATTGTAACTGCTATCTGAAATATTGTGATCTGAAGTATTGTAATTGAACAACATGTTTTTGTAAAAGCAAAAGGAAAAGGGGGAAATATAGGAGGCCTTTGAAAAGATATGTATTGTGTAAGTGGCCTTTGAGTCCATGTTAATTAGATCTGTATTGTATTTGAATATCTTTGCCCCAGAAGGTCCCAGTTATGCTTGATGGGCTGCAGCTGTGATGTCCTTCATTGGGCAGCAGCTGTAGCTAGTCAAGGTAACTGGGATAAAAGGGGCTGGGCTGGCCAGTTGGGGAGAGCCTCCGAGGAGCCCTGACTGAGGAAGACCCAGAGGCTGTGCTGCGAAGATCTGCCGCCCACGAGACAACAATGAAAAGGTACAGGACTCCTGAAATATGCTAAATACAACAGCCTGTCTTCAAACTTGGGCAGAGAGAGCTAAACAAGCCTCAGAAGGTCAAGCTGTAGCAGCTCATCCCACCAGGAAAAACAAAACAAGCAAACATTAAACTCCTCATCATCTCTGAGGTTTTACCATTCAGTCTCAGTTTCAGCTATTACTTCACTCCTAAGATCCAATCCTCTTTTTCCATCACCTCCACGCCATCTCAGCTCCTGTTTGGATTGCTGGGCTCTTGACAGACAGACAGACCTGTGATCACAGATAAAGATTCCTTTCATATCTTTCAACCTTTTCAGCCCAACCATCACAGTCTGCTCAAGCAGTCCTTTGCCCAGAGCCTTTGGTGTAGCTCTCACTCTCTTTTGTTATGAGCAGCAATAGTACCTAAATTAAAACCTAGTCTTCTTTAAAGCAACATGTCCCTAAACTGTTCTGTAAGTAAGTTTTTGTTCTTTTTTGTAGTTTTCCTCTTCCACACCAAATGTGCTGGCTGAGTTCTACCCCTTTTGGGACGTCTATCTTCACAAACTGCTCTGTACTATTTTCCTTGAGACACCAAAAACATTAGTAGCAGTCCATCTTTCTTCTGCAGGACTACACAGATTTCACTTACATACAAACAAGACTGTGCTGAATTTCATAGTAAACATAACTTCCACGGGGTGAAAGTTAAAAATGCAACTGTGTTGTGTGCCAGGGTCAGAGCCCTTTATTACAGCTACCACACAGATACTTGGCACCGTTTAACCCCAGCTGGCAGCCAAGCACCACACAGTCACTCATTCACTCCCCCACCAGCAGGGTCAGGGTGAGAATCAGAGGAGTACAAGTCAGAAAACTCATGGATAGAAATAAAGACACTTTAAGAGGTAAAGAAAACGATGCACATGCAAGAAAAGCAAACCAAGGAATGAATTCCCTGCTTCCCATGGGCAGGCAGGTGTTCAGCCATCTCCTGGAAGGAGAGGCTCCATCCCACGGAGCAGTTCCTGGGGAATCAGTGACTCCAACATCCCCCCTTCCTTCACCTGCTGGCCAGGATTCCCTGCTGTGGGATGTCCCTCGGGTCAGCGGGGCCAGCGGGGCCGGCTCTGAGCCCTCCCAGCCTCTCCCTGCCGGCTGGGTGAGGAGCAGGAAAGGCCCTGATGTGTGCGAGCGCTGCCAAACAACAGCACAAACATCCCTCTGTTATCAGCGCTGCTTCCAGCACAGACCCAAACTGCAGCCCCACACCAGCCACTGCACAGAAAGCTACCCCAGCCAAAGCCAGCACATTGCTCTGTTTGGCTATTTTAACTAATGAAAATTTGCCTTTTTTTCCTGTCCTCTATTTCTAATAAGAAATAATAAACACTTGAGTCCCAACATGAAACTACCTTCTCAAGTGCCTTCAACAGAGAAACCAACAGCCCTCAGCTGACCTGTTGTGACCATCTCAGCAGCTAACCAGCTGGGACAGCACACAGGCAGCTCTCCAGAACATCAAGGGGTTTTCTGATGCTCTGGTGAATGGGAACAGCTCAACTGAGGCTCAGACCCACTGGAACCAGTGCTAGAGGCAAGGGGGACCAGCAACCAGCTGCTCTATGGACCAAGGCTGCTCTGGAATCCCAGCCTGCACGTTCATGGCACCACCAACATCTGTGGAGGCTCAGGAGCTCTTGCAGAGCAGCTGTTTGCTCTGCTCAAACCATGGCTGCTTTTTTGCAGGGTTTTATTCACGGGTCACCCGGCTCTGCTGTGTGAGCAAGCACAGAAGGTTTGCCTCTGGGCACAAACCAACAATCCCTGATGAAATTTGTTTATTCCTTTGGTTCCTGACCTCAGCTACGTGGGAGCACTGCCACAGAAAAATGTGTTTTTAAAAAACCCACCTATAGTAATGTAAGGAGTCCCTGATGTAGGGAATGATTGGTATCTGACTCCATTGATTCAGAACGTTGAATAATTGCTTTATTAAACTTTTATTTATTGTATTTATACTATACTATATTAAAGAGCTGCTACACTATAAAGAATACTAAAGAATATTACTAAAGAAAACTCGTGACTGTCTCCAGACAGCCAGGACACAGCTTTTTCAATTGGTTAAGGAAACAAAACAATCCTCAGCAGAATCCAATTGACAAATCACTTCAGGTAAACAATCTTCCTAACACATTCCACATGTGCAAAAACAACAGGAGCAGCAAGCAGAGATGAGAATTGTTTTCTCTTTCTTCTCTCTGTGCTTCTCCAGGAAAAAAGAACTGACACCTAGATTATTTCCCCTTTTAATCCTGATCCCACAGGAGCCCACAATGCAGACTTTTCTGGGAGAGAGAATTATGCCTCTCACTGTCTATCACTGAAAGGTCAGTTTGCCTCCTGCCCCCAAATTCAAAAATCTATCTTTTAAGGCAACTTAAAGCAAGCCACCGAATTTCCCAGGACGTGTCTGAGGCATTAGTTCATCCCCTGCCTTGCTGACTCCTTCCCGAGCAGATGCCTTTGCAGAGCAGCGTTTGGAGCCGCGCTGGCTTTGCCAGAGCTCATTTGTCAGCGCCCCGAGGCGAGCCTTTCATCTCCCAGGCACACGGTGCTAGCAGGGCTGCAGTGGAGGTGGCTGCATTTACATGCATGAGCAGCCCAGTTAAAATGCATATTTCAGCTGCCTGAACTCTCTGGTTTGCTCACTACCAGCCAGCACAGCCATTGAGGAGGTGTGCAGAAAGCTCAAGCCCCTCTCCGAGGAGCCAGTCTTTGGAATCTTGCTGTAAGCACAGCCTGTAGCTCAGGGAGGTTCTCAGTAAAGGCAGGATGATGCAGACCAGTCCTTTCATCAACAGAAGAACATGTCTTCTTCTAGACAGAAAAAGAACCCAACGTGCTCACACAGCTTCAAAGGAAATAATAATAAAAAAATCAATCTATCCCAGACTTCACGGTATGATTGATGTTTTAAGTTCTAAAAAAATTACCAAGAATTGCCACCAAAAAGGCAGCAAAAGAATGTGAGCACAAAACCAAAACTTGCTAAACAAAGCAAATTATCTTCAGAGCTGGTCTTAATTTAAATGGAAAACACTTTCATAAATACTGGCATTAAAGTTGAAAAGAAACTCTATACTCTTGGTTTTGTAATCCAAACATTCACAACAGCCAGGAACTGTCTGTTTGAGGAGTCATAATGGGTTGAGCACACTGGCTCCTGCTAGAAAACCAGGCACTTCCACACCAGAGCACTCAGAGATGGCACCCAGGGCTTAAGATGCTTTTAGAATGGCAGAAGGTAATTGCTTTCCCATCACAGGGCTCCAGGAACATACCCCTACAACCACCCTGGCACAGTGCAAGAACATAAGGCCTCACCTTCAGCAGAAACAAAGATCGTGTTCAACAGCATGGGCCTGGGCTTGCAGGAAGGCAGTTTGCTATGGTGCCATGAGCATGTTTTTATTTGCTCAGTTCCCACAGACCTCAGTGTTACATGGTCCAGTTCAAGCCCACTTTCTCCCAGGAGCATTTATTCCGCTGGAGCTGGTACTGGGCACACACACATTCTTGCATAACAAGCAGGGGTTAACAAACTACCACGCTTTGCATTCTGCTGAGTAACTAATCTGCTGCTGGAATACATGTAAGCATCATTCACATCTCAAAAATAACATTTCTACAGACTAAAAAGCCCACATCTGTCTCCAGTCTGTAGTGACTCAAACACTTCAGCCCAGCATCAGGGTGCGGAGGTTTATCTGAAAGCCAGCCTGAAGAGTCCACTTAGACTCAAGATCTGCTTATGTGAAAGTAATAAGAGATGAAAGGCATGTTTTTATGTCATCCCCAGCAACAAAGACAATTCAACCCTTGCTTGTATTTAAATACCAGTCCTTGAACTCCCAAAGCTCTTTTTAACAGATAATATCTTTATAAACAAAAGTTGTGTTGAGTCACACAGCATCTACCCTTAAAGTAGCATTGGCATTTCAGAGGAGACAGCCCCCATGTCTTGGAAAGCAAGTCACTATTAACACAAGCAAGGAATTAGATGTAGTTCTTCATAGACTAGTCCCTCCTAAAAAAAAAAAAGAAAAAGTGAAGCTCCTTTAAGACAGTTATCTAACAAAAGGACTCCTTGGATTTATTTGATCAAAACAGCTTTGCTTCAGTCAATTGGAAGGCCCCTCAGCACACAGCACTGTACAAGGAATACCAGTTTCCAACTAAGCTCTACTCCCTAAGGACACCCACTAATGCTCACAGAACCTTCAAGGGTCTGGACTTGCCCATAATCTGCAGCTTAGGTAATAAATTTACAGAGAAAAACCCACTTATTCTCTCTGTATTTCCACTTCAGATCCAAACTTCATTGAAGAGGTGGTTACAGAGTAATTCCTGTGAAAGGTTTTTGCTCCCCCAGGCCAGCAGTGAGAAAGCACAGGTGAGTTGGTAACTGTGGTTCCATCCTTCTCCCAGGTGATCAAAGTGAAGGGATTCACTCTACCTAGAGCAGCATGGGCACCTAAGAATGTCACTGTTATATTTTCTGAAAAATACCTTTGCCAGGATTTATTCTCCTGGGAGGCTGAGAAGCCCCAGAGAAAAAGGAAAAAAAATATTATCTCATTTACTTCTCCCTGTTTTGCTGCTTTGGAATGTGGTTTGGAGATTGTTTACCCAACATGTGAATTGTTTTTACTTAATGACAAATCAAGGTCCAGCTGTGTCAGGACTCTGGAAGCAGTCATGAGTTTTAATTAGTATCTTGTTAAACCTTCTGTAAGTATCCTTTCTCTATTTGTTAGTATAATTTTAATATAGCATTCTTTAATATAAGAAGAACATGGAGTCAGATTCTCAATTCCTCCTTCATCCTGGAGACTCAGCAAATACCACATAAGAACATCTAAAATGACTTAATCCTTTAAGATTAGCCTACAGTAACAAGTGATCATCCCAGTCCTACTGACAGAAAACAGTTTCCTCACATTTGTTCCAGCAAAATGCTGAGTGTTACCCACTTTTATACTGTGTGAAGAAACTTACTGAGATGAAACATAATTCTTTTGACAAGTTAAAACATTTTTAAAAGCACCTGCTTGGCTTTGGCTCCATTTCCCATTTTGACAGACTCCAGCACCAAAGCATGCAGTTTTCCAGAATAAACCTGTCACTCCCACAAGTTAGGTCAGGACTTTAATAGGAAGGCCTTTTTCAAAAGGCTCTCTAAAACAAAGACCTGTGACTAAACTTCTCACTTCTACAGATAATTTAAAAATCTTCCTGCACTCCAGAACACACTTCCTCAATGGATTACAGATGGAGCAGCTCAGGGTTCAAACCCCTAATATTGGAAACAGAAGTGGTTGTATATAAGTAGTTGAACGTAAGAGAGCTCAGATATGAAGTGCTTTGCACAAACAATTGAAATCAAGACACTCAGGGAGCCCAGCAGGTGAGAACCCCAGAGAAACAGAATAAATTCCATGGGTAAACCAACCCAAGCTCTTGGAGCAACAACAAGGCTCCTGTCTTTTTACTAAACTGCTCTCACCAAACAGAACAATTACTGAAGATAACTAACAGGCAGCAACAAAATTAGCTGTAGCAGGGGAAAACATCCTCTTTTTTTCCATCATTCCACTTCTGCAAAGGTCACCTGTCTGTCACTGCACAGGCTGCCCATGAGCTCCTGCCTGACTGCAGCCTGGAATTGGCACCAGCTCCTGGCTGGAGAGCAGCAGTCCCTGGCCAGCTGGGCTGCCCAGTGCAGAGATTCAGGCACTGTGAGCACCCCTTTGCTGCAGCAGCCACAATACACTGACTTTTTAATCACAAACCAGAGGAGACACTCAAGTAGCTGGCAACATGATGGACCAGCTCAGGGGATGTTTATTAGGGATGTGATCAGTGTACATAAGCACACAAACTCCCAGCAAGAGCATAGGCATGAAAGAGACAGAGCTTGGAATTCAGAGCTTCTCTACTGCCCCATGGACACAGTATGGAAATGGCTGAGAGTTCCAGGACTAAGTTACAAAGCACCTCTATTTTTCTGAACAAGTTTCCATACCATTTAATTTTCTTAAGCAGCAGCCTTGTAATATTTTCTTTTGCATTCTGGCTGCACAGAACCACTCTAGTTTTTTCCTAAGTATATGGAGAACAAGCTTAACAACACATCACTCTTACAAAAGTGGCAATAATATTTCCCCAGGGTTTTGGGGAAATAATTTCTGAATTTAGAAAAGTAGAAATGTATTCCCTTGACTGTTTTGCCTGAAAACTGCTGCTCTAATATACAGTGCTGTAATTGTTCCTCCTCTAAAACCTGCTGGGGTATAAAGCTGAAGCCTTTCAGCCACTTGGTCCACCCAGTCTCTCTCTACTACTTTATTGCAAGTATTAGGAAAGTTATTTGGAGCACCAAAGAAAAATTTCAGTATTACAGGATCTCATGAAAGTTTAACAATGAATGAGTCAAGCCTTCTCTCTGGCTTTATTTATATTTCAAAAGCCAATACAAAAATGTTACACACATATCAGTCACTGTTGCAGACCAGAATTTTTGAGCAGTCACCAGGAATTTAGTCCTGCAGTATTTTCCAACAACGTGCAACATTCTATGTTCAGCTGAAAGGGTACTCTAACGCAATATTCAAGCCTGGTGGGTTTTTTCCAAGCTTTTGGCAAATGTGGAAAGTCCACTGCTTCCCAGTAGCTCCATTATTTTTATGTAAGTGACAGCAGGTAGCTACCTAAATAGATTTTTCTGTTATATAAAAATGCCACTACAAGTATGGTCCTGCTTTACTTTTGTGGCTTGGTTTAACCCCAAAAAAATCAGTTCTGAAAGCACCTAGTTATACCAATAGCCTAATTACATGAAAATGTTCCTCTGTTTTCAAGTATGCAAGACCTAGTCAAAGCAAGTATCAATTTTAGCTACTGGGTTTTCAAACAAAAAGCTTTTTTACAAGAGACAATTAAAGCTTCCATCAGCCTACCAGAGGTTACTGTGAGAAACACATCTAAGCTACAGGAGCATTGGTCTATTTCTGACAGTGGTATTTAAGTATTTATTAAGGTGTTTGCATCCATTTATCCATTTGGCTGCCATCCACCTGCCACATGTAACATTTGAAATTGCAGTTAACAAGCTGCTGGAGTAAGGAATCTGGGTACTGTTCAGCTGGATATTTTCTATTAGCATAATAGGCAAGAGCTTCTAGAATTTGTCTTGCTGATATACTTCAACTCTGCCTGAAGCAAGGATGGGAAAACAAACCCCTGCTAGTACAAAATAGTTCAAGTATGTAAAAAAGCCACTGACTGTTTTTCAGTAACAGTATTTGCACAAGCAGAAAAAAAACCCTCCCAGTTTCTCACAGATCTCTAAGAATATTCAAGTGAAGTTCTGTTTTCATTTTTAAGATACAGAAGTTTAATCACTTAGCCAATATAAGAGTTCTGCAAACTGCATTATGGATAATGCTGCACATCTTATGACTGAGGGCTGCCAGCGATACTGGTAATACAAATTGGCAATTCCAACATTTCAGTTCAGAAAACATCTGTTACTCTAAACCAAACAGATTTATATAATGTATGTAAATATTTATTAAACCCAGCCACCATGCTACAGTATTAGATTAATAAACCCTCTCATTTTGAGAATACACCAGCATAAGGTATGAACACAATGAAATCTATATGAAATTTTACAGTAACTTTCCAGAAGTATGCCTGTGGCCTACCAAATTTGCATTAACATACTGTAGATTTAAAATATTTACTTGTCTTCTTAGCATACCTAACGTGTAAGAATAGTTGCTTAATACCCAAAAATAAATATAAGCTTTCAATTGAAAGCACTTATTTTCCTAGATTTCCAAAGCGGAGTCTGAGGGGTGAAAATGCTTCAGACTTGTCATCAGTCCACTTCAGTACATAAAAGCATCTCCTGCCCCAGGTTTTTTTTTTTTTTTTTTTTTGTTGCAATCCCAAAGATTTGTTTCCAGTGAAATATGAGCAGAGCAGTGATTTTCTTGGCAGCCCTTCAGTCTGTTTCCATGGCAGCACTGCGGGACTCCTTGGCCACCATGAGTCGCATGAGCTGACTGTGGAATTTCTCAATCTTCTTCACGTCTTGTGCCTGGTCTGTTCTGTACAGCAAACACTGCAAGACAAAGTTCCTGATATCAGATCTCCCTTCGACTGCTTTTTATCTTGTTTGTAGCTGCTATGTATTCATTTGTGCTTGGAGCACACAAAACAAGGAGAGCATTGAAATGTTCTGTAGTTACCAGGAGGCAGCACCAACACATCCACCCTGTTTCAGAGCACAAACATATCTGTGTTTGCTTCTAAGCTTCTCCCTAATGCTCATTCCTCCCATATTGAAAACAGGGAAACTCAGAATTTATCCTAGTTTCTTCTAGCTCCAAAAAGCTGTTAAAACTTGGGTTTTAAAGCTGCCCTTTTTTTTTTGTGTTGTCTAAACATAGAAACAGATTTTAAACCTGAAGTTACTTGCCAATTCTTTATATTCTGAAAGCAAGCTTATTTTGCCTTTCACAGTCCTTAATGTTACACTGCCAGGGCATAAAATTCCATGTTTCCAATTGAAGGGGATCCTCTACCCCAAGCAAAACGTGTTTTTCCAAGACAGCCCTAAATAGGAAACACCTATTAAAATAAACAAACACCCAAACACTAAAACAACCCAACAAAATCCTGAAACCATTCCCCACTTCCCCCCACCAGGTGTAACATCCTTCTCTGACTGAAAGCAGGTAAGGTAGCCTATACCCCAGAAGAGTTTGTGGATCACCTGACTCCAACTTCCCCTGCAGGAGATTTCCACAAAATCACCCTTAAACTCCCCATTATCAGCACCCCACACCCAACAGCTCACCCTTGTTCAGCCCCATTGCCCTATCAAGAAGGGCCTTTACTGGAGTTTCACATCCATTCCAGGCACTTGAAATTCCAATGCCAGACTACTTTTCCTGGAAAGAAGAAATCTGACTCTTTTCCAAGTCTGAAGGCAAGAGCAGGGCAGAAGACTGTGTCTGGACTGCAGAATACCAGAATACCCTGGACTGCAGCAAAACAACTCCCCAGCTGTAACACTGCTGCCACTCGGTCTCATAATCACAAAGAGGGAACTTCACCTATGGCTGGAAGTTTTCACCACTCTGAGCAGGTAAAAAGGACCCACTCACACCAGTAAACACCAGTTTGAAAATGCTCTGAACTGGTCAGTGTCAATGCAGACACAGCTACAAGGGAAGGCTGAGTACAAGTTTTTAGAAACCGTCAGGCACTCCCAAGGCAGTGTCCCAGAGCTCCCAAGGTGACTGACAGCAGAACACAGCTCTGTGAGTGGCACAAGAAGCTCTGGAAGGGAAAGTGTGCTCTGCACTTACAGCCACATCATCTGTCACTTTGATACAGAGGTTCCCATCGCAGTGTCGGTATTTGAGGACAACACGGACCTGAAATGAAAAACATTTTAGGAATCAGCACTGACAGCTAACAATCCTCAGCATGTACTGAAGGGAATCTGCCCACAATCAGACTACCCTTAATGATAATTATGTTCTGCTCCATGTTTTCAGCCCCTCTGTGGCAGTCCTCAGCTCTGGTGCCGTGGGAGCTGCATATAATCCCACAAGGTGTGGAAGTTTACCCACCACATTTCCCTGCCTTACAATCCAGGCTGGTTTTCCAGCAGCACCAGCAAGGTTAACACTGGGCACGTTCAAAACCCTGCAAATACAGCAACAACAGCTGCAGAGACCTTGGAGACAGGCAGGACACACCATGAGAGCCATGTGGAGAGGAGACACCCCCTGGCTGTGTGTCACACCCCAGAAAAACCAACCGGAGGCCTGGGTTTGTAGGCTTGAAACACTTCAGAGAAGAGCAGCTCCACATGAAGACTGGAAAGGGATCAGCTGCGTGGGGCAGGCTCAACATCACCACTTTTTCTGCTATGGAAATTGTCACAGCTACTGCTGCAGTCACCTGCCCCCAGCTCTAACCCACCCAGCCCCTCCGGACCCTCAAAATCACCCAAGTTCTCAAAGCCACACTGATAAAAATCCACATCCTCAGTGGCTGAGCACTAAATGGTTCCTCCTGAGCACAGTCTGCAGCCTCAGCTACCATCAGTAACTGGAAACAAAGCAAGGTTGCCTTTGAGAGCATTCAGAACTCAGACTGCAAACAGTTTTTATTGTACAGTGATTTGTGCTAATGGTCAACAACCTCCCTGCTGCAAATACATTTTGGAATTCCTGTTCCAGAGCTCTTCCTTCAGCTTCCCAGCATGCCCAATTACAAAATTCCCGGGGCTAATTCTCTGCCAAATTAACAGGAGGGTACTTGTGCTATGACAACAGGGCCTATATAAACCCCTCTGTAACCAGACAAATTTACTGCCATGGATGGGAAGAGATTTCCTTTAAGGAAAGGGGAAGAGCAACTCCTGGCTGCAGTGACATCCATTCTTTCATTTAACTGAATGTCACAGAGCCTAGGAAGGCCAAACTGGGCAATTTTATTATCAGCAGCAATCACATATGGTGTCTCTGTGCTAATTAAAAGGCAGAGCTAATCTGCTTTAAATAATCAGATTTAATTTAATCTTCTGAAGGTTTCTCTAGTTCCCCTATTTTTGGTGAAGAACACTAGGCCTTTTTTACTGAAGTCTTCTCAGGTGTGAGTTTCACATCACATTTTTGTGCTGCTTTTTAGGTGAACTACAAAGTTTTTCCGAAGACTGAGGTTAATTTTAATATTTGCATAAACCACGCTCCCAAAAAGTGACCAGAAAGAAGAAACAGTCATAAACCAAGGGGTTAAGTCCTTGAGGAATTATTCTTTAGGATGCAAACACCTTCCAGTCTGAAACATCACTGCAGGCAACAATGCAACGTATTGACCTTATAAAAGGAGAAATTCAAATAACACAGGTCTTAAATGCTATAAACTAATAATTGATACTTCAGCAGAACTTTTAACCTCGGTTTCCAACCCACACAGGTATGAGCTCAATGTCTCTGAAGTTCAGCCCTTGAGGTTCATGCCAGCTGCCAATAACACCTGCAACACCGTTCCCTAGGGATGCTGTCGGGGCTGTAAATGAGAGTTTCCTCCCGTTCCACAGAAAAGGATGCTCAGCTGCAACACCAACCAGTAATCCCCTCCTCGCAGGTGCCTTTCCCCTGTATTCCCTGACACTTGCGAGGCCACGCTGCCAGCGCTGTGTCCAGCTCTGCGCTGTCGCTTCGGGAGGGACACGGAGGTGCCCGGAGCAGGGCACTGCGGCTGGGGCTGCTCAGCCTGCAGAAAAGGAGGCTCAGGAATGACCTTATCGCTCCCTGAACTCCCCGACAGCAGGCTGCAACCTCCACACAGCCTTCAGGTGTGCTAGGAGGCGTTTAGGGCGGACATTAGAAGAAATTTCTTCATATAAAGGGTGATTAAACATCGGAAAGGGCTGCCCAAAGAGGCGGTGTGGAGTCACCATCCCCGGAAGCGTGCAAAAAATAAGCAGACGTGGCACTTAGGGTTATCTCTGGTCTACTTAATATGGCTGATTCGGTCATAGGATGGACTCGACGATCTCAGAGGTCTTTTCCAACCTAAACGATTGAGACTCTGCGATTCTTGCCTCCGCCGTGCAGCCACCAGCGATCTCCCCACAGCCCGACACCGCCCGCCGCCCCCGCAGGGCTGCGCGCAGCTGGAGCCGCCTCCACATCGCCGCTTCCGCGACCGGGCCGCGCACCCTCCCCTCCCGCCCGGGTTATCCCACCTTCATGGGGTCGGCGAGGTAGAGCTTCTCGGCGGCGCGGGTGAATTCCTCCCAGGCCTGGAAGTGCGGCATGGCCGGGCCCGCTCGGTCCCCGCGGCCGCGGCAAGATGGCACCGGAGGCGGGCGGGCGGCAGTGCGGATGAGACGGCGCCTGCCATTGGCCCGCGGCTCAGCGCCGCCCAATCGCGGCGCGCGTAACTCCGCGCTCCCGCCACAGCGACCCCTGCAGGCGCGGCGGGGTGACGGCAGGCGCGCCCCGCCCGCCGCGCAGGGAGAGGCGCCCGGTGGCGGCCCGGGCTGAAGCGGAAGGTAGCGGGTTCGAGCCCCGCCGCCGGCGGAGAGTCGACCCGCCCGGGGCCGGCATCCTGCGGGGCTCTGCCAGGCCAGGTACGGGGCTGTTTCCGTGATAACTTCACGCTCTGACGCCACAGGGGACGCTGGGGAGGCGGGTGGGCCAGCAAGGTGCCTTAGGGGTCCGGCGGGAGGTGAGGGCCGGGCACCTGAGGTGGTGTGTTTGCTCGGCCGGCCCTCACGGCTGGAGCGATTCCCGGGTTTTGCCAGGCTGGAAAACCTGCGTGAAGCTGGAGGTTGGCTTCGTGTGGAACAAAAAGGATGTGTGGGAGCTCCTCGCTGCCTTCCCTGGTCTGCCTTGCTGAGGGGTGCTGAGACATCGCTAAACTAAAGCTGAATGGCATGGAATAAAATGATGGAATGTTGAGGAAGTCTGCTTTTCAGTCGTGTCTGTGTGTGTGTAAAGCTTCTACGTAAAGCTGACTTAAAAATCCCCATTAAAAAGGAAATTAGGGAGAAAAAAAAATCTGAGATTTCTCCTGGTATGTTTCAAAATCCCATTGCCTGCGATGATTTTTGTGCCTTTATAGAACAAAGCCTGTAGCCAGACACGGAGCCGAGCTGTGCTTGTGTCACACGGATTGTGCTGCTGCTGTGGCAATAAACACGGAAAACTTGCAGTCTCTAGTGTCTGTTTCACAGGGATTCACTGAAAACCCAAAAGCTCCTGATAATTCAGATAATTCCTGATAATTCACTGAAAACCCAAAAGCTCCGAGTTTTATTGAACAACTTGAAACTCACCGGTGTGGCTGAACAAATAAACCAAAAGATTTAGGGCAGATCTGCATTTGAGGGGACAAATTATGCAGGCTGTTGCAGTCTCCACTAGCAACATGGGGAAATACTATAGCTGCAGGCTTTTTTTTTTGCCAGAAAAGGCACAATACATGCAAGAGAGAATGAAGAAATGTGGCCTAGAAATAAAAGGGTGGATGGGAGGTAAGGGGAGAAAAACTAGAATGAAATTCCCTGAGTCAGTAAAGCAGAAAATAATTGTTACTGTGGGGACCTACTCTGAAAAAGTCTACAGTGATTAGGCTGACAAACTTCATAAACTGTGACTTGTGGGTGTTATGTGGTCTAAACAATTCTGCTAAAGGGCTTTGCACCAATGAGTGCGGGCTATGGAGGGTGGAAAGATTTAAGGATTTTTTCCTTTCTTTCTTTCCAGAGCTGCTCACAGGGTTTAGGCACTGATGTGTCACAGAACACAGCTTCAGATCTACAAGCGTGTGCTTTCAGAGATGCTGAGAATCAACAGATTATCAGGTGATAGATATATGGGCAGAGCCTAAAGCAATCATCCCAGACACAGAACCTAACCTGGACAGGAATGGTTCTCTACTCTCCTTAAGTTTGGGTGGCTATTTATAACAGCAGAGCAGGAATTGCACTGGGTAGTGTTGTACAGACATGTAGGGGATATAAACACGTGGAAAGGAAAGGTGTGGGGAGCACAAACCCTGTAACACACATTTTACAGAGCCATCGTTCACCAAATTTGGGACCAGGTCTTCAAGTGAGACACGGGTGCACCTTCTGAAAGAGCCTCAGTTGTGGGCTGTCCAGTCACAAGCACTTTAGAGAGGATTTTAGTTTTGACTCAGATGTTCAGGATTTTGTGTGGTTTTTTGACACAGAAGTGGTTCAGGAGCTTGCCAATGCCCAGTCATAAGCCCTGCAGTTTAGCTAATGCAATAGAACAAGATCAGAAAAAAAAAAAAAAAAACATTGTAGTTTTTTTTTCCCATAACCTAGATGATTTCCAGGATCCATTTTAGGATGCAGCTTCTAAAACTGTTCTATAGGCACAGTTTTGGAGGTGACAAACTGCAGCAGCCAGGGCAAAGAGCAGAGAGGGATTTCATAACTGGCCTTGCCTCTGAGGGAGATGGGATGTGTCACAGTGACAGCTCTACACAGCTTGGTACACAGCTCTGCATAACCTGTTCCTGGCTGCACATATTCAGGGTTTTGTCATCCCTGCCACTGCCACCACCACCTATGGCCCCACGTTGTGCTGCCACAGCTGTTTGGGACTCTGCACTGGGGATGGAACCAATGCTGGCATTAAAAGCAGCACCATTTTTAGCAACACTTTTTTTTTTTTTTTTTTTTTACTGAGATGAGTTTGGTTTTCTAGTTTAATGTGTGGCCTTAGGTGCTGTTGTGCTGCCACAGCTGTTGAAAATGTACCTTTTTTTTGGTGGCAAGACAGAATATGGGAATTCCTACTGGTTTGGCTGGATTGCCACCAAAAATGAGGGCCTGGATATGAAACCACCCCCGCTCCCAGCTGCCCTGAAAGCAGGGCCAGTTGCTGAACTCTCCACAATTAAGAAGAGAAGCTATTTCTGAGCCCCAGGGAATGTCTGATACCTGTAGTTAGTGCACTGCTGTGCTCTGTAGTTCTCCTTTTGCCTGGAGAACAGAACATTTTCTTGACATGTTTGGAAAGTAAGTCAGACCACTGCAGCTATTCAGCTGTAAGTTGTATTTGATGTATGTCCAAAACTGTATTTTTCAAGTGAGTTCCAGTGAGTGCAGTAATGGTAGAAATCCTTCAATGGGCTTTTTGTTTAGTGAAATAAAATGAACAGTTGTTTATCAGTGTGTGGAGTGTTTGGTATGCAGCCAATAATAATTTAGTAGTTAGTAAGAATTCTGCTAAGACATACATACTTATCTTGCTTTCTTTTCTTGAGTTTCTGCTTTCTGCCATGCAAGAAATCATTCCAACGTTCTTAACGGCCCATTCCATCACTTGCAAATGAAATGTGGAATGCTGTAAAACCTCATTTACCCTTTCCTCAGTCTGTCTCTGTATATCCTTGCTGTATTCCCTAGACCACCTTAGATAATGTCTTTTTTTTTCTGCTTGGATTTAAGGCCATAAAAAGCTATGAAGCAATAATGTAAGTACTCGTGTGATGAAGACTTTTCATGTGGGTTTTCCTCAGGCCTTTTCCCCTCATCCAACCTGTATGTACATGATTAATTATCTCTCTTTGATCAAGCTCCTACACGCATTGCCACTGCAAGTTCTGCTTCGTAAAGTTGTGTTCAGGCATCAGGGTTGTACTTGGTGATCCCTTCAGGTGTTTTATCTAGTGTCTTCCTTTGCATTAGTGACAAACTGAAATAAAATAATGGAGAAAGTACTGCATTCGATCTTAAAATATCATCCACAGAGATCTTACAACTCCTGCAAAGTTGATGGAAGCTGCAACTGCTTAGCATCACTCAGGGTCAGACATTTGGTTTCCTGTTCTTCACATTAATGCTTTTTTTCTATCTAAAGCAGGTGCCATATTCTTTTTTTTTTTCTCTCTCCTGGATTAGGAATTCAGATAAGAGTATTAAATTTATTAAAATAGTTATCTGTCACCATGACATAAACTATTGGGTGGGTAAAACAAGCTGGTCTTCCCAGCTAGAAGAAGCTTTGTGAAAACACTGTGCTTTATCATGCTAAATTGTGGATTAGATGGGAAACAATGGGACAAACTGATCTCAGTTATGCTGCTCTAAATCCCGAGTCATTCCATTTATTTCATTGGATTTTTTTTTTTTTGTATCTATAACAGTATAATTAAGAGCAGACTTTGGTGCCGTGATGATAATCCTGTTCTTGGACCGGGAGCAACAGAAAGTCAGCGCAGTAATTCAGGTCTGAGAGAGTGCTAATGAGGAGTTGGTTACAAGGCAATTATTACTGCCAAGAGTGCTTAATGCTTAAAGGAGATACAGTTGCTTCTTTCAAAATAGCTCCAACCCAGCCCTTAGCAGAGTTAAGGAGAATCCCAGGCATTGTGATTATACATTCCATTCTTGTGTGTGTACGGTCTAAACCAGCCTGGGATTTGTACTGATGCAGACTTTAATCACACGGGGCTATTTTTTCCCTTTGAAAGGGCATTTATGTGCATAGGGATGCAGATAAATCTTGAATACACTGAGATTCGAGGTCTTGGCTTCTCCCTGGCTCCATGAGAACCGAGGCTGCAGTGGGAAGCAGTTTGTGCTCCTGGATGGGTTCTAACACGCCACTCTGAGCCGCAGGTTTCACTCCTCAGCTCCCGAAGGAGCACAAAGCACGCGGCTCCTTTTTGGGGGTTTGATGTTTTACGCAGCTGGGCTGAAGATTTTGCCAGGTGGAGCCATACGCGGGTAATTACACCAATGCCAGTTTATTCTTTTGGACACTTACAGAGTGATTCAGGCTCGTATTGTCTTAGCAGGATAATTAAATTTCGGTGACACTTGGTGGTTAGAAGAGAATTCATGGCAGTTAAGGCTGCATGTGGGCAGCAGGATTCCAGGGCTCTGTCCTGGTGCCTGTCACAGCTTCAGGGCAGGGTAAAACCTGGATGACTGTTGATAAAAACGAGAGCAGGCTCCCGGTACTAAAGTGATTTCAGCATTTATTGTAAGAAAAAGAAAGGACCAAAGCAAAGGGGCCCGAGGGCCGAGCAGGAGCGTTCCCGTCGGGGATGCTGCAGCGCTGGGGCTGCTTCAGGAGCGATGTCCCGATGTCCCCGATGGAGCAGCACAGTTCAGTGGGTCAGAAGCCCCTTTTTATCCTGTTTTTGTCCCTTTGGATTGGTTTCTTTTTGGATCCTTCATTTGCATGGAGGTTTAAGGCGCTTGATTGGCCCCTTACAGCTCTGTCCAGGCTGGCTCGTTTTTCTGGGGGGTGATGCACTTTACTGAGGTGTGTTATGGTAGGTTGAGTACCCTATTTCTTACAACTACCCTTTTAACCCCTTTTACAAAATAATAACCAAACTAACAGTACATGCTTAACGATCTAGCAACTGTTTTACAACAGTTTCTAACCTATTTTTAACACCTGTCACTATCCTCATTCCTTTTCCCCAGTGCCCCTGCTCCTGTGAAAGGAGCACGCTCCAAACGTGGCCCTGATCAGGGCACACCGTGATCTGCACTTGCCAGACACTTGAGCAATGACCTTGCCCAAGGCAGCATTGTTCCCTAATTTGCTTGAACATCAGAAAAGACAATGTCATTTAATATGGCCTAATCTCACTTTGTTGGGGAGTGTATGGATGTGGATGGCAACAGCCATTACTCTGGCCAGAGAGTCATCCCTTCCTAAGGCCATGTTCCATCCTGAACAGAAACTGCCCTTTCATTTTTGGATGCTGTTCTGACAGTGTTCTTGTTAAGCTGCTCCGTTTTGATAGCTGGAAAGATTCATCCCTTCCTGTTAAGTGGTCACTCCAGTTCCTTCAGCATAACAAGGTATTCAAATGGCTGTGCTGTCGTGCAGGAGACATATGTTAGAGAGCAGCCTCTCTGCTGTCACCACGCTGGCTGTTGAGATTTGAGAATGAAATAGCAGTCCTCGTGATGGCCTTCAGGGAAAAGAGGAGCACATCTGGTAGCCAGCTCATGAACCAGCATTTGAAGCACTCTGGGAGCAGACAGACAGTCTCAGCATTAACTGCTCATAGATTTTGTATCACCATTACGTGAAGTTTCTGAGCCTGCTTAAGATGGGCTTAGATCATCTGCTGGCACAAGCTGCAAGCACATTGATTTCTTACATTAATCTTTAAGCAGCAAAGCTTTTTATTTGATAGGCATGACTTAAGGCTGGTTTACCTGTGCCGTTCATGCTGCCTGGCTGACGTAATTGAGTACAAAGCACCCGAAGAGGCAAGAGAGATTAGATGCTTACAGTGATACCTTCCCAAATCCTCTGGAGCTGTGTGACTGCAGCTGGGGTGGAAGGGCTTTCCGAATTTTTTAACTTCACTTCTAATTCTGAGCTACATGTCTGAGCCTGGATCAGATGGAAATTGCCTCCTCCTCAGTTCAGCCTGCAGAAAGGGAGACAGAGCAGCTGTGATGCTCAGGCCTGAACTTTCCTGGCAGGTGAACCCTGCCAGCTTCTTGCTCAGGTGAGAGTAACAGGCTTCCCCTTCCCGCTGTGCTGCTGTGAGAGCAGCAACCTGCAGCTGGTGGGAAATATTAGCTTTCACTGTTTGCAAAGAAAATCCATGCCTGTCCCTGAATCTGCAGAGCCTCATTTTTGAGCGGACTCTTGATTTAGCTGCGGCAGCCCAA
Organism: Emberiza elegans; assembly: GCA_024865655.1. Classification (NCBI taxonomy): domain Eukaryota; kingdom Metazoa; phylum Chordata; class Aves; order Passeriformes; family Fringillidae; genus Emberiza; species Emberiza elegans. The sequence continues at coordinate 2,247,355 of JALJVW010000184.1, read as the reverse complement.
GAGCTGGTAGTCCCTGCTACTTGTTCATTGCCTTTTCCTGGGAATGAATGCCCTCTCAGGATGTGTTTGCAGAAATGCATGTGTAAGTACCCCTCAACCCACTTCAATCAAACTGGGCTAGCAAAAACCTCCTACTTAATCCATTTAAGTCTGGCCCAGGGTGACCGAAGTAGCTGAGGGGGTGTCCACAGGAGCCTACTCTGCAGGCAGATCTCAAGAGGTGGGAATTTCCACCAGAAGTAGGTCGGGCTGAGCAGGGGGAGTGGATCTGAATCAGCAGCTTCTCCCATCCCCTGGGCTGCAGGCAGAGGAGGACTCCAGCACATGGGCCTGCTGGGCAGCCTGGCTGGCATAGCTTGGGAAGCTGCAGCAGAGGAACAGTTTCCCCATTTACCCCTTCCCAGACTTACAGCAGCTGTGGCCAAGAATGCCCAACAGAATAAAAACCCTGCAAGCTCCTCAAGCTCCCCTGTTCAAGTCTTTGTCCTTGGTCAAGGGCTGGTGAGGGTGGAGGTCCAAATTATGGTCAAATTAGCATCAAAATGGATGCTTGACATTTGTGTTGCCAGTTCCTGGAACAACTGCAGGCACACACATTCCTTGGATGTCTGCAGTATGGCAGCTTCTTCTTAGAGGTGTTTGATCCAGAGCTGGTGTGGTACTGGGCTCACAGGCCCACATAAAGCAACACAAGAGCTGGGATCAGTGCTGGGAAGGGCTTCCTTACTTCCAACATCCTGCTGCTGTTAAGACCCTTGTCATGGAGGTTGCAAGGATTTACCTGGCTCTTTAGTTGGCTTGGGTCTGCAGAGGAATTTTAACCTCAAAATCCCGAAGGTTAGTGTTTTCAAAAAATTTAGATTAGATTAAAAATATGAAAGGAGACCTAGGTGGTGTTTAGGAGTGGGGGCAGGGAGAATATCTGCATAAATTCCATGCCATGGCTGTAATTTCGTGTTGAAGGGATAGCTCCTAACAAGATTTACAATGTGCCCTAACCACTGCATTCGTGCTGAGGTGTTTTTCTCTCTCCATTAGCAACTTTTACTGATCTCATTTTTTTTAATGAGTAGTGAGTCAAAGGCTGAAGTGATCTTCCTCCCTCAGGAATTACTGACAAAGTTCCCCTTTCTTTTAGATGAGGCAGAAGTGTGGAGGTCGCACAGATAGCAGAAGCACTTGTGCAAGGGATGTGAATGAGGAGGAAATACTCGCTGCTCTCACTCTTTTAGGGCCTGGAGAAAGATGATGAGCCTCCAGGCAATTCCCAGCCTGCTACTGATCCTCCTGCTGTGTCTCCCTGCCTCCTACCCACTCCTGGCTGGGAGGGACAGGGACTGGGAATGGTAGCTGCATGCTTTCTGATGCATCTGTGGCCAGATCCCTCTGCATAAAAGATTCTGCCAATCTGTGTCCCCTCTATGCAGCACAAAGAGATGAGGCAGGGCAGTGCAGTTGCTCATACATATTTCAAATATTTTCCTTTTTTTTTTTTCCTTAGGGTTGTTTTCACTTTTAGTTTAAAACAGGGTAAAACTGGCAGTCCTAAAGCAAGCTCCTCTTCCATATAGTTTATTCTTGTTGATTTAAAAACAAGAATCATGAGAAAGATTTGCCAGAGTAGCATTTGCTATGCAGCATTTACAGGCAGCTGCTTTGAACTAAATTCCCAGCAGAAGTGAAAGGATTTGGAGGCTTCCAGATCTTAGCAGACTACTGGCTTTTTGCAGACAGAAATCTGTATCATATGTACTTCTCCAGAGATCCCTCCCAGCCAGCTAGGACTGTACTATCCTTTTTCTACCCCACTGAGGCGTATTATCTGCTTTTGGGAGGGGATCCTTCTGGACCTAGAAAGTTAATTAGTTTTGGTTGCAAATGTCTGCCACTGAAGTGACTGATTACTTTTTGGAGGGAAGGAAAACTCTCGTCACTAGAGTTGAAAACAGCAAAAGCCTGCAAATTTGTATATATTGTGGTGTTTATTTCACTTCTGTGGGGCAACTCTCTTCTCCATATGTGGGGAAAATTTTCAACTATTCTATTTCAGTTCTGTAATTGTGGGTTAAATGATAAATCTAATCTAATTACATAACAAGAATGTGATCAGGAGTATTTGAAGGCCATTTGCAAATCAAATGCTGGTAATTTCAGGTGAGATAGTCTTGCCCTACTTTCCTCCAGCCTGGCCAGTTTCACAGAAGCTGAGAATCCATTGACTCTGATAGAGTTTGTTTTTTTTAAGGAAATGAAACCATGATCTAATCCAGGGCCAGAGCAGTAAACAAGCAGAAGTGGTTTGCTGTTTGGACATGTAAGGTAACTAACTCAATGAAGGGATGCAGGTTGCCTTGAGGTGAGGATGTCCCTGTGTCCCCTCAGGAACCTCCTCACTCCTTGGTGGCGATGACAGCTTCAGCGAGCGGATGCTTTCCTCCTTAGGAGCAGCATCAGTTTGATGTCCCATAAATCTTATTAGGTATTCTGTTCATTCTTCAGAGGAGTATCATGAGGGTTAATTATTTCTCTGCTCTGACTCAGACAGTGATTTTGTGCCAGAGGATTCTGGCAGTGAGTATAATCCTAGTGATACCCTGAGTGAAGAAAGCATTGTTAGCGATGTTGATGAGGAAGCGCTAATGGAAGCTGAACCAGAGCCCGATATAGAAACTGGGAGACCTGAGGCAAACAAAGGAAAGGGGTTGGAAACCTGGCTGTTTTCAGCCTTCCACAGCAGATCTGACAAAAAAATAACCCTTTGTCTTCCAAAGTCAGGCTGCAGAGTGGCTCTGCTGGGGCTGAGCTGTGCTGGAGGGAGGGAGGAGCTGTGCTGCTCCAGTCCGGGTGCCTGGCATTCCCTAGGGAAGATGTGCAGCAAGGAGCAGGTTTCAAACAGAGTGTCTCCTCTGTAAAACTGGGTTGCCAGATGGGGGCTGAGGGCCTCGCTCTGCCCAGGCTCCAGCAAGGCATTGCTCCAGAGCCAGTTGGCACTGTGAATTATAAATACATTGGCCATGTTACTCTATTTAGGACCAGTGCTCTGGAGTTAGATGAATGCATGAATAAAACATATTTTCCATGCTGCTTTTCTCTCTCTCGGTATTGTATAAACTTGTGATAAAGGCTGGGGGTATTTACCTGCTTATAACTGTGCTGAGGAGGGCAGAAGGGCTCCTTGCACCAGCACCCAGACCTAACTTATTCCTTTAAGATTTTCCCTTGTCCCAAAGAGATTATTTTCCTCTCCTGGTCTCATGTGGTTTCCAAGGCCCAGTTTAAACACATACAATGACATAGGATAGATAGCTATTTTCCATACATGGCCTTGTATGGTTGTTCAGCAGGAAGCTTTCATTGCTTTAAGACAGCACTGAAAAGTGTTCTGTTCTGCTCTCTGAAAGAGAAGCAGGCAGGATTATCTTGGGTCACATCTTTCTTCTATTAGTCAAATGGTGAAACCAGACATCTGAGTTAAGTCTGGCCTTACCCTGTGGTTCCTGACAATCTCACAGCTTTCAGTTGTCCCTAGTTCAAATGCAGGATTCTTCAGTCCCCCTGGCAATCTGCATTCTTTCTCCAGCTTTCTCCTGGTATCTTGGGCCCCTGGGAGATCACAGCCTTGCCTTGGTTTCTATGTTGCCACTCCAATAATTCACTGCCTTAGTCTGGATCCCTCTGCTGAACAGGCTTAAAGGTTTTCATGATCTTCTCTGACATTTCTTGATGCTATTTAACCTATACAGTGTTCCTTCAACTTGCATCCTTCCTGGATGCCTCCAGAAGCAGCACAGCAGGCTCCAACATTTCCTGACACTGCGGCCCCTTATAGCAACCAGCAACTTACACATTTGTCATTCAGCTCACAATCTGCTTCACTCTTTCTGGCACCTTGCAGTTGCTCTCTCATTCCCTAACATGCTATAGCCTTCTTCAGGCTTAGCAGCTGTTCCAAGAAGGTTCCTAAGGCTGAGGAGCTTTTTGCTGAAAGCATTTTCCAGATTCTGCCTTATGCTCTCTAGCAATGAATTTTTTTTTTCTCTTTTGTGATACAATGTATTTTCCTTGGCGTATTTCTAATTGTTCTTCATTTGACTTTATTGGTCGCTGATGTCCAGCATCATGTGTTATTCTCCATAAAATAGGGACACTCTGACTGTGTTATTTCAAACATCCATGTAGCAGCTGTAGCCCTTCTAGATGTGAGGGCATTCAGTAACATTCCTTCCTGTTAGCTGACTGTCTTGTGTCCCCAGCAATTCTCAACCTTCTCTGGTTTCCCCATCATCCTGGGGCTTGCATCTCACACCACTGCCAGGCCTTCTCAGACAACTCTGCCACAAGGATGTGTCCTCTGGTTTTCTGTACCACCCTGGGATGTTTCTTGACAGGCATATCTTATTCAGCTTCCCTTATGTCCCACAGCACTACCCAGGCTTTTCCTACATCCTCAGCAACTTTCATGGTACTCTGATGTCCCCTGGCTGTTATCTGCCTCTCTTTGATCTTTCCCAGCTGAATCGCAGCACTCCCTTAATATCCCTCAATATATCCTCTGTGATCTTCACAGACACCTCTGGCTTGCTAATGGTTATTTCCACATTCTTTTTTAAGTTGGACTCAAAACAGTTGCACTCCTCTACAAATGTTTGCAATCATACAGCCAGAAAGGACTTTCTGGTACACTCGTACTTCAAGCATTCCTTTAGTTTCTCTGACAGCATTTTCTTTAGGAAAATACATAGCTGCCCTAAAGAATTTTGGGAACAGGGGATTGTCACTGCATTTGCAGAAATGTACAGGAGCAGTCTGAGGCTCTTTTATCAAAGGACTAAAATAAGGTGAGGATTATACCATGGTGAGCTTGCCCTGTGTGTAAAGACCCTGCAGCGCTCTTGAAAATTTGATCCATAGCTTCCATAAGGAGAAGCAGCGCCCTTGCTTCACTTTGATAAAATCCATATCACTGTTCAATGCAAATTCACCTGGTAATGTTAGCAATGGACTTGAAATATTTGGGTTCTGTGGAGGATTAAACTGTTGCTATTCTTACATTAGACATCTTTACTCATAATGACTAATAAGAAAATCCTGTGTTGGACATGAGGAAGCAATTTTTACTTGCTTGCTTGCAGGTCCCAAAACCTGCTTGATGTTTAAAGTTTTCAAACAGAAAAAAGAAACAGATGCTGAATTTTATGAAGCTGTAGAATTTGCTTTATTCTTGTATCACCTCTTGAAAATAAACAAGCATGAAATAATACAGATTACATTGCTTATTAACTATTTATGTTGCACCACCATCAATCATCTGGTATAATGTAAGCCAACAGCATCCATTCTACATGGATACCATTATAGAGTGAATATTTCTCCTTCAAAAAAATTCCAATGCTCAAGTATGTTTGTGTACTTTCACTCTTTCCTTGTCCCCAGTGCTTTGATTGCAGTAAGAATCCTAAAATGTGTTTGTTCTTGATGTCCTGCACCTATTCCTGGTTTCCACTTACAAAAATTACAGAAAAACCCATGTGATATAAATCATACTGCAATGCCTTCCAGTTTTATTTAGTTCCTTAGTCAACCATGCTTTTAGTCATCCCCAGCACTAGATGCCATGTTTAACAGTGCAAGGGCTACATGCTTATGTGCTTACTTTATTTCCTTTACTGCCCAAGTTCTAAAGCAGTCAACAGCACTTTAAATATGGATTTATGACTGCTCACGTACCCCTGAGCTGCAGGGGAGGGAGGATAAGAATGTTACTGACTACAGTGGGGTCAACTTCTTTTTGCATGAAAGGGCTGCTTAGCAGAGGGGGAGGAAGATGGACCTGGTGCCAGCTGGTTTTGCACTGGCCAAGTCCTGCCATCAGAGCTGCACAGAGGCTGTGCTAACTTCACTGCAGCTGGGTCAAGTTAAACTTCCAGATGTGCACTTCTACAGACCCCTGCTCCTTCTCTTCCTTCTGTTCACTTCTGGGACAAGTGCAGGAACCATCTCAGCTGGCTGGACAAGGCCATGTGAAGGCTGTGATGGTTGTGACTTCTCTGGAGAACCTAATTCAGCAAGTGATCCAGGTTCAGTCATGGCCTCACTGGGTATAAATGGTATTTTTTAACATGAAACCTGAGCTGGACCTGGCAGCTTTTAAAACTTGTAGATTTGGGATGAAAAGAAAACAAAAATATACTGAATATAGTCTATATTACTTTTTCATCTGATGGATGCCTCTTTTATTGTTTTTCCTTGGTAGGAATTTCTGTGGTGTGAAGGATTTCCCTGTGGGTGCAGAGCTGGCATGAAGGGTCCTCTGGAGCTAATTTGGTCCAATCTCCATTCCAAGTGAGGCCACTCCAAGATGGGGCTGCTCTCTGATGATCCTCCCCTGAGAGATGGTCCATGGTGAAGGTAAAACCTTCAAGTTTAGATTAGGAAAGCATTTCTTAAGCTTCTCCTGAGCACAGATTGACCTCTCCTGAATCATTTGTCTTCTCAAGATTCTTCTGAGTGCAGCAGTTCTGCCCAGACTAGGAAACAGCTTAAAATTGTGCTGATAGCAACAACTCAAATTCCTCCAAGGTGAGGGAGTGAGAATTGATCAGAGTTTACTTGTTTGATGTGTGAAGATCCTTTTCTTTGCCTTGGAAGAACTGCACTGCAGTGAGCAGTTACATGAGCTTGCATAAGTATTTACAGCCAGTTCTCATGCCCACATCCTGCAGGAAATGAGCAGTGTCTAGAGAGGAGATCAATTACAATTGTTTATTTTGGGGTTTTTTTTTTTTACTATATATCTCTTTTTCTTTCCAAAATTTGCCTAACTTTATGGTTCATGCTTCTTAATTAAGAAGGAAAATATTTTTTCTCCCTTAATGTTTTAAACTCCTGGTGATTCTATAAGAATCCTTTTCATTGGAAAGGATACCCTGAATTGTCTTTGCCCTAGCACTGGATAAATATAAGAAAGAGAGAACTGCTGGATTGAACAGAGGCATTGCAAGATTAAGTTTTCTACTGCTTTTGTTTTGTAATTTGCCTCCTGGTTGATGCAGCAGCATCACCTCCAGCAGAACTTGCTCTCTCTTTAGCCTCTGTATTGATATTTCTCCCAATAAGTGAGGAAATCTATTTTTGTGAGCATCTTGTGACAACCAGCTCAAGTGACATAAGCCACTGAACAGCTATTGAACAAATCCAGGCTAGATTCAGAATAGGAAATTAGAGGGTGAAGTCTCCACATCCAAATAGCAACAACAGATTCATCTGGACCAAATTTTTGTCCTTCAGCTTCTGCTTGGTGTGACAACTGCCCACTTAAAATAGCATTGAAATGAAAAAGAAAAGGAAGCTGTGTCAGTACTTTCAGTCCCACTGAGGAAGGTGTTGGTTCACCCCTAATGCATAATGCACAGCCTCTCCAAAATACACATCCCATCAGTTCCCAGGACCTGCAATGTTATAAAGCAGCTTGCAAAAGAAAAGGAAGAATAACTTCTCCAAAGGCAGCCAGAGAGGGAAAGTCAGAGGGAGCTCTGGATATAATTACCTGAGCTGGAGTCCAGCCAGGAGAATGCTGAGCTAAGGAACAGTAAAGTCCTGACTCTGCACAAGGGATCCAGACAAATTTAAAAGAAACTGCAATAACAGAAGTGGGATTTGAGCATCTGGGAAGACGTTTGAGAGAGTGAATGAATACAAACTAAGGCCTCTAGGGAGTCTGACAGGAAACAAAAGGAGCAAAATGAAATACAGTGTTTAATGGTAATATATGTGGCACTGACTGTCTTACACTCAGGGCTACTGATAAAACTCTTTCTTCTGCATGATCTGAGATCCAACTTCTCTGAGTTCATTTACCTCTCTGTACAAGCCAGACTACATGAACATGGATGGAAATGAGACACTGTTGTGTTCTTAAATAGTGATGAATAAGAACTGAGTCAGATCTGACAAATATGTTAAATTTTTAACCAAATACCAGGTTAATTAGCCACCATCAGTGGAGAGTTCATGCAGGAAGAAGGATTTCCCTCTGCTGGGCTGCTCCCCAGCTAAGGAGGCCTGGTCTCTGGCCACAAGTACTTTGCCTTTAATCCCCAATTTCTCAAAGGTTAGTTATTCTAACACTTGGCCACTGTTTCTTGACAACATTGGTATCATACAAACATTTTCATTTTCCTTCACTTTTTCCTCTTATATAAACTTTCCTCTTCTACAAAGTCCTCACAGCTCCACAATCAACAAACCTGACAGAAGGATGACAAGGGTCTGCTGTTAACTGCCTTTCATTTCAAAATCCTGTTCTTGGGGTGGTTGTTTTTGTATTTGTTGGGAGCTCAAAGCATACCCAGGCAGCTGCCATTGCTCAGAGCATGCCCAAGGCTTTTTGGTGCTTCCAAACTGTCCTCATTCAGGTACCCCAAATGGTTTCTAAGGGTTGTTAAAGAGATGTGGTTTACAAAGGAATGCAAATAACAAAACTGGAGAGCTGATGGATGCAAGCAGGGAAGGTGGTCCAGAATGCAATGGTAAAAAAAATAAAAATAAAAATAAAAATAAAAATAAAAATAATTTTAAAAAAAAATAAAAATAAAAATAAAAAAGTAAGGGCTGGAGGGAAGGTAGAACATGAGGAAATCCAAGTAGGGTAGTGTCTGGAATCTGAAACTCTGCATTCTTCCCACTGGCAGGTTTCTTTTTACTTTCCCTAAGCTGTTCCTTTTTTCGTATTTCTTTTTCCCCCTGGCTCATTTGTTTTATACCAAGAGGCTTATTTGTCTTTCCTAGCTTATTTGTAGTGCATCTGGATTTAGGCATCCTGATAAATCAGTTCCTCTGAAGACTGTGATCTAAAAATGAATGTTGAGTTGGATTTTGAGCTAATTTAAACTGATATACATCTGATGAAGTGAAGTTTAGCCATGCAAAATTCCACTGATTGAGCAAATGCATAAACAATGAACATTATTCCCCTTCAGTGTGTCAGAAAAAGATACTGTCTACTCCTTCCAAAAAGAATATTTTACATTTGAGACACGTATCTATAAATGTCTGTATTTTGCAGTTTTGAAAATCTAAGCATGGAAATGTATTATGTTATGACATTCCACGTGCTTCAAGAGATTGTCTTCTACTGAGCCCATTATTTTTGAGAAGAGCTAAACCTTTCATTAATTTTATCTGCCTGAATGTGTTGGCTTAATTGTGTGTTTTATTTGCTCTATAATATCATATGTGCTTACTATGCTTCAGCAGACAAACATAAGCTGGGGTCAGAGTGCAGGCTCAGACAATAGTCTGCAATTTTCAATACCCTGCAGGATTTGGGATTTCATTAGTAATTTTTGGTTTTATTTTATTATTAAATACAGAATGAGAGCACCATTGAACTGATTCATCTTAGGCACCGTACTTATATGACTGCCTTGGAACTGAAAAAATATATTTTAGTGACAACTTTGCTTCTGATCTTAGGGAAAACACTGATGGGAATTAGTTAGCTGCTGTGCCTTAAAAAAAAGGCACATAATTAGAATTCAAATTTTAATCTTGCTGCCTTTGAAAGTGAAACAAAATCAGTAACAACCTAAAATCATGTCCCTTGCTACTTTTCCCTTCAGTCAGAGGAAGACTGCCACTGATGCCAAGAACGTGACTCCATGTTGGGAGATGAGCTCTGGTGAATTTTGCTGCAGAAGTGGCTGCCTTGGCTGGAGGTCACTGCCCCCCAGGCAACCCTGGCTGTGAAGAGCTGTCACACCTCAGTTTCCTCATGGAAAGCCTGATTGCCTGCTCACATTCACCTCAGCTGGATTTTTGGCTGGGTGTGCGCTGGTCTCTCTGCAGGGATGGAAGCAAAGGCTTCTGCTGCATCAGGTGGGAAAGCCTTCTTCAGAAGGACAGGTTAGCTGAGGGTGCAGCTCTTGACTGAGCCGCAGCAATGCTCAAATGGCAGAGTGGTGTATGACAGCTGTGCGTAAACAACAATTAGACAAAAAAAAAATGAGGACTTCAACGGCAAAATAAACAAAAATGTACCTGTATGGAAATAAGAGAAAGGCAAAATGGTTTGAGGTCTAAACATGGTGAGTAAAATGAGTATCTCCTTTTTCAGCATTGTTTTTGTTGTCATATGCACGAGGGCCCAGTGCCACCACACCAGTGGTGCTTAGTCCTCTGGTTATCTCTGAAGACATGGAAATGGCACTTGGAATGAAAGTGCAAGAACACTGTGGCCTCCACTGGATCTACCACCTGCCATTAGAGAAAAGAGGCTACCAGCAACTTTCCACATTTGGAGTGGCATCCAGGCATGCCAGCCTTTACTAACCATTCTCTGTTCTTGCTCTCTAGGCCTACTGGAGACATGTTTGGACATCTAACTTCCTAATTAATTATTCACCTAAGTCCTGACCAGAAGCAAAGCACATTTGTCCAGCAAACTGTGCAATCACTCTGGGAACTGCTGAGCTCCTGCCTTTTTGGTGTGCTGTTGAAAATCAAATTATATAGATTGAGCAACAGAACTGTAATTAGGGTCAGTAGAAAACTGTGGGTAGGATAATATTGTGGATTCTGCAATTTTTTGTCATGTTGCTCCAAAATATGCCAGAAACCAGAAGTTTTATTGCTCGACAGTGCATTAGCACTGTCAGTGAACCATCCTCTGTTTCCTGATGTGGAACTGGCCCTTCTGTGAGCCTGTTGCCAAGGCTGGCCTCAATTTACAGTAATTCACAACTGTGCTCCTCCTGGAGTTGATGGCAAAGCTCTTTGTTAACTCCTGTAAGAACTGGACAGGTCTAGGCAAGGAAAATAGGAGGGATAAGGAAGATGATGGAGCAGAGCTGAGGAGAAAAGAAAGCAGGCTATGGTGTTTCATCATAATCTCCCCAGAAATCACTGGCTCTCATACTGATACCACCAGGAGGCTTTTTCATGGATTAAAATTACTTTGTAGCTAAAAGTTAATCAGTTCTTATTTTCCTGTTCTCCATCACACTCAGAAAATCTCTGCTCCAGGCTACTGCTGCTCCTGCCTCTGGGCTCTTAATCTCCTCCTTTTTCTCCTTACATTTTCTTTTCCTAACCCCTCATCCTTCCTGCACATCTTTATTCCAGCTGTTTCCAGATTTTGCCTCTTGGGGGGCTCCATTCTCTCCACTTGCACCATTCCAACCCCCAGAATAATCAGCTGTGGGCAGGCTAACACTGACTGATGTGTCATTGCTGGCCCTTTCAGCCAGGAGAATACACCTCTTGAGATCATCCTTCCTTCAGGATGTCAGCAAATTCAGGCAAACTTTACAAGGCTGATATCATAATTGGAAGGCTGCCTAGGATCAGTTTTTATAGAAAAAAATATTATATATATATATATATATATATATATATATATATATGTTTTAACTCTTGTGACTATAGTGGTGGTCTGAAGATGTAATACAGGGTCAAATAATTATTAAGATAATGCAAGATCCAGGCTCAAGCTTCATTCTTTGTGACAGGAGAGGGAAATAAAAATGAAGAAGGAGAAAAGAAAAAAAAAGAGCTAATTGTGGAAAAGAAGCACAGAAACAGAAGAGGTGGAAAGGAAAAGAGCGATGAAGAAATATAGAATGCTTTCATTTTTTGTTGAAAAAGTGTGGGAAAAAAACCCTAAAACCCCAAGAAGCAAAGAAAAAATAAAAGGAAGAAGAGTAGGAAGAACAGTGAGATAAGCTGGGGGTTGGTTGAATTCTATTTGGGCACTGCAGTGAAAAGTTCCAGCTATGGAATTACAGTCCAGATTCTTCAGATGGTGAAGCAGCCCATGAACAGCCTGGATCTCTGGCTTAGGGACTGCCACTGCCCAAACCCTTCCCAGGAATCAAAGGCTGAAGCAACTGTGGAGCACAGGAGGACTTGGAGAAACCTCTGCATGAGGTGGAAGAAATAGACTGGATAAAAATGGAAGTGCTCAGTGCAGATGAGCCATGGTTGAGCTCCAGTTGTTGTTTTCCTGTACTTCCTGCTTTCTGAAGGCATCACAACACTGCTTTATGTGCCTGTGCATATATATACACAAACACACACATATTGAAGAATTTCTTAGCTTTTTAAGGAAGGAAAGTTGGTTTCTTTGCACATGTTACTACATTCAGTTCCATTTGTTTCATTGGAAGGAATTCCAGATCCAGAGATTGAAGCAGAGGTTCATGGACAACTCTCACTGTGCAGTAGTGGATCATCCCTGTGCAGGCTGCAAGGAGAAAAGGATAATTTTTTTTTTTTTTTTTTTTAGTAGATCTCAGTAGGAAAAATAGAAAAATATGTAAACCAGAAATTTTGGGTTCTATTCCAGATTCTGGGAGGAACCCATCTAAGCACAGTGTCAACTCTTAACACAACTCTGAAGTGTTCAACTTCTATTTACTCTAGCTTTTCCTTCCTACACTCCCCAGTTTTCTTACCTTTTAGCCTTACATCTCCTTGTCTCCATCCCTGTTTTTCAGTCTCCTTTCAGCTTCAAGTTTTAGTCCTCACCACCAGGAACTCTAGACTTAAATAGAAATAATGAATGTACAACCTTTGGGTTGATTGGATTATTTCTCACTGAGAAAAATAATACACCTATCCACAAGCAAATTTTCAGAAGAGAGAGTGAAGAGAGGTCTTCTTCCAGACCTCATCCCAGGCTCCCTTGCTTCCAAGCTCTGTGGCACTCCAGGTACCCCAAAAATCTTGTCACAGGGCTGCTCCCCCTGCACTTCCACCCTGCTCTGTGTCACAGCACAAAAGTTGAATCCAAGCCTGCCCATTCTTTACTGAATGACTGAAAAGCAATTGGCAGAGCTTTGGTCTAACTGAGAGAGGCTTCTGAAAGGAACAGTAAAAGTTGCCTCCTTGATATCAGCATTTGTGATCCGTCCCTCCTTCAGGGTATGGATGGCCTAGGATCCATCTAGGACTACAGGAAAGGATGTGAATGTTTTTAAGGCAATACAGTATCCTTCATTTTTGCTTGGGTTACTTGCAAGGGTTAGATTTATTCCAAAGAATTGAGATGAGTTGGATACCCAGCAGTGTAACTTTCAGCTGTCATCATTAGTACTTGCTAATGTTGGAGTACTGTAATTCAGCAAGAAAACAGTGAATTAAATGGAGAGTGTAAAAACCTCTGCTACGGGAAGCCTTATCTTTATTTTCCATAATGTCACAACCTCCTGGATGAAATAGCCACATCTGCTTTGAAAATTGCAACCAACGACCTCAGCTCACATTAAACACATTTACAGGCTCTCAGACTTCCTGGGATGGGGAAATTATCACCATGAAGGCAGAAATGGAGACACAGAGGCATCACAGGGTGGTTTCAGAGTCCCACAGGGGACAGGAGGGAAAACCAGATCCCACAAGAACTTCAATCCTAAATATCATAATTGTCTCCCCATGAATCATTCAGGGAATTCCCAGTGACTGAGGCACAGTGAGTGCATTCCAGGTGTGCCAGGAAAGGCAGGAATCACTGAGATCCTCTTGTGCTCTATGCCAGAGAGACACAAGCAGTTCTTTCCCCAAAGCTGTTTGCTGTTGTATCAGTTATGCCAACAGTTAATTCCTGACAGGGCCCAACCTACTCAAAAATCCTTATGACTTGCAGGATCATAGCTTGAGAAATGATGTTAAGAATTAAAGCCTGAAAGTTTTTTGCTGACTCCACCATGCCACCTTATTTATCATTTAGCACAGGCCAGGGCTGTCACTGATTTACACATGAAACACACACAGGAGAGGTTTTTCTCCTCAGCTCCTGATGTCCCAAGGCTATGCATGTGTACATAAACCACATGTAAAAGAGAGGAGCTCTGCTTCCCAAGTGTGAGAAGGAAATTGTTCTGCTGTGAGACATAGGTCATCCCTTTGCCTCTGTTCCCAAAGATGGTAAAGAGCAATAAAGCTGTTTGTGGGCTATAACGTGACGTGGAGTAAGAACACACAGTTCCCATTTTTTCCTGCCTGTATGTATATAACAATGTCAGTGTGGGCATCCAAAGAATGAATGGTTATGAAATACTGCTCAGCAGCAATGTATAAAAGGTAAATGACACACAGCAAAGGAATCTCCCTTCAAATCACATAGCACATGAAACCATTTTGGTCTGTGACAACTACACCACTAGATTTTTTCCATGTTTATCCAAAGTAGCTTAGTAAGCATAACATGCATGCCATTCACTAAGTCTGTGCACCAAAATACAGAGTATGATGACCCCAAGCAATGTCTCCAGTGCTTGTAAGCTTGTCAGAAAGGAGGACTGGCTGCTGCTACCTCTGTAAAGTATCTATTTCATTTAATTTTGGTGAGAGAAGTGGCAAAAATAGCTCTTGTTCTACTACAGCTATTCAACTGTTATTTCAGTGGAATTACACCTGGGTAGATTTCTTAGAGGTAGGAGTTGTGCACATGTTCTGTGAGCTAATGAGACTTCAGAAGAGGTTGTCAAGAATGGCACAAGACATATCTATTATTTTTGATTCAGAATGAACCCATTTATCTTTTGTCTTTGCTAAAAAGGGCAATTTCAGGGTTTTTCTGGTGACTGAAAGAAAAAAGCAATGCTAGATGCAGGCTTCCTTCTGTCCCATATGTCTTAAGTGTACAAAGCTTTTTTTAGAGAATAGCTTTCTTTCAGGGTAAACCAGTTCTTACTAAAAATAATTCTTATGAGATCAGATAAAATGAGAGGAATTTTGTTGGCAGATCCTGATGCCTTATTTACAAAAAAAAAAAAAAAAAAAAAAAAAAAAAATAAATCAGCCTAATCCAGGCCTGTAATACAAGGAGAGAGCTGAAGAACCTTCCCTGTTCCCCAGGGCTGTGGTTGACAGCTCCAGAGCTGTTTTGGTGGCTGTGGTCAGAGGATGCAAAGCGCTGGGACAGCCCTCTCCACCAGTCTGCCTTAACCCCTGGGAGTGCCCCACAGAGCCCCTCACAGCCCCATGCTGAGGCTTTTGGAAAGGCACAGGGACAAGCTCCATGCCCAGCTGGGGGCCTGCAAGCACAAAGCACAGCAGCATCTCTTAGATTGGTCACACCTTCCTAGATATGCATCTGCTTAATGGGAAATGTTCAGGTCTAGCTGGGACAGAGCTCGAAATACAGCAAGGACCTGGTGATTCTCCCTCCAGCAGGTCTTGAGATCACACCCAGTGGGAAAGTAAAACTTGGATGGTTTTTGGTGTTCCTGTGCTCTTGGCTTTGAACTTCACACTTCTGCCTCCTCTTCTTTCATACCAATGTCTTCTCTCAAGCCTTTAGTACTGAGCAGTGCCAGACCCCTGCTAATTTCTGGTGTTGTGTATAATTTTCCATCTTTTCAGCCCATTTTGGAGGTAGACAGCAAACCCCTGAGGCGGGGACTTGCGTCATCTGTTGAAAAAAACGCTCAGTAATTATTTATGATTCATTTGTGTACATTATTTAATAACAGATATGGACCACAAGTGTTGAGCAGACAAAAAGATTCATGTTGTCAGGCAGACTGAATGTGATTTTGCAGACTTCACATGTTGTCAAATACCTGCATCAGTGGACAAATTTACTGCAGGTCTAAATTCAAATCAAGCCAAAGCAAACCAGTTGCTTTTTCTTTGAATTGGTTATCCACAGTTACTTAAACTGCATCAAACAAGCTGACATGAAACTGTTTGGCCTGGTTTTACATGTAGCTTTACTCTTTGTTTAAGAGCAAAACAGAAAGGTCTGAGATGGGTTGGGGTCTTTTTTCTTCAAATAAAGTGTCCCTCAAACAGGTGAATTTTATTTTCAAACTAGAAGAATGCCAGGATCCGGTTGTTCATTTATAATTCAGCACTAAGCTAAAGAAACAAGAGCAGAAAATGCATTGTTGTAAATCATGCTTGCAGCCACAGAACAATAGAATGCAGAGCAGCCATTTTAGGTTTTTGGTTGCTTTATACCCTTTCCACATAATGAAGCTTGTTAAATGAATCCTTATGGGAATTGTTCCCAAGGTTTATGTTTTGTACATGAAATTCCAAATAGAAGAGTTGAATTTTGTGAAGTAAATGGTCTGTGTTCTGTAAAAATTGGTCCAAGGTACTCTTTTTTTTTGGTAAGGCTTCTTGCTTTCTAGATATAACAACTGCTTTTTTTTTAGTAAAACGTAAACCCAATGTCTCTGGAAAAAAAATATTTCAGTGGAATTATTTCTGTCAGAGGGAATAAAGGTGGCAACTGCAAATCCTGGTGTATTTTACTCAGAAGAATTCCTAGATTGTCTATAGCTAAATACATGGACCAGATCCTCCTTTCTTCTCTATTATGGAAATTTCAGAAAGAAATAAACTGTTGCTGTTTCCTTCAGTCTTCAAAGTGAAGCCCTAACAGGGGATGGAGTAGAGGCTCCACTCAGTAAATGTGTGTAATTCTAGCCCACTTTTTTATCTTAATGCTTTCTTGATGAAATTATCACACTCTCTCTTCTGAAAATTTGCTGGTGGATAGATGTATTATTTTTCTCAGTGAGAAATAATCCAGGTGTCCAATCAACCCAAAGGTTGCACATTCATTATTTCTATTTAAGTCAATTAGAACAGTGCAGATGTCCCTTCTATTTGATGATTTGCTTCCAGAGAAAGACTAGAGAATTAATTAAAATACGCAATCTAATTGAACGGAAAATCATAAGATTTTGTTTCTAGGAAACAACTTGTGAGTACAGGGGATCTAAAGTTGTGCATTTATATCTAAGTAGAGAACATATCATCTCAAGCCACCAAAGTTTGACTCTGAGGTCAGTTTTCAGACTTAAGTCTAATTTAGTTTCAGAGTGGAGCTTAAGGTTCCCAACATCCAGAGACCTGGCTGGGGGTGTAGGGGGGAAACACGTGATTTTGGTTTCAGTTAATTTCAGATTTATTTCTGTTTAGCAGATCAGTTTTCTCTTTCTAAAAGTGTTTTCGTTTTGGCAGACTCCTCAAAGGAAAGGCTTATTTTGAGATGTTTGCTGTGGAGTAACTGCTGCTGCTGCTGAGAGGTGAAGGGAGACATTCACAGTGCTGAAGGGAACGTATGGAAGTGTCATGGCAATGACAGGCACGAAGCCAAAGGCTGCCATTATCCTTCCTTCCGTCCCAGAGGAGCTAAGCAGGCGGTGCAGAGGGAGAACATGGCATCAGCAGATCCATCCTCCAGCCCCTTGGGTGCTGCCAGCCAGGTATTCTGAGTGTGGACTGTGATTTGTGTCTCACGTGGTCACAGCTTCCAACCCTTCCCTTTCCTTGCACAAAGATTCCCAGTGAGCTTTGCAAAGGCATGGGGATTCTTCAGCATCTATTTCCACTGTGCTAAAGACACCAGAAACCAGAATTCTGCACAATACTCCCATTTGGACAAACCCACTGTAAAGAATCTGTCTTTTGAAGTGAATATTCAGCAATCTTGGCATTTTGATGGATTATGGAAGATCACTGTTTCCAACTAAGCATTTCTGTCTTTCCCTTCTAATGACCACCCTTCTGCAATTACTCCATAGTTTCTATACCCATCTGTCACAGCCATAATAATGAATTTAACATTAAACAAAATTTTTCTTTACAGAATAAAGGAGAAGAGATAATGAAGATAAAATCTTGGGCGTTAGGATGAACTTTTTAAATTGCCTTGTGGATTAACAGGATTGTCTCTGCTGTTACATTTAAGTCCCTTGAATACACTTGGACAAGCCTTTCCCTGGTTCTTACAACCAGCCAGAACTCCTTGGTTCAGTTCCTGTAAGAATGCAGTAGCTGGAGAGGAATCATTAAGCAAGTGAGGTCAGCATCTCAGGAGATCCTGTCTGCAGAAGTTTGTAAGTAAAACCTCAGCTATGGAAAATTCTCAGCTTTTGAGGAAAACCTGTTGTGAAGGATTTAGCAAAAGTACACACAGCAGGATGTAGGAAGAGAAACACATTTTTGGCTGCTTGAGAGCCCTCAAAGAAACCAGTAAGATGTCCAAAAGGTCTAAGAATTTGAGGGAGAAATTCTTGTGAAGTTGAGCAATTTTTTGAATTGCAGCTGGCTTCACAGAATTCTTAGATGAGGAACAAAAAATGCAAGGCAGTCTCTTGTGTGCTTGTTTAATGTAATTAATTAATGCATTTTGAACCACTTTTTTTTGGTGCAAAGGGATCTTAATTATAGCATAAAATTCAGCTGTAATTGATGTAAAAGATCTTCATGTAAAAGAAAAGATGAGCTGCTGTGTTTGAAACTGGAGGGAAGAAGAAATGCCTCGTTGTAAGGTCACAGTTTGTGTGGGTCTGAGTCTCGGCTGGTTTATGTTAAAGGTTAACTGACACAGAGAGGACATGCTCAGGTACTTGTGTAGCACATGAACCAGCATTGCTGTCCTGGCTGAGGCTGTAATGCATTGGTAATGAGGGCAACTTGCTTATTTCTGTGACTTAAAAGATCCATTCCAAAAATTGCCTGAAAATGCTACAAATGAAGAGGTTCGTAGAGAAAGCTTGTGGATTTAGCTGTGCTCAAGAAGGACTCCTGTGTCCAAGACCTTCCTGCAGCCTACACCAGACTGATCTTCCCAAAAAAATCAACAGCTTTGGGCTTTCCTCAGTGATCTGAATGTAAGTGGAAGCAAGAGCACTTCTTTCTTATTTAATTTAATGCAACCAGAATTTATTTACTGAAATTTCCTACATCTCTGTAGAAGTCACAGACCAGGATTCCAAAGCAATATTTTACAGTCCCATTTTGTTCAGGTTCAAAGGCATCACTTCTTGTGGTGTGTTTTGACCTAGCATGATCTGATTCTTGCATGAAATCCCCCTGAGATTCCTTGGGCTGGTTCATCTTCTGAGCTTTACCTAACTCCTCTCCCTTCCCAAGCAAACCCTGCAGCAGCTTCCAGCCTGCTCTGAGTTACCACAAGTGTGGTCATCCTGAAAGGACCATGATGAGACAGGAATCCCTGTGCTTTGGTGGGGCAGGAGGCACATATCTGCTTTCAGCTGTCCTCTGGACACTCCATCTGTTCCAGATTATGGAGAAGAATGTGAAGTTCGTGATGGTTATTGTCAAATGAATCTTGTAATGTGTCTGCTTTGAAACTCCTTTTGAATTTTTCTGATGAAGTTAAGAGATGGAAGGGCAATGCACAACAGCTTTGTCAGAGTAACTGACCAATGTCCTTTGGTTTTAAAGCCAAAATTAAACTGATAAATGCAAAGCCCACCTCTACAATGGCAGACTGAATTTGGTACTATATTTTCTCTGGATTTGGTTTAATGTTGTTATGTTTAGAGTAACATCTATGAAACATGATTACATGGTAATTCCTTAAAAAAATTCATTCCCTGCCTTTGTAGATCAATGACTTGTTCTTTTCTCAGGACAAATGCTGATAAATTCATACAGGGTTTTATCAATTTTTAGCATTGTAACCTCTCCACCTTCTTGCTGAAGTCCCATTTCATTTCCTGCTCTTGTTCTCAGCCTTTGCTCCAAAGGAGCACACAGGGATTGCCCTTGCTGCTGGGTTCTAGGAACAGGCTGGCAACCTTGCATAGATTCCCATTCAGTTGTGCATTTTCCACCTTATCCATCACTTCTTGTGGAAAGAGATGGGCATCTTATCTTTATAGCATTTTTATCTGAACATGTTTTTACCAACACATCAGCTCATATTTGTAGAATCACAGAATCCTAGGATGGCTTGGGTTGGAAGAGACCTTGAAGACCATCTGGTTCCAACCCCCTGCCTTAGGCAGGGACACCTTCCACTGCAGCAGGTTGCTCAGAGGCCCACCTTGAACACTTGAACACTTCCAGGGATGGATGCCAAGATCCAGGACCTTACACCTGGCCTTGTTGAGCTTCACAAGGTTCACGTGGGCCCAACCCCGTCAGGGTCCCTGTGGTGTCCCTTCCCTCCAGCACCACTCAGCCCGTGTCCCTGGCAAACACACTGAGGGTACACTCCACCCACAGTCCCTGTCCCTGATGGAGGTGTTGGACAGCAGCAGTGCCCACAGTGACCCCTGAGGAGCGCCACTCATTGCTGGTTTCCACCTGGACATGGAGCTGCTGACCACAGCTCCTGCAGGGTGACCATCCAGCCAATTCCCTGTCCACCAACTGCCAGCTTCACCAGACTGCCATCCTCAAATAGGATGGATAGTGGCTCAGCCTCTTCATCCACTGGTGCCCTCAGGACCCATGGATCTCATGCATCTCATGTATCTCCTCAGGTTCCATGGATTTCACACCTTCACACTCCTTAGATGCTCTGGTACCTGTTCTTCCCTTACACTGTGTGGTTCTTCCTTCCCCCAGTCACCACCTTTGCCTTCTGTGACTTGGCTGGTGTGGCTGGAGCCCTTGCTGGTGAAAATGGAGGCAAAAACATCATTGAGACCTCACCCTTCTCCATGTCCCACCTGGGTAACCAGCTCTTCCATTTCCTTCTGAAGATGGCCCACATTTTCCTTGGTTTTTCTTTTATCATCAATGTACCTGTAGAAGCCTTTTTTGTTCTCCTTGATGTGCCTGGCCAGGTTTAATTCCATCAGGGTTTGGCTTTCATAATCTGATCCCTGGATACAATTCTGTCTATATTCCTCTCAGGCTACCTGTTCCTCTGTTCCTGCTTCCATCCTCTGTAGGCTTCCTTTTTCTGTTTGATTTTATCCAGGAGCTCTTGGAGGATTTTACTGATGATTTTATGAATATACCAACCCTATCAGATGCTAATGGTTATGGCTGCTACCAGTTTAGGATTATTCTAAACCATGAACAGGTAAGCAGTGGAAGGGTTTTATTTCTTTGTAGATGTGCCAATACCCTCGTACAGTTGTTTTAATAATAATAATAATTTAAAACATTGAAAAGCTGGCATTTCCCCTTCACCCACTGGTGTAGTCACAGCAGAATGAATGGAACATTGTTAGAAGAGCCATTTCCCTGCACAAAGCAACCTCTATTCACAATTGGAAGTTTAGAAATGTTCAACCAGTCGTGACAATTAAATAAAATTATTGTCTGAGCATCTCTTAGGGTTACAAATCATTCTGTCTCCAGTTGGTGTTACCTGTGCTTTATTATAAATCCACAGAATCTTTAAGACTGACAACAACTTTAGTGGAAACAGTCTCTTGAAATATGATTTCCCTTTCCATGTTCAGAAGCAAAGAGCAGTTGTTTGTACCTTGAGTAAAGAACAATTTTGTGCCCTGTTCCCAGGACTAGAGACATGGGAAGGAACTTAGAACAAAACCACAAAGTGTCAGTGGAAGCTTTTGAGAAAGTGAGCTATGGGAACAATGAAAAATTTTGTTTGGTGACAGAGAGCAGTTGATATTTTTGGGATAGTTGATGTCTGAAGAAATCTGTGATAAAATTTATACAGCTATTTAGAAGAGAAAAAAATCAGGGAAGATAGAATTTATCTAGACACAGTAAGCCTAAGAGAAACAAGGGAAGTTCTACAAAGAAGAACTTCTGACAGTAAAATGTATTCCAGATAGCAGAAGGTTGTTTTTTGAAAACTCTGAAAAAAGCCTGGTGGGGAATTTTTATTGGTCTTTTCCTACCTCTACTTATTTACACTCTCCAGAAGATGAATCCTTTCTTATTAACAGTAAGAAAGGCCAGCATTCAGCAAGGATTTGAATGCAGAGTCTCCAGCAGTACTGTTTAATGAGTGTATTCTTGGAAAGCACTCAGTTGACCGTAGTAGCTGAATTCCTGACTGCAGCACTCCAGGCAGTGTCAAACACTCAGGATGAGTTGTTTAGAAATAAACCTGTGACACAGGAAATAGGCTACGAGGTGGTTCTGTGCTGTCTGAGGGTGGAAGGAGCTGGAGAAAATCCATCACTGTTTATGTGGTTGTATTTGTGACACATGGGAGCTGAACTAACAGAGGAAGTGGAGAATAAATAAATACTCAGCAGAGAGTGGCCATGGTTAAGGTCCCTAGTCCTGTAAGCGTGACTTAGGGCCAGTTGCAAGGAATTCTTTCTCATTGATTTTATAGAGTATATCTACATTCTGAAACAGTTTCTAGCTAGTTATAGTAATAATAATGGCATGTGTTAATGTTGTAATCTCTTAAGAGCTCATTTCTTCACATGTCTTTTTATAGAAACATTAATTCTTTTGGCAAAAAATTTTGTGATGTTCTTTCTAAAATACTGAGGAAGAATATTTTTGCAACTGCTGCTTTGTATATTTTGGGTCTCATGCATGATTTATCACTTACTAAATTTGAAATCCAAATTATGGAACTGGCTATAGCTATTGCCAGAAAGCAGAATCTGCAGTGCTGGAAAAGGACTAAAAAGGTTATCATCTGACTAAGCTGCAACCTTTCTTGGAACAATATTTGTATTGTAGGTTACTAACAGCTTTGCAATCCACAGGTGCTCACTCACAATAGCAAAAGTGCTGTAATTCATCTATAATCAGGACTTTATTTTTACTGCAAGTTATTCTGACTTTGCAGTCAATGGAAATTAACCAGCTATAGTAAAAGTGTTGTCATTCATCTATAACTGGGACAGTACTTCCATGGTAAGTTATTCCAACTTTGTAGTGAATGAAAACTTACCAGCAATAGCAAGTGTGTTGTCATTCATCTAAAATAGAAGGGAGGAGAAGGGAGAAAGATGGACAAAACGCAGAGCAATGTCTTTGCAAAGGAGTCTGAGTAAAACAACCCCAGGGTACTGCCAGGTAATGTTAAGTTGGTGAAATTCAGTACAGCTGAAAGGGTACATACAGCATTTCCTTTGGCATCTGCCTGCCTGATTTCAGAGAGGATGAAGGGTGCAGTGCAGTGAACGTGCTCTGGTGAAGTCAAAGCTCAGCTGGGGTTGCAGAAGCTGCTTGCAGAGCTCAGTGCACTTTAAGGTAGAGTAAGGAAGATAAGTAATACCTGAGTATTTTAAAGCTGGCTTGGATATGGGAGACTGCAGGGTAGACATCCCATACATAGCTCTTCTAGGCAAGAAGCCTGCCCTTTTTTTTGTGCTACAAGAGCACTGTAGGCACTTAACAATTATTAATAATAACTAATTAATAATGGTCCAAATCCTTGGCTGTGCTTGAGGACCTCAGAGGATAACTCATCTAAAGTTGTAGGAAAAGATGGCTCAAAACAATCTTAACCAAATCCTGGGCCAGCTTTGTGCCTTGACTTTGCTCCAGCAAAAGATAAAGCAGCAGAGTACAATTTGTTCTAAGACATTAGCAAGGGAGAGAGAAGGACATAATGAATACATTTTATTGGTAATGCACAAGAAGAATGCAGAGTGGTGGCAAATAAGACTATTAGGGAATAAGAGTATAAAATTAGATGGAAAGGAAGAGATGAGATTGGTCAATTCCACTGGTCCTAAATCAACATTTCATCTCAGAAACCACAAAAGTCAGCAGCTGAGTGGAGGCGAATGAAAGACTAGGGTCAAAACAACAATCATAATTTATCTGAGTGTCAGAAAAGCATTTTTAGACTAAGTACACAACACATCGATTTACACTTGATAGACAGTACTTACACAAAAAGAGACTTCAACCCTCCCTGAATAGCCTGCAGCACAATACAAATTCTTTTCATGGTAAACCTAGGGAGGAAAAACAATCCCTTTTTATACAAGGAATTTTCACTTAAGTATTTGAGTCTACTGGGAACAGCCTGAAAGACACATGCCATACTCCCCACTCACATCTCCAGAGGCTGGTGGTTTGATGTGCTGATGCTATTTGATAGTGTGGGGGGCACTTTTAGGAACCTTGGTGGAAAGAAGCACAGCAGAAAGCTTCAGCTGCTGTTTTCATTCCTCTTTGGAGGTGCCTGATGGAAGATCTAGGAGTTGTTTACTTGCACAACAAGGAGCAGGGTGCGCTGGTAGGAACACCAAGTTTCACCTTTGGGAGTCAAAGGACTGTGTTTGATAGCAAAAGATTTGCTTCCTTTGCTGGTGATGTTGTTTTTGCCTTTTTTTACAACAGAATAAAAATATTATTCCTTTAAGAAAAGACCTTCTTGGCTATTGTTGTTGTTATCTGCTGAGTCATGCCATAATTGTTTATTTTAGCATTCCTAGAGAATTTTAGAGATAGTTTGCTCCCCCTTCCCCAGAAGGCAGTTAGGAAAAACTGTGTAATTTCATAAATAAAATAAAACTAAGGAGTTTTTAGTTGCAAGCATTTCCTTTAATGGTCTGCTGTGCAACAGTTCAGCAGTCGGCTGACTCACGGCAACCTGAAATTGAAAATGACTTGGGGTTGAGGGAAAGCAAGAAGAGGACAGGAAGAATTATACTAGCCAGTATACTTTAACTATCTATATAATAGTTGGATCTTCATTTTGTTCAACTGACCATGACCTCACAGAATTGGTTCAGGCTCTGTGTCTGGTCCAGAGCAAAAGATGTATTTATAAATTAGATTAACATAATCACTGATGAGAAAAATATATTCAATTACTTAGTTCACTTTTGTTTTGATAATCTTCAATGCTACCAGAAGCACACTGTCAGAGCTATTTTCTTTTAGTTCACCATTTTTGGAAAGCCCTTCACTATCTCTGGAGAGAAAGCTCATGCTTTGTTGTTGCAACTCTCTCACTTCTACTATATAGCAAATTGTGTTTTCTTTCTATACTAGTTCTGTAGAAAATAATCCAAACAGGTGAAATAAAGTATCTTTTCTTATGTATTCAAAAACCAAACTCTGGATGTATTAAGCAACAAGAACAATAACCCTCAAAAAGCCAAAACCACCAGAAAAAAAACCACTTTCCCCTGTTCCAGAAACTTCTTTGACTGTATCCTGCATGATGTTATTTACAGTCATTGAAGGAGGCCAAAGTAATTTTGCATATGAGCTGCTGTCCTGGGACACTGACTTTTGTAAGACATATGAAGATCTCAGCTACTTTTTCCTTTCTGAAGAAACAAAGGCTGGAAAGTAGGCGATTGTTTCAGAGAAGACAGGGGAAATCTCACTGTGAGAGGAAGAATTAGTCTGCTTTTTGAAGCTTCTGGATTCCCTGAATGTCTCCAGAACATTAGGACATCATGCATCCTCCTCATGACCCTGTGTCAAGGGTGATCCATACACATGATGAGATGGGATGGGATCTGCTGGGTTTACTCAGGAGCAGCCTGCCAAGCCTCTTGCATTTGGCTGATATGAAACAGGAGCACATCTTCTCCTGTTTTATGCCTGGGTGAGCCATTTCTGTGGCCATCAGAAAGCCTCCATTAGTCAGGTTGTTAGGAGAGCAGGCGCACCGTACTGCTCAGCCTGAGCTGGCTTAGCTTTTCAGAGCCCCTGAATTCCAGTCCTAACTTGCAGCTGAGCAGCAGAAAATGCAGGAGGGAAGAATGCAAAGTGGTTTTGGGGTATTCTGAGCTGCTTGGATCCAGAGGAAGAAGGGCATGAACACAACCCTTGGACACTGAGTGGAAGAACCATTACGTGGGTTGTCACGGACCTCGGGTTATTGGCGTGACAGCACCAGCCAAGAAGGCTTTGTGCCACTTTGGTTTGGTCACTGCCAGAAGGAGGGAGAGCAGTGGGAGAGGGTGCAGAGGGCACTGACACCCATGCTGTGCCAGTGGAGGATCCTGTCAGCGAGAGAGGTGACAGCAGGGTCGCACCAAGTGACTTGGACACGGGACACACCGAGCAATTACGGCTTGGGAGCACACGGTCTGCTGCGAGAGCAGGCAGATTTCTCAATGCATAATTCAGGACCATAAACATGTACATGACACTCGCTCCTTCTTCTGCCAGACTACTTTCATTTCTTGACAATAACCTCACTAAATTGACCTGGAAAGAAAGAGGCATTCAACGTTTATAATTTGATTTCTGCCCTATATAATTTTGGCTCCTCTCCTTCTCATGTAGCTGCTAATATGAGTTACTGCAGATTTAGTATTTTGTTACAGATTAATTCAATGGGATTTTTGACTAAGCTAGCGTCCAAAATGACTTTGCACTTGGTGACATCTGCGATGCCAGCATGCAAAATGATTCTTCTGGCATCTTTACAAATTCTATTGTTCCACTGAGTAGGTCTTGAGAAATCCAGCTATGACCATATCTGATTTGGCTAAGAACACCTAGTAATATAACACAAATAGCGATAATAGTTATTTTGCAGGAGTAAAAGCTTCTGGCTATTTTCATTGCCTCTCAGGCAGACCCGGAGCCCAGGCATACTTTCAGTGGTTTTTATATACCTGTCACAGTCAAAATTCTTTTAGGTTTGACTAATAAGACCAGACAGTTGCATCAGGACAGACACATTACGATGCTGATTTTTTTCTGTTGTAGAACAACTGGTGTCTTTGAACAAAATCCTCCTTCTGACTGTCTCTGCCATCCTTTCTTCTCATGTACCTGCTGAAGCCCATTAGACATACATCTTAGATGTATCTATATAGATACAGATTTTAACATTTCTGCTTGGCCACCTTCAAGAGACTTTTCACTGCCAGAATGGCTTTCTTTCCAAACCTTTTATTTGGAGGATGTTCTGGTGGTAGGAAGCCCAGATCTTAGAAAATTCATTATGCCTTAAGAACTGAGATCCACTGCCAGTCATTAGAGTCCTCAGCATTTGTTGAAAGCAATTAAGGTAATTTTATTTATCAGATTCAATTGTGTCCCTTTTTCAGACTGTCTTTACATTGTTGACAAAGGTACACAATTTTTAAGATCACAATGTCGCTTTTCTTCTGATTACTCATCTGCATTTTGTGATTCACCTCTACTGCAACATTTTCATTGACATCATCCCTTTGCCAGTAAAAACATGTTTTCTTACTAAACTATTCTTCATTAGCTTCAGTTTCAGAGCCTGTCCTTGTTCCCAAGTTAGTGTTTTCTAACAATTGGCCATTTTTTTCCTCATTGATTAGTTCATCTCTTACTGTGCTACTGACACCATTAATTGACAGAGAGGGATTCTGCCTCACTGATCAAGGAAGAGGGGGTGCCAAATAGCTGAGATTCACGGTAAAATCCCCTTACATGAGTGGAACCTACATCAGAAATACACATATATTATTTTAATTCTTTTTTTTTTTTTTATATCTAGAAGACTAGACACTTATAAAGAAGATGTTTGTTTCTTGTGTATATGTTTACTACTAGACCCTAGAAAGCCCTGGTATTCATTAGGGAAAAATGAAATTGGAGGTGCAAAAGCCCCAAGATGGCTTAACGGCATGGGGAATTGCAAAGACACTTTGCTCATCACTTCTTTTAACCGAGACGAAAGAGGACGGGCATTCACTCGCTAGTTGACAGCAAGGAGCTGGGTTAAAGTTACTTGCACAGCGCGCTGGGTCCGCTGCGGGTACCGACAGCGGAACACAGGTCCGCATTTAGGGCAGGCGCGGGGCTACCGAAACATGCAGAAATAACATTCCTGCAGCATTCCTGAGAAAGGCTTAGGCCACCGGCTTCGCGGGGCACCGAGGGGCCGCTGCCCGCAGGTACCGGCCGAACTCGGGCAGGGCGGCTCCGTGCTCCCTCCCGCACCGGCACCGCCGCACCGGGCAGCGACTGCGGGCCGGAGCGAGCCCGGCGCGGTCAGCGGGCGGGTGGAGCTGTTCACACGCCGGGACGCGGCTCTCCGGGAGCCCATCCCGCCCCTCCGCTCCGGGCCGACTCCCGAGGCCGCCGGGGAAGACGCTGCCGCGGGCGGTTCTCCCGAGGAGCCGCTGCCGCCGCCTCACCTGCGGCCGGCCCGTCCCTCCACCCCCGCCACCCCGCGCCGGGGCCGCCGAGCCCCAGCGAGCCGCCCGGGCACAGCGCGGCGGTGGGCGCGGCCTCCTCCGCCGCCCGCCCCTTCCTCCCTCCCTCTCTCTTTCCTCCCGCCCGCCGCCGCTCCCGCACCCCCGGCCGCCGCCGCTCCCGCGGCCCCGCCGGTGTCTCCGGCCGCCCCCGCCCGCCCGTTCTCGGTCTCCTCCTCCTCCTTTCCCCCCGCCCTTCCCGCGCGGTGGTTCGCTCCTCCCCGCCCCTTTCCCCCACCTCTCCCGTCCCCTCCCACCCCCGGCTCCCCGCGGTGGTCTGGCCCGGCCCGGCGGCGGAGGGAGCGGCGGAGCGGGCGGGCGGGCGGCGCTGCCGGGCGGGGGTCTCGCTCTGCGGGGGTCTCGCTCTGCGGGGACGCGGCGAGCGGCGGAGCGGGGCGGGGGAGGCAGCGCAGCAGGGAGCGAGGCAGCGGGAGCGGCTCCCCGACCGCGGGCAGCACCATGAGGTGAGCGGCCGGCTCCGGAGCGGGCGGCGGGCGCGGGGTGGGGGGCGATGCTCCGCGCCCCCCGGCTCGGACGGCGCACGGCCGGGAACGGGAACGGCAGTGGGAGCCGGGGGGATCGGCCGGCGGCGGGGGAGGGAGCCGGGCCGAGGGGAGCCCCGCGGTGGGGGAAGGGCCCATTGTTAGTGGCGGCGGGGGAAGGGCGGCCCGCCGGCCCCGTCCCCCCGCGGCAGCGGCGGCGAAGTTGCGGTCGGGGGGCGGCGGCGGGGCCCGAGTCCGGGGCGGGGGGCGGCCCCGCTGCGGCGCCTCCCCCGGGCCGGGCACGGCGTGAGCCCCGGGCGCCCGGCTCCTTTCTTTCTCTGCCGGTGGTGATTTTTTTTTTTTTTTCTCCCCCTTTCCCTCCGCCTTAGCCGGCGCGTGTTGCATTGCAGCAGCAGCTGGGCTTTTCCCTCGGTAATCAATAAAGAGGCGCCGGGGGGAAGCGGGGAGGGGGATCCCCCTCTCGGCAGCCGGGGAAGTGTCGCGTTCGGAGGTTCGCGATGTAAACACAGAGGTGGCCGCGGCTGGGGGCGGCAGGCAGGGAGGTGGGTGCCTGCCGCCTTCCCGCCGGGAACTCCCGCTCCCCGCCGGCTCATTCATTCGAAGGCGATTTTCTGCCTCCCCTTCCCCCCCGCCGTCCTCCCCCCTGCTCGCTTTTAGCGCCTGTTCTGTTTCCATAATCTCCTCTCTGGATTGGTGCAGGACCCGGTGGGAAATGCGGCTCGGTGGCCGGGCGAGCGCTGGTCCGGCTGCCCGGGGACGCCGCCGTGCTCCCTGTAGGCCTGCCCCTCTCTCAGACAGCTGGGGAAACGAGTTACTCGTGCCTTCCCCCTTTTTTTTTTTTTTCCTTTCGCCTGGAAGTTATTGTCTGCCTTGCAGTTGGATATGAACGTTCTTTGTCTTAAAGACACGACTGTGTAAGGTCCTTGGGAGAAGGGGTCCGGCAAGGTTTGCGTGGTCGAAGTCGGCAAATTCCTCTGCTGCGTAAAACTGACGAGCCATTAGAATTCCCTGCCGATTGCAGGAAAATCCTAATAAAATTTTTTGTGCTGCGAGGATTCCCTCTTTCAGTGCACCTTCAGTGGAAAGGGTATCCTTGCAGCGGGAAGCATGGGAACAATCTCCCTGCTGTTTTGTTTAGAATTGTGTTCCTGTATTTCCCTCTAGTTTTCTTTGTTAACTGTACGTATTTATGTCCCTTGTTATTTTAGGCTTTGTTTTGTCTTGTGATAATTTATTTTCAGTTATTCGTGTTGCTCATGTAGAAGTCAGATATCCTGCAAACGAAAAGTTACAGCTTGGGAAAACCTACAAGTTCGTATCCAGATCCTTTAAGCAGAGGTGTTCTTTTTAATTATCTTGACAGCCTTCAGCAGAATGAATGCTGCTAATCGAGCAAGGCTTGGCAGAAATACCTTGGGAAGCCCCATGGAAGTTTGGGTTTCGTGCTGGCGAAAGGTTCTTTAGTTGTGAGGGTGATGCTGAGTGAGGAGAGCTAGAGCAGCAAGGCTGCTCCCTGTGTAACTGTATGTGTGCTAGGACTTGTGCCAGCTTGGAGGGAGCACAAGTATTTCTCTCAACCAGCACAACAGGAAAGCGTCTAGGTTGAACCTACCCTTAGGTTGCTTATTTAGGTGTTTGAATAGCTGACTCGCAGCAGTGAGTAAATGTAGGTAAATGAATATATTACCGGCCTTGGAGCTTTCTGCCCTGCCTGGAGAGCTGCAGGCTGCTCAGGGGGAGATGCAGTTGTGATTTGGAGGGTTGCTCTGATGAGTGGTCATGGGGTGTTTCAGAGGAAAGTGACTTCCAGAACGCTTGGTTCCAGCCCTCTGGAAAAAAAAAAACAAGCTGTACCAATTAAACTACACAGGCTAAAAAAATGATGTGGTTTAAGAAGTATTTTCTCTCTATAGAGGCACTATTAAACTCACTCAGTTTTGTTTAATTGGTCCGACTCCAGTACAATGGCAAGCTTTCACTGCACTGCTCTCTCTTTGGGCTTGTTTAGACTATGGTTGATGGTATATTCCTGAAACATGTTTAAACAATATCTTCATGCTGTATATTGTTCGGGCAATGACTTTTAATGTGCATTTGCTGGTCAAGGCAAGGTCTGATGGGTGAGGAGTGACAGGGTGAGATGGGACAAACAACCAGCATTTCACATACAGCTCCTGTGTTTGCAGATGCTGTTAATTCTTAGCAGTTCATACTAAAAATATACTTTTGGCACAATATTGATGGTCTCGTGGAATGAGTAAACTGCATTCTGTCGTTGCTGTCGGGCAGGTAAGTGTGCAGTTGGTGCTCCAAAGAATAAAAAAAATGAATAGATGAATTGGGGCAGGGTGGGGTGAGAACCACCCTCACTTTTTCTCTCCCATAGTTTGGCTGTTCCTCAGCCATCATGAGCCCGAACTAATTCTGATGATTTTGTGTTAAGATCTTGTCTGGGTGTTTAGCTGGTCAGTTAACAAAGAGGAAACTGATTTCCCTTCCGTCAGAGAATACTAAACATCGTTGTGAAGAGCATCTTTGAACGTTCAAATAATCAGCAGCTCTGTAAGACACAAACACCGACACTACACAGGAATTAATTCTTGCAGAAGTCTGCTTTGTATTCAAATTGAAATGATATGCTATTTGAATAACATCTGTTAGGGGTTTTAGGTTGCAGAGAAACCCTGAATATTAAATATCCCAGTGAAATGGTCTGGCCTAAGTATGAAGTTACTTGGTGGAGGAGCCAGCTTGAATAGAGCTGTATCTGTGTCTCCTGCCCTAGGTGAACAGCTGATTCCCAGGGACACCTGTTGCTCTCTTTGTGCTCTGCTCAGCTGACAGAAGTGCTGCCCCTAATCCACTTTCCTGAGAGCACCTATAATGTAACAGGTACCAGGAATGGGCATATTCAGTGAAGTTTCCATTCACCAGCTGACTGGAAGGTGGTGAAGATGCAGGGAACAGCAGAGTTTGGTGCCTCTGTTCTAGTAAAAGCATGACTTCCCATCCTGTTTGTACAAGAAGAACGTGTGTGAACAGACTTTTATTGTAGCATATGTTGAAGCCTGTGTTACAGAAGCTGGTAAACACAACTCTGCTGCTAGAGCTGGGATTCTGCCGTGAAAGTTAACTGAATTACCTTCTTTTTTTTTTTTTTTTTTTTTTTGCATATCAGGCTCATTTTGAGTGTTAACTCCAATAAAAACAAATGAGCTTTACGAGATACTGACTTTTTAAAAATCACACTGTACAGCCTTCTCTTGGGATTACTACATCCATTTCTTTGTGTGGGAAAGAATTGTTTTTCATTAGTGTGCTGGTCAGAAAGCAGGCTGCTTAGTCGGGTTTCATTACCCAAGTTCCCAAAAACAGGGAAAGAAACAGCATTTTTAAGAAATTTTGAATTTGAGTATTTCCATAATACTTTGTGTTTATGATGGGCTACTATGCATATCATATGTATGTGAATTTCATTCCAATTTTAGATAGGGCAAACATCTAAATTACTATAGATTTTGCCTTTTCTGAAAAGTCATGTTGTATTCTTGCTTGTGTTTTCAAGCTAAAAAGGTAGCTAAATTTGTGGTCTCTTAAGCCACGCTGAAATTTCCATTTACTTACAAACAGCAGGTTTTCTTCTCAAATATATTGCTACAGAATGCACTTCACGTTATCATTTAAAAGTCAGCATTTTTTATGCCTGGGTTGGTAAGCCTTCATTGTATTTAAGTGTTGTGCTAAGAAAACTAATCCCATACTCAGTGTTTGCTGAGTGCAAGCCCACAGCACAAGTAACAAAACATGCACCTCCATTAGGGCTAGGAGTGCTTGGAGGAGCCCACACACATTTCCTGGGGTTTCCAGGAAAGTGGGTACACAGGAGCATTATTAGGGACAATGGTACAGTTCAGTCTGCTGCAGTAACTGCAGTTATTTAAGGTGGTGAAACAGCACAGCAGCAAGGCCATCAATTTGATGGTGACATTAAGTTATTCTTGGATACGTAAGGTAACTCGTTGGAATTGTGCCTTTAGTTTTAATACTTGCCCGAATGGTGTATTTGAAATAGGAGGCTTAATTTAGTTGAGAAATATTTGACAAAATGTTGGAAGTGCAAGCAGGCAGTTAAATTAGACTGGATGTG
This sequence comes from Emberiza elegans, assembly GCA_024865655.1. Taxonomy (NCBI): domain Eukaryota; kingdom Metazoa; phylum Chordata; class Aves; order Passeriformes; family Fringillidae; genus Emberiza; species Emberiza elegans. The sequence continues at coordinate 2,214,884 of JALJVW010000184.1, read as the reverse complement.
CATAACTGCAAGCAATACAGTTCCTAAAATTGCTTGTATCTCAAGAGAAAAATTGGTGATGTGGGCAGGGTTTTTTTTTTTTTTTTCAGGTGGATACAAAAATTCAGGTTACTTTCCTTGTTCTTGAGTATACTAACAGATGGACTGAGTCATCTGTCTGATAGAAGTGTGGTCTTTAGCTTGCACTTTATTTGTGACAGTTGCAAGTAATTTTTGGACAGGCTGTTTCTGCCCACCTGATATGGGATCTGACAGCTGTTTTGCCCCCAAGGCCTCTGGATAGTTTAGTGAATTATTTTGATAGTAAAAGTATAAATCGTTAAAAATTTGCCCTGTGAATGGAGAGTGCAGGAATGAGAATCCAATTTTTTTAGACAAAGCTATTTATGACCATCTTAGCAATTATGTTGTCAGCCTCTAAAAATTAGAAACAGTCTGGGAGTGTGTATAATTCAGGAATGCTCTCTGGAAGGGCATGTACAAGTTTTTTCTTGACTCTGGTTCGGGGTTTCATGTTTGCTCTTGGAGGTCAGAAAACAAGAGCGAGTCAGTTGGCATCCTGCTTCAGGCCACTCCAGCCTAAAAGCCTTTTTTCTCCACTTCCATAAAAAGCAGAAACATTTTTCTCCCAGCACCTGTTTCAGTGGATGCTTTGCCCTAAGTGACGTCTCTGGGCTCTGCCTCGGGCATGTGATTGGAAATACTTTGTAATGGGGGCTGCTCCTCGCCATGCCAGGGCAGCTCGTGTGGAACTATTATAGAAGCAGGTTATTGAACCACTGGATAGAGTCATTTGCTCTCATTACTAGAGAGAGCAAATGTATTTTGTGAAACAGATATTATTCCCTTCTTTGATTTGACCTTTCATCTAGAATTGCTTTTGACAGTTCATGCCTGCTTCCACTCAGCAGTGGAGAAATCCATGTGCCAGCTCTTTAAACATCCAGGCATGTTTAGGTTTTAAGAGTGCTGTAGCGGTGAGAGAGAGCAGAAGATACGTGCTTTTTTGTGTGCAATTAATAAAAAATTGATTTCTAGTCACAGCTCAAATTAAATGTAGCAGAGACTGAAGTCACATCAGCCTTGCTGAACTGTCAGCTGTGTTATTTGGTGGTGCCTCGCTCTCCCACCCCACCTTGCCCTGCCAGTCCTTGGGAATTCGATACAACTGCTTTGTGCTCTTGGGCTCTTAGAATCTCCCTCCCTTGGGATTAATGTGGGACTGAAGCTGCTCTTGTACCTGCCTGTATTTAAACCTGCAGGTGAGGAGCCACTGTTGTGTCCCTGCTGTGCCTCTCCTGCCCGAACTTCCCATGGGTTCTCACAAACCTGGAGGACATAGTTTGTATGGAGCTTTTTTGGCTGGATAATATACAGAAACTTTTTCCCCTTTTAGAAATAGCTGCACCACCTTATTTTACCTTTCAAATTTTCTAATATGAGAAATAAAAACATCTATCTAAGTAATTGAGTCTGATTTGAAAATGCTCTGTAGCAATACTGGTTATGGAGGAAAATGTTGAATTTTACTTGAAATACTCCTAATAAATTGTCCTTCTAATTGCCAAACCTTTTCCCTGCTATCATGTATTGCAAGTCTCCTTCACTGCAGCTGTTTCATGATAAATGTTAAAAGACTTCAGAAGAGAATGGGGATGTTGTGCTTGCCAGGCTGTGATGGTGTTACGTGCTGCTCCTGGTGTTACGGCTCTGTCCAGGAGCTTTTGGAGCTGCTGCTGGGGAGGTGATGTGACATCTCTCTGGGGCTCCTGCCCGAATGCTGGTGACAGCCTGGTGGAGAACAGGGGACTGTTCGTGGCATGTGGGATGATGTGTCAGTCCGTTTTGGATCAGCCTTTCCAGCTGAACTGCTTGTAACAAGCACATGTTTTGGGATTCAATGCACAAGTTAACGTGAGGAATTGAAGTACAGCTCTCTTGTCTCTGTGAGTAATCTTTAGGCAAGGCTCGTTAAAAGAAAACACCATCAATATTCAGGCAAAAGAAATAATCTGCCCTTAGTTTCGCATATTGAAAATTCTCCAGGCAAAGCTGTTATATGTAAAAGAAGGATAGTAAAACCAGTTTCAGTTTAGTCAAAAACTGGTCTGCTTCTTTGCTAGGTGTGTGAGTTGGTGTTGTGTGTTTTTATTTTTTTTATTATTATGGTAAAGAAAGGTGCTGACAGCAGGTGAAGTAGGGGAGAAAGAAGTGGAAACTGATTGCACTCCAGAGGGTGATACAGAAATGCTACTTTGCTGGACTGGTGTGCTGCCAGAAATAACTCCAGTGTGCAGCACAAATGCAATTGGAAGGGTTTTGTTTGAAATTGTTCTTCATTGTCTTTTCTTCACAAATTTGAAATTTCTGTTTCCTGAACTGGATTACAAAATAATCTATGCTTGCTGCAAATTCCACACAGAAGGTAAGGCAAGGTTGTTGTTTGCTGAGGTATACTTGGTACCTAGTTCAGAACAGAACTCTTAAAACCTGGAGTTAAGCAGAATGGCAAAAGAGCAAGAGTAATCATTGATGTTGCTGAGGCCTATATTATACATTAGTTGCAGTTTTATAGCAACTAAAGAAAGATTTAAATTTTCTTTTTAGAGGAAATAAATTTCTATGTATGTCCTTAAAGCATTTTCATACAATGTAGTTTACCTGAGTGTTGTCAGTTTATTGCTGGTTGCCATACAGTGAAAGCAGCTTTTAAACTGAAATGCTTTGAAGAGCATATAGTTTAGGTAGAGTTTTATTGTGGTCCCATCTGGCTCCTGGTGAACACTTTTCTATTCCAGTTGTGTGGACCAATATGTCTTTGTAAGTGGTCATGTCTGCTAGAACTTTATATTTTGTGGAGATTTCCATTAAGTTGCATTTTTTTTCCTGTCGTATGGACTGAAAATGGAAGTACTGAATGGAAAGATGATTTAAGACTGTTGTAGTTTGTGTATTTCCAACAAAACTTTCAATACTGCTGCATTAGTGGTATTTTTACTGGCACTGGTGGAAAGAGGTGGTTGGTAGTTTTAGGTTCCTTTCAGCTTTCTGGTTGGCTTTGCAAATGTGACTTAAGCATATGCTCTGAGTAAATCTGGGCATTGAACCTGGCAGTATTGCTGCCTAAAATCACTAGTTCTTCCAATAACTCATGTTGAATATGTGGCTTTTTTCAGGCTCCAAGCTCCCAGCTCCAGATGAGCAAGAATTTTCCTTTTCTAGCTAGTATATGTTTTTCATGTCAATAATGCATTACAATGAACCCTATACACTGCTACTCATTTTGAAAACTTTTCTCCCTGTATTTTCCTGTTCTATAAAAATCTCATTGCCCTTTGCTTTCTTTTAAAAGCTTCTATAAAAGAGTCTTCTATAAACAGTGCATAGTGATGTGTACACCTTTTATTATATCTCCTGTGTTGAACTCCTTGTTGGTATTTGAGGAGAATGTATGATCCATTTGGCAAGCCCTAGTCCATTAAACAATGCTGGCTCTTCTTTAAGAGTACCCAGACTAAGTTTAATAAAACTGATTTTTTTAATATTGTTGGATTTATATTTAAAACTGAAGCAGTGACGCTTCCTAGAAAACCTGTATTGTGTTCTTGAATGCATTTGCAAAGCCTGTTTTTAGAAATCTGCAATTCGCTACTGTGCATGATGGTAAATGAACTTCACAACTTCAGAATAAACATAGTTACCTATTGTCTGAAATAGATGGTGTGGCCAGACTGACCAAACAGTGAAACCTGATCCAAATGAGCCTAATTTTGGCAGAGATAATGATTCAGAATAGTGAATGACAGCACTAGGAAAATGAACAGTATTGAAAGTTACCATTTGTGTATATAAGTTTAATCACTGAATGTGCTACTTAAGAATGGGTATGGTTTGGTTTTCCTTATGTACTACTCTAGCAGAAATACTGACTTATTTAAAAAAAATATGTTTAGAGGTACTTTTTTCCTACTTGAGAATACTTCTGCTTTGATAGAAATCTCTAAGTATGGTCAGAGATTGTATTATATTTTAATTTATTGTTACACACCAATCTAGTTAGTTGAATCCCATTGGTATGAGTAGATCAGGACCATGGTGCAGGATGTATGTATATGAAATAAACATGTCTGATGTATGTATATGAAATAAACATGTCTGATGTATGTATATGAAATAAACATGTTTGGAGCACAGGACTTCTTTCCAGTCAATATGAACAGTCTGCTCTGGAGTCAGTAGTTCTGTCCCTAGTCTCTGGTAGTCAGTGCTTTTTCCCCTTGGTTAGAGCCTGCTGTTCCAGGGCTGAAGGAAGACTGAATTTTCCAGCTCAGTGTTGTTCTCACCAAGGGAAGGCTGAGGAGAGAGGTCCATTTTGGAAAACTGGCAGGGAACCTGTGTCTAATCATGAGCAGGAGGATGAGGAGATGAATGTTTAGAGCATTTGAGTAATTCAAGTGTTTGAACTTAAGCACAAGTTGTTCATCTGTAGTTCAGCTGCTTCTTTGGTGTTATGTGTTTTGGAGAGTAATTGACAAAGAGGTTTTGTACCATTTCAGTGCTTTCCTTGGGTTTTTAGCTACTGAGAGGAAATGCAGTAGTGGCTTTTGGATGAAAATTTTTACTTTGGGATTGAGGAAGAAGACCAAAGTAGTAAACACATAAAAGAAGACAGTCAAATAGATTTTGCATCTTCAAGATCTCATGCTGCAATCTGAAGGGTTGTGGTGGAAATCATTGTTCCAGTTTCACAGTGTGGCGTGATGAGTCTGGTAGCCTTTGGTTTGGTGATCAGCTGTGTTAACTGCATCATACATGAATTATCCTCAGAATGATTTCTGCTGCACTTTGCATCTGACCTTGGATCTAATTGTGAGGTGAAGAAATCTGGACTGCTGCACTTAAGGATTTGATTTTGTATTCTGGCAGTATTTTTGAGTAGTCTGTTCATAAAGTTTGGAGGAATAGGGTGGCTTCAGGCTTTTTCTTTGGCATACTATAAAGGTGACTTTGAAACCAAAGGATATTCCTTTTATTTTGTGTACCTTTCTTAGTCACTGATAGAACAGGTCTGTGCTCCTGTAATTGTCACAGGAGCATAGCTTCCAACAATAGCTAAATCCACAAATGGATGGCATATGACAAACACAAAGGTTGCCTTGCAGGTTATGAATGCTGTTGCTGTAGCTGTGTTGCTCTAAATTTATGAACATGACAAAGGTTTTATAAGGAGAGGCAATATATTTTATTAGATCACCTGCTGCAGTGGTGGGGAACAGGACACGGGCAATTTCACACACCCAAAGGCTGAGTTCCTCAGAAAGTTGCTCAATTATTTGGAGACGTCATGGGGAGATTTTCTACTGTGTGGATTGTTGCAGATACAGGTGAATGTTACTGTGTGGTTTATTTTTTATAGGTAGCTCATAGTTTTGATGTCTGACCTCATAGCAATATTTGGTGTAATTCTTATTTCAGAGATTAAGGAATTGGATGCTTGAAAACAGGTTAGCAGCTGTAGGAGCTATTTAAATTGCAATTTGTTTTTGTATTACTCTACAAAGATGATGTCTGCATAAAGGAAGTGGAGATTGCATTGCAGAGAGCAATGTCAGAAAGGAAACCTGTGAGAATACTTTTCAAATGTCACTGTTTCCATCTAAAGCATCAAGATATATTTTCCTTTGAAGCATCTGACTACTGGAAACCATTGGGGGGAAAGGATGCTTGGAATGGCTTTTTTAAAGAGCACATGTCTGTTATTTCTGTGAAGACACAGTCTTGGTCACTGGTGTGACTTTTGTGTAGTAAATCTGTAGGATGCAGATGGAAGTGGATTGCATTGCAAGGCTTGCATCTTTAGACATGACTAATGCTTAATAACACTTAATAGTAGGATTTTATTTTTCCTGTTGAAACCCCCAGTTACCACAGGATAGAGGAGTGTAATGTTCAGCCAATTCTGAGTACTCTGGATATCTTGCCTTGAATTTCCATGCCTCCTTTTCTTAGGGCAGATGGATGCAAAGCAAGAGACCCCTCCTCTTGTAGTGCTCCCTGCCCCAACAATAAAAAGAAAACTCTTGATATGAAGACTGTTCATGTAATTTGTAAGGGATGCTTGCAGCTTGGGTGGTTTGTGTAGCACCAGTCTCAGCATTCACCAGATTTTGACTCCATGTATTTGAAATCTCACATTTTTCCATCTCAAATTGAACTAACCTCCTGGGCCTTGAGTGTGTCTGTGCTTGGGGTGGCTCTAGGGACGAGACTCACCCCACAGCCAAAATACTGAGCAGGTATTTTGGTTGTAACTCTCAGTCTTGTCTTGAAATGGGGAGGGTGTTTAAGAAAGAACTAGCAAAGAAATGAAAACCTGAGAGAGGATTCTCTCCAATTTGCTGCTGGGTATTTTAATATAATTTATGATGTATCAATGTATCAATTTCCCAGCCTCTTGAGTGACTGTAATTTTCTTGTTCTTTGGGGAACATGGGGAAATCTTGTGCAATTCTTACTGTCTTACAAAAAACTTCCCCATGAAAAGGCGCAGAATTTAAATGTGCATACATTGTTATGAAATCTGAAGATAAACTCCTTTATTTTCAAAGTAGTTTGGGTAGGTGCTAATATTTTATATTTTGTAAGACAAAACCAATCCCCCAAACAAAACAAAGCAAAACCACTTGGAAATAAAGCCATAGATTTTCTTTCAAAATTTGAGTGCTTAAATTTTTTTACATCGCATGACAGAAATATTGTAAAATGACAAAAGCATTTCATGCTTAAAAATGGAAGTTCTGTGCATCTAAGAACTTTTTATTGGTCATTATTAAAGAATTAAAATGTTGCTGGCCATATGCACTGCAGCAGGGAATTTTCTCTTGGCAGCACCCTACCCTCCAGCCACTTAAATGCACAAAATCATTTTAATATAGAACAGAGTAAATGCTGGAGATGGTGAACTGGTGACAGAGGTAATGTTTATGCTGTGGATGTTCTGTTTCTCAGGAAGACTGGGGTTAATTGTAGCTTGGCAAGTGGGGGGGGGAGGAAAAAAAAGTTCCATATTGTTTTTCTGCAGTAGATTCCTGTTGCTATGCAACAAACAGAATGTCACTTAGTACAGGATATATTAAATTGGTATTCCCAGCACATATCTGTGCCCGTTCATTTTATACTTTAGCAGGAGGGGATGGTTCTGGTTTCCTGTAGCACTGGAGTATGAAATGTGTATTGGAGCTGCTATTCTGGGGCTGCGGTGACGTCAGCGCGCTTGCAGAGCCGCTCTTTGTTTGCATGGATGGGACACCTGTGCAACACAATCAGGCTTCCAGGCAGACAAAAAAGGGCTCCTGGTTATCTTCCCCAAGGTGGGATGGCATTGCCAAGCAACATGTTAACACTTCAAAAGGGGGAAATTTGTTATATGGGGAAAAGATGATTGGGCTGTGAATTGTGAAGACCTTTATACGTGATGCAGATGGCATCATCTGAATCTTTAAACCAAAATATCTGGTTAATTTTTAATTATTAGATTTAATGTTAATATTTGAATATGTTAATACCTTCTCTGCCTACCTCCCCATTCCCTCCAGTGTTAAACCCAACCAGTCTCAGCATCTGAATTCTGCACATTTGCTTTCAGTGGATTCTGGAATAAATGTTTAGAGCGTGTTTGGGAAAATTACCCTCTGTGGCTCTGGAAGCAGTAATTAAGTAATGGACAAATGACAACATCTGGTAAGGCATTATTTTATAATCTAGTTAGTCTTCTGTAGTGGAAAACAAGGCAAAAGTAATATTTGAAATCTAGGAGGATGTTAATTTGATCTTTGCTTCAAAATCTGTCAAGCAGTATGGATGTCTGAAATAGAGAAACTGGAATGCTGAGGATTTGTAATACTGTGGTTTTGTAACATATGCATTGTGTCTCAGGCATGATGTTTATACTATGTAATCATCTTATTTTAGTCAGTTTTCTGATTTTTTGTGTGGGTTTTGAAGGACAATTCACAAAATCTAAGCTGAAATTAAGGTAGAGATTTAAATTAGCAGGTCAAATACTGCCACTTTCTTGCTCTTAGAACTGTCTAACATCTCTAAATCTGAAGCAGATTTGAAAGTAGCTTTTCTTTAAAAAATACTGTAGTAAATGTACTTATAATGTGTAGCTTCTTAATAAAGCAGAAACCAAAAGGAAGAATTGAAGTAAAGCTAGGAAAAGATTCAAAACACCTCTCAGTACTTTTCTCTTGCTTATTTTGCCAAAGGAGTGTCTCTAATCTATAAAGCATCATTGAGCAAGCAGCCTTTAGTAGCACAAATGCCTTTCTGGTAGTCTGATGCTTAATTCAGACCTCAGTGCCAGGGAGTTGTGTGCCTGTTCTCAAGCTGCCCCAATAAAAAACATTTGTGTATTTGTGTACACAAAGGGAACTTTTGCAACCTAAAAAAATTCTTGGGGCATTTGGTGAGATCAAACCTGAGCTCTGTCACAGAAATGATTTAAATACATGGATGGGGATGCTTGGGGCCTTTTTGCTTTGTGTTTTGGGAAGAGGGATCTCTGCTTCTGTTGCACAACTGTTTGATGAGAATAAAAAAACTGCTTGTGACTTTCAGTGCTGTGATGGCTTGTTTTAGTTCTATCTGTGAAAATAATATTTTGATCTGTAATTTTAATGAAATGAACTTATTTTAGCTTGTAGATGGAGAAATTGTGGAATATACCCAGGAAGGTGGGAAATTTGAGCTGAAAGTTTTAAGTGGTGTGCTGGTAGGGTGCTTAGGTAAATCCTAAAGGAACTCAGAGTAGAAAGTGGATGTTCTGGAAACACTCTGATTGCAGAAGAAAGAGCATTTAAAAGTTAATTTCAGGTGCTGTGCTGCTATAAATAGGGCTGTGACAAAACAGTCAGCTTTTCCTGTCCATCATCTTTCCCCCCAAATTGAAATTAAGTTGAGGGAAATCTTGTAGGTTTGATACCAGTGGTCCAAAGTTGTTTGGCTGTCGAAAAGAAATCAATGCAATCTTTGTGTATAAGTGAGCAGTGACACTACCCTGCTAGTTCTTGGTCATTGATTAATACCTGCATGCATACACCAGATGCAGAATTATCTCAGAAAGGATGTTGGAGCATGTGAGTGGTTTTATGCTGTTTTTTCCTCCCCTACAAAGAGCCTGGATTCTGGTTTGCAGATAGAAATAGATGGGGGTTTGAAGCCTGCTTTGTTTTGTTTGTTTGTTTTTTAGTTTGTCTTTCCCTGTTGCAGAGGTTGGAAAGTCTCTAATGAATGAGATTGGGAATTGCTTGAAGGTAAGATGATTTCATGGACTCAGTGTTTTCTGCAAGCACTGACTGCTTCTTATTTTTCAAAGAATTTCTGTCCTTTGGTGCTGCTTGAGAGTTGTCAGGGGTGTTCATTAGCTGTGTCCCAGCTTGTCTTTTTACTTACTAACTTAAGTCTGTGGGCCTGATCTGTCAAAACATTAAATTATTCAGCATCTACCTTAGTCCTTCAAAGCAGAGAGAATCTTAGATGGCCACTGAAGACAAAGGCTCCTAGATCATCTTGGATTAAATGAGCAATATCAGAAGACTGGGTGCACCAGCTGTTGTGCTTCAGCCCTCCCATGGAGGAAACAACTTCTTGTCTGTTCCTCTTTTACTTCCCAACTTTTGCTAATTTCTTAAAAAGAAGCTGTGCTCAAGTTTGAAGCTCTCAAATGCTATATTTTATGACACTGTGCTTAAACTGTGAATAACTTCTGAATTTGGTATTCAGAACAAGTTTTGATTAATGTGCAAAAAACGTCACTACACATTGAATAATGAAGAAACCTACTAGCTGTTCGTTTACTCCTCAGTTCATCTATCCAAAGTCAGAGGCAGTCTGAGAAAAGAGGTGGGAGGGGTGAGAGGAGTAAGTATGTAACTAAGACTTTTTAATGGTTTTACAACTGCAAGTCTCTCCTTCCTTCCTATATAAGCAACCAGAACTTTGCAGTGCTCTTAACTCCTGTACTTTTTTTAAACTTTGGAGTTTATTTTTAAACCAGAATCCAGTGTAATTTTTCATGTTCTTTAAAAATGGAAATAATAGGCCAAATATAATGTGCCACGATATTTGAAAGGCACGTAGATTTGGAACAGATTGTGTTGCCTAAAATCACTGTAACTCTTGGGAGTTCTTGTCCTGTTAGTAGAGTGTGCACATGAAGGAAACAAAGTGTGATCACAGCAAGGTGTGCTTGCCAGGAACCCAAACTCCAGGGATCTCTGCTCTCCTTGTACTGTGCTTAATCAGAATTGCTAACTTCAGCCAATTAGCATCCATCAATAGTTATCCATCAGCTTTGAAGACAGGACTGGAACACTTTGTTCACTGCCCTAGTGCTTTGTGTGGGTTAGACCTGGTGGCTTTCTCTGAAGGTGCTTTGGATTGGACTGAGTTGATTTCCCCTTTGCCACACAGATAAAAGATGGGTGATGTTCACCTGACTGGGGCAGTCCACTCCAGTGACTCCTTTTGGATAACTGGAAGTGCACAATAAATGATGAGATGGGTCACTTTTGTGAGTTTTGGCTACATGGCAGATGTAGGCCTGGTTATTTAAGAAGGAGGTGTTGTGGACAGCAGCAAGGAACAGCTTTTCAAAATAACTATACACGTTTTCTGCCTAAATCTTTGGAGGATCCAGAGGAGAATGATGCCAGAGACCATCCAGGCAGACAGATTTTCCTGCAGGCTCTGGTCTGTAGGTTGCAGTTTGGGCGTCTTATTTTAAATGTATCTTTAATCTGAGATGGTATCACCTCTATTGTGAAACTTTTCCCCGTTCTGAATTATCCTTGGAGGTTTTCTCTCACTACATTATTTAAATCTTCCTTCTGTGTATTAATGCTTCCATACTCACTAACCATGGATAGTACAGACCAGCTTATTCTCTGTGAAGCTACTCTAGTGTATGGGAGGCTTTGTGTTTCTCCTGAGTCTTCTGAAGATTGAGCTCACCAGTTTCATTAATTTCTCATTGTGGTCTTTTTTTAAGACCTCCTGCCAGTTGTTGCTCTCCATTTGGTCCCCCTCATTTGGAAGCCAAGGCTGATTGTTGTCCAGTCTGTCACATCCTGATTTGCATCTGTTCACTGGCATGTATCTAAACATAGACCTGAACTTGTTTTTTCTGTCCCTCTTCCAGTATGCCAGTATTAGTCAGAATTCTTACCCTGCTTGCATCTTCTTCTGGGCTCCTGTCCTCTCTGATAGCAAGAATACTCCTCCATCTCTTCATTATTCTGCTGCAGAACAGGCATTGCAAAGCTGCACTTGATATATTTTCTCTGAGTGTAGCATCTGGTGTCTGAATAAGGTTTTCAGATCTCCTTTCTGTTCTCCTTACAGTAATTTTGTGTATAAATCTCTTACAAAAATGCCCTATGAATGCTGTCAAGAATGAAGTCATTTGACAGCATCTCTGCCCTCTGTGGTAATTCATGTAGAACTCCAGAACAATTGGAGGAAATTCAACTTATTTGACATCATCAGTTCATAAGTGGCATTGAAGATGCAATTGTTACCTTTTAGCAGGTTTTTTCTAATAGTTGGTGCTGGTGTTTTTTTTTGTGATTGAAGTTCAACACAGGCTCTTCATGGACATGCCAGCCTGCTTCCTTCCCCACCCAAAACCTCACATCTGCTCAGGATGCAGCACTGGGCCATGGGTTCTGCAAACATGATTGACATCCCTCCACGGGCTGAGCTTCTGAGCACCAGCTGAAATGTAGTAGTTTCCTGGAAAATGTTGCTGAATTTCACAGCTTGGAGCTGTATCTGTTCAGTGCAAGCCAAACAACTGCAGCCTCCTGAAAACTGAGGCTTGTAGCTGTGACATTGAGGTTTTTCTCATGGGGAGAAGGTACATAGTAAATGCAGACACAAAATACACAAAAAAAGTCATCAGTCATGCTTGCAGCTTGCAAATTTTTGCACAGTTGAGAAGATGAGCTTTGTGAAGAGCAGTGTGGAGCAATCTGTTGCTGGTATCACTGACAGTACTGCAGGGAAAAGACTGGAGCAGAAAGAATGAGAGTGGTGTGAGCTCCCCTGGTAATGCTCCTTTGTGAAGGATTCCCCTCTTGGGATCCAAGCAGGGTGGACCAGTTTTTGGGGTAGAATTTTGGGCTACAACCTGCTGATGGTAGCCTGACAGAGGGGAGGAGGTTGGTTTTGCAGGAATAACCCTCTTTTTACCTTAAACTCTTCTTGCTGTAGTTACACAACTGCACTGTGCTTCAGATTTCATTCCCTTACTGTGGTGCCGGTGTGTTGCAGGCATCTGATTAAAATCCTTTCAGTCTGGCCCAGGCTGTTGTTTGCTGCTGTAGGTTATAGCAGAATCTTAAATTTGCTCTCCACTGAATCTTAAATTTGCTCTGACTTTCAGCAGAAATTCCATGTTTTCATCAGAATGAGGCATATTGTCATAAAATGAATCTGCATAGTTTAGAAACCTTTAAGGAAGTTTAATGCATGAGAGAGTGTTTTGTGATTTATAGTATGTCCTTCTACAGTATAAAGTTGATAATTATAATCATTTTTTAAAACAAAATGTTTTACTTGAAAGTGCATCTCTGCTTGAAGAATCTTTGTAGCATGAGAGATAATTTTGCTGAGATGTAATTAGCAGCGCTCCTGGCTTCTGCACCTAGCAGAAATACTAGTTGAAGAGACAGGTGGTTTTATCTCCTTTGTACACAGCTTATTTGTGTTTCATAATTGTCTGAAAGTGTTGGAAGTACTGCTAGACTGGGTCATCAAATACTAATTTTCTGTGTAGCTACTTGGTACACTTAGGGGATAAGCTTTTAAACTGGTAATCACGGATTATTTACTTCTATTTGAAGCTATTTGAATTTTTATTAAAAACAGACAGTATCAGCACTCGTGTCTGCAAAACAGCTTGAAAATGTGAAAACCGTTGCATTTTACTTTCTTTTTGTGTTGCAACAAGCTGCTATTTGTAGTTATGGTCTTTCCATGGAATTCCTTTCATCTCCTGTACACTGCTGAGTATCTTCAGGCTTAAGTGAGTAACTTCAGGCTGGTTGTCTCCCTATTGGATGTTAGGTTTAAAAAGCTTCATAGACAGGATGGAAAAAGAGATCAGAAGAGGAGTGGCAATGGGGAGAATGCCCATCTTTTTATCCAGCAAATTCCATGTACAGAGAGAGCTTAAGTTACTGTTCTAAGTAAAATCCAGAGGTGTGAGGTAAGTACCCATTTTTCCTATCAGGATTATCACATGCCTTCCAAAAACAAGCACTGCCTTTTGCTCCCATCTTAACCAGTGGGGCCAGCAAAGGCACAAGTGAAAACCTGAAATAGATGCTTGCATTTTAAACCTCTCTCAGTGGTATTCTTAATGAAACAAATGTTCATTTGGCAGCGAGTGTCTTTCTGTCAGCTTCCTGCCAAGGATGCTTTCCAGGTGATTACTGTAGGCTTACAGATACCTGGTGATGGGATGAGCAGGAGAGCAGCCTCATCTTTATAGCCCAGCAGTTGGGGAGCTGCTACCAAAAAATGTAATAGGATGAAGAGGACTTGATTTGTAATGGTGTTTTACAAGCTTGGTGTAAGGCATTCTGCCATCCTCCTTGTTTTCTGTGGTTTTACCAATAACTTAGCTCAAGGTTTTGGAATTTAATTATGCTTGGTCAAAATAAATGTTGTTATGAAGGCTTACCTGCTTTGTCTAAGCTTCACTAAGTGCTGGTGAGTGATGCCTAGCACTTGCTAAAATTGTATTCCATTGCAAGCTTTGTAGAAATTAGAAGCAGAATTTTTGTCTGAAACCGTTATCTGCTTTTTTGCCATTCTTTTCCTAAAAATTCTGAAGTTAATGGAACAAGTTTTCTAATGTTAATTAAAATTATTTTTAAAAATTTTATTCCTCTAGAGATCTTTGGGGATTTTCTTCCTGTGATTTGGACTAACTGGACAAACTGCAACTGAAATATCAATCTTAAATTTAGTTTGCATTTAAAAAGATCTTTTATGTGCCTTGTTTGCAAAACAGGTCATCATCTAAAAAATGAGAATTTTTGTTTCCTAGCTTTAGAATGTCTTGCTCTATGGTTTAGGCAAGGCTTGGTGAGCTCAAACCACTTTAGTATAAAAAGCCATTTTAAAATAAGTGGCCACAGAAGCCCCAAGACTTCCCCCAGTATTTCCCCAGTTTGGGGAGAACTTCATTGACAGCCTGTGTTCTTTTTCCCTGTGACCATGGCAAAAAAATGCTGGGATTATTTGCAGCTCTATTTGATCCATGGAATGCACTGCATCTATTGTTAGCTCTCCAGCTGAAGCAGGAGCTGGAGTTGTTTTCTCTTTCTCTTTTGACACTGCAGCAGGTCTGGCCAGACACTGCTGCTGTATCGGTCTTGAGTAGTTAAAGGTGATGGGATTGGCCAACTTCCCATCCTTTTAGTAGCTGAGATGTGGGGGATCATAACTTAGGTGGTTGGGATTGCTTTAAAATTCTTCAGAGGACTGCAGGCAGTGTCTCCCTGCAAGCCTGTGAAGTTCACTGTGTTCAGCTTTCCTGTTGGGTTTAGTGTCTCTTGGAAGTCTAAGCTCTTTTCCTGGATAATTCCTTACCACAGATTAAACACTGTGTGTGTGATAGTAATGAGGGCAACATTGGCACATCTTGCCTGTAAACACACCAGCCCCACTAGCACACAAACACGTGCTCCTTTGCTGCTGAGATCATCTCTTTTTTCCTTTATTTTCTCTTCAGCATAAAATTTGGATGTTGAACTCCTCACAGTTTCTTCACAGAGCTCACAGATCTTAGTTGTCTGAAATTCAGTGTTATTCTGCATTGTGCTTTCTGAATTCCTTCCATCTGACAGCGTGCTCTTAGAGGGGCAATGCTTTTCTGGAGTTACCTGATAACCAGAGAACAGGGCTTGTAGGGACTGGATTTAGGTTGAAAGGTTTGTTATGAAATATTAGATAAAAATATATCAAAAGTAGTGTAGCAGCAGATTACTTATGAAATAATGCAAATAGGTTTGAAAGCTGTTACATCTAAAATTAATGTCAGATTAAAAAAGAAAGCTTGCCAGCATTTCCCCAGTGGTGATCCCTGGGCAAAGTGGCTGTTTATTTAAACTGGGACTTCCTTCTGACTACTTAAAACAATAGCAAATGACTTTTTATCTCAAAGACTTTGCTTCCTATCTTAGATTTAACTGCCTTGATAACAAGACGAAGAAAACAGGATGTGTAATTTAAACAAGACAGATACCAGTGTTCTGTGATTCCCTGCCTGTGGAGGGGGTTAGGCTCTGTGTGAACTACAGGGATTTCAATATTAGAATAGCGCTGAAATTGGAGAGGTGCCCTGCTGGGGCAGAGCTCTGCTCAGTGCAGTCCCATCCACCATCCTGGGGAGCAGCACTAGGAGAAGCTGCTTGGCAGAAATTGCCAGCAGCCCCGTGGGGATCTCTTTTCCTCTCCCTCTGCCAGCACCCTGGAATCCATTGTCTGTTTTGAGGTGTTTTGGAACATGCCTATGGATTCCTTTTATTATTATTTTTTAAGAACCTGTTACCCATGAATTCCTCTAAATTCCTTTGTAGCTTGCTGATCTTATCTCTCTCCATAACTTCCTGTAGCAACAAAGTCCAGAAAATCGCTATCTTTGTATGTAACTTTTTAACCTTTAGGGTGGTAGGGATTTATTTAGGTGAAGTCAAATCAGAAGTTCAGATTTGCAATTCCTTCCCTTTGCCCTGTCATTGTGAGTTCTCCTTCTTTTAAGCAGCCTGATTTATGGTGTACAGTACAGTGAATATATTTATTTGCAACTAAGATGAAAAGGAGGAGCAATCATGTTCCTCCTAAAACCAAAAGGGCATTGTTAATTTTCCTCACTGTGGATTAAGTGGATATGCAGATGAAGGAGTTTAGAGTATCCAAACAGCACCTTTCCACTTTATTCCTTTTAGCAAATAAAGGTCTGCACTAGTAAGGGAAGATCTTTCTAAACATTTTGACAATTTTTTGACAGGTTCCTTTGGTGATTGCTCCAGCAGTCTGTAATATTTTTATGGCACAGTTTCTATAAAAGTGTTCTTTGTGTGTCTAGCACAGAGGCAGCGCACGTTGCATAATTTTTATGGCTGGAGGGAAGAGCCTGAAACTTGCACAGCTCCTGTGTGTGATTTACACTGAGCAGGGACAGGGCTTTCCTGCAGCTATTCCTTGCACCAGGTCACTGTCCTGCTGCTGTACCTGGTTCATTATTCAGATTACAGGTCAGTTTTGCTTATTTTTATTTTTCCTTCTCCCTCTTGTTCATTTTCTAGCTGTCCCTAGGTAGCTGTGTTTAGAGCAAAGCACAGAAAACTGAATAGAAACCCCATGACACAGAGGAATATTAAATTTTAAGCTTAGAACCTGTAGTGCAGGAATGTGAGTTTTAAGACCTTAAACTTTAAATTCACAGGACCTTTGTATGTCAGGAGAAAAGGCAGTAGATTTTTATGCTGTAGTAGTATTGGTTGGCTCTTTAACCTGCCTTCCCTTTATCTCCTTGATGTGAGAGTTGTAAAACTGAAGCATGGTGACCTCAGAAGATAGTAATGGTGGCATCACTCTATGTACTGTGACTTTGATAGAAACTTTTCAGTGTAAGAGAAATATTGACTGGAAAAAGCCCCCCAGCATCTCTGATATGGTTCAAGTCAAGTGAAATGCTTGAATTTACTCCTCTTTTAAATTGTGTGCTGGCCATTGCACTCATAGTGCTTATATTTGTGGATTGGCATAGTCTGTGTATTGTGAATTACTCCAGGAATTTTCTCATAGCATTTCTGGATATTTTAAGTCTAAATCTGACACTAATGAGGGTTTTGGGACTTTAATAGAAGTTTTTCAGTGTAAGAGAAATATTGACTGGAAAAAACCCCCCAGCATCTCTGATATGGTTCAAGTCAAGTGAAATGCTTGAATTTACTCCTCTTTTAAGTTGTGTGCTGGCCATTGCACTCATACTGCTTATATTTGTGGATTGGCATAGTCTGTGTATTGTGAGTGCTAGGATTACTCCAGGAATTTTCTCATAGCATTTCTGGATGTTTTAAGTCTTAATCTGACACTAATGATGGTTTTGAGCTTGATTTCTCTTATATCCTTTGTTGTCATAAACAGGAGTAGGAGTAATTTTTTAGTGATGGAAAGTGGAAATTTTGTAGGCTCTAGATATTGAAGAGGTTAACAATCTAGTGTTGAAGTACAGGCAAGAAACTGATGAGTTCCTGGTTTGTTCTGGGGAATCTGAAAAGCTGTTTAAAACCTCCACAGGTAGTGTGCACTCAGAAGGTGCAGGTAGCTACAGCAGAATTCTTATTTTTTTTGTCTGTTAGACGCTGGCTGTAAAGAGAGAATGTAGCTGTGTATAAGAAAATGTGCTTGTGTTCTAGTTAATTCAAAATTCAATGATGCTTCCATGTCAGGACCAAAAGCTGTCTTTATTTACGGTTGTAAAGCTCCCATTGAAAGGAGTGGAGGTTATGTAATTTAAATTTAGGCCAAATTAGGTTCTTTTGGATTGTAAAATGGAGCAGTGAATGGTGAAGGAAAGGCCTTACTTGTCTCTTAGAATCACGGAGGGGTAATACCTAGTGAGGATATTTGCTGACCACAGTGAGTTGCCTTTACAAATAACTTACACTGAGCTCTCATTTGAAGGTGGATAACTCTTTTTGATACAGAAAACCTCTGCCTTGTGTTCCTTCAAAAGCAGTTGTGAACTTAATTCATCACCTCTCTGATCCAATTAAGAGGCCCAACTTTGTATTGAGCTGTTTTGTTTCTCTGCAGTATTGTTGCTGATGGCTAGCTGCAAAAATCAGAGTGTACTTAGGTGTGTTAAACACAGCTTTTTTCACATGCCCTTTTTTTTGTCCTGGGAAAGGGAACTCTTGACTGAAAAGGTGTTCACTGTTTGTTTGGGGCCATTTAATAAATGAATTTTTTTTCTGCTAATTGCTTTCATAGGTGAATAATACTAGAACCCAGATTAAAATCCAAAAACACTGCAATAAATTTGGATTCCTACTCAAATTGCAGTGACAGCAAATTGATAATGAAATGTTGTCTAGAGGTACTTGCTATTATAACTGAATCATTTGGTTTAAGTTTTATCACTGGAGTACCCAGAACTGAATATTAATGAAGGTTAGACATGATTCTGGCTGTTGTTGCAGCATAAATTTTGCAAAGAACAGCATTTTTGGCTGTTGGGATTCTACACCGTGTGTACAGCAAAGGAACTGAACAAAAAGTGTTAAGCAGCAATAAAGATTTTTTTCCCAATGAAAATGGAAATGATGGCGTTGGATTGTTAGCTGAAGGTAAGCATAGAGATTTTGGGTGAGTTAAATCTAGGCTGCATCAAGTAGATTCAGCTTAGAATCCAGCACTTAATACTACAGAATGTATTAATTCAATAATAATTCAATAATAATTCAATAATAATTCAATAATAATTCAATAATAATTCAATAATGCTGTGGCTTTCTCTCGGAGGAAGGGCTGGTGTATTGCAGCTCTCCTCTGTGAGCATCCTGCAGGGTTGTGATCAGCTGGAGAAGGATCTGGAGGCAGCTTTGTGTCCCGGCTGCTGTGCCACACCCTGGGGTTACCTGGCTGCCAGGAGAGGCCCTGCAGGCTCTGCAGTAATCCACTGTCTCTGCAGGCACCGCCTGAGATGTGGGGCAGTGGGAGAAGTCTGTGCTTTGCCCTCTGGTCCTAAAGAACCTTCAGAAACCAAGTGCAAGTCTCTTGAGGTGTAGGACTTGATGGAAAGCTCTTTTAAACAGCCTTAGAATCAAGCATGTGAGGCTTTGTAGGTTGGTTTTTGTTTCCTCATCAAGTTGTGTAGTTTTCAAGTCTGGAGGATGGTTTAGAGTAATCAGTGATGTTATGATATCAAAAAGTATTCAAAGGACTTGTAAAAGTTTGGGGAACGAGAACTTTATTTAAATTGCATTATGGCTGTGGTCATGCAGGCTCAGACAATGAATTCACTGATTCAAGCCAACAATTGGTATGTGAAAAACAGAGACCTGTTGTCTTTGGGATTGCACTTTGAGTCAAATGGCATGCACAGAGCAGGAATGTGTGCAGTCATTCTGCAAACAGACCTTGTGTATCGTCTGACAGGTTTTTTTAATGCAGTTTGTTAAAAATATAACCTCTCCATATATGCTGAAGTCAAGACTTTCAAAAATACAAATTTGCTGATATGTGCAAGTTTTAATTCTAAGCTTCCTTTAGCCAGTATTTCTAAAAATGTCACTTTGTATATGAAAGGGGAGCATGGATAGCACCGACCTGATTCTAGCACAGAGAATATCCATGCAAACTTTCCTACACAATTTTCTTCTCTGGTTTTCTGCTGACAGATTCAGACCAATCTGTTAAAAAAGGAGAGAAGGTTCAGCATCTCCTCTTCATCCTTTACATGTATTTATGTGCCTGGCATGAAGGACCACTCATAGGGGCTGGACCTTTAGAGAGCAGAAGCTGCTTTCAGAACCAACACCAAATACCCCAAGCCCGGAATTCTCAAGCTCTCTTTTTTAGGAAGAGTGTTTTAATAGTTATTCAGCCTTCAGTGGTCAGTTGTTTGAATCTAATTATCAGAGTTGGCCCAAGGTGTTAGAATTTATCCAGACACTAGAATTACACAGGAGAACTGATACCAAGTTTCTCAGGGACATTGGTAAGATGGACAGCTTGGCCATTTGTTGTCACTTAATGCTCTGGCAGAAGTAGCAGCAGCTGGAGGATAAACATCTGAAGTGGTTGATAATGGAAGTTAAATTAGGCTTAAATGTGGACCGCAGCATCTGAGAAGCTAATGCATGTCTGGAGGTGGTGAAGAGCCACAAATTGCCATAGTTGGAATTACCAGGCACTTGCAGATGTTTGTGTCATCCTCAGGTTTCCAGAACAACCTTGGTGCCACAGAATATTTTCACAGCACGGGTCAGGTCGGAAGGGACCACGCTGGGTCATCTGGTCCAACCTCCCTGCTCAAGCTGGGTCACCCCAGAGCACACATGATGGCACAGGATTGTGTCCCCATGGTTTTGTATGTCCCCAGTGAAGGGGACAACTTCTCAGCATCTCTGGACAGCCTGTTCCAGTGCTCAGGCACTGCACAGAAGTGTTTCCTCATATTCAGGTGAAACTTCTGCGCGTGAGTTTCTGCCTCTTGTCCTGTTGCCTGGCATCACTGAGAAGAGCCTGGATCCAGATACTGGACCCTGCCTCAGATACTGAGAGGCATTGATGACATTGACATCCCCTCTGTGTTGTCCCTTCTCAGGGTTGAACAGGTCCAGCTCCCTCTGCCTTTCCTCAGAAGGGAGATGCTCCACACAGCAGAGCCGTACAAAGTTCTTCATGTGCAATACATGAAGAGAAGCTGTACACGCTCAGGACTTTGTCAAAACCATCTGTAATCCAGAATTTTTAAAAGAAGCAGATAAAGATCCAGACTGTTTGACCAAAAAATTTGCATGTTCTTATCAGCTGGAACAAATACCACTTGAGTAACCACAGTGGAATGAGTTTCACCAGGCACCTTAATAATTGAAACCACTGAAACTTAAACAGAATAATACTAAAAACAAAATTATTATTTTACTATATTAAAAATTGTTGGGAACTGTAACCAGGAGTCTGTTTCTAGACTGTTTAGGGATTAATTTGGTTTCATTGAGGGATTCATTGGTTTCATTTTGTTTCATCTTAAGGAATATTATTGCTAAAGGTTAATGGGTTCCAGAAATGATAAAAACAGATAACACTTGATGTTGATTATTCAGCCTTACTTTTCACAGTCCCTCCTTGTTTATGAGGACCAGGTTGCTGGTTCTCAGAATAGTAAATGCCTCCTATGATGGTAAAGGAAGAACTTTTGTTTTGTTTCTTCCCCCTACCCAAAAAATTTTCAATGCATGTGCTACCATGTGTAATATTTGAAACTTGGAATATTTGTCTCTTATACCTTGTCTGAAATATTTAGGAAAAATAGTGCTTTTTGAGCTTGAAAACAGACAATTTAGTGTCTCTGCCAGTGGATGGAAAACACGGAGTTAGAGTCATTATTATGCAAGCACTGCCCTATTTTTTTGGTGGGGAGGGGTTGTTTGTTCCTTTGTCAGCAACCTGAGAGTCTTCGTGTGTTGTGAAGTCACACGTGTAAGGAGGCAGAACGTTCTGCTCTAACCACGAAGGGCTTGTTCTGTAATCTGTTATCCTGGGACTCTGAATTAATCAGATGCCTGCTCATAATTTACCAGCATCATTTCCAGACAGTGCTGCGTTTGAGGGACTGTTTATCCTGGGCAGATAAGTCAAAATAAAAATCACTTGGAGAAGTGTGAGAAAAAACAGTAAGAACACTGCTGAGCTGCATCTCACTTATGTTGATGAGACATTCTCAATTCAGGGAAGACTTCTCATTTCCTAAACTATGATAAGTGAGTGTTTAGATCCTTGCTCAGTTGATTTCCTACATGTAACTTTGTCTCTGGAATGTTAAAGGAAGTTGGGATACTGTGAGCATCGGGGTTTTTTTTACTGCCACAGACATTGGGAGGCTCAAATGACACAGCACGGTGCTTTGGGCCACCAGCTGGTGCCATAATTGCAAATTAGTTGAGCTGTAGCTTTGGATCCTAATGAAGTTATGCACGCTCCTTGGGTGTTTCTCAGACTTGGGAGCAGAGCCATGGCCGGGGAACATCTGAGCCAGATACATTTGGCTGATTGATTCTTCCTCTGTGCCTTCTGAGACAGCCTCCTGCTGCTCTGGGAGCCATAAAACCAGCACCTAAGTGCTGCAATCCATTTTGTAACCCTGCTGCTGGATCCTGACCTTGTTCTGCCACTGCTGGTCTCTCCTGTGCCGGGGTTCACCCGGGATGGATACCTGTGGAACTGCATCACTGCCTGGAGGGGTTCATGTGATGGGGTCTGAAAGGGGGGCTGGCACCTTCTGCAGGTGTGCTCTGCTGGCTCTGAGGTCAAGGGCTGCTCCAAAAATGGCAGCTTGGAAAGGGAGAATCCAATAAACCTATCTTGACATGTGTAACTTTTTCAGACTCTTCCGTGAGATTTCACAATATTTCTTCATGGTCTGTTCTAGTATTTCACTGCTGTTACTGTTAGAGGAACTTTCCTGTTATTCTTGTTTATAGAGGATGTTATTAGGTTTTTTCCCTCTGTGTGGAATGCTTTACTGTTTCATTTTGTAACCTTGTGACTCCCGTGTCTTTTTTTGATGCACTTCTGCCTTGCCGAGTGTTTTCCCAGTTTGTATGTCTGCTCTAGTCCAAAGTGTGCTTCTTTGTGTTTGTAGAAAGTGAACTGAAGTTACTTTCTCTTTATGCTTTAGATTTTTCATCACATGGATAGATGTCAATGCCATATACTTAGCATGCAGTGCTTCCCCCCTGCCCTAAACAAGTTGGCTAATGATGGAATGCAGTGTCTGTCACTTCTGTCTGATCTTTTATCCTTCCAGGCAGGAAGGTTGTACTTCCCCTGTAGTCCTGTTGGTGCCCACATTACCTGAACTGGATTGTTACAAACAATTCCCAAATGACCACTTATAGCTACAGCTTTTGTTTTCCCCCCACATACACTATTTCATGACAAGCTACCCATCAATGGATTTGTCACAGAAAAGGTTCTAATGTGGTAAATCTTACATTCACAGGTAACTGGGAATCTTAGTTTTTGTGAGCATGTTTTTCATACTTGGAGGTGGATTTGCCCCTCAACAGGAAGCCTGTGCTCTTGGCAGCAATAATACTATTTGGATTGTTTTGGCCAAGCCAATGTTAATATCACTAGATCTTGCAGTGTGAATGTTGGTTACTTGAATGGAGGTGAAGATATTGTTTGATACATCTGTTCTTAGTACAATTATTTATCTTTAAAAAATAGTATAAAAGTGTTCCCTTTGGGCTTACACTGCACTATAAAAGACATGCCTGTTTTTTCATGAGGCTGTTCCATAAACTGGATGTCTTTATGTGATACAACAGTATTTTTAGGTGTTTCTGGGTGCTGCTTTACCTCTTTGAAGGCTTTTCTAATTGTTTCTTTAGCTGTGGAGGTGAAGGAAACACAGGTGCTCATGGTGGGTCCCACTGTATGCCGTGTTTTGTGAGGAATTGTGAATAGCATTTGTTCTGTTCCCAGACTTTCCAATTTGCTTTGAATGCTCCCTTATATTGTGCTGGCTACTTTTCTGACCATTGTTAGGCAGGAAGAGGTAAGACTGCATGCTGGTGCTTGTTATTGTATTTTTCATTTGAATATTTTCTTCAAAATGCCTGTGCTTTTGTGTTGGTTTTGGTTTTTTTTTTTTTTTGAGAAGTCTTGCTCCTGTGGACTTCTCTGTGTGTCCACTTAATTTAGCAGATATTAGCTGTTAAAAAACACTGCCTGATGTCCCGGCTGGTGGAGGGAGATGTGTTGCCATAGCTGGATTTAAATAACCTCCGTCCTGCTTTGAGTGCAGATGCTGCTGTAGGTCTGACACAGAACCAGAAGGAAAAACAGCTACTGACATCCAAACTACTGCTTCTGACAAGGCCTGCCTTGGATTAGGCTGCCTAGGTTGCTGGCAGCCTTAGGTGCCTGGGATAAAAGTTCCTAAACCAAACCAGAGCTTTGGCTAATTGAGAGCATTGTGCTGCTGGGGTGGCTAACCAGTTTGCTGGGGTTTCTTTTCTCCTTCAGCCTGGAGCAGCCTTTCTGCAGTTTGTTTTGTTCACTCTTGCCGGCAATAGGAACCCCAAGTCCCCCCTGCTTGGTTTTGCTTCCTCTTTGTCTCAGTTTTGTGAAAAACATCACCCAGTTCCATCCCCTGACACTTTCCACTAGACCACATTGCTCAGAGCCCCATCCAACCTGCCCTACACTCGTGTTCATGTCAACCTGGTGTCTAAAAACAAGCGTCAAATTAACAAAATGTGCAGGTGGGTTGCTTTTCTTTCCAGGTGAAATGAAGTTTTAGGAAGAAATTTCCTTCTTGTAATGAATCTTTCTTGTGAACCACGAATTGCATATTCATGGGGCTAGAATGTGTCACTCAGAGATGAGCTTTTGCTTCTGAAGCAACTTGCACAAGGATGCAGGAGCAGAAGAACTCTTCCATGGGGTAGCATGTGCTTCTAATAGCCCATGGTTGCGTTAGCCTCAGTGGCATGCTGCTGGATGGCTTCAGGAGTGGTGTGCAGTCTGACAAAATGTGATTAGTCTGCACTTACTGGTACACGTAGTGTCTGGGAAACCCTGATGTAAGTCTTGAAAGGCTTTATCTCAACAGTCTTGCTTTGATAGCCTTTGGGAGCTTTTTTCCAAAACAAATTACTCACAGCCCTTAGGTCCTTCATAGAGGCAGTGAATGCTGTTCTTTGTGCACGGGAGGAGGGAGAACAAGCAGTTTACCTTTTTGCTTTTAAAGATAAACTCTATAAACAAAACAACCCCCACAAGTAATATGCTGATGTAGGGGAAGAAAAAGATCACAGTGGAAAAAAAAGTTGAAAGTCTGTAATTTTTTGCAGCCTATTTAAAGGTTGTTAGTGTTTTCTGGAACATTACCTGTTCGTTTTATGCACAGAGATGTGTAAACTGAGTTCTGTTGACTTTGTGTCACATTGCATTAGCCAGATTTTATCGTTACATTTTATCGCCTGCTTTTTAAGAAATTAATTTGGACAATTGGATATGCAGAAATGGAAACTGAATTAGACTATGTCAGGGACCAGCTAATTGAATTGTGGTTTTAACATATAACCACATATGGCATAAAGCTGGTAATAAAACTTTTCTTTTCCCTCTGTCTTCTTGCAAAATACCTATTTAGGGTTGGTTGTGCAGTCTGTTTGCTTACCTCAGGTAAGCAGCTGATCACATAATGTGTTCTGGAAATATGAATGCATAACTAGTCTGAAAATGCTGTTTGGTGTTAATCCCCTTGTCTTGTACATCATTTCCCTAAAAAAGGGCTTTTGTGAGGCAGGTAGCAATTGAAAAGAACTAAATCTTGGTAAGTGTGTAGCTGATGATATCAAACTGATGTGTGTGCTACAGCATGGAGATATTCTTGAGTTAAAGAACAAAAAACCGCCCACAAACACAACACAAAAACCCAAAACAAACCAAATCAGAAAAACCCCACCCAAACTGCCTCAAAAGTCCTTCTTTGCAAGCAGACCTTGAAGGCCCTGGTTGGAGAGAAGGATTCCCAGAGTTTCTATGAAGAGGGAAGCTGCGGAACACTCCCCGTGTGGTTTAAAGATTAAACCTCTGAATGGAGCTGTTGAAAGAGTGTCGTGACGCTGGAAAAACCCAGCCTAGGAGTAAGGGCTGGAAACAGCACTCAGATGTTCTCTGCCATAAATCTTAAGTTATCTTAGCACTGAAATGAGTATGAGACAGCAGCATCCTAAAGCAGGTTCAGACGAGGCAGGGGTGCCTGGAAAAGGTGGTTTCCAAAAGCTGGAGAGGGAAGGGAATACAATGGTTGGAGTGTTGATCTAGAGCAGTGAAAGGCACGTTCCATTTGGAGCCTGGTCTTGTACAATGGGAGAGGCCCCTGGATGCCAGCTGGATTGTGCTGCCTTTATGTGTTAAAAGAGCATTTTCTGATAATTACTGCTGGATTAGCTGAACCAGTGAAAATCCCTGCGCAGATAAAGCTTTCTGGCACTTGCAGCTAGCACAACCCTAAACAATGGATATGCTGATAAGGAGTCTTGATTTTCTAGTGTGAGCAAAATTGTTCTTCAGCTCACCTTTGCATTGTAGTTTCTCCTCTAAATTATTTATCAGTGCAAATAATCAATGAATATATAACTTTGCTTTTAAGTACTCTTTTCCCAGTTGCAGTTTGCAAGTCTTTTTTTTTTTTTCATTTGGAATATATAGTGGTTAGTATAGGCCTCTACCTTTTTATTCCTCTGATGTATTTATAATACTTAAAACCACAGAATAAAAGCCGTAACTGGCTTAGAGCTGCTGTTCTGTTTGGGCTGTTTGTGTTCCTGCTTTCTAGATTGAATTTCTAATTTCAGTTTAATGAGAATTACTTCCTTGTATGTAATGATTCACTGAATAAACTTGGGTAAGAAAAGATAAGCAGTAAAATTAAGTACAAAGTAATAGTATTTTCAGTTTAAATACTGCGCTCTCAGGGTGAGATAAGGTGTAGTCAGTTATGCTCCTTGAAAAGGAGGAAATAGAATAGCTGACATCCAATTCTAACTAATATTAGAAGAAAAAGTCTAAACATATCTCCCAGTTTTGATAGTAATGTAATAAATGTACTCTTGCTAAATCAGGGGGTTTTTGGATCTAATTGCTATTTTGAAAACTTCATTTTCCTGTTTTTCTAGTAAAGGAAGTCAGTAACTACTTTTGTCCTTGCCCTAAAGAAAAAAAAAATTATCAGAACTTTTAAGGGACTTCCCGACCTGGTAATACCCATTGGGTACAAAGGACTTACACAGTGGAACTTTTTGTAAAATAATGTGTACAACATAATATATGAAAACATAAAAATCTGTAGGCTTTTTTCTTCTGAGTGGTGTCTTTAATCAAATTTTGGCTGTTCCAAAGTCAAGTCTTAATTGTCAAGACTCAATTTCTATCTGTGCCCAAGTACAGATAAAAATTCAGAGGCAGAGGTTTTGGATTTGTTGAATAATTATTTGTATTTGTTCATGCAGATATACTTGAAAGTGTGATTTGTCATGTCTGGGAAAGTTTCAAATGAAAGGGCTCTTGGGAAATACAATCTCCTTTTGCTATCACCAGTAGATGTGATGCAATTTGTTCTGGAACTTGGGGGTAGAGCTAGGTGATATTTTAATGGAACAGAACATGGATATGTGCCTGTTACTGTAGATCCTACTGTTTAACAGATTAGCATATTGTCCTGTTTCCAGCTGGGACACACATTTAAGATTAAAGGAAATGTGAAAGAGAGTTGCCTTTCGAGTCTTAAAATTGAGGTTTTGTCTCTAAACATGAGCATTTGCAAAGCAAAGGGAACAACTGGAGAGACAGCTGAACTGCTGAGGAATTGGGAGCAGGAAAGCAAGGCAAACACAGTTTCTCACTGTTTAACTTGGGAACTGTTTTTCTGGTGTGAAGGCAGATCTCAGTGACAACATTTAAGGAGCTAACAAGCAAAGCATCCTAAAATGGGGGAAACAAAGTATTGCAGTCTGAAGCAATAATTGCTTTGCCAAGAGGTTTGAAATGCTAGAAGAGCTGCTCTCTAGAAGAAAAACCGGTGTGTAACTCATGAGAAGGATGTTGATCAATGTAGTAGCTTTTATGACCTTGCATAGTGGTTTAGTAATTTTTTTCTTTGTGGGTGCTGTCTGCTATGGAGTGAGACTGCTCTTCCTTTTTTTCTTTCTTTT
This sequence comes from Emberiza elegans, assembly GCA_024865655.1. Classification (NCBI taxonomy): domain Eukaryota; kingdom Metazoa; phylum Chordata; class Aves; order Passeriformes; family Fringillidae; genus Emberiza; species Emberiza elegans. Next base: position 2,187,342 of record JALJVW010000184.1, on the reverse strand, counting down.
TTTTTTTTTTTTTTTTTACTCTGCAACCATTTTGCTAGAATTTTGATACAAACCTATTTGAGAGAGGTGAGAGATGTTGAAAAATAGTTTTTGTTTTTACAATGGTGCAAATGTCCATTTGTGCTGGCTGCTCTGTGTGGGTAAAACCCCTCCAAACAAGTGTTTGAAGCACACATCTGTGTTGATACACTTCTGTTCAAGGGCTGTGTGCTTACTGCCACTGCACTCTCTCTGCTCAATTTTTATTGCAAGAGATGCTTGAAATAGCTGACATTGTGGGAAAATCAAACAGCTTCTACTCAGTGTTTCATGGTGCATCTAGATCATCCAGTTTTCTAGGACAGAACGTTGGATGTAATGAATGCACAAATGTAAATGTTAATTATTAACTAGATTGAATTAGTTACTGCAGTCGTCTGTTGGTGTTCAAAGTTAAAAGTGGGTCACTGAGTCTCAAAATACTTTTGCAATGAATTCTAACATTGATTTTCCCTATTTCTTCTTGTGCTGTTCTTTGCCTGCTAGTCTGGAGAGGAAGAGTAGAGCACTTCAAGCCTTTTGCTTGTGCAAGTGACAATTAGTGTAGGAGTAACCTGTCCCTCCTGTTAGAATTACAGCAGCACATACATGACAGGACAAATTCCTCTGAATCCCTCTGCCAGCTCCAGAAAAAAGCCTTTAATATATAAATAAATGTATAAATACTAATAGAATTTTTAGATCATATTACCTTTACCACCTTGTTGTTATCAAAGTCATTAACTGATGAAATCAAGATTCAGACTTTAGGGAGTGCAAAATTTTTTCCTGTTAGTTGTGAAGCAGGGATATGAAGGATATTCAGAGGAAAAACTGTTCACAGTTTTGAATGATTATAGGTTAATTTAAGCTGCATTTAATAAAGGAATGTATGCATTTGAGATTATACCTAAGGGACTAGGATTTAATGGCAAGGATTTAGTAGCTTGAGGGAAGTGTATTAGCAAGCCTTGCTGGAAGAAGGGAGGAAGTTAAGGGTGTTGTATGAGTTGGGATCAGGAATTTCTTCAGGTTACAATCTTGACTGACTTGCAGTCAAACTTGGAAGGAGAGCTTCTGAAGTAGCCGTGTGAGCAGCCACGTCAGGAAGGATATTACTAATATGTAGGGTATAGGAGGAGAGAAAAAACAGTAGTTTAAAAAGTGATATTGAGAGATAAAATGATGTGGGAAAGAAATCAGAGTCTTATTCAAATAAGACTGACTTAGCCTTGCCAAAAAGTAATTTGGATCAAAGAAGAGGAGAGTAGAAGAAAAATGTGCTGTTCCATGAGTAAGTGCAGTAGTTTGGCAGGAAAATTGAATTCGTATTTCGATATAGGTGGTAACTTTGACTGCATTCAATGGCAAATGTAAATAACCCATAATTGAAGTGAAAGCAGAATGCTTCCAGATTGTGTCAACTTGATGATGATAAGCTCTCCTTGATTTGTGAAATTTGTATGTGGAAACCTTTGCTCTAGGAGGAGAGCAGACCTCTACAATAGAGAGGCATTTAAGTGGAAATTTAGTATTCCTTTGTTTTACACATTATCATAAATGTCTCTACTGAATGCACAACATAAGGATGCTCATTAGATTTTCCTGTACAAGGAAGCTGCTGTAACTGGGGTGATTTTTACACATCAGTGTTTGCTTACCGCACTGTGACAGGTCTTGGGTTGCTTAAGGATTCCTTTGTTTTGAGCTGCTTGAATAAGGCCCAGAACTTTGCCTTATCCTGGTGCCCTCGGAAATGAGGACAGGATTGTCAAGAGCTCTGTTTATAGTTGAAGTATTTTGTAGTACAGACTTGTTAAGAGATGCCAGAAATTCATGAATCAATCTTATATGTTTTGTTGGGAGGAGAGTGTGAAAGAAATAAGACTTATTGCTTATTATTAAATATCTGACATTTATTTGGTAGTACACACCAGTGATATAAATACTATGTTGTTTATTTAAACCTCTTACTTTTAGGCTTTGAATATTAGAACCACCAGCAGTCCCTAAGATCTACATTTAAAGGCTACAGAAGGAGAGGCTGCTTGAAACTTCAAGTGTGAAATGCATGCTGTTATTTTTGGGAAGAGCATTCCAATAAAATGAGGTGCTAAGGCAGAAATTGTCATAAATAAAGTACTTACATATCTGCAGTTCAGTGGGGTGTTCTCAAAGAATTTTATTTCTTCTGGAGCCACACACTGGCTTAGTCAAGGTGGGAGTTCTTGGGGTTCATCTGCTCCCATCACCTTGGCTGGGTTGAATTTTGAAGTCTCAAAGGATGGAGATTCCACAGCTCCTCTGGGCAGCCTCTCCCAGTATTTCACTGATTTCTTGGTGCAGCTTCTCCGTGCCTGGCTAAAAGCTCCTTTTCTGCACTTTTTGATTATCTCCCACCTTTCTGCAGCGCACTTCTGAGAAGATTGGGACTCTTGTTCCCGGTGATTCCCTGTTGAGTAGTGGAGAGTGGCCATTATGTTCTGCCTTAGCTGGAGACTGAACAAGCACAGCTGTGAAGCCACTCCCAGTGCATCTTTTCCTCTAGCCCCATTAATGGTTTTCTCTTTGATTTGCTCCAATTTGTCCCAAGTTGTTCCTTCCACTGGGGAGCCCAAAATTGGGCACAACGTGCCAGATGCAGTCTGAATATGGGGGAACAATCACGTTTTACATCATTGAGGTTATTTTGTCCTGGGTGCAAGTTTTAAGCCCTTGCCTCCAGATTTCTTGAGGTCTCTGTCACCTGATTTCTCCAGCCTGCTGAGAAACCTCTGAGCAGCAGCTCTGCTGTCCAGCATACCAGTCTATCCCAATTTACAGAAATGCATCCGCAGACTTGCTGAAGTTTCATTACATCCCATTTTCCTGGTGATAAACACATTAAACAGCATTGTGGTGGTATTGATCCCCCTGAGAAAAAAATGCTCTAGTGACACTTCACCAGGTAGATGTCAAACTGCTCCCTGCAACCCTCTGAGCCTCTGGCGTACCAAACCTTGTTCTTGTTCTGCTGGAGGATGGTTATGAAACATTTGTCTTTTTCAAATGTCAGGAACTTCTCTTGATTGCCCTGTAGAGCTGGTAGAGTGGCCTCGTGGTGGCACCACATGGTACCTTCAGGTTGTCACCACATGGTACCTTCACCTGTGCTGGGTGCTTGCTGTGCAGGTGGATGGACTCTCTGTATCCAGTTTATCATACTGGAGCCCCTAACTTTATTTCCCTCTAATGCAATATTCATGGAAACCTGGAAACTCTGGGACCAAACTTGGTTTTGAGACCAAGGCAATTACATGTAGCCTTTTCTTGTACCTTCCTGCTCACATTTTCACGATTAATCCATAAAACCATAGAAGGTTTGGGTTGGAAGGGACCTTGAAGATCACCTATTTCCAACCCCTGTGCCATGGGCACAGCCACTTTCCCCTAGACCCAATCCAACCTGCCCTACACTCATGTCAGTGTCAACCTGGTGTTTAAAAACAAGTGTTAAATTAACAAAATATACTGCTGGGTTGTTTTTCTTTCCAGGTGAAATTAAATTTTAGGAAGACAATTCCTTCTTGTAATGAATCTTTTTGTAATGAATCTTTTTGTAATGAACCATGAATTGCATATTCATGTGTTAACACTGGGGCTAGAATGTGTCACTCAGAGATTAGCCACCTTCCCTTTACACAGCTCTCTACATCAGAGGCTGCCCTTGTATATTAAACAGGTGATGTAAAAATGCTGCTCTCGTGCTGTTCAAGAGGAGCTGGGCATTGGTTATCTGAAAGTAAAATGAGTTACATGATCTGTGGTGCTGCTAGTGTAGTGATGGATTCTGTTGCAGCACATTCAGGAGCTCTGATTGCCTGGGGAATCTGGGCTCTGAAAGCTGTGATTTGTACCATGTGTCAAAAGCTTAGGAAATAATAGAAGGTCACTTTTTTGTTAAAATATGTGTAGAACATGGGAAATGTATGGATGTTAAGTGGTTTTTCACAGGAAGTCATCAGCTGTCAGTCTAGTTGTTGGAGATGTTGTTTTTCATGCCTGCTTAGAAAGGTTTTCCACAATATGTTGGGCTCAGATTAATGGAATTGCAGCAAAGAAGGCAGCAAACCCTCAAAAAATAGACTGTAGGGAAAAACTAATATGTCTGGCTGGCTTTTGGTCCTGGCCTTTTAAGGGCTTCAGGTTAAAAGCTTTGAACTTTTCAATCCATCGTGATGGCTCCTATTCAGTAAAGATACTGATTTTTATGGTTGATGGCTTTGTTCAATTACAGGGTACCCTGGTGCTTGCAGGTTGCTTCATTCTCAAATTTTGCTCTAGAGATTTTTTTTCCATTAGCTTTGACAACAGAGACAAACCAAGAAATTGATTTTTGATAAAAATCTGTCTTGAGATAGGTGAAAGGCCGTGGTAGGAATCTTCTGCTCCTGTTGCAGTGTTGAGTGAAATCAGTACCCAGACAGAATTAGCTTTTACTGTGGCAGAACCTTTGGCTTGTGATGCCACAGTATTGAATCTTCTTCAGTTTCTGCATGGATTCTGCACAGCCTTTTAGTGTAAGCAAAGTGGTAAATGCCCTGAAGAAATATGTTTGAAAAATCAGTGGAAAAATGGATTTGATTATAACAATGTAATATTTTCAGCAAAAAAATCAGGATAAATTACCAAAAATGCCATGTCTAAGGGAACACCCCTGTGTAAGAGGATAAAAGAAAACAAGGATATGGATGAGTGCATGGAGCAAGCATAAACTGAATTATCTTATTTCATGGTTCTGTGGAGTCTAAATGCAGGACTTTATTTTACCAGTATAAAAATAATGGCTAGAAAGATTTCCCCTGTCAGTGTAAATGTGTTTTAATGAAATCCTTGGCCTCTGTATAGTCCTGATTTTTTTTTTCAAAACATCTGTTGGAAATATTTATTGGAAAAAAATATCTTCATGATTCTCTGTGGGATGAAAACATATAGAAAATAGTGGAAGAAAGTGGGAAAATGTTGCTCTTGTCTCTTGCAGGTTGTTTCATTGAAAATCTTACCTCCAAGCTAAAATAATGAAGGCTTCTAATAAAGTATTTCCATGAAGTTACCACTAAGTTTGCATACAAGGCAAGGACCAAATCTGTGTATAAAATTCTAGTATATATAGAATTCTAGCATGTATTCTTCTCTGTCTCAAGCTTGGAATATGATGGATGATGGAAGTTCAGAATTCTGTGCTTTTTAAAGGAAGAAGACAGCAAATGGTTATTCCTTCTGTCTGCTGGAGGAATTGTTTAAAAAGCACCCTTACCTTTGTGTATGAAAGGATTTTAGTGTCTGTTTCTCTTAAAAAACTGGTATCTGGTTTTGGGTAGCTACACAGTCTGTTTAAATTGAGAGTTGAGAAGTGAAGTATCTTAATATCATCTTTGGTTGGACTTCAGAGAGTATTTTTGAATTTAAGGGTAGCTAAAATTAGTCACATATGTATATTTTATTAATCCTACACTACATTATTTTATCAATAGCTATTGTTAAAACAACTACTTTCATGCTACTCAAAATCCATGTTTTTCAGTCTGTTGTTCTTAATTCCTATTAATGCTTCTGGGTTTTTTTAAGGTTTGTCTCTATAGAGTCAGTGTTTATTGGTTTGACTTGTTGTGTTCTCTCCTGGATATTTCTGATTTCCTTTGAGGGAATAGGTGAATTTTTATGTGAACCAGCGTATGACAAACCTGGAGACCATATTGAATTGCCAACACAAAATTGCTTTGTCCATTGCATAAAAACATGAAATACATGATTATGTGAAATGTTTGGGTAAAGAAAATTTCTTTGGGTTTTAATTTGGGAATTCTGTGTGAAAAGTAGGCTTTCATTTGACATCAACCTGCTGTTCTAAATAATATTTCTCTTTCTGCCTGAAAGTCCTGCAATGATTTCTTTCAGCTGTTTGATATTCACCTGCTGCTGTGGAACAAGCTACAAATGCAAAATCATCAAGGAACAGATTTATAGCAACAAGAGAAATGTATGAGACTTTCCTGGCTCTGACAGCAGACTTCTCCTAAATTAATGTTAAATGCTTTTATGCACAAGATGAAAACCAATTTTCTTTCAGTGGAAGGTGCTCATTGAGCAAAGAAAGTTTGTCCTCAGCAAGCTGTGTACCATCTAAAACTCTGGAGTGTTACAGAACCCTGTGCCAAGAGCAAAGCACCTTTCCTTTGCCAAATATTAATCCAAATAATTCAGTTTCCCCTGCTTCTCAGCAGTACTGGTTTTATTTCTAGTTGGGACTTTCCATGCAGGATTTTCTGCTGGTTTCTGATGTTGCAGCTAATCTGTATTCTGAGTAATTCATGAGAAGAAAAAGTGGGAGAGATGAATGAATCTCTCGCTTATCAGAGACGGAAAAGTGGGAGAGATGAATGAATCTCTCAGTTATCAATCACAAGTTTCCCAGGCACAGGCAAGTACAGGAGAGCTGCTAGTGAAGCAATCTGGGATTTTTCCCTCTGCATTCCCCTCCTGTTCCAGCAGGCTCTCTTGTTTGAATTGGATCTGCTGGAAGGAATCAGCAAGGACTCTTGTCCTGTGGGGGGTTGTAGTGTCTGCAGAAGAATCTGCATGGAAGCAGGTCAGATGAATCAGCTGCTCCAAACTGAATCTTCTTTTAAAAACCTAAATAGCAAGTAAATTCTGTCCTGGCTGAAGTGTTGGGGTGGGCAGTCTGCATCATTTAAGTTGGGTACACGTGCACAGCTCAGTTCCTGCTGCTGTACCAAGCGTGTGGTGTTCCCTTGCCAGCACCATGTTTAACTGGCTTTTAGTAATGCAGGGAAAGTTGGGATTCTTCTTTTCCAGCTGAGGATGAGTTAGAGAAACTTGACTTGCTGAACTGCTGTGTTCACCTCTGCAGAGCCCTAAAGGTTTGTGTTTTTCCGTGATGTCCTGGTGAGGGTGTGGATGTCTTGTTGGGAACAGAACAGAAGAATTGTTATACTCACCCTCCTCTGAGATGTCCTTCTGGCTGAAGTGCTAAAAGTTCAAGAAATGAATAAAATTAAAGCAGCTGATTATGAGTTAAAAACATAAAGTAATCCAAAGTTCTTCCCCTCTCCTCGCTCACACCACCCCTATCAATAAAGCCAAGCCCTTTCCCCTACTCCCAAAAAATAAATATTAAGCTGTGTAATTGAGTTCAGTCTGGAGCATATTTGAGGGCATAGAAATATTTCTGTGTTAACTTCAAGGTGCTAAGAAATAGCCTAACTGTTAACCTAGATGAGCAACTTAGATTACATGTCAACTTTGTCTAGAGTGTCTGATTTAGTTAATAGAAGGTAGTGGTACGGTATATGTGGGATTTTGTTTTGGTTTTGGGTGGTTGGTTTTAACTTTTTAATAGCAAAACAGAGAACACACATTTTCACTGTGATGTGCCAGTTGGGATTTAGGAACAAGCAGGAAAAATTACCTTGCAAAACACCACCACTAAGATAGAGAACTTTATAGCTCCACCAGCATTTAGCTGCTTTTCAAAAATGTGTATTTTTAAGATGTTAGAATTGGAAATGTTTAGAGTTTCTTTCTAGCTTTGTGCCACATGGTTTGAAAATCCTAAACAGGCGTTTGATGAATCAGTGTCTCTTCCCATTCCTTCTGCCCTGCAAAGACTGCACATTTTAAGAACATGTTGTTATGTCTCTGTAAATTGAGAACATAGCAGGAAAAAAAACCCAACCTGAATCACCAGAGGCAGTGGTAATGGGATATAATTTTTCAAAACCCTCATTGTTACATTACTGACAAAAATAGCAAAGGTTGAGCATCAGAGCTGTCACAGCTTTTATTAGTATAGCTAAATGACCTTTTCTGTGGCTGCAATTGTGCTGTGTTTCATATGAGTTTGATCCTTGAAGTATGTTTATCCTTTTTACTTCTTGAGGGAGGAAAACCAAGCATCCACTTCTCGTGGAGAGGGGAAAAAAAAAATAAGGCTTAGGTCAGCAGACTGGATTGGTGTCACTGTGCATTGAGCTTAAGAACTTGGGATGTGAAAGAATGAACGCATTCCATCTGGGCAAAAGAATGATGTCTGCTAGGGCTCAGTTTGCTGTGGTTTTTGAGCTTTTTGTATGATCTCATCACTGGAGGAGGAAAGTATATTCTCCCATAAGAATAATCTTATACTTATGATTCATTACTACTGTGGTTTTTTGTGTGAGCCTTTTGAGTGCCAGACCTCCCCCCACTCTTCCACCCCAAATAAAAACCAGCCACCCTGTCGTTGGCTTTATATGGTATTGCTGTAGGTGGACTTACCCAGAATAATGGCTGGCTTTAACAATCAGAGCCTTGCATCTTTGTCTGGAGAATAACTCCTCCTAACATATATTTATCCAGCTATTTGTCAAGCTTTACATTTTGGGAAGAGAGCTTTGTACACTTTGTCTCCTAAGGTTTGGAAAGCACTTTTTTTTTTCGTGAATGTTCCCTCGTATGAATTTTCTGTTTTCTGCAAATAATTTCATATACTTAGTTTAGTAAGTTTACTTGGGAACATACTGAATTCTCAGTTTTTCTTTGTTAACATTTCGCTGTAGTTCCCCAGCACACTGCCCTAATAATCCAGCAATCAGTTCTTGGAGCAGCTGTGCATTTTGGCAGTAGCATGTGAAGCTGGAGATGCTCAATCTCCCACATCCCCTAATCAACTCACATATTGAAAAGGGGCAGGCTAATCCAAGTCTAATGGTTTCTGGAACCATTACACCCCACCAGGAAGAGGAAAATTTGTAGATAGGCAAGTAAACCCAGTAGGATGCTTTTGAAGGCCTAATGACATGGCATATTTCTCTTGCAACATACTTGGAGACCATTTGTTTATTTGCCACCAGTGTAAGGTAATATGTAAAAAAATCTGCATTTGTGATCAGACCCAAGTGATTCTGGGTGCAGTGAATGAAGGAAGCCTTCCTAGAACAGGTCATGTAAGGGACACAGGTGTCACAGCAAGCCCTGGGGACTGTGAGGAGCTCATTTATAAATCCTGGGATGGGTGAAGACCTGTTCCCTAATACAAGTACAGCAGGGAAGTGTGAAAAGTGTGAAAAGCAAGAAATACAATAAATGATACCATTCTTATTCACTTGGCTCTTGCTCTTTTGCACTGGAGTTGATATATGTTTGTAGAATACAAGAGTCTGGTTCAGTTCTAGTAACAGTGTGTATGTTAAAGTCAGAATTTTCCTAGAAAAAGGTGGATCTTCAGGAAAAACCCTAAACTGTATTTTTCATTAGACCTGTCAAAGACAGTCATGAGCTAACAGTGTGGATTTTTGATCCGGTGTAACTCTTTGAAGTTAATGGATTTCTAGTATGCTTTTCTTTTTGAATTTTTAAATACTTTATGACGTCTAATTAAAATGTACAATATACTATATTCAGATGCTAAACTATCGAATTGCCACTGAAGAGCAGAACTAAAGATTCTTTTCACTAAAGCTCATGCCTCCATGCTTTGCTTTTTTTCTTCATTTTGAGAACTTATTACTGAGAGAGTAATTGAACAAATCACCCTTTCACCTGATAATTATTGAACCCTGGAAATAGGCTAGCATCCTGTGATGGTTTAATTTCTTTCTGATAGGGATCTTTTCTTTCTTTCATTTTTCCATCTTACTCGTACAGTCTGATAAACCAAGTGCTGTGTGGTGGGAACTGTTGGCAGGAGGGGAGCATGTCACCTTCAGATTGATACCTGGATAGGAAAATTGCACACTTGGAACACTGAAATTTCAGTTACAGGATTTGTATGAAGTGAAGGCAGAAGGTTTATTATGTAGTGATTGAAAAGGTCAGCTGGAGATGGTTTGTATTTGTCATTTTTAAAAGTTTGTGAATCATCTCATATTTTTGTATGAATAGGACTGATTCCCTGTTACGAAAATTTTTGTTTTAAATGGGACATGAAGCAGTTGAGATCTAGACTTGGTTAATACTTTCAGTTATAAGACATGGCCTGAGAAGTGGAACTAAAAATAGTTTAGCAGTTGTTAAAGAAAAGCTAGAAATTCAATTCAAGGTCATCTTATTTGCACTTGTGAGGTGTGCCACTTGAATACTGAGTAGTTCTAAAATTAATAGGTTCTTCTTCTTTATTTTAAAATTTTTTCGGTATGTGAAATAAAATAATATAAAAAGTTGTATAAACTTAGGCTGAATAAGAGCACCTGAAATTTGATGGTCTGTCCTGTTAAGTCTCCTGCTCCCTGTACCATTACTCACTCTCTGCTTCTACCTTTGTTGTAATTGGAACATATTAGCTTAGAATCACAGTCTCAATTTTTAATAGAATCTTTTTTTTTTTTAAATCTGTCTGGCACATGACTAAGTAGAAGTTACTTTTTGGCAAGAACTCTGCAAACCAAATCAGTATCTAGGCCTGTCACCTATGGTTTATTATGCCTCTGATTGATCCAAATTGAAATATAGCAAAAATTTATTATGGGTTCAGAAGTTTTCCAAGTTTACTATCAGGCATTTTAGAAAAAACCCCTACTGTTTGTCATGTACTTTGTGAACAGTACAGAATGTTTCTAGGTTTGAACTTGGAGATGTATGCCAAAAATATCTAAAAATAAAGAAATCCAGTAGGTTCTTGCACTGTCCTCTTCTCAAGTGAGTGAACTGTATTTCACTGTGGTATATATTTAATGGCACTGCAAAATGCCTAAAAGCTCCACCAAAATTTATTTTCTTTGCATTTAGTCTTCCTGTTTTGAATGTGCTCCTCCCAGTCTAAACTATAAACTATGCTTAGCAAAGAAGCACTTCAGTTATGTATATTATTACTTTATGATCCCTAAACTGAACTAGAAAAAGGGTGGGCTAATTTAAGGTTGTAATCCCATTCTGATCTAGTTGTTGAATAGGTGGTGGGGTTAGAACACTTGCATTTGTAAAATGAAGAACCTATTTCCTCATTTGATCATGAATCTCCCATGTGCATGAGAGGCATGATCTCAGTGTTCTCTCTTCTCCATGAGCCCTAAAGATTATCCCAGTACTGAGCACTTTTAGAATTGTTAGAATGCCATGGAAAGTGTGATACAAATTGATTTTTTTTTTCTCAAAAAAGTAGTGATTGAAAGTTAACAAAACAGCTGGATGTAGTTCAGAATTTTCTTTTATTAAGAGATGTGAATAAGATGCTGAAAAATCCAGCATGGTCTTTGGAAAAAAACCCAAACAAACACACACACCCCTTCCCAAACCAACCAACCAATAAAAATCACAAAAAACAAGATGGGTGGGGAGGCATCCTTTCCCTCTTCCATCAAATATGAAGAAATAATCCTTTACTTTCCTATATCTCCTCAGCCTTCTCAGTTTCCCAAATGTTGGGCCACATTCCTTGGCCAGGCATCATGTGCTTTCTATAATGCTGGATGTGCTGGAGTGGTGTGTTCACAGAATCTGACTTACTGATAAGAAATCATTCCTTTCTATTTTGGTTTCCTGTCTGCATCTGGACATTACCCCCAAAGAGAGCCTGCATGGATGGTATCACCCTTTCCTCTCCTAATAAATACTCTGTTTCTGGTATGGTCTGATTTCACGTGTTTCTTACATGATGACATTCATGATGTGCTCCTTTTAACTTCAGGCTGTAGCTCAGCTTCCAGATGAGTGGCATAATCAGGATTAGCTGCCAATAGCAATCTCCTGATGAATTTGCACTTTCTGGTGATCAGTAGAACCTTTTCTCAGGGAGAAAATGTTACATCTGGGTGTCCGCTGTTGTAAAATGTGTCAAAACCAAAATGTGTTTTATTTATGAGCCGATTAATTTTTTGTGCTGGACTTTATTCCCTGTGTTTGTTTTCTTGTCTATATGTTAAAAGGCACAAGGGCCTTCCAATTCTCATTTCTTGGAGGAGTAATTTCCACAGGGAAGTGTACATTGTGCAGCTCCAGATTCTTTGGTCTTTGCGGAAAGCTTTGTACATGGTTATGGCATTTAATGAAAATTCATGGCTCGTGGTGAGGAAAAGGAGGGGGAAAAAATCTGTAAGGGGGAAAAAGTGCAAAAAGAAGAAGGGAATACCTTCTTGATCTCTTTTATTAGTTGTTAGGTCTGTCTGTCTGGACCACAGCTTTTCAGAATGAACTCACGTAAGCAGTATCTCAAAGTCCTGGTGGTTTTGTATTCAGAAAGGTGGAATTTCAGCAAGTTGCAAGGGCTATTGCTTTAACATTTTAAATTAAAACAACTTAAACCAGAAAGATGATGCTTTGCCACAAGTAATTTTAATTTCTCCTCCACTTTGTGTATTACCAGTGAACAGAGTATCTGCCAAGCACGAGCTGCTGTCATGGTCTACGATGATGCCAACAAGAAATGGGTACCGGCTGGAGGATCAACTGGATTCAGCAGAGTTCACATCTATCATCACACAGGCAACAACACATTCAGAGTAGTGGGCAGGAAGATTCAGGATCATCAGGTGAGGAAATCTCTGAAAATTCAGAGTACAAATTGATTTTTTTTCTCAAAAAGTCGTGATTGAAAGTTAACAAAACAGCTGGATGTAGTTCAGAATTTTCTTTTATTAAGAGATGTGAATAAGATGCTGAAAAAATCCAGCATGGTCTTTGGAAAAAACCCCAACAAACACACACACCCTTCCCAAACCAACCAACCAATAAAAATCACAAAAAACAAGATGGGTGGGGGAGGCATCCTTTCCTCTTTCCATCAGATATGAAGAAATAATCCTTTACTTTCCTATATCTCCTCAGCCTTCTCAGTTTCCCAAATGTTGGGCCACATTCCTTGGCCAGGCATCATGTGCTTTCTATAATGCTGGATGTGCTGGAGTGGTTTCACAGAATCTGACTTACTGATAAGAAATCATTCCTTTCTATTTTGGTTTCCTGTCTGCATCTGGACATTACCCCAAAGAGAGCCTGCATGCATGGTATCACCCTTTCCTCTCCTAATAAATACTCTGTTTCTGGTATGGTCTGATTTCACGTGTTTCTTACATGATGACATTCATGATGTGCTCCTTTTAACTTCAGGCTGTAGCTCAGCTTCCAGATGAGTGGCATAATCAGGATTAGCTGCCAATAGCAATCTCCTGATGAATTTGCACTTTCTGGTGATCAGTAGAACCTTTTCTCAGGGAGAAAATGTTACATCTGGGTGTCCGCTGTTGTAAAATGTGTCAAAACCAAAATGTGTTTTATTTATGAGCCGATTAATTTTTTGTGCTGGACTTTATTCCCTGTGTTTGTTTTCTTGTCTATATGTTAAAAGGCACAAGGGCCTTCCAATTCTCATTTCTTGTAGGAGTAATTTCCACAGGGAAGTGTACATTGTGCAGCTCCAGATTCTTTGGTCTTTGCGGAAAGCTTTGTACATGGTTATGGCATTTAATGAAAATTCATGGCTCGTGGTGAGGAAAAGGAGGGGGAAAAAAACTGTAAGAGGGAAAAAGTGCAAAAAGAAGAAGGGAATACCTTCTTGATCTCTTTTATTAGTTGTTAGGCCTGTCTGTCTGGACCACAGCTTTTCAGAATGAACTCATGTAAGCAGTATCTCAAAGTCCTGGTGGTTTTGTATTCAGAAAGGTGGAATTCCAGCAAGTTGCAAGGGCTATTGCTTTAACATTTTAAATTAAAACAACTTAAACCAGAAAGATGATGCTTTGCCACAAGTAATTTTAATTTCTCCTCCACTTTGTGTATTACCAGTGAACAGAGTATCTGCCAAGCACGAGCTGCTGTCATGGTCTACGATGATGCCAACAAGAAATGGGTACCGGCTGGAGGATCAACTGGATTCAGCAGAGTTCACATCTATCATCACACAGGCAACAACACATTCAGAGTAGTGGGCAGGAAGATTCAGGATCATCAGGTGAGAAAATCTCTGAAAATTCAGAGTATTAAGTCTTCAGCAAAATTATGGGACCAATTTAAAAAAAATGTTTTTTAACTGAAGTAGCAGAATTTTTATTGCTTTTTCCCTGTGAACTAAGCACTTTGCATACCCCCAAGGCAATAGTCCTTTTGCCATTCCTTCCTACAGATATCTATTTATAAAGGCTAGTGGTGTACACAGGAGTCATCTGGTTCTTTTTAAGGCAAAGTGGCAACCTGAAAGCTTCTCTCCCCCACTCTGCACTGTGAGCTGCAGCCTGTGTAGACAGCAGCAGTTCTTTTAGCTCTTCCTACCTCATGGAAACTTGCATGCATGATGTCTCATACCCCCAGGTCATTTTGTTCAAAAAACCCTCTGATGTTTAGTAATGCTGATCATCTACCACTTAAAGAGAGTGAGAAGGGAGTAACAGGGATTACATCTTTATTTCCTTGATGAAGTTACTGGATCATGATTAAATAGCATGTAAATGTGCTCTGCCATGTGATACTTGGGATGGGGTTAAAACCTAATCTTTTGTTTGAGAAAAGCTTATATTTGTTTCCCTCCCTTCCTCCCAGCATTTAATAGAATTCTTTTGGTCTATTTTTGGTCATTTATTGCACACCTGAAGCCTAAACTGGTAACCCCCTGTGTGATTTGTTACTAAATATTTACTCCAAGTAATAAATGGTCTCTGTGCATTCATCTGAGAGTGAATCTGGGGTTTTTTTGTCCCATTATTCAGCAGAAAAAGGTGAGAGGATATAGTTATCTAAGTGCAATGGGATCCTCTTAGTGGATGGCTTGTAGTAAATGGTTGCCCTAATAGCTCAAATTTTCATCTTTTGTGTGAGCCACAACAATCTTGCAAAATGATACCCTGTGATCCATGGTAGAAATCCAGCAAATGCTGCTGAAAGCCCTGCAAGCCAAGGGGTGCAGCAGCCACAGGGAGAAGGTGATAACCTGGTTAAAAAAGAAACCCAACAAATACCCTGTGAAATTGATGGGAAAATGAGTTTCTGTATTTCAGATGTGTTTTTCAGTAATCTGCTGCTGGAAGTCGGAGCTGCTGGTGTTGCTGCGTTGCTGTTAGGAAACATGGCTGCATCTTTTGAAGTGAGAACGCTTTAACTACAAAAGTTGATACAAAATATCTCATTAGTCCCCTTGTGTATTCCCACCACTGATTACAGACGGTGTTGGAATTAAAATTGAAATGTTTTGTGCTTTCAGCCTTGTGTTTCACAGATTATGGGTCGTGAATTAACCCGTGTGGTGGAGGACCAAAATCTACACAAAACTGAAACTTCTGCTGGAACAGCAATTTTAAACATAAGTAAATCTATTTTTTTTAATTGTTATAGGTGGTAATAAATTGTGCCATTCCAAAAGGGCTGAAGTACAATCAGGCTACGCAGACCTTCCACCAGTGGCGTGATGCTAGGCAAGTGTATGGTCTGAATTTTGGCAGCAAAGAAGATGCCAATGTCTTCGCAAGTGCCATGATGCATGCCTTAGAAGTATTAAATTCACAGGAAGCTGGTAAGAGTCTCTTCACTTATTTTCTTCCCCTAAGATTGCTTAAATACAGAAAAATTCAAATGTTGATGTGTAAAAGTCTATAAGTCTTGTTTTTAATCGTAAATAAGCCTCTAGGTGTTTTAATTATTTGGATGTTTTGTCTGACTAATTACTGCTTCTTAACAGTGCTTCTCAACTCAACTGGCATCTCTGTAATTGCACTTCCTAGCAAGTAAATCAATTTACATATTTCTGTATTAGATACAGAAACTGCTGGCTTTGCCCTTTTTTTTTTTTAAGGAAGCAAAACAAAAAGACCTGCCCAAGAAGCATAAGGAAGACACTTTTCAGGATTTCTAGACACATCCATGTTCCTATTGTGTGTTTGTATTTTTGCTTTTCACTGGTTACTGGTTTATTCTAAAATTGTGAAGGTTTTTTACTCCAAATTTTGCAATTGTCTAGCAGTTTTTACCAGCTCAGAAACCTTGAATCCAGGGTTAACATTCAGATGAGTATATACAATTTAGACACCAGGTCTGTAATTTCATTTGTTTGAAGTTCAGGGTGACATAGGCTTTAAAACAGTGGTGGAAAAATTCCTGGCTGTCAGTATTCTGCTGATATCTGTAACATATTCTAGGTAGGCTCTACAGCAAATTGATCAGTGTAACACTGTGACACACACAGAGGGAGTTTCTTCTAAAAGACTTAGAGTCTTTTGTGTTCTTGTAACCAAATAGAATTCTTTTGTCCTCATTAAAGTTTCAAGATTGCCTGTGTAACAAGAGATAGTTCTTGTGTGCCAGTTTGCTTTCTCTTGTGTGGAAGAGAGGCTGTAGATAACTGTACCAGGGCTGTCTCAGCTACAGCAGAAAAGGTGGTTTTATCAAGTTGGTGTTTTTTCTGGTAGTTCTTTCAGGACTTACCTTTTGAAACTAATCAGTCTAGGCTGTGGATGGTAAATGATAACTTCTGCAGTGCTTACATTGTTACACAACACAGGAGGCCAAAATAGAAATGGTGGCTAGAGTTAGGAGGTTTCTTTTTGCCTGCTAAAATACAACCCAGTTGTGATTCCGAGTCTCCTACCTCCCAGCTGGGTGTTTTCTCTTCTACATCCCTCAGTTCTGCTTTCCCTAAGGGTTACTCAGTTGTAAACTTTCCCTGCATTCTGACTGTTCATCCCCTGTCCCCAGGCAGTATTTGGGAACACATGAAGTGTTGGTTTGTGCTCTTTTGATGAAAAGGCCTGATTGATGGTAATTACCACAGATTTGAGGGGTTCAAGTTCTTTCCCATTACCTGTGCTTAAAGAATTTGTGTTTCAGTGTGTATATATGCATATACACATCTTTGTAGTTCAGTTTAACTCCTCATAACACTGAACCTGAGCTGCTGGAGAGGCTGAAATGGCATAGGCAGGCATGGCATTGCTCATTTCTTAGATAGTGTGTCCTTTTTAAATTTTATGCCTTATAATTTGTCTAATGACTTGTTCTCTTGCTACCTTATGCCAGGTATTTGTGGGCTGCTGTATTTTTATATTGCTCAGTAGTAGAAATTCTATTATAAACAGAGATGCCACTTCACTTTGTAAAGACTTGGATATAACTAAAATTTTATGACTGTAAAATTTCATAACTGTGTATGACTTATCACAGCCTGGTTGCTGACTACAGTGCTGTTGTCTTCTGGTTTGTTCTCAACAGTTCTGAGATGGACACGAATTAAGGTTTGTAACTATGTTTGAAAGCGACTGGGTTAACCTTTAAGGTTTTTCTGAATTACAGCACTGTCACTTTGTTTCTCCTTGTTGTGAGTTTAATTTGCTGGTAGCAGCAGGCACAAGTCAAAATGCATTAATTAGCTGCATCACAAGCTAATGGTGAGCAAAGGAGATAATTGTTCTTCTCTGGCTGCTGTCAGCCAAGGGCTGTGGTGGTTTCAGATGAGCTGTCACCTGTGCCACAGACAGAGAGGTGCTCTAGCTTCCATCAAGCTGAAATAAAACCAAACCTTCACATTATCAGCATTGCTCAGCAGATGAGCAGTTTTGCACTGCTGCTTCTAAAAAAAATTCCTAATAAGGCACAGGGAATTGCTTTCTCAGCCTCATCTCACTTCCAGACAATGTTTAAAGATAAATGTTCATCATGTTTCTGTGTTAGACTGCTGTCAACAAGTTTTATCAGCTGGGAAGTTTGTCACTGTCTGATCTAGATATTACTTAATTTTTCTGACCTGTATCAGTGGAAGAAGTATCTTTCTGAACATGCTGCTTCTATAATGGAAATAGGTTGCTAAGTGGCTTGCAGTTCAGAAACCAATTAATTGTGATCCTTGCTTAAAGCCCAGTGAATTTTGTTTCTCTGTAGCTGGTATAAAAGTGCAGCTAGAAATGAATCCTTGGTGTTAGGTTCCCCCCCCAGGATCTCTGAAATAGATGAATATTTACTTAGACAGGTCACTGGCTCTGAGGCTCTAATATTAGCTCTTCATTTTAGGAAATGGATTGCAGCTGCCTCTCTTTTATAAACAAATTACTCTTTCTGAAAAGGTGTTGAGAGGGTATGTGTCATAAAATAAACTTACACTGACATATGATGATCAATACATTATATATGATTAGTTTTGTTTCTTTCAATGTATCTGTTTGGCTTTTAAAAATTTCTAACCCATGCTGTCCTTGTTGGTGTTTGGATGATGCTGCTTCAAAAATCTGTACTTGAAGATGACAACTTGTCTCTGTTAGTTTAAATAAATTGCTGTGTTTCCTAGTGTATCCAAAATGGCATATAGAACCTCCAACTGAAATAAAAAAAAGAGATCCTACATAGATAGCTTCCCTTTTAATATAGAATTGCATCCAGTTAAAGTTAGATTCTTGCAGTATCCTTATTTTCTGCTGTGCTTTCTCATTTTGGCAATTTCTTTTATTAGCTTGCTTATTTTATGTTGTATTTTATTCATAAAAGGAAAGCAGTTTTAATGTTAGCTGAGCATACTATTCAGAAATTCATAAAGCTGCAGATGAATTTTAAATTTTATGCAAGGGTTCACAGAAATCTAAACAACTTCTGAGGGATATTAAAGATTAAGTTGTGTACATCCTTTTGGTTTGCAAGTCAGCTGTTGGGTATGGCTCTCTCTTTTTAAAATAAAATTAAATCAGGGTCTCCTTCTCTTGCATATATTTGAAAAATGTCATTGATCTTTTAGTTGGCATCCTCAGCTGTTCTGTTGGCTGCTGGCAAATTGGAGGTTGTTTAATTTAGGATCTCCCTCTAGTGGATCTGCTGGAGTCGAGGCACTGCTGAGCTCTCAGGGACAGGTTTTTGTCCTTCTGGTGAGTTCAGAGTGCAGAGTGAAAATCTCTGAAGTTAAGAGCAGAGGCTTTACTGCAAGTGGCAGCTTTCTGCTAAAACACCAGTGCAGGTTTGTCTCAGAGGGCTCGGAAGCTGTGGCTGCTTTATCAGTGGAGCTGCTGCAAATGCTCTGCTGATGGAGGATTTTATCCTCTCTCTGTGTTATAGGTCTGATAAATGAACGTGCTAACTTCTCAAATGGTTGAACCCTGCTTATTTAAATGAATTTATTTTATTTTAGCTCTGTTCTGGTTTGAATGATTGCATTAGCAAACCCTATTTTCCTGCAGGCTAGTTGGGCAGATGGTAGGCAAGCAGCAAATCCAGAAGAGTAGGACAACACAGGACTGCATTTTGTCCTGGAATTTTAAAGAAATTTAAATAAAAATAATTAATTAAATAAAATTAAATATTGCAGATTCCTGCCCCACACTGTTTCAGAAATGCATTAAAAGTGAACCAAGGTTTTATTTCTGGCCCTCATTTGGGAAAATTTGGAAAGACTTACTACTTGTTACATTAAATAACTGTTTGACATGGTCAAAAGTGACACCTTCATCAAATGCCAAGTGCATGTCATCAAGTTTAAGAGGTCAAATGAAGAGGATTTCTGGCTCTGAGGCTGTGTGCAGTGTGTTCAGATATTCAGTAATTGTCTTGTCTGGAGATGACAGCTTGCTGCAAAGGTTTTGCATTGCATTACAAAGGAAATTTTCATATCTGCATTAAGTAGGGCTCATTGTTGCAATCAAAGTGGCTGTGGAATGAGAGAAAAGCTTCAATGACGGGAAATCAGACAGCTGAGAATTCTCTGATGTGTGAGACAATGGATTATTTCTTTGAAGGAATAAGGTCACGTAAGGGAAGCTTGTGTTGGGAGGAACAAAGGAGCATCATAGTCAGCTTTGCTGCAAAAAGCACCTCCTAGTTCAGCTGGAATCGCTGCTGCTTTGTGTGGCATCTGTCTTCAGCCTCAGGAAAGCCTTGCTAAGAGAATAGGAAACTAAGTGTGGGGTTTCTAGATGTGTGATGTGCACCTGGGGAGGTCCTGGGAGCTGTTTGTTGCAGAAGATGAAAGCAGCAGAAGAACTGAAGCAAGGATGTCACAACAGTAAATAAATCTATTTTCATTCTTTCTCATTGAATTGCATAGGTTGTGAGATTTGTGATGCTTTTTGTGCTGATCTCTAGCAGTTGTATATATTGGTTCTTGAAATTATTTTGGAATGTTCTGGATATGAAGGCAAGGTCGTGAAGGGCTTCAGTGCATCTGTTTTGGTGTTGCCTTAGATCAGTTTAATTCATAGGAAAATGGGGAGGAAGAAAAGGAACCAGAGGGTTTTTTTGTTTCCAAGGTCTCATTATTTTATCCTTCTGACCTTGGAGGGGAAAAAGCCCCTGTAGTTCAAGTTTTTTAAATTCCTCTTGAATGAGTAACTCTAGAAGTTAGGTTGTCCAGCTATTAAATAAACAAATCTTTATTCACAGCTGTACATTAATGTGCAGTCCTTTCTCTTCCAGCAGAGATAGGTAATTAAATCCTTGCTGATAGAGGAATGCACTCAAATAATGGATTGAATAATTTAATATCTTTGGGAAATGCAAACTGAAACAAAAATTGGGGTTGCCTAATTGGAACATATAGAGAGACTACAGAAGACTGAAATGAGAAAAGTGTATGTGGAGCTTGGGGGTGCTTTTCTTTGTACTGCTTTGGTTCATGTCGTGCTAAAACTTGTTTTGGGAGAGTAAAAATTCTGCAGCAGTGAAGTAATGATGCTATACCTG
The DNA here is from genome assembly GCA_024865655.1 of Emberiza elegans. NCBI lineage: Eukaryota > Metazoa > Chordata > Aves > Passeriformes > Fringillidae > Emberiza > Emberiza elegans. Next base: position 2,166,717 of record JALJVW010000184.1, on the reverse strand, counting down.
TACTCTTAGCAAGCCTCTGGAACAGGCTGTCAGCACTCCCTGTCAGAACAGGAGTAACATGATGGTGTTTTTATTACCTGTGTTGTCAAAAGTTGGATAATATCTCTGGTCTTGCTAACAAGATTTTTCCCTTCCTTTAAAATGTGGGATTGATTAAATAATTTCTGTTAGGTCGTTACTAGGTGTTGATAATAGCTGATACTGATTAGGTAATCCTGATTTATGTGCCAGAATGCTGATCCTGCAGGAAGTTCTACCTGTTTATTGGGCAGAGTATTTCCTCTTCATGGTAATTGCAGATAAGATTATTGAAAGCATCATCAGTGTTGCTTGTGGTGTTTGGAAGTGAAGGGTTAGGGTTGCTAAGTTTTCAGAATTATACAAACTTTTAAGAGTTGCCTGTATGGTATTTCTAATTTTTTTTCTTTTGGTTCTTCAGAATTAGTGGTGTATCATGTGAAAACATTAAATTTTAGGTGAACAATCTGAAGAATTTAATTATAATCTGATAGCTGGTCTAAACTGCATGGCAAATATTAATAGAAATACATTAATTTATGGATAAAGTTTTGTTTAATAAACATAGAGGAATGTCAGCGTACTTTACAGTTGGGGGTTTATAGTGTTGTTTTTAAAAATATTATCAGTAGAAGTTGTAGATAGATTTAATCTGCCTTTTGGGAGCAGGGTGTTTTCATAAAAGGCATGAAGATAGTTGTGAAATGCACCTTGGTTAGGCTCATTTCTGTAGTGTTGTCCCCCAGCAGTGACAGCCATCACCTGTAACATTGCTATTTCATCAAATTTTGGCACAGCTGAGGGTGGAGGGGGAGCTCTGAATATCCCACAGGGGATGGTATTGACATATTTGTATTGACATATTTAACTTCAATGCTTGCTCCTTTCTGTTTGTGGTGTCGTAGTTTCATCCGGCAGCTGCGGTCCCTGCTGGTGAAGCTGTGTCCCTGGGCATGGGAGGGTGGCAGAGGGACACTGGGAGCTGCTGATGTCCCCCAGAAAATTGGGTTTGAGCCAAGCCTGGCTCCCAGGTTATCAGAGCCTGGTTTCCAAGGCACTGCTGGCTCTGATAGGGGCTTCTGCTGGCCCTGATAGGAGGCTTACCTCTACTGAAATTCATGTGTGCTTTAATGAATGGTTTTGTTGTTCTTGTTGCCTTTTATTGCCTTGATCAAGTTAAAAGAGCTCGTGGATTGAAGTGGAAAGTGTTTTGTTTCAAATTTGGAGTGATGAGTGAATTCACTCAGCTGAAGGGAGCTGTGATGAGGAAGTTGGGGTTTGAAGGGAGGGGAAGCCTTGGCTGGGAGAAGATTCATCCAGACAGAAGTACTAGGGAAAATATTGTCACTAGTTAATGCCCCAGGTTTTGGCCATCATGGTCTTGCATATAAATAAACCCATAACACCTGTTGGGAGGGTGTGTGTCATAAAATAAACATTTACACTGATATAATGATCAATACATTATGTATGGTTAGTTTTGTTTCTTTCAGTGTATCTCCTTGAGTTTTAAACATTTCTAACCCACGCTGTCCTCACTGGTATTTTGATGATACTGCATCAAAAATCTGTGCTTGAAGATGACAACTTGTCTCTGTTAGTTTAAATAAATTGCTGTGGCTCGAGCACTGAGGTGGTTTTGGTTCTGCTCAAGGCTGGTTAGAAAATCAACCCAGCCTTTGTTCTGGCATGGCCTGGAGCAGGACAGGCTCTGAATGGAGCTGGAGACACATCAAAGAGGGATACCACACTTGTTGTTCTTATTGCTTCCTGCACAGATCTCTGAAAAGCCTGCTTTCCATTCATTCAGAAAACCTTTAACCATTTGAACACACTTTTGTTTTTTGTAAGTTCTTATATTCCCTAACAAAAATACATCTTTTTGGCTGTAGCTTTGAACTCATGCCTGGGGTGTGGGCTTTGCTTAGTGGGAGTATTCAAACTGTCCTTAAAAAAAATATTTTCTCAAGATTATAATTAGCCAGGTCACTTATGTTTATATCATATAAATGTATAAATAAATTTGCTGTCCACTCTCAGTCTTGGAAAATACTTCTAAAAGACAAGTTACACTTTGATTTGGATATCAGACTGTATAATTGGAACATTGCTTAGTTCTGGCACTAACATGCTGAGAAGTGAAGGAGTGGGATTTCTTAGTTACTGAGTTGTTTATATAAAGTTTTTCTCTGGGGAGAAAATTAAGATCTTTACCTCAAACTAAAATTCTTATGTGTGATATTTGACCAGCATTAACAGATTTATTCAAAAATTAGGGTGAGAATAAGCTGTACTCTGAAGTACAGTAATTGCAGGTGGGAGGTTTTCTCTGTGGTTTTGCCTTCTTGATTTAGGGCATGTGAGGTTCTGAGGAGGATTTCACATGGTCTGGGTGCCCCTGGTTCTCCCAAAGCCCTTTTCATTCATCCATCCTTGTGTTACCAGCTCCCAGGTGAGCCTGTCCAGCCAAAGGAAAACACCACTGCAGCTCAGTGCAGAACTTGCAGGACATGTGTTGTGCCAATCTTAAATAGCTGATGCTTGGGGTTTTTTTTAGGGCTCCAGGAATGTGATATTTTCAATATCAGCCAGTGTCAACGCTGATAACATCCAATGCAGCTGGCATGAAAAGAAGTGGGGTAGGGTGTGGTGTGACACTCCAAAAGAGAGGCGGTAACTGAGTGTCGCAGGCATCTTTCATGGAAAATCCTTTCCTTAGGATTTTTCCTCCTGAGAAGCTGAGAGGCCTCAGGAACAAAATGTAAACAATGATTATCTGCTGCTGTGGAATGCAGCAGGTGGATCTGTGATTGGTCTCATGTGGTTGTTTCTAATTAATGGCCAATCACAGCCCAGCTGGCTCAGACAGTCAAGCCACAAACCTTTGTTATTCTATTCTTAGCCAGCCTTCTGAGGAAATCCTTTCTTCTATTCCTTTAGTACAGTTTTAATGTAATATATATCATAAAATAATAAATCAAGCCTTCTGAAACATGGAGTCAGATCCTCGTCTCTTCCCTCATCCTGAGACCCCTGTGAACACGGTCACAAAAGAGGAACAAAACAGAGGAACAAAAGGCATTGAGGGAGGACAAACCCTGTGTTTCCTTCCTATGCTTTCATAGGGTTCTTCAACTGAAATTGGTGTGACTTTTGGACAGAGATACAAAGTAACCAGTCAGTTAGGGCTAAAAGAATTAAGGAGTTTGATAAACTCTAACTCTGGTTCTGGTTTAAAAGGGTGACGTTGGGGATGCTTGATTTGGTTCAGGCAGTCCCCAGCAGTCTGATGTTCTGATGTTGATGCCACCATAATTGTCTGTGTGACTGCATGAAGCACCAGGTGTGGCTGTCATCTGGCTGGTGGAAATGCTTCATGCAGGCTTTTTCCCCTGAGATTTTTAATGTGTTAGGTTGCCAGTCCATCTCTCACCACACACTTGCCTGAACTGTTCTGGAGGAAGGGTGATGCGAAGGTGAAAATAAGCTGAAAAACAGAAAGCACTGAAACTGGAATGGCTGCTGAACAAATTAGTATAAAATTATACCCTCTGTCTGTCAGAATGTGCTGCAGAGTGCACCATCTGTGCTTTTTTAGAAAAAGAGAGATGTTAGGTTTTCTTTAAAGCTCAGAATGAATAGACCATTCAGCCTCATCTCTCACTTGGCTTATATTGGCTTCTGAAGATAAAGTGATCCTGTAAAAGGATCAGAGTTCTTTTCCAGGCAGTATCTGAATATTTCTCATGGGGGTTGATGTTTCTGAGGTATCTTAAAGTGTTCAGAAGCTTCTGAGAGAGGTTTTCACTACCTAGTTCCTGTTTATTTAATGTACCACCTGTCATGCTACCCAGGCAGTTGTATTTTAGCAATACAGTGGTAGTCTTGGCTTGCTGTAATAAACCTTCTAGGATAAAACATACTTTCCCACCTGGCATGTACCTTTAATTTTATAATGTTCATTAGCAGGCTGGCTGCAGAGGGAAATTTCACTAGGAAACAGGACAGATGACTTGGGAGCTGAACTTCCCTTTTATTGAAAGCCTTTGGTATACTCAAATTGCATTTCCTTAAGGCAAAAATGTGTAAGAAGTACTGGAACCACCAGGTTAATTGCCAGCAGGGGATTTTTTCCCTCTCGTGTGTGCATGGCTGGGAAAGAAGCCCATCACTGGAGTAGGCTGGCCAAGCTGAAGCTGCCTTGGCTTGCTCATGTTTGCCATGTGCAGAGCTGATGGATAGATTGGTGGTTTTCTGAAGGACAGAGCTCTGAACAAAGTTTGGGGCTACAAGAACAGGTTTTTCTCACAGCTTGGTGTGTTGGAATGGCCAGTGCAGATGAAACTCGGTGTTTACTTTCTGGAGTTAAGAAAGATGAAGGTAGAAAGGTCGGAGAGTGGTGTCTGCATCCAGCTACTGCAGCATGATAATACCTTCTTCAAAAAAACGTTTAAATACTCCTAAAGATTAAATTAGCTGAATTGAACTTTTCATTTCTACTGCATTTTCAGCACAAAACAGTTCTGGTTGGGATATGGACACATTGTGACCATTTCTTTTCATTTTTCTTCTTCATTATTAATTTTCAGGTCAGCATGTTCCATTTTGAGGAATAAGACAGGAATTTCATCCCATATCTGATACTCAAAGTGCTGCTTGCAGTTTGCAGCTCAAGCTTGACTTATCCAAGTGTTCTGCCCGGCATGGCAAGCAGCAGAGCTGGTGTTTACAGCACCTTTCACTGCTTGTGAAAGGCCAGGAAAGGCTGCAGGCAGCAAATAGCCCAGCTGCCTGGGAGCTGCTGTCATGGGCATGAAAGCTTTCCTCCTGTCTCACAGGGGAGAGGAGAGGAGGATGTGTGTCTTATGGAAGTTTTAAAGCAAAAAAGTTTTCCAGCTGATGTTTCTGTTTAATGGTCATTTAACTGCAACGATAAATTAATAATTAATTTTTTTAACATTTAAAATACAGGATAAAAATATATAGTTTTAAAATATTGCACTATAAATATATAGTTTTTAAAAGATTGCATTAAAATATAGGTTTTATACCTGGAGGTGTCTCTTGGAGATACTTGAAGCAGAACTAGTGCATCCCAAGCAACATCAAGGTATAAGGGCCTGATGCTTGCTGACAGAATAACTAAGGAAGACACCACGTCTGTAATACACTGCCTGCTTTCATCCTCCACAATTAAATCCCATTATTTTTTCTATTTGTTGGGTACATAGATAGTGTACACTTTTATAATTTTCATGATTAAAGATTACAGTGGACACAATACTGTGGCATTCTGAGGAAATTCACCTTTTTGCAGGGCTTTTAAACGAGGCACTTGTTTGCTGTGTCTCAAGCAAATTGCCTGTCCTTGATGTGTCAGTGTATCACACATGGGCTTTTTATGGGTTTGGGTGACTTGCACAAATTCAGATAGCAAAAAATTTGCATTTTGATATTTGAGATGGGGAAGATCTCATTACAACTCCATAACTCTAACTAGTTTGGTGGTGTATCAGTGGGGAAATCACTGCTTTGCTCTCAGACATTTTCAAAACTTGACGTTTTAATTGATTTTAATTCTTGTTTCTTATAAATTCTATAATCTTGAGCATAGCTGTAGTCTAAATAATTTCCTAGATTACTGCCTGACAACAGCAATGCATCCATGGTCTCCTGTATTCCATTCCACACTTTGTTCTTCACTTCTTTTTACACAGTTTTCTGCTGTAAATACATTTGTGATTAAAATGGTAAAGCTTTTTTTGTTTCTAGAATACAGATCTCACATAGACAATTACTTGAAAGTTGTGTGGTTCAGAATTTCCCATCAGTAAAGGCTAAAGATGATTTTGCATGACCTTCCCTTTTGCATCTCTTGTGCTTAGCAGAATTCACATTTGTTATATGCCCCATTCCTTTGGACTCAATACTTAACCGTGCAAAAAGGTCTTTGATCCAAGCTATGACTTGAAATCTGAGTAAATTTTGGTGTGACCTGTAGAAACATGCATTATCTTCCTTCTCTGTGTGGTGGTATGGTTCTGATGGTTTTTCTCCTGTTCTTTTGGTTTTTTTTCCTTTTTCTGTTTCTCCCCCTTTTCCAGTGTTCTATTTAGGTGAGTGGTTTCATTTTTTGAGCCTTCCCTGCTCCTCCAAGAGTATTTGTTCATTGTTTTAAGAAAAACAATCAGACTTGGAGTGCTTTTCAAAGCTTTTGTCAAATTCCATCATGCAGAAAGTTTGTTTTGCATTTTTGTGAGACCTTTCCATCCATGTGAAATAAATTCATTCTGCAGATGCGTGAGGTAACATTGTACATGTGTGAGGTTGCAGTTTTTATTTGCTGCATTATGCTGTTGAGCTTGTTTGGCTTAAAAAGCAAAAGTGAGCAGTTCTTAAAATGTTGTGTGATGGCTGGCCTTTTTCTTTGATTTTGTGCTTTTTTTTTTTTTTTTGGCACAGTAAAAATTCAAACCATTAATTTATGATCTGTTTTTGCTCTTAGGTCCTACATTGCCTCGACAGAATTCACAGCTTCCCTCTCAAGTACAAAATGGTCCATCACAAGAAGAGATGGAAATCCAGAGAAGGTATGGTATTAAAAGTGAACAGCTGTTCAGTTCAAGGAAGTGATAACTCTTAATGAGGAGAAAATAAATGTCAAGGACTTAGAATTGCTGTCCTGCACGAGGGCAGCATTTGTATGTGCTGAGTTTTCAATGGCACTCTGTAAAAACTTTGTTGCTGGATCCCTTGTTCCTGCTCCCCAGCCATTCAAACAATGCAGTTGGAATTGGCATGCCAGGAAAGAGTTGAAGATCAGAGGGGAAGCCTTGGGAGATTTCACTGTTGTCATTTTCAGCCGGGCTAATTAATTTTCCAGTGACTGTTGTGTGTTCAGTTTCTGACACTGACAAAAGCAGCAAGCGAGGAAGGGAGTTTTAGAAGCAGAGAACTGAGTCATCATGAATGACAGGGCTTTTGTCCTGAGTGTGGATGTGCTAGATCAGAACATTCTATTAGAAATCTTGTTTGCCTTTACACTGTATTCTTCAGCAAAAAACCTTAATTTTCTGTTTTTAGTGTATAAATTGATGGGGCCTTTAGCAGTTTAATTTTCAACTGGAGCACTGCTGGTTGTATCTCTGCTGCCCTCAGTGACTGGTCTGTGTTCCCTTGGCCATTTGGGGCTTCCTCCAGGTTTAGCTGTTCCATTCAGTTTCTATCCCTGTGGGATATTTTTTCAGACCTGTAGCATTTGGAACATACAGAGTTTTTTCCCATTCCTTTTAATAATAATTATGTGTTGAAGTGCCCAATTTCTACAAACTCTGTGATTGCCATCTTCCCACTTTTGTTTTGCAGCAATGTGGGTGTGTGACACGGCAGAGGCTGTAGGACAGTGCTGTCACACTGGGCTAAGGGAAAACAGCAAGACCTTGGGCTGTCCCAAGCACACTGCCTGTGCTGCAATCCTGGATTATTTTACCAGCAAAACACTCCCAGGAGATTAGCTGTTCCCTTCCTGAAGGGATGCTGGGAATGATTCAGGTCACATGCAGGACGGATCCAGGGAACAGGAGCCTTGGATAAATGGGAGGTGGTCCAGACTGATGGTGTAAATGCACCTAATGGCTTTTTGTGCTGACTGGAAGAATGCTTAAACATGTTGGGTCTAATTAGCACTGCAGCTTTCTCTATTTTGCTATTCAGCATTTAGAGGTGAGCAGAACCCAATTGCCAATTTAGGAATAATTCATTTGATAAAGAACTATATATGCTGAACAAAGGGTTGCCATCAAAATTGGCATCATACTTGTCTCTTTTCTTCTGTGTCTTCTTAAATCTGAGCAGGAATTGCTTTATCTGAAAGTTACCTTGTTTAAGAACAAATAGCAAGAACCTCATTACAAATCTGTCTGTTTGATGTGTTTATGTTCAAGTTTGCTGTCATGATAAAAGTCTTTTATGTCTTTTGACAGACTTTTAAAAAGCCTTTTTTCTTTCAATATTTTTTCTGTCCTACATTAGTGGTTTTTAGTATTTTTATTTGCTGTCTGTTCCTTTAGAAAGCTGCATTATCTGAAATTTATAATGCTGAAATGCTTTTGAGAGAAGCATTGTAGAGTGGCATCTCCTCAGAATAAATGCTGCCCTATATTAAGAGCTCTGAAAGTCTCTTGAAATTTTTGGTATGTGAAGGACATCCTATCAGATGGCATTCTTATGGCTTGGCTTTTTTGATCAGCATGCTCAACTTGTTTCCATTTAATGCAATGTCCTCTTTGAAGTCTGCTTCTGGGTTTGTTTTGTTTTTCCCTGAAACAAGGATGGAGCACTGGAATGAGTGTTTACTCATGCTGCTAGACACATTGCCCGTGGAAGGACTATTGCTGTTGTGTCATTAAGCTTGAGAAGAGCATGTAATTTTGTTAAAACATTTCACAAATGCTTCTTCAGTCTCATTACTCCTGTAACTACATGGTGGTAATAATGTTCAATTAACTCTAAGCTAGAACTTCTCTTCTGTAGTAACTGTCTTGCAGCTTTCAGGCTCTAAGAGCAAGAGTTACTACCATCATGTAGAGAGTAGTAAATAGTTGGGAAGAAAAGGTTTAAGTATATATTACTTTTAACATATCTCCAAGTGACATTTCCAATCTCACTAAAGGGTAAAAGCAGTGTGGGCAGACTTGGATCCTGTGGGGAGCAGAAAGACTACAGGGAATGCAAGAAATGGGAATAAATGTTACTGCGTGGGAAGGAACATGGGGTTTTGTGATGGATCAGGAGAAAGGCTGTGCCAAGTCTGTGGCTTGTGGAATGTGTGTCTGTTGGGTGAGGGTTTTCTTTAAAATGTGGCTTGATAATAGTTGTCTTTGAGTTCTGCTCTCCCATCCCTGCTCTTAGGTGTGCCTGGATTTGGTAGTGTGTAACTGACTCCTGTGTTAAGTGCAGGAAAATGTTTTTTTAAATTATTCTAAGCTGGAGAAAAATATCTGCTTGCATGAAAATTAAAGGGACCCTGTGGAGGTCTAGTCTAACCCTCTGCTCAGAGGAAGACTAATTTCAAAGTTAGATTATGTGGCTTGGAGCTTCAGGGTTTTCCTAGGCAGAAATAGAAACATTTCTTCAGAAGTATTTTGCCAAAGGACTGACCAGTGAAGAGTGGCATAATAAAGAGAGCTCTTCAACCATCAGGGTCTGATGTTTTCCTTTGCTTTCATAACCAGTATTCAGGAATCTTGGGAAAATTGGGAATTGAAGAGTGAAATTAGTTCATTGCCAGCAGAAGTACATTATTTTGGTTGAGAGATTTTTCTCTGTTATAGAAAGGATTTAGATGCCCTTACATTTTGGGTAAAACTGCTTTGTTTATTTTGCTGCAGAGCTTTCTACTTGAATATTTGTATTGCTTACTGGGCAGTGGTACAGTTCCTAAGGCTGCTAGGACCAGATGTGCCATCTGAAACACTGAGGTTTTCATAAGGCCAAGATTACACATAAGGTGTAATGAAGTAATTTTTTCTGGTGAATTGATAACTTTGTTACTGTCTTTTAAGAAACCTTAACACATGGTGGATGCTTTCCCTCTCAGGGAGTACTTGATGCTAGCTGTAATTTTCCTTAATTTGCACTCACTTCAGTACAGTAATAGCAGGCTTTAAAACACTCCAGCTTCCATTTTTGATCCTCAGAACTGAAGGGATATTTTGTTCTGTGGGCTGTTTTTCATTTTGTCAGAGTGGTGGCTGGGCAGTGTTTATAAATTCCACTGATTGATAATGAGCCAGCTTCAGTTGACATACATATTTGTTAATAACTGCAGAGTTACCTAATGCCAAAGACCATTTTAAAATACAAGATTAGTTCATGGCATGCCTGTGTGTGCTACTGGTGCGTGTAAATTTACCTTCTCTCCCAGCCGTGGTAAATACATTGTCAGGAATATGAGTCACTGAGTTGGTATCTAATATGACACTAGGGAATTTAATGAGTTAATGTTTATAAATAACTTCAAAATGGTCACTGCTTCATAAATAAAGAGCTCCAGGAGCAGAGGAACTGTACAGATAGTAAGGAATGATGAGGGTGTACAAGCCCCCCACTGCCCTTCAGGGGCGTCATGGACCAAAACTCGACCGAATTCTTTCGTAAGTACTCAAAAACATTGCAAGTTTGGAAAATGCAACAGCAGAATATTGGGAGGGATTGTAATTATTAAATATTTTATTTGCTTTGGTTTAGTTTGGTTTGTGGTGATACTGTTAAAGAAAACACAGGGTATGCCTGTGCTAGAATTTAGTATTAATATGGTGTGGGTTTCGTAACATCCTGTGGAAGGATTCTTAGTTTTAGTACAAGTTCAGAGACTGTCAAATGTAGCAGTTTCTTAGTAAATAAGAGACTTGAAGGCAAGATTTTTATTTTACAAATTAAATTTTTTTTTTCTGAATTTTGCTGATCTTATTCTTCAACTACAGTAAAATGTTTTCCCCTTAGTAATTATTACATACTCCTGAGCTGTTTTAAAAACATATGTAGAAATGCTAAGGAAAAAAATCCTGCAATTCAGTGTCAATGTAGCTATTGTAGTTTAAAGGAATAAAAGTTTGCCCATGGCTGTGTGTCCCTGGTTGCCTTGTTTCTGCAGATTTCCCACAGCCTGTAACTTTTCCCTAGTTAGTGGCCAGATGTACAGCTTCCAGCTTTCCTTTGCTTCTGAAATGGTGCCATTTATCCAACAGCTTCTTTCAAGGAAATAGGATGTCTTTAAAAGGCAAATGGATTGATTAGATTATAACTGAGCACACAGCTCTAATCTGAGATACACATGAATATGATGGAGTTGTTGGCTTTTGGTTTAGGGTTTGAGAGGTCAGTAGAATCCACTTGTATGATTGTGTTGTTTGCATGGTTATGGTTTAGATGGAATCAAAAGGGGCTTTCCTCCCTTTTTTTTTTAGATTTTTTTTTTTAGCCTGTCTCATTTTCTTTCCATTTGTAATAAAGTTTTCAGAGACTTACCTGGCTTTATGGGTAGGTGTAATGGGTGTTGTGTGGTTGCAGCATAATTGTAGGTGCTGGTAACATTGATCTACTGAGAAGACCACTCTTCCATTAAGCAGTATTCTGATGACATCAGTAGAATTCCTTTCAAATCTTTCAGTTCTGTGAGCTTTTTTTCTGTTTAATGCAGAACTTGAAATTGGAGTTGAAAGTTGTTCTACATTTTCCCAGATTTTTGGTTATTGTGGTTCCCTTTTAAGAAATTGTGTTCGAGTTGTACTCACTGTAATTCACTACTGAGAGGGAGTTGCCAATGAAAGTGGGTTTTTCTACTGCTGAGATTCTTCTTTTTTCTAAAATTCCCCGAGTACAGGTGTCTTTCTGTGATCTAGCATCTGCCAGGAAAGCTCATGTTCTGTTAGTTTGAGATAATATATTGAAAAGATGGAGATGAGGAAAATTAGGCTTAATGAAGTTTGATCCAAGAGCATTAATAGATCCCTTAGTCTGTTAAAATTCCTTTATCTAATGCATTTCAAGTTTCTAGTTGTCTTTTCATGTCTTTATCATAGTGGCTGGCTACTGATTTTTGCTTGACTGATAAAACCTAGTTCTTGCTACTTGCAGCTAATGCATTTTTAGCTTATAACATAAAAGCTCCTTCTTAAACCTTAAATCCCTTTTGATCAAGGAGATGAAAGCCTATTAATTTGACTTTGGTAACAGATAAAACATTGGACAGTAAACTGGACCCAGACAGTATTTTCTTCACAAAAGCAGAAAGGCTTTGGTAAAGCATTTGACAGATACCAAGAGGGAATTTTCATGTGGAAGAGAGGAGGATTGCTGTGGAAGTGTGAGGAGCACAAGAACAGGCATCAGTGCACCAGTGGGACCTGTAGCAATCAAATTCCTTTTGGTGTTTTGCTGAACAGAGCAAGTCCTTGTTGCTGATGTGAGTTGAGATACGTGAGAATGAAGGAGAACAGGAGGGGTTGGATGGTATTGCAGATTTTGATGATCAGAATAGATTCAGAGTTCATAGTAGGTATCCTGTTTTTAGAGGGGAGAGCCACCAACCTGTAGACCACATTAGTGTACAGGGAAAATCAAATGGGCATTGGAAGTGTTACGTGCAATGGTGTCTGATCAAGAGAAAGCTGCCTGAACTTTGGGAATAGCTGTAAGGACCTGGATTTGTGCAGTGTTTCAAAATGATGATAAATGCAGTTAATTACATCATCATTTTACCCTGTGTGAAGTGTTTGATACAAACCATCATTTGAGCCAGTCTTACCTCTCAGTGCTACTGAAGGAACCAAAGGTGCAGAGCACAGAAATTGTCATTTCCAGAGCAAATACATAAACTCACTTCACAAACCTCTGGCATTTAACAGTCAGACTTGGCAGATCTTCTGAGTCCCTGTGTCCTGCTCATTGTACCAAGCTGACTGAGTCTGGTCTGGGTTTCTCTGACACCATGTGCATTATGCTCAGGTAGAAACTGTCCTGAGTGTCAAGCACTTGACAGAAAATAAAGCTGACTTGGTGAGACTTTGAGAGCAGGAGTTTAGTTTAGATAATGCAAAGTGAAGTTTATGCAGCTGAGATTGCTTAGGAAGATGCAAAGAGGTTAAATATTGATCACTTCTGTTGAGCTTATGTTATTGCTGCATCCTGAACTTCTTATTTATGAGGATTCTCAGTCTCTGTGGAGGCTGCCTGTGTTTGATGTCAATACAGCTTGCAAATTTCCAAGATGTGGATGTATTTTCTCTTTGTACATGAATTATGAAATTTGGGGGGTGGTGTGTGTTCATTCCATGGTACATAATGTGTAGGCACTGAGATATTGTAAATATTCAGTAGGTTTGCATGACCATACAGGAGAGTGAGCTCTGTGGCAAATGCTGAATTTTGGAATGGTGAATAAATATTTAATATTAAAGATGGAAGAGCAAGTTTAATGCTTGTACTCCATTTTGATTACTCAGATAAATTCCTGCAAATTTGAAGAGCCATAACAAGACACACTTTCCTGAACTTGTACAGAAGATGATCAGAGGATTAAACTATTAAAAATCAAGCTAGGAGCTAAGCTCAAAATAACATGCCAAAGCACTTTTTCCCCTGTAATAGTTTCAGCAGGGCTAAAGTAGCTCGGCTGTGTCTGTATCTGGACTTCTGTGGATGCCCAGATGTTCCTGGTGATCACAGGGTAGAGGACAAGGTGTTTCAGAGGCAACTGAGATCAGCCTGCCTCTGGTGCTGGTGCCTGTGGCTAGGAGCTAAGTTCAAAATAACATGTCAACATGTTTCAAAAGGCTAAAGTAGCTTTTTTTATCTACTTCTGTGGATGTCCAGTTTCAATCAAGGGTAAAGGACAGCATAGCTTGGCTGTGTCTGTATCTGGTGCCTGTGGCTTCTAAATGTGGATGTCAAAGATTTTTGTTTCCCTGTAATAGTTTCCCTGGTCTGATCACTTTATCTAGGTGTCCAGAGGACAGCATGTGCTCAGCTGGAGCTGAGGTCAGCCTGGATGCTGGTGCTTCTGGTGCTGGTGCCTGTCAAAGGCTCAGGCAGGCACTGTGTGGATGTCCAGAGAGAGTTCCTGGTGATCACAAGGTAGAGGACAGCATGCTTCCTGTCTGCAGCCAGCTGCTGTGTTTGCTGCAGTGACTCAGTGCTGGGAGGAGGAGAACCATCATGTGAGATGTATTCTAGTGAGTAGTGACTGTTGGATTAGATAATGCTATCTGTGCCCACATGCTGGGGCTAACAGCATTTGAGACTAAAACTCAAAACATTGCTGGCTTGGTTGTTGCTCTGCAGTTGGAGGCAGGGTTGGAGGAGCTCAGGGCAGCCCCAAAAGCCTGGGTACACTGAGGTTCCAGGTTGAGCAGCTCAGTTGGTTTGGATTGATGAGCCTGGCTTTGATCACAGCTGATGTGATACATTTACCTCTAGAATTTAACACAGTAGTTATTCCTAGATTTCTTGCCTTTAAAACTTTAAAAAAAAACCCTAGTGAAACACAGAAAGAAAGATGTATAAGCTGTTGAGTACTTTCTTAGAACCACATTTGGTTTCTTATACTGAATGCCTGAATGGTAACTTTCAGAATGATAAGTGCAGAATATTACTGCAATACTTACAACCAGCAATAGTCTGGCAACCTTCATGCTGCCTTCTTTATGTCTCTTCTGACACACTTTTTCATTTTAGAAAAAGTAACAGCACAAGCAAGAAACTATTTTTCAAAAAAAGCAAAAAAACCACTGTGTGAGACACAGAAAATCTCCCCTCAATTGTATGATTTTAATAATGTTGTTTTTAATAACTCAAGTGATGGTTTTTGGTGTCTTCTTTCAATACACATATTGAATTTTGTTTTTTTCTCCTTTTGCCTTGTTTCTGTATCTTTAAGCAGACAAAACAGGGATAGTGTTTATATTGATCTTTGAGTGATTTGATGGCCTGCTTTGACACACAGTTTTTGTGCCAAGAAAGAATGAAATATGAAATTGGTGTGTTCACAAATGACAACTAACAGCTGTCAAATGTTATGAATTATCTGCCTGCAGCTGACCTCTTCATTCAATGCAGCAATTACTTCAGTCAGGTCTGTTCCTCAAGGTATTTTGTTTTCTGCAAGCTTTGTCTTGGATCTTTGTTTTCTGCAGTGAGTTTTAAAATTAAATACTTCAAACAAGTTTCTGTTCATCTTGGAATGTCTGTCAGCTCAGTGCCTCCTGAATTTGGATGTGATACAAAGATGCCTTTGTACTATTCATGGAAATACCTCTGTTTTTAATGTATCTGGCTTTGTGACAAGAAGCCTTCCAGGTTCATGGCTGAACTCTGTTTTTCAGGTTGATATATGGGCTCCTCAGTGCAGTTTCCTATCATCTTTTTAGGAAAAAATGTAATGGCTTGATCTCACAGCCAAGAGCAAAGCAAGCTAGTGTTAGAACCCTGAAGATTTATGTGAATGTACAGCACAACTTCCACTTGAGGAAGCAGGGTGACCTGCCAGAGCAGGCAGCTCTTTGCCTTTTGCAAACTGTTTCAGCTCTGGATTTGTTACTCATAGGTTTTTTTTTCCTCTTGGTGCCCTTGTGACAGAAGCTCTGGGTTTTGACACAGCTGGAGTTTCTTCAGGTTTCAAGGCTCTGGTGGAAGGAGTCTTTGCACAAATGCAGTGACTCTGCTGCAGGTGACAAAGATATGGAGGCTTAGATGTGGAGAGTGTCCCAGGAAAGGACAGTATCCCTCTGGCTATTTACTCTGCTCTCAACCAGAATATTGTTTCACCAGTAAACACTGAAGTTTCTTAATCTAGTTGAGATCTTTGTCTTCTCTTCAACCTGTGTGGTAATGGCCATATTTTAAAAGAATTAACTGAGGGCTCCATTCTTTTGATTGACTGTTTGAGGTCTTCAGCAAAAGGCCCAGAGGATCTCACAGCCATTCACCTTCAGGAGCAGAAGTTAAAAAACCCATCTGTTCCCTTCCCCCTCCCCAGTACAGATCAAAAATAATAAATAGTATTAATTTGAGACAGCTTCCTGGTCACCCATCACACACACTGGCCTTTGAATGGAGTGGTGCTGCTTGCTAAATGGAAAGTGATCTCAGTGTGTGCATGTGGTGCTGGCTCATTCCATAGAATAACAGGAGCTGAGACAGCAGGGCTGCTTAATTGTTATTCCTTTTTATGATCAAGAGCCAGCCAGGAAGGCTTTGTGTGTACCTGAGTAAGTAAATTAACTGTAATTTTTGCAGTTGTCATGTAGGAGAAATTCTAAACATTGTCACCATCACAGAATGTGGGGGGATTTTTTCCAGCAGGGATGCAACAGTGTGTGCTTAATTCTGCTCATTGCATCTTTTTTTTTCCCATGTGTTATTTCAAGAATGTAGTCATGCTCCTGCTGCTTGGCTGCCCAAAGAACTGCAGGATTAATGCTCATATTAAGTCACAAGTTAGTATTGTAAATATGATTCTTTCTTTATCCTCAGACAGTATCTCCTTAACTGGACAAAAAGTATAAGGGCAAGAGGGGAAATCATTTTAAAAGCTGGTGCAGTATTAAAGTAAGCTAATTTAAAAACAGCACCACCAAAAAAAATAACCAAGAGCCTCTCTCAAAACACCCTAAGGTGAAGTTTCCCAAAATGCTTTTGGCATGAAGCTAATTAAAATCCACAAAGAAAGTGTCATGAGCAGTCACTGTGATAAAGCTCCCAGCTATTCTGAGATTCTGGAGTTGACTCTGAATCTAAACATGAGTAACAGCACCTTGTGTGTGACTGACATGTGCAGTTCTACAGCAGGCTCAGCTATTTCATGGAAATTGCATCTTACATTTAATAAGTCAATAAGTCACACTTCTAAAATAGTTGGAATAATCCCATTGTCTTTGCATAACAAGCATTTCACTACAAGACAGCTCTCTGGGGCATTTTGAGTGTCTCTTTAGCTTTTTCAAAAGTTGTCTTGGTGGCCAGATGTTCTTTCTAAGACTGAAGGGTTTTCAGGTATTGCTTTCACACAGTTCTTGAACTGCCAGTCTTGACATTCAGATGTACTTTAATTGGTGTGTGATGACTCTCCTTAATCTGCTAATGCTTTTGTCTAATACAATTTTGATCTCTGACAAAATTTAAAAATATCATTATACTATCTAATGCTGACTAAACAAAGCCAGAGGGATTTGATGCCTTTTTTTTTTGAATAATCAAATGTGCTTTTAATATTTTTTAGCTGCCACTGTAACACTTGCTAAGATCTAGTGTGTAGCTTATGGAATTCTTCCTTGCTTATTAAGTTGTGTTAAAGCAACTTGATTGCATTACTGGCATCTGACCTGTGCACCTTTTGGTTTGCTATTCAAAAGGTTTAATAAAATCGCTAAAATGACAGCAGAAGTGTAGTGAGTTATGAGGTATGGGTTTTTGGTTGGAGGTTTTTTTGTTTGTTTGCTTGTTGGTTTGGCTTCTTTTTTTTTTCCCCTTGTTGACAAAGGAATGCTTCAGTGACATAAAATGAGAAATTATTCTCAACCATGGTGTATTTAATCTCATATGTATAAGATTTGCTTGCAAGGTATTTTGCTGCCCTCTCTTGGTAGAGCTTCTGTATTGTAAGCAAAGTGCTTAACTTTGTTCCTGGCAAAAAATTCTGGGTTTATTCTTTTTATTTTCTAAAGAAATGGGAAATGGGAATTCTTTTACCAAAAAAAAAAAAAAAAGAAATGTTAAATACTGCCTTACTCAATATTTACTAAATGATGAGTACTTTGTTATTCAGGTCCTGTGTAGATAAAAGTGGTTATTTCACTGTCTTTTATCTTATTTGGCCAATATAATTTGATAGTGTTCATTTCCAGTTGAAATAATTTTTTGCTTCAGACTAAATTTGAACACTTAGATGCATTTTGTTATGGCACAAACCCTTCTGGGCCAGGCCAAGCACCTGGAATGCTTCCCTCTGCTGCTCTCCATCCTCTGGGCATCCCTTGGTTCAACAGCTTCTGCATGATGGAGTTCCTGTTTTTTCTAAAATGATTTCCCATGGTTCTTGGTGGGGTTTTTTCCCCTGTGGGCTTTTTCCTGCTCTTCCTTTGAATCACTCTGGCAAGGAGTTCCATAGCTCATCTGCCTGATGTGCAGGGCTGCTTTTTTCTTTTGAGCTTTGCTCTCATTATTTGCATTGACTCTTTTCTCCCAGCTGTTGTGAAGGAGTGTCCCCATCACTCAGAGCTCCAGTTGTCTTTCCCAGAATGCAGAATTACAGCTTTCTAAATTATTTTTAGATGGAAGGTGTTGGGTATATTTGATAACAGTTTTCTGCTGCTCTTAAAATCTTTTCAGTTCTGATTTTCTCCCTGTTTTGAGGTGGGAGCAGGGATGCAGGGATTGTGAGGCAGGGTGGTGCTATTTCAGTACTGTCCATAATCCTTTCTTGATGTTTAGTATCTGGTTGAGGTTTTTGAACAGGACACATCAATGAATGGATGTTGTTGTAACCCTAATACCTCACTCCTGGGTCCACAGGCAACCCAAAGTCCAGCACTTTGTACATTCATTTAGCAGATATTTCCCTCTCTCTGCTCTGCTTCACTTCAGTGAAGGTTTTTTTGCCAATTTTATTCCCTTGTTAGTTGGAATTAAAAGATCAGTAATTCTTTGTAATCAGCCATCATCCTTGCTGCCCTAAATAACTAAATATTATTTAGAAGCTTTATGACAAGCACCTCACCTGAAAAGTTCCTTTTCCAGGTTGTTTATGGAAATACAAAATTATGGCAGAGCCCTTGGTATGGCTTATTGCAAAACAGCCTTGGCAATGCTGCCCTTGTGTGAGGAGTGACCTATATTGAGCTTCTATTTCTGTAAAGAAATGAAGAACTTAAGCAAAAGAAATTTTCTGGCAGTTGCTTGATGTGTTGTTGTTAAACCCAGGGAATTGATACCTTCCAGTATTATAAACTAAATATAACGTGAAATGTTTATGATCTCAAATGCCATAGCTACATTTTAGGTGTAGGATGAACAGAGTGTACATTTCTAGGTAGAATATGCTCATTTCTGACAAATGGATGCAAAAGAATGACGGAAATAAACAAAGCTGCCTTGGAGTCTGTCAGTGTTGTTGGTCTTTTAGATACAAACATGTGCATCCACCTCTCCTTTGTGGGAAAAAAAAAAGAATTTTAACATGACCAAGCTGAAGTTAGCCTTGATGAAAACCCTGTTTTCCTCTAATAATAGGTTTTATCAGAGGGGAAAAAAGAGCACATAGTCAAATTAGTTTTGTACAGAACAAGCAAAAATGTAACATCAAAAATATTTTTAATACCTCTTGGAGGTATTAAATTAATATTTCTGTGGTTTGTATTATATTCATTATATTATATTGTATTATATTAACATTTCTAGAACTCCTCTACTGGTTCCAAATATGTATAGTTCAATCACCAGAGTTTTAAGTGGACTTCAGATGCTAAAAATCAGTCATTTAACAAAAGCTGGGTTGCAGCTCTGGTTTCATAGTGACTGTTCTTACAGCTTTGGTTTGTGGCTGAGGGAGGAAGTGGTCAAGGAACAGAACTGGTTTTTTGCTTCTGATGGGTAATGAGTTAAGTAGTGAAAAAAGTCCTTTTGTTGTGCACAACCAGAACTTACTTGGTTATAGAAATAATAAAATTCCAAAATTTGTAATTTTTTTTGTTTGTAAAGGAAAAGCAATGGTCTGAAAATGGAATTGATTTCAATAACAGTAGTTCATGGGCTGGAGTTTGCAGTTATGCTGGTAATTCTGGGCATGAAAAGGAGTGAAACAGCTGAAGTTCCTTTTCAGAATTCAATCCTTATGACCCTACGTGTACAGCATAGTATTGCCAATGACTGTCCAAAATAAATTGCCCAGTGGCATAGTATAGAAAAGGCATATCTGTTAACTTGAGGTGTCAAAATTCAGATCTCTCTGCTTTATAGTTAAGAGCTGGATGTGCTTTTTGTTTGTTGGGAAGCTGTCATCAGTTTTCTTCTGAAACATGGCAGAAAAAATGGCTCTGTGCTTTGTAGACCAGATTTTCTTTCTAACTGTTATGATTTTTTTTTTTTTTTTTGAAACAAGAATTAGAGAACAGGAACTAGCAGCATTTTCAGTGTTATGTACTGATAGGAACATACTGGCCACAGCTGGGAGGAGGATCAGCCTAATTTTGTTTCATCACTGAGTTATCCCCAAGAGATGAAAAAGCTTTGAAAATCAAGAAGCTGTATTTTAACCAACGAGGAAGATAAATCTTTTTAAAAACCCTAAAGAAAATACAGAACAAGTTGAGAAGAAAGGATCAGGCAGGTGGTATATAGCTTTTCCCACTGCATTTTTTTTCCCAGGAAAGTCCTTTCAGCCAACCCAGTGGCTTTGGCAGAGAATTTTGCAAGGTTTCTTCTTACCCTTAGGGTATTTCCACTGCCTGGCTTTTACTTGTTTTCCTCCTCTTCACATCTTCCCCCTCTCTGCCTTGCTTTGCAAAGCCTCCCATGAGCTGGAAGCCCTGCCAGCTCCCTGCAGTGTTTCCTTGGCTGCTGCACCCTGGATTTTCTTTGACCGTGTCCATTTTTCCTGTGCCTTTAGGGTGTTCTCATTTTGTTGCCAGTTCAGCTGTGTATGTGTCTGTTAAGATGCAAGTGGGGATGGACACGAGTGCATTTTGATGGATATGGAATAAAATAAAATATGGATAAATTCTATCTGACTAGTTAATCAAAAAACCATCATTTATTTGAGGTGTTTCTTTTTTTTAATGAGTATTTGTGTTAGTGTTATTTCACTATACTTCTATTCGCTGCTGTGAGTATAAAATACTGTGCAAAGAACAAATGTAACTC
Source organism: Emberiza elegans (assembly GCA_024865655.1). Classification (NCBI taxonomy): domain Eukaryota; kingdom Metazoa; phylum Chordata; class Aves; order Passeriformes; family Fringillidae; genus Emberiza; species Emberiza elegans. The sequence goes on along the minus strand of JALJVW010000184.1, from coordinate 2,146,284 downwards.
CATATCCCAAACTGGGAAGATTGTATCAGTTAGTAAATTAGCAGTAAATTACCTCTTGAAGTCTGTCTCTCAGAATGTTCGGTTAGTTAAGAGGAAATCAGATATCTGATTCTTTTTACTGTAAACGTAATAAAACTATTATCCAGCTCAGAAAAGTGGCATGTTAGGATTAAGACTTCCAGGTAGGTACAAACGCTGTGCTTTTGTTCTGGCTGCTACCAGGATTGTCGATTAGTTTATCTCCTTGTCCTTTGAAGAGCTGCCTGATGTTTTTGGTTGTCACCTTGCAGCTTAGTCTCTTTCCTTTTCTCACCACTGCAGACAGTTGCAGGAGCAGCAGAGGCAGAAAGAGCTGGAACGGGAGAGGCTGGATCGCGAGCGGATGGAACGGGAGAGGCTGGAGAGAGAGAGGCTGGAAAGGGAAAGGCTGGAAAGAGAGCGCCTGGAGCAGGAGCAGCTGGAGAGGGAACGGCAGGAGAGGGAACGGCAGGAGCGCCTGGAGAGGGAGAGACAGGAGAAGGAGAGGCAGGACCGCGAGAGACTGGAACGACTCGAACGGGAGAGGCAAGAGAGAGAACGGCAAGAACAGTTGGAAAGGGAACAGTTGGAATGGGAAAGAGAGAGAAGAATTTCAAATGCTGGTAAGAATTTCAAAATCCGAGCGTGTTCCACCACCAGAGCGCTCTTGGTGTGTTTGGGTGATGGAGTGGGAGAGAATCAACAAATGGCAAGGGTGTACAGCTGTGTAGCAACAGTCAGTATTTCAGGCAGATTTTTGCTGGAATTCCTTCCTTTTTTTATGGCAAGAAGTCAAAGATACTTGACTTTCCTGTCATAATTTTTCATTAATTCTGAAATAAATTTTTTTGCATTCTTTGCTCACTCCGTTGCCATACTCTGCTTGCATGGAAGAACTTGAATCATTTTGGGCACCTCCAACACCGGTTGAAGTGTGATGAGTTAAACTTTCTAAATACCTTATCGTTGTTTGCTCTATTCAGCAAATGTGTTGTCATTACAAAAGTTGGGAAAAAACCCCTAAAAGGTATCAGGTTGAGTGTGTTAACATAGAAGGTATGTTGCTATATAAGGCAAAGTAATAGTGTGAGAAATGCTTTTCAGTCTGAAACCTTGCTTAATCTATCATTGTAGTAACATTTCAGTGAAATGTGTTGTATTTGTAGATAAGATAATGCTCTGCCTGTGGAAATGCGTCCAGTGATAACTGAAAGCTTTCTCATTTTGGTAATATAATGGAACATTAGTCAAGTGCTTGGTTGTTCTTCAATCTCAAACTCAATTTACATAAGTCAGCTCATGGTGAAAGTCAAGGAATACTATGTAAGTCATTTTAGAACAGAGGATTTTATTGGCAGTTTTATTCCCTGTACTTTCAATATTTGCTATGCAGCTTTTTCTGGGGAATAGAGAGATGACACTTGCTGCCTATGGTAAGGGTTTTATTAGTGGGGTTGAAACAAATGTTAAGATCACTACATTTGCTTGCAGTTTGCAACCAAACAAGAAGATAAAAGCTGGTAAAAGACTGATTGCTCAACCCTATATCTAACCTGTCTCACAGATGGGATTTGAGAAAACTTTCTCTAGAGCATACTTGTAAATTCAAATGTTGGCACAAAAAGAGTTGGTAAAATTTAAGAGCAGCTGTTGATAATATGTAAAACTTTCCTAACAGTATTTTCACTTGTGCCTAATCCTCTGGTACTAACTGTAGTCTACATTTTTACATTTTGTTCGAATGCTGGTTTTGTTGCTTCATTAGCTCCCTTTTTCTCTTTCTCCTTTTTTTATCCTGCCTTTGCTGCTGCTTTCCATCTTCTGTCCAGCTCCATCTTTCGACAACTCCCCGTATAGCACTCCACTTCCTGAATACTCCAGTTGCCAGCCTCCTTCAGCACCTCCTCCATCATATGCAAAAGCAGTCTCAGCGCCAATGGCCGAGGCCACACCGGAGTACGCTGTAGTGACTTCTGCACCACCGACCTCCACTCCCCCTACACCGCCTCTAAGGCACTCTGCATCGCGTTTCGCTACATCCCTAGGCTCGGCTTTCCACCCCGTTCTCCCCCATTACGCCACGGTTCCTCGGCCCGTGAACAAAAGCTCCCGGCCCCCTTCTCCCGTGGGCGCCGCGGCCACGTTGCCTCCCAGCAGCAGGCCCGCGGCCTGGGCCGCGCCCAGCTTCGCGCCCCTGCCCCCGTCTCCTCCGGTCATGATCAGCAGCCCGCCGGGCAAGGCCGCCGGCCCCAGACCCGTCCTGCCCGTGGCGGCTTCCAACGCGGCGGCCCAAGCGTCCACGTCTTCTCCCACGGCTCCCAACGGGCTTCCCGAAAACCTGGCTTATCCGGTTCCTTCACCTTCTACCTCAGGTCCAACGCCGCCTCCGCCACCTCCTCCCCCCCCGCTGCCTTCCTTTCCGCCTCTGTCACTCTCTGGGCCTCAAGCTTCTCCTTCTCCCAACTCCCCGAATGCCTCGACTCCCTCATCCAAGCCTAGTGTTCTCCCTTCTCCCTCTGCAGCTACCCCTGCCTCTGTTGAGAACTCTCTAAACTCTGTGCTGGGAGACTCCTCTGCTTCTGAGCCAGTCTTGCAGGCAGCCTCTCAGCCGGTTGAAGCTCCGAGCCAGCAGGGTAAGGCTTTCTGTTATTGCTACTAATGCACTAAGCAGGGCAGGGCAGAGCCCTGACTGCCCCCAGGCATGAGCACGGTGCTCCCCAAGCTGCACTGATCCTAATGCCAAACACTGCTGGGGTAAGGGAAATGGAAGAGCTCTGTGCCTAGGAGCCGATGTTCTGTGGCCTGTCATGAATAAAATCCTAATTCCTTAAGAACTCGCCTTTTGAGAACACAGTTGGTCACATTCTTGCTTGGTAAACCCTGCACTGTTGGTTTATTTGGGAAATGGTGTTACCACTTCATTAGTTCATAGATCACTCATTTCCTAATGGCAGCCAACATAGAGGAGCACATGTGTGGCTTTGGACATGTAAATGGCCTTCAGTGAGGTCATGGTTTATTTGGGAAGTGGTGTTACCACTTCATTGGTTTATAGATCATGAATTTCTTAATGGCAGCCAACATAGAGGAGCACATGTGTGGCTTTGGACACGTAAATGACCTTCAGTGAGGAACAATTCAAATTTAGAAAGTAATGTGTGACACCTACAGCATTTCTTTCTGGGCAGTGGTTGTATTTTGATACATTGCTGTGTGCACATACGTATATACGTGTGTGTTTAGATACAGAGAGACAGATCTTTCTGCAGTATTTTACCAGTGTAGCTAAGAAGACTTTGGACAAAAAGTTTGATTAAGCAGGTGACAGCCTCAATGAACACTCCACCAATATGATAGAAATGCATTTTACATGGTAATACATGTCTTTGTTAACCTGCTTTTATACTGATTTAACAGATTTAGGTGGATTTAGTAGATGCAGGTCTTTGTAGAGAACTCTGCAGTAGCTCCAAAGGTGTGGTACAAGCCATGCAGAATGGACCCTATTTGTATCCTCCTGTCTGAAATGAAGGTCTGAGCTGCTTTGGGATAGAGTAGAAATAGAATAAATGGCCTCACTTCTACTATGGAATAAAAGTGTGCACTTGGACAGTGAATGATGCCAAGAGGGTTTAAGAGGCTTTGGAATTTCTGCAGTGGGTAGCAGAGTAGGAAACCAGGAAGACTCATCTGTGAAATTCCTGCCTTTAGAGATTAAGGTAGTTGTGCAGTATTTTTCCTGCCTTTTGGTGGTTTTGGTGAGACAGAGGTAGGATCTGTGGAGGTGTGGAGCTGTTGTCTGCATCAAGATTTCTTAAACTCTTCATATAATAATAATAATAATAATAGTACAGTGATCATCAGAACATTTTCAAAGTACACTTTGTATTTGGATAACAATGTGAATTTAAATAAGTAGAAGAATAATAGATAAAAAATAGAAGGGCTTCTTCCCATTAGCTTGAAATATGTCAGTCTTCTAACTCACTAATTACTGTTTTTTATTAAATTGTAAAAGTTATTGCTGGAAATTTTTTAAAGGAAAGATTTACATACAGCTTAGAAATTAGCATTGGCACTCGAACAGTCCAGGGGTTCAGATGTTTGGGTGATGTGTCAGAGCTTGTTAATGCAGTGAGGTACTGTTCAGCACCATGTGAGCACACCCTGTTGTCCTCCTGCTGCGATGCTCATGCCTGACTTTACTCTCTGCCTGTTTCCTGGTGTAAAGCTGTTCTTGGTTGCAGCACAGAGCCTGACTGGAGGGGTTTCATGTAAATGTCTGATCTCTCACAGGATACTGTGTAATTTTTTTGGTACATTATTTAAGAATGCTTCTCTCCTGCTGAAATTCAGTGTTTCCTTGCCCATTATCTTACCAGTTTTAATGTCTCCTACACTGAGCAAAAGAGCCACCATTTCAATGGAAGCAAGAGCTTTTGTTTTCTAAATCCTTAATGCCTTCTGTTTGTTTTCTCTCTGACACTAGGTGTTGTCCAAGGACCACCTGCACCTCCTCCTCCACCTCCCCTGCCCCCTGGCCCAGCTCAGTCTTCAGTAGCAGCCCCAGCTCCTCCTGGCCCTCCACCACCTCCTCCCCTGCCTCCCTCGGGGCCGCCCCCGCCGCCTCCACCACCTCCTCCGCTGCCCAGCCAAGCCCCTCCCGTTCCCCTGCCCCCTCCGGCTCCCCCCCTGCCAGCCTCGGGCTTTTCAGCGGGATTCGTGGCCGAGGATAATCGCCCTCTAACTGGACTAGCAGCTGCACTCGCTGGAGCCAAGCTTAGGAAAGTCTCACGGGTAAATAGAACTCTGGTTTCTTTTTCACCTTCCTGTCCCCCCCTGCTTCTAACCTTTGGTCAAGGTCAACGGCAGTATCAAGGCATTTGGGGTAGGCTTAGCTCATGAAGGAAAAAGCGTTACAGGGTGTGCTGCCAGCCCATGCCATCCTTTATGCACTTGTGCCTGTAGCATTCATGTTCTCTGAAAAAATCCCTTCACCCAGGATTTTTCTCCTGGGAAGCTGAGAAGCCTCAGAGAAGAGAATAAGAATGGATAAGAATACTTCTCCCCTGCTGAAATTCAGTGTTTTCTTGCCCAGTATCTTACCAGTTTTAATGTCTCGTACACTGAGCAAAGAGCCACCATTTCAGTGGAAGTAAGACCTTTGTTTCATTCACATTCTCTGAAAAAATCCCTTCACCCAGGATTTTTCTCCTGGGAATCTGAGAAGCCTCAGAGAAAAGGAAAACAATTCTTATCTCATTTGCTTCTTCTGTGTTGTGCTCACATGTGGAATGTATTTGGAGTCATTGGATTCTGGTGTGAGTTGTTTTCACTCATTGGCCAATTGGGGCCAAGCTGTGTCGAGACTCTGGAAAGAGTCATGAGTTTTCATTATCATCTTTTTTAACATTGAGTTAGTATCCTTTCTGTATTGTATAGTGTAGTATTCTTTAATATATTATTATAAAGTAATAAATTAGCCTTCTGAGAACATGGAGTCAGATTCATCATTCCTGCCTTTGTTGGGACATTCCCAGCAAATACAATATGTGCCTTTCTTGCACGTGAACTTTGCTGGTTCCATGAAGTCAGCTCTCATTCTGTTGGCACATCTGCTGTCTTTTTGTGTGCTCTGAAGGGTGAAGACTCCTCCAGTTCGAGTGGAGGAGGAGGAGGAGGCTCTGCTTCATCCAAAACAGACGGTGGCCGTGGAAATGGACCCCTTCCCTTGGGAGGCAGTGGGTTGATGGAAGAAATGAGTGCCCTGCTGGCCAGGAGGTGAGGAGCTGTTCCTGCTCTGCTCCAGCTGCTTAGTCATCACCCAGGTGGGATTTGGGCTTGCAGCTGGCTGAGGATCAGATGGAGAGCAGCTCGGGGTTGCTTTGGGAAGCTGGTCATGTTTCATGAATAGCCATTTTTATGTGAGTGTAATCCAGTACTTCTGTGTAAGCCTTTGTGCAGCAGCAAGGGAGGGCATGCAGACTTCAAATTGCACAGTTGCTTTGGCAGGAGGGATTTGCCTTTGAAGGTGTTTTGAAAGTGCTTCTTAAAACACTAATTTTCATGAGGCTGTATAAGTCTTTAATTGCAGTAAACAACATTCTTCCATCTTAAAGCCATGATGAGCTTGGTAACTTTTGTCTCTGCTTACAGGAGAAGAATTGCTGAAAAGGGATCAACAGAACCAGAGCAGAAAGAAGATAAAGCTGTGAGTTGAGAAATTTTATCTGATTCACATTACTCAATACAAGGATTAGCAGAGAGATTCCAGTGGTGTACAAGGGATTATTTATACTTTACTGTATAAAATATACATATAACCACTCCTCTGTGAAGTGCTTGCTTATTTTCTATATACAGTTGTGCAGAGCCATTTTAAATATATATATAAAAATTGAAATATTTAAACAGTTGAGATTGGTTCTTGTGAATTTAACAGATTATAAAGATTATTTTTCTCCTTCTGTCTCCCTATTCCCTCTCTTCTCCATTTTAATCAGGAAGAATCAGAGTCTTCATCTTCTAAGGTTTCTTCAACAAGCACACCTGGTAAGTAGCTCAGGTTTGTGAATTCTGGGACTCTGTAATGCTAAAATCTAGAGACAAATCTTGGTCAGCTCTACTGAATTTTGGAGCCTGCCTCTTCTCCCATGATTACAGCATGGGGTTTTGCTGTAGAATGGGTCCTGGTTCAGAAGATGCTGGATAAAAAAGACCATAAGTGAATAAAGAATATAAATGCAGAGTGTTGAAATTCTTTGCCCATGATCCCTCTGCTGAAGGGGCAGTGTTTGGAGCTGTGTAGCCAGCACAGTCAGTAAGGAAAACTTACACATTCTGCAGGTGGCCAAGAGGTATTGTCAGCATGCAGATGTAAAATATTGTAAATTATTGTCTCTCAAGAGACACTCAAAGTTTTCTTTTCCTGTCCTTTAGGAGTCCCTTGTTGTACCCTCAGTTTCCCTGGGCACCTCTCAGTACATACCTGCTAAAGGGGGGCTGTGCCATTGAACCCTGCAGTCTGTCACCCCAAAAGGCACTGGAAGCAGAAAGGGAATTACTGGATAATGAATACACCAACTTTCAGTCTGTTCCAGCTTCCTCTGCTGATTGCTTGCCCATGTGTGCACTTCTCCTCCAGATGATTCAACCACTTGATGATGTGCAGGCCTTCATACTGAAAACCACTGCAGTAGTGTGAACAAAACCTGGCTGGGGAATAAAAAGGAGGCTAGGAGTTGTGTGTCCAGATGGAAATAACTGCCAAAGTTAGTACTGAGATACAGACACTCATCTAGAGAGGTCAGACTGCAAGGAAATAAATGACATCACACAAATCAAGGTTTTCACACACACACCCCTTTTTTTTTCCTCTTGTTTTAAGAGTCTGCTTCATTCTGTTAAACAGAAAGGACATTAGCCTTGGGGAAAATGACTAGCTTTTAGAACACTTCTAGTAATATAGGCCCAAAAAGGGAAATTAAAACCTCTGGAACTGGTTTCTTTAATTGGTGGTGATAAGAAGCCTCACCAAACCTGTTAAAAATGTCAAATGCATTCAGAATTTGACCATTCCTTTCCAATTGAGAAAGTTTTCTTTGTTTCTTGCTGTGAGATGCTCTGGTAATGCTGAGCCTCATCACTGGAACAGGTCTTTAAAGTGTTTTAAGAGGAATGCTTGGCATCCTTGAGCAAACTGCAGCCATAGCATAAGTTTCTCAGTTTTGCAGATATAGCTAAAATCCTACTAAAATAACTCCCATGGCAGGACAAGTCCTGAAAACTGGTGTATAAAATTAAGTTTAAGGCTTATTGCTAGCATAAGTAGCCTGCTCTTGGCTGGGTTACAGACTGTGCTGGCAGTCTTCTGCAATTTGGATATTCTCAGTATCCAGCTGCATCCCAGGGAATTTTCTGGTCAATAAGAAACTCTGAAAGGGCCTTTCTGCTTCTCTGCTTGCCCAGCTTAGCAGAGCTAAGCAATATGAAAGAAAGGGAGCACGCCAAACAAACTCAAATCTGAAATGAAGACTGATAAGATCACTGGCACACTGAAGTCCTGAGTAAGTAATGATAGCAATTAATAACAATCCACACTACAGAAAGGCTGTTTTAATTTGTGCAGGTTGTAAGGAATGAACCTCCTTCTGTCTTGTTGGTGAAAGATATTCTAGTTGTGTCAGGTTATATCTCCTGGCACTTCACTGAAACTGACACTGAATTAATTTTCTATCATTAAGAGTTTAGGAAAACTCCTTTAGTTTAGAAACCTGTTCCTCAAGTGTTTGCAGCTGACTGGTTACACAATTCCATGTTTCACAGTTGAAGCCATCCAGTACCTATAAATACCTATAAATAAATCCAATGCCTATAAAATATAGGCAGACCTTCTCCCAGCTAGATTAAGAATTAAATGGCATTTACAGTGTCTGGGAGACCAGTGACACTTCAAGATGCTCTCACTTGTTGCATTCACAGATGAGTACAACAAGAGGTAGCTGAATGTGAAAGAGCTAAAGCATTGTAATGAAAACAGCAAAACACCAAGCAGCTGACTTGAGTTGCCAGATGCTTGAAGTTTCCTCACATAAATTACACAGTGGATGGAAAAAAACCAGTTTTTCATCATCTCACTCTATTTTCCAGAACTAACAAGAAAGCCTTGGGAAAGGACAAATACAGTGAATGGAAGCAAGTCACCTGTTATTTCCAGGTACTCCCCTTTTGTACCAGCTGCTTTTCCTTACTTGCTTTGTACAGCTGCTTTTCCTGTTCTTGTTGCACATGCTGCCAAAAATACTGGACTAGAATAGTAAAAATCACCTTTATGAGTTTAAAATTGCTGCTGTGAAACTGCTTTTAGCAGTTTTAAGTAGGAATGAAGAGTTACTTTTGGAGAATGCTAATAAGAGAAATTTTTGACAGTAAAATCAAGTTTTACCCAAAAAAGTTTCTTTTAACAATTTTTGGTGTATAACCTGAATTAATAAGGTCTATATTTGCCTACAGCAATGTTGAATTTTTTATTTGAAGTCTGAAATTTCCAGCAAGGTGAAACCAAATGTGCTGCAGTTCACATGTTCAGTAGTAAATCTAGAGAATAGGTCTTTTTTCTATTTTCTGCCATTCACAGAGTGCCTTTGTGGATATTTCAATTATCTTGGTAAGATTTGATTCTGTGACAATTTTCAGTAGCTCTCATACCAATCTAACAAAGTCCATCCTAAAGAAGTATAGAAATGTTTTACATCTTTCAGTGCATCAACCAATCTTTGATAACTTGTCAGCTGGAACTCTGGTAGGGATTGTTTTGGAAGGCATTTTCAGTAATGAAATGGCTGCTTTAGCAAGTTTTTGGGTATATATTTGATTGTAATTTACCTTAGGCAGAAGGCTTGTTCATGCAGAATTCCTGTGTATTGTGTACACAGAGGTTAAAGGGGTCTGACCCCTGATAATCTGAGAAAGTTCCCTGAATTTCTTGAGAGAAAGCAAGAGAAGCATGTTCAACTTGGGAATGCTGTGTTTGAAATTACTTGAATTCCCATTAAAATCTGGCTGTTGGACGCAGCTATAAAAGATTTGGTGATCAGAGTACTAAAAACAATTGTTCTGTGAGTGGCCTCACTTGTAGTTGAGGTTGCCCTTGGGGTCTTCAGTTCTAAAATACAGCACTAAACACTCTCTTGTGAAGAAAGTATCTCGATTTTAGAGTAAATCCAGGAGTTTGAGGTGTCTGCAGCCTTGGTTCTGGTTCCTTGCTGTGTTTTTTGTCAAGAAGCAGGTGCCATTGGTGGTGATGTTCCCTCTGCCGCCCTGTCAGTGTAACAAAATCCTGCATCACCTTTGGCCTTGGCTTTCCCTGCCCTCTCCCCTCCTCCCCAGTAGCTCTGACCTGCTTTGACCAAGGTCCCTTGTGCTGATATTTTGATCTGCTTCAAAAGGTGGCATTGAGGGGGAGCTTGGCACAGAAATAATTGGTGGAAGGAGTCCTAAAGAGCATTTTAGAGTTCATATTGTGTGAGACAGGTGCTGGCCCTTTGGCTGTAGGATACTTTGCTCAAATTGCTTATCCATAGGGTAAAGGGATTAATAAATAGGGCAACTCTCAATATCTCACCCCTTTGGGGAGTCTGGGATGTTCTAAGTCTTTATTCTACAGTAGGTTTTTGTAAATTGTTTCATGCTTCCAGTTTCTCTGATCTTTTTCCAGCTGGTAAAATTCAGAGGTTGCTGAGGTCTATTTAAAAATGTTTTCTGACCTAGAGGAGTTCAGAGGATTTTTAATATCTCTCTTAGATTTGTTGGGGCACTCTCTCCATCAAACTTTTGTCTTCATTCATCCAGTGGAAAATGCAGATAGAATTTAACTTGATGTGAACTTCCCTGGGTGTATACTCTAATCCAAAATAAGAATTCTGTGTTTATTTAATGTCAATTTTCTTTCCCAGTGCTGTCATAACCTGCTGGAAGGTGCCATAGCACATACTTTAGACCTGCTGATACAGTTTTCTAGTCAGTGTTGACAGCTTGCTCTGCCAGGATGAGGAAAACTTCATACAAGGAGAAGCTGTTAAAAGAAGTATCTCTTGAATATCCTTGTATTTCCCTTAACTCTCTACATTTGCCAATTCTCTCTCAGCAAGCAGCTTGTTAAATTCGCTTTGTTTAGTCAAGGGGAGCTGCAGTTTGAAACACCAGGAGGGGATTTTTTTTTCACCTGGTAGGATGTGAGGATTTCTTTCACCTGACCTTTGCAGGAAGGATGTGAGTCACACACAGGGATTAAGCAAAGCACACTTAAGAAACTGGCAAGTCAGCAAAATTTTCTCTTCAGAGCTTCCCCAGAGGTAGAGGATGAAGTTGTTGTTATCCAGAGAGAATGTTAGAAGTATTTTAAAACAAGTTAGTGTCCTGTCTAAAAAAAGCCTTTGCTTTTTGGAGCAAACAGAAAAGACTTAAGCTGTGGGTTTTTAATATTTTCTGAAACATGCAAGTAGAATTCTTGAATCTACTGAAACCCCATGGTGTTTAAGGTGCTAAAAGTGAACAAAATGAAGACCTTTAATAGCTTTTAAAGGTAGTGTTTCTCCCCCTAATAGACGGGAATCTCCATGGAAAAATCTGCTTGCTTCTGAAAACAGGTTCTATGATTCATTAAACAGGTATCATCCTGTTGGGATTTGAGACTTCCTAACAACCCCTTTGACCAGTTCAGGGTTGGACTTTTTCTACAGGGGTTGGTAATCACCACATGCGCCAGCAGGTTCCTCCCCACATTTTGTTTGTCCATTGAGTTGAGCCCATTTTTGGACTAAAGGTTAAAAGGCAAATTGAGATGGCTTAAGAACCAGGTATGAATTCATATAAAATCCTGGTTTTCTGGCAGTCTCCACCTGCAAAGGTAAAAATTCCTGTTGAATGTGCCAGGATTTAGTGGACCATTTGCAGTGTTTTAAGAAGCAGGTTTTCCAAACTGTAAGTTTAGATACAGAGGAAGAGGAATTCATTTTCTAGGTGTGTTTTTACATCTGCTTTTTGATTAAAGACTTTTAAAACATCAATTAATATACTTGGAACATATTCACAAGTTGGTTAACATCATGTGTATTTTTTGCTGGAGATCTTAAGTTTCACTCTCTAGTGGCCATAAAGTACTGACATTGAAACCCTTCAGGCTTTGAGAGCTTTCCAGAAGTAAATGTGTTCCAGAGCCTCTCAGAATTACTGAGTCAAATCCCAGCTTTGTTTCTCATGAAGGCACTCCTTGTGGTGATTACTTAATCTTTTTGTATGAAAAGTTCCCCTTTTAGCTACTTACCTTGGGTGGTGTATTCTGCATGTTGGCATGGATAAGATCTTTCCTTTGCATGCTTGGTTGAAGGTGTGTTAGGGACTGTCAGGCTTGCCTCCCTGTCCTGTCAGGCAATGCTATGAAAAACCACACGGGAGAGCTCTTCAGCCACGTTGGGATGTTTTTATTCACTCAATTTCAATCGTTAATGTTTGCCTAAATGACAGCTGCTTTCAGGCTGGAAAAGGGAAAAAAAAATAATTAGCATAACTTGGGGAGGAATACAGCTAGATTTTCCTCAGGTTAGAAATTACCTATTTTGCTAATTATGGTATTTCAGTGGTTGAATTAAGAATGTCTTGCATTTTGGAAAGCAAAAATGGAGCACATTGTCAAGATTGAGGGGCAGTGTTCATAAAGAAACTTTCCTGTGGGGATTTTGAACAGATAGAGGCAGTAGATAGTCACGGTGGGTAAAACTGACCTTTTGTTCTAAGGATATGAAGAAAAGGAAGCAACCAGTTTGTGTAGAGCTTTTCTTTGAAGTCATCTTATTACATTGAACTCATAAGTAATTTTAAAAAAAAAAAGTAAAGTATGCTGTTGATTGGGTTTTTCCATTAAGGCAGCACTAGGTGACTGTTACCAATAGCCAGGAGCTGCATTTAAGAGGATTTTTTTCAGTCATGTTGGATAAATGTATTTATCTGTCATGCCACAGTGTATGGGAACAGAGCTACAGTCAATGGAAATGATCAGAAACTATCTATGAACTATCTGAAAAAATCAGTGTTCTGCCTGGACTAGGTCAGGGCTCACAATTTCAGGTGTAAACTGCAAGTAACTCTTTAAATACCAGGTACCTGATGAAACAGCAATGGCCAAAGATCTCAGCTGATGAATGTTTTTGAGCAAGGAGTTCTTCCATACTGAGCTAAGCCCTGTAACATATAAAAAGTTCTGTAAAAGATCCTAAACCGTGGTTTGCCTTCATAGCATTAGTGCACACTGTAGGTTCTCTGGTGGTTGCAAGGTGAATTCTGTTTTCCAGCTGCTTTCACTATCAAGTTACTCAATATTTAATCTTCTGTCTTACTCAGTGGATTGTGTGTTTCATTTTGGTGTGTTTCAAGAATAGTAATTAGCCATTTCTCTCTGGGAACTTACATTTAAACTGTGTGGACTTAAGTCTTTACAGCTGTGACAGTTGAGGTGTGTGATCCCCAGGGAAGATCAAGCTTCAAACCAACATTTTGATGTGTGCACCATTTTCTGTGGGAATCACACCTGGAGTGTTCTTCTTCAGTTAGCAAGTCAGAACACAGTCCTGTCAGCTTGTAAAAGCCAACAAGACAACCTAGTGTCAGGTTCATTCAGCTCTTACTGAACAAAACCAGCAGAATGGGATAATTTCCTTATGGATAAACTCCTGTCTTGTAAGGGAAGATGCATGAAAGATCAAGGTAGTGATTTCATAAAACAAACAAAGAAATAAAGTCTTTTTTTCATTCTTATCCACCTTTGTGGCAGTAAATCTGTCTGCACCCTCATGTAACAAATGCAGAAAAATGCAGTGCTGAATGAATTTCTCCTATGTAGGAATTTTGAAGGGATGCACTGAGTGTAGGCCAGAGATGCCATATACAAGGGCAATGAAATAGGACCACAGCTTAGTCTACTTTATACTCTGCCCTTCCTTAAAATTAGCATACTGTCATAATTCTAAACCCCTTGAGATGAATTGTCTCTTGGGAGAACTCTTTTGGTGCTCCTGCTGTGAACATCCAGGCTCTGTCTCTGCTCACAGCTCTGTAAGTCCATGAGTCTGAATTACCCACTGAATGAAAGAGGGGATCAGGAAAGAGAAGTGGAAAGGCAGGAAAACGCCCTTCTTTTGGAATCTGTGTTTAAAATGCAAGGTGATCTGGGCAAGCAAGTTTTTGATGTGTAAAGGAGAGTATTTCATAAGCAAACATGAAATATGACATAGTCCCAAACATTAGAACTTCCTCTCAATTATCATAAATGAAGATAAATGTTGGTGCTGTTACAGTATTTGCTTTCAGTAGCTTTAGAAAGCAACTGATGGAATCATTGAGGTTGCAGAGGAGTTGGATAACATTGCTTGGGTCTGTCAAGTGTTGAAAATGCCCCAGGGTGATTGCTCAGCATTCATACAGTCAGCAGCAGTCATTGGTTAGTGGAGTGCTTCCTTGGGAGACAGACCCTCTTTGGAAGGAGCAGGCAGTTACAAGAGGAAAGTGCTTGACATTGAAGGCATTCAGCTTTTCATGCCCATTGTGAAGAAAATTAGAAACCACTGACAGTGAAATCTGTCTGCTGCTTTGAAAGTTCTTGTTTTGAACTAATAACTCTTATGGTAATTAATATTTCCAGTGCGTGGAAAACATTCTTGGGTGTTGCTTTCTATTCTGTGTGGTATTTTGGGTCTGCTTGATTTTTCCCATCCTCCCACTCCCAACATTTTATTTGTTTTCATTCTGATTTTTTTACTGTGTTTTTTGTTAGACAAATATCAGCAATTTTGATGGGGGAATCTCTTATGTATCCTGTAATAATGAGCAACCAGTAACTCCTGGATGTGTTTTTGTGCTGCAGACCAAAATCTACACCAACGGGACAGCCCAGTGCCAACGGAGTACAGTCAGAAGGTCTAGATTATGACAGATTGAAGCAGGTATGTGGATAATGCTTTAAAAAAGGTTGCTGTGGAAGCTGGATTTAAGAACTTGCAGCTGCCTAATACCAACTTTTAGCTGTTTTGTTATTTGCAAAGTTTTAATGATTTAGTAATTACTAGTTTTTATTTTTGCCCAGATGTGTGTCAGTGTTCTTAGGAGCTGGAGCTGTAGGATGGAGGCTTAGACTGCCCTGTTAGTTTCTCACAAAGTTCCTGCTTTTGCATTAGGCAGCACACACAGGATGGTGTTGACATTATAAATGGAACTGGGAAATCAGTTTGCCTGGAAAACCTTTCCTTCTCTTCTCTGTTTCCAAACAAACACCAAGCTCTTGGGGCAGCTCTAGCAGTACCACCATGTTTTAATATCAGATGTGAGCACCTGTGGTCACAAGTTTGGGGGTGGAAGAGCACCCAGGGATGCTGCATTTTGTGCAGCTCTCCAGTTCAAGAGCAGAGGAATCCTGTGGGAGTTGTGGAGTTGGAGGTGAAGGATCTCCAGGTGGTGTTTGGATCAATCATCCCCAAGAGGGGACAGAGATTCTGGTGCAGGCTGCAGCTCAGTGGGCAATTCTAGAGCCACTTCTACTTTGGTAGCAATTTTTAGTTGCTTCTAGACCATGTTCCCACGTAGTTGGCTTTAGGTTGGTTTATGGATCAGTTTTGGTTGGTTCTGGATTGGGTCCTGGTTCAGCAGTTTTAGAGTGGCTTCTGGCCTGGGGAGTGGTTCTGGAGGAGCTTGGAGGAAAGGATGGAAAAAACAACAGGCAGGGACAGCACTTCACTCTGTTCTCTTCATTCCATCACATTCCACTGGGATTGGGACCTTGATTACCTTTGGTTTTTTTCCCCTTGAAATACTTCCTTGGCCTGTGGTGTTTAGTGAGCTCCTTTCTTTGCATTCCACATCACATTTCACCTGTAGCAAAGTTTTTATTCTTATCCCTTCTCCCCTCATGATTCTACAGAAATCAATTTGTGGCACTTCTAGGGACTGTGTTTTCTGTGTTGTAGCTGCACTAATGATGTTCTAGGGATGCCTCAGGTTTTGAGGATTAACTTGGAAGCTAAGGGGTGGGTTATGCTTCTCAAAAAGGGTTAAGGATTAATGGGAAGAATTGTAGTGGGGATAATTCTGCATTTCTCTCCACAGAAATTTACAGTTTGCTAAAACTAATCTCTTTGCTAATCTGTTATTTATGCTCTGACACATTTTAGGATATTTTAGATGAAATGAGGAAGGAGTTAACGAAATTAAAGGAAGAACTCATTGATGGTAAGTATTGCTCTGTTCACTGCTGCTGCTCAGTTTTAGAGTAGCAGCAGGTGCTTTAAAATGTAAATGCAATGTATTGGTAGCCTGAGAGTGATTTATTGGTAAAAGTAGCTTTGTTCTTCGTCTGGTGGCAAAACACTGGTGCCAGACCTGTTCCAGCTGATGTGCTTTAGGGATTTCCCTCCTGGGGGTTTTGTTTTAGTAGAATATTGACACCAATGTGTCTTTTAATAGTGGTTGAAGTGATGCTGTATTTGAGTGATTTGAAGTTATCCTTAATATCATGCGGTTGTAGGTGGGTTATTTTTAAATAATCCAGAGCTGCTGAGGTATGTATTTCAAAACTAGAAATATTTAGAAGAGAATTTGAAAGAATTTTAATGAAAGCTTCCAGCTTTCAGTTACCTCTTTGGTCTGTAACATATGATTCAAAGAAAAGAAATCTCACAGTTTTCATTTCTATTTCAACAGAAGCTATTTTCCTATGTAGTCTTCTGTACATAAGGGAAATAATTGAGAAACATAGTCCTAAAGGTTCACCTGTCAGGAATTAAGCAAAACTATATATGATTTAGTACCTTGGTGGGCCTTTTGTTCTTTTTGGCTTTGTGGAATGTACCAAAACAAAGTGTGGGGAGGAAAAAAAAAGTTAGATTAATGTAATCCCACTGCTGATAAAATATTGAATGTCATCAACTGATGTAGAAAGAACTGGCTGGTTTGGGACTAAGGAGAAAGTAGTGCTTTTCCCCATATTTTGTTTGTGCTGTGTTGTACCACGGCCTTTTAGACCAGCAGAGTGCAAACAGGGCCTTGAGGCTGCTCTTAAATTAAAGAAAAAAATAAAATAAATTAAAATCTCTTTGAAAATCCCAATGGTGGTGTTTCCCACAGGCTTGCTGGAGGTGGGAACTAAAAATTAAGATTTCAACATAAATTTTCCAGGAAGAAACAATGCAGTGCCTGGTTGCTAATGCCACTTGTCTGAAGGCACATGGGGCTGCCTTAGGTGCTGGTTCTTCACGTTGTGAGAGCAGGGTTAGCCTGCTTTGGGGGGTCACTTGTGTGTCCAGCTTGCTGCCCTAAAGTAAAGAACTCCTTATTTGATTTGCTAACCCTGTCTCTGTCTCTCTGCAGCTATCAGGCAGGAACTCAGCAAGTCCAATACTGCATAGAAAGACTCGTACTAAGCCGATGTGACTCTTTAACTTGATATAAAACTGACTACGTTTTGTGAGCTGTTAGAAGAAAACGGAGACAGACAGACAGACACTTGGAAGGAGGGAGAAACAACCTATTCTGAAAAGCTTCAGACACATCACTCTGGTGATAATGCTATTCCCCTCCTAGTTTGCAGCTTTTTTTCTGACCTTTACAGCAGGGTGGAAAAGACTCTTAAAGTTACTGTAATGATTATGCAGAAATTCCTACATCTGTCAGACAAGATCACAGTGCTTTGAAGTCTACTCATGTCAAGATAAAATTGCACACGTTTCAGAATTTGTTGTTGAGACAAAAAAAAAAAAACAAGCAACAGGGAAAAGCTTGGGAAGGCTTTTCAGAGAGGTTTTCTTTATTAATGAAGGAGTTAGCAAGTTATACTGTTGTACTTCAAATGTATCTCAGGTTTGTCTTCCTATCATATCTGATATTTCCATGAGTAATTTAAAAGATCAGATGTGTAGAAGTTCGGTTCACGAGACAAGGAGCAATTGGAGACACGTGCTTTGAAAGGGCAATATTTGTAAGTGAGGGTGACCTAGACGGTGATGACATATCAAGATGTTGGAATTTTATGATAGGAAGCCTCTCTAGTTAGCCTTCATGCAATTTTCTAGGAAAATTTAAAAAAAAGAAAAAAAGCAAATACAGTCCAGAGTTTAAAGATGTAGATGCCTTCCTACATTGTTACGATGCTTTACCAAATCTAAGACTTCGACATAAAGCGAATCAGCAGTCAAATGTAAATCATTAGTATGTTGTAGATTTACAGTAGATTTTGGGGCTTTTTTTAGATTTATGCATGTGGACATTTTGTAATGTAACACAACACAGCCAGCTTTTTAATTAAAAGAAAAATTGCATGTCACAGAGTAGCCTTTTCATTTGTAAGGCTTAATTTATGCCCAGGAAGATGTGGGAAGAGGGAGGGGGAAGGTGACACATTTTTATTACTTTCTACACTTTTTCTTCATCTTACATGCATGTGTAATAATGAGGAAAACATGACTTTTATCAGTAACCATGTTAATGGAACCAGGTACTTGATCCTTTTGTATCTTTTTTCAGTTTTCTATTTGAAATTCAGTAATAACTTCCAGTAATGGTTCTGAAACTCCCAGGTGAACCAAACTCGTTTCTCGGTGAGAGAAAAAACGTTGTAGGCATCTGACTTGCTGAGGATGCCCCTGTGTAAGTGCATTGTCCTTCACCTTTTCACCATGACCCTCTGCTTCACTCTTTTCTGAGACTCCTTTTTTTTTTGGTGTTAATGAAACAGAACAGCAAGAGTTACCTGAGAACAATCAGGTCACAGTAAATGGCCCCTTCTCCTCCTAATTTATCTGCCACCCTCCTTTCCAAAAATACTCAAAGCCATCAGTAAACCCCCACAGCTCCACACGAGACAAACCCTGAAAAATAGCAGTGAAATGCTATTGGTTTTGCTCAACAATTTGAGAGTCATTTTTAGGGGAGGTGAGGTGATACCTCTCTCTTTCCCAGGGTTTTTAATTTATGAGTGTAAATTTTATTTTTTTAATTTTGTTTTTTAATGTGGTAAAGTTCAGTGGCATAGAAATTCTGCAAATTGGCTTTGTAGTGCTTTGAACAAAAAATATGGATCAAAATCTTCCCTTTTCCTTGCACTGTGCATTTTTCCAAGCCCTGTTTGCTTTGGAATCTGTGCTGATCCAGAAGAAAAGTTTACTTACAACTTGTGGAGAGATTTGCTTACAAGTACAGGCAGCTCCATTCGTGGCACAGAGGCTTTCAATAACAGACTGTGGAGTGCTGAACACCAAAGCAAAACAGCACTCAACAGCTTCAGAAAGGTTCACTAGGAAATCTTTTTCCCATTCAAACATTGCCTGATCCTTTAGGTTCAGATTCTAAGGGAAGATGACAGTGGAAATATTGCCTAACTCCATTTATTAATTTTTTTATGTTTTTTAATAAAGAGGAAAAACAACATCACTTTTCTGCATGCATTTATTGAAGGCATTAAAAAGAAAAAATCCATAGTAAGCTTGTCAAGTATACTGTTTTTCTCAAAACAAGAGGAGGCATTTTCATCTTTGTTGATGTAGCTTTTTGTTTTACACAGACTTTTTGAGCAGTGAGGATGTTTACCCTTGTCAGAAATCACGTTTGATTCGTTTCTAGGAGGGTTCAGGAGTTACACAGTGGAATAGCATGGATGGCTATAAGTGGTCCAAAATCAAAGGCTGAACTTCTAGATTGTGCAAGGAACTGGCTTATGCACTAAACGTTTTGTGCCTTGGTCTACAATTAACATGATTTCTGTTTAAAAGAAAAAAGGAACAGATGTTGTCTTTTTGTGCTGCTTCTACATCCATACTTTCTGTAATCCCAACCTGCAGAACTGGTTCTTTCCAGGAAATTGGATTGAATTAAAGATTACTGTAGACATTTCCTGACCTACTGACAGTTGCACCGTTTCCAGAGATTTCAGTATTGAAAACGAACTGCAGAAGCTACGATTACTTTGCTTACCGGTGACTTAAGTCCTTTAAAAACCATGTTGTGGTGGTTCTGTGCTTTTGTACAACGGATGTCTTAAGCTGAGGGCAGTTTAAGGGATCCTTCCTAATGCCAGGAGGGCGTTGCTTTCCTCAACACTGTGATCTGACCTGTGATAAACCTGCACTAGAGACGAGTGGCTCCCGAGTCAACCGCAAACCAACTGAATGTAAAACCCTTAGTGCTGGTGCTGAAATCTCTTCAGACAGTCACAATGATTTCCAGTTCCTTGTTTTAAAGTTACCAAGTGTCAATCAAAGACTGAAGCTGTTCACTAATGAATGTTGACTTTTCATGCATTTAGGTTTACCTTCTTTTTAGTTTCTCAGTTCATTCTCTGCTATTTTTATCATATTGTGTCATTTTAAATTTCTTACATGCTAACGTTTTGTTTGAGCGAATGAAATAAAATTGCAATATATACACGTTGCCACCATTTATTTCTGGAACCTCATAGAAGACTCTCAGAGATTTACTTCTCAAAGTCCCCAAATTTTTAATGACTGTGATCATTCCTTACTCCTTGATTCCACCTCTCCTTTCTGTTTCTCCATCAGAAGATCCACTAGAGAACAGTGAAGACTTTAACCTTATAAAGAATGTAACTGCAGGGACTGTGTACATTCATGAACGGTGACTGCTGTACATAAATTAAAATTAATTTCAAATGTATGATGTGATTTACATTCTCACGTGGCATATACACACTTCGGTCTCTGTATCCATGGAGAACATGGAGGGAGAAGGAAAGACTGGGAGGGAAATAATTGCAGCCAGTCTGACTTTTTCTCCTGCTGCTTTCATGTTCATGACTTATTTTCAGTACTGGTAATAAAGCAGTGATCTACCATGGCAGATCATGAGAGGTTTCTGTGCACTAAGGACAGCTTCCTCAATTTATCTTAGAGCAGAATCCTGAGCAGAGCTGTTCAAATGTCCTTAACTTGACATCCTGAGGCTGTACTTCACTGCTGCTGCTGCTGTTTGGCAAACCTTGGTCCCAGTGCCAAGTTTGGCACCAGCCTTAGTGAGTTATAAAGGTTTGGGGTTTTTAAAATAAAATTATCACTAGATTCTGAAATGGTCTGCTGTTCTTGGGACAGTGTTTAGGCACCAGGTGTAAACATTTCTGAGTTAAGTGTCCTAACAGTGTTACCAACTCAGTCCATTGGTCTCAAGAGATGGATGGTAGCTGTTTTTTAAAGTTGTTTATTGAAAGGTAGGGAGATAGTCTGTGGTTGATCAAAGTGTGAATTGCCATGGGCTCTTCTCAAAACGTTCAAGTTTGGCTCAGTTCCAGTGCTGAATATCACTTGCCAATGTCTTTTACATCTAGTCATACAAAGAAAAGGCAAAATCAAGAAGATTCCCTCAGTTTTCAGTAGGTGACCAAGATGGGAAGCAAGAAAAATTTTCCTCAAACTGTTTTTTTACCAAAGACTTAACAATTCCTTTTGAAGCTGTAAAATTGTCTTGATTCTGTAGGCTGTTGCTGGGCAGGAGGTGATGGAGAGAAGGTACAAAGGGAAAAGTTGGTGATTTTGGAGGAACTGGGGCCACCTCAAAGTTCTTGAAGAATAGGCTAAAAATCACTTAAATTGTCTGAAGGGATGGTTTGGGAAATGAGACTTCTTTTGCGTGCTGTCTGGGAGCCTTAAGGGAGAGAGAAAGTTGTGGGTGAAATCACAGCATGCACTGGCACGCTCAGAAGAACTGGTTTTGAAGTCAGCCTCTTTGAGGGCCTACCAGGAGCTAATATTTCTTTGAACACTGGAAATGGTCACCTAAGACTGTTGAAATTGATGTGTCAGGAGATAGATATATTCAAGTCAGTCTAGGTTTATAATCTCAATTAAAAATGTGTACAATAGAAATGGATGTAATTTTCCAAGTTATGGCAGAGGAGGGGTGGTTCTGGATGTTGGAAAAGCTCAGGCAAACCTAACAATCTGCAGGATACCTGGTGATCAGCATCCTCATTGCACAGGCCTTCCTTGGATACAAGGTGGTCACGGTGATGCTGAAAGTCAAGGAGCTTTGGAAATTGCCTCCCTTTTATGACTGGATCCCAGTTGAACTCTGTCATTATGTAACTGTGTTTTCCAGCATTTACATTGTAGAACTCACTGTCCTGGATCTCAGTGAGTGTTGCTCTCATGTCCTGCTGATAAATGCTCAGTGGAGGAGATGTGGAGCAGCTGCTGCAGCTGGGTGTGCTGCTGCTCTGGCTGTGGCAGCTGCAAGCTCATGCCTTCTCTGAGATGCTTCATTTTGCCATCATTGCTACTCAGGGATGGGCACCACCTTCTCCTCCCTTCTCAGCCTGTTTTAGAGCTGTCACCTGTGTGACAATTTCCCTTCTCTTTGTGACTGCAGGTCTCTCTCTGCCTCAGCTGCTCAGGCACAGTGGAGTTGGAAGGGATCTCCCATCATCATCTGATGTTTACCATCTTTAATGTAACTTTTTATCACCAAGTCCCCAGCTATTCCCTGAACAGCATCAGCTCAGCAATAAAGCTGTCTGTGCCAATGTGCTGGAGGTGTGCTGAACTGCTTTTCCTTGCAGAGTCTCTGGGAATTGTCCTGCTGACACAGGCAGAGGGAAAAAAAAAAAGAGGTGAGGAAGTGGGTACAGGAGGAGAAAGTGTAGGGGAGTCTGGTAGTGTTCAGGCTACCTGCAGGGAAGGATGCTGCTGGAATCAGTGGGGCTGCAGGAAGCTGGAAAACACAAAACCAGCTTTTAAACCTATTTGGGATGCTGATGGAATCCATCAACAGATAGTCAGGCTTTCTGGGCAGTCTGAAATCTGCTTGTCCATCACTCTAGGGCTAGGAAGTTTAAAAAAATTATCTCTGTGTTGAAGGTAAATTTTCTGCTACTTGGCATTTTTTCCCCAGTCCTGTTCTTGTGAAACCCCTTAGGCCCCACATAGCTCCGTGAGCCCTGTAATGCTGCAGAACCAGCCCCAAAAGCCCTCCTGAGGAAAAGGGGGTGCAGACACACTCATGAATGCCTCCTGACTGGATTTAGGGCTGTCTGTCACTGCCAGGAAGCCTTGTGGTTGGACAAGTAGAGAAACACAATTTTCCATGGCTTTTAGGCTGAAATCTTTCTTTCTGCCAGCACCAGGCCAATTCTGCCTCCAAGGTGAGCATCAAAAACGAGCTCAGCGTTCTTTGCTGCAGTGGTGAGGAAAGCTCTGCCTGGCTCCCAGTCCCACAGGGGGACTCTGCAGTGCTGGAAGCTGAGAGGAGTCCAAGGAGTCCAGTGCTGATGGAGCTGATTCATCAAGGGGTTTATGGGGTAAGTGAAAAATCCTTGTGTTCAGAGTGAGTGAAGGCAGAAATGCAGCCAGGGTTTGGATTCTCTGAGGTGAGAACCTTTTTGTAGCCTGCTCTTACTTTCCTTCTTGTTATGGGAGTGAATGTCTCAGCCACAGAGCCAGTTCATGTTCCACCTTCCCAGAGTGACTTGAAGCAGGAGTTGGGCACTCAGAAAACTCAGATGGGCTGTTTGTGCCTTCATGAAGTGAGGAGGAGGAGGAGGAGGAGGAGGTGGTGACCACCACGCCCGGGAGCAGTGAGGAGTTCAGTCCTGTTGGGCACTGGGAGTTCAGGAGCGTGGGAGGGCAGTGCCTGATGAGTTCCGTGTCCCGGAGGGAGAGGAGCGCAGTCAGCCCTGGATGCGGCTTCAGGCTTTGTCTGATGGTCCAGCAGAGGAAGGAAATCCACTGCTTGTCACCTTTTTTCCTTTGTCCTCACCCTAAAGAGATGAGTCAGTGATACCCAGCAAAGCTGGAAGATTGGGGGATCTCCCTAACCTGGCAGCTCAGGGGGTGCACGGACATTTTTGGAGGCAGAATTGCTGAGTGAGGCCTTAAAATTTGCTTTGGTTGTTCTGTTCCATGAGGGGAAACAAAATCCTTCAGATTTCAAAGATTTAAACACTCTTCCCAGGTAGTTTTGTGGAGCTGTGGTGGCAAATTTACCCCACATCTTCACAAGGTCCCATGCCCACACAGATCTCAGAGGGCAAGGAAGGGGAACACACTGCATACCACACAGCTTTCAAGTACTCTTTAAATTAATTTATTTCAAAAAAGACAAATAAAAGCACTCTTTGAGGGCTTTTACAACATCACTTGCAAGCTGAAAACGTGGCAGTTGTGCAATGCATTGGTTGGCTTAGGGATGGAATTGGGCTACTGCAGCCTCAGGGGAAATAGGCTGAGAAGTCACAAGGCCACAGCAGTGGTGGGCAATGAGTGGACTCCACAAGAGAGGGGTTTTGGCAGCCAAAAATGCAAATTCCTTCCTTGAAAATGAAGGAGTAGAGTTGTAAAGGGCTTCAAAGATGGTGGCAGAATTAGCATGGGCAAAACAATTAATGCTGGTTGGAGCATCTGGGTTTTGTGTGCTCCCAAGCATTGTGTGTGAGGAAAGCCAGAGGAGAAGAAGAGAAGGGGAATGAGCACTTTAAAATTACTGCAACTTCTTGCTGCATTACTTTTCACTTTTATGCCTTTATTTTTTCATTAGATGCGCACTACATAACCAAAATCATGCCTTTGACATATCTGATCAGCACAAAGGAGATGAGTTCAGGTGTGGAGGCAGAGCCTGGCAGGGGCACAGCTTGGGCTGCAGGGTCCAGCACAGCCTGGCCCTGAAGCCCTGAGCACCACCAGGAAATCTGTGTCATTGTGCAATAATTGCATTTTCTGTATCTGCTGAAGGACAGCTGCATGGCCATGAAGTCATTGCTCTTCCTCAGTGCCAGCCTGCAACCTTTAGAGCAAATAAGTCAACAAAAAGACCAGATTTACCTTCCATGTTGCTCTAAAGGCAAAAGGGTTTGTGATTTGTTTACTGGACCCAAAATCATGAAGGTTTCCCTGTATAAATCTCACCCATCAGGAAGAAAAACATTGCACATGTTCAAGCCCTGAGTATTCTCAGCTTCTCTGAAGTCAATACTAGTTTGGGTTTTTTTTTGTCTGAAATGTTCCCAGCCATCAGATGTAATTGTCTTGTAGTTACTGCAATCCAGTAATTGTAGCAACTGGTAAATGTAGTAATTGCCCAGCATTTTTTATGCATCTATGAAAAATATTTTAAGCAATAAAGTATCATGTGAATTGCAGGAAATGGCACCTTTTTGGTGTTTTCCTGCTGAATAGCTGGAATAGCTGAGGTAGAGATACTGGATAAGTAAACAGCAATTACTGACAAGTCAGGGCTCCTTTTTGAGCAAGGAGCTGGAGGGCATCTCCAGCTAGTGCAGATGGAGCTGGCATTGCAGGGGGATGCAGCCATTCCAAGCCTTGGAATTTGGAGCTCTGCTACTGAGTTTCAGTGGCCCTAAATTTGCAAGAGGTAAGGGAAACTCCTTTTTAGGGAGAGGCTCCTCACTTCAGAACTTCAGAAAAGGCTACAGGTCTGATTTAAAGGGAATAAAAATAAAAATGCTTCCATTACAAAGTTCTCTCAGAGGGGATTTTTAATGTCATTGCCAAAGCTAATGCTGCCAGAGAAAAACAAAACTGAAGTGCTGCATCACAGACTGAAATTCTGTATTGCAAACTGACTTAGAAACAGTCCTTTTGTGTTTTGTGAACTTCATAGAGATTTCATGTTCCAGTTAATTTCAGTTCTTCCTCTTGGAGATACCCTTTGGAGCAGCTGAAAGCATCACTGAGCTGTTAATGGAACTGCTTCCTTCCCAATCTGGAGAACAATTTCCAAGGGGATTTTAGTCTTAAAACAGCTTCAGAAGAGGCAGGGGGTGACTGTTGAGACTTTTCGTGGTCTTTTAAACCTCAAATTCATCTTGAAAGGTAGGCACATGGATATGGATCCATGTTTTTCCTCCAGGCTTCCTAAATCTTCTCCCTTAGCATCCCCTCACTTGCCTGTTGAGAAGGTTTTTGTCAGCTCACGGCACAGCCTGAGCTGTGTTGTGCCTCCCTTGTTTTCCTTGGGGTTTATTTCTCTCTCCATTAATAGTAGTAGGTACTGTCAATTATTAACCTGCTCTTATCTCAGCCCACGAGTTCAGGGCTTTTTACTTTTTTTTTTCCCCCGATTCCAGTGGGGGAGGAATGAGCAAGCAGCTGTGTGGGGCTTGGTTGGCTGCTGAGGTTGAACCACGACACTTGGCCCAGGTGATTTGGGTCATTGCCTGTCAGTAATAATCAGGTTTAGGCTCCAGAAGATCTGTTCCCCCCTGGGAGTTCACTGGGCCTTTACAGGCAATCCTGTGTTGGTGGTGTGCTCATTCTCTTCCCACCACAACGGGATCTTCTTCAGCTGTTTATCCAAAAAAGTGATGGCAGAATAAATAAATGGCAATAAATAAATAAATGGCAATAAATGGTAAAATTGTCTGTCTGGAACTGTGGAGGGGAGGGGGCAGGTGATGTGGACTGTGCTGCTTGGCACCATGCTCTTTGCCATTGGACAAGCAGGAAAAATACCTGGCAAGCCTCAGGGCACAGCAGTACAAACACCCAAGTACTTCAGCACCCAGGATACAACTTAAAAATAAAATCCTATGGAATTCCCTTCAGGAACGCTCAGGCTAGAGGGTTGTGCAGATGAATGTGTATTGAGAAGTAAATTATTGCTGGGAAATCCCTCTGCAAATGGCAGAGTGGTTCCCTTCCAGATACAATGCCCAGAATTGTGCTGTGTCATGGGAAAGGTGTAAAATAGCTGGAGCTGAGGAAGAAGGAAAATAAGGTCTGTGGGAACCAAGGAATGAATTGGAATGTGTGTGTGATTACACCCCACCAGCCTCAGGAAAAGCACAATGGGCCCATTAGGAGAAATTGTTCTGTGCGTGATCTCTGTTCCCAAACACATGAGACTCTGTTTAAAATGAAAAAATGATCAAAGATCTTTCCAAGGTCTCAGGATAAAATGGGATTGATGAGATGGCAATCCATGTGGGATGCAGAGACAAAAGGATCACTGACAGTGTTGGACCAAGACAGGAATAAGGAAAATGTCATTCTTTTTCTTTTCTTACAAGAAATTATTAATATCACTGTAACTTCCCAGCCTCTCTGGCTTACGGTGTGCTTTTCATAGGAAATAGTGGAAATGAGTGGGGTTTCCCTGCATGACCCATCCATAGCCACGTTTTTGTTACATTTTTCCAAAGAAAATCCATCCATCTCCTTTGTGTTCTTGCATGGATTTTCTCTGGAAAAATGTAACAAAAAGGTGGCTATGGATGGGTCATGCAGGGAAACCCCACTCATTTCCACTATTTCCTATGAAAAGCACACCATCAAAGTAGAATGTGGCAATAGAGAGATTTTGATTAGAGAATCTGATTCTTTTAGTCTCATTCAAAACTAAAGCTTTGCTTGTGTGAGGACTACAGTTTAAAAGGAATTTTCCATACTCAGGTTAAATATTCCTAGCAAACTACATGGGGGATATCACAAGAAACTTGTGGTAATTCCACTCCTTGCATCAGCATCTGTTATTTTCTTAATCTTGCAAAGCAATTTAATTCTTGATAGGTTTTTCATCCATAAATCTGAACTCCTACTTAAGCCCGTGATTAACACTTTCCACTTGTTTCAAGTGCAGAAAAAGTTGCAGATGAGAGAACTCTGGCTGTGGACAGCCAGATGGACTCTGTGTGTTTAGTCTGCTTTGCCCTTGGACCAAAATTTATACTGAGGATGCACAGATACCGTAATGTTCCAAAAGATCTGTTGAAACAAAAAGTTGTGATGGTAGGGCACCATTGGACAGCATTAGTTGCTGGGGGAAAAAGAAAAATCTGCATCTGCTGCTTCAGTTGTGCCAAACATGCAGTTGGTGCTCATTGGTGATGGTTTTGCTCAAGTGCATTCATTTTTCTAAGGGATTTTATTAAATTATTCCTCTGTTTCTTTTGTTTTTCTCCAGTGACCGAGTGGCTCTTGATGTTACATTCAGGTAGAATTTTCTGAAGGGCAAAAATAACAATCTTTCAAATAATCACCCAGTAAAAAAAAAAAAAAAAAAAGCATTTTACCTTCTAGCACAAACCTGAGAGTGACACTTCTACATTTCTGAAGGGCTGACCCCAAAACACGCTGCTAAAATTTCAAGAGAAAAAGAAAGGAAATGTTTCTGTGGTTTGAGTTATTTCCTGCCATGAGGCAACATCTTTGTGTGCCACAAACACACTGTTAACCAAAGTTAGCAGAAAATTGTCTTGTGAGCTCCTGGCCCTGCCCACGTTTCCAGACTAGAGATGTACAGAACATCCCATGGCCAGTGGGGTTTGAGGCTGGAAGGGCAAAAAGGCTCTGGGGAGTTGGTAATGTGAGAGTTGTTGCTGACAGGAAATGTTATTTGTGAGGTGAGTGTTGGTGCTGCTGGGGGTTGCCCCCCGCTGCAGGACAGATGCCACCTTCATCTGCCTCAGAGTCTGCTCTGACCATGGAGAGGTGGAGGAGTAACCAGGAGTGGGGCTGAGGGACAGGGGACAATCCTCTTTTCCTGTGGCTGGCAGAAAGCATCTTGGGAGCAGGAAAAAGTCCTGAGCTATGGATGCCAAGGGTCATGCTGGGAGCCCTAAAGGAATCCTACAGCTCCAGGAGGGGCTGGCACCACCCCAGCTCTCCCATCTTGGTTAGGTCTCCAAACTGCCCAGCCTAGGCAAAGCACTGGAGAGAACCAGCATCCCCAGAGGATGGAGGCTTCATCCCCCTCAGACTGGGGCTTGGCAACAGGGGACCTTATTGGCTCAAGAGGAGCCTTTGGGCTCTTCATGCCATGGGATTTATTCCAGTTCCCTGACTGCTGTGCTGCTGGTGGGTGGTTTTCATCATTTAACTTGAGATCAGGGAGGTTAGGAAGGAAAAGAGGCTCCTTGCACAAGGAGTGGACTCCTGTGGATGCACCTGCAGAGAAATTCCCTTCTGAAAATTCCAGGAGCCTGGGGTAGAACCTTCTGCTGGGAGGTGAGTTTATCTCTCCTGTGTCTCTCTCCACCTCCTCCAGAAACTGGTAGGCTCCCTCAGTTCAGAGGATGTCCAGGAACGGTGTGGACACCTTGTTAAGGATCCATCTCGCTCCTATTCCCCTTTCTAAGTGGGAATAAGTTTTTTTCTAAGTGGGTTTTCTCACCTTCCTGTGCTCACCACCACTCCCCTCAGAGGCAGTGACCCCTGAATTGTTGCTCTGCAGTTTGCAGCTCCACCTCCACGTCCCCCAGCCTTTATCAGAGCACAGGACCCACCACACCTGATCTCCCCCCGCAGCCTCTGCGCCCAGTTTCGTGTGAAAACAAAGCCAAGCGGCAGGGGGAGGCTGGGCTGTGGTGATTCCTGCCTGGCTGCTGGAGTGCAGCCGCCTGGATAAGTCACAGGCCGCCACTGCCGAGCCCCACAGAGCATTTTGAGCCTTATCAAGGCTTCCCAGGCTGCCGAGCTGGCAGCAGGCAGGAGTGCTCCAGCAGCTGGGCTGCTCCTGTCAGTGTCTGTCTCCAGAGGATGCAGGCCAAGAAGAGCAGATGGGTTCTGCCACCACCTCTTCAGGGACAGACATGCATTGTCTGGACAGTTCACTGGCACCAGTGCTGCTCTTTCCTGCTCTGAGCAGCGTCAGGGTGTGCAGGGACTGAGAGCCGCAGCAGGAAAATGCTCCAGCAGAGGTGGAGCCTGATCTTCCCCAGAGGAGGCTGCTGGTGCCTGCTGATTGCTGGATTTCCATGTGTGTGCCTGGCCAGGTTTCTTGTATCAAGAACCAACAGTTCACAGAGAAACTTCAGCAAGAAGCTAACAAAACCCCCAAACCCTTTCCTAGCCCCTTCCTTATGGAAGGAGCTGAGACACAGGGTGGGATTATTGGGATGTCCTGTGCAGGACCAGGAGCTGGACTCAGGGATCCTGATGGACCCCTTCCAACTCACCTTATTCCATGGTTCTGTGATGTTTCAGGCTGCTGAGCACCAGTAGATCTCTGAGGACAGTGAAAGGATGCTGAGGCTGTTCCCAAGTCCTCTGGCACCTGCCAGAGGGGTTACAGCAGCATCTGTCCTTGTTTTTCTGAGATGAAGAGGGGGATAGTAGATGATGGGACTTAGCCCAATCATCATCTTTTGTTCATACCAAATAACAAAAAGTCCTAATCTTGACTGTTTGATGTATTCCATACCAAATTTCCTGCAGTGGCATCTGCTGGCCATTGACCTGCAGAGTTATGAGTTTGATTCTTTGGTACAGGCACTTTAAAATGCCATCAAGGACAGTGAACAAAACCCACCTTGTTTTGAGATTTAGATGAGGCTTATCTCTGTTCTTTTTCCTCCAATCCACTTTATGAGTTTGATTCTTTGCTTTAAATATCACGGAACAAAACCCACTGATTCTTATCTGCTTTAAGGATTTGCTTTCCTTGAATCAATGTCAGTCCCAGAACATCTCAGCCCAGCTGAAGTCACTTTTCTTTGATGTCTGTCACCAATGGAAAATGGCAGATGTGTTTCCCTAGTCAGGCTGGGTAATGTCAATGTTCTTCACTGGGATACTGTCCAAGGAAGGAATATGTCCCAGGACAGGAGCAGTGCAAGGAGGAGGAGGGACTGAAGGGTTCTGAGCACGTCTCCAGCTGTGTGAGAGTTTCCCTGGCACTCATCCAGATGTGTGCAGCCCCTCTGAGGTCACCCTGAGCTGATGTGTGGAAGAGAGAACGGACGTCATGCAAACCACACTCGAATTGAGATTGCTCTGAAAACCCATCAAACACCGTGCAAGCTTAGGGAATTGTCCTTCCCCACCAGGGACAGACCTTGTTTTAAATGCTGAGACTTCACTTCAGAGACAAATATTCACTGATTTGAACTAAACAAGAAAAACTCTGTTTTATTCACCCCCAAGGCTCCCCACCAGAAAAAACACGGAGTGAATTGAATCTCACAGGTCATGTGAATGAACACAGAGCCTGCTTTTAAGGCAGAAGGGACTCACTGATCTCCAGGTGATGTAAAAAGATGCACTCAGTTCAGTTAACACACCTCTTCATATGTAAAATCACTGATAAATGAGAAACAATTGTAATAGAAGCTTTAACTGCAACTTATTTCATTCTATAATTCATAGCAGCAGTCTGGTACTGCTGTGTTTGAAGACCCAAATTATATGTTTGGTTTCAAGATGCATATTTTATCTAAAATGACATTAAATGTATTTTAAATAATAAGTAATTATTATAGTAGCAAATACGTAATTACGAAAAAAGGGGGGGAAAAGCCATCATCTGAAATACATGTTTTTCCCCTGGGAAAATTTTAACTTGGCATAGTAGACCTGCACAGATGCTCTTTGGGTTCAGTGCTTCAGATCTCTGTAGAAGAGATCTACCTATGCTTTATAATTATATAGTGAAACACAAAAGAAGTGTGAAAAATACCAATCACTTGTTTTTAAAATTTTAAAATTTAATAGTAATAAAATGGTTATAAAAATACTAATGCAATTAGAGGAATAATAATTTGGACAATTTGAATTAGAACAATTTGAGACAATAGAAACAAAGAGTTACGGACCGTCCCAGTACCTTTTTCTGGGCAAAATCAGCCCGAAAAAGGACCCACGTTCAGAGGATTAACCCTTAAAAGCAACAGCCTGTTGCATATTCATACACCTCATCCATGATGCAGAAATTCCATTCAAACACAGGATTCTGTCTGGTCAGTGTCAGCTTCTTCCTCTGAATCCTGACGGTGTCATCCTGCCTGAGTGAGGTGGGAAGAAGTTCATTTCTTCTGATAAAGGAGCAATAAATTCCCTTTCTCTGAAGGATTTAGGTGTCCTGTGGCTGCTATCTCAGTGCCAGTCCCTTCTTTAAAAGAAGTATCCTACACAGCATAGTTTCTATTTTAACATTATGTTAAACCTAAAACTGTGTTGAACACACTACTTAAGAGAATTAATACAGCACAACTTTCTAACACAACACATATAATACTCATTTCAATATTTGCAAAAAGCCAGTCATAAAATACGCACTTTTTTTGCAATTAGCTAGATGGGCCTACTGCTGTACTGCATAACAATACCATTTACCTTTTTTCTGCAGAGTTTCAAGAGCCATTCCTACATGTAACTTATCCTCTACAGCAGGAAATGAGAGAAATGACACAGCAAAGCACTGCTGGACCTTTATGAAGCCTACCGTGCTCTGGAAAAAAAAAAAGTTTTGGAGCTGTTTCAGAGCTGCAACCGCACAAACCCAGCACAACTCGGATTATTTTAATAGGGAGTAATTTTTGTCTGAGCAGTGTCAGAGTTTTCATTGAGGCTCAACAGGAGCGATGCTGTGATACAGCATGTCACCCTTTGGGGACACTCCAACGGGATCTGTGCCGGAGCAGAAGAACAAAAGGCATAAAGCAGCTTAACGCTGACCTAAATAACCCAATATACTCCTTTTAAAAACTCTTGCCCTGCCATCTGGGGGGGTGAATCCCGACGGATTACAGAAACGCGCTCTCGTTGGGAAAGCCCCGCTCTGCAGGGCGAGCCCCGGAGCGACAGCAGCGCGCAGGAAACCATCGGGGCGCGGGCTGCCATCGGCCGCAGCTCCAAAAACCCCAACAAAAACCCCAGCAACACCCCTGGCCGCTCGCCCCACACCGCCCCGGTGCCACCAGCTTGTCCTGGGGGCCCGAAAACGCCGAATGGAGCTGGAAGCTGGGCCGGGCGTGGGCAGCCCCGGCCAAATCCAGAATGATTTCCTGCCGAGCGCTCCGTGCGCGGCCCCGCCTGCAAACCCAGCCCTGAACTCCCTCCGAGCCTCCGCCGCTGTTTCCGCACTCTTTGGGCTTTGTAGTGGTAAAGGCTCCCTTGCTAATCCGAGTGCCGGCTGTGGAAAATGCGTGCTTTATGATTGGCTTCTCGCAGATATTGAAATGAGTACTGTATGTGTTGTGTTAGAAAGTTATGCTGCGTTGATTTTCTTAAGTAGTGTGTTAAATATAGTTTTAGGTTATAGCATAATGTTAAAATAGAAACTATGCCATATAGGATACTTTTTTTTAAAGAGAAGACTGGCATTGATATAGCAGCCACAGGACACCTCAATCTTTCAGAGAAAGGGAATTGATTGCTCCCTTATCAGGAGAAATGAACTTCTTCCTGCCTCGCTCAGCCCTGAGGATGCTGTCAGGATTCAGAGGAAGAAGCCGACACTGACCAGACAGAATCCTGTGTTTGAATGGAATTTATGCATCATGGATGAGGTGTATGAATATGCAACAGGCTGTTGCTTTTAAGGGTTAATCCTCTGTTAACGTGGGTCCTTTTTCAGGCTTATTTTGCCCCGGAAAAGGTACCCAGATGTCCATAACTCTTTGTTTCTATTGTCTCAAATTGTCCTAATCCTAAATGTCCAAATTATTGTTACTCTAATTATATTACTATTTTTATAACCATTTTATTACTATTAAACTTTTAAAAATTTAAAAACAAGCGATTGGCGGTTTTCACACTGGGGAAGAGGCTCTGAACTCTGCAGCCCGGCAGGGAAATGGATGGGGAGTCCTGGAGGTAGAGCTGGTGCCAGCACCTCAGCTTAGCTGTGCTTTGGGCCCTGTTTCTGGGAAGGCCCTGCCCTGGTTATTTGAATTCCAGGAATTTAAATATGTGACACTGGAGTGTGTGCTGTTTATTTTGGGGAAGGGGAGGAAAGCAAGCACTAAATGACCACACTGGAGGTGTACCTGCACCCAGAAAATCCCAGGAACTAGCCTCTGTTCCTTTTTTCTATGGTAGGCTCTTCTAGAACTGATGCTGCTCTGCTGCACGCTTGTCTAGAAGCATCCCACTGTAAATAGGATACAATAAAACCCGGCAGGCTCTGGGGCTTGGCATAAAATGCTGTATCTCACCCCAAAATCAAAACATGCACAAGTTGCTACCAAGGTGCAGCTGATCAGGCCACAGGTGTAATGTTAAAGGGATGTTACTGCTTGGTCATGTGTAGCTTCCCGTATGTTAAAACTTTAAATTTTCTGAACATTGTCATTGCTTTAAAAATATCTTACAAAATATATATTCAATAATCAAAATTTAAATCATCATTCTGTCCCCTGAGTCTAAGGTTTAATCAGAATGATTCCTGCATTTTTGCACTAGCAACACAAAAACCTTCCAGAGAAAAATTTAATCCTGAATATTTTCAGAACTTTATATAAGTCCACATTTAAAAATATTTCTAGTGCAGCTGAGTGTGACGGTGTTCACAGGGGTCTGAGGATGAGGGAAGAGA
This sequence comes from Emberiza elegans, assembly GCA_024865655.1. Lineage (NCBI taxonomy): Eukaryota > Metazoa > Chordata > Aves > Passeriformes > Fringillidae > Emberiza > Emberiza elegans. The sequence goes on along the minus strand of JALJVW010000184.1, from coordinate 2,112,453 downwards.
CGAGGATCTGACTCCATGTTTCAGAAGGCTTGATTTATTATTTTATGATATATATTATATTAAAACTATACTAAAAGAATAGAAGAAAGGATTTCATCAGAAGGCTAGCTGAGAATAGAAAAAGAAAAAATGATAACAAAGGTTTGTGTCTCGGACAGAGAGTCTGAGCCAGCTGACTGTGATTTGCCATTAATTACAAACAGCCACATGAGACCAATCACAGATCCACCTGCTGCATTCCACAGCAGCAGATAATCATTGTTTACATTTTGTTCCTGAGGCCTCTCAGCTTCTCAGGAAGAACAAATCCTAAGGAAAGACTATTTCATAAAATGTGTCTGTGACAGCTGAGGTCTGAAGCGATCTAGCTCAATCCCATACGTGAAGCAGCGGGGTGCGTATGTGTTTGTTGGCAGTCTGAGTTGGAGCTAGCCCTGAATGTACAGATTACAGCTGAGATCAAACTTGAATTAAAAGAAATGCCAGTTTGATTCCCTCCTATCTGAGTTGATCTTCCTCCTCCTCGAAGCGCATTTCAATAACCCTCTTGTTTTCTCCCTCCGAGTTCCCGGATGCTATTATTGTTCTCATCTATACGTTCCCTCGATTGGGGCACTGCCCTCTGAGCCTGTCACGGCTGTGGCTGCCTCACAATGCCTGCAATTATTGCTCCGTGGGCTGCCAGGGCTGCTAATGATGCTGAGCTGGCTGCGGGTGCTGCGGGAGGCGAGGGCAGCGCGCTCACCCTGCAGAACGCGCTGGGAACGGCGATGCAGAACAGCGATGAGGAACAGCAATGTAGGTCACAGCGGGGCCGGGATCCCCCTCTGGGGGCAGCGATGGGGCCAGGGGGCTTGCATTGGGTTCACAACCACTGATTCCCTTGGAGTCTCCTGGGCTTTCAAAAGGAGCAGGTTCTCGTGTGGTTTGGTTGTACTTTTTGATGTGTGCAGCACCCGCAGCTTCTACTGAGATCTGCTCCCTCTGGGTCCTCAAGGTTGGTGTTTTCATGCACTCTCTCCAGATAAAGATTCATCTGCTTGCTCAAAGCATGCTGTTCTGAGCTGGATGCTGTTGCCTGATCTGTAGCCCCGCATTTTTCTTTGCAGAAATCCTTCTCCTTCTTCACAGAGAAATGTAAGGCACAATTCTTCCCAAGAATATTTCTGAGACTTGCATTCTCTGAACCTCAGAGAAAGAAAACACAATTCTTATCATTTGCTGTGCCTGTGTTTGTGCAAAAGCAGAATGCAGTATGGAGATTGTTTACCCAAAGTGATGGTGTTTGGTTTCCTTGGCCTGTCAGGGCCAGGTGTGTGTGTGAGTGTCGAGACTGTTGGGTGACAGTCACAATATTCTGTGCAGTGTGTGAGAGTTGTGTGCAGGGTTGAATGCTTGGCAGGTTCAGTTTTAGTTGTTTAGAATAATATAGCATAATATAATAAAGTAATTCATTAACCTTCTGATATCCATGGAGTCAGATGCATCATTCTCTCCCTCATCGGGGCCATCACAGCATTGCAATACTGATCAAAGAGCGGGCCCAAGAAATTCCTCCAATTTGTCAGCCAAAGCAGCCTTCCCTGCTTTTTTTGGCACTATGTGGAAGCTGAGGGTGGATCCAGGCAGCACAAGACCAATCCTGCATCCCCACATGTGCATTAGCCTATGTGCAAACTGTGAACCTCACAATGCTGAAATCCCAGCTAAAAACTGGTACCTTTTATCACCACAGACTGAAATTACTCTTGTAAAGTGGTAGAGAAAGATTTCTGCATTTTGGGTCATTAAAACCACGTTGCAGCAGTACAATATAGTAAATAGCACACCAGTTATAACTGGATATTCACTATACCAGTATAGTAAAGTACCAGTGTAGTGTAGTACAATACTATACCAGTGTAGTGTAGTATAATACTGGTACAGTAAATAACACAGCAGTGCTGGGGCACAGCAAATGCAGGATTTGCTCTTGGAGGCCTCTAAGCAGCATCAAGTACAGGTGTGGAAGGAACAGACCATGGGAGAAGCATCAGGGCAAGATTTTATACTGTAAGTTATTTCCCACAAACACGGGTGGGAAGGGAGAAGGAGCAGGGATGAGAAGTGTCTCAGCCTTGGTTTTTGGTTTTTTGTTGGTTTTTTTTGTTTTTTTTTTTTTTGCACAGCCTGTTAAAGACCAACACCTCGTGAATCAGACTTGGCTTTACTTGGCTAAGCGGGGCATAAGCCCAAGAACAACATCTAAAGTAGGGCAGGACGAGGTCACAGCTGTGTGCTGGGGAAGGCAGCACAAACCCTGGCTCCCAAACCCACCACACAGACACACATTCTCCCACAGGCTCCCAAACCCACCACACAGACACACATTCTCCCACAGGCTCCCAAACCCACCACACAGACACACATTCTCCCACAGGCTCCCAAACCCACCACACAGACACACATCCTCCCACAGGCTCCCAAACCCACCACACAGACACACATTCTCCCACAGGCTCCCAAACCCACCACACAGACACACATCCTCCCACAGGCTCCTGGCTTTGGAATGGAGCCCAGGGGTGCATCCTGGACCAGTGCAGGGAGGGTACCCCAGGCCATGCCTTGGTGGCAGCCAGGTCAAACTGCTTTGCTGCCATTCTCAGCTGATGAGCCCTCGATGATCTGCTAGTGACTGAGAAAAACAGAGGAAAATGAAGAAACTCAAGCCTTTTGTCCAGTTCTACCTCTGCAAAACAGTGACTTCCACTGAAAATAGGAAAAAAGTCGAATTCTGTGGCATACCTTGTATCTAGCAAATACTTTCTCCCCTTCCCAGGAGAAGGCAGGGCTGGAGCCTTGCAGCAGCTTTCCTCACAGATAATTAACACCATAATTGCGATGTGTTTAACACACACCTAGCGTGAGAGGTCACAGCAGGCACTGATTGCTTGGCTTTCCCCTGCTCTGATTGCAGTCTGTCAAGCCAGAAACCAAACGTTCATGGTTCGTGCTCCAACGTGCAAGGCAGGGCCTGGTGAGTGGTCTCTGGTGCTCTGAGAGTGTTATCCTCTCTGGTTTTGTGTGTGAGGCCGCTGTGGACGTGGGCTTTGCTGAGAGAAGTGTAATTTACTTTGAGCTCTCTGAGTTCTGCCTGATCCTCCATCAGAGAGGGCTGCTCACGATGCAAACCCTGATCTTTATAGGCTGGCTTCGTGCACACACCTGTGAGCTGCTGACTCAGATGGATTTTTAATGAGGGGAGTACAGCCAAGAGTGAAGGGAATTCACTTCCACAGCCTTGACCCAACTCCTTTGTGAGACCTGGAGGCTGTTGCAGAGACTTGGTGCTGGACACAAAAGCACTCAGAGGATATCTCTGATCCCTGCTGGGAATTTCAAAAGAGGCCATTTTAATACTGAGAGGTACCTTCAGTTAATCATATTTTAATAGCACCAGCTCAGGGCAACATTTCTCAGCTCATGCCAGTGCTGTATTGTCAGCTTGTTAGATGGACACAACCAATAAATCCTGTTTTTCAGGTAGAATGTGGAAAAATAGGTTTGCCTCTGCCTCAAGTTGCACTTGAGGTGGCTTTCAGATAGCTTCCTCAAAGAAGAGATAAAAGAAGTACATACATTGAGAGGGCAGCAGGTGCAGGTTCAGAAATCACGGCATGAAGTCACCCAATTCTTCTGGTTCTGCAGTCACTGAATTTTGTGGTTTTATCCATGACAATTATCCCCTGCAAGCTTTAGTAATGGAAACTCTTAGAAGGGAGAGCTGCAGCAGCCACCGAAGCTGTCACAGATGGAATTTGCTGCTACAATTTCAATAGATAAAATGTAGAGGAAACTTTTGTTTCCTGAAAAAACAAAAAAAAAATAATCAAGCTAGTGAAACAAAGCCCTTTTTTTTTTTTTTTTTTTTTTTTTAGGTTTCAACAATTCCTGGGGTTGTCCAGATATCAGGACAAGTAAACTATGGTGTAAGAGCTGCTCTTCTTTCTTCTGTCCCTGTGAAAGCTTTTCCAAGGGGCCTCAGAAAGCACAGGAGAGGAAGAGCTGGAGGATGGATCCTCCCCTAAACCAAATGAGTGCCAGCTCAGATCCAAACACCCTGCAGCAACCTGGTCCTGCAGGGGACAGCTGAGAGGTGAGACTTTGAATGAAGGAGAGGGAAGAAACCAGGACAATTGTGTGTGCCTTTTCCTTCCACGCTGTGAGCATTGTGTGGGCTGCTCATCCCCAAAACCAGCTGCCAGCCTGCAGCAGCCAATGTCACCAAGGTCACCAAGGCAGGCCCTCCCTCGGGGTAGGGACATCAAGTAGGCAGGTGAGGGGCTGTTGGCATCTGCCCAGTGACAATCTCACACAAACTGCAGCAGTGGAAATGGGTATTCCAAAGGACCACGGGGTTACAGCAATTCCAGTGAGACATGGGACAGCCCACAGGCTCCATGTCCTGCTGCGTATGGATAATGCTCCCATGTTTCCTGCCAGCATAGTTCTCCAGCTTTCACCAGTTTAGGTGGAGGTCTTATTCTCATTACCAAAATCAGATTCTTCCTAATTGAGCTGTGTATTTGTTAATTTTACACTGGTATTTTAAAATTATTTTGTTCTGTACACCAGATAGAAACTACAGCCTAGATTGGACTGCATAGACTAGACTGCAAGGGTACCACAGCTGTGAATAAAGTAGCTGTGTTTTGTGCAAAAGATGACTAATTCATTATAGAGTTTCTCCTCTCTGCCTTGTCCAATTTTGCCCCCATCTCTACGGTCCTGCAGGAAGCCACCCCCTGAGACCACAAGGTGAAACCCAGAGGCAGCTCATCATGATCTTGGTGTCTGTGGTTTCTTTGAGAACGTCTCTAAAAGCTATTTCTACCGAGATGTAACAGCCTGCATTAAAAAAAAAAAAAATTAAAAAAAGATCTCTGATTTGTGGGAATGGTCCCAAATCTAAGCCCCTCAATGCCTCAGGTTGGAAACTGCCCTGTGTGGTTGTGGTGTCATTGCAGTAATGCTGCTCTGGGAAGGGCACAGAGCTGCTTCTTCCCTCCCTGTGCCCCTGCTGTGCCATGCAGCCCAGAACTCACACCCTGAGCAGGAAATTTAGGGAGCAGGAATGGCTGAGGGTTTGTTTTGCTCCTCGCATGAAGTTATACATATCCAGAGCCCAACATCAAAGCTCAGCTCTGCTCCCGTGCCACCAGCGTAGATGTTCGGCAAGTTTGGCTGCTTTGTAAAGGGATAATGAGAGGTGGGAAGAAACATGCAAACAAGTAATGAAAGAAACCAAACAGATTAAAATCAGAAGCTTGAAGTGCTTTTTTCTTTTTTTTCTTTCTTTCTCTTTTCTCACTTTTTTCCTTTCTTTTTTCCTTTCTCATTTTTTTCCTTTCTTTTTTTACCCCCTTTCTTTTCGTGTTTTGTTTCACGCTTGCACTGTGCCCGCGTTCTCAAACGGGGTCATTTGCAGGAGCTTAGGAGAAATTGCTGTGACGGGCGGCATGGCTCAAGACTGTATCTTGGAATTGCCCTCCCTGGAGCAGCTGCTCAGGATGCCAGGGATACAATACTTTTCCTGTCTGAGAAACAAAACAATAAGGCTCAAACACACGGCTTCTGGAAACACTTACAGGCAAACTTCTTACACGCTGAATGTGCCGAAACTATAAACTAGATGTTAAGAGGGCTGAGCAGATTTCAAGTAGAAAGTACTTTCAGGAATTTCAGAGAAAGCTCATAGCTGTCTTTACCATGTAAGTTTTGTATTATAAAATTTAGGAAGTGTTTATATTGCACACACACACATATATATATAACACATGGGGGGTTTTATATTATAAATCACGTCATTCTGCATAACTGCATAGTAATGAAGTCTATAGCAGTAATGTATTGTGGATTATTTGCAATATATAGCCTATATAATGAGATAAATTTGCAGTTACAGATTTTTTATGTATTTATAAACAGTTTCTTGCATGTTTATAAGCCTATAAGCTCTGATTTGTTTTAACTATTGAGTTATAGAAAACTTCTCTCCAGTGTATGACTCCAATCCTCCCATGCCCCTTGGGAGCTGTGACACTCTGTTTGCTTGCACATGAAAAAGCAAAGCCATAACAGCTCTACCATGCAAATAAAAATAAGGCAGAAGAAAGAGAATGAGTAGGAATAAGTCACTGAAAACTAGCAGGGCTCTCATTTTGCAAAGGGAAGTAAGAGGAAATCTTCGGTGCTGACTTATGGACACCTGGGGAGCATGAAGCAAAGCAGAAACTGATCTCCCTTTGGTCTTAAAAGTGATGATTTAAAGTCCTTATCCCCACCCCTGCAAGGAAAGGAAAGTTTAGACTAGTACAATTAATGACTAAAGCTACTGAATACATGCAAAGGGGCCCAAACAATTTGTATTTCCCATTTTTTTCAATTTTCTGAGAGGCTGTATGCAGTAATCAGTTATAGATTGTGGTGTGGAGAGGAATTTGATGCTTTGGAAAGAGGAAATTCCCCTCTCCCAGCAAAGGAAACGTGCTGTGCCTCAGAAGGCTCAAGGAGCGTTTGGCTGCTGTGAGCAGGAAGAGAAAAGCATTTCATTTTGAACTTGAAAGCAAAACTGGGTTTCAAGTGAGCAGCGGAGCAGCAGTGTCACTGGCAAAGTTTGCAGCTTGGGTGAGCTGCACAGTTCCTTCACGGAAATGTAAATATGTAGGCAAGAAAGGATATACAGAAAGGCCTTTCCCTGAGGTTTTCCTTTGAAGGAACGGGAGAAGCCTCCCCAGACTTTGTGCGTTTATGAAATTGACCTTTTTGAAGTGAGAGCTGCAGGAGAAAGGGGGATCTGCGAGAGATGCTGGATTAGCAGCTGTCTACAAACTGGCTTTAGTGGTCTGAATATTATGGTGTTTCTGAAAAACATATTTTCAAGCCAAGTGATGCTGATTTATGCACAGAACCGCCACCCCCCCACCCAAAAAAAAAAAAGCCTTCAAACTCAAAAATGCTGTAAAACCCCAGCTTTGAAGCAAAGCTTCAGTGTTGATCTCCTGATTTCTGTTTAGCCTTGCCAGCTGCAGCCTGCAAAAGCAGCGCTGGCTTTTTTTGGCCATGAGGAGCTGCTCTGTAATTCTGCCTGGGTTGTATGGTTTCCTCCCTCCATCAGGTGAAAGCTCAAGTGGTGTCTCAGGGCTGAAGTGGGAGGTGAGGACGGGGTGGCTGCTGCACCTCTGCAGAGCCTGAACACGGGCAATGCAGGAAGTGGCTTTGCAGCCACCACAGCTTCACCCAGGGCTGGTGCAATGGTTGTAACTGGGGGAAACGTGCTCTGAGAAATGTCATTATATATAGCAGAGAGGAAGGGAACAGAGAACTAACCAAGCTTTTCAATTGCAGCGCGGTTTTCAGCCCTGCTTGCCCAATCCCTTTGCGCCACGAGGGTCTCCTGCCATGTGCCTCCACCAGGAGGCAAGGAACACCAGTGCTTTACAGCAATAACCTCCGAGCCACACCCCAGTGGGCTTTTCTTCATGAAACAAGTGAGGAAAAAGATAAATAACTCCAGTGCAGCACCGTGTTATGCACAGTTAAGATCCACGGGGGTTCCAGCAGGTGGACTTGGGCACCACCTGTTGTAGCAGGAGGGATCCATCCACACCAGGTCAGCCAGAGAGGTTTTGAAGGGAAAAACACAATTTAAAAGTGAAGGGAGTGAGTCACGTTGCCTGTTGGCAGAAATGCAAAGTACTTAGGAGCAGGAAGTGTCTTTGTTTTTGTGCAGGGGAGTGTGCTCAGGGCAGGTTATCACTGAGGTGCATTTCTGGCTAGCAAAATAAGGGCTTGCTCCAGCAGCATGACCATCCTACCTGGCAGGGGGAAACAGTTCATGCAGTTCAGTATCAGGTCCCCAAGATTTTGCTTTTTGTTTTTAACGCTGTATTTAACAACACTGAATCTTAAACCAGCATCCTGCCACTTACTGCTCATGAAAATGCCAGATGTGGTGTGTGCACAGCAGTCTCATTTTGAACTCAAAAACCTTATCAGAGCTCTCTGGGACTGGTGGTCTGGTCAGCTCTGCACAGGTTGGGAAAAATATCCTGTGAGCCATCTGAATTGCCCTACTGGGACTCTCAGCCAGTGTAATGATGTCTGCAGCACAGCCAGCTTTCTTGGAGAACAAAGTGCAGTTTCCTTTTGTGTGCTGAACAAACAAACATTGTGTGGGAATTGGTCCTAACAGAAATTTATTTTTAAAAAATATTCAAGTAGTTTTTTTTTTTTCCAGAACACTGACCCTTTGGAATGCCTGTGACTGGTTTGTGAAACTCAAAAACCACAGAGGTATCCATGGTGGGAACAGACAACTATTGCAATAACATCAGGGATGGTTCAGCAGTTGAAATTAAGCATAGAAATGTCTGAAAACTGGCAGTCTGCCTAGTACCAGAATTCATTATGAATTCTGTGTTTAGTATAGTTTAGGTAAGGAATCATCCTAACTCTCCTTTCTCCTTTAATTAAATGAGAGGTTTGCCATTAGGCTCTGCTTCCCATAACTCATGTTTTGGGCTGAGCTTGTCCTGCCTGGTAAATGGAGAGAAACAAGGGAGTGAGAAAAAGAGAAGACTCTGAAGTGTCAGTCTTTGCTGCTTATCTGTCTCCAGGTAGGGAAGTTTCCACACTGACAGTGTCTTTCAGCAGTTCTGTTCCAGCTGTTGGATGCTGAGTGCTTCACCAAGAATCTGGACACAGATTTGTCATTGTGCATTTTTTGTCATAAATAGTCCACATATAAAGCCATGGCCAGAGCAAACAGTAAAATGTAGGGAAGGAAGGTAAGAGAGATGTGTGGAGATGAGGGAGGTGTAGGCTTGTACATGCAAATTCTGCCCTGAAGCATCTCGATTAATTTACTGAAATTGCTTCTAACAGTACTAAATCCATGTGAACATTTTTTGAAACAAGGATTTTAAATGTTAAACAATGAACAAGGATCACACATATATTGAAGCCCTTCTCAAACACTTCTTACTAATACTTCTGGAAATGTTGAACTTGATGCATGTATGCTAGTTTGATTTTCAGAAATCTCTTCTAAAAAGTAAACACCACATCTGAATCAGTTTAAACCTGCATTTTCATAAACCACAGTAGATACATTAATAAGATATAGAAGATACATATATGAATATATATCTTAACATGTTATTAGAAATATAGATGTTTAAGTTCAAAGAGTTAATTAATATTTAAATTACTGTGCTTAAAAAAATTATAAACAGGACTAGTTGAGCAGGTTTAATCAGAGAAGAAGTAAATTTTATTGAGAGTAGATATGCAGTGATACCAGCTTCTAAAGCCAAAATATGTGAGCTAATCTTTTGCTAGATGCATCGAGCTGATTACTTCATTTATCACTTCTGGTTTAGGCCTGCATGTTTGGAGTAATTAGATTTTTTTTTTTTTCTAGAATAAGATGAGAGGTAGGAGGATAGCAGTAGCACCAAATATAAGAGACAGAATGCCATGTTAAATAAAATAATATCTTTGGTGTCTGTACCCTGGTAACAATTATCATCTATTCCACATATCCCAGTGTTATAAATATTTGTTACAAATGTGTCCAAATTCACCCTAGTTATTTTCCTTAAATATTCCCCCATAGTGCAGTGAATTTTAAACACAATTTAGAAAACGAGGTGGGTGCAACACTGTGCCTTGATGCAGGGCCTTGTTTGCCACTGGCCCAGTCAGCAGCCTCTGATCCCTGCTGATCCCTCCTGGCTGTGTCCCATGGATGCTCCAATGCCTGTTCACTCTGCACCAGCAGCCTCTTCAGCCTGTTTAAACAAATAAATAAATAAATTTGAAATGTTAGTTTTTGTCTTACTGCAGGGACTTGCGTACAGTGCCAGCCATGGGCATAAAAATCATGTACTGGTTGCAAAAATAAGGCTGGAAAGGGAATGTTGTTTTCATTCTTTATCTATATACATAAATATTTATGTGTATTATATGCACATGTACATATAGACATGTGTACTTGTTTGTGCTGACACTTCAAAGCCTTTGGGCTCTGTCTGTTTTGCATTTGCCACGTGTTTCATTTGTTTCTTTTTCCTCAGGTACCAGATTGCCTTCGTGTTTAGGGATGGAACATTGTTAATGTGCCAGAAGAGGGGATTGAGGCCAGGTTTCTCCCTTCATGCAGGGCAGGTTGTCACACAGGAACCAGGAAAAGGTAGGTTCTGTCCCTCCTTTCCTGTGGAGATCCCTGCAGAAGTCACTTTGCTCTGTAGCTTCTTTCTGAAGACTAAAACACAGGTTTAAAAGCCAGAAGATTTCTGGGACACTGCTTGTGAGTCAGGAGTACCCAGGGGATGAGCGTGGCTTTTCTTTGTATTCAGAATAAGCCATTTAAATTTCAAAATTTTCTCTCTTTCTCTAGAATGAAAGCCACTTTCTGTTTAAACATTTACAACTCTTTCAAGGACATAACTTTGCTGCACAGAAATGGGTCTGGATTACCAACGTTTGGAAATCCTGTAGTCTGTGTTTTCCATAAACCTTCAGAAACTCGACTGTCCCCAGGGTTTTCTGCTGGAGTAATTGAACAGCCATGCTGCAGAAATGGCAAGGTAAGCAGCCCAGAAGATACAGCAGCCGAAACTCTTATCTCAAGAGCCATTTCTTAGAGAATTGCATCAACTTCCCTCAGTCAATAATGAGTCTTATTTATAAATTCACATACAATACAGAAAGGAAATTTGTTGCACTGTTGTGGAGATCAAAGTTTCAATGTGCTTTTTTTTGGTCTCCTTCTCGTGTTTAGAGAACTGGAGTCAGTTTGCATGTGTCTGTGTCCCTCTTCTTGTTGCTGAGCCCAGCATGGTTGATAGCCTTGAGTATTTTTTTAAAGCTGTTTCCAAAGATAAACATTTTGTAAAACTTCCCAGAATGCAAGTGCTCAACCTAATTTGCCCAGAGCAGCAGTGTTTGTTAGCAGGCTGCTCCTTTATAGGCAGGCTGAAGTTCCAACTCTCTACATCATAAATGAATACATAATGAGAAACTTTTTCCATGGTCAAGGGTGGAATCCCTGCCTTATTGAGGTCTGTGCAAACAAAACCTTTATTGATTTAGTTAGGTGACATTCAGAGGTTAATCCCAAATCTCCCACTCCTTAAATAAGAAGCATTCAACCACTGAAAAAAATAGGAAGCAAATTACATATACTAATGGAAATTCCCAAAATGCCTGAGCACACCCAAACACCTTTAAGAAGTGGATCATCAGCTTTTCAACATTTGAGAAGCAGAGAGGAGATGGGTTTTGTCCATGCAGAATTCAGTCTGCCTTTCCTTCCAGTTGTTTTGTGATGTGACACAGTGCATGTGTTCCTCATCACCAGCTTGGCTGCAGCAGGTAAGCGCTTGGCTTCATGTCAGGAGCACAGCTGCCAGCCAAGAATTTTCCTCCAAAAAGCAGATACATTTTCAACAGACAGGCTGGGATGCTCTGATCCAATATGACAGAAGGAGAAAGCACATATACATATATATATTTATAAATGTGCACATATTTTTATATATGTACACATAGAATGTACACACACACATATATATATATATGAATACATGGGTTGTTTAACAGACTACAAAACCCACCACACTACCAAGTCTTATGGGTGTTTTCTTAGCAAAGGCCTAATCAGGAGAGGAAACAGAAGATTATTACCCCACCCACCCCAGCAGACTCTGCTAAAGGCATTTATCAGAATGTTTCTCAACCTCCTTGTGTTGGCAGCTTTAGGTTTTTGCAACTTTTTTTGGGTTATGGGTGATTATGGTGGTGCTGCGGTGGTGGCTGGACTAAGGGACATTCAGGATCTCTTCCAACATTGATGATTCTGGGATTCTCATTAAAATGGAATTATTTTCTTAGTTCTATAGTGTGGGATTGGGATGCTTTATTAGATCTTGGCAAATTTCAGACCTAACTTGCAGCAGATCGTTTTGGTGGTGGTGGTGCTGATTGGATTTCACATTTGTCCCATTCTTTGGTTGTTCCATAAATATTTCTGAAATAATCTCTCAAATATATCTCAATATCACTGGCAGAATTGAAATAAACAGTTCTTAGTGGCCCAAGAGCTTTCTAATCCAAGTTGAGTAAACAATCCCAAACCCAAACCATTTCTCTGAAGGCAAGTTTATTTTCTAAACAAGATTTCAACTGAAACCCTTCATTATTTAAACACATTAATTGTAGGCCTCTGCTTCCAACAAAATGAAGCAGGCTCATTCCAAGCAATACCTGCTGTAATTTAGACTGAACTGCTGAAAACAGTTCTTAACAGTAAACTTGTAAACTTTGCAATAGTAAGCAAAGCAGAAATCTTAGCTGGAACCAAAATTTTCATTATCTGAAGCCAGACATCAAGCTTCACTTGCACTCTTTTGTGTAGTAAATTATCAAATGTCTCTCAGATAAAGCTGATTGCCTTAACACAATTAATAACCAAATTTATTCTGACTGCATTTATTAAAATCTATGCCTACATGTGGCTCTGGTTTGACTGAGTAACTTTTAACCTCCTTTAGACATGTTTTACTGTATCACGTAGTGAAAATACAATGAATCCTTGACAGATTAAACTGGGCCTCTCTGGTACAAAAATATGGGACATACAAATGCAATTTAAAAAGAACTGCTTGTGAAAATTAAAAATTCAAGGATAAGATAAGCAGAATAAACAATAAAATATATCCATTTTTTATAATTCATTCAGGATGTCCCATTTCCTGCAATCACTTAGAAGAAACAAGTTTGCCATACTCTTAATTCAAAAATTATAGCTAGAAACTTAAACCCCAATAGAAATAAACAAACAAACAAACCAGCAACAGCAAAAGCAACCTCCCAAATACAACAATTATGTCTCAGACAAGCTAAGCTCATGACTACCATGGGGCCTGTTTATGTCAGTTCATTTTGGCTGTGGTTTTTTGGTCTGGGGTTTTTTTTTTTTTTTTATTTTTTTATTTTATGATGTTGCCGTTGTTTCAGGGTTCTTTTTTATCTGAGATTTTTGCTGTGTCTGCACAGCACTGGCAGTTTTCTGTACGGGACAATGGTGGTCTTGTCTTAAGGGAATTTCCCTTCATTTAGGAAGCTTTATTAGCACAGAGCATCACTTGTTAGCCAAATTTAGAAAATTTGGGAGGTCCATAAAAATTGTGTGGACACAAGCACTCTGTATTTCACTCTTAATACTTCTTAACACCACTTTTAACATCTCGACACTGGAAACAACTCATTTGAACGCAAAACCTCAATGTTAAGAACGATTTGTTAACTTTTTCACAACACACTTTGTTTCTGCCTGCTCAAGTATTGCTTAGACTTCCTGATTTCAAAATCTGGCCAGGAACTCAAATGGTCTTTCTGGAAAAGTTGCCCCAAAAGCACAGGGGTAACCACACTGCACGCTGCTGTTTTGTAGCCCATTTTTAATTTTCCTTTTGGAGACAGTGGGTGTGCTTTTACTGAACTTTTATTACCGTATTTTTACCACATTTTGGCTTTGTCGAGAGCTTGAGGTGCAGGGCTGGAGGAAGCACAGCCTGTTGTTCTGTCAGTGCAGGCGCACTTTTCATCTCACGGCTTCAAAAGCCTCCTCTGCTTTTATTTTTATTTTAATTTTGGAGAGAAACGGGCGTTTCAGTGCGTTTTCACCCCTTTTAAACCACATTTTGGCTTAGTTTTCACCCCATTTTTACCACATTTTGGCCTTTGTTTAGTGCTGGAGGGAGCACAGCCTGTTGTTCGGTCAGTGTAGCGGCACTCGCTGCCTCGCCACCTCCGCTTTTAAGCCCTTTCTAATTTTTCTTTTTGAGCGAGAAGGGATGTTGTTTTCTGTATTTTAACCACATTTTGTTATTGCTGAGTGCTGGAGGTGCAGGGCTGGAGGGAACAGAGGCTGTTGTTCGGACAGTGTGGGAGCACCCGCGGCGGCGGAGGCGGCGAGACCGCAAGTGCTCGTCAACAAAACGCTCCGTTTTGTTTACCCGTGCGGCGGGGCCTGGGTGGCGCAGGCGGTCTGAGCCTGCCCCCATCGCCACGACAGCGACCTTTCCGCCCCGCTCTCCCTCCCCTCCCGCCATCACCCGCCGTGAGGGGCGGCGGGGGGGCCGAACGCGCCCATTTCACCACCACCCCCCGCGCCCCCCCCTCACGCCGGGGCGGGGCGGTGCCGGGCGCGCGCCGGGGGCGGGAGGGCGGACCGCGCCATCGCCGGCGCAGCCAATGGCGCGCGGCCACCCCGCGATTCAAACGGCGCGTCCCGGCCAATGGGCGCGCTTGGCGGGGCGGGCGAGGGGGCGGGGCCGTGCGCGCGGCCGTAACCGTCGCTCGGCGGGGCGGTTGTTCCCCTCAGCGGAGAGCGGCGCGCGCTCGGGCCCCGCTCCCGCCGCTCCGCGGAACCGCCTCCGGCCCGGCCCGGCGCGGGCGGGCTCCAGGTAACGGGAACGGCGGCGCGCGCGGGCCCGGATACCCCCCTCCTCCCCCCCCCCCCCTTTTTCCTTGGCGGCTTTCCCGGCGGGAAGCGCTCCGGCTGATGGCCGCGGCCCGCGCTCGGGCCTCGCTCCCGGCGGGAAGACGAGCGGCGCGGGCCCCTCGCTCGGAGCACCGGAGGTGGCGGGGCCGAGCGGCCCCGCTTTGTTCGGCTCCGCCGCGCCGGGCTCCGAGCGGGAGTAGGCCGCCGAGGGGCGGTGCGGCCCAGCCCCTCCCTTCCCCCGCGGCGGAGGCCCCGCGCCAGGCCCGGGCCGCGGGCGGGGCGGGGCCGGGGGCCGGGCCTCGGCCGGCACGTGGGGCCTTCCTGTCAACAGCGCCCGCCGCTCCCGCGCCCGCCCTGCCGGGCTGCGGGTCCTGCCGGGCTCCGGGCCCTGCCGCGTCCCCTCCGCCAGCGGGGCTCCTGGCAGAAAGGCTCTTTGAAGGGAAGACCCGCGGTTCCCGAGCCCGCGGTTGATGGGTTGTTGTTTTTGCCTCGAGGCGTATTGGTGCTTGTTTTTAGAGGCAAACTTAAGTTGGTTTGGATAGGGATAGGTGCCTCCACTGTTCTGAATGTAAAGAGCTAGAAATGTAAAGAGAGTAATGGTTTTGCTGAAAAGGTCCTGCACAGCTCTCTGCGGTGAACTCACTATAACTTTCCGTGTGTTGTTAGCCTTGACTGTCAGCGTTTTCTTTTATTTTCCTGCATTTTTTCTTGCATTCAGCTGGCTCCCTCCTCTGACATCCAGAACGTTACCTAACAGTGGTGAGATGTCAGAATTAGTAAATGGAATTACTGAATGTGTGTGAACTTTTTTCTCCCAAGAGGGAAAACTTGTTTCTTGTTTGTTTATTATTAAAACTGTGTGCCCAACTTCTGCTGCTGGGGTGTGATCTCCCTGTGGCTACAAGGTAACAGTCTTCACTTTTGCCACACTGAAATATCTTCCCACATCTCTAGTGAGAGAGTCATTAAGAAGACCAGAAATGCGTGCATGGGGCAATAATGTTTCTCAGCCAAGTTTCTTTTTAATTATTTCATTCGTGTTTGAGTCAGCAGAAACTTTTGTTCTTTACCCACTTTCAAGCTCCAGGGAGATTTGCATTAATTGGCTTGGCTTGGCTTGGTATAGGATCCAAAGTCCTTTTGGGCCTTTCTCCTAGACTCTAGATTCCTAAAGGAAAATCGTAATGGTTGAGAAAACACAAATTTCATCTCCTGAGTAAGTGGCTAAACTTGCAGTCAGGTGTCTGTACAATGCAGGGTCCATTGTATGAGATAATTTTCTTTGGATTTATGTTTTAAAGCCCTGGGAATTCAAAAGTTGGTGCAGAGCTGCTGGGAATATCAGGCTGATGCCAGCTGATACCATGAAAATCACCAGGGGTGTGTAGAGCTTGAAAGAGCGGTACATTAAAAATGTAATCTCTAAACCGAATTTTTTTGGAAAGACTTCCTGTCTTTTCTGGATGCCAGTAATTGTGTGTGTTCATCTGAGCAGATGAAGGCTGCCTTTAAAGGTGCAGCTTTTTGAAGTGGGATGCAAGGAATGAGGAATAGGGCAGGAAGTTGCATTTACTTATTATAATGTTTGAGCTTATTATTAAGCTGTAATATTTAAAGAAAAGAATTGGGAAATACATAAATTTTCCCATTAATAAGATTGTACTTTTGAGTCAGAAGATATTTCCACTTGCTGATTTATTATTTTGTAATCTCATATTGGCAGTATCTACCTCAGGCTGAATTACATGACATGGATTTAGCTACAGGTCTTTCAACCACATTTTCCAATTTTTTAAAACTAACTTCAGGTCCTTTTGAGAACAAGGTTGGAGGAAGGGAAGGTCTTTTTGCCTTTCACAGTAATTAAACCATCAAGTTGCTTTTTCTTTGGACTTCATGTTTGCATACAGAAGTGCTGGGTTTTAAAATCTGGTAGAGAATTGCATTTTATTATCCTTATGAATTCAAATTCAGAAATTGTGTCTAAATTCTGGAGTGGTTGCTGTAAATTGGAAAAAAAAACCCCAGTGTACCTGTCCTCAGTAACAACTTGATGAAAAAATGTTACCCTTTTTGAGAAAAGATCCTGTTTTTTACAACTCTGTGAGATCAGCCAGCTTTGTCCTGCTCAGGCTCCAGGTTTGCAGCTGTGCCTGAGGTGCTGCAGGTCAGGAGGAGAAAAGTTGGCTGGGGTGTAGGAAGTGCAGCAAGCAGAGGGGAAATGAAATCATGGTGACATCTGGGGACAGCTCTGAGTGCTCTCAGGGGCTCCTGGGTTCACACTATTTATGGAAGAGCAGGAAGAAGAAGCTGTGGCTGCAGGAGCTGGCAGAGAGCAGTGGTAGACCTGGATCTCCTGAAGAACTGCCTGTGGGTGAGGAAACTGGACAGGGAGACAGAAATGGGGACTGAGATCAGATTTAGGCAGAGGTGGCAAAGAGGAACCAGAACTGGTTTGGTGAGCAAGGGCAAAGGGCAGAAAATCCACAAGAACTCCAAGATTGGGGCTAAGGAGAGAAGGGAGAACTTGAAATGAAAATATGGAAGTCATATGAAGCAGAGATATGAGTTTGAAGGGGTTCAGCTGACTGGGATAAAAGAAGATTGGAAGAGTGAGAATTCAGAAAGAGTAAGACAGAAAACAAGAAACTGGGACAGCAAACACGAGTTAGAAGGCAGAAGAGCTGGAATAGCACATGCCTGAGAAGCACAGACTAGAACTCATCATTCTTCTGACTGCCAAGTGTCAGTGAAACCAAAATATAAAACTTTTTTTTTCTCCTTCAAATATCATACAGCAGAGGAATGGCCAGATATTTCTGGTCTGAAGCAGTTTGGAGTATTAGTAATAAAATCCATATGAGGGAATTCTGCTGAATTTTTTTGGTTTTTGACTTGGAGAGCTACACAGGTGTAAAATTTATCAGCAGCAGCGATGTCAGAAAATGCCAGAATGAACGTTGGTTGTAAAACCTCACTGAGCCCCATCCCCCAGTGTGTGATGAAGGTCTGTGATTGAATATTAACAGTATTTTTTTCCCAAGAATCTTAACTTTTCACTGCAGGTTAGTTCATATGTAATGATTAACTAAAGACTTGTATTTACCTTAGTTTGTGTGGTTTCACTTTCTTATCAAATTGATAAAGCAAATAAGTTAAAATGAAATGCTTTGACACCAACATTTTGTGGTTTGTGTCTGTTCCCTGTCCCTGCCGTCCCCTCCGAGTTCCTGTGTTGCTTGTACTCATGGTGCCAGTACAAATGTTAGTGTGTATTTCACCTTAGTTATTTAGTGTATATTTCATATTAGTTATTTAGTGTATATTTATTTCATCTTGGTTATTTAGTGTATATTTCTTATTAGTTATTTAGTGTATATTTCATTCATTAGTTATTTAGTGTATATTTCTTTCACCTTGGTTATTTAGTGTATGTTTCACCTTAGACTTTTAAGGTAGTCTCACTTGATACATTGAGATTAAAAGTATATTCTGCTTGGGGCATCTGTTTTCAGAAGGCAGTGACATAACACAAAGCACTCTACAAACGGTTCTACAGGAGTTTACACTTAAAAACTTGAAACCAACTTCCTCTGAGTTGTAGTTGTGGTTTTTCCCAGCACCTGGTGGGTGACCCCAGGGTAGTAGTCACTTACACCACGTTTTGTTAATATCAAATAAAAACCTGATGATGCAATGGGGGATAGAATTTCCATTTTTCAGGTTGCTGTGGGATTGCTCTGATGCTGAGCTTTATTTTCCCATGGAGCCCTGGAAAAGGCATTATGCCCTTTTGTTAAAGAGGTGGAAAATAAAAAATATTCAACCCAGACAGGAGCTTAAATTCTGAAGTTTCCTAACTTTGGAGTGTGGCATAATAAATTGAAGAAAGACTGTAATGTGGCTGTAAGTGTTGAATGATTGGGGATGTTTAATGTTTGGAAATCATCACTTCTGTAATTTCTGTAGAACCACAGGAAACAAGGGTTAGAGGACACTTCAGTACCATGTAATTTGCATTTCTCTCTAGATAAGATGAGCTTCATTGTGTAATTTTGGTCAAAGATGTGCTTTGCCTGATGATGGAGGTTGTATATTGTAGTTTAATACATCTGAATATTTGTTTTTCCAGAATGTGGAACTTCAATCTTCTCTCTATTTTAAGAGATCACTGCTGTTTTCTTATCACACACCCTTTTCCCTATTTAAAGTGGAGACTTGTTGAAAGTGTCCCCTTTTCAGTTAGATGATACAGACAGAGAGGAGGGGAAAATGAAGGCTGATGTGTGGCTGCCATGTGCGCTGAGTGATTTGTTTTGCAGGGATTGTGTTTGGAAGATGCCCAGCCGGAAGTTTGCTGATGGCGAGGTGGTGATGGGCCGCTGGCCGGGCAGCGTCCTGTACTACGAGGTGCAGGTGACCAGCTACGATGATGTTTCTCATCTTTACACTGTCAAGTACAAAGATGGAACTGAGCTTGCACTGAAGGAAAGTGATATAAGGGTGAGTGTGAAAAGTGGGTATTTTACAATTGGATTTTTGCAAATATTAAAATGAATATTGTATGTGTTATGTTAGAAAGTTATGCTGTGTTACTCTTTCTAAGTAGTGTGTTAAATATAGTTTTAGGTTATAATGTAATGTTAAAATAGAAACTATGTATGTGGGATATTTTTTTAAGAAAGGAATGAGGTACTCTCACTGAGATAGCATCCCTAGGAACCTAAATCTTTCAGAGAAAGAATTTATTGCTCCATTATCAGAAGAAACACGTTTCTTCCCACCTTGCTCAGCCCTGAGGATGCCATCAGGATTCAGAGGAAGAAGTTGACACTGACCAGACAGGATCCTGTGTTTGAATGGAATTTCTGCATCATGGATGAGGTGTATGAATATGCAACAGGCTGTTGCTTTTAAGGGTTAATCCTCTGTTAATCCTTTTTCAGGCTTATTTAGCCCAGAAAAAAGGTACCCAGATGTCCATAACACTTTGTTTTTATTGTCTGATATTGTCCTAAATCCTAATTGTCCAAATTTTTATTACTCTAATTGTATTACTATTTTTATAACCTCTTTATTTCTATTAAACTTTTAAAATTTTAAAAACAAGTGATAGGCATTTTTCACAGTGAATCCACATGTATTTAATTTTCAGTGCTTTAACTTAGGACTGGGTAGTTATTTTGCAAGTTTTTGTTAACTGTGTCTTCAAGGAATTGGTGCTAAGTAAAAGTTTCTTCCTATGTGGCACCTCAAGTAGAAGTTCAGAATGACCCCATCTTTAAAGTATTGTGGTTGTTTTGTTTATGTCAAAAAAGTATCATAGTTTTGAGGAAAACCAAGTCTGATCCTTCAGGAACTCTATAGCATGATTTTTCATAAAAAAATCTGGTTTGGGTACCTTTCCAAGGTAGTAATCAATGGGTTGATATTAATTTGATGGCTTCCCATGTCTAAATAAGAAAATTTGATAACAAATGTGAAGACAGAGTTAAATGTCACTAAATATAAACAGTGCATGCCCTTTAAGCTCATACTTAAAACATCTGCAAATAGCTTCTACTAGTTCAGGTCCTCAAAGGCTTCGTGAGGTATTTTGCAGCGTTTGTGACAATTGCAATCCCTTGAGAAAGGTTCATGTCACATAAGCATATTTTTTCCTTTTATCATTATTTTATTTTTTGTTACTAATAAAGGCCTTTAAAACTTCATAGTCAGTTTAAAGTGATTAATGCAGGAAGAAAAAACCCTGTTTGAATGTTCACTGTAGTTCATTTCTATGGCCTGTTCTGAAGCCTGCATCGGTTCAAAGCCAGTTTGTGTGTCTTATGTGAGCTGTAGTGTCACTTCTGGGTGGCTGTGTCCACACCCAGTCACTGGCCTTTTCGTTTTGGGACCAAAATGTTTCTGCCTTGAGGTAGGCAACTGTTTTCACTGTTTCAAGTCTTTGACTTTTTACTTCTGCATGCAGGTTAGCAGACTCAAGCTGGGAAAATGCCTTTGATTATAGAAGTCGCATTGTGCAAATTTTACATGAGGAAATCAGCATTGTAAACTTCACAGAGAAATCAAACAGTGCTTTTGAAGTAAACTGTTTATGAAATTAGTTACCAGATATAATTAATGATTAGGCTGACTTGGCTTTTTTAGTGTTGATTTGCTCTGTGTTGCCTCACACAGATGATGAACCTTGCTGTTTCAAATGCATTAATAAAGCTGAGTGGTGGAAGTGAGAGCAGCCACTGAGGGCTTGAGAGACAGCTCTGAATTCCTATCCCTGTGCCCAGCATTGAGAGGGTGGTGTGCTAAACAGCTTGGTGCTCACTTTGGTAGCTTACATCCATAGCCTGGTTTCTGTAGCTTCAACAGTTGGACTTGGAACAGGCTTCTTTGAGAATTGCCAGCAAAATGAGTATTCTGCAGTTGCTCTTTCTTAACAGCCTTTGTAGAGCATCAGTTGAGGAAACACGAGACAGATCTACAGAACTGTGTGCCAGAGTCCTCATCACAAAACCCCCCCATGTTTCTAAAATTGTTCTTTGGGACATAGCTAAGATTTTGCTTCCTTTCCATCTTTGTTTTAGTCCCAATCATCATTCAAGCACAGGAAGAGCCAGTCCTCTTCGAGTTCTCCCTCCAGGAGAAGCAGCAGCAGATCTCGCTCCCGCTCTCGGTCTCCTGGCCGGCCAGCCAAGGGCAGGCGTCGTTCTGCTTCCCAAAGCAGGGAACACAAGGAGGACAAAAAGAAAACCATCCAGGAGACCAGCATAGCTCTGCCGGTATGAGTTCTGTTTGTTGGCTTTTTGTGTGTGGGTTTGCTGGATTTTTATTTAAAGAAACTTGCTATTTGTGAAAGTTTGGTTTTTTGCACACTGGGTTTATCATTGTAAAAGCCAGCTGCAGTTCATGTTCCCCAGACAGCATAATTACCTGCAAAAAGTATATCTCAGAACTGCCTTTTTTCCCTTAAAAAATGGGGTTTCTAGCTTGCAAAGTTTGAGGAAATTCTTGAGAGGTAAACCAAGGTTATTAAGCTCCACTTGAATTTGGTGATACTGAGAACTCTGAATCCAAACAAATAAAATTTTTTAAATATTTAATATTGAAGTAATTGTTAGCCATGTGCTTCCACTTGTGAAATGGAAGTCAGCTTACTTTTAGGTGTGTTAATTGGCACATAGCAGGTAGGTATTAGGATTTGAAATAAAACGAGTTCTGTACCATATACAGTTCTTTGCAATAGTAGTGGAAAACAGGCAGTGTGGAATATTTAAATATGGCCTTGTGATGGATAATAGTGCAAAACTGGTTTCATTATAAAAACTAACCTGTAAGGATTTCTAAGTTTACCAGTATCTGGTGTCTAGCTGAAATTTATTAGGTTTCTTCTTAGCATTTTGGTGAAGATTGAGTGCTACAAATGGTTCTGGTGATCTTTAAGTGAAGAGGAGTAGAGGTGGTGTTTCTCTATGAAAAGACAAACAGCATTTCTTCTGCCTCTTGTGCCCTTGGGATGGTTTCTCACTTGTCTGAGACACAGTCCCTGGAACTGGAAGTGCATTCTGCTGATCGATTGGGAATGAACAGGTTTTAGTTAGGTTTCAGCTAGACTAAACCAGATTAATATAAATTAGCTAGATAGCTTTAGTAAATTGTTGCTCTTAGGCACTGAAACAGTTGTGGGGTTTGTTTTGCAGTGAGCTCCTGTTGCAGTGAGCTGTGTGATGCAGTGCCTGTGGATCACAATCTGGTTTGAAGTAATTTTTTAGCCAGCAGCTACTGTTTACTTTTAGTACTTTAAACCTTTTGGGATAAAAGGGTCAAAAAGTCTTTGGTGGTTTTGTCGTGGCTTCTGTCTGAGGAGTAGGATTGGTCTGTTGGCTCTTGTAAGACTGGAAAAACCAGGTTCTCTTCAACAAAACTTTAGTTGAAATAAAACATATGAATCATGTCTTCCCAGAGTTGTGTAAGCTAGACTCACTCGAGAAGAATTTTCATGAGAGAATTTATTTCTTCAAAGGTATTTTATAGAAATCCAAACTTTCAGTTCTGCAGAACAGTGCCATATATAGGACACTGAAAGCTTAAACTGTGTTTCTTGTTTTGACCAGAAACCGAGTGAGAATAACACCAAAAGGTACAATGGTGAACCTGAAAGTACAGAAAAAAATGCCACATCCTGCATCACCTTGGAGGTAGGAATGTGGAATTTGCTCTTAGCTTTTTGTCACATTGCTAGCTTGGCTCTCAGAAATTCCTAGAAAAGGGCAGTACAGTAATCAAACAGAAATAGAAGGCAACATAACACTTAGAGGTTAAGTAAGTTTGCTGCAGAGAAAGTGATTTTTTATTGTCCTGCTTATCTAGTGCCCAGGCACATGGCAGAAGGGAAAGGGGTGGGTGGCAATGGATGGTCTGTGCTGGAACTGCTGCTGATAAGTAATCACAGCCTGATAGGTTACAGTGCCTGGTCTTAGTAGTCTCTTTGTACGAATGGATAATTGTGTACTGGTGTTTTACAGTGAGTAATGTCCTCTGAAATATCAAACATTGTAAAAATAAAGTAAAATCTGGGAAAACTTTCAGTAAATTATTTTTATTCATTTACAGCAAAAGTTAAAACCAGACCTGGAAATCAAGCGTGTGCTTGAGCAGTACAGCTTGCGTTCGAGGAAAGATGACAAGAAAAAAGAAGAGATCTTTTCAGAGAAAAAGACATTTGTGGCTGTAAAACCAATTGAGAAAGTATCAACAAAAACAAAGGAGATGGAGTTTGGGGGAAGAATTGGTACGTATGCAAATTAGTCTTAATAGTTGAAAATTGGTACTGTTTCGTGGGTTTTTACTTACTGACCATACTGTCTAGTGTCAAGAACTGCTTTTTGGATGTTGGCTGCAGAATTCAGAGTAAAATTGTTGTGTTTCATTTGATTTGGTGGCAAAGAACCTTTATTGCACTTGGTTCATATGTGGAATACAGCAGAGATCTTGTGCCACCCTTTCCACAGTGAGATTTAAATATTTCCAGATTAAATTTAAGAATCAACCAGCAAACCTTTTACATTTCCAAAACTTAGGTGCTTGAAACTTGACAGTAAAGTATTCTTTAGGCAATTTTTGGATTATTTTTGGAGGGATGCAGTGACCATGTATGGGAGTGAGAAGAATGTCTCAGTGTCCTGTTACATGACTATGGGATTGCTGCTGTCTTGTGCAGGAGAAAATAATGGCAACCTCTTCTTTGTTACTTAATACTGAGCTTTTTTAGTGGGATTGAAACTATTTTTAAAATTTTCTGTACTTACCTTCTAACATGCCATCATGTCTGTTTACAGGGACCTTCATGCTGATATTATTCCTGCCTGCTACTGTATTCTACTTGCTGTCGATGTGCAAACAAGATGATCCAAGTCTTCTGAACTTCCCTCCTCTGCCACCACTTGAGAGTCTTTGGGATTGGAGGGTATTTGGTGTAATTCTCCTGTGGTTTTTCCTTCAAGCTGCATTTTACTTGCTGCCAGTTGGAAAGGTAGGCTGTTGGGAGCACTTTGGTCTTTATGGGCAACTATACTGTGTGTTAGGCTGGAAGGTGGGATGTGTTCTAAATGCAGTGAGTTTGAAAGCAATTTAATGAGTTTTTCTTAATAAACTGCAATATAGCAGCTGCAGATTTCTGTAAGCTTAAAACAGCACAGCTGGTTCAGAATTGTTGCATTTCAGAGCCTTCCAGGAGAGAAGGCAGAAGGCATTTTATAGGCATTCAGATCAAAAGTGTGGATAAACTTTGCTTGGTATAATTCTAGAAGAATTTTAGGTGTCTGACTTTTAATTTCACAAACTATTTTGATGCTCAGTTTCTGATGGATATCCAGCATTTTGGAATACAATCTTCATTTACAGGAATCTGTAAACCATTCTAGCCATGTGTGAATATCAGGCAAAGGCTCTCCTTCCCTCCCTTGTGACTTGAGGGTCAGTGGCAGATTCTGAAAGGACACTCTGAAGCAGATCAGTCATGTTTTATTGCTGTACATGTTTGCAATGACTGGAGAAGTTCTGCTTTCTCAGAGCTGCTTAAGAAGAG
This sequence comes from Emberiza elegans, assembly GCA_024865655.1. Lineage (NCBI taxonomy): Eukaryota > Metazoa > Chordata > Aves > Passeriformes > Fringillidae > Emberiza > Emberiza elegans. The sequence goes on along the minus strand of JALJVW010000184.1, from coordinate 2,087,815 downwards.
GTTTATTTTTAAAAATGTTTTTATTTGAAACTGCTAATCTTTTTCATTTGCTATCCAGAGTATGTTTTTTAGAACAATGCATGAGCTTCAGGTGTGAGTGTGTCCAGCTGGTTGCTTTGACTGAATGTCTTTCTGACAGAGTTGAGCTTGGTTTTCCTCACCTGAAGGGCCCACAGAAAACACTTTGTTGAGCCTTAATATTTTATTCTCCTTAGGTTGTAGAAGGCCTGCCTCTTTCCAATGGAAGGAAACTGCAGTACCGGATAAATGGTGAGCATGGCGCAGTTGTTTATTCCAGAACTGATTCCATTGTGTGATTTGCAGAGCTCAGCACCATAAAACACAAATACTGAAACATATAGTTTGGCCAGAGAACGTATCTCTTGTAAATCTTGGATAAAACAGGATGAGCCTTTTCTTGGAAGAAGGTGGTTAGTCATCATCAGGAACTAAGTGACCCAAGAGCAGGACATTACACTGGACAAGGGTGGTAGTGGAATTCAAATACTACAGTAAAAAGCTGAGTTTTGTCATAGTTGGGTAAGATGCACCATTTTAAAGTTGGAATAGTGCTGTAAGTAACAAACAAGGGGAATTACATCCTGCAAAAGTGAGTCTCCATGAGGCTGTCTCATACCTGGCTTGGCTTTGGACTTTTGTCTATAGTTGGCCATGCATTCTGATAAAGGTGGGAAATAAGCTACATAATTTGGATTATTAAAAAAGAAAAGCCATTGTCTTGCTGCTTCAAAGGCTAATTTTAAAAGCAAATTTAAAAGCCTTCTTGAGGAAAGGTAAGGACAGGAGGCACTAGGCACAAAGTGAAGTACAGGAGGTTCCATCTGAACTGGACCAAGTAAACTCTGGAGGTTCCTTCTAACCTCACCCCTGTGAAGGGATCCATAGTAAGTCCTTAGCTGAGGGCAGCAGAGAACTGCCTGCTTCTGTTAGGGCATGAGTCCATTCTGTGTGAAATTATACTCTCAGTGTTTGCAAAAGTTTTTGTGTTCAAGTTTTGCCTTCTTGATAAGGCATTTTAATACTTTAATTGCTGCTATCTGTGTCAAGCTATATATGAAGATAATTCAAAGATGAGAATATGGTTGTCTCAGCTGTCCCACAGATAACACTTTGTGACCTGCTCTCATTATCCATTAGTAGTGTCTGTGTCCATTTTTTCACTAAAATATGAAATTAGATCCTATGGCATAAAAAATTGAGAAGTATTCAGAGTGTTCCTGCCTCTTGTCCTTTTGGTGAGCACAGTTTCAGGGCTTAGAGTCTCTTAGTTATATTGCTGTGCTCCAGAAGTCTGAACCATGGGATGTCCAAGATGTTACTGGAATATGGGCAAATGTTGGAAGAAGTAAAAGTGCAGACACGTTGGATTAGGTAGGTCCTACTAAAAAGATAAATAGTTTTGTTGGTTTTTTTAACTAATATGTCTTTCTTCTGTATCCTTTTTAGGGTTTTATGCTTTTATTTTGACTGCTGCAGCTGTTGGAGTTTTATTGTACTTTGAATTTGAGCTCCATTATTTGTACGATCACCTCATGCAGTTTGCAGTGTCAGCTGCAGCGTTTTCTCTGGCACTGAGCATTTACCTGTACGCCCGATCCCTGAAAGCACCTGAGGAAGAGCTAGCACCAGGTGGAAATTCTGGTGAGTTAGAACATTCTGGGTGATTCCTTTCCCATTGTTTGTTATAGTTTCATTTCTACAAATTAAAGGCTGGATTTGGGGCTGGTTATTATAACACTGTGACTTTAATTTTGCTCTGTGAAGTGTTGTTTGTTTTTTTTTTTCCTGCAAACTCAGTCCCAGATATAAGTCCGGGCATGGTATTTTCCTTCTTGTCCACCTTTTTTGATGGATGGGTAATTGTCACAGCTAAAGGGAATTCTTAGTCCTAGACAAAAGCAATTAAATAGGAGAAAATGTAAAATTAATTTATGCCATATGATCATGTTCATAGACACTGTGATGTAAGCTTCAGGATAAGGCTGAAAATAAAGAAGGAGCGAAGTGCCAGGGAGAACTTCTAAAGTGGTTAGTCCTCATAATTAAAAAAAATTAGAGCATCTTAAAAAAAATGTAGATTTTGTTTTGCGTTTTGCACATACTCTTCAAAATTTTTTTGCCAATCTGAAGGCTTTTAAAAATTTGTAATGAGAGAACATTAGTGGAAAGTGGGATTTTATTTATGGGGAGGAGTGTAGTGGCAGGTAAAAGCAAGAGTATTGCTGAGAGATGTTGTGTCTTATCTGCAGGGTATTTCATTTATGACTTTTTTACTGGACATGAACTAAACCCTCGTATTGGCAGCTTTGACCTCAAATACTTCTGTGAGTTGCGTCCAGGATTAATTGGCTGGGTGAGTCACTAATCTGAATTATTTTATTTCCTTAAATATTACACTGAGGAATTTTTTTTTACACACACACACATGCACACATACATATAATTGATATTAAGGATATTTATAAATACTTATAAATGAGTACTGAAAAACAGTTCCACGTTGCTATTTTTTAAATCACTATTTTTATTCACTTGAAGGAAATTTGTAGTTTCTTAGTTTTGGGGCAAATGAAAACCCTTTTTAAGGTATTCATGTGTTGAGGTTGTACAGCTTCAAAAATATGGTTAGTTGCAAACTTATTTGTAAAATTGTTTATTGGTTTTTTTTTAAACTAAACATTGGTCAAAAATATTTGTGTTAAAATGTCCTGTAGTGTGATAGAAAATACCACTTTCTTTTACAAGTGAGCTTTTAAATAAAATCTTTTCTAACTTAGGTTGTTATAAACTTGGCAATGCTCTTGGCTGAGATGAAGATCCACAACCTCAGTGTGCCATCCCTGTCCATGATTCTTGTGAACAGCTTCCAGCTTCTCTATGTGGTGGATGCTCTTTGGAATGAGGTAAATGCCAATCCCCTTCAACTGTGTCCATTTCTAATTACAATGTTAAGAGGAGGAGGCTTTGGAAGAGCTGAAATTTTTTCCTCCTTGTTTCTAGGAAGCTGTTTTGACTACAATGGACATTACCCATGATGGATTTGGATTCATGCTGGCGTTTGGAGATCTGGTGTGGGTTCCATTTGTCTACAGCCTGCAGGCCTTCTACTTAGTGGGTCACCCCACCACAATTACTTGGCCCGTTGCTGCTGCAATCACTGTTCTGAACTGTAAGTTACAGTAAATGTCATTGTTGCTGTTGGTTACAACATAGTTCTGATTCTGTTGCTTCAGAGATGGGAGATGAAGCTTTAGCTCAGATGCAGCAGTCACTGTCTGGCTCCTGTGAAATACAGAGAATATAATAAATCCTCATTTTAGCAAATGAAGGATAGCTGAGACTCTGAACACCTAATTGTTCTGTTGAGAAGCAGCTCTAGGTGGGTGCTGTCTGGAGTTGAAGAAGTGACTTAACATATTTTGCATTTAATAGATGCTTTTTTAAAGTCAATCTGAGCAACTCATTTAAAAAAAAGTTCAGTACCTTGTTGGCTACGCTCTGCTGAGCCTGGGGAAAAGTAACTATTGCATCTCCTTCCCTGATGACCATAGTGACAAAGACATGTCAGTAGAAAACATCTTTTTTCATCAAAGCTCAGTACTTTGAGAAAAGATCTCACATCTTTAGGCAATCTTACATTTACACCAACATATGCTTGTTGTGCCTGTTACCTGAATAGGAAACAATAAAAAACCACTCGAATTTTGTAGACATGACAAAGAATTGGAAAAAATGAGATGTAGAATTTAATATGTGCAATACTAAAAAACAGAAAATCATTTTTTCATTTTCACCTAATGTTTTTTTTTGGTTTCTATTATTTAAAAAATAATATCTTTATTCAAAGTATGTTGTGATCATTTTTTTTTTCAATGCAGCTTTGTAAAAAGCAAGTTTAAGCTGCTGTGTGAAAATTATGGGGATATGAATTTCAATCCCAGATAATTCCTTGCCTGCTTCTTTTATTATCGTGATCCTGTAAATGAGTTGTCAGTTCATGGAGTAGGTGCTGTAACAAAGTGCTAGGCTGCAAAATAGAGCTGTAATCATACAATGTGAAATTGACATCACTTCTGTGAATTTCAAACTCAGTGTAACATTAAAAAACTCAAATATAGATGTGAAAATAAAGGTTCTTCAGAGTTTCTTCAAAGTTAGTCAGTAACAAGGATCTTATGGAATGCAGGTTTCCAGTGGCATTTCTGTCTTGTTAAAGCAGAAAATACCAGTTGAATCTCTGGGGAAAAGCCTTTGATGGAATAAGTGTGGCAAAGGGTATGTGAGTGCTTTTGTTGAAGCTGAGAAAACTGGAAAATGACTGAAAATGCAAAATACATAATTTTTGTTTTCAGGTTTTGGGTATTACATCTTCCGGAGTGCAAATTCTCAGAAAAACAATTTCCGACGGAATCCAGCAGATCCCAAACTGGCCAGTGAGTACATTTCTTATTCCATTTGCTGGGGTTTTATTCAATGGCTCTTTGTAGGGTATAAATACATATTTCAGTCACTGCATTGACCACAATTCTCTGTTCACAGATCTGAAATTTATCCCCACTGCAACTGGCAAAGGGCTTCTTGTCACGGGTTGGTGGGGTTTTGTGCGTCACCCCAATTACCTCGGTGACATCATCATGGCTCTGGCATGGTCCCTACCCTGTGGTGAGTTTCTGAGACTAAAGTGGATTTTAGCAAAAATTTTAGCTAGGATTTAGGATTTTAGCTTTTGTTTGCATCTGTCTGGGTTTGAAATGCCATGTGGGAATTTTTTGAGATGGTAATCCCTATTGAATGGCAGATTTCTGTGTCATAAGTCTAATGCAACACATTTTTACTTCCATTTTACCCTTTCTAACTTGCTGCAGATTTGACATATACTAAAGATTTTACTCATCTTTCTGACACTTTATCATTCAATAACCATGGGACTTGCTTGCTAATTAGCTGTTCTTTAAATTTTTTAGGCTAGTGAGTGTGTTTTCAGCTGAAGTTCCCCAAAAGTGGGAGTTGGCTTGGAGACAAGGGCCACCACATACAGGGAGGACTTGAAGTGAAAGATATTTAAAACAAAGGTCATGAAACACAGTGAAATTATCTTTCAAAGTGTTTGTTAATGATACACAGAGGAGGACGTGGACTCAGGAGAGCAGAGTAGTGGTTAGAATCAGAACCTGCTGCCACGCTCCTCCTGATGCAGCCCAGAGTACACTTGGCTTTTTGGGCTGCAGTCTCACACTTCTGGGTCCTTTCCAGTTCTTTTCACCCACAGGTCACGTGGTGCGCTCTGAGCAAAGCTGGGCTCATGTCTGCAGGCAAAATAGAGAAAACCTTGTGTGGGGCAGTTTGGGTGCAGAAATTTGACAGTAAATGTGGTTTTGATAACTAAAGAACTTTGAATGACAATAACACTTCAATATGTGCCAGCTTTGCATGCATTGAGAGTGAAGTTGGTAAATTTTTTGACTCTAAATGTCACCATAATGTTTTCTGAAAAATCCCTTCACCAGGATTTCTTCTCCTGGGAAGCTGAGATGCCTCAGAAAAGAACAAAACTAATAATTATCTGATTGCTTGGGAATGTGGCTTGGACATTGTTTACCAACAGGTGCATCCTTGATTGGTTCCATGTGAATTGTTTTAACTTAATGACCAATCCCAGCCAGCTGTGTTGGACTCTGAGTCAGTCACCAGGTTTCATTATCATTCTTTTCTAGGCTTCTGATGAATCCTTTATAGTTTAGTATAGTTTTAGTATATCATTTCTTTTAATATAGTATAGTATAATGTAATATAGTATAGTATAATATGGTATAGTATAATATAAGTAAAATAAAGTGTAAGTAAAAGAAATCAGTCTTCTGAGAACATGGAGTCAAATTCTCATCTCTCACCTTGTCCTGGGAACCCTCACAAACACCAAATCTAGATTTTCAGCATTACTTTTACTGTGGGTTTGTGGGTCTTTTTCCACCTGCATGTGTTGCACTGTCCTGTTGAATATTTGATGCTTTAGTATAAAACGCTTCAGCCTCGAACAAGTGCGTGTCACCAGCTTTGAACGTGTTACCAGCTACCACCTCCAGATTTCTGTCCTGTATCTGAGTAAAGTTTCTCCCTCTGCAGGTTTCAATCACGTTTTGCCCTATTTCTACGTGATCTATTTCATCTGCCTGCTGGTGCACCGGGAGGCGCGTGACGAGCACCACTGCAAGCAGAAGTACGGGCTGGCCTGGGAGCGGTACTGCCAGCGCGTGCCGTACCGCATCTTCCCCTACATCTACTAGAGCACTCCAGGGCCCGCTGGCACGCACTGCTACTCTTGGGTTCTTGCAGAGACACATACCTCCTACCTTTGCACTTGGGCAGTTGGTATTTAGGCTTTTAAAGAAAACAAAACAAACAAATCCCGACCAAACGTTGGAGTGCGTCGAAGGTGTTGCTTACAAGTAGGCTTTGAGATGTGAGTTATGTGAACTGACTGTCTGTGACTTCAATTTTTAAAAAAATTGTGAATTTTCAAAACTCTTCGAGCCCTAATTTTTTCAAGCTAAATTTTATCTAGAATTCTGAGTTTACATTTTTTTATTGCATTTAATTAAGCACTGTGATGTAAAGTATATTATTTTCTTAATACAATAAATGCTGAAATTCCATCCAGTTCATTTTTTGGTGTTACTCGTACCATCTAACTTCAGATGTCCAATTTAGTTGCCTGAATTGGAGGAGCAGCAGGGTCTTTTTGGTCAGTGGAGCTGGAAGCAGAGGATGTGAGGGGCCTGCAGCCCCACGACCAGAGCTGGCACAGCTCAGCTTTACATGGTTGTTCCTCTCCTGGCTTTTCATTGATGGCATTTTTTTGGTCAGAGAGGCTCAGCTGGCCCCTCCTGCCCTGCACCTGCAGGAGGATAAAAAGGTGGAGTTGGGAGAAGGGGCAGAGCTGTTCCCTTCTCCCTCCCCACGATGCTGAGGCAGTTCCAGGAGTGCCCGGGGCAGCTCTGAGCCCTGCCTGGCAGCGCCCCTGGCCCTGGAGCTGGAGCCTGCTTGTGGCTCACACTGCTGGAGGGAGATGAAACCCTTCAAACCCTTGCTGTGGCTGTGGAAGGGAGCAGTGAAGCCTCAGTTGCCTCTGGCATTGAACATGGGGTAAAAAGTGTGCAGTGTCTGCCTGTAAGGCACAAAAGGATAAAATGACCACAGTTGGCTCCTTCTGGTCTTTGTAAATTAAGTCTTAATGTACCATAGTGTTTACCAAGTGTGTATAATAAAAGCCTCCACGTTTTTGCTGTACAGTGTTTGGGTTTGAAAAATGCAACAGCTTTTTTAGAAACAGGAGAAATCAGTAACTAAACCAATTTCCAGTAATTTTTAAAAAGTTAATCAAATAAAGGGTTTTGTAAATTAATGTAGTTAATTATTGAAACAATTGAAGTGTTCATTTAAATATTTGTATTGACAGATATGCTATGAAAATATAGGAAATGCTCCTCAATCCAAAGTTGTTTTTTTGGTTTCTTTTTGTTTTTAATTTGGCATTGCTACCTCATATGTAGGTGTTGCCTTTTGTACTGTTGCAGATAGAGAAATAGCTATTTTTTTGCTATTGCTATTTAAAACAACATTTTTTTACATGAGCCTGTGGTTAAACTCAACCACTTTCTAATATATTTTTGTATATATTTGACTTTTTAACTAATGTATGTGTTCTGGTCACTAGCTGTGTTCTTTGTCTAACTGGCTGTAAATGATATGCCCTTGTGGTATTTACTTCATAAGTAGAATAATTTTACTGAAATACTCTTGCTTAATTAATTAGCTTTTATTCTGTTGTCACAAGTAAGAGCTTTTCACACACTTTGTACATGAGGTTTATAGCACAAATTGCCCTAAAAAGCTTACTAGAATATTAAATGAAGTGCAGATAATTCTGCACTTGCTTGCAGGAGTGTTCCTAATAAATTGGAATGTTATTTATCAATTTTTTCAGTTATTTTAAAATGTTGATGTAATTGAAATCTAGCATGTGATTTTTTAAAAAAATAAAGTAAAATAACCTATTTTGTACACGGGCATTTTTTAAAGATAATTGTACAATTGAAGTGTATATATAATGTAGCTTGATTGTTGGTGGTGTAAGGAAATTGTTTTAAGACAAGTACTTTGATTGCTGGCAGAAAATAGCAGTGCCTCTAACAAGGCTCGAGAGAATTCACTCCTGTGCAGCAGCAGATGAAACTGGGATATTGCAGTTTTCAGTGCTTGCTGGGGGAATGTATGGGAAATGGAGAAATCATTCAACAGCCCTGGAGTGCAGCTGGGGTTTTAAATCTGCTGAAGGAAGGGAAGGGGGCCCTTTGATTCCTCAGCTGGAGAGCAGGAGCTGCTCCTGCTGCTGTTCCCAGTTTTATCTGCTGCCACCCAAGGTTGTTCAGATGTCACTCAGAGCCCTTGTCTTGCAGAATCTGGTCCTGATCAATGACAACTTCCTTTACATGCTGAATTTTATGTGAATTTGATTTTGAAGTAACTGTTTTTAATACAAACAAGCCCATGAGCTAAAATAAAGGTTTTGCTTAAAACTTAAGTAGTGCATTTTTTTTTTCCAATTCATGGGGACACCTGATAAAAATGACATTGCTTTTCCTCATTTAGTACAGGTGTGAGTGAGTTTGCTGGAGTTCCTGTTGTACCTGTGTTTGTGGGCTGGGGGTTACAAGCTCAAGTGTGGTGCTTCTCTTAGTCTGCTTGGGCATTTTTTTTTTCTTCCCTCTGCTACTCCAAAAACAAACTTAAATTTCAGCTGTAAAAATACAGAATTAACACTGAATTTGCCTTTAGGATATCGTATTTTCCCCTACAGCCTCTATTAGGAGTCAGAAGCAAACCCAGTTAGGCTGTGTCTACATAAAGTGTTACTGCACAGGAAATAAATGTAAGTTTGACCTACAAGGCTGTAGTGGAAATATGGTCCAGGAACAGGAAGGATAGTTTTGCTTACAGAGGGATATTTACCCGTAGGTAATGAAAATGTTTGCTTAAATTACATTTAGCAGAGCTCATGAAAACCTTACCAGAAGCTCAGTTCTTGCTGTGTGGGGAGTGAGAGCTGTTTGGGGGAGTGGGTGGAAAACCTTTCCCGTGTGTGGATGGAGAACATATTGCACTGTCTGTACAGAGCTGCTTTCTGCTGGGGAAGTTCCCTTAAATTAGAAGGAAATACTTTGATAGAGCTTTCACTCTTAATATTTAACAAAGAAATCTTAACCAGTGAACTTTTTAACAAGGATTTTTCAAACATCTTCTCTACCTTTTTGTATGTACAAATGTCTGCAATAGCATTACTGAATGTCACCAGAAACGCTTTGTGTCTCACCAACACTTTGTGGGAGCGGGGAAAGCTTTGGAAGGAAGAACTGGAAGTTGGCCAAACCGGACTGGTGAATTTTTGGGTGGTTTTTTGGTGAGTGTATGTGTGGTTGTCATATTCCCATCATGTCGAATTCCCATCCATCTTCCTCCTCAGAACACGATCCCGTGCTGCAGCCAAATGTTTCCGGTAATTTCCCTTCTGTACCTCGAGGTTTGTTCCTCTGAGTAGGGATAGGGAATGCCAGGGATTGCAGCAAATCCTTTTCCTGCCTCCCCCGGTGCTGCATCTCGGGCTGCAGACGCTGGGTGGAGCAGGTTCTTTACTTGTTGCTGTAGCTCTGTGATCCCAGGAACAGCACCCGCCTTGCCGGGGGTGGAACACATTATTCCACTGCATCCATCGGTTTCCCTGCACTCTGCCTAAAGGACTGGGAGAGGGCAGCAGTTCCCTGTGTCCTTCAATGTCCCTGTGCTCTTCAATTCCCTCCTAACCCTTGGCTGAGGGAGGGAAAGATGCTCATGTAGCCACATTTCTCTCCACAGAGAAAAGCAAGGCACAATTCTTCCCAAGAATATTTCCGAGGTTCACATTCTCTGAACCTCAGAGAAAGGAACAGCAATTCTTATCTCATCTGCTGTGCCTGTGTTGTGCCAAAGTAAAATAAAATATAAAAATTGTTTACCCAGAGTGATGTGTTTTGTTTCCTTGGCCTGTCAGGGCCAAGTGCGTGTGTGTGTCAGGACTGTCAGCTGACAGTCACAAATCCTGTGCAGTTGTGCACAGTTGAGTGCTTGGTAGATTCAGTTTAGATGTAATATACAGTACAGAATAATGGAGTATAACAAAATAATTAATTAGCCTTCTAATGAGATACAGTCAGAGGCATCATTCTCTCCCCCTGGTCGGGGGTGACACTATCGCATAAACCGGGGGACAGTGCCCTCCTGGGGACCTGTGGAATGCCAGTGGAAGTGCCTTGGACTGTGCACTCCACAAAAGCTTTTCTGCCCTTCCTCTTGGAGCTTCTCAGCTTCCTTATGTTGCCTTTATTCCCTGTTGGAGCTGGGTATCCCCAGGTTTAGTCAGCCTGACTTGGGCCCTTCTTGCTCCTGTGTTTCAAACTGCGGAAACTTTAATGTTAATGAACTGACCAGGCACAGGATCCACCTAAAGCTTAAAATCAGATGAATTCCTGTGAAAAGAGCTGTAATAAATGGTGGATCCTGAGGGATATAAGCAGAAATTAACACTCAGAGGAGGGGAAAAATGTTGAACTCAAAGCCACATTCAAATTCAAACCATTTTCTTTTGGCAATACAGCTTCGAAAAACCCCTCATATTGTAACTATTAATGGAAAAGCCCTTCTGCTGGCAAGGCAGATGATGTAAAAAACCAAAGCAGAACTATTTCATGCTCTTTTCTACGTGTAATTCTATAATCCTGTCAAGACTCTGAAAGCAAACTGCTCCTGCAGACAGAAGGTGAGCACTGGAACCATACAGCAACTTCTGCATGTGTTTATATCTGCTTATCACAGCCTGCAGGGAATGGAACCTTGCCAGCCTGGGAATTCTCCATTCCCACCAAAATAAACATTTGAGAAGTTTCCTGTGAGCGGCTGAGAGCTTATGGAAGTGTACAGGAAAAAAAGGAAAAGCTTGTTAGCCAGCAATTGTGGAAGTCTGTGGTACAACTTTAGGGGCTCCTTAGCAACACCTTTTGAGTCTCAGAAGTGGGCAGCTGGATTTACACAGTAAAGAACCAGAGTTCCTGACCCATGGCCTGGTGGTTTTGTTCAGCCTGGTGAGAATTCATAACAAATAATCACAGCCCAACTGGTTGGTTGTGACACATCCCCACCCCCTTCCTAAATTAAACAAAATCAAAATGAAACAAGGAAAAATTTGCTGTGCAGTTCCTACAGGGCATTCCTGAAACTTGCAATTTTCAGGGTTTGTTTGCTTCAAGTTAAGGAGGTAAAAAGAACAATTTTAATGTCTCCAAAGCTTTGGAGAAAAATGCTGAACTTCTACCTCTGAACCTCAGGTAAAAACATTGTTATAATGAGGTAAAGACATTGTTATAATCAGACAAAAACATTGTTATAAAGGTATGTTCCCACAGTGACCTAAAGAAATACAGATATTTGTCTTAAACATCAAGAAAAAAACTATAATTCTCATTTTTATTTTAATAGCAAACCCACACATTTCCAATCTCACTCCTTACCTCCCTGCTTAACCTCGCGTTTTTATGCGCTCAGTTCCTTTGGTGTTGGCATTTTACAGAGCACTAGAAAACAACAATTGCTCAGCATCCTCTTAATTTTTGTCAGCAATTAAAGCTGTAGTTTATTGCAAACCTCATTAACTTTGGAAGAAGGCCTGGTTTTATCATTTGGGCCACATTAGCTGTACCTTATGCAGTCCTGCACTTTTGGCTGCAGTTCTCCAATTGATATTTCATGGTCCAGACAATTTACAGCAATTTTTGCCTGTAATGAGCCATTATCTGAGCTGTAAAAATCTGCTAACCAAGCATCTCAGTCTGAAATTGTCACCTACACACAACTGTAGTGCAGAGTCCCTGGTTTTCTTTCTACATGGCTCCAATGGCTTATACATGTGTAAAGTACATATTCTGTTGCATTCATTATTATTATATTAATATAATATTATTAATATATTAATATAATAAATATTAATAATATATTTCTGATAACACATGTCTGTATTCAGAGATGTAATTAGGAAAAAAAAAAAGAGAGAAGTAATACAAAAATCCCATCTATTCCAGATAATATTTATATTAAATTAATTGTATTAAATGTGGTGTTGCTTTATGCCATTTCACAAATGGAACCAGATGAAATGAAATTATTTTCTTGTGACATTATGAAAACTCCTCATTAATATTGAAATGATAATTATGCTATAGATAACATGACTGGCTGAATTACAGCAGTGTGGCATTTTCTATGCTGTGTTTAAGACTGCATCAGGTCTCTCCATGATACATTTCTGTTTTGAGGAACCACAGAATATTCAATGAGGGATTGATTCCATGAATATTCTTGCCTGAAATTTCTTCCATCAAATTAGTTGTGTGTTGTGCCTGTGTGTGCTGTTACAGAAATACACAATTTTCACAGCTTCTTCTCAGTGAAATAAGTGAGAAAATAAGAAAACACCATTTAAAAAAATCCCACCAACAAAACCAGCTTCTAAGTAGTAATGGATTAAAATAGCAACAGGCAGAGAACCTGTGAAATAGATGCTGAAATCTGAAATCTGCCTGGTTCTCCCAGCCTGCCTCTTCTCATAAAGAATAAATTTTAAAAAAAGGATGACCAAAAAGTTCATATTTTACAGAAAATGGACATAAAGATGAGAACAATTGCTGTCAGTACCTGGGTGATGAAGATGTGTTGTTCATATACATCCAAAAATCTCTTCTGTGGCAAAAGAGCAGCAATGGTTCCTGCTGAAAGATTTTTACTTCCCAAGCAGAATTATTTGGTGTCCATGGAGTTGGGGAAATTCAATCAAGCTGGAGTTGTCCAGGAAAAACCAACAGCAAATTTGTTCCTGACTAAGAGAAAATTGAGAGTCCACCATAGGGAGAAACTGAGGATGCATCCTGAGTTTAAGGTAGATTCAGTTTAATAACTGAATATTATATTAATATAGAATAACAATAATAAATAATAACTTCTATAATAGAATAAATATAATATGATAATATATTATTATATTATATATATGAACTATATAATTATATATATTATATACACTAATTATATATATATACTAATAATATTAATACATAATAACTATAATAAATAATAATAATATTATTCTGAGAATAATCCCATCCCAGATGAGCAGAGCAGCACCAGGAGAATGGATTTTTCTTGCTGCTTTGAAAGAGGCAGCAATGAGAAAGGACACTGGCGAGTGAATTAAGGATGAAGGGCTTCCCCACGCTGGCCAGGAGAGGTGAATTTGAATTTCCTGACACCCTAAACCAGTTTGCCTTGGCTGAGGAGGCCCCCAGGGGATGCCCTGTGGTCAGGTCAGAAATTTCTCTTTCCATCTTGGGGAAGGTTCTGGGCAATGTGACTGGAGAGGAGCCTCAGCACAGCTGATATTTGTCAATGTTTGCCCCAGTTTTAAGCAGCACAAAGAGAACTCAAGAAGTGAAAGGACCCTCCTGAGCATCCCTGTGTGGTCATCGAGCTGCACTTCTAAAACAGTTCTAAAACACTTCTAAAACACCTCTGGGCTGCTTTCCAGGTGTTCTGGGGCATTTTAAATCCCAAAAGGGAGCCAGAGTGGTTTGCCACTGAGCACAAGGCAGCAGCCTGGCAGGACCAGAGCTCTGGGTAAAACCAGTCCTGACTGGCTGGGAATTCAGGTTTGGCTTGTTAAAGCTCAGCAGGAGCACATTGCAAATTAACAAATAAGTGGAGTTTGAAACGGCTTCTTTGCAGTTTCCATCTGCAGTCACACTCCACTAAAAAAAAGTATCAGTGCCATTTTTGCCTGTGCTCTTCTGAATGAGCCTCCACTGGAGCACAGGGCTCCTTTTAATGATCTTGTAACGTGCTTGCACAAGCCACTCATAGCAGGGAGAAATTCTCCTTAATGAAATATGTAAATCTTAGCACTTCCCAGCATCTGACACTAAAAGATAAGGAATGCCTTTAAAGGATTTTGCCCTGTTGCTATAAAAAGATAAAGCAAGGCTGGTACTCAGGATATGACAGGATATATCCTCCTGCAGTGGATTCACAAGGGCTTGGGAGAAATCACAGACAAATTAATTTTGGGACTCACTTGGAATACAGACACATGCAAGGTGCTTGGAAGAGTCCTGAGTTATTTTCCAGAAGCCTGGAAAAAACCAACCCAGTGTAAATAAAATCAATTATCAGGGATTTGATTTTTTTCCTTCTGTAGGAAATATAATTGCTCTCAAAAAGTCTGATGAAGATTGGTCAGGAGGTCCAAAGGTAAAGTCAACTAACGATGTCGTGCAGCAACTTCACTTGTCCAAACACCCATTGAGGCAGCTTCACGCTGCTTCTGTGCCACCTGCAAAGTTAAGAGTTAAAATAGAGCTGCCAAACCACCTCTCTTACTTTCTTTATTGTTTTATTATATCTATAACATTCCACCACCATCACTGACTTAACTGGCAAAAAATTCTAGATGTCAAGGTTTGTTTTCTCAACTCTGTTATGATTCTTTTATGGTTTCCCAAATGGCAAGGACTTTCATCACTGCTTTTAACAGAAAACATTTTCAATGTGTTCCTTATCAAAATTCCAGCTAAGTAGGAAAAATGAGATTTTTAAATAACCACCTGCACTACCATTTGCATTGTCACTGACAGTAATTTATCTTAGCAGACCACAATAAAGATTTCTGTCTGATACACCATTCTGTGATAGAACATACTGTAGAATCAGCTGGCAGAATCACTGCAGAGGAAACTTTAGTGATTCCAAGTCTCACTTTAAACAATTGTGGTTTTCTGCATGCAGGTGGGAATTGGTCCATGTCAACCTGCCATATTTATTTATTCTCTTATTGATTTAAGCTCTGCTGAAAATTAGAGAAACAGAGCTCACAAACCCCCAAAAAGCCATTGTTCCTGCTGTTTTTCCTCTAGTGTGGCACTGAGGCAGAAGGTCTGGCAGAGTCTTTGGAATTCAGGGTCAGAACTCTCTGGGTCTGTCTGTCTGTCTGTCTGTCTGTCTGTCTGTCTGTCTGTCTGTCAGAGAAAGAGCCTTGATGCCTTTGCTGTGTTTCATGTCTCAGAGAGGGGCAGGGGAAGGACCTGAGTGGAGCTCCCAGCTGGGCCTGGAATTCTCCATCACACCAGA
This sequence comes from Emberiza elegans, assembly GCA_024865655.1. Taxonomy (NCBI): domain Eukaryota; kingdom Metazoa; phylum Chordata; class Aves; order Passeriformes; family Fringillidae; genus Emberiza; species Emberiza elegans. The sequence goes on along the minus strand of JALJVW010000184.1, from coordinate 2,072,536 downwards.
AAGCTCTGAGAGCTCACAGGAACATGAAAAGCCGCTTCTGATGAGGAACAAGCAGAACACAGATGATTTCTGCTTTATCCTTTCAGCTAACTTTGACCACGGTGCCATTGCAGTGACCCCTTGACACTGATCATTTTGGGGTTTAAGACCCAAAGAAGTGAAGTCATTTATGACCCCAAGTCTAGATGTAAATGTGAAAGCAAAAGCTGTAATTCTCATTGAAAATCTGATTTAGAATCCAAGTGGTTTTCACAGCTTCTAGCACCAGTATTTTTTTATTTGAACATATTGGGCCTCATGAATTTTTGAGCACAAAGTTATAAGAATTTAATAATCTACTGCTTGGTGAAGGATGTTCATCAAGCATAAAAAAATATCCATCAAAGTAGAAACCATGGCTGATGTAACCCAGTTTTCTACCAATTCTCAATCGTGTTATTAATTGGAATATCACTGTGTCTAATCCTTGTAATGACAGATGCAGTTTGTGGAAGATGATCTGACACTGGATTTGAAAAGAGAGAGAGAATTACTGATTGGATTTTCTTCTGAAATGTACAAAATCATATGCAGATAGAAGGCTTTAAGAAGCAATCGTGCATATTAATTGAAGGCTTTGGTCTTGGAAAAATTGAATATCTTAGCAGAAACACAATAATTCTGATGAGTGACATGCAGTTTGTTTCATATACAAAAATATGAAGGGATAGTTCTTCAAATATGTCATGCACAAGATTATTAAAACTAAACTATTTGGGGTTTTTTTTTGGCCAGAGTTTCTTACAAAGTGTTTATGCAAAGCAGAAAATCATCTTCATATTCATCCTCTGATCCCAAAACACCTGTAGTTGCCAAGGTAAATGCAAATAGATATGAAGCTTTCCTGAGAATGACTGCAACTCACCAGGACACTTTTCCAGATCTTTTTTCCCCCACTGAATTAATAAAACGGGAAAAAGAAGCCAAAAATCTTCAAATATTTCACTGCAATAAACTGACACACATTATAACATTTTTTCAATACATTTCACACATGATTTTATAAAAATATACAGTAACTGGCTGGTATTTTTGGAATATCAGATGCCAAATGAAGTATGAAGCATTAAATCACTGTTAAGAGCAAGGGGGTAAATAAATTTGCAGTTGTGCCACTGAAATTCAAGATGCATGGAACCCATGGGTCATGACATTAATTAGCTTTCAGGTCAAGCAGGATCAGTTTCCTGGATGCAAAATCCAATCTTGAAACTTCTGTAAAGTTGGCATTCATTGGAAAATCTAAGCAGAGATCCAGGAGCTCCAGAGATGTTTTTGAGCCTCTATGTGTGGCTCAGGGTCTTAAAGAAAATCCTTCAGCTCCATCTGGGCTCGCCCTGGGTTATCTCCCAGCGCACTTTGCAATCTTTAAATTGCAAGGATACCCAGAAGGTGAATCCTGAATGAAAATGAGATTGACTCAACTGAAATTACCAGGTGCCATTTAAATGTTTACTGCTTGCTTAGTCTGCCCAACACCACCCTCAGAGACTTCACAATCTCCTTCTGAGACGCTGAAATGTCTGCAATTTTTTTTTTTTTTTTTTGTGGTTATATAAAAAAGTTCTGTCACTTTCTAAACTTTGAAGCAAACTGTTAAGTCTGTGTCACAATTCTGTGGAGCTTTTAACATTGAAGGGCTCCCATCCTTCACTTTGTGAAAAAAACCTGAGTATTTTTCATTGTATCTTTAAATGCATTTCCAATCTGTGTGAAAATACATATATGGCCAAGCTTTTAGGTAAATGCTTGTTGTTAAAGATTCCAAAAAGACCACGAGCAAATACAAGTAAACAGACACCGGTTACTCAAAGCCACTGCATTCATATTTACTCTGTAGTTTCAACCAGGAAATGGAAGAAAAAACTGGAACAAGACTAGATTTAATCATGGTACCCCTTTGCTACAACATTTAATTGTCCCTCAGGGCATATTGATTGTTTTTACAGCAATAAAATTGCTGCATGTAAAGAAAGTAAAGAAAAAGCAGGACAAGAGCTGTAACACTGAAATATGTCCTTGTTATCCAGTGCTATTTCTGGGATGACAGTTTTGTCTTTTTTCTTCATGGATTTGGCAATAGTTTTGCTCAACCCAGCAATGTAATCACAGAAATCTGCAAGTGTAAAATTGTGATGGATGAAGAGATTATTAAATTTAAAAAAAAACCTGCATGTATTTGTCAGAGCAAAATGGGAAAGCATAAAAACCCGAAAATCCCATTAAGTCAGAAATGTACTTGACAGTAACATTTTGGTGACTCTCACAGTTTCAGTCTTTTCTCTGCCCTTTACCTTCAAAATAATAACCCATTGTTAAAAATGCACATACAAATATCACAAATATATGTGACAGACACACAGAGCTCAAAGCAGCAGCATCTGTCTATAACTTAACAGCCCTATTGGTATTGCAAGTAAATTATAAATCATTCTTTTTTTACTGTTCTACCAATCACCTATTTGATGGCTTGGGAAATGTACAGAAAACCCCACTTTTTCAGAGCAGAGAATGCCTTTTCTATGCTTCTTTTACAGAAAACCACTTTTTTCTAATGCTGCTTTTAATTGAATGCCATGACCTGAGAGAGATGAGACTCATCATAAAATGAAGATGTCGTATTTGCCTCTGTCAAAAGAGAATTTTAACAGTTTCAGGATTTTAATGTAAAAATGAGCTTGTCAGAAAAGGCTTTTTAAAAGCAAATGAAATCCTTCTGCTGGGTTTCCTGCTTGACAAGGGAATTCAAGCTTTAAATTTAGTACATGTGATATTTCAGTCACACACAGACTTTTTCAGCTTTGCTGCATTATTGTCTATAAAAGTTTGCTGTTGGAGCCAGACAAAGTCCATTGAGATATTTCCTGAAATAATATTTGTTTCCTTCTAATTTTGTTAGTTTTACTAGAAGTAAGTTTTATAACACACTTTGTAATAAATTTTCTCAATTTTGGACACAGTTTCTGAATAAAGCTGAAAAAATAAATGAGAAAAATGGAGTTGCTGAACTACTAAATCAAGTCTGTTCCCAAGACTTTGAAATGAGTAATTTTAAAAAGTAATTGAGTAATTTTAATAAGGACATAACCATTCTCAAAAACTGTAGTAGATGGAAGGGGCCTTAGAAGATTTTATGATCTGTTCTTCAGGTAGAAGAACATTGACCCATAATTTAAAAAAGATCTTATTTTCTCAAAAGTATCCTCTCTAAGTCGGGATGCAGTGTATCTTGAAGAACTCCAGCTATTGTTAATAAGTTTCTCTACTCAAAACATCACTCTTCACAATATAATTTCTCATATTTCATATGCTCATTCTATATTTAGGTGATACCAAATGCCATAAAGGCAAAGTAAATTAGAGGGAGCTCTTGGAACTCTGTACAAACACAAACCTTGACACCCTTTTGCCCAACACAGCATTGACCCTGGCTGACATCTCGAGGGGAGCTGAAATCCAGATGGTTTCCCTGGATATAATTAGGAAAGAATGAACCCCCAAGACACAAGAGACTGTAATCAGCATTTATCACAGCCTGAAAGGGAGGCTGAGCAGGAAGCTGGGGGAGCTGTCTCTGGAGCTCAATGCTATAACCTTAAAATGTCATGACATTAAATTCAGATCTGGCAAAAAGCTTTTGATAAAGTGTGAGTCTGAGCTTAAGAAATCAAAGGAATAAACCCAGTGTGTTTGGTTGCCTGAGTTGTTCTCGTGTGACTGTGACCTTTCCCTCAGTGCAATTATTAATCACAGTCAGGGGAAAGCACAGGAAACAGGAAAATATCAGTCATTTTCACCCAAATCCAATATCTGCCATCCAGGTATTTGGCACAGAGCTCAGTGGGTAACCTGTCAAATTTGGGGCACAGTTTAGGAGCCAGCCAGCCTTAGGCTTCCCAGAAGTGCAGAAATCATCCTCTTCTGGAGGAGGGATGCTGTTCCCAAAGCCAGAGCACAGCAGCCTCCTGCCAGATGGCTGTGAGCGCACAGGGAGGGACCAAGGCATGGATGCCTTGGCATCAGGAGCTCTGGTGTCCTTTTTGCTGCCCCACACTGCACAGAGTTGAGAAAACTCCCCCTTCTGCCATTCTCAAACACCACTGAGCCACCTGCAGGCACAAAGAACCCCATAAGCTGAAGACAGAAAGGTTTTGTTCTGTCCCACTTGGCCACCTTGTTATTGAGCACCCCATGTACAATTCAGAATATGCAAATATTATTTAGAAGAACCAGTTGCAAAGTCCAATTATTCTGAATGCCTAATTTCAGCACTCTTTCCAGAAGCATTTCCCATCATCTTGTGGGCTACAGCTGTCAAATGGCAAAATACCCCCAACTGTTGGAGGTAGAAAAGGTTATATCATATAATTAGGGCTGCTAATTCTGGCCTGTGCATAGAATCTGTGGAAAAAAGAAACCAAACAAACCAAAGCATAGCAAAGTCAGTGCTATTATTCTTTGCATTTGAGTTGCTAATTACAGTTAGACAATGTTTCCTCTTCACAGATATCTTGAGTGAGCTGCAGCAAATTTCTGTCAAGCCGTCACACATGCAAAACTGTATGGCCAAAGCATCATTCTGCAAATGGGCAGGACTCAAATAAAGGTTTCTCTGCATTCTTCAGTAATAGCTGGAATATCCTTTCCTCCATATGCATCACTTCAACAATCTGATTTTCAAAAAATAACCCCCAGAATTGGTAATTCTGAACCACGTTTCTCATGTCCATGTTTCAGTTGCCGAGATGAGCATCACAACAAAAAGATCATCCCCAGGAATGAGAATAAGAAGCTCCTCTTGTATTTTCACTTGAAAACTTCAGCACCAGGCAGAGCTTTCCAGCTCACTGCTGTGCTCAAGGAAACATCTAGAAAGAGTACAAGATTCTGAGCTAGCAGCTTACATAGTAGAAAGAAAGCCTTGAAATGTGTGCCCATGAGAAATGTGCACATCTCATTCCAGCCCTCTACAGCATGGATGCAGCAAGCAATGGATGCAAGTTCCTGACCTCATTCCAGGCTGGGAAATTCCCCCTGTGGTTGAAATAGTACATTCAGAAACCTTTCATTTAAATTTTGTTTCTGCAAGTTTTGACAAAGGTGATCTGCTGGGGCAGAACAGGATTATCTGGATCATGGCTATAGATCCTGGAATTCTGGAGTCCCAAAAGATACAGCCAGCTATGGGGAGGCTAATAATTAAATTATTAGGGACCATAATAAAAATAAGCTCTGAGGTCTGACCAAGTAACACTGAGATCCAGAAAGAAAACAAAATAAAACATTACAGGCAGTCTTAGCTCTCCTCATAGAAAGTAGAAATATTTCTACATCCATTTTATGTAAGAGAGAAACTGTCAAGGTGCTTGCACTGCCTATATCTATGCTTAAAGATGTACAACATGACAAATACCTGCAGCTTTCTGAAGATGAAATATTGATTTCACTCTAACAAATAACAGAAATGCAATAGATCTTTGGTGGCACAATAGGCTAATTTATTAGATTAACTTTTCATTTGGAAGAGCAACCTCCAAAATCATCTCATGTGGTAGCTGAAAATAGATTTGAATTGATCAATCTGTGAAAGTTCTGCAGCTAATCTGGTTAACAAGCCAACATTAAGTTATGCAGGACTCAGACACTGAACAGCTCACTTGGGAAATTGGGCTCATTCCATTATTCCATTATTCCAGGAGTGTCTCAAGCAGAATCTCTACATTGCAGCAAATTGTGATTTGTACATTTATATATGTACACACACAAACACAAACACCCCTCCTTACTCAGTTTTAGCACATGCTTGCAGATTTTCCACAAGGTCACTTCCAGGATGTCCTCAGGATGTCACACACTGCTCATTCTCCTCCCATTCACTCCATTCCCTGTCCTAATCCACCGCCACGGGGTGTGGGATTGATGCTTATTTAAATGGCAATGCATGCATGGGCAACCTAGCCAAAAAGAAATGTTGATGTGGTATTTCTAGCATTGTTATTATAATGTAAAATTCAAATAAATACATGTTACTTTATTCACTTTAAGAACTCTGTTTCATAATTCTGCATAAACCTGGAATTTGGTTTTGTTTCTGCAAAGTCACCCTATTAAAACTATAAGCAGCAAACAGCCCAAAGCTATGTGCAAAGTAAGCTCAGCATCTGATTTTTTACAAAAAACCTCAGTAAAAGTACCAAAGATTTATCTTAAAATCATTCAATTTGCAGTCTTCCCTCCACCTGTAAGGCCAAAGCAATGCTATACCAACAGAAGTTTGGAAACAGATTGCCAGTACTAATTAAAGTGGTATTGAAAGAACATCCAACACAAGATTTTCCTTTTATTTTTTGAAATCAGTGTCTTGAAACAATTCTGAAATTAACCAGATAAGAGTATCTACAACTCCCTTCCAGTTCTGCTTTGGAAAAAACCCAAACTCCAACCAACAGGAAAATAAAAATTAAAAAAAATCAAATGCTTTGCATCTTACTAACTTGAATCATGGATATGACAACCTCATATCTGCAGCCAAAAACCAGGCAGATTTAGCAAAAAATCTTGTTAATTATAAACAGAAATAGCTTAGGTTTAAAATGCAGTAGATCAAGCAAAACAATGATTTCAACCCACAGGTCTCAAATAACACATAAATACTTCAAGATTTCAGACCTACACAGTAGTCTCAAGTCTTGTCTATACCTACATTGTCAGGAAAAAATACCCTGAGACACATTTTTCTGCAAAAAATCCCCAGCAATCCCAAAAAATCACTAAAACTTTTCTTCTCTTTTAAGCAAAAAGATTGAAAAAAAGATATCACAGAAAAAATATTAGATTTTTAATAATGGTTTTTCTGAGCTCATGCCTCTAATGCAGAGCATTTCCTTTGTTAAAAAGTGCTAATATACCTTAATGGCAGAAATTTAAGTACAAAAATATTGATGCTGGCACTAAGCTGTGTCCATGTAAACTAATAAAGCAAAAAAAAAAAAGCCAAATTATGATGTTAACATGAACTGGATTCTTAGTGAGAAGATGCAAAAATCTGAAATTGTGAATTGTTATTTGCTAACCCAGTATGTGCTTTCAAAGAAGCACAGCTATGAATATAATGACTTATTGATTTCATATGGAGACAGGCTCCAAAATTGGATTGCAAAACTCCATTAACTTCTCTACCTGGGCTGGCCAACTACAAACAACCAGTAATTGCTCTCCTTGCAGTCCTGCATGTACCAATTTCTAAGATTAAAGAAAATGTACACAGTTAATTATACAGTGGTATTTCAAAACCCACCTCCAACTGCAAAGCAACATGTTATGTTTTACTCAGATTTCATTAAAAAGTCTTTACAGAGAAGCAAAAATTTCGAAGTGTAGGTCACCTTTGAAAAGGTGTACTGAAGATATTCTTGAAGAACACATTCCTTCTACAATGTAATAAGCTATTACATTAGAAAGTTACAATATGCCCTTGAATAAGTTATTTTTGGGTAAATTTGAAGTTTGCAACGAGGAGAAGAATAACATCTAATTTCACAGAATAGGCTGAGTTGGAAGGGACTCACAAGGATCATCCAGTTCCAACTCCTGGCCCTGCACAAGACACCCCAAAAATCACACCATGTGCCTGAGAGCATTGTCCATGCAACTCTTCCCTCAGAGTATCACCCAGTCCAGAAAGGAAGTTTCTACAGTGTTTAAATTTTTATGTGTATTTGCTATGACATGAGCAAAAAAAAAATGCAGTGTAAAACCCAAACAGGGAGGGACTGCTGAAAATAAGCAAGCAAGCAGAAATCCCAGGCAATGGCAGGGAAAGTGAGGCAGGCTGAAAGATAAATTTATGGAACACTATGGGATTTGTGATGATAATGAAAGGGGGAAATGGAATGCAGTGCTTTTATTATTTGCAATTCCTCATTCTCCCTGGGATTTCTCCTTGAAGTGTCATAGAACAGGGATCCACATGCCATCCTCTCTTGTGGAATGCACAGGGTTACAAATAGGGCACATGCAGTGTCATTTTAGTCTCAACACATGCAGAACCACAAATATATCATGTGTTAAGACTAAAATGACACTAAAATAAGATTAAATTCTGAGATTACATGAGGTGGAGAAGAACAGGAAATGTAGATGTAACCAGCTTCACAAAATGAATTTACTGGCCATAAATGCCACGAGTGATGTGCTTTTGCATGGTGGATGATTCCAAAAGGAAGCCTTTAGACAGGTGTGCTAGGCAGCTGGTTCTGGAATCTTTCACAGAAATAATGATGGGACCACTGTGGAGTTCTGTATCTGTGCCAGAGGGCTCAGAAATGATGCAGAATTTAAAGAAGGTTTTTAGTCACATGTGCTGAAAAACCTAGACATGAAATGATAGGTCAGGACTCTGTAACTGAAAGGATCTGGAATGATTCTGTCTTATTTCTCAGGTACCAAAGAGAAAAGAAAGGGAAGCAGCAGTGTGCCCATCACAGACAATGCCAATAAAAATCTTCACAGATAGACACTTTGCATGTTCACTTTCTGAATTTATCATACAAACCTCTTTGAGACAGAACTTTTCACAGCACACAGTTCAGAGTGCCAAGCACACATTAAAAATGTCTAATGCCATCCCTGTCAAGAAGCAGCATTTGATTTCAAAGTATCACTGAATTTTAAATATGAAATGCAATCACATAACAAATTCTCATTTATCTCCATCAGTGTTTATATCTTACCAGATATAAATCCACTCAGCTGAAGGAGATGTGAAATAATTTCTTCTACTTTATTATTCACAGGCAAATGGAAGACTGTCAAGACACAGAAGGCAGCCTTCTGATAGTTAAAGCTTTTGACTTTGATCCTGTGGATGTGCTCTTCAGTAGCCATTCCTACAACTCACAGCAGAGCATTTAAAAATACTTACCTGAAACCTTCTGAAGTCACTTCCTTTTGTTGTGCTGATCTTGATGCTGGCAATTATTCCCCATGCTGAGATGATAATATTGACTCCCTGCTGAAGGATTCTGCTTGTGCCATTCAACTCCCAGAGACAGAGGAGTTGCCATCTGCAGATTTAACATTGCAAGTAGAAAAAGCTGTAAGTTTTATTCTGTACATTAAAAATGTCTAACTCTTAACTGCAACCAACCATCTACAAAGAATTTTTAGGACTTTTTTGTGTAAGGACCACATTAATATATTCTAAGTGCAATTGGAGTGTTCTTGAAGTTGCATGGTCATGTGTAAGATGAGACACAATAAGCAACTCAATTTCCAGTAATTACTTAAACACCTTCTAAACTACTTCAGCTCTGAGAAGCAGAGTTGTCAGAGAGGCAAAATCCTATAAAGAGCCCACAAATGTGTTTTCTTACATTTTTTTCCCCACTTGTTATTCTGTGCAATCATTTAAAGTATTTCAAAGCCTGCCTGAAAATTCTTGGTTTATGATATCAACATTTTCAGTATTGCTTCCCTCTTGGGGTCTCCCTTGATGTTTTGTTGTTATGATGTTAACTTTTCAGGACTGATATTGCTTCACTTTCTGCAGCAGCACACAGACTTCTGGGACTGAAATGTAAAATTTCTGAAATCAGCTTCTGCGGTTCAAGCACCATCACCACTTGAGATGCATTTCTTAATTTTGTGACATGAGCAATGTTTTGGTAGAATAAGTCTGTTCCTACAAGTACCTCCCAATCTGGTTCCCAATGGGTTCAGAGACTGTTTTCTCCCTTTTTCTTTTCAGCTTCCATAGGAAAGAAGCTTGACATGGGATCCTGTAGAGCTCCTCAAACCAGATGGAGAAGGTTCACACAGCAAGAACTGCAGCCCGGCCTCTTGGGGAATTTTGTCAAGGAATTGCAGTAACTCTGCAGTAAGTATCTTTTCCTTACATGATCTCCTATTCTCTCTTTGTGCATCTTCTCCATACAAAATTAATATTTTGGTCTGGAGCAACCTTCAGGATACTGAACCTGCAGCAAACCATGTGAAAATCAGGTTTTCTTCCTTCCCTGATCAGTTCCTTCACCATGAAATAAAGGTGGATTACATGGGCTGCACATAGGACCGCTGCTTAAGCTGTAACACAAGATCACTCTGTTTACACAAGAGAGTCAAAATAATTTAAATATTTCACTGTAGATGGAATGAATTTTAAAAAAACAGTCTAGAAAGTCATAGTAAGCAGGGGTAGCACATAGCTAATTCACACACCTTAAAAAAACCACCCCTAGGAGCAAATCACAACTTCAAAATTCAAAATAACCGAGACTGTTACACTGGAGACAGAGGATGTTCTAAACAGGAACAAAGAATGGCAATGGAAGTGGAGGAGGCAGAGCAGCTGAATGACTGTTCTAAAATGTTAAACCCAAAAAAAAAGTGACGCAGGAAAATCCATTCCATTCATCAGCCTCAATGACCAAATTAACTGCACTGAAGTTGTTACAAGAATGTTGATATAATGGAGCAGTGAACAGAGAAGGAGAAAACTTGTAAAACCTTGTATTGCTTTCCTGATATGCTTCTTGTTAGAGGGGTGAAAGAATTGCCTCTAATAAGGCTGCAGATGGTGTTATTTTTATTTTAGACTAAGTAGAAATATTCAGAGGTCTTAAACTCTATTTAAAAGTACACAACATTGCTATGAATTTCAAAATGGAGAAACTTTGGCTATTTCATGTTTGCCAGCTTTTCAGAAAAATGGTGTCAGAAAGATCTGAACAACAGAAATGACAGAAGATCCTAGTTTTCACATGCAGGGCTTCCTCCAGTACTATTTCTAACAGCTCTTAACTTTCTCTGTTATAACAAATTTTAATTTTGCTTTCAATATTATGGAAATTTTTAAAGAGAAAACTTAGGAGAATCCCAATTGATAAAATCATATCTTGTTTGGAAGAAAGTAATTTGATATTTCTATTTGTACTGATTACTTCCTTATTAGCAGGTGATTTTATTCCTTAAAGCACTCCTTTAACTCTTTAAGTTTTTATTTTTACTTGTAGGATTTTGTTCCATTTGTCAAGCTCTTTCTGAAATCTGGAAGCAGCTGTCTTCTATTTCTGTAAAAGGGGCTTTTTCATAGTAATGTGAGTTTTTCTGGCTAAGTTCCCATTAACAGACATCTTGGTCAGCCAGGTCAGAAGTGACAATAATATCCACTGGTTAAAGATTTTTTTTTCATCAGATGTTCTGATAGCAGCTTTGCAAGTAGGCAGACTGCTATGAAACCCTGCTTAACAGAAACACAGTTTTCTTGTGTTTATTCATCTGAATTATGTTCCCTCTGCATCAATCCCTCAGGGCAGGAAAAAACATGGCCAGCAGAACAGAGCTCAGCACAGATTCCAGAAAGGAGAACAAATGTTGGTGCTCCCAAGTAAGTCCTGAGATGGAGCAGAATGTGGCTGATTGTGGCACCACAGGGGCACAGGGACCAATTTTGGGCTGGATATGGCCAATTCTGAACTGGAGCAGTCTCTATAAATAACAGCACTCTGGTTCATCAGCAGTGGAATTACCAAGGCTGGAACCACTCTGCCCACATGTTCCAAGAAGGAGCAGCCAGGGAAAAGAGAGTTCTGAAGTACCAAAGCATCTCCTGGTGGTTTTTATCATCGGCTGCCAAGGGGCCCTTGGGGAGCTGCCCTTCACATCAGTCAGGCCAGACAGGATTCACACACCTTGAATATAAAAGGCAGCAAGGGAGATGGCTGGAACACCAGTGCTGCTTTGCTTTTGACATCCCTGATTCACTTTGTTGTCTAAAGGTTTTAATTTTTTTTTTAATGTGAAGGACAATTTTTAATGCTTATGAAAATTAATATGGAACTTTTTCCAAGAGGCACAGTCTTATGTTCCAGACTAGCAAGTCCAGTTAGCTGCTAAGTGCTTGGTCTTTCCTGAAATATTTGTTTTTTTTTAATTTCCATAAGATTCCCTTAAACTCTCTCTACTCTTTGAAAATAATTTATGTAAATCTCAGGCGATTTTGTCCATATTAATATAACCACTCGTTCAATGGCACAAATAACTGCAGCCATGAGTAATCCAAAAGCTGAGAATTTAGGACAACTGAAACAATACCAGAAATTCCTGTGTTTTACAGATAATTCCTTTAAAATAACACCATTAAAATGTGTCACTTTAAGTAGCAGGAGGGACTAAGATGACAGGGAGCAGCACTGGGTTTTTGCCTTTGGGAGTAGCACTGGGTATCCACAGGGAGGTTTTCTCCTTGGGAGATGCTCTGGTCACAAAATCTTCAGCTCAGATTCTGTGGGGGAACACACACCATAAAAATCTAAGTGGGCTAAGAGCACAGCCCCTTGTTTTTTATACATGGCCTCCAAATCAAAACACTCCTTTTGGGGTTGTGATTTGTGTGTGCACCTTGGTGTAGGAGAGAGAAGAGACTGAACAGCCAACATCCAACTCAAATGCATTTGCCTTTCATTACCTGTGTTTGAATATTCTTGTTAATGACTTTAAAATTAGGATTGGCACAAGCAAATGTTATTTATGGCATGAATTAACTTCAAAGAGCTCACCCCAACATGACATTTAAGAAATATAAAGAATTTGAATGAGTGCAACAAAAAAACCCCTTTAAAATTTCTTTCCTTAGAGAATAGTTTATTGAAGGATTAACATCTAAGGGCATATGATTTCAGGACATTAAAACATTTCAAAAGACAAGTCTGATTTTGACTGAACATACTAAAAATATTCTGCAGTCAGATCATTTAAAGTGCCCCAACTAAATTTTGATGAACTTGCCACCTACAAAAAATCTGTTATTAGGGAAAACACTCTGTACCTGCTAAGCAGTAATGCATGAATTAATAAAAATGGCTCTGACTAATGCCAAGCAAAGACAAAAAAATATATTTTTCAGAAGCTGACACATCATCTATTACTTTTAATGATACAGTCCATAAGTGTCAGATTAAAGACTTGCAATTAAAACCTCTCTGTTTACTCAAATACTTTTCCTATTTCAGTAACTTTGATATCAGGCAGGCAGAGTCTGGCAGTTTATGCCTTTTCCTCTTGTCAGTTCAAGTGAAAGGAGAAGCCCAGCAGCCTTTTCCCGTCCCTTATCCCTAGATACAAGTGAAGGATCCAACCCACATGCTTTCAGCACAACCCAAACCCACAGAAAGGAATCTCTTCCTAACAAAAAGAATAATTAAAAATCAATCAGGATTATCTCAACTGCAGCATACATTTCCACTAAAGTGGAAAGCAATCTCTTGTGAAAAGTTAACAATCTCCTTTTTGTCACCAAACCTACACAATACAAATGTTACTTACATGCTGATAAAGGATGGTCCTAAGAAAAATAAATAGCTGAAGTGTGATGGGATTTTGTTAACTCATCTCAACATAAAGATTTCATTCCATCCTCTCATTCAGCCCATATTCATCCTGGATTTAGTGCAACCACTCTCATTTTACAATGGAACACTGTATTAATTATTATTTTCATCTTATTTACAGAAAAAACTCCCTAGTCATAAAGCAGAATCTGCGTGTTTGGCACTAGCCAAACATCAAAATAAAGCTCAGGTTTCCCCAGATTAAAATTCAAGGCTCCTACACAGCAAGATGACAGAACCTTAAAAATTCATCAGAGTAAGTCTTCCATGCTGTTATCAACAGGTACTCTGGCATTTGTATGATGGTCTTTGTTGATTTATAAAGGGAAATTGGACAAAAATTGGTGAAGTGTATGGCAGAAGAAGATCAAGCAATCTTTAATACTTTTCCCAGGAAAAAGCTACATTCAAACTGTCTTGATCTTGTTCATCTTGCTTCCTCTGACTTTGGTTTTCCAGACCAGAAATTATTTTTTTCATCCCAGGAGTGGCAGAAGCAATTCTTTAGGCATGTGGATGTTGCAGGCTGTCACATTTGCTGTCCCAACAGCAGCACTTGGGTTGTAGGGAGACAGGTGCAGGTCTGCTTGGCCAGTTCCTGCTTTCTGAACCTGTTCCCAAACTTTCCCTCCACTGCACAGATGCAAGAAAAATGAAGCTTAGGCAGAGATGTATTGTAGCCACAAACATCCCTGTGCTGGCCACATCAGTGGACAAGGGAAGGACTCTGAATGTCATCTTAGCACTTTTGCAAGGCCTTTGGCTCAGTTCCCCACAGCATCCTTTTCTTTAAGCTGCAGAGAGATGGATTTGATGGGTGGGCTCATGGGTGCATGAGGTATTTCTTGGACAGCCACATCCAGAGGGCACTGGCTTGACTGAGGTGGATGTGAACTAAGCATTAGCATAAAGTGTGTAGCTAAAGAATGAGAGTCAAATAAAATTTTGTTCAAAAGTTTCAAATTGGCTTATCTATTGTATTTGCAGGGAATGCCCCGACAAAAGCAGGAAGGATGCATTTGACTCCATGTTCTCAGAAGGCTAATTTATTATCTTATAATACTATATTATATTAAAGAATATTATACTAAATTATATTAAAGAATACAGAAAACATACTTACACAATGCTGAAAAGATAATAATGAAATCTTGTGATTCTTTCCAGAGTCCCAACACAGCTTGGCCCCAGTTGGCCAAAGAGTGAAAACAACTCACAGCAGAACCCAATGAAACAATCACCTGTGGGTAAACAATCTCCAACCACATTCCACATGTGAGCACAACACAGGAGAAGCAAATGAGATAAGAATTGTTTTCCTTTTCTCTGAGGCTTCCCAGCTTCCCAGGAGAAAAATCCTGGGTGAAGGGATTTTTCAGAGAATGTGAATGCCACACTTGATCTGTCTCCCAAACATTCCCATCCCAGCAATCATTAATTCTCAATTGACACATATTCAGTATTCAGTAACAGCAAATGTTCCCAGATCTTTGTGGAGCAATGTAATGGAACAAGATCATGATTTCTTCTTTTTTTTTTTTTTTTTTTTTATTTTTAATTTTTAATAATGTGGAGTGTGGAACTGGGAAACATAAAGTACAGTTTCAAATATGTGTGAAATTCAAACCAGATTCAGCCAGAAAGAAGTATCTCCCTCTAAAAAGTAATGAAAAAACATGGAAAGGAATGTGTAGGAGAATAATGTTGCATATTTATCTAAGCAAGAGGTTAAACTTCAGCTACCAAGTTATTGCTGATGTTTCCAAAATAGCCAAGAGAATGTGATAAATTCACCACTAAATATTTCCTTCTGTTTATCACTACATAATTTTCTGGAATGCATTCTATATAATTTGAGCAGTACTAGCTATTTCATGCAGTCTTTATAGCAAGAAGGGGAAAAAATGGAAAAACTAACTTGCCTCCTAAAATTCAGTGCATAAGAAGATAGTAGCAAGATATTACCAGACATAGTCTTACTTTTTCTAAGGTTAAATAAACAAGAAGAAACAAAAACAATCAAAAGAAAAAAATAAGATGTTTAGTTCCTTTAGTAATTTAGACATAAGAACAAAAAACTTCTAAGTAATCTTTAGATTCTCTAATTCTTTAAATTCTTGAATGGCTGTGCAGGAGTAGCACAGTATTAAGATGGCATTTTATCCCATAGAGGTAGTGAAAAATTATTACTGTAATTGGTTAATTTCAATTTATTTCTCATTTCCTTACATGAAATTGGAAAATAAATCGAAATGGAGTAACTTACAGGGCAGCTGTCTTTCACGTGGCCATTTTGGCACCAGTGTTAATTGTATTTCTCCTAAATTATGGCCTGCAGAAAACCAGTGAAAGAAGCAAGAAAAAAAATAGCAATCATGTTAAAAAAGATTTTGTCAAGCATTTGCAAACCTTCAAATCAAAGACTGGAAGTATGAATACAGATGGCCTCAGTGGAGGCAAGAAATCACTCTTTTATTTTGCCTACCAATGCAGTTTTTGTTTAATTTTGAACAAGCTTACAGCTGCTACACCCACAGGGTGGTCACCTTAACACCTTCTGGCAGCAAACTCCAAAAAACCTTTTCTTGAACCTCTGCCAGATCTTGCAAACAGCATCTGAGAACAAAACCAACAACGGGGTAAACAAATAGAGCTCAATTATCCAAAGAGAATGCTCACACCGGTGTGAAAGGAGATTAAAATGACAAATTAAAGCAGAATAGTTTTAAAATTATGGACTGGACCCTGTCTGGCAAGAATACAGTGAAATGGCAATGGGTAGATGTACTTTTGTAGAAATCTTTCTTATCTTTCATGGCAGAATGGGAGGAGACTGGATACTAAGCACTAATTAATTATTTTGAATGAACTATTCTGTTTGCCAAAACAAACAGTAGATTCTTTATTGCAGCCATTTTGGAACCTTTGTACTTAAATCAAGGCTGTACCAAAAATCCCTGTGCTACAGTAGGTATTCTCAAGGCAAAGGAACAAGGCTGGAGCCTTTTCCCCCCCATTTGTATTCCCAACATTTTTTCTTTTCTACCCACCTAGTTTTATAAAAGCTTAGCATCTCCACTGGTAGAAAATACATTTTCCGCATTCTGACAACAGGAATTGCAGTGATTTCTGAGCTATACCTGGGATTTTCTGACTTTCAAATCAAGTATCTGGTGTATAGAACAAGAAGTTTAGCATTCAGCAACAATACAGTTGTGTAAATGATGCAATTATCACTTAATCCATGCAAGTTTAGTGTCATACTAATTCCCAAATGTATTGATGCTAAAGACAAAAAGGACTTCAAAGTTGAGTTGTCTTCAAAGATGAGTAAGATCTGATGAAATATCATGGAATGATGTTCTTAACAGGTATTATTTTTAGTGCTTCTTTTAGGATTATCACTACTCTGAGCTTCTGGTGAGATGCATTAGCTCTCTAACCTGACTGAAAATTAAACTGGTGAGCAGATAAACACACACATAAAGTATTTTAATTAATTTTCAGCTAAATTAGTGAGATGGTTGCCATGAAATCACCAGGACCAATGTGGTGGAGAGGGTGTTGTACAGCCTGTTGTGTTCAGGGTATAGAAATGTGTCAGACCATAAACCCCCCTGTGCCTCAGCTGGTTTTCAGAGGTCAGTGAGTGTCACTGTCATATTTTCTGAAAAATCCCTTTGCCAGGATTTCTTCTCCTGGGAAGCTGAGAAGCCTCAGAGAAAAATGAAAACAATAATTATCTGATTGCTTCTCCTGTGTTTTGCTGCTTTGGAATGTGGCTTGGAAATTGTTTATCCAAACAGGTGGTTGTTTCATTGGTTTCATGTGAATTGTTTTGACTTAATGACCAATCACCGTCCAGTCATGTCAAGGCTCTGGAGAGAGTCACAAGTTTTTTATTATTATCTTTTAGCCTTCTATCTGAATCCTTTCTCTATTCTTTAGTATAGTATAGAATAGAATAGAATAGAATAGAATATATAATAAATATAATATGCCTTCTAAGAACATGGAGGAGCCAAGTTAGTGCAGCCTGAGCAGTGTCACTGTCATTCATGTGACAGCACTCCTGGCAGGAAAAGAGCCACCTGGAAAAAAGCAAAGCCAGAGAACATGACATTCAGATGGCACAGCTTTGACACTCAGATGGCACAGGTTTGGCATGTGAAGATTTGGCATGTGAAGGTTTGAAGAGGAGCAGCCATGCAGCAAACCCAAGAAATGTTTAGGCTGGCTGGGCTGGGAGAGCCTCAGAGGCTGCAGGAAAACCCTGTTGTCCATCACTTTTTTCCTAAAAAAATCTCCTTCTTCTTGCCAATACCTCTGCAAAAAGCACTCCCAAAGGCTTCCTCAAGAAATCTCTTCACTGGACAAGAGAGGCACTGGAGCATGGGTTTCAGAATGCTTTGGCCTCAGAAGCCAGGCCTGTGCTTGCACAGCCTTTGTCGTTCAGGGTCACACTTTGGAATTTCATCACCACTTTAACAAGGCAAAACAGTTTTTCTTTGGAGGGGTGCTGGTTTTGATGTGAAAATACAGAGGATTTTAGAAATTACTTCATTTTGTAATGGTGAGGAAAATTTTGCTCCACTGGTTCCTATAGTAGCTGGCTCATAACTCATAAAATTCATGGATATTTATCTCTGTTGTTCTTGGGAGTGCCAACACAGTGGGATGTTCATGACTTACAGATATTCCTTCACATGAGCACAAGACAAACAATTCAGTGAAAATCTGTAGGATTCAGGTGGGTCTAACAGCTTTGCTGCTAAGTGTGTTCTAGGGTTTTTTTGTTATATACCCTGAATGCACTATTTAAAGTTTTAAAGACTTTTATTTAAATCTGTTTGAACTTATGTGTCATACTGGAAAGCTGTCATTCCTCTTGACATTCCCCAGCCAGTCCAGAGTGCTCTCTGATTAAATTTGCAATGTTCTAGGGTCAAAATTCTTTTAGAGCCATTACTTCATATCCCCTAATGCAATACATTACTTCAGGAAGCTGTTCATGTGTTCATTTGGGGTTTGTTGGCTTTACTTGGATGGGAGCATGTGATCCTTCAATCAGTTTTGCAGAAATGTGATTTACCTCAGCACAAATTTCCCACACAGAGGGAAATTACCCTGCATAAATTTACAAAACATTGTGTCTATACAGTCACACGTAACAAAAAGAGGTGAAACATAGGAATTTCACAGCCACATGGAATGTTCCTGGTTACAGGTATTAACCAGATTCATTTAACTATTTAAGCCAATAAACTTTATAAGAACTGCTTCTCAAATTAATTGCTTCCAGATTGGTAATAGAACTTACCATAGAATTTTTATTCTTAGATTAAAGTGGGATATTTTTCAGTTGAACCTGTCCCAGAATAATAGGAGAATACCAAAAGTCTCAGTTTTCAGGAGCCATCCTTTGTACATGTTTCACAAACCTCAAACTTTTATAAGCATAAAAATGTGCAGATCTAAATTAAGACATAGATCTTAATGGCTGGAAAATACTGTGGTTTTTTCTCCCCCCTAGCATTCCAACTTTCTGTGTTCTTTTAAGTGCTTAATGTTAATTACAAGTAGTTTCAATGCAAGCTTTGCATGTAAATCTCCTGTGGGAAAGTGGGAAAACAGATGAGTTTCCTTCAAGGACTTAATTATTTGTTATGTCTCTTGAGATTCCATTTTCTTAGTATGGCACTTGCAACTGATTCACCAAGCCAGATTTATTCACATTAATGTGTTTGAAGAAATCATGTTTTATTTGAGTGTAAGAATTTCAGATTAACAAATAAAGGCTCAGTCACATTTGCATCTTCAGGGAAAGCCTGTATGGTCAAATCTAGGATGGATGAGTTAGTCCTGAGCAAAGTTCTGTTTCCCTCTTCAGATTTCTGACACTCTAGCAGTTCTGATAAAATAGCCCTTCATTTCTTAAAGAATATTGTGTTCTTTTAATTATTAAAAAACCATGAGAATTAATAAGAAACAAGTTGAAGGCTATAAACTGTATACACTGGGGACTCAAGAAAACTGATCAACAGATTGAATTCAAGATACTGAAGTACCAAACAGTTTTACCTTTAAAAAATCCACTTTAGTGGATCATCACTTAGGTGAGAGTGTAGTAACATCTGATTATTTCAACTCAGTTTTTGCTTTATTAATGGCATCTTGAACTTCCTGTGGCTGGAAGTGTCTCCCCACAAGGGAGAGACATACTACAGACAATTTTGAAAGAAGTTCATGAACTCATGTACCACTGGCTTTACTCAGCATTGCTATGGAACAGTTTTCACCAAGAATTAAGGTTCACCTCTCAGCTGCAAGGTTTCAATGCTGCAATGAGTGCCCTCCAGCCAGATTTTGATGCCTCCTGAACCCAGGAGATAACGAGAATTTGATGGCTTTGATGTCATGTCCTGCTTCATTACAGCACCAAATGTGCATGTGCTGATTATGCTTATTTTAAAATTTTGACCTGCACATACCAAGGTATTTTCAATGCAGATAGAGACTAACAAATCATGCATTTTTCAAGCAGACATGCATTTTATTTCTCCTTATAGTTTCTCCATATTTTTTTAGTTTTTTTTTTTTTTGTATTTTTTTTTTGTATTTTTTTAGTATTTTTTTTTTTGCTGGCAATTTAAAAAATTAAGCATTTTTATTGACCATTGGCTGGATTTCTTACAGTGATTCCTTATAGTACTTGGTCAGTTCAGTCCTTAATAAATTATTGATTTTTTTTTTTTTACTTTGACCAATCAGTTTTGATCCTTGTGCCTAAACAATAGGCAGCTTTTAAACCATGTTTCTAGTCAAGAAAAATGAATGGTGTCTTCAGTCTTCCTCAGTTTTCCTTCCTATTTTAGCTCTCCCATCTTGCTATGCTCTACAAATTAATGAAATGAGTGAGGCAGAGTCACGCCCTCTGTATTTCCCAATGATGTTACACCTCAGGTTTTAGCAGAATGAGCTTGGGGTGTAGCTGGAAAAAGTGTCCAGATCTGTAACAGCTGATTCTTAGCAGAGATGTGAGATATCACTGTTAGAGGTATTAATTACTTCTGCATGCTGCCACTAGAGCTGCTTCTGTATCAGGAAAATGTTTTACCTGTGTAGAATTACTGGTGTGCATGCCCCCTCAAGGCATGATTGAAGTATTTTTGGATCTGCTGGTGTGGGAAAAGAGCTCATTACTTCTCATTTGGAGCTTGACACTTCCACAGATGAGCTAACTCTGCCCTGATCAATTCTGGGGCACAGTTGGTTGTTGGATTGCTTTGAACCATCTGTTCTGTACTAAACAGAGTGAAGAACATGCAGGTGATGTCTGAAAGGGTGTTTGTTGATTGTGGGAGTATGAGCTCCTGTTTGAGTGGCAAGAAGTGGTGAGGAAAGAGCAGCACATTGGTCTCTCAGGAAGTGAGGGGATCAAGGAGGAGAGGTTTGAAGGGTCAGCACAGCTTTCAGCTGTCTCAGCAGCCAATTCTCAAAGCAATTCCCTGCAGAAACTGTTTCAGACTGTTAAAAACCCAGTTTATGAAGTAATACTACAGGAAGGGAATGTGCCGCTTCTCAAAACAGGATGTTCTCGTGGTGTCAAGAAAAGGAATGTTATCAACCCTTCCAAAACAGGCTAAAATTCCACATTAATGCTACATCAGGGTCCAGCAAAACCAAAATTCCACATTAATTTTACATCAGGATCCAGCAAACCTCTTCAGGACAGGGTGAAATTTAAGGTATGATTGTGCTTGCACATCTTGCACTTCATCTTTAATCCAGGCACCTGCTGCCACTGTGGATATACCCAGATCTAAAGAAGACTCTGTGGGTTTGGAAGATATCCCAGAAAATGAGTCCTCTCTCCTTCCATTTCCTAATTTCAAGTGCCCTAATTGTGGACCCTAGAGAAATAGGATAAGGAAACCAAGCTCAGAGGATCAGGTAAGTTTGCAGCCTCATAAAATTATATTCAGCTGTTGTTTCCTTAACTCCCACAGGAATGAGCAAACCTGGCTCCTTGACTTAGTACACTGAATTTTAAATCCCAGACAAAAGACACTGTAGCCGATGATTAAACCTCTTGCAATTTGAATGTGAAGCAAGGCAAGAGTTTCACCTCTATTTTCTCTACTTCACATACTTTCTTTTAACATAATATACAACAGCAACTGACACTTCATGCAGATTTATTCTTTTATGTACTGTGTTAACATCACTGAAAATGTAATATGCAACAAAATTTCAGTGGACCATTCTGAATTTAAGTTTCTGCCTTCAATAGTTCCTAAGATTTAGAATAGAATGTATTTTTTTCCCTAGAGAGAAGCTATTGGGACATCAGTCCTTTTTTTAGTGGGAAGTGGGAGTATTCAATTTTGTGAAATATGGGTTGGGAGCTGGTAACATATGAAATGATGATGATGGAGATGGAAATCCCGGAAAATCCTGAAAAATCAAACCACTTTCTCCTATTGCACATTTGTCTCTTGCCCACCACGACGACCAAACCAGAGGAAGGAGGGAGCAGCTCCTCCTTGACACTTTTATCCAGATGTCAGCAGAGAGCAGCATTTGCAAGAGGTGGATACACAACAGGCTGGGGTTTGCACACACTGAGCCAGATCCTACTCCCACTTTTACAGATGCTGATTTGCAGCAATCTATTTTGATCTATTTTTTAACCTTATATATATATTTGCAGGTCATAATGAAGTTTATAACACTTGACAGTTTTACCTGGTTATCTGTTATCATGGCTGGGTGGGCTTTGATGATGCTGTGATTTTGAAGCGTGTTAAGGAAAAGGAAAAAGGAGACCTAAACTGGGAAACTAAGAAAATCTGATATCTCAGTGATACTTGTAAATCAGGATTGAAAACCTCAATTATTTCTTGGTTTTCAATGCTTTTTTCCCCTCTGTATTATTATTTTGGTGGTTAAAAAATACAATGGTCTTGCTGAACTGTATTTTTTAGATTACTATTTTTGTCTGGATTTAGGATTTTAAAAAAATCCTCAAAATATCTTTTCATGCTCCTTTATAATTTCCATAGATAGTGTATATAAAATATGAGGAATAAAATGCTCAGAAATTCTTGCTTTTTCTTGTTGACCTCCTTACAAAAATGTGGGTTCTTTTATCTAAATTGTGCTTATTGCAGTAAGTGCACTTGCCTTTATAGCTTCCCATGATTAATTTTTTCAAAGCAGATAAATGCTTAATTTGCCACTTAGTGCACAATTAACTGTTGTTAATTTGTCAACTACTTTTAATTTGCAACGCTGCAGAAGCAAATATCCAAACACCACCTGATTTCTAATGGGGCATGCTGATGTCAAGGATGCAGCTCACACTGAGGGCATGGTGGAAGACATTGCTGCAGATTTAATTCAATAATTGAGGTTTTTTTACTGTCAGGATGAAGGATGTCCTCCTAGCTGTGGTTCCATTATCCTAAAAGTCTGACTGAGAGTTTACTATTACAATTATACACTGTGCAAGTAAAGTTAAACACAAAGGTGTGTTCCTGAATCCTTGCTAAATCCAGGTGCCCAGAAGTCCAAAATCAGACCATTAAAACTTGTGGCCAGAATTCTGCTAATTCTGGAGGAGCAGGGTAGCTCCTGCACTCACAAATTAAAGAAACAAATTAAAAAAAAATTAAAAAAGTGCTGCTGCATGTGCAGTTCTGGGCAGATCTCTGGGTCTGAGCAATGCAGAACCTCAGAGAGGTTAGAGGTGATGCAGGAGTGATCCAAACCCAAAATATTGTAGTTGAGTATAGGAGCCCCTGTGGAGACTCTCTTCGAGTGTTAAAGTTGTTTTTGCATAATTTTCTTTTTTGCCCTTTGGTTGGATGACTCTGGTATCCAGAGGATAACCCTAGATTTACAGTATTTTTATGTAGGGCATTTTTTTTTTTAGGCTGGCTTCTGCCTGGAAAGGTTTTATATGAGTACATTTTGATTACATTTTTAATACCTGTACAGTGGTGGGAGTGAAAGTCACCCTCCTAGCAACCTTGTAAGGAAAACTTGAAAGGCTGCTGTCTTTTATTGTGAGGCCTTTTCCTGCAGGAACAAGAATACTCAGTAACAAAAGATGGGAATTTAGAAGAAAAGTGGTTTTGCTTAAAAGCCAACGACAGACCTGCCATTGTTGGTGCTTTCTTACAGAACAGCTGAATTTTTTAGATTGGGTTAAAACCACATGGAGGATATTTTAGTGCAAATTCTCTATTTTAACATTTAAAGTTTCTAGGTAATGAATTTTGAACTAATTGATCCCTTGCATCTAAACTTACATGAAAGCTGTAGATATGAACTTCTCAGCTTGTGAAAAATGAGGTTTTGTGTAATGGAACCTCAATTTTTATCTGTTCTGAGCCATGAGAATGGACTGCATCCCATACATCATACAGTATTTGATCAGTAAGAACCTGCATTCTGCCTTGCATCACAATACTTGCTGCTAATAGCCTTGTCTAATTAATAGGTGACTTGAGAGGAAGCTGAGAGGAGGAATCCAAGCATGGAAATTGAAGATGGAAGTATTTCTGGGGAGTGATTAGGCAGTATTAAAGCACAGTTTAGGAAACTGACAGTCTTCATTAGTTTCAGTAGAACTTATTTAGTATTTGTGTATTTTGCTCTCTCACCTCTTTTTGGAAAGCAAAGCTCTTTTTAGCACAGAACTGTGCCATCTACTTCTACAGTCTCCTTCTCCACTCCTTTTTTTAGGCTTTTCTGAGAAGTTTCTGTGAGAACTCCACTCTCAGTGTGAGACTGTGAAGAAAGGGTTTATGGAACAGTTAGCTCCTACTCCCAAAACCAACCTGCATCTTTGGAGATAAAGTCTCCATTCATAGACTCAAATACAAGATAATTGTTAAATACCACAGTCCTTCTTTCCAGACAGGTTTGCAGGTGTCTTATAATTTGGAAAACTTTTCATATTGGATGGCACATTATCACACAGAAAATAGAATTTGTAATGTATAATAATTCCAATATTCAAAATATAATTCATAATTCATAATGAGGGCTGCTACTGAGGAAGATTCTACTGACCTACTGGGCTAAGTAAGATGACAGCAGACCAGTGGTGCAGTGCTAGGTCTGAGATCAAGAATAAATTAGTTTTTAAAAAAGCAAAAAAAACTGTCCAGTTTTGACCCAGGGAAGGGTAAACATGCAAACATCAAGCTTTATTCTAGTGCAAAAACCGTAATTTATAGGACCACGTTAACATTTGGCCAATTTATCCTTCCTCCGAGAATTCCAGATCTGAGTTTCTCAATGTGATAGTCTCATGATGGAGATGAGGACTTGCTTGTCTATTCTGGGCCGTGTTGTTTCTGCATCTATGAACTGCTGTGGGACAAATTTGTCCCAGATATGTGCAAGGAAGTGACTGTGGTCTCTGCCAGATAATCAGTAAATTTATTGATATCTAGATAATAATTACACACTGTTATCTAGGCAGTAGGTAATCACTGCTCTGTTATCAGCTCCTCTCTCACTTTCTCCCATCTTCCTGAAAAGTGGCTGCTGGTCCTGTTCTTTCTGATTAGTCCCTGAATAAAAACATGGAAAGTTCCTGGACAGATTTGAGGCTGAAGGTCTCTGAAAGAGCCACACTGAGAATGCTGAGGTAGCTGTGACATCTGGCTCACACTGCTGGAATGCCAGGAAATCTGCTTTTTTTTGATCAAAGACCTGAAATCACCCTTCAAAAGAACAGGCTGCTAAATGTGCATGTACCAGGAGAAAGAAATCATGGCAAATAAATACCAGGAGAAGAAAGAAGATGAGGAATAGAGTGACTGTTTTTTGCTATGTATTTTTTATATAACCAGTGCTCCCCCTGTCCTTCCTTTCGAGCAATGGAATTCTGGCCTGGAAGAGAAACTTCCTGAATTGTGCACTGATCTTTCCTGCTCCTGTAGGAAGTGCATTTATAGCCTGAGTGTGCTGCTAGAGCAACAAGACGGTGGCAGAGATACAGAGACTTGTGAACAAAACTCTAAGCATGCTGCATCAGAACTCACAAGACAGATCAAACTGTTCCCTGATCAAAATATTTGTCCTTATGGAAGTTTGGCACTACTGTTCAGCACTCTTTTTAATTTTAACTAAATGGCATTATCAGTCCTTTATTAAAGCTTTAGTCAAACTTCAGAGTGTCAGTGCGAAATTCATATCAATTCATTTCTTTCTTAGTTTGCAGGTACCAGCAGCACAGAAAATGCCCTCAGAATTGGACAACCTTGTCAACCTTGTGGTCAGCTCAGCTGGCAAACCATTTCCTGCTGGCAACTGGAAGGCTGCCTAAACACCTAAACACTATAGAGAGATTAGCAACAATTAGCACATAATATGGTAACTCTTATTTTAAAAAAATAATTAAAAATAAGAAAAGGAAAGGGGAAAAAAGCCATGTATACTGTGATTTTGAAATAAGCACCACTTAGTGATCTTGAAAACCCATATGAACATTTTCCATTTTATGAGAGCTGAGCTTTTGCCCTAAAAGGCAGAAAAAACAACTCTTTTAAAATAAATTGTTATGGCTTTTGATGGCCTTGTCTTGTGCAGGATGTATTTTGTCTTCTGAGTTTCATTTAAGATGTACCCACAAATGCTGATGTGCATCAGCTCTGCAGACCTGAAACCAAATTTCTAGTGATCTGCAGGGCTAGAACATACAAAGGGAAGTCTTAGGACATACTTCAAACAATATTAACGAAAGAAGAAAGATGAGTTTGATTTTCTTTAAAAGCATGGATTTCACATACTTTGCTAGACAAACCACTAATGTTGGACTCCACTAAAATGTTCTGTGTTGCAAATTTGGAAAGAGCCAGAAGGAAGAAGCTCATATTGGCAACAAATCTGCAGTCAGGTCCCTGGTCCAGCTCTAGGGATTTTTTGTTTCAGAAAATGAATGTATTCCATGTAACACACTGAGATTCTTCACAGGAAAGTATTTTGCCAACATATTGGGAAAATGTTGTTGGTCCACAGATGACTATGGCTTTCTTTATTACTGAAAAATGTTTATAACAGCAAATAAAAGCAGACAGCTTTCATTCCACAGAAGTTCAAGAGGCTCTGAAAGAGCAAAACTAGGAAAATTATTCAGGAGAAGAGGAAAATTTAGTAAGCTGTTATGCCAGGATGTTATTTTGAGAAGACAGTATTGTAATCCTCCATGGATGGTTTTGGAGCTATTTGCCTCTATCTCTCAGCAACTCCAGGGAAATCAATAACTGTCAGAAAATGCCCTTTGCCATCTGTCATTACAGGTTATTCATAAACCTGATGCAATGCTGAGGAAGAGACTGGGCAATCAGATGACTAAATGCCTGGTGCCTTGAATAGAAATATTAAATAATAATTAAAACTGTCAGCCATTAATGCATCAATACAAACATGCTCATAGAAATTTTTTTTCTCATTTTCATTTCCAGATCTCTGAAAGAATATTGAGCTGACAAAGACATATACCACTGATTGATTATTCATGCCCATCAATGTCCTCATTTCTCTGGGCTGGAAGACTTGAGCTGAAAGCAGCATCATGAATAATTTTTATATTCATAGAGCAAACTGTGTATTTGTAATCCAGTAAAAGGTTGCTGCTGTTGGCATAGATCATGCACAGGGAAAGGGAAGGATCCAAGGGTATCTTGCTTTTATTGGCCACACATTTGCCTGAGCTCTGCTCCCTCTCCCCACAGTACTCAGTGCAGCTGATGGACAGGAAAGTTCCCCTTAAGAGCAACCAGGAGCCACCAGCAACGTTTCTCATGCAAGGTGATGATAAATAAACACCTCCACACGTTCCTCAGACAGAAACACTCGTGCATGCACAGGGCAGCACCAACAGCCTCATCCTGCTCCCCTCTTTCCTCCCATCAGGAGGAAGCTCCATTAATGGAAAATATAAACATGCACATCCATCACAGCCCCAGCAGCTGGCCTTTGGATTCTTCCAGCCCCATTTCCTCCCACAGAGAGAAACAGAAACAGACCTACAAACTGGTGCCAGTCAGCCCCAGAGCCTGGGCTCTCACTGGAAGCTGGCTTGGACCTCCTGGTGGCTGCAGTAGCCACCTTATGCTGGTCTCTGCAGTTCATGACCCAGACTCACAGCCACCTCATTGCCGTGGTAAAATCAGGGAGCCCCTGATGTCTGGGAATGATTGGCATCTGATGGCATCAGAATGCTGAACTCTCACTTTATTAAAACTATATTGTATTACATTATACTATACTATATCATACTACAAAGAATACTAAAGAAAACTTGTGACTGCGTCCCAACAGTCAGGACACAGCTCTAAGTGATTGGCCAAGGAAACAAAACAATCCTCAGCAGAATCCAATTGACAAACAATCTTCCTAACACATTCCACATGTGCAAAAACAACAGGAGCAGCAAATGAGATAACAATTGTTTTGCTTCTCTCTGTTCAGAGGGCATGTGAATCTCTCTGTTCAGAGGCTCCCAATACCCCACATTGGTCCTGCCCAAGCCCCTGGTCCTGCCTGAGAGCTGCTGGTGATCACACCTGGCATGTGCACCCAGGCAGCAGCTGTGGGCCCCATCCCTTCCACTGGACACAAAGATCCCTGTTGTAACCCATGGTCCCCACCTGAGCTGCTGGCACTGAAATGCACACACACAAACACAGAACACAGTGCCCTCCCTCAGGACAATAGGCAGAGATGGAGTTTAGTGTCTGTAATGTGTCACAACCCTCCCAGGAAATCACCTCTGAGTTATTTGGGTGTCACTGTCATATTTTCTGAAAAATCTCTTCGCCAGGATTTCTTCTCCTGGGAAGCTGAGAAGCCTCAGAGAAAAATGAAAGCAATAATTATCTGATTGCTTCTCCCTGTTTTGCTGCTTTGGAATGTGTCTGGAGATTGTTTATCCCACAGGTGGTTGGTTGATTGGTTTCATGTGAACTGTTTTGACTTAATGACCAATCACCATCCAGCTGTGTTGGGACTCTGGAAGCAGTCAGGAGTTTTCATGCTCATTCTTTGTAACCTTCTGTCTGTATCCTTTCTCTATTCTTTAGTATAGTTCTAGTATAGCATTCTTTAATATAATATAAGTACATAAAATAATAAGTTAGTCTTCTAAGAATGTGGAGTCAGATTCATCAATTCCCCCTTCATCCTGGGGACCCCGAAAATACCACATCTGGGCTTCCCCCACCTGCCATGGTGCTTCTGGGCTTTGTTGTGCCATAGACATGAGCCTTGGATCACAAAACCCAAGACAACCTGCTTAAAGAACCCCAGAACTTCATTATGTTCATTATGTTTAATACATTATGATTAATGTATTGAGTAAATTCTTATTAGAATGTTAATGATTTATAGCTGCTTCCTCCAGAAGATGTATATAAAGGTCACTTTCTGAGATAGAGTTATTTTCATGTAGAAATCTGACAGGTTCTCACTGATGTTACAGATGTACTCTTAAAGGATTTCACCATTTGAAACCATATAAAGGACAAGGAAAGGGGGTTTTAATATCAGGAAATAATCCCTGAATTAGCAAAACAGACCAGTTCTGCATAAAATCACCCAGCAAGAGAGTGATCAGGGACCTACTTTTCTCATCTCCCAGGAACACTGAGTGTTTATTTAATTTCTTTTGCTGACAATTTTTTAGTTAAATCCTGTCTGGGTCGCCTCTTTTCCACTCTTGATAATTACTATTGGCATTTCTAATATAAATTACATCCTAAATTGTTGAATGCAATTTCAAACTGATGGTCTAATTAAGGAGCTTCAGACTCACAAAACATTAATTAATCATGGAGTATCTGGGCAGTGTGTGTGTGTATGTTCATGCTCAAAATAAAGCAGGCAGCAAATCTTTCCTTGGTAGTTGTGCTTTTTAGACAATTCATTATAATGATCACTAGTTCCTGAGTGCAAAAGGCGTTGTTTTCCTGGCAAGTTTGCCCAGACAAAAAAAAAAAAAAAAAAAAAAACACCTGAGTGTTTTGCAGCATCACATTCCCATTCCCAAGAGCCAGCAGGAGAGCAGCTTTGTGAGGTGGGAGTGCTTTGTTCCTCACCCAGTGCACAGCTTCACACACACAGACACACACACGTGATATCAAACACAGCAGGACCTGCCCTCTTCCCCTCCTTCAGCAAAATAACAACTCTCATCTCCCTGCAGTCCTGGGAATAAGGGAATTCTTTGCTCTGGCTGCATCACAGCACCCTGCAAGTACAAATTTCTCCAATGACTAAGGGCTGTCTCGTCAGCCTCCAGTAACATACAGCAGAAAAAGCAAAATGTATGAGAAAATTTATGAACTATAAGGCTAGAGGAAAAAAAACAAAAAAAAAGAGATTGGGTATTAAAAACTGCCTCCAGGCTAAGTTAAGCAGAAAAGCATGAGGGTCTTTCTGGCATTAGAAATAGAAAAGTAAATTTTCTAGGCTGACCTGGACATATTTAACAAAGTCACAGTGGTTATTGGAGAAGAGTACAGGAGATGTGGTCAAGCTGAAAGTGATGGAACTGAAGTTGCACCTAATTTTGTCATTTGCTGTTGTTATTCATTGAAAATGATAGGTTTCTCAACCAAAATCTCACCCTTATTTTATTGTGATTTTGCTCACAAAGAGGACAATAAATTACTGCAAATGTGCAATAAATCTTCATTCAAGATGATTAAAGTGGTTCAATAGCATGTTTTTCTTTGAAAAACAAGAAAGTTGAGTGCAAGCTATAATAAATGATTTGTTTTACAAACATTAGTTAGACAGAGGCCACATTAATTAAAACAATGCAGAGGCCTGTACTCACATCTCATATATAAATTGGTTTCAGCCAACTGAAATTGATATCTCAGTGCAGTCCAGTGCCAATTAAAATATGAACATGAACATGTAGAGCAGTAGCAGGGGTGTGACAGCCTCTGTGTTAATGAATTCTAAGAACAAAGGCTATTTTTACTTGAAGGACCCTTTGTAGTTAAGAGAGAATGTATCATATGAAACCCATAAAATATGCCAGACCACTGTGAAACCACTGTATTTCTCACAGACCATCACAAATTCTTATCAGCCCTTTTCCCATCAAACAGCTTTTGATAACAAACAGCACCAAGTGCAGAGTAAGGAACTGCAGACCTGGACTAAGGAACAGGACAAGAGGGAATGTTTTTAAACTGAAAGAAGGTAGGTTCAGGTGAGATATCAGGATGAAATTCTTTGCTGGGAGGGAGGAGAGGCACTGGAACAGATTTCCCAGAGAAGCTGTGGATGCTCCACCCCTGGAAGTGTTCAAGACCAGGTTGGATGGGGCTCTGAGCAACCTGGTCTAGGAAAAAGTGCTCCTGCCCATGGCAGGGGGGCTGGAAATGGATGATCTTAAAGGTCCTTTCCAATACAAACCATCCTGTGATTAATGTTAGGAAATAGTTTTTATGACAAATGACCATTATGTAAAGCTAATTTCAATTAGTTTATGTGTCAGGATAGATTTTGCTGGTAAAGAGAAAAAAAAAAAAAAAAGGGAGTTTTATCAAGCCATATAAACATCATCAGTTGATTGCATTTTGTGGTTGGGAAAAAGATACCAAAACTGCAAGAAGAATAAAACAATTCTAAGTCAGTTTGGGAAAAAAGAACAATAATATGCAAAAAGGTAAATTAATTCTTTTAAAGAAAAATGTTAGCTCAACACTGTCTCCAGGGACACAATTCTGTATTTTTAACAAAAGGGAAATCTAGAATGTTAAGTCTTCTCAAGAAGGTAATAAATGGCTTCTAGTAGTCACTGATGCACAGAAGCACAAACCCCTCAAAGAAGTGACCACTTTCACTGCCGAGTCCCTTTAATTCTTTATGTAAAATTCAGGCTATGTTGAAATTAAGGAACACAAAAACAAAGGGAGAAAAAAGAATAGTCAAAAAAAAAACCAAAAAAAAAAAACCCAGAGGCCCAAGTCTGAGCAGTGGCAGACCTGAGCCTCATTTGGTTCTCTGAACTGTTCTTTTGCCCCAAACTTCCATCTACAGATCCTTCTCAGGCAGGGAAAGAACTTGTGAGGAGCTTGTGCCTGCAGGATTTCTGTACTGCCTCCGAGCTGTTAAACCTGAAATCAGAAACACAATCCCCTAAGGCTGGAAATCCTGATAATTTTGGTCCTGTTGCAGGTATTCAGATGCTCTGCACCAGTGGCTGTATGATTGCCTCCATAAATAGCTAATCAGACCCGTTACACTTAATAAAAACAAGTCAAAGTTTAAGTCACCGTGGAATACCCAGCCCTTGGCTTCAATGCATGAATGAGTTTGAAAGGAGCAGGCTGTTACAATAAAAATAACAGATTTAGCTACTAGCTGGTTTTTCCAGGGAAGAAAGCATGACAGAGCAGTTTGGGCCTAGAATTTTTGATGGATTAAAAGAACAACTTTGGGTCTTATCTTTGATGTCACATAATGTGGGATATATAAGCAAATTTAATTAAATAACAGATACAGAATGATCAGACTTCAGTCATGACAGCAACAAGCTCCTGCAGTGCTCATAATTATCATTTATTCTGTGCCATGCACAGGTCTGATTAGAATTTGAAATGAGCAAGCTCCAGTTCAGCACTCGGCACAATTATTTCGCTCCTGTGCTCTGAATAATTGCAATCTTCCCAGTCTCCACACTTGGAATTGTGTTTTCTTGGAGCTCAGATGAGCAGTGAGAAATATATATAATGGACAGACAGAACAGATTTATTTATCATTTCAAATTCCCCTTGCTACCTGTCTGTCCTTCTCCATTGTCAAGTGGATTTTTGCCCCTCTTCCATTAATTAATTTTGCCTGATTGCCTGCCTGCTTCTCTCCCCACCTTTACTCTTCCCTCCTGATTCCAGAGCACAGATGCTGAATCAATGCCTTTATCACCAGGTCCTTCTAGTTCAGTGAGACAATATGAAGACCCACCAAATATTTATGAGTTCTACTCAGCTGTTGTGGTAATACATAAGTGAGACAGCAGCTCTTGGAAGCAGCAACTGCTGACCCTTGCCAGGCAACTCTGAATTCCACTTAGGCAGCTTTACATGCCAAGAAATAAGTCACAGTCTGTTGCACACGTTGGTTTGTGTACAGATTTTGCCATTGACACAAGTGTTTTAACAGTTAACTCCCTGTATGCAACTGCATTTAGGCATCCACTTAATGCAGACCACAAACTTAAATTCCATTTCATATGTGTTATTTCCTAAATAATAAAAAAAACCCCAGCAAACTCTGATGTTTTGTTAAACATGTTTCCTCCTATTTGATTTGCATTATAATAAAGCTGTCAATGTTAGTGCAGCACTTGAAAGGTCTCCTGATCCCTCCTCCTCCTGGAAGCCTCAGTCTGGAATACGAAGCACAGCATCTGATTTAGTATTCACTGTGTGCATGGTAACATTGACCTTGTGCCTCAAGTGGTTTTAATATTTCAGAGACATGAGGATTAAACTCCATGGGAACATAGAACGGAATAGTGGCAGGGCAAGAAGTGATGAATTTAAAAAGGTAAAAAAAAAAAAATCATGTCCTATGTGATCAGACATCTAAATTAAAGTAATTTTACTGTCAAAACAATCAGTTAACTATGCAAGTAATTAAGCAAATGGTGTCATTATTATTTAAATCTCTCTGAGAATGTTTGATGTGCTTAGTGGATAGTTGATAGTGATGGAGTGATAGTGATAGCTCAGGGGAAAGCTGATGGCTTTGTTTAGTTCTTCCACTACCTGCTGTTCAATGCCCAGTGTGCCAAATGTCAGCACTTCTTGTGATGACCTGGATCATCACAGTCCCCATCAGGCAGCAAATGTCTCAGCAGTGAGGTGGAACTTTTAAAGAAGTTGCAGGGACATATTTTGATGTTCAGAATTTGTCCTTCACCACTCTGACTTCTTGAATCTCCATCATGGAGCAGGGATGAGACCCAGCGTGGTGTGGCAGAGACCAGCACTGCTCCTGTGTGTCCCATCTCTGGTACAACACCAACACAAGCTGGAATGCCCTGAGATTCTGTGAAGTCATGGACAGCACATGGTGGGTTCTGGTGTTTCAAGCCATTTTTGATGGTTTTGTGGGTTTTAGCACGTTTTATCAGGTTTATCAGAGCATTTATAGCTTTTTTTGTGTTTTTTACCTTTTTTTCCCATTTTTCAGTGGTTTTAGCAGTACAGCTTCTTCCTTTTTCCTTTCCCAAGCTTTTAGAGGGAATAAAAACAGCAGAGAAGTGAAACTGTCCTCTGGCTACATCAGGCTAATCATCAATTAACTCCTACGTGAAGATGAGCCAGCGTATTTTCCCAAAAATACTACCAAAGCAACAGAGAAAACCAGAGAAAAACAGTTTCAAGAACAGCGTATCTTTTAAATTTATAAACAGAAATTAACATTTGTTTCTTATTTTTTACCTCTTGTCTCTAGCAAGTGTTCATAAACCTTCCCTCTTCAAATTACTGGAAGGAACTTAGAAACAAGAAAGCCAAATTAGGACCTAGGCAGAATATTCTCAAATTACAAATAACCCAATGAAGAGTTCAATCCCATTGTGAAACCAAAATTGTTTTGTCTGAGAACAGAGATATAAAATTGAGCTGTTTGGAATCCATCACAGCTTGGGCTCAGACAGTAAATTTAATGTAGAAAATTAAGAGTAATTCTACTCTTTCAACTATTTCAGAGAATAAGATAAGATAGTAAAAGTTTATAGATATTGCCTTTGAAATATTTGCTGCTATGGAGATAGAAAGGGACTTGCAATTCCTACAATAAAAGAAATCCAAACCAAATCAAATTTAACTCAATTATGTTCTTTACCCTAGGACTTTAAAGAGCTCTGGAAATTCACGCTTTAGCACATCACTGGTGAGAATGACCCAGTCCCACCCTGGGAGCTGCCATTCAAAATTCAGAGAACAGAACTAGAACATCTCCTTATGGAATTGTCAAGAGTTAGGCCAAACTTTCTGATAGCATAATAAATAGCCAGCATGTCATGGGTTTTTTGTTTCTAACTGCAAATTTTTTTAGCTAGAAATATAATGAAATCGCTACACCACTGTGCAAGCCTAACTCGTCTAATAAATTAAATACTCCAAATGAAAATTAATGGATTTTTGATCCACTACAAGAAATTGTTTCTGTAAGTCAGAACTCAACCTGCTGTGCTGCTGAGAGCAAAAAGTGCACTTTGGTAATTGAGATGACTGATCACTTGTCAGGCATCAATATTGGTTACGTGAGTTTTCATTCTCAGATCCTCCAGGGAATTGATTTCCCCAACCTGAATTATAGGATTACAGGAGCACTGTTTTACAGAGGGTCTTTGTCTCTCCCTTCACTTGATGAACGTGAATAAAATGAGGTAACTCTGAGAACAGCCAGCCAAGCCTTATAACCCTGGGAGCCATCCTGCACTCAGACTTGGAAAACTTCCTTGCCCTGTGGCACAGCCCATGTGGCTGTGGACTGCTCAGAGCACCAACAAAATGCATTGGTTTTCTTGCAAGCAGGATCTGAGCAGATGAACTTGCTGGGCTATTATGCAAATAAGGACTTACAATTTCTTAAAAACAATGCCATCATTTTCACAGTGCCATTTTTAAGACTTTTGCTGCCAAGGCAGTTTTCATAAGAAGACATGCAATTTGTTAACCATTCAAAATCCTCTGAAGGGTACACAGCACTTGTGAGCTGTGATAATGTGCTTTCCTCTCTGGTATTCTCCATCTGGAAATTTCCTTATGCATCACAAAGCAGAATGTTTCAACACTCAACCAAATTTGGAGAGGGGAAAATCAGTGCTCTTAAAAATGAAGTGATGCCTCATTGACAATAAGTCACTAGGGTAATCAGAAATAAACTGAAGCTCCCCTGTCAAGTATTTGAAATATTAAAATATGCTGCCTCTCTTCATTAGAAAAGGATTTCTTTTATTAGTGAAATGTGCCACACTCGATGCATTCAAATTCTTTTACAAGCTATAGATAAACCTGACAATGTGGTGTCGAGACACTGCATCTTAATCTCCATGTCAGGGATGAAATAACAGCAGCATAGAAATTTTAGGCCAGTTGGCCATCATCACACACTGAGCCTGTGTTAGAGAACAATAGCTCATTGCTCCTCACATTTGCAGAAATGACACAAAAAATCTATCCCAAAAAAGGTTTGGTGGGCCTGTTCAGATGACCACCAACCCATAGCATTGACTATTAAAACAAAGCAGCCTCCTGAGATTGGAGGAACAGAACTGGCTGTTTGGGAAGAGCAGATGTTCTGCTTTTGTCATACTGTCCTGCTTCTCTCCAAGGTTAATTTTCTTCATCCACTTCTGTGTTCCCTCTCTCCCCTCCTCTCCCTCTTACAAACCTGCCTCTCCTGACTTGAGAAATTGGGATGAGCAAGATTTCCATTTGGGGGTTTACTTGTCTGCTTCTGCAGAATCAGAGGCCAGAGCAGAGATTGCAAGGTATTTCAGCTTTAAAAGTAGCTGTTTTGGATTCCAAATCCAAGTAAGGAATTGGTCCAGCTGGACCGATCTCAGTTCAATCTGCCCAGCTGGGTATCTGCCCAACTGGCTATCAGAGCTGGAGAGGCTCAGGGAAGACTCCTGTATGACAGCTGCAATTTAAACATAAAAAAAGAAAACCACACACAGTTGCATGTGAAGTAGAACAATGAATAACACAGAGAATTCAAAAGTGTTGTTCATACCACCCCAGCTAAAAATATATGCAGCTGTGGCATCACAGAAAGAGAGATGAGGCATAAAAATATAGGTGTAGAAGCACACAGAATCCTGGTATTGCTCACTAACAAAAGATGTTGTTATTCATCACAGAATTGATAATGAATATTGTAAAGGTGATACACCAGCGTCTTCAGACTTGCCAGTCTCACTGCCAGATTACAAAGACCGACCTGTGAGAGTTTTCTGAACATTCTGGAGAAACTGCAGACTCAAAGTGAGGCTTGGAAGAGGGCATAACACTTCCAGTATCATTTGGTCACCTCTTTCACCCACTATTGATGAAGTTTCCCTGATATATTCACCTCTGCACATAAAGTCTTAAGTCATCAGTGACTGAAACTGAAATATTCGTATTTGGGTAGAATTGATAAATACCTGCCTGCCCTGAGAGGACTTAAGGAGTCTGTGGCCTCATCACCAACCAGCAGAAACCCACTAAACAACATGTCTATTTTTGCTGCACCTCTCCAGTGCTGCTCTATCCCTTTGATGCATTGCTGAACCGAACCATTGGAGAAACACAGCCAGAACTGGCAGAGTAGATCATCATTTAACAGGGTAAGAGATCTGATCTCAGCCTGGCCAGCAGCTCCCCCTTGGGAACCATTCCAGCAGCCAGAATCAGCAAGGCAGGATGGAGTCCAACCAAGAGCACATGGCCCTCAGTCATTGGCAAGGACGTGGAAAAGCAGCTCTGCTCCATTTGGGCTTTGCAGAGCGTCAGGAATCTTCTGTAGATCACTTGCTCTGTCTTTTTGAAAGGCTTGAAACAGCCACACTGATGTGCCTTAATTCTGGAGAGAAACAATATCCAGAGTTTCTGCAAGTCATAAAGTCTCAGGGCAAACTTCTTTTAAAAGGACAAGTTATTTTTGTAGCCAACAATGCTGGTGACTGCAAAGGTTGTCTCAACAGTAAACAAATTTCCAGGTCTTTGAGTGCTCAGTAGTTCTGACTCTACCCTCTAGCACAGCAAGGCACAAAAACAGGATGACAAAACAAGAAATGACAAAAGTAATGTCCTCATTTGGGAACACAGTCTTTATCTCTGATAAAATCTGCACTCTTATCTGCAGTGTGATACTCACTCTTATCTACATAGATGTATGTTTCATGGGTGTCAAAACATGCTGCAGAGAGAAAACAGAGCCCTGCAATCCAATGGAAAAAAGCATCATCAATTCATAATAGCTCCCAGTGCTCCTGGATAAGAGAATGTCTCTAGATACTATCAATAGATTTATTATATATATATATATATTTTAAAGGGATCTCTGTGCTCTGGCAGCTTTTATTGGGATTTCTCTGGAAAATATACTTGTAATATATGGTACATAGGTTTTCATTTACACCAGAAACACAGGGGCAAGACTTTCTAATCTGGTGATGTATCAGTGCTGGGCTGAATGCTCATAGATTAAAAAAAAAGTAGATACAGTCATAGCAAATTACTTCTGAACTTCTTTGAAGCTTATAAAACTGCTATTACAATCCAAAGGAAGTGTGACAAGGTTCATCAAAGATTCATTGCTTGTTGTTGTAGATTTCAAATGATGAATGAGAGAGGGTGCATTAAAATTCTGCTGCTGCCACTAGCACTTCAGGAAGCTTTTGGAGGATAAATACTGCTTCTACTTAAAGGCAACAGGTTTTGAAAGAATGAGTCACATTTTCCAATACAACTTAACAATCTTGTTTAATAATTAACATAAAGGGGCACTGGCTGCTCTCATCAGGCAAACACATGCCAGAAAATACAACAGATTCCTCCAGAGATATTCAAAGCCAAAGCATTGCATGTTGCTGGGATTATGGCAGTGCTCTGGGTGACAGGCAGGACTGATCAGCTTTTTTCTCCTGCAGACCTTGCTAACTGCATCTAGGTTTTTAAGGCCAAAAAGTCAGAGAAAGAGCACATTCAGGGAATATCTTTGACATCCCTTGAGAAAAGGCTCTCAGATGACCCGAGGTGGCATGGCTTACAATGACCCCACAGCAGCAACTCTGAACCTG
Organism: Emberiza elegans; assembly: GCA_024865655.1. Classification (NCBI taxonomy): domain Eukaryota; kingdom Metazoa; phylum Chordata; class Aves; order Passeriformes; family Fringillidae; genus Emberiza; species Emberiza elegans. Next base: position 2,034,268 of record JALJVW010000184.1, on the reverse strand, counting down.
CCAGCAGCACTTGTCAAAAATGTGTTCTAAATTAACATGCTAGAAATACAGCTTCCTTTTCTTGTTTAGTATAACCCCATAAGTGATGTTGCTGTTTGGACCTGCTTTATGTGGCAGGTAAAACACAAGAGCACTTCTTTTGTTCATTATATTAACAGACAAGAATTTATTCAGCTTTTAGATGTCCTGTGTGGGTATGTGCATAACAAGGAGCGTGTAATTAAATCCTAAAGTATTTAAAAGCCTATAAACAGACAATAAAGGGGATATAAAACCCACTTTATATTCCTTTAGAGTTCATCTCATGCAAAGTCTTAGACAATATAAACATGTATCAATGTGTATTAAAAAAAGCCTGCTTCAGGGCTGAATTTGAGGATCTAGAACCAAAATGTTAGGTGGCAAAATTCAAGGGTGATATAATCTGTAGTGGATTAAACAAGGGCTTAAAACAGGCCAAATGCCCCCAGCAACCTGCACAACTCCACACCATGGAAGGTGACACCAGTGCCTGTAAATGGGACATGTTCCCCCTGTGAACACTGCTCTGCTGCTCTGCAGCCTACAAAAATTTATCATCCTTTGCCAGACTGAGGCAACTTCTATGCTGCTGATCTAGGCTAATAACAAATTTGTGCTGTTGCACATTTAAACATCAAACTCCTGTAGGAATGAGGCTTTATTCATTTTCCAGGATGAAAGGGTGTCTATCAAAATAGCTAATTTCCATTTGTACCTAGCTACAACCAAACTAGAATAATTTTATTCTCAAATAAATGTCCACAAGCAGATGAAGTATTTGGATTAGAACCAGTGCCACTGTTTTTAGTCTGACCTTGCACTGGGTTTGCTTTAAATGCAGCACAGAAAGATGCATGAAACAGGATCCAGTGTGTGATAAAGAAAGAGGATAAATGGGTAAAGCCAAAACGAATCAGAAGGGTGCAAAATACTGACATGGGGAGCAGTTTTGATCACTAGATCACTATTCTTTACATTTTATTGCTTTCTGGCAGCATCAAATTACAGCACACATGCATTCAGAGGCTGAAGCACACTTCAGTTTGTCAGTAGGCCCTGAGGCACAGCACCAGCCCAGGTCAGGTACCCATCTTGGTGGCAGTGGAACAAATGCATTTTGTCTAATTCCACTGAATTCCATTGTTTCCTCCCATGAGAAAAAGTATTCATCATTTAGGATTATAATACCATCTAGATGTGTAATTCCTGATTTCAGCTGTGCAGTACCAGGCACTACTCAGAGAGAGAAATGCCTCCATCTCCCAAGGGCTCATGAAACAGAGAGAAATCCTGCTTTTCTTGTTCTACAAGACTTGTACCATGTATTACTTGTACTATTAAGTGCTTGGTACTTTACATTTCTATGCACAGGTGAGAGCCATTCCTTAAGACTGGATGACTTCTGTGCTATTTAAAATGTTTCCATAAATCTTGGGGTGCTCTGTAAAAGTTGTTCTTTCCAGTCAGCATTGCACACTGATGATCAGTGGCTGCAAATCTGTTTAAAAACACTGAAACTGTCAGAACAGTGGGACAGGCAAATTTCTTCAGGTCTGTCAGCAGACTGGTGATATTAGGGATAATTTATAGGAAAAAAAGGAGCAACATCTCTTTGAGATTTAGACTAAACAAGGTATTTTGGCTTTCAATGCTTTATTCTGTTGCCATAAAACAGTACTCAAATATGGGGTTTCATTATTAGGAAAAAAATTTAAAAAGCACTTTACCTTCCTCAGAGTTTTACTGAGAGTCTGACTTCACAGAAATTCATGGAGTTGGGCCACAGAAGGATATTTTCTCTTTCATGGGAAGTTGGCCAGCAATTAGAGGTAATAAAATAACTACTTCAAGTGTGCAAGCACTAAAAAGATTTCTAGACCTGTGGTTTGTTAAATTGCATCAGAATATTGTCTGCAGCAAAGAACTTCATTCTTTGGTTGAGGTGTATCACTGAAACACATCATCACAATTTTGTTACAGCATGTTCACGTTTTCTGGGAGAAAAGAAGAGGAATATTGTATTTCATGGGAGTGTTTTCCCTCCCTTCCCACCTGCAACTGCATTACTGAGCAGAACAAAAATAAATCAGAACAATGTGTTCATGAGCAATGGATGATGGAAAAACTCACCAGAGCAGGAATCTGGACTGAGATCACCAATGTAAAGGTCAGTGGAGCATGGATGGCAGCCTAGTACTTGCTGCTTCCCAAAGAATTAAAAACTCAACTCTTGGTTTCTTTGGACCTTTTCATCTCCTGCTCTATTTGTAGCAACTCAAGTTTTATCTAACATCCAATAACATTTTTGATGAACTAAACTTACTGTATTTGTTTGGGTTTTCTTCTATTTTTAATTTCCACCAACCTCTCGGTAGAAATTGTGCAGTGTTAAGTGGGGCTCACATGAAAGAGAAGGCATGATTTCCATCAACTTCCATGTAGCCAGATTTTTACCAAGTTGGTATAAATCAACTTTCTGTGGTAGCTTAGCATGAGCACTGAAATTTTACCCTTATCCCTTAAAAATGCAGGTTCCCTTTCCATTAACATAATTCAGTTTAATGAATGTGATATCAAGATCTAAACGATCCTTCCAACAAAAGCCTAGAGACTTTCCAGTGTGAACCTATTCCCCATGTAGAGGGAATGGGCATTAAATGGAAACAACAAATAATAATTTACCTCCAGTAAATTCAAGAATTTTGGATCATGCGCTGTGATTTTTCATTTGTTTTTGGCAAAAATACCTGTGTGGAGATGGAATGGAGAAAGGGAAAGCAACAGATTGCTAATATCCTTGCTAACAATGTAGGATTACTCATGACCTCAACAGCATTGCCAGATCATAACAACCTCAGAGCAGTTTCTGTAAGGTGTAGGTTGAAGAACTTTTTCTTTCTCTTCGAGGGGCTTAGTGCAAAAGGAAGAATATGGCTCAAGGAAGCAGATGGAAAAACATTTCTGACAGCTTAAGTACAGTTAATTATTTGTAGGCGAAGCATTCTGCTATCAGCACTGATTTGCTGTACTTGAAACTGAAACAGTCAGAGCAGCAACAATTTTATTCAGCATCACTGCAATTACCTGACTATAAATAGGAGACCTTGCCTTTCATCCCTTCCAGGAACAGGCAGCTAAAGGCCAGCACACTGTGTAGATGCCTCTTTGGTAAGCAGCTCATCCAAGTCTCATCCTCTCCCATTTTTTTCCACCTCTTACCTTTTTCTTTTAAGAAGATTCAACAGTTACTGGAAAAAGAAAAAAAAAAAAGAGTACAACATGTATGGGAAGAGTTCACAAGGTAAGTATCACCTCTTTCACTTCACAGATAGTGGAGCTGAGGAAAATGAATACTCATTTAAGAACAGGTTCATTTCACATCTGCTCCTGAAGGAGCAAAGGGTGATGATGTGTTCTCTTGTGTCTTCTGGGATTTATCCTCAAATAAATCCCAGGAGATTCTTCTCTCTGTGAGAGAAGAGAACTCTGCTCCTAAATAATGACATTCAGCCTTCTGGGGAAAGAGACAGGAAGAAAGTAGGCTTGCAGAGGAAATCTCCAGCCTCCACTAACCTACAAGGAGGAACTGGAGACAAAATGGGTAGCACAGATTATTTCTCCCTCAAAAGTGTGACATGGGGAAGACACTTCCTTGTGACCAAAGATCACAGTATTCTTTTCTATTCTTCCCTGGTTTTGGTTAAAGCAGAATCACAGAATCTCCTGAGCTGGAAGGGACCCACAAGGATCATCAAGTCCAACTCCTGGCTCTGCAGACTAAATTCAATGAAAGGGAACATAATATTAATCAGTTTTTCCATCAGCTTTAAGATTTATATCAAAGAGAAACAAAATGCTATTGAGAGCTGTGTGATTACTTTTTTGAATAAGTATTATTGGAAAGAACTGAGACTGTTAGCTTTCATTGTCCACTCACAGCAAGGACTAATTAGAGTAAGACACTCTCCAGAATACTCTGAACAGCTGTGATTATCACTCTTAAGAAAGATTAATTTGACTGGAAAGACAACAGAGAAACCCTTTAAAGAAGACATGGAGAATAGAGTTTTCTATAGGAGGACAGGAGACAGCTCACTTTTAACAGAATGGAGGGTGAAAAGGACTTCCTTATATATTGAAATCTTAAGCAGCATGAGAGAAAGTGTACTTAGGCTAATGTTGGCTCAAAAGCAAGTGGAATAAATTATCTAAGAATAAATTTATTCTGGAAATGAAAAAAAAAAAAAAAAATCAAGTACCAGAGCAGTGAAATCCTGGAAATACTCACTCAAAGCAGTAGTAGGACCAAATGAAGCATTCTGCTTTCCAGTGGAGCTTGGTAAGTGTATTGATGAAGTTGCATGAAATAGAGAACCTCTTTCAAATGACCAAGCATATCCACTGCAGTCCTTGAAGTCCCCTGAGGTTACATTCGGAAGACTCACATAAACAACTGCTTTTTGTGCAAAGCCAAGAATTAGAGCCCAAGGCCAGTTACAAAAACTCACAGAGCTTCTACTCAGCCCTGCAGGAAAATAATTGACCTCCTACCAGTCCAGCTCATCCCTGAACCTCAGGATCTGAAACCTGTGTGTCTTTAGGCAAGAAGCCATCATACTTTCACCCATCCAACCTCACAAAATTCCAAGCCTTTCAATGAAACTGACTTGAAAGCATGTATCTAGACTATAGGGAACCTGAAGTAATTTCTTTTCATCTCCTATGAAATCCTAGAAGATGCATGGAATGATTCAGTCACCTGCTCAGAGCTCAGAGATGAAAGTTTTATGAGGTAGCAAGACATCTACAAGTTATTCACTGCGACTTGTTCCTGTGAATCTGGTACCTATACTGCTGTAGAACTACATGATTTAGTCAGGATGCAGAGAAGAAATTCAGTTACAGACAACCATCAGCTTTTCATGGGTTGTGCATTAATTATTCCTCTGCAGCAGAGCTCCATCAGTTAGCTCTATAATGGTGCAGTGAAGCTCCTTAGCTCAGGCTCATTCCAAGAGAACATTTCCGTATTGCCAACAGGGTCAGTGTGATTTCATGAGCAGTTCAGCCACCTCTGTGGTGGGTGCAATCCAAACCTATGAACCATCAGAGTCCAAATTAGCTTGTCAATATCTGATTTGGCAGCCTCATGCTTCTAGAACTGGGTATAGTACATTGTATGAAGATAAAATGCATCCAATAAAAACAAACTATTGTAAATTAAAGAATGTCAGCCCTTGGGACAACTTCATGTAAATATTGTTAGAATGATCCCAGTATAATAATGCTTGCACAGGCCAGGTAGCCCCATTCCAAGCAATGTCCAGGCAGGATTTGGGAGCTGGCATGGTCCAGGAGCAGAGTTATCATGCAGCCACTGTGCTTTGCTGGTTAACAGGATTTAATTTTGTTACTGCACAGACCAAACCAGAGTGAGTCCTGGCACTGCAGGCACACAGTAACTCCAGCTCCACAGGGAACATGCCAGACATGGGATGACTCAGCAGCCATGGTGAGACTGCATCTCTCCAGCTGAGCTGCTGTGCCCAGCCTAAAAACACCTCAGAGCTTGGTACAGGATCAGTCTGCTGGCTCTCAGTAGCCCGACCAAAGGTGGTGACCAGTGAGCTCCTGCTAACAGGACCAGCTGTGAACAAGCCAGGGGACAGATGGGCCTCTCCACACTGTTCTGTGCCAATCTCTGGTAGAAACCCACCTTATGCAAGAGCTAAGCAGTGTCTGTGAAGGCTCTGGAGTTAGTCTGGAGTTAACAGCCTTGCTACTACCCACAGCACCAGTGACTTTGAGGGAATGAGTCTGGGTTCACCTGGATCAGCACTGAAATATATTTAGCAGCAGTTCTGGACACTTGATGCCTTTGACCTGTCAAACAGATGGACCTAAAAGGTAAATAGATTGTGAGTATTTATGTAGATATGCATTTATATATACATATATATGTATAAAGATAAGCAGCCCATATAAATGAATTCAATTGAGAATTCTATGACAAAATTTTAAAACCTTTAAATTATAAAAAACCGAACATCTTTCAATAGGAACCTCATACAAGACAAAGACATTTTGTGTATTTGTTCCAGCTTAAATTTTACAGCAGAAGTAAAACTGCAAAACAGAATTACAGACCACAATTAGCTGGTCCTGTATTTGCTATCCAGCATTGTGATGAATATAATAGCTATGTTACAATCCTCTTTAAATATATGCAGCTTTTACCTGGTTTGGGGTTTTTTTTCAGTCAGAGGAACACTATTCTGATAAGTGCTTGGCCTGATTAAGTTAAACCCAATGTATTTCTATATCTCACTGAATGGTGTTGGTGCATCACAAATGAAGTACAGAAATATACTGGATGTTCACCTGCAGGAATAGCATATAGTTAGAATACAGAACACTGAAACTGCAAATTCATTTGGTATTGTTGTTTTGGTGGGGGAAAAAAAACCCCAACAAACCAAAACCACTGAAGCAGTTCCATGAGACTCGACATCCCTCTTTGACCAGTGTCACAAGAACAGCCCTGCAGTTCAGTCACATATCCATCCAAATTCCACACACTGCTTGTTTCAGAATGCTGTACAGCTCTTCTTTCTGTGTAAGATCATCTTGTCCTGTGCTTCCTCAGTCCAGAATAGTCCTGAAGAAAAGCAATGTTGCTTCCTGGAAGACAGCAGGGACTACAGGCATTATAGTTTTAATGATTTCACTAAACCAAGCAGCATTATCCCTGGAAAGGTGAATAGTTGTATAATTTGGCCCACGTTGTTGCAATTTTTTTTTGTTTGCTTGGGTTTTGAAAATCATTTGCTGCAATACATTGAGAAACAGGAGACAAACAGAATTAACTCAGCCATTCTCCCATGGTATTCTGCTTCTCTTTGCTGGATCTCTCTTTCATGTACCGTATTTACTGCTTGGGTTCAAAGTTTTCCTCTTTGCTGTTTTTAATCATGCATCCCTTGGTTCACTCGTCCTTGCACCTCCAGCCTTTGTTGTTTTCAGTCCTTAGTGATGATCTTTCAGTTAAGAGCTCACCAGAGTGTAGATCATGCTGAATGTAAAAGAAAGACACAATATGAAAGTATCCCTTTGATGCATGCAGAGCACTTTGATTTTTATAACCCTTTGCTGTCTGTTCCTCAGGTCTGACTGTAATGGCCTGTGCTTTCCTTTGCATTCCTTCTATCTCTCTAAAGCATCTTAATTATGGTGCATTCAAGATGGGTATCAAAAGGCACTCAAGAAATAACAAATTCATTATCCACATCCTACTGCACCACAAGCTGTGTTTGAGCTTTTTAAAGCTCAGTCTCATGTCTGGATTTGAACAGCAAAGAAACAAAACCATTTTGCTTTAGCGTGTTTGATCTTTCAAACTTCAACCAGCAACTCTCGGCAGGGCAGGCAAGGTTTTCCATGAAATGGCATTGTTTTGATTCCTTTGGAAAAAAAACTCTGTGCACTAGAAGAAACATAAAATGCAGCCACCAGCTGGACTGAATCCATACATATTAAATGCAACTCTGAAAAGCAGAGAAAACAGCATATATTGCCACAGCTCTATTTTGCTGCAATTCTAATTCTGCCAATACCCAGGAAAGCATTGGAAAAATGTCTGTAATTTATACTATTTTATCTAGCACCAGGCAGTGGATTTTGGATGGTGGCCATGTTCTAGATTGAAGGGCCCAGAGGAAGCTGCACAGCAGTAAAGTCTCAGGAGAAATGCTACACCACACTGCTGAGCTGACTTTGATCCCAAAACAAAAACGTGGAGTTAAAAAATGCTTTTTTCCCCACAAACCTCAATAGCATTTAAAAGGAATACTGAGAAACAACAACATGCAGCAGTGACTCCTGAAGATGTGGTAACAGCAAAACAGGTCAGACACCTATAATCAGAGGAGAAAAACACACTTTTCTTCCACCAGCACATCTCTGCCTTGCAGAGGGATGACTACATGCAAGACTGACTTGAAGAGGCAACTCTATGCAAATACACCATGGAGGAAGAAGTAGAAGAAAGACAGCTAGAGCATCACCTCCATTTAAACTGTGCTAGAGTTTGTTGTCCAGTAGTTTTCATGGTGTGATTACACTGGGATCCTGGCAAGGCCTCACCTTAAATGATCCTGACGTATTTTTGCACTGGGCATTTGTGCCTGTGCGCTGAGGACATGTGACAGCTGAAAAGGGCAGGGGGACAATGCCCAACTGGTGGGCACATCTCCATGAATATACTTTATTTAGGGGTTTGGATCATGCACAGGCTTTGCCCTGTCATGAAAGGGAATCTGTAGGAATGACTAGGGGCATGGTGCATCCCATGTTCCCACCCAACATCTACCTACCCATTTATTTACCATCTTGAGCATTACTATACCAAAGGTATAGTGTTTTTCTTATTATCCTCTTGAATCATAAGGAATTATAGTTTTTTATTTGATGTCATGCCATTAGCACAACATTCACTATTTTACTATTCCAAAAGATCATATAGAGAAGCAAAAGTTATTTCCTTTGGTTGGTGCTGGGGCCTGGCTCAGGCCTTAGGTAAACACTAAATATTCTGTACTGAAGTGCCAGCAGTCAGCAGGAGTGCTTCCCTCAATCAACAGCAGAAGCAGCCTTTTATGAGACTAAGGACATTGTCCAACTGGTTCCAGTCACTCCTAAATGCAATTCCACAAGTGAAATGAAAAGCAGCTCAGTGAAATGGCCAGACTTACCAGTAGAGATAGTAGAAGAAGGAAAGGAGGTAGAAGGCCAGCTTACACCAGGCCTCTTTCTGGCAGTAACTCAAGGTATCTGCGTTCATGACTGCAGGTGGATCATAGGCCAGCTCTGAGCTGTCTGCTGGGCAACGAAAATACCTGAAAGAGCAGGAGAAGACACCTGGAATGACTCTCCAGTAATCTGTATTAAATATGTGCAGATACACACCTGACACCACTACTGTCTTCTATGATATAGTAGGAATTCATTTCTCTTTCCCAAGTCTCTATTTCCAGACATTGTAAAAACCAGGATGCTGTCTAAGCACTCCTTTCTTACAGAACCAAGCAATTAATGAATGTGGATTTTCTGTGGTCTATTAATTCTTCAGATCAAAACATTTCCCCTTCCTACAGAGTTATTTCTGGCTTATCCACTCATAACTCACACATTGTGAGTGACAATATATGGTGGTTTGTGATCACAGACAAGAGGAAGGATTACAGGGCTTTTACTGCACCTACACAACTGATTTCAGACATGATGAAAGGTGACAGTCCCAACGAACTGCTGGCTAAGTTCCTCCAACTCTGAAAAGGAAAAAAGCCAATATGGAGCAATGTAGGAAGTGGCTGACCAATGTTTTCTACATGTGGCATTGCTCAAGAATTTATCATCCAAATTTTCTTCAAAAAATATTTTTCTTCTTTCATAGGACAAATTTCTAATCATTCTGAGCAATGACTGAGTGTTTGAGAAAATCGTGACACAGAAGAACTTTTTGGCAAAGGAGCTTTTGTCTCAGGTAGTTTGCAGTAAAAAGCAAGAGCAAAACCAAAAAAAAAGAAGTCCTCAACAAATTTAATGAACTGCTCTAAGATCAGCATGAATCAGAGGAAATATTGTTATTTCTGCTGCTTTGACAAAGTAAGCAGAAGATTGCTGATTGCTTACAGATGGATAGACAGACAGGAAGATATAAAAACATCAAGCAAGCGACCAGCAGCAAACTTTCAAAGGAGATGTTTTCAAAATAACTTCGCCTTTCTCCCTTCCAATGTTAGTCACATCCACTTACAACCTCTAATAAGATTGCAAGTTCTTTTTTGGAGAACCACAGGTTGGAATCTTGTTTAATTCTCTTAATTTGGATGAAGATATTACACAGTGTCTTCCCATGGTTCTGTGAAGAACTTTACACAATGAACCCAAACCTGCCTGTGGTTAAAGCAGGAGTAATTATGGAGTACCTTATAGCAAAGCATATGAAGAATCATAGGAAAAAAAAAAAAAAAGAATCAGAAGTTTTCTCCAAAGGCTGATATCATTACTTAGAATCAGATCATATTCACCTTGGAAAGAAAAAAATTTGGTTTTAGAAATTTTTTAATGGATCTCATTGTCACACTAAGGGTTGTTAACCCTTAGCAAAAGAGCAGCATAAAACATTATCATTTTTATTGCAGCAGAACAATAGAGAGAAAAGCACTCGTAGCTCATTTAATTTAGCTTTCTGAGAACTATCCTGGCACTCTAATTTCTGAATAATACACTTTATCATATGACTCTGCATTACGACCAAGCTTTTGTAGAAAAGAAAAGTAAAAAGCTACTGTTTTTTAGTTCCTGGTTGAGATGATGATTTTGACTTCTTTACAGAATTATTCTTCTGCTACCATATGTACCTTTGTAACACAAAGATACCCTGACAGACAAAAATCATCTGTGCTTTTACAAACATTGTGAAAATGCAGAACTAGGGAAGTCTCCAGACTGACAACCACAAAAACTGATGTCTCTTGGTTATTTTCAGAAGCAACAGAAGGCTGATCCTCCACTAGAATGCAGAGGGAGATGCAGCAGCAGCAGCTGCACTGCCTGTCTGGAAAGCAACAGCAGGTCTTATGTGATAAATTCTGGAAGACCCTCAGTGAATATAAACACAATTTAGAGGTCCAGAGTGGGAACACTCCCCACTTCTTCATATGGGCAGTGTGAAGAAACAGCTCTTCATCTACTCCAATCCCTAATCCACGAGTCTCTAAAAGAGGATTCCCTTGCAGAACAGAAACTCCCTACTGTACAAAAAGAAAAAACTTACTTTACACTGAAAAAAAAATATCCAAAAGCTGCCAAAGAAGATGAGACAAAAATCTGTCAACCTTCCCAGTCTGTTTCACAACTACAATGGAAAGGTTTCCTTGCTAGGGCTGAATGAAGAGGTCCAAGCTCTTTCAGATATGAACTGTCTTGCAACTCCCCATCTGTGAAGTATTTAAAGACTCACCAAGTTCCACATTCAGATTCCAGCCTATTTCACTTCCATGTTTTCACTTGTGATCAGTGTATCCTGACACCCTTCAGAATATTCATCCAAGTAACTGAAAGCCACATTGTAATATCATATGTTTTCCTTAGCCATTCTAAATAATGAAAATTTTCCTTTTCCTCTGGAAATATAAGTTTCAGTGGCTTATAGGCAAGAGCCTCTACACTGTCCTTCATTGTTCACGAAACCTGCATGTGTGCTGAGCTGACAAGCAAGGCTAACAAGCAGCCAGCATATAAAAGAAGGTCTTACCTCCAGAAGTGATAAAAAAGCAAAGGAACATTTAACCCCAGCGTGAGCCACTCCTGAGCACATAAAAACATTATGCAGAAAAGACTGTGGATGGAGTACTCTGGCAGCACCAGCTAAAAGGAAAGGAACAGAAAGGACAGAAGTCAGTAAAATAAACACCTCTTTCATTTTAGTCACCTAGGTAGTTTATCAGAGAATAAATCAACTCTGCAAGTCTTGCAAGTCTCCTGTGTGCCTGTCCCTAGACACACCTCAGCTGGCAGACAGCGTGGCTTTGAGCAAGGAACACAGCACCCAGGGCCAGGTTTGTTAAGGCTCTACCCAAGTTTGTACTCCAAGACATGGGACAAATCACTTACTGTCTCATACTGATCTATGAGTATGATTTCAGATCTATGTCTACAAAACATACATTATATTAATGCCTCCCTCACAAAAGCATTTTGAGACTAAATGAGTGCCAGTGAAAGAGTTTTCAAAGAACAAAGTTTTATTACTGAAGCGTTCAGAAAGGAAGCAAAGCTATTCCTGAAGTTTTGCTCCTACATTGGAGGGGTGTCTTTGGAAAAACAAAGCACTGCTTCTACCATTTAGATATGTTATATATACCATAAAGAGATCAAATCCATTACCAAGTCAGTCTTGCAAGCACAAACCCACTAAGACAGGAAACTCAACTTCCTAAGAAAATCCAAGGCTCCCTATGCTTGTTGTTTCAGAACCATGACGATTCTTTCTATTAAAAGAGAAAATGAGTGGGCAGCTGGCAGAAGCAGAAATGTATGTGATGTTGATTCAGAGTAGTTATTTCAAAAGGCACTTTGCTTTCTTCACTGCTTTCTCATTTCTTAGCTGTCTTTCTTCTCTTGTTTTCTTCCCATGTCTTTTCTCAGAAATTCCTGTTTCTTTTCTTCAAGTCACAGAAAAGACTCATTTCCAGCAGTGCATATTTCTCAAAGCTAGACAAACTCATACACAACTCATCTGCATCCACTGCTTCATCTTGGAGATACATCAACCAAAATTAAATCACAAAATTAATTCCATTAATTAATTAAATTAAAGCATTTGGGGGCTTTTTTTGATGACAATTCATTAGCATCTGTCAAATAATTAAAGTGAGCCTTATTTTTTTTTAAAAACAAGGTAAAATTTACTACACAGTTTTTCCAAATAACAACTCCCATAGAGCTGTGCTGCAAGGAATTCCATCATCTTGGCTCTAGGAGTCTTTCCATCTCACATGGGACATACTGTTTAAATGCATTTCACTTCAGCACTTGAAGAACTTAACAGATTTGGGCATCTCCGTGACTGTGCCTTCAACTTAAACATTCTCAAGGGCTTATTTTATGTGGATGAGAAATCATAATACAATTATATACTTCGGATTCCAGATGGTACTTATTTATCACTGCTGGATTTTTTTTTTTTCATTTTGAGAATGTGATTTACAACATGACTATAACCTTTCCCCAAAGAATGATTCATCTTCATAACAAATTGTAGACAAGAAAGGTCTTCATGATGTACATCTGCCCACTGAACATCACAACACTCAAAAGCATATTATATTCATTTTCACATATTTGATTGCTGGTTCCAACACAACACACAAACTTAGCTAGACTGCAACCCTGATGCCTCTTCAGTGGGCTGGCTGGTAATAACAGGGAAGGAAACCCACGGTGAATATTTATGCAGAGCTTGAAAAACAAACCAAAAATCTGCAGTGAAATTATAAAGGAAACAAAGGAAGCTGAGGACTCTCAGAAGTAGGCTCACTTTCCAGTCACAATTTCTGGTGTAAATTAAATCTCTCTATACTTGTGGTAGAACAGCAAAAGGGTCCTTTATGTCTCTTCAACCTTTTCTTGGAATGGTATTTTCCTGTAGACATAAATAAGAAAGGATCATTGCTAATCACTGTTTCTGGAGAGAATTCCTGCAAAGAAGCAAACAAAGCCCAGCCTGCAAAGCCAGCTACATTTAGCAGTTGTACTTCAGAGACCAAATCCAAAAGGAGGTGAGAGACTTGGAAGCATAAGTATAGAAAAAGGCACTAACTAACAGCAAGGCTTATGAGGTCAAGTAAATAACTAAAATAAAACACTGCTCCAGTTCTTGGCTGTAAGAATCATCCTGCAATTTGACACTATATCCTCTGAAAACAATGAAAACTTGAAATCAACTTTAGCAAACATGGGATTCAGCTCCTGGGGAGAAGAAAGCTGGCTAAGAAACAAGCAGTAGTCAATCCTTGTTCTTCCTGCTGAGGTACTCAGCTGAAAAGCAACTTCAGTGATACAGATAACTGCAACAGGAACTAAACCAACGTCTTTAATTCATTCCTGTGAGCGCATAGGAAGCTGTCAGATGGTAAACATGTTAGGATATAAATAGTACACTTCTATTTTGAACCAGGAACATCCTGATTCAAATAACGACCTCTGCTTTCTGACACAGCTCAGGATAAAGCTTGTGATGGTTATGAAACATGGAGGAGAAGGACAAACTGGCATAGCAGCACAATTCTTAAAGGAAGGCAATTTGGTCACTTTGAGTCCCAAGCTCAAATGGCACCACAAATTTACCACCAGAAATTCAGATGGCTGATATTTCCCTGTGGAAAACCACAGGAAAGCCTGAAAAGGAAGTCAGCTTCTAGAGAAAAAAAAAAAAAAAAGCTGCTAATCAGAAATGCCTTCTGCTACAACATAAGCAAGGGAAAAAGAAACCACTGTAACATTGTTAGTTTTGTTCTGGTATAACTGTATAGTTAAGTAAATGTCCACATCAGTCAGCCCTGATTCACAATTTATCACTCATGTTTAAAATATAAAACCTTAGGTGGGTATCATGCTCATTACCATCTCACCACAAGAATTCATTCTCATATGAAGTAGTACAAACACACTGCACATGGAGATTGATCCTTCTGTAATTCCATAGAAAATAAAGCAGGCTTTGCTATGGACAGACACCTAGGTTTGGCTGAACTAAAGAGCAGGAAAACAAGCACTGAATTCAAGCACCTATCAGAAGCTTCTTTCTGTTTATAGGAATACAAAGACCTCTTTAGAGAAGTTCAGTCCTAAATAAAGTTATTCTGTTTCCCATTTCCTAAATCTGTTCAGTTGTTCTTAGACAAAAGATAAACCTGTCTTTTTCTGTCTGTGTCTTTCTTCCTTATGCTGTTTATTACAGATGGATACCTCCTTCTCAAATATAATTTTGATTTTACAGGACACTGTATCATTTTTACATGGAATGGCTCTTACAGTTTGTCTCACCAGTGAACAGGGCCCATAAAATACCTCATAGAAAACAGAACTGGGAAGATATTATAGCAAGAATAATAATATCCCTTCATCAGTGCTGTTAAATTCTCACAAATCTCAGTTTTCCCACTCTTAAGACACTGAAATGTCAAGATGCTTCTTTCCAGCACTTTGCTTAGACCAATGCTCCTGAGTGCTCCACACTAATAATAATAATTCTCACAGAACTGCTGTTCCTTCCCCAAAACACCCAAGAGTCTCCATCAGTCTCCATCTGTGCCTGTCAGCCTCCACACTGCAACCACAGATTTTACAGTGTACCCAGAAATTGCCAGCCATTACCAGAGCTTCTGAGAGTCTTCATTACACTGTTAGAGGCTGAAACAACTTCCCTTCTTAATGCCTGCCTTCGCCTCCTACAGATGGCAGGAAAATCCTGCAGAGAAGTGGGGGTTGAATCTCCTTCTGGTGATTATCCCCGTTCAAACAAGTTGTTCACCTTAAAATCACACCAGCCCCTTTCCATCCACCTGAAAGCAACAGAAAACTTCATCATGCATGTGTGGAATCACAGGCCCCAGATGATTTAAGTGATCCGAGTGCACTCTGCTTTATTGCAGTGGTTATTGCTGCTGCATCTGCCTGCACTAGAGGATGGCTGCAGCTTGTCACTATGGGGCTCATTTGCTGCTTTTTCCACCACATCCCTCAAAAAAGCTGACAGAATCAGTCCTCATCAATAGCAGGGGAAAGAGGGGGTGGAGGTGTACCCAAGGTTTTCAGGACACAGGAGTTATTTCAATAGCACTTTAAAGCCCATCCCTGCAGAGCCTGCCAGAGCTAACCTGGGTTACTGGGGAGTGTCAGCTCAGTTAAAGACACTGTGAGATCAAAGGGAGATTATTTAATGACTCCAAAATTCCCCTAACTGAACAGCACAGACTGGAAAAATCAGAAATGTAGTGCAAGAAAGTGAAAAAAAGAAAGCAAAACCACACAAAAAAATAGTAGCAGCATGTGCCTTAGCCCAGACTGTGTGTGTATGTGGAATGTACATACTCTGAAACAAATCATCTGTTTCCTCCTGCTGCTGCACAAACCAAAGAAGAAGGGTCAACTATGTGTAATTTAAATACACAGACCATACATCTTAATAATTCCAACAGTTTTAAACATACTGCTTGCTCTGATCAAACAGACGGAACACTAAATTTTACTCTTGAAATACAAGAAGTCTTCCCACTTTTCTAGTGTATCTTTCTAATCTATTTTAAATGATTTGGGTTACTTGACTTCCAAAACCTCTTCTGAAAGGCTGCCCTAGAGCCCAGTACAATGCTGTCACAGTAAATATACTAAGGTTTTCTGTCCAAATATTCAGGTCCAATTTATTTCAATTCTCCTGTTAAAATCCACACTTGCTTGTGTTTCTACAGACTGTTTGCTAGTTGCTAATTCAGTAGCATCAAATTGTTATAACACAAACATGTAACAAGACCATTTTAAGTAATTCAAAACCATGTTATACAAACCTCTAAAGCTATTTAGAGGTTTGGTAGGTAGATTTATGCATGTAGTTTAGAAGAAAATGCCTGGGAAATGGATGCCAGATCATCAAAAGGACAACGTGCAGTTGAACCTACTAAATTCATATATGCAGCTTTACATTTTATCTGGGGGGGAGCAGCAGCACACACATGCAAGACTTAATGGTACCAACAAAATGCAGAGCACAAATTTTAAAAAAAAAAAGGATATAACATCCTTGTTTTCACCCCTCCACTCACTGCTCGGCATCACAATGAAACAAAGCAGCAAAAAGCCAGTGCTTTGTGAAGGTAATTTAATTATTCTAAAGAGCTATTGGAATTTCTTTAAACATTTCTCTTAAGTGGATGTGAACATAAGTCACTCCACAGCACAAATACCAGACAATGAAATGAGTAATACAAAGAGCCTAATTACTATTCTCACTCCATATCCATCTGTGACACAGTATAAGATCTAATATTAAAAGACAGGATTTCTGGATGCTCTTTCCATCTCAGCTACTAAACACATTTATATTTAGGCCTATCATTTCACTTCTCATTGTCTCTCTCTCTCTTCTGCAACATGGGGATAATTATATTCAATTCTATATATTCCACTGGAGCTAGTTTCTGACAAGAATATTTAAGCTTTTTCTTAAGACCAGTAATAACTTCAGCAGGAGTGAGAGACGAGAATCAGGTCTTTACAGGACACTCATCAGGAGTATCCATAAATATTTTTGGTATTGCAGAGCCCGTGGAAGGTCACAGCAGCCAACAGGTAAAAAGGTTATGAAACGGATTTAAAAAAAGACTGAAAGGTCTGCAGGGCACCAGCACAATCCAAGAAGTGCCCCATCCTTGGCAGGCACGTCATTAGGGCAGATGTGCTGTGATCTTACAAGTGCATCTCCTCTGCAAACTGTTCTTTTCCACTCAGCAGGGATCAGGAGACATCTTTATGACCTTCCTTTTTCTAACGCTAATTCCAAACCAGCAACAGAAGCTGGGTTAGCAACCCCGGAGCGCCAACTCCTCTAATTTCCACAGTGCTGGCAGAAAACAGAGTAATAAACCTCTCCTTGCCCTACCTCACTTTGGTATTTCAGGCACAAGCAGCCAGGACACCCCACAGCTGGGCTGCTCCAAGCGCTCCTGCCGCCTTTGTCTGCTCCCCCAAAAGTGGGGAGAACGGCAATTAGCGCGGCAGCTGCTCGTTAGGAGCTACAAAACCAACCCCGGTTCACAGGCAGGGCTATGAATGCACAAACCTCAGGGATGATCAAAATGAAGTTCAGCCATCTGCAGGGCTCAGGAAGGGCCCTCAGGCCTTCTCCTGGGGGTCTGCCCAAGATTGACACTTCCATAAATGCTGAAAACGAAGTGTTCGCTAAAGGGCTGTTTTCACATCGGGCGTGTGAAGAGTGGCAGTCTGAGGAAGCAGATTTGGTGCAGTGCAGACGTGGCAAAGACATTTCCCTCCCTGGCACTACAACAGCTTTACAGAAAACATCAGCAACGAGATGCAAGGCAGGACATTTAACTCTCAGCAGAAAAAACCTGCATCCATAAACAGGTATGGGGTGAAATCATCGTGGCAAAGACACTTCCCTCCCTGGCACTACAACACCTTTATAGAAAACATCAGCAACGAGATGCAAGGCAGGACATTTAACTCTCAGCAGAAAAAAACCTGTATCCATAAACAGGTATGGGGTGAAATCATTGTGCTCTACATTCAGGAATTATACTGCTTTTTGTAATTGCACAGTAGCTTTAGAGGATGTGATCCCAACTTAAAGCCACACTGAACATTCTGCCAAACATAACAGTGACCTCTGGTTTAACTTCCTTCGTTTTATTAAAATGCAAATACTTACTTTATTGCATACTGAATTAGAGCAAATATAGGCCATTAGCAAGTCAAATTCTGCCAATATTTCAACACAGCTCTGAGGAACAGATGCATAAATTGCATCACCCCAAGTGGCTGAGAAGTACACTGCTCTCAGGAGCACAGTGCAGACAACATTACTCATCTACATTTTTGCTGCATCTTCAGCTTATTCCACTGTTACTTGTGATGTTCTCCCAACTTATGTTTACAAACCCTCCAGAAGAGGACTGGGAGAAGCTGAATTGTAGAGCAAGAGGTCATCAGTTACAGAGTGACACTTTGTTTGGCACTTTGATTATTGACTAAACACTTAGAGATGAGATTAGCAGCAAAATACAGTCAGTTAAGCTGAAACAGTTTCATACAGAAATATTTTCATGAGTAATAACACTGTGAATATCTCCCTTTAAAGGGTATTTCAGTTTTCATCAGGCATCACTCTGGCAAATATCCTACTTCCCCCCTGGAGCAGAAGAGGAATAAGGACCAAACTGTGACTGAGTCACAAGTTTGAACTCTTCACTCTTGCAATAGTTTTCCTAACTTCTCCCATTACAAGCTCCCCCTGCTATGAGCACCTGGCAGACACAGCAGGATCTATCTTCTCATTATCCCTAGGTAAGCACACAGACATCCTCAGGCAATTATTGCTAAAAATAACAATTGTTATGTTCTAACTTTTCAAAAGTGCTGAATTCAGGAACTTGTAAAATTGACTAAAAATAGTGTTGGCACAATTCACTTAATCAATGAGTGTCAGTAGTGAATGAATTGCCTGCCAGAAATACTACACTTCCTCTCAGTCCTTTAGTCCTATTTTAAGGGCTTTCTTTCCAGATATGATATTGTATCCAAAGAAAGGACAAAAGGGATTATATTCAGTATTTTTACTGCAATAGTAATACTTTTTTTAGTAAATATGAATACAACCTCTTTAAAATAAAACAGAAAGTGTGAAGAAGAGATGTATTATCTCTAGTCAAGCAAAATTTATGGGATAATTTATGTACAAAATATAAATACTGCCAGCTCTTTGATCCCAATTCTATTATCACTTCTTCAAAATAGCTTCTGTGCCAAGTTCCAGTCTTTCTGATGAAATTCAAACTATGTGGGTGCCCAAAAGACTAACTGAATAGGGAATGCCCAATTTTATCCCATTCCAGTCTTCATAGATAACAAATAATTAGGCAGAAAAGAGTTAAGAGAGGGAAAGAGGGAAGCTTTTAGATTATCTGTGCTGAATTTTCTGTCAGAGTGCAGCATTGAAAAAGGCAGCTCGGTAACAAAGGTACTGAAGGCCTGGAAATCTATTACAAGATTCAGGGAAAATCATTATGTCCGTCCTCCTTCTGGTGCAAATAAAACCTCTACCAAGTGTGAATCACTGTGAATATATTAACTCCCTCCTCATTTAGGCAAGCTGCAGAAAACAATTAAACCAACACAGAGCTAGTGAAAGTGTGTCATACTTCAGCTACAAATATTTTACTTGCTTTTCTTGTATCTCCCCTTCTCCTGTGGAGATAATTCTTTCTTTCTTTCCTTTGTTCAACCTAAGGACAGCCTCACTGTTTACATGAACAGAAGAGTTAGAATTTATCTCCTGCCTCTTTTGACTAGTGAGAGATGCTGTGTGAAAGCTGTCTAAAAAGAGCCCCACCATAAGTCATGATTTTCATAAACTCAAAATCGTGTACTAATACATTTTTAGCTAAATTCACATTTTACCTTTGAAGTTTAAAAAATACTCTCTCCTAATGTAAAAATATCTTGTCAGAGCCACTCTGAAGGCCAGAATAAAGTTGGCTTTATCATGCAATAAAAGTTTAGCAGTGCCTTTCAAGTAAGAATGGAGTACTGAAATACAGACCAGTTTTGGGTTTCTCACACATGTTTAGAGTCTAATGCATTTTAAAAAGTTTTGGGACACTTCAAACAATGGAGAACTTAAATGAATTTAGTTTTATGAAGCACAATGCAATCACAGTCCAAATCCTAATGGAGAGAATATGCAGAGCAGGGCAAGCTGACCCCGTACAAAATCTGCAGGTATAATTAATGCCTCTGAAACAGCAATATCCTTTATTCCAGTGGCTACATGCAAACTCTGGAATTTCTTCTGAGGCAGTTTGGAAGCTAATTTTATGTGTGCATGTATAGCAGAGGGGTGTAGCTCATACTCAGTGTGACATTGACAGAGATCTAGCTCTTATTGCCTCTGTTCATTAGTATTTCTGTAGAGTAAACATTCAAAGCATCTAAGCATACAACACCAGATAATTTCATTCCCAGCAATCTGACATCAATGTGACCACAGCAGTTTGGGTCTGACTCCAAACTGGGCTGGATTTGAATAGTTGCTGTAAGAGATCCAAGACCCCATGCCATTATTGAACCAACAAATCATCAGACCCCTCAAAAACAACAAGAAAATTTTACCATCGGTTAAAAATAAAAGATTCAAGCTCTGCATGCAAACAAGAAAACCAAGTAGATCTCCAAAACAAGATTTCTATAATCAGAACAACTGTGCAACCTTTCCTTTCCTGTTCTGTACATGTCTGGTGAGTGTAAAACAAATGTTCTTCATATTTATTATCATATGGTTTTTGTAGCATCTGGCACAACCAGGCTTTACTCTTTACCTGAGACCAAAAGCACTGCTGCAACACAAACACCAACACAAACATTATAGAAAAGGAGAGCCAAGTCTTCTGAAAGTCATCTTTCAACACAACCTTTAAAAGATCAAAGTATCCAACTAAGAGAACAGAATGCAAAATTCAAAAAGTGGCAAAATGTAAGACAACAGAACATCCACCTAAAGACAACAAAAGCAGAGTTGTACTATATTTTCTTCCAGAAAGACAAATGTATAACAGCCTAAAACTATCCTTTTGACTTAAGGCAGTTTTAAAATGTGAAGTTTTCATCTGATAATGTTAATTTATAATATCACTGTAGTCCCAATAACAGATCATATGTTTAAACCTGTAAAAAAAAGGATTAATGAACAACTCTTTCAGATTCACATTGCTTATCAGACCAGTTAATAGCAAGTTCAGATGCTGACAAAACTATCTAATAGGATCCAATCAAAAGCATTCAGCTCTGTTCTGAACCACTGAAATTGCAGTGCAAAGACTGAGGAGGAAAAAAAAAAAAAAGGCATTTGAGATTATAAAAACAATCTTTAAAATATATAGTATTTACTTAAATAGTTTTATACACTGCCTGGGTATGACCTTCTGTGTTGTCCTGAGGCACAGGGAGACATTGAATAACAACCTGGGTATCTGCAGTATTTTTTCTACCCACAGAATTTTATATTCACTCTTCTGAAGATATCCACATTGTCTCTTGATTGGGGTTTATGCTCCCAGTCACTCTGTGGGAAGAGTCTCCTGACAGTTTTCCTGCTGCCCAGAAGATTACTCAAAACTCAGCAGTTTCATCACATTGATGAGGTGTGAAAAGAGAGAGCATTAGATACATCAAGAAACATGACATGTACTGAGAAGCCAGCAACAATGATGAACTCTTTGGGCTCTAATGAGAGTGGACAAAGTTCATGTGCTCCATCATTGTAACAATCGCTGCTAACAGGAAAAATGTCACACGCTGCCATTTTTTGTTCCCTTTTGTGATCTTTGTTTGAGCAGCAGTTTATCAGAACTCTGGAAACACCATCCTCTTTCTCCTGTAAGGCAGAATATCACTGCCATTTCCACAGCCCAAAAATGCCTAATGATTACACTGGAAATTCTGTTTTCCTCTTAGATAACACAAGCACCTAAGCTTCAAATACTAGTCCACTACCAGGTAAGAGGAAACCTGGGATATATTAACCCTGCAGACTTATCCCTCTAAGTGTGGCTATGCTGCAACATTTTCTTTTCATTAAAGTCCAACTTAATGAGGAATTAAAACATATTAATTGAGGTTGTAAAAAATGTACAGCAGTACCAAGGTAAAACCATTGTTGCTATTCCCAGTTTCACAACAAACTAATTGTCTTGCTGCTGGAGTTTCCACTTAGGAGATTTCTCAGCCCCAGGGAGAAAGTGTGATTCCTTCCTACTATATGGATGGTTATACACAACTTTCAAAATTCCTTGTGATTATGCATCACATTTGCTAAATTTGCTTATATAAGCTCACATTAAGCATTTTAATGAGCCATGCTATAGGCTTACAGAAGGGCTCTGCTAATGACCATCAGCCTGCAGACTGAGTAAAAGAATGCTACACATCCATAAATCCCTAAATGCATGATGAAGCAATCAGCAGACAGCCCCTTAAAATCCACACTCTCAAAATCCATCACATTATCTCAGGCTTGCCAGTGACCAGAACAACAGAGAGTGATCCTGGCAATAACTAGCAAATTTATCAAGAAGAAAAGAATGGGATCAGTCATGGAAATGAGCTACTGGGACACCTGACACTCCTCAAAGGAGAGTGGCCACTGGAACTGCTGCAAGCAGGGAATGCTAGGAGCCACTGGAAGGTGAAGGTCTGGAGCCTATCAAGGTCCAAGTAAAAAAAAATATTTTATATGGCAATTACTCCAGTGCATATTGGTCAGTCTCCTCCAGCCAAAATATGGGAGAAAAAAATCAGCTGGATAAGGGTAAAAAAGGAAAGATAGAGCTTTTTAACAAGGTTGATTTCACATAATATTTAGAGACCTCTTAAGGAAAAGAACCTCTGTACTCAAATAATCCTCTTCTACTATTAAGAAAAAGCCTAAAAGCGAACTTTCCCTGTTAGCTGATCCAAGGAGCTCAGTAATGTTTCACTGAACATATTGTCCAAACTTTGGGAATCTGTATCCACTGCTGACAAACAGGCATGACACAGACACAGGACCAAGCCTTATCTCCATCCTCAGAATGCTCTGTCCACAGCTGAACCTGTGGTGTTAACCCAAAACCCTTCAAGCTCCTGCATACTCTGAATGTCTCTGGATTACTGTTGCTTGCACACATGGGAGTAATTTTAACTTTTTTTACAGAACATATAAATGTTGAAATGTACTGAAATAAAACTGTACAGACAGTGTGTGTCTGGAATTCTGTATTACACTCACTAGGTTTTACATTTTATTTACACTGTCTCAGTGTGAATGGAATGGCAATTCTACAATCATTCTTTGAGGTACTATGGGTTTTGGCTATTTACAAAAAACTGTAAATAGAGTAAAACATAACTATCACAGGTATTAGGATATATAAAATGAAATATAAATTTAAAATAGACATTTCTTTTACTTTTGCAAAGTGGTAAAAACAAGAATTGAACCTTGTAAACACCAGAACTACTGAATACAGAATAAATTTCCACCATTAACAGAGTAGATCCAACTCCACTGGAAACCACAGTGACAGAGGCACAAGACCAGACCAAGCACTGGCACTGCCCAACCACCTAACTAAAACATTTAAACTTGCTTCAAAAATGTTAGGTGAATAGCTTTTTAGGTTTGTTTTGTTTTAAACACCCCAGCTCCTGATTCACTATCTACTATACTACTGCTGGTACTGGGGGGCTGAACTGGCTGAGCTGGGTTATTCAAACCCAGTCCCTGCAGGGGTTTTTGTCTGTGTGTTTGTATACTTCAAGACAGCTCAAGTTCATCTGGAACATCTTTGAGATTAATGTCACCTTGCCTGTGGTTAGAATTCTTGCTGAATTTACTCTCTTCCCATCATCCCTTGAGGATTTGTAAAAGCCAAAAAACCCCAAATAAAATCAAGAAAAAGGGTTGAGCTCTGGTACAGTATTTTCTTACACTTGCAGTTTTAAGAATTTTAGGCATAACTTATCTAAAATGCTGCACTAAATCAGAAAAATGAGTAAAAGTCTGATCAACCTCAACTCCCTCCCCACTAAGTTCCAGTTCTGATGTTCAGAAATCATTCTTACTTTAGCTTAATGGGCTTTAAAAACAAATATTTGCTGATAATTGGAGAAGAGTTATTTAAATTGTTGAGCAGTGTCTGGCATGAGCAAACTGAAATCTGAAATGTGTTCACTGAGCAAGAAGTTCAATCAACTCTCCTCCTTAGTGAGGATTTACTGAATTAATTCCAAAATTATGATGCATAACCTAATCAAAATTTAATTTAAATTTCCTCCAAGGTAAAGTAATAATATTGCAGTGCTTGATTAATGAATTTGACTGTATTTTAATCTAGGAAATTCCTAATTGTCCTTAATGTTAACGTAAGTATCAATTAGGAATTAAAAAATAAGGAATCAATCTGTTGGCTAGATTTCTTGAAATACAACTGCAATTACAATTAAATAATATCACTGTCATCAGTAGCTGAACATATTTTAACAGCCCCACCAAAATATTTCACTGTAAAAGCCATGGTAAACCTCACAGGCAGATCTTGGCCCGTCACAGGCACCCCTCAGCAGGGCTGATAAGCCCAAGAAGCCTGAGCTGCTCTGTCCTGCTCTGCTCCCACCCACCACCAGCTTGTGTCCTCTGGGCAGCACTGCAGGGAGCCATGGAATCACATCCTTAGGGAAACAAACGCAAGAGTTAAAAAAGCCTCCACAGCATTTGCTCACACTGGTGTGTCCTGTGTGAATCACCCAACACTTGTATGGAGTATCTGCATGATGGGATATTCCACAGTAACACAGATCCATCCCAGAAAACCCCACAGCACTTAATAAAATCAGGCACCTGCAGCCTGAGAGGACCTCACATGCTGCTGGGTTCAGAAAAGAAGCCTTCTCCTCATTTACTTCAGGGCAGGAGAGACCTGACTGTGGCTGTAAAATGTTCATAGCTTCTTTATGCTGAATCAATCATTCTTCAGTAACCAGAAAATTTGGGTTTATTCAATCCTACAGCACTGTACAAACAAGAAGCCATGTGTTCCTGCATGTCTACATGCCAGCACCATACATACCAGCTTCACACAAACCCTGCTTGTTTTAATGATACAGAAACTTTTTCCCCAAACCAAACATCAGAAAATGCCTGGCTGCAGAACAGCCGCATCCTCCATTCTATTTTGGAAAATG
Source organism: Emberiza elegans (assembly GCA_024865655.1). Taxonomy (NCBI): domain Eukaryota; kingdom Metazoa; phylum Chordata; class Aves; order Passeriformes; family Fringillidae; genus Emberiza; species Emberiza elegans. The sequence goes on along the minus strand of JALJVW010000184.1, from coordinate 2,009,170 downwards.
TAAATAAGTTACATAAGTATATATAATATCTGGTGAAATATCACACACCTGGTCACAGTTTCTCAATAAACTTCTCCAAGTGTTTTGGATATAAACCCAAAACCACATTGTCAAAAGGGTCTTTGCTCACTGGAAACAGATTTCTATGACATATTTAACAATTTAACAATTTCCAAAGACCCCTCCTAAAACCAGTGAATAATGAAATTGAACATACTTTTATAGCCCATCTCTAACCTCTTTAAAACAACAAATTTACATCAGCTCTTAAACATTAAGTTCTAATGTCAAAAATAGCAAGATACCACAGTTTTCAATCCTCTATAAAAGAACTTCCTGACTTCAAAACAGGTATGCTGTTGTTTCATAAAAATAGAAAGAGACCCTAAAGCCACACAATATTGAAGGATATATTTGGTACTTGCTGGAAGAATCCTAACAGCTATTTTCCTGTATCAATATAGTTGGCACTCAATTCTTTACTGTTTTTCCTCAATTTTCCTCTATGCTACATAAAACACAGCTATTTTTAGCGGTTGTCAGATTTGAGGGCTACAAATCTCTGTAGTTATTGCATCCTCCTCTTCTTGCATATAATCTCTCAATTAAAACAAATGTCTCCCCAAAGAACTTTGAAGAAGAGGCTGAATTAACAAACCATTTAAGTGAAACAGAAGCAAGCCAATCCCTTATGAATACAGAGTCTGCAATTAGCCAAACGCTCCATTTTGCCGTTCAGAACAAGGCCAATGTGCAATAAAAATTAAACATTGATGCAGGCAAGGCATTCCCATGGGGCTCACATATATTAAACCATTACCACTCAACAGTTGCTTTATGACCAAGAAACTGGGACACAGCTTGAGACTGCCTGGCTGCCTGTTTGATAAAGTGGAAAGCTATTGGTAATAAGTATTTTCCCTTATTTTTGTATCCCAGGTGGCATAACCAGGCACAGGAAGTACTCAGATGTGGCTCCCAGCAGCCACACGCTCACAGGGGTGCCAAACAGACAGGACTCAGGTTCTGACTGAGCAGAGGATGGCAGCCCATAGGTTCTGCATGGAGCCAGAGGTATGCCTTTGGATCAGCCCAAAGTGATAATCCCCAGCACTGGCTTTCCCAAAACCTCTGAGGATTTGTTTCTTAAAATCTTATCCGAATTTAGGTCTAAGCTTGATTAGGGTGTGTTCACAGTCCCCACTGCAGTGATGACCTTTTTAAGGAAAAATGCAGGATTTAGGTGGTTTTGTTACCACTCTGCAGAACACAATGTATAGAAACTTGAACCCAGAACAAAATAGTTTGGAACCGTGATTATTTTTAGTTCAATGGGACACAGTCAGGAAAAATAAAGATTGCTTATGAAAATCCTATTTGAAGCCACAAACAAGTAACCCACAATCTATCAGCTCCTTCAAATGTCTCAGAAGCTGAGGCACTCAGCATCTCACCTGTGTCAGGCTGAAATACATACTGTTACCAACTTTTCTATTCCATCAACCAGAAACCTTGAACATTGGATAGGTAACTAATAAAAATGTTCAGCATGTCAAATACTAAGCCACTGTTCAAAAAGAAGGGGTATTTTTAAAGCCTGTATTACAACTGTAACAGCAGTTTAATAGGACTATAAAAGAACCTCCAGCTGCAACTGTAAAAGGACTTGCCACCTTGGAAAAAGCTCATTCCAAAATAAATGGGCTGATGTTCTGAAGTTCAGTTTTTATCCAGACACCCTCTATTATTTCAACCTTTTACAATTTGTCTTGCTCTGTCCTTACAAGGTCATCCTGACATTCACTTCTCAGTTGAATCCAGCTTTCCATCAACAGAGTGTGAGGATCAAAGAGAAAATAAATGCACATTGCCACAGGATGGCTTTAATTCTCATAAACTTCACAAATCCTTGGCAGGTTCACGCTCACCTTTCGCAGGAGGAAGCAAATCCGCTCAATATTCCTCAGCCTCTCCCTCTGTCAAGAGAAAGTGGGGGAAAGGCAGGAGATTAGCTGGTGTCACAAATGAAGACAATATATCACAATTACAAGGGGTCAATGTTTTAATTAATGGCTGCAGTGAAGCAGCACATGCTATTAATCTGGGTTGACAGCATTCACTTCTTACCCACTGCTTGCAAACCCAATGATTTTCCCATTTCTAAGTCCCAGTAAGTTATTTCTCATTTGTTACTGGGTGTAACAATATCATCTGGGGATTCAAGTCTGTGTTAGCCTTCAGCCAGAGGCTGCAACTCTTCTAAGTCATCATTTGTGACTCTATCCAATTGTGCCAGTTGATACCACAGAGAACTTGGTCTTGCATTTTCAGGAACCCAACCTCTGGCTTCAGGATAAACCTGAGTGGGAAAAACAATGAAGTTTGCATGGCAGCTCTTCCTCTATCACTAAGATGGTGCCTGAACATGTGATACTAGAATTTAACACATTTGTCACAGTCATATTTTCTGAAAAATCTCTTCGCCCAGGATTTTGCTTCTGGGAAGCTGAGAAGCCTTGGAGAAAAAGGAAAACAATTTTATCTGATTTGTTTCTCCTGTGTTTTGCTCCTTTGGAATGTGCTTGGAGATTGTTTACCCAACAGGTGATTGTTTCATTGGTTTCATGTGAATTGTTTTGACTCAATGGCCAATCAATGCCAAGCTGTGTCAGGACTCTGGAGAGAGTCATGAGTTTTCATTATTATCTTTTCAGCCTTCTGTAAGTATCCTTTCTGTATTCTTTAGTATAGTATGGTTTAGTATTCTTTTATATAATATAGTATCATAAAATAATAAATTAGCCTTCTGAGAACATGGAGTCAGACTCATCATTCCTTCCTTCATTGGGGCACCCCGCAAATACAATACACATTAGTGAAAAATATCTGAAATGGCCTGGAAATGCCACTTTAAACAACAGATGCATTCAAAAATACTGAGAATCACTGTAATTAAGCATTGTGACTCAAAAGATGTTCTAAAAACTCAACTCAGAGAAAGAAGACAAATCAAAGCCAGGCTTTCTTTTCAATGGCTCATAATGAGAAGCTCACCAGCAAAACCAAATTTCGCAGCACCCCTTCACTGGAATTACTGTGAAAGATTCCACTTCATGTTAGTTACTCTGCAAAAGGCAGAGTGGGCTTGCTATCCTCAGAAGACTATCTGATATTTTCATTTAGATATGGCAAAATGTTCCAAACAATGAAAGTTTTTAAACAGGTAATGTACTATAACAATGTGAGAAGCCAACTCTCCCTAAGCCTTTTGCTTTTCAAATGTTTTAAAACTCAAGGTTGTGGCAAATTTAATTCTAATCTCCAAATAAATAGATTTTTTCCTTTTCTGTCCCCAAGTTTAAGCCTTTTTTTTTAAAAAAGTATCATTTTGGAAAGACAATGAGGCAGTGGCAACTTGATAGGCCCCAGAAAAATACTGTGCCTCCTTTTGGTGCCTCTGAGCTAAAAGAGAGTCAGAAATTTTAGACTCACAGCTGCAAACATGAGAATGGATGTGTGTGGATGTGCCTGAGAAGCTGCAGAAAGCTCCCTTGCCTTCCAAAGTGGAGAGGGAAAGACAAATGCCAAGTGCAGCTGGCCTTGGATAAGTGGGAACTCTGAAGGTAATATATCTGAAGGTAATATCTCTGAAGGTAATATAGAGCAAACCAAGAAATTTGAATTAAATTCTCAGTACTGACATTGTTTTTGTCTCTGATTTGTCTTTAATTCAGCCTCCTTTTGTCAAAAAGGCCCCACCCTCTGTCATGAAAACATTGTGGAAGACACATGGGTAACTTCAGGCACTCTTACAGTGCAATAAGAGAAAACTACCAAATAAATGGAATATGGGCACAAGCAATGGTGCAGAGGGAAAAAAGAAAATACACTTGACCAAAGCTATAAGAAATTCTGTGCTAAAAATCATCTTTTTATGACAATATAAAAAGCATCGATGTGTATACTGCGCAAAAAAAGCAATCTGAGATTATTGCTTGAATTATCACAGATGGTTTAATGGAAGTCAAGTATGTGAACCAACCACAGAACACTCTGCTGTGCTTTACTTCATGATTCACTTTTTGATTCCTCCACTCATATGACTGAAAAAAAGGCCTTGTTAATTTTTTTTTACCGTGGAGACCAATTCCATTAGCATTTTAAAATAAAATGAGATTATCTCCGTAAAGCATCTCAACTTTTTGGAAGTGAACAATTTACTAGAATTTGGTACATATAAATTCAGTGTGCAGTTCTCAGATAGGAAGTAAAAACAGATAAAGTGGATTGAAAATCAGATTACTTCCAGTAAATTCAAAACCAGATGACATCCATTGATGTCCTCTATAGGATTTCTTCATACAATTTCTTTCTTTTCTTTTCATTCTTTGCTTATGTGTTAGTGAACAGTAAAAAAAAAAAAAATTAGGACTATAAAATTTACACTTAAAATCATCAGTGGTCTAAGCAGTACATGTCCTGAGCTGAATCATGAAACAAGGTTAAATGGCAAAGTAGTGGCTACTGCATCTGGTTATCAGTTGTAGGCAATTCAACAACTTGATACTCTGTAGACATCAAATTCAGCACCTGTCAGAATCATTGTCCTTCCCAGTGAGGTGATGGGGAGCCAAGTTCTGCTCTCAGCTCTGGTGGTACAAACTGGCACGTGCAGCTGTAGTCAGCTACATCACCCTAGATTACAGCTTTAATTAACAGAGGAATTTGGATATGCTTAAATCTGGGCTGCCTTTCTGGTTCATTCGTTAAAACTGAGTTTATAGTCCAAGGCACTTAATGCTCCCCTATAGCAGATGCAGAGGAAAATGATATTTACTCCTAAAGCACAGGAGAGTCCAGAGGCCTGCCATGGGACAGAGAGGTCCAGGCAGGCAGCTCTTAACCAATTCTTTCAAGTTTTTGCCTCATTGATACAGGCAGTATGGGAGAAAGTGGTCATCCCATGCTTGAACACAGAGAAAGCAAAATATTTCAAAAAGGAAAACTTGTGCCACAGAATGAAAAGGTGAAAAAGAAAGCATTAACATCACATGACATTCTTCAGCTTTTGAATTTCCAAATTACTTTCCTGCCTCCTTCAGCAAAGAGGAAAGCCATTAACATAAAAATTGCCATCTGGCTTCCTCAGACTGGCCCAATAAATCAATTTTCCAAACCACAGCTGACTTCACGAGAGACTCCCAGTTCATTTCCACACTCATCCTCCACCAAGAGCTCGGTGCTCCCTGTTTCTGGAGCAGCCCCAGCCCCCAGGCTGTACTCACTGCATGGGCTGGGTTGCACTGGTCGATGGGGCTCTTGAAGTCTGTCCGAAGCTCATCGAAGGCAATTATCTGAAAAACAATTTTTTCAAGTCCTGTAATGAATGCCCCTTCAAACACTTATTTTCCTTAAAGGACTAATTGGATGCATTGCCTGCCTTCCTCACTTTCCAGGGAAAATACGGGAAAATAGCTTCCCTGACACACTCCCTTTAGAAGTAAGTAGTTAAAACAAAACATGGGATACTCCTACGTATGACACCTAGAACTCATTAATCTGTCACACTGCAAAATCATATCTCTAGCCTTTTCAGTGCTGCTACTTTCCATATTTCTTCCTTCAAATCAGCAAGATCTCTTTTTTCAGATTTTCACATGACAGAAAACTACTTCACAAACGAATACATCTCCATATCCAATGGAAAAAGTCATTAGCTGCCTAAAACACAAAGATGCATCTGATATGACGTTCCAGGTTTAGTACATAAACAGCCTGTTTTTATTAGTTGTTAAATCTACCTCAAATATTAATTCTGAATTAGTATCAGCTTCACCATTAAGCTGCTATTCATTAACAAGCACACTCCTCAAAAGGCAAAGCACTCTAGAGCAAACATGCCCTTCCTAAATTCTGGCAGGTTTTAGAACTTTACTTCAGGCCTCATTAATGGAGAGATGTCTTTTGCTCAGGTCCTTTGGTTTCCTCCATTAACAGATGGATTGAGACATCCTAGTAATCACTGGTGCTTTTAAAGTGCAGCAGACAATTTGTCTATAAAAATAATAGTGTTTTATAGCATTTTCTTGGAAGATCTTGAGTTAGACCTACTGAAGAGCTAGCGTTTTCTTGGAAGACTCTTTTCTTGGAAAGAAAACAGCTGTAACAATCCTCAGCACACTTCATTCAAAGATCTCAAAGCACATTCTTAACTTGGTGTTTGCATTCTAGTAATACCTTTTCTGCTGCTTTTTTCTTGCTTCACCCAAGAAAGGAAAGCTCCCTGACAGGCACCACATAAACAGACGTTAAAAGAGTGATTCCTTTTTAGACACTTTACAGCCTAAAGTGTCTGTTCTTAATAAAAGACGATGGAAGTACAAGGCAGCAGGTCTGCTAATTAGTAGATGAGTGCAACAGCCATTCCTTGATGTGTAGCTGCATGCCTGCAGCCTGGCTGCTCAGAAAGGAACCAACTGGGTGTCAGCACAGACCTGCTGCATAGCCAAAACACATTCATTTAACAGAGATGGAAGGCAGGAGAAGAAAACCTGAAAATGGCCTGTTCTTGAATCACAGTAATATGGTGAGACGCTCGAAGATAAAATCCACAGCTATAATCCATAGATTTCAGCACCACTCCTGCTCTAATGCTGCATTCATCCCACTGAAACACATTCAAAAATCAGAAGTGTGGCATTTTACAAGAGCACTCCACAGAATTCCATTTATTCAACTATGACAAGTCAAAGTGGCAGAATAAACCACAAAGGGAGCTATAAAATGTGATTACAAGTGAAGCATTTCTCCCTACAGATGCAGTTTCTTTCCAAGTTAGGAATTAGATCTGCAATGGTAAAAGAGCAACTGAGAGAAGCTGTGAGGAGTTTTGCAGTACATTTGTGAAGAACAAGGCTCACAACACCTCTGTATTTAATATTTCTTGGACAGGTCTTCATATCCTCCAGCTGGACCAACTGCTAAGGGGGTTACACGTGAGCAGGCGAGTCAGACACAGTAGAACTGGGTGTCTCTGCAGCTGGGTATCAGCACTGACAGAAAGGGGGAAGGATGGAAAAGAGGTTAGCCTCAAATACACTGCACATTTATGCTTACTTCGATTTTTCTTTTTTTTCCTTTTTTTTTTTAACTTCACCCACATTCCAGCTCTGCAACCCCCCATTCTTTATTTGCTGGCACATAATTTATGTTACACTTGCATTGTATGTAAGTGCACTGGAACACATCTGAGAGGTATTTAAGCACATGGTTTTCACAGAACCAGTAAGTGTAAATGCAACAGTCTCACAGACAAACCCTTTGAGATGCCTGCAAGTTATGACAGTGTTAAGAGACATTCCTGCTACACCTGAAAGAGACTGAGGTCTGGTTTCAAGCACACATGACTGGAGGAAAGTTTGTTCAATGAAAGTTCCAGCGTCTCTCTGGAAGGAGGCTGACAAAAATAAATCTTCCTCAATTTATTTTAAAAAAAGTTCCATAATATTTTTATATTTTGTTAAATCTCCAGATACAGAAGTCTAGTGATGACATGAAAATACCTATTTTAATTTATGAAAAAGCACATTCCTGTTTCCTATTTCTCAGTTACAGTGAAAAATGATAAAGCATAGGCAGGCTCAGAATTAGAGGAATATAAAGAAAGTCCCAAAGCATTTTGGGAGCATGGTTTTCTTCTGTTTTGTTGTTGGGAGTGGGGTGTGTTGGGGTTTTTTCATTACTTTTAGATCTTACAATGTGGTTTGTCCTAAATCTAAAACCACAACTGAGTAAAACTGTAGTTTCTGAAGATTAGCAGTTGCACACAACACACTGAGAAACTGTGCAACAAATTATATTATATTACTGAAAATACAGCTGGGCTGTGCTGCAGCAGAGTTTGCATAATTAATTAGGAAACATCTTCCTCTTTCAATTATAACTCTCATTCTGTGGCAGTTTAATGGCCTGGGGCGTTGAGTGGCTGGAGCTGCCATTTTCCCATCCAAACCCCAAATAACCAAGTACTTGTCTCCATGAAGTATTTCACAGTGCTCTCAGGGGAGCTGCAGTGCTCTGACCACAGCCAGAGGACCAACCTTGTGCCTGCTCCCTTTTGAGCTGGTGCACTTCATCCTGTGTCACAGTCACATTTTCTGAAAAAATCCCTTTACCCAGGATTTTGCTCCTGGGAAGCTGAGAAGCCTCAGAGAAGAAGGAAAACAATAATTATCTGATTTGCTTCTCCTGTGTTTTGCTCCTTTGGGATGTGTTTGGAGATTGTTTCATTGGTTTTCTGTGAATTGGTTCGACTCTTTGGCCAATCAGGGCCAAGCTGTGTCGGCGCTCTGGAAAGAGTCACGAGTTTTCATTATTATCTTTTTAGCACTCAGCAAGTATCCTTTCTGTATTCTTTAATATAATATAGTATCATAAAATAATAAATTAACCTTCTGAGAACAAGGATTCAGATTCATCATTCCTCCCTGCCATGGGGCACCCCACAAATCCAATAATCCTGATTCCCACACATCCGCTGAGCAGAGCTGCTGAGTGCTCTGGGACAGGGCCTGGACATGCTCAGGGGCTGTTTCACCTCAGAACCTGCCACACTCACAGCATCTTGAGCTGAGCAGCTCATCTCATCTCACCTTGAGATAATGAAAGAGATCCCAGGCAGGGCACTCCATAAGAAATGACATCGTTTCACCCCTGTAAATGAATGTATTTTATAAAGCATTCATTATCTTTCAGCTATCCAATCTAATTTGATGGAGGGTGGCAATCAAGACTACAAATCATGCACATGCATGGACATCAGCAACCCAATCTCTGCAAAGGCCACACAATAAACACACTGCTCCAAAGAAAGATGACCAGCCCCTGGTCACAAAGCTGAACAGAATTTGGAAACATGTTTCCAAATGGAAACATGAAAACTAGAGACTGGTTCTCACAAACTTGAGAGATTTATTTCTATTAGTAAACATTAATGTTGTACACAGCTTCATAGACAGACAATAAGGACCATCTGACATTTCTTTAGGAGCTTGAAGGAAAAAAACCCAAAACACCAAGTTATCTGTTGACTTGCAAAGCCCTATGAGGAAAAGAAAAAGTGCATCATGTTTAGCAATATTTTTTATAATTACTGCAGAAACAGGGATTGAATGGACAATGGATATTGCATTACCTTCTGTGTTGGGGAATTTTCCCTGTGAATCCACATTGCAAATCACTGCAGGAAGTTTGTTCTGCCTCTGCCCTAGCCATGTTTTTTCCTGGTGAGAGAAGTGTACTTGTGTGTTTTTTCCACCTAATAAAACTGAAGTTCTATAAAAATACTACTTGCAGTCTCTGGTGATTCACACCATCTGCAAATCTCAAAACTCCCAGTACAAGCCAGCAAGGAGTTTGCCCCAATTTATACACATAATGCATCAATGAGATTGTGATGACAATACATGTTTCAATTGCAAGTATATTTATAAAATTTGTTTTAATTACCTGCACTCTCTGCTTATCAGAGAGACCATAACAGTTTTGAATAAGGAAGTATTCACACAAGACCAAACATGAATTTTGCTTTCTTTTTATGCTTATGTACCCACCAAAATGAAAATTTCACTTGATGTTAGAAATTAGCTATGATATCTCATTTTTAGGGAAGATACTTTTTTTTTTAATCACTGAGCTCTTACAGAAACATATTTTAATTGAGAATGTGGTGGTTTAGGGTGGCAATGAAGTTGGTGTAGGTGTGAATGCAGTGACAGCAAAGAAGTTGGATATTATTGCCTACTGGCATCTCAGGAAAGTTAAGATAAAACAGAACTTGATGACAAGCACACCAACCACAGAACAGAACAGTAACACCTAACATATGCTTCCTTGCCACCACCCTGTCAATGTACCACCATCCCATATTGAAGGAACTGTCTTTAATGGTTCTTTCTGACAATTTGTCTCCCCTCCACTCTCCCAGGCAGCTTTCACAGCACCCAGGCTGACTGCAAGTCAGCACTTGGACAGAAGGGAGGCCGGATTAGGAGCTCCTAAACTTCATGGCTGCCCAGCAATGAATGCACAGAGATATTAACTGTGTTGGGAAAATGTGTTTGAACCATGAGGAAATTGGCTGGAGTACTTGGCTGGATTTTGTTGGGCAGAAGCAGCAACTGAAAGAATGTCAGTCAGGTAAGAGTCAGTCAAGGAGGAATGAAAAAGGATCTGGAAGGAAAGAGAAGTGACTGCCTGGATGCGAGGGAGCCCATAAAGAGCTACAGAGGACAGGGACAACAACCAAGTGACAGATTGAGAGAATGTTTTTTTGCTACCCAATTCTTATCATGATATGAAATGAACCTGAACAAGAAATTTATCTATGAGGTGTTATTCATCTCTTTGTTCTCTGGTTGAATTGATCTGTTAAATGTTACCAAGCATGAAAGATATTTCAAAATTTTATGAATGGAGGGGTGTCACAGACATCTTTTATGAAAAACCCTTTCCTTAGGATTTTTCCTCCTGAGAAGCTAAGAGGCCTCAGGAACAAAATGTAAACAATGATTGTCTGCTGCTGTGGAATGCAACAGGTGCATCTGTGATTGGTCCATGTTGATTGTTTCTAATTAATGGCCAATCACAGCCCAGCTGGCTCGGACAGAGAGTCCAAGCTGCAAACCTTTGTTATCATTCTTTCTTATTCTATTCTTAGCTAGCCTTCTGATGAAATACTTTCTTCTATTCTTTTAGTATAGTTTTAATGTAATATATTTCATAAAATAATAAATCAAGCCTTCTGAAACATGGAGTCAGATCCCCATCTCTTCCCTCATCCTGAGACCCCTGTGAACACTGTCACAGAGAGGCGACCTGCCCCAAATTCCAGTGAATTTTATGCTTTTTATCATAATGTATTTCCGGTTTATATCCACTTGTTAAGCATCTCCTACTAAAAAGGGAAAGAAGTCTCCAGTCTTGGTTTTCATCATACCTCTCTGCTACACAGTAGCTTCCCAGACCAGCGGATCTGACACCCCAGTGTTGATGAGAACCTTAGCAATAGAGCCAAATCAAGGGCAAAGAAAAAAGTGAGATGGAAAGTATTCCTTTCTTCTCTTCTCTTTCATTTTCTAAGTAATTAATTCAACACATATTAACAAAAGTAAACGATAATAATTAACAATGCTTTGCAGTTATAAATCTGCCTCCAAGGCAATGAAGGTCTTAACAAAGGAATATATAATTTCCATTTTTTATACAAGGGAAAAAATGAAGCTCAAAGAAATTAAATTATTTACAGAATTGGTGGCAGAAGAACCAAAGCCTCTGGATTGTTGCACCATATAAAGTTTAAGGGAAAGAGAGAATACTGTCAGTACACTAATAACATGAGAAGTGAAACCATGCACTTCTGCCTGATTATTGTGCTGTTGTTCATCTCTAAAGCAGAACACTGCTTTAAGTAGAGCCTTTTTGGATTAAGGTTGCAAATGGTTTTAAGTCACTCAAGGGTAGAAAATTGTTCTGTTTGTCAGATTTCACACTAACAACTGTATGGCATTTCCCTGCTCTGCTTAGCTTGAATTTCACATGCTGCCACCATCAAACAACCTTCCACACAGAAATCCAAAATGTGGCTCTATCCAGGGCTGTACAAACACCTGAGCACCCAGTCTATATCCCTTTACTGAAGTCCTTTTGTCTGTAAAAGGATGCTACATTTAGGACAATATGATTTAAACTTTTTAGTCTCTAACTGGAAGCTTAAGCTAATTAAAGTAATTGTAGGAGACCCTGAATATATGTGTTATAAATGGACGAGGCTTTAAATATATATATATATTATACCTGTACTTGAATATCTTTACCCTGACTAGTCCTAGTTATCCTTGATGGGCTGCAGCTGTGATGTTCTTCATTGGGCTGCAGCTGTGGTTTGTCAAGGTAACTGGGATAAAAGGAGAGGGCTACTTAGTCAGGCAGAACCATGATGGAGCTCTGACTAAGGAAGATCTTGATCCTGTGCTGTGAAGATCTGCCGCCCACAAGACAACAATGAGAGGTACAGGACTTATGAAATATAATAGCTATAACAACATGGGATTTATTTAATATGCTAGCACAACAATGTTGGACTTATGGAATATGTTAACTACAACAAGTAATGAAAATCTTAGTGTAGTTTTTCCAGTACTTAAGCCAGATCCTAAGGCTTTTCCAATAGAAAGTCCAGTATACAAATTTAAAAATGCATCATCTCCATTCTGTAAACATGACTCAAAATTATTTCCTACCTACCAGTGGAAATACAGAGGTATAGTTGTACTGCTGGAAGTAAATACTGATGAAAATCCATAGAGGAAGGCTCCTTTGCTGAGAGCATGTGTGCACAAACATGCCAGCCTGCACTGCTATATTTACACCTCTGTTTTTTCCTGCATAGATAAAAACTACGCAAGTGAAAAATTAGCAAAATAAAAAACACCCCAACTCTATACAGATGGACAAAAGCAATATTACTGCATCAGCTACACGAAATCAGATTTCCAAGCCTGCAGTGAGGTGCAGGGGAGACCACTAAGAATTAAGAACAACTGTTTGGCAGTCACTCAAAAGAGTCCACACCTATTGGCACAAGCATGAAAAACTCCATCCACATTGGGAAAAAATACAGAAATTTATCTTCACAAATACAACCACACTGTACCAAGCTTTGAGTGCCTTGATTGGAAAGTTACTATATCCATGGTACCAGTTATTATTGCAACACTGCAGCTCACAGTTTGGAAAAGCAACCTGATTCCTGAATGTAAAGAATTCATGTTATTAATTTTGACAAAACCACTAAAAAAGCCTCAGCAACTGCAAAATTCTGTTGTGCACACAATGTTTCCAGAAGGATGATTTGACAAGCATCTATTGACAGATTTCTACAACAAGTATAAAATGGGCTTTTAAAAATAATTTTATCTAACTGCAAGGTGAAACAGTTTTTATTGGCTAACAACAGGACTCTGGTCACAGATTTCACTCACTCACCACAGATACTGAAATATCTTCCCCAGCCATCCTGACACTGAGCTGTCAACCCCCTCCTGCAGCAGAGAGACAAATGTCCCACTGATTCACCACAGACAGAGATGACCTGGGCTTTTATCACAACTTGATACCCACTCGCTGTCTTCCAGTCTACACCAGCTGAAATGCAGCCAGACAAAATTCAGCTGTGCACAGATAAAGTGCATTTTGTTAAGAGAAGGAAGACAAGCAGCAAGCTGTGCAGGAGGGATGATGCTAATATAGCTGTACAGAGCCTGCTTCTAAATAGGTTAATAGTTTTGCTCCCTGCAGCTAGAACACATTTCCAAACAGACCTCAAGCAGAGGAGGACTTTTTAAGGTGTGTCCAGACTGCCATCCCTCTTTCCATCCCAAAGGATTTCATCATTTTGTTGTCATGATTCTTCTTTTTTTTCCTTTTTTTTTTTTTTTTTTTTTACACCTTACTTTACTGCATTCACTACAGGGAACCAGTTCAGAAAGCAGCAGTGTTCTGTGAATCAAACACACTCCACAACTCACCCCTCAGTGGGACACAAACACTTGCTACCAAAAAGAAAAAAAACCCCATATTTTCAATTAGCACCTAAACTGGTGAATACAGCACATTGTTCTGAACAGAATGGAAGCTTTCTTGGACATAGAGATGCAGTGCTTCCATTAAATTACATTCAGTGTGGTAGAAACTATTCTTCTACCTCAGCTGGCAGAAGACTCCATGGGTCAGTGGTGAGTTAATGTCAGGGTCTGAACCAAAGATAGCATGTATGGTTGGCATTCCCAAGCTCTTGCATGTGTCCCCTTCTCTTTTTTCCAATAAAATCTTACAGAGCATTTGACAGTGTTTCCCACCAGCCCCAAAGGCACAATATCTATGCATCATTGTAGGCTGGGGGAATTACAGGTGGAATCTCTGCAGCAATAGGGAACAGAGTATAAATCTCCCACACTCCTTGTGCTTTCGACACAAGTATGCTGCCAATATTCTCTTCATGCATATGGGCTCCTCCTCCTACATGCACTGGGGTATTTAATGTGGATTCCTTATAAAACAAACAGGTTTTTCAATTTAGATAACAAGATCAAAACCTTTTAAACATTTCAGTCTCTAACTGCTTCTGATCTCTTCAGTTCAGCACCAAAACCCTGAGATCAGTTATTCACAGAGCACCAGTGACATCAAACTGACATGTCATTACTGGGAATGCTGTCACTTCTTAGTTAGTTATTAACTTGATGTGATGGTCAGGACATGAAAAGCAAACAACCTGCTACAACAAGGATTCCCAGTCACAGCCACACATTCAGCAAACTAAGAAAAAGGATCACAGCATCACAAAATGGTTCAGGTTGGAAGGGATCACAGTGTGTCCAACCCCTCTGCTCAAGCAGGGCCATCCCAGAGCACACAGCACAGGATTGTGTCCACATGGCTCTGGAATATCTCCAGTGAGGGACACTCCACACCTCCTCTGGCCATTCTGTTCCAGTGCTTGGTCACTGCACAGGAAAGAAATTCTTCCTCATAGTCCTGCTGAACTTCCTGTGCATCACTTTCTCCCCATTGCCACTTGTCCTGTTGACTGGCACCACTGAGAAGAGCCAGGCTCTGTCCTCTTGGCACCCTCCCTTCAGATACTGACAGGCATTGATGAGGCTCCCCCCTCAGCTGTCACTTCTTGAGGCTGAACAGGCCCAGCTCCCTCAGCCTTCCCTCAGAAGGGAGATGCTCCAGTGCCTTGATCAAAGCAAAGGTCATCGCAACAAACTCATACAGATTCTTGCACCAGCTTTTTCTTCTGTCCTGGAAAGGATGTAAACAAGGAGCACATCTGCAGATAAACTCAACAAGCATATGTATAAATTTAAGCCAAGACTTCATCCCTAGTCTTGATCTCTTCAATGGGCCAAGATGAAATGATGGGAGTTTGGATCCAAGCTTTGCAGCTGAGGTGTCAAACTCAGATCTGTGATTGAGGGAATATCTAGTGCAGATGAATTGGTTTGCAGGTCCCCCAACCAAGCAGGTGGAGATTAAAGCAGTGTGATTTTCTGTCCATGGCCAGGAGAGGCTGCAGAACTCTGCTTTCGGCACAAGAGGTAGCACTGCTTTGGCCTTGCTTGTCTTTATACTAAACTCCGGTATCAACTAAGAAAACACAGCAAGAAATTAAACAACTCCAATGTCTTTCTCACAGCCTCAATATCACAGATACATCACTACAGATTTGTACATCTGCTACTTGCATAGGCCAAATTCTTCCCTATACAGTTTTTTCCACACCAAACTGGGGACAGGCTAGACATGAGTTGGTGAAACACCTGTACAAGAGGCTGGCCAGCTGCAGAAGGGAGGAAGAAAGGTGGTCTGGTTAGAGTGGACCAATAGCTGGTTTATTCTGTATGGAAGCAAGATAACTGCCTACCCATGGAGGTGAGAGGGTTTATTCTTCTGCCCTTGGTTTTCCTCAAAATTACAAATAATCTCTAATCTATCTCACCTTAAATTCAGTGTGCTCCCATGCAATGTTTCTACTCATCTTTTAGTTCTCATCAGAATTATAGTATATGCAAGGAGAAACACACAGATGCATTACAGCCACAAAGCTCCATCTTCATAAATTATTCTCAAAATGAACTGAAGGACTTTTTCTATTACTTAACAGCTCAAAGCTGATAATCCAAAGCTAGGAATAAACAGACTGTTTCTGCAGAATAAATTCAGGGAAAGGGTAGTAAACAGATGGGAAAATGTACCAAAATAGGTACAACTAGAAAAAAAAATTTGCCCCAAAGAAAACGGTAAGAGAACGAGATCAAAAGAGAAAATTCTTTTCAGTATCAGTAGATAAAAGTCAGGGGTGAGAGACTGGCCAGCTGGCTGGTGCTGTCTCTAAGCAAGTACCCAATCTTATCACCACAACACAATTTGTTCTTTTCTTGAGCTTCCAAAGACTCCTACACATTGCTACAAGTTATTATTTTGATATTTTAAAGTTCCGTTATGCTGATACATGCTTGAGAGAAGCATTACCTTCCTTTTCCACACACACTTCCTTAGTTTTCCTCTCATTGCTGCTGATACTTTTCCCCCCTCTCCCATGTTCTCCATTCCTACGAGCAGCAATTTATGCACATTCACCAAAACCCAGGAGTCACATAAAGGAATCTGGGTTCTGTCACTAAAAAATCTGTTCAAGCATGTCACACATTACACCACACCCACACAGAAGACTCATAACATGGGCTGTCCAAAAACATCCACCACCTGAATTAACCACACCTTCTGGCTTCAGGCAGCCTCTTCTGCCCAAATAATTGCCTCCCAAATGAGAACACAGCAATCTTCCCTCTTGCTCACACATGGATTTTCTTCCTCTCATTTCCTCTTTCCTTCACATCTTTCTCCCTGAAGCCCTCCCTCCCACAGTTCCATTTTCCCCCTTCCCACGTCATTTTTTATTCCCCATTACCCACTCAGCAGTGGGGTTCTACTAAAGCTGTCTCAGAAAGAAGCCTGTGGGAGGCAGAAATTCTGCTGGATCTGTGCTTCCTGACTTTCAGGGGCACAGCAGGAGCCCAGCTGGACCAGCAAGAGGCAGGACAATGGAACAGGGGCTCTTCTAAATGCAGGCAGCACCAGGCAGGATGACCACATTAAAGACCTTCCCAAGTTTTCTTTCTTGGCTAAAAAGAGGCCAGGCAGAACTTGGAGGAAATAACTCCAAGGCCAAGACACACACATAA
Source organism: Emberiza elegans (assembly GCA_024865655.1). Lineage (NCBI taxonomy): Eukaryota > Metazoa > Chordata > Aves > Passeriformes > Fringillidae > Emberiza > Emberiza elegans. The sequence goes on along the minus strand of JALJVW010000184.1, from coordinate 1,992,359 downwards.
ACACATGTGAAAGGGCCCTCAGCCACACAGCTGTGTTTGCAGGGCTAAAGCAAGGGCAAGCAATAAAGCAGCACTGGAGCTGGGGTTGCAGAAAAGAGGCAAGGGGAAGGGACACAACAACGTGTCAAAGTGATCAAAAATTGAGATTAAAAGAACAACACTCAAAAACATCCTCATCTGTTCAGCCATGTTCTCATAAAACTCCTTAGTTTAATTACAGGAGCATGATTAAGGATAAAGATACATCTCAGCATAGCTCCAAACAGGCCTGTCACTCGGATGATCAGCAAATCAATTTTCTGAAGGATCTGCTAATAGTGTTTATATAATACTGAGGGAAGAACAACTCTGAAGCACATGCAATCAAATTTATTTCAGTGGAGCCTTCATTATGTTTGCTTATAAATGCCCATTCTGTGAATGTATGAAGAAGTTTCTAGTTAGACGGCGACACAAGGTGAACTATTTAGCCCAAACTCATGGTGTGATAAAATAATAATGCAAGAGAAGATTGACTAAACAATTACACACTTGAAACTGTGACTCACACACAGCGTGAAGATGGTTGGCATTTAAATGCATTTAAAAAATCAAATGTCATTCTATTAAAAAAATGGTGCTTGTATCAACAATGCCTGGCACTTGCACACTATCTGGTATGAGATAATTGCAAGGGCTATAAGTTACTAATTATTACCATTTTACTGTCAGTTTCCTTAATTCTTTAAGCTTTGGTTTCTCCAGCAATGTGCTTAGACTTCCGGATGTATTTTAAAGAACCCAACCTGTATTTGACAGCTAGGATATGACATGCCTTGCAAAAGCATAGAAATACAAAAGGACCCAAGATCAACTCAGATTTTTCATGACCTGTTACATTGGTGAGGGAGTTGCAAGCCGTGTACAATGGCAGAACTTAGTGATGGCACTACCTCTTCATCTCCCCTATGTTCTGCTTCATGTGCTCACATTATCAAAACCGGAGGCCACAAGTTCAGCACTCCTGCAGTATCTTGCTGAGAAAACCTACTTCCATTGTAAATGTTTTGTGATTTTAATGTAACTTTCCACAATGACAATCCTAAAATAAATCCTTCCTTAATAGCAATACCTTTTCAACGGGAAGCGGAGAAAAACGTAAAGACTTTTGTCCTGCCTTCACAAAGTGCACTGATGGCTCTTTGAATTTAAACCTACCCTCTGTTCAAAGCCATTCCCTCTTGTTCTGTTCCTTGTAAAAAGTCCCTCTCCAGCTCTCTTGTAGGCCCCATTGCAGTGCTGAAAGGTGCTATAAGGTCTCCCTGGAGCCTTCTTTTCTCCAGGCTGAACAATCCAATTCTTTCAGCCTTCTCAGGGTGCTCCAAACCACTGAGCATCTTCATGGAACTACTCTGGACCCACTCCAACAGCCACATTCCTCTTATGTTAGGGATTCCAGAGCTGGGCACAGCATCCAGGTGGCATGTCAGGAGAGCAGAGTGGAGGAGGAGAATCCCCTCTGACCTGCTGGTCACACCTCCTTTGATGCAGCCCAGGACATGTCTGGCTTTCTGGGCTGTGAGCACACATTGTCAGGTCATGCTGAGCTTCTCACCAACCAACACCCCCAGTCCTGCTCAGGGCTGTTCTCCATCCATTCTCCATCCTGGCTGTGTTTGTGCTTGGGGTTACCCTGACCCAGGCGCAGGATCTGGTTCTTGGCCTTGCTGAATGTCACGAGGCTCACACAGGTCCACCTCTGTCGACCCGTTCTTCCAAAGTTCTTTTAAGCCTTCTGATGTTTACATTTTTGTAATGGAGTTTCTCACGCACTTTCACGTAAATAATGATTGTTTTGCATGCCCTTCTGGAGGAAGAGAGAATTGATGAACCATTAGTTTGACCAGTGTGGTTGAAGAAGTGGCAATTTCATCCTCCAATCCATGGTCAATTTTAGAATTCTATAAATATCAAGGTCCAGAAATGGCCTTTTTTTGCCTTGGACATCTCAGTGTGTGAGTGTCATTCATTTTGTGTCGTATTCTAACACACCTCTCCAGCTGTAAAGGTCCCTCTGGATGGCATCCCTTCCCTCCCACGGTGACCACACCCCATGGCCTGGGGTCATTAAACCCACCAAGGGTGACCTTGGTCCCACCTTCCATGTCACCAGAGAGGTTTGACAGCACTGGTTCCAATTCCCACCCCCAAGGAGCACCACTTGTCACTGGTCTCAACAATCGAGCTGCTGACCACAACTCTGAGAGTGCAACTGTCCAGCTGATTCCACTGAGTTATCCATCTGTCCAATCCATGTCTCTCCAGTGTAGCGGCAAGGATGTCACTCAGGACAGTGTCAAATGCTTTGCACAAGTCCAGGCAGGTGACTCCTCCTCCCTCATCCATCAACACAGTAACCCTGTTGTAAAAGTCACCAAATTTCTCAGTGATTTGCCCTTAGTGAGGCCATGCTGGCTGTCTCCAACCATTCCTTTCTTTTCCATGTGCCTTAGCATGGAATCTAGGAGGGTTTGCTCCATGATCTTGCATTCAGTTTCCTGGGGTGGGTTCCACAGAAGTTAGCACAAAACTTTTTTCAGGGGAATGCACCATGAGGACGATGTAAAAGTCAGAAACTGCACCTGTGGATCAGTTTGGAAGGGACCACAGTGGGTTTCCTGGTCCAACCTCCTGCTCGAGCAAGGTCATCCCAGAGCACACGGCACAAGACTGTGTCCACATGGCTCTGGAATATCTCCAGTGAGGGACACTCCACAACTTCTCTGGGCAATCTGTCCCAGTGCTCAGTTACCTGCAAGTACAGAATTTCTCCTTCATCTTCAGGTGGAACTTCCTGTGCATCAGCTTCTGCTCATTCCCTCTTGTCCTATTGACTGGCACCACTGAGGAGAGCCTGGTCCAACCTCTGACACTCTCCCTTCGGATACAGCCATTGATGAGGTTCCCTCTCAAGGCAGAACAGGCCCAGCTCCCTCAGCCTTTCCACAGAAGGAAGAAGCTCCAGTCCCTTGATCACCTTTGCAGCCTCCACTGGACCTGCTCCAGCAGCTCCACATCTCTCTTGTGCTGAGGAGCCCAGAAGCGGGCACAGCTCTCCAGATGTGCCTCACCAGGGCTGAGCAGAGGGGCAGGATGATGGACCTTGACCTGCTGGCAACAGTTTTCCTAATGCATCCCTGGATACCATTTCTCTTCTTGGCCACAAGGACAAACTGCTGTCTCAGGGACAGCTTGCTGTCCAACCAGACCCCCAGGTCCCTCTCCACAGAGCTGCTCTCCAGCAGGTTGGCCCCCAGCCTGTACAGGTGCCTGGGGTTATTCCTCCACAGGTGTAGGACCCTGAATTTGCCCTTGCTGAACTTCAGGCAGTTCTTCTCTGCCCATCTCTCCATCCTGCCGAGGTCCTTCTGAAGGCTGCAGAGTCCTCTGGGCTATCAGCCTCTCCTCCCAGCCTGGTGTCACCAGTGAACTTGCTGAGGACACATCTGCCCCTTCACCCAAGTCATGGATGGGTAAGCCAAACAACACTGGGCTCAGTATCTACCCTTAGGGGACACCACTCTCCTGTGCCATGGGTTACAACCCTCTCAGACCTGGCATTCAGCCAGCTCCAAATCCATCCCACTGTCCACTCATCCACTCCACACTTCCTGAGTTTTCCTGTGAGGATGTTGTGAGAGACAGTGAGGAAAACCTTGCTGAAGTTGAGGTGGACAATATCCATGGCTCTCTCCCCATCCATCCATCCATCCATCCATCCATCCATCCATCCATCCATCCATCCATCCATCCATCCATCCATCCATCCATCTCTCCACCCATGGAGAGTTCACCAGTGATCTGGACAGGACCTTGAGCAGCCTGGCCTAACTTTGAAATTAGGCCTGCCTTGAAGAAGAGATTTGACTGGATGATTTCCTAGATTCCTTCCAATCAAAATTATTCTATGAATATTTTACCATTTCTTTTAATAGGAAAAAGACATTTCTGAAGTTGTAATTACTAACAAGGAATACAGGAACCGTTCAGTTAATAAAATTGCTTCTTGCTCTCCGCACACCATCACGGTCACAAGTTGAATTTTTAAGGGGGAACTCCCAACTGTGAAACCCTGGAAGGTGACCTAGTAAATCAAACAGTATTTGACATTCTTCTGCCTTTACCCCATCAGCTGACTCTGCCCTGTGACTTTAAGTGACTCTTTCCAGAGTGGAAATAATAATAATTCTTACCTGTTTCATGTGGGAGAGATACTTTGTTTCCACAGAAATTGGAAGTGTTTTCCAAACTATCATCACCAGAAGAGTAAGCCTCCCAGTATCCCCAGTTTACAACTTAAATAAAACCTAGTTCCATTGCCTGGTAGAGTCACCTCCAGCTGTCAGCAGCCACACTGGTTATAAATGAGGGGCAGGTCTGACAAAGAGGAATGGGTCAAAGAGATGTCTGTTATCTGTATGGAAAACATTCTCTCCTGAGCTTCCTCCTCCTTCTGAAAAATACTTTGCTAAAAGGATATTTATGTTGAGGTGAGGGTAATCCACAAAGCCAGAGGTCTGAAGGCTGAATTCAATGTTTTAAATTTGATTTAATGTAGTATGTGGTGGCTGAATAAACAAACACATGTAATGAGCTATAAACTCATGCCTCCAACTCAGTCTAAGAGTTTTACTCATGGTCTAATAAAATACGACAGCTATATTGCCTTGCTTATTAACAAGCATAGCAGTTACTTAAAAGCACTAGAAATACATTCTTTACCAATTTGGATATAAATCCCTTTAGTAAGTAGATTTTACAACTAATCCTAAGACCAAAACCCCCTCGGATATGTGACAACCAAATAAGATTTAAATAGCTCTCTGCACATATTGTGGGAGGCACGAGACTCCACAGAATAATTTATTTTACTCGGATAATGGAGTCACTGTGACTTGTGAGGCATCCAGAATTACAGCCAGTGGCAAACACACACAATTTAAAATCTTTCTCCAAATAAATCTCATCATGACAGTTCAAGCATACAGAGATCCTGCTTAAGTCTGTGCTATAGCCCATAGACTGACTTCTATGATCTTTTTAATTATTATTTAAGCATGGCAAGGTCACTAAACTGAGATATACCTCTTTCCCAATATAAAAGATACAGGTTGCTCCACAGCCCGTGCTGCCTGGCCTAATATCTGTCTGTCAGCATTAATGTGACAAACTTCTGAAAGAAAAGTTGTAAGGGAACTGTCAAGCTGTGTTATAGCCAGGGCAATCTGGCTGTGCTCTGTCTTTAAAAAGAGTGGAAATGTCAGACTCGTTCCTTAAACTGTCCTGACTATAAAACCTTGAGGGACAATGTGCTTAGCTGCTTAGGCAAGAAAAGACATTTTCAAGAAATATGTATAACACACAGCAATAGCATTTGTGCTCCCCTTCATCAAGCCTTAATCTGATTTTATTTTTAAGCACATAATTATCCAACATTCTCAGAGAAATGCATTAATGACTCATTAGAGAACAGTACTGAACTTCAATGTCTGAAAAGAATTCAGGCTTGACCAGAAGTCTGCAAAGGAATTACAGACTTTCTTTTCTAGACAGGCTCTAAAGCACTGCAGAGAGGTTAAATTGAGATGACTGACAGCCTTCACCAGAGAGAAGCACAGGTTCAAGTCAGATCACAGATCTCTTTACAGCTTTCAGGTAGGGCAGAGCTCTCCTCCAAACCTAAGCTACAGAAACAATAAGACACAGATACACAGAGAACATTGACAGATCAGCACAGTTTGTGAACAAAGCGTTTTGCTCAACTGAATTTGCTATCAAGCCAAGCTTCTGTGCTTTTTATGTATCTTCAAAATTAAGGCTGTACAATTTATCAAAAATTGAACTAGGAATTTTATGAAGACGCCTAAATAAGTCAGAAACCAAATACTCATCAAATTCTACATCCACAACTCTTTGAGAGCTTTTGAATTTTTACCTGAGCTATTGAAACTTGAGTGCTAACAAAACACAGTCCACATCACCAGGATGCTATAGTGACAAAAACCAGAAGTGGCAACATTTTACATGTGTATAGCACCTTCTGTCAGAAAGTAAAGACATTTCAGGAACAGTCTCAAATAAAGTGACAGGCAGTATTTGCAGTTTAGTTCCATTACTCACACTTAGCAAATGAGAAAACAAGGCATAGATAACTCAAGATATCTGATAAACATAACACACAAAGCCATTAGTGGGAACAACACTGAATACAGATCACAAGGGCTTAATTCCCTGGTGTTTGCAAAAAAAAAAAAAAAAAAAAAATGCTTTGATTAAAACTGCAAGTCAATCTTAGCCTACATCACTCTGTTCAGTCACAGCCTGCCACTGTTTTTAATTATACTCGTGAACTTGTAACTGTTAAGGGAAGCCAAAGTTATATTAAACAGTTTATCAAGATGGGGGCATAAACCAAAAAAGCTCCATCTTCTGCTGCTTTATTCTCCTTATGCTTGGCTCAAGTAGCTGCCACCACTTTCAACACACACTGCTCTTGTTGTGCCAAAGGGCTGTTCCTGGATTAATCCGTGTTCTCAACTATATCAAAATACTCCAAAAAGCATCCAGTGTGGCACAACTTCTCACACTGGCACTGCCAATGTTTTCACTGGCAGGATACCCCGATACTTTCTGGCAATCCGTAGGTTATGAAGCAGTCACATGCAAAGATACGCTTGTACGACTTGAAAAAGAGATGGCCCACCATGGAAATTCTTTTCTTTTTAACAGTAATGTTTTGGTACTTATGAATTGCTTTGCCATGGACCACTTTGAAAAGCTCTATTCTTAAAGCTTTCCTTTAAATAACAAATCCCAAAGCAAGACTTTCCATCTTAAAATATCACCAGAAGGGAAGGACTCAGATTACTCAAAACCAATATGCTTTAAGAGAAGACAGTGCTGCAGGACTCAACACAAGCATATCCCTTTTTAACTGAGGAGAAATAAGGCACAAACTTGGTCAACTTCAGTTAACTTCACTTGAGACACAACTCGGTGGAGCTACACTAGAAATGAATGTGCTGTGTCAAGTCTTGTTGGGAGTTCAAACAGACTTGGTACAGCTCAGTTCAATGTTAACAAGGAGCTAAAATCTTAGCTCAATATCATCTAGGAATGGAATGAAACTGATCAGTAAAAAGCTTTACATAAAGAAGAAAAAGAGCTGAGGACAGCAAAAAAAAAAGTGCCTGTGATAGTTAGTAGGAGGACTAACACTGTTCTTGAGCTTCCAACAAGAACAGATGAGAATATCAAATTATGTAGTTAGTAGAGCAAATTCTGCTGTTAGTTGTATCACACACAGTTCTGTAGGGTGTTTCTAATACTGTGACATTGCAAGCAGAGGTAATGTGGTCACTGAACAACAGAAATGCTGTAAAAATTCCTGCACCACGGAGTGTCACACTGGTTTAATGCAGTACATGAAGATTTTCAAGCCTTTTTCTTCCATTTAATATATATGAGTGAAATTCCAGCAATAATGCATTAAGCTCTGCACAAGAATTATCGTAAACAAATGTTTCTGATAATATCTCATTTGGTTTTGTTGGGGAGGTTTTTTTTATGACAGACACCTCTGGCTACCTATACAAGAAAATCACCCAGAGGCAGGAAAAATATTACAATATATTCCAGGTATCTGGAGGACTGTGTGCATTTTGTTCTCAATTCCTTTAAAATGCTCTGAGCAGCTTCATTCTATCTGCTTCCAAAGAGTAAGGAGCACGGGAATGCCCAGACAGTCTAACTTCTCAGAGGAAAGGCACCAGAAAAGCACAGTGTCCAAAAATCAAAATCCTCACCTTACTCTCTTGTTTTGGTTTTACAGTTTTTATTATACTTATTAGATCTATATGAATGAAAGTCATAATTCATCTGACTTGTCAGCAGGAATAAAACAAAGTTTTACTTAATCTGCTGTTAAATCATTCCAGATATATGCCCAAACCTCCTTCAGCTTCAGGTTAGAACAATATCAAGTCCAAATGCTACAGCTTTTTCTTATCCTTTAAAATAATTTGCAAAATACAAATTCTTATTCTCAGAAATCTTCCAGAGTGATGGGACACTCAGATTATTCATCAACTTATTCTGAGCAGCAGAATGTCTTAAAAAAATAAACAGAACAATGTAATTATTGGAACACTCCCCTGCCATTATTAGAATCTATGTGCAATACATTCACTGTCCCTTACCAGTATATTATAGTGGAAGAAAAATCAGGTCACAGGGAAGGAGTAGGAGTTTTGTTTCTTGGGAAGATTTTCACTACTGAGATGTTTAAGGTGAAAGAAACTCCTATGACTCAACACATAACTTAGAGAAGAAACCAGACTGTACCAGTTCATAGAGAAAGGATAATAAAAAATGCTTGTGTTCTGTGTACATGGATAACATGAACACCTAAAAGTTTATTTTGGCAGGGTGTCAAATCTGTTATTCCACGACTTTCCTTCCCAAACTATGTATTTTATTAGAATTTTTCTATTTAGTAGAAAAGATAGTGCCAATTCTTTTGCTCTTACAACACAAGAGCATTTCCAGCCATTTTCCATTTCAATCCCTCAACAATTTTTTAAACAGATGTAAGAAACATGCAGCATAAACATAAGTGTATCAAGAAAAGGTTTTCTTTCCTAGTTGCCTTTACAGAGTTCTTGTACTGAGGGATGTACTTCATGACTTTATAGACTGAAAGTTAAAAAATGTTTCAATAAGAGTAAATTTGCAGTAACTGCAGTCATTTCTGGGAGAATTATTTGCCAGATTTGCTACAAGTCCTTTATGAATTCACAGGACATCAACTCCAGACTCAAAAAAAGAGGACACAGTGACAGACTTCGAACACATAAAACAACCATTAAAATTGCTGCAGTTTAATTTGTAGCTAGAGATTCAAAAGAGAACACACTTCTAACTCTAAGCCCCTTGAGGAAGCTGTGGAATTCTCACTTTTGGAGACCTAAAGGTTTGCAGAAGAGGAGGAGAGAAAACATGAGTAATAATCTAAATTTTACTACTCCTTTTTTCAGAGTAGTGCAGTAGCTGGCTGCTAGAGATCCTTTCCAGCCTTGCAGTGCTTGACATCACAACAACACTTGGCAATACCATCCCAGCTTTGTGGTTTCCTTAATAAAAAAATAATAAAAAAAGAACTTGTAACAGTCCCACAAAGAGTACAAAATAATTAAATTTCAAAGCATTCTTGCAACAGAAGGATTTCTTTCAGAGTGCAAATACAACTAAGCTAGCAGCTTTACTTCCATTTCAATAAAAACAAATTCTGCAGCTCCCTTGCTTGTTAGTCAAAGGAGGGTTTTTCTTTTAATCATAATCCATCAGGTAGCTGTGGAAGCATCCATGAGACTCAGTCTATATTCCAACTTACCCTGCTCCATCCTGAATGCTTACAGCATGGAGTTATCGTGTAGCACACACGAAGTGTAATTAATTCTAAAATATGTAACAGTTCAAAAGAATTGCAAGTTATGCATTAGAATGATCTCACATCTTCTGAGTTACACGTTTACGCCTACCACAGACGCCCAGAACAGTACGGAACGAGCACCAACCCCGTGGAGTGAAATTAACGAAGGTGGACCACAATATGCAGGTCGGGTATCAGAAGGACGAGAGAGTTTCTCATCCAACTTTTTAGGAAGTTATTAAGGGAAAACACCGTATCTGCTCCCTCAGACACGGGGCTGTTTCCCCTTCACAGCGCTCCGCTCGCAGGCGAGAGAAGCAGATGATGTTACCTGGAGAGCTCCGAGCTCCGCCAGCAGCGCGGGGCCGGGACAGCGCTCCCGGCAGCGGGAACCGAGCTGGCACAGACCCCGGGCTGCCATGGACAGACAGACCCCGGGCTGCCATGGACAGACAGACAGATCCCGGGCTGCCATGGACAGACAGACAGATCCCGAGCTGCCACGGACAGACCCCGAGGTGTCACAGCCCCCGAGCACCCACAGACCCCGGGTCCCACAGCCCCCGAGCACCCACAGACCCCGGGCTCCCACAGACCCCGGGCTCCCACAGACCCCGGGCTCCCACAGCCAGCCCCCGAAGTGCCACAGCCCCGTGGCCGCGGCTCCGTGCGCTCCCAGCAATGCAATTGACACCGTCCCCCACGCAGAGGTCTCAGGCAAGCTCCGTCCGCCCCGGCCCCACCGCGGGACGCCGCTCCCCGGCCGCCCGGGCCAGAGGCGCTCGCCCCCCTCAGCCCGCCCCGCTCCCTCACGGCACCGGGACCCTCCGCGGACCGCGGCTGGAGCCGCCTCCAGCGCGGGGGCTGCGGGGCTGGGGTACTCACATGCCAGATGGCGAAGAAGATGAGGGCGGCGCACAGCACCAGCGACAGCATGTAGCAGAAGGCGGCGAAGGTGAAGGCCATGGCGGGGAGAGCCCTCCGCGCCCCCCTCCGCCGGGCGGGAGGTGCCGGCGGGCGAGCGGCGACCCCCGGAGCGGCGACGCGGCCGGCGGAGCGGGCAGCGCCTCACGCAGCCGGGGCCGGGCGGCCGCCGCCCCCGCAGCCGCGCCCGGGCCCGCCCCGAGCCCCGCAACGCCCCCGGCCCGGCCCGGCCCGGCCCCTCGGCCGCGATCCGCTCCCCGCCGAGGCTCCACCCGGGGCGGGACCCCCGGCGGGATGCGCTGGGGCTCCGGGCGCGGCGGAGCGCGGCGGGCCGGGGGCTCCGGTGCCGCTCGAACGTCTCTGCAGGCAGACAGAGCCGCGTGTTCCTGACTGAAATCCTGTCACGACAGCGTGAGAGGAAGGAGCGTAGGCTGGGATCAGTTCGGGCCAAATCTTGAGAAGATAATTATGTGCCTAAACTTGAAGTGCTTTGATGGGGGTTTTTGAAGTTTTTTGGGTTTTTTTTTTCCTTTCAGGGACAGCTAAAGCAGGTGAAGCATTCCCCAGGCTCAGTGGGTGGACCAGCGGTGGAGTGTCCATCCTCTGAGGCAGAGGGGACAGGAACCCAGCCCAAGAGCTCATGAACCAAAGCAGAGTAGCTGAGCAAAGCAGGATCAGTCTGCCTTTTCCCATCAGCTGAAAAAGGCATTTGCTGTTGGAGTAAATAAATAAAACTTTTCTCAACTGCCACTGCTTTCAGGTATATGCAATATCCAAATTGCTGGAGTACATAGGTAATTTGACAAAGAAGAGCAAGCTCCTGCCTTCTCTTATTTTTAATGGATAGATCCATTAGTATCTTGTCTTTAACAGCATCCACAGTGTCTCCAGACACAGCTGTTTCTGCAGATCTGGTTTTGATTTACCATCAAAAGTTCTTCCACTTCTTTGGAGCGCATCAGCTGGCACAATAGAGCAGGTTTGCAAGCAAAAAGTTTTCATGAGAAAATATCAGAGAACCATCAGAAATCCCATTTAAAAATATCTTGAAAACCATGGAGGAAAGTTATGTGTTTGAAACATCCTTACAAAACTGAACTTTTTTTTTTTTTCATTTTATGGATTAAAGGGTTTCAGTAACAAAGCTGTTTAGAAATTTGCCAGTGGTCACCTGTGAAAGTCAAACTTCATGGCACAAGAGAACATAATTCCATCAAAGCCAAGTCCAGTGGAAGCTTTCTTTGTAAATATTTCCAATATATTTTTTGTTTAAAAGTACAGTATATTATTTGTAACATAATATGCACTTTTATCCTGAGGAAAGAGTGTTGATTTGAATCAAGAGTCAAGGCCAGTAATTAATAAACCAATCAGGAATAAACTGATGGATCTGACCTTTCATAATTGAGCTGCTCCAGACTGTACATGTGGTCCGATGTTTTAATTAAGAAGGACAGGACATGGCAAATAAAAGTGAGATTTATGTTATACAGGATACAGTAAACCTATTTATTGTAATTCTCTAACCTTTTAATTTTTTTGTACCTGAAATCCTGTAGAGCATGTACTTATGGATGTAAATTGTTTGTTCATAACCATACCTTTTGAAAAGAACAGTGAATGAGGTACAGGAATCATCATTGGAAATATTTATTTAATTATTTTGCCATGGTTACTTTAATATCTGGATATATATTACCCACGCTAAGATTCAACACAGAAAACACCTGATGCTTCTAAGAAAATGAAAATAAACAATTTCTTTCTGGAACATTTATATGTATACACCTCCACAAATATATATGCATACATATGAAAAATATAAATTTACTAAACCTGTCATAAAAGACTGAAACAGAAACAACCCTTAAATCTCGGTATAGCACCACACTCCAAGGTGAATATTCCCCTGTTTTTCACTCTCATCTTCATTAATATTCCAGCTATTTGTTTGGGGCTCTTCAAGGAGCACACAGGCAAAACACTTGTTTCTGATTTTGCAAGGAGACAGTTCCAGAGCCAAAGACTTCCCAGATCACAGAGGCTTCCCTGATACTGACTTTGAAACACACATTGCCCCTAGCCATATTGCTAGCCATTAATCACTGCTAGTGGCTGTCAAATTACAAAAGATTCTGACACACAGGGAAGGCAAGAAATCCATAAAGATGCATTTAGAACATTTTTGTCTTACTGAGTTCTTCTTACAAAATACCATGAGAATACCTTAAGTATCCTCAGATGTTTAAGCCATGGAGAGTGATGGAAAGACATACCCCTCGCTCAGCACATCTCTGATTTGCACTCAGAGATTTGTCTGAGTAATCACAAAAAACCTTCCTTATCTCCATCTCGTTACAAACTCATTACAGCTCTCTGTAGTATGAGGACCTCACAGCAGGGAGCTGTTTCTTTGTCATTTATGAATGAGGCTACTGCAAATCGTGAAGCAAAAGGTGAAAATAATATGGATGTGCCTGACTATTTTCTCCCTGGTTTAAGTCCCCGTGAGCACAGCAGGAACGCCAGTCTGTCTATTAGCTCCTCGTGCACTTCCATGGTCTTGGTCCTAACCTTCAAATAAACTAATGGACTTGATCTGAGCTGCATGAGAAATTACAGTCCAGCACCCAGCTGTGCTCCTTTGAAATGATGTACAGCACAGCAGCCAGGATGGAGGGAGAGGGAGCTGAGGGTAGAGGCTGTGGGAGCTGAGACTGCAGCATTATCTGCTCAGGAGACCTGGAATGGGCAAAACAGATAAACACAGAGCATAAGATATCTATTTTATACATATAAAATATATTTTTGCCTTGATGGAAAACTGCTGCTTTCAAAACCTGTTATTTTAACACTTCTTGAGACCCATGTGGATTTCTACTACTAGAAATAAAAGGCTCAGAGGTTCTGCAGCACTCTCAGGAAATGCAGTAATTCCTGCTCTCTGATGTTCAGCAGCTCATTTTAGCAGCCACAGTCTCATATTTAGCACTTCATCCTTCACTCTTCCATCCTCAAAATCTCACCAATGCTCCTGCTTCCTCCATGGTATTCCCAAGCCATTTCCAGCAGGGATTGCTGCTCTCTCTCTCTCTCTCTCTGTGGCTCACACCTGTAACTCAGGAATGCAACAGAAAAAATAGTCAGAAAGCTGAACCACGAGATGAATTGCAGACCAAGTGGAGAGTCGGTAAGAAATGGAAAGTAATTTCTGTTGTTCAGACTGATTAAAAAAGGGTTTCATCTTTAACCAGAGGCTCTTTCTTTTAAATATATTTGATAATGGGTACACAAGGCATTTCAAGCTTGACAACAGTTCCTAGCACAAGTTTTTACATGAGCTGGCTTTGTCCCACAGCACTCACAAATAGATCATGACAGTGCATATGTAAACCCTGTGGAGAAAAGGGTTTTACAAACGATTGTGAGGGCTCTTGCTGTCCTTGAGCAGATTCAATTTTGGAATGCTAGTTATCCCTCTTTGGATCTGGTGCTTGCAAATAGAAAGAATTTCTCTTTATTTTGCATATTTGTTGAAAAATATGATTGCAGTACAGTCTGATCCCAATTTCACACAGAGTCATCACAAGCAGATAGATGGTGGTGCTGCATTTGTACAAATAGTACTGAGATGCTGATTTTCAAAGCTATCACTCTGCAAACATCACCACAGCTCAAAGCACAAACAGGATCGGGGACTTTTTTACTTAAGGATGGTTTTTTACTTTGTGAGGACCTCTATGAAGGAGCCATAAAAATTCAGTCACCAGGTAAATAATAACAGAGAACATCTGGTGAGCAGTAGACAGCCCTCAAAACCAAACAACACCCAATTGTGAAAACAGATTGTGAAAACAGATTTAATAGATTCACGGGTTCAGCATGTTCTTACATTAGCAGGTCTCAGAGCACTTGATTTTATGTGAAATGACCTTTTGTGCTAGATAATGAAAGAATTCGAAGGTACTTAAAGAAATTTCCAGTGGCTAATTTACAGAACAGCATCAGAGATGAGAAGGAACTGCTAATGAGTCCTTTCAACTCCCAAATAATTACCACAACTGGAGAAACCTAAAGGACAAGTCTTTATAAGGCTTGCAGTCCCTGAAGTGGGAGGCTAAAATCACTGTAAATCCATCCAGAAGGTAAATCCATCCACCTTCAGCCAAAGCAGTTCACAGTTTTAAGATTTGTATATTAATGCTACATTCTTGTTAAGTGTACCATGTTACTGAATGCCTGTTACAGTAAAAGCCATTATATTAATTGTAGTAGAGAACTCTCATTCACAGATTATTTTTTAATGATACATGTGACTCTCTCTTTTGTGAACCTTAAGTAATACTAAATTATTAACAATGCTTATATACAAATTCCCATCATTGGGCTTTACCACTAATATCCCACAGAGATTAATAGAAGCATTTCACACCCTTGTGCATTATTATTTCAGATTATCTGCAGATTCTAGATGAGACTACTCTGTTATTTCATGGTCAGTTCATTTTCAAAAGGTTACCTTTGCAATAATAAAGGCAAGTGACATTTTGTTAATGAAGTCTCATTTTCAGATTTCCAAGAATAAGATAGTTCACAAACCCACTGACAATAATCTCGTTTTACTGCCAGCTGTTCCCACCTTTTTTTGTAGGACCTGGATGAATAAATTTTAAGTACATTATCATAAGATCACAGGAAAGTTTATGTCAGAAGGGACTTGAGGCTGTCTCTAGTCTGACCTCCTGCGCAAAGCAGTGACAAAGGCAAGGTCAGGCTTATTGCTCAAGGCTTCATCTGGACCAGTCTGGAAAGCCTCCATGGGCAGAGACAGTCCAGCTTCCCTGGGCAGCCTGTTCCACTGCCTGTCTCAGGTTATCCCAGCAGAATTGCCAGGTCCCAGCCTGTTTCATTGCCAGGGCTTATGCCCTGCTTAGTGCACAACTTCACATTTGTCCCTGGTGAAGTTTGTAAGGTTCCTGTTAGGCTATAAACTCCATATCATAGAAATCCACTTTAAAAGCATGGATTAATATGTGATACAGAAATGTTCCTAAAGAGCAAAATAAGACTGCTCAGAGCATGACACCATAATGGCTTTGCCTCTACTGTTCCCTTTCCAGCCTGTAACAGAATCTCACTCATATCCATGATGGCCCCTGGCAAAACTGGGGCTTCAGGTTTGCAGCTCAGATCCCCCAGATGAAAACAAAGTGATCTCAGTCCTGTTCTGTGCTCTGATAACCAGCACCACAGAGGCAGGACACTCATGCTGGTTCTTCATGTCACCAGTGATCTACTAGCAATTAGAAGAGTGTTTGTCATCAGGGAATCTGTGACTTTTCCCATTACCTGCAGGGTTAGTGGAGCAACTTTGTGAGCATAGATACCATTCCACCTCTTAAGATATTCTTCTCTCCTCTATTGCTCCAGCCTCCTCTGTCCCTGTACTGCACACTTCTTTCCCATTAGCCTATTTCCCCCTTATCTTCTTGTTAGCTCATAGTCTCAGCCTGGTCCATCTACTGCCTCTCACTTCCACACCTCCTCCAAATCCAGCTTTTATCTCCTGGGAGCTCATCAGGACTGCTTCCTCACCAGTGGTGAAATATCTGACAGGATATTAATCCCCCCAGAAGGACAGGATCTCTGCCCTTGGTTCCCGGACAGAGGAGAAAAAGCAAGTGGAAAAAGTAATTGCAGGGGAGGTCCTGCTTTAAAGTGAAATGGATTGGAGAAAGGATTTGCTTAATTACAACACATCCCTAATGACTATGTGTGGAATTTACAGAAGGACTAGAATTGGACAAAACCATAATTATTCATGGCAACAGTAGAAGTCAGCTTCATTGTACAAAAGTTACCTCCTTCCAGATGTGAAATCCTTCCAATACATGGAAGGCAGGAACCTTCCATAAATTAGTAACAAAATTTTCAGCATTGTCAAAATAGCATCTGTGTGTTTTTCCCAAGGAGATTTTTCTGAACTGGTCAAGACCTTTAGTCTGGAGGGGAAGCCAAACATAAGAATGGGAGCCCATGAAGGGAATAGAAAGTAAGATCTTAACATGGACTATCTGAAACAGTCTTAATTGTCTTTGACATTACCTATTTTGCTTCAAATCAATACATGGAAAGCATACAGAAGTAATTCTTGCTAACATTGCTTAATCCTGCCAAGAAAGAATTTAATTTGTGTCTGTGCTGGGGAGAGAGTGGGTTACAACTTCATCAATTCTGAATAACCGAATTCCATCAAAGAAATGAAAAAGAATGACAAATTTTCTGAATAAGCTTTCTCATAAGAAACCCTTCATTAGTCACTGAAGACCCTGCAGAACTCTAATAAGACAATTTGCATGAGATATGCATTTGTACAAACACTGAAATAACATTCTGGGCCAGATTCCTCTGATTTTGACAAGGTTTCATTTTTTCCCACCCTGTAAAACTCTGCTAATCTCCAAGACCTGCTGGTGCTCCCACCCACTGCAGGCTCAATCAGATCACACCCCATGGCTCCATCACTGTGAACAGAGATGCCAGAACAAAGTCAAATATGCAATGCCCTTCAAAAGTTCTCCTTCTCAGAGGATGATTTAATTATCTCCAGTTAAACCAAATGCTCTTTGTCTTTCTGTACTGAGACTGATACTGAATGCTCATCCCTGCTGTCCCAAAAATAACAATCTGTTGCAGAAAACCTAGACCTGGTGTCTTTGCTATAATTCAGGGAAAAAAAAATCAGTATTTCACCAAACTGACATATGTGTTCTCAGTGAATTAATGGTCTTAGTCATTTTTAACTTGCAGGCATAAATGAATAGCTACAATATGGTCTGCATAAGTAACAGTGTTGACTAATGAATATATAAACATTCAATTATGGCTTTATTAATTCAGAAAAATTGTTTTTGATGCAGTTTTATGAGAGGTGAGCTCATCTATGGTACAAAAGGAAGTCGAGGCCATGCAAGGTGTACAGCAGCATGTGCTGCAGTAACAGTAGGAATTATCTGGTTGCCATCAGCTCAGGACCCCTGTAGCCCTGTCTCCTTGTCCTCTAACTCATTAAATTAGTATCAGGTTTGACTGATCTCTATTTAAAAATGATAAATAAATCAGTTGCCAAAAAACATGAGTTGTATTATTAGCACATCAGCAATGCAACTCTTTATCAAACACTGAATTTAAACCCTCTCCAAACTGATTCCCTAATCTTTTGTAACTTTGGAACATATTCCTCATGTTAAACCAGAGAAAATAGAAAAGCCATAAATGGGGATATTTTTAACTGTAGGAGTAAAACTAATGATTATAGCACTCTGTATCACTTAGAATTTCTAGTCACTTCAGCTAAAATCCCTTATAAAAACTAACTTAGCATTTGACAACAAGTACTGAAGAATTCATATTGTAAATTGGAAAAATACCAGAAGAAAAGGTTGGAGGTGGCAATGGAGGAGTTGGGAACATGTTTAGCAAGAAATCTCATGAGAACACTGTGCTGGAAGATCATTTTTATTCTATATATAAATCTTTAATACATTTAATACATTCTGGCTTTAACATCCTAATATATTTTTATTGCCAGTCTGAAGAAGAACAAGCAAGACAAGGTGATTCTCTGCAATTTACCTATCTCTTACAAAGAAGAGATGGTTTGAAATCCTGGTGAAAGGTTCCAGTGCATTTTGTATTGCAAGTATTTCAGTTTCTCTTCTACCTTCTGGTGCCAAGCAATAGGACAAGAGGCAAGAGGAAGAGGCTGGAACACAGGAATGCTCTCCCTGAAAATTAGGAAGAAATTCCTTACTGTCAAAGTGACAGAGCACTGGAACAGGTCTCCCAGGGAAGTTGTGGAGTCTCCTTCCCTGGAAATATTCAAAAACCATCTGGACACAATCTACCTGCTCTAGTATGACCCTAGGGAGGCTGGACGACATGACCCACTGTGACTGACCCACTCTGTGATTCTTTTTCTTTCTGTAACCTTGAAATGTCTAGATAAACTTCCCTAAATCACAAGATGAGTTTGGGTCTAGATCTTTAATATATTCTGTATGCCCTCTGAAATACTCAATTTAACTCTAGCAATAGTTAAGAGAAAAAGAGTTTGTGATGTCATAAGTAAAAGACCTGCCCCTGTGCCTATTTTTATTCTGTGTCATTCAAAGTCACCTTTATCCCAATCTTGTATGTTTTGTGCCTACATTAAACAGTTAGTACAAGCTTTCTTTTGTTAAACCAATTGTCACTTTAATGTGACAAAAGTGGCTGAGCAGTGACAGGTTCCAGCTCTAGTCATCTGTGCTCTCCAAATGGAAGGATCTGTGCTGTTTCCACCTGTCACTCAGAGCTCTGAAGCTGCTGTTCACTGGAAGATCAATGAAACACAGGTCTCAGAGATTACTAGAGAAATGCAAGAGCTAAATGTGATCTTAACTAGTCATTACCTGGGAAGAGAACTATGACTCACATCAGCTTCAGAAAGTTAAACAGCCTTTTAGAAACTATCATGACTCACAAGCACTGCGCACACAGGCATTCATACACACAGAGTCCTCTGTTTAAGGCATTTAGATCTTCTGTAGAGAAACTCAGCTCTCATCTCCTTGAACCTACAACAGCCTTATACCAATGCAGTTGCCTTGACATCAGCCAGCTCTCTGATTCAGAGAAGTAGATGCTATATGTGTGTTTCTTACTGACTGGGCTACATAAATTGTTGACCTGTAAACTTCTGTGAAACAACACATAACAGAAATTAACTTTTTTTCTTCTTCTCTTAAAAGAGATTTTGTAAGAGTTTGCTTTGGATTGCAAGCAAAGCAACTCTCAAAATCAAATTAACTCCAGGTAGGTTTTCTTTGAGGACATAGTGTTCTAAAAGAAAAATCCTTTTCAACAATTATTCCAGTGAGGGGTTATTTTGGCTTCTGAAGCATTCTTTTTAGTGGCAATAATTCTGTGTCCATCAAAGCAATTAACATAAGCAAAGCTATTGAGTTAAGCCAAGCTAGCCAAGCTGGCGGACTCAGGCTTGAAATGGGAGCAAATAAGACATTTTTAGCAGTACAGGTGTTTCCAATCCATCAGTTACTGCTGTAATTTACATGCATGCTGCCTTCTGAGAGGTACTTTGAACTTTCAGGGAACTGAAAATCAGAAAGCACTTTTGCTAATTTGAACTGCAAAATGGTTTTCCACTGAGATGCTCTCAGTATGACCCACGTGCACTCAGTGGAGATCACCCTGCAGGAAAAGGTAACACACTGGACAACCCTCTGGGTTTCTACACATATTTGTTCTGGCCTGGATGGAGAAGCTAATTTGTGATAATTAGGGTGTAAATTTCCAAGCACTGCAGCTTAGCTGCCCTAGTTCCCACTAAGGCCACTTTGTCTTGCTGGGAGAAAGCAATCTGGCTTTCAAAGTACTGTAAGCTATTTTTCCTTTAACACTGAAGGGTCCCCAGCAAGAATAGTGTGAATTAGTGAAATAGAAATTCACACCCAATATGAGTTTCTATTAACTTCTTTCTGTTAAAATGCCCATAAATAGGGCAGGTGGCTGGAGCAGAACTGACAGGGTAATAGATGCCCAGAAAGAAAAAAATTATATCACAAAAGTAGCACAAGTCACTTGGCAAATGAATTAAGATGAACTGTGTCCACAAATGGAGTTACTGAACTCCTCTCACCTTGAAGAGGAGGAAGAAGTGCATCCCAAGGAAGGAAGGCGGAATTACCACGAATGATCTGAAGTAGCTGAGCAAAGAGTTTGATGTGCTGCTAACTAAGTGCTCAGCTGAGGAGCCAAGAGAGCTGAGCAAGGCAAGGTGTGCCCGACACAGGCTGGGAGAAGCTGTCCTCTGATGGTTGTTTATCAGACTGGCTGAAATGAGCAAATTCATTTCTTATCAGAAAAGTGTCTGCCTTGCAAAACTCAGCAGCATGAGATTCCCCTGCTAATCATCTTGGTGCAAGCGAAGAGGAACAAAAAACTTAATTATCCTTCTGCTCCAACAAATGGAAACTCCACACTAAAATCCAGAGACTGCACCGGGGACCGTCTATGCCTTTGCCCATTCCAGAATTATCTTACATGGATTATTTCATCCTGCAGGGTTGCCAGGCCTGAATTGAACCCAAACACATTAGACTGTTTGCAGTTCTTTGATTGTATTTATCAGTATTCTTTGTTGTCAGGTGTAGGACTTTATTTTAAATCAATAAGAATATGCTCTTAACTACAAAAGCACATGGAAACTGCATGACATCTTCCGTTGTTCTCCATTACACAGCCAGGGTCTTCTTTAAAAAGATAACTTTGAGTTTAGGAATCCCAGTTGTAGGAACGCTAATTTAACAGTGCTGCAAGGCAAAGATACATTCAGCTTGTTTGAATTCCTAGGCAAGGTGTGAAACCAAGCTGGGGGGAGTCTCCAAATACCAAAGAGCAAAAAAAATACAGTCAGGGAATTGCTTTTGGTTTGGTACCTCCAGATAAACCAAGAGCAATTCCCTGACTGTATTTCAGTCCAAAGCTGCACAGATCATAGTTGTACAAACTCATTTTATGCATTTTATGTCTCTTTTGTTAACTTTATTGTCTTCTGTCTCTGAACATCATACGTGCCTTCCAAACCCTGCAAATCTGAGGTATCTGAATTTACTGTCATATTATGTTGTGAAAGTGGATTGCCACACAACTCTATATCTGAATATTTCTCAAATTCACAAGTGCAGCAGATATTCTCCCTTCTGTCCGTACAGCTTCTTCAATGAGATTCTGCTTCAATATGCAAGTTTTATGGCATCTCTATATACTGTGAAAATGTGCTTCTCCACAAAAAGTAATATTTTACTCTCTTTGACAGAAATAAAAATGTTTCTTACATACTATAGAATATAGTGAGGCAGTCTGAGATATGCATGAAGTGCCCCTCCAGGAAAGTGAGTTTATTTAAGGAGACTGGCACACATTTCCAGTCTGGTTTATATTTCAGAAGTTGCTGTAATCTCAGACTGACTGCATATTTGAGAAATCCTCAAAGACAGATGAGGTTCCAGAAAACTGGTAGAGATAAAAACTATCTTAAGAAAATGGAATAGCTGTGGAATAGTCAATATTTCGGCATGTTTAATTGTTTATTCCATTATTTTTCTCTGGATTTAAATTAAACAAATATCCAAAAGAGAGCAATGAAAAAATAGCAAGGACCAATGATTAAACAAAGGGAAATTGCATGAAGCTAAAATTTTTCTATAACAAAGTAATAGGTCTTAGGAAAAAGAATGAGCAATTAAAGCCATATATGCTAGCCCTGAAATATTTCACAGTGCTGTCTGAATGTTCCCACTCTTACTATTGTGTATTTAATAATTCCTACCTAAATGAAGAAGCTCTCATTTTAGTTTGTTGAGTTGTGTATATTTTCACACTGATTTCTTGAACTCTCATGATGATTCTCAATTTCCATCCTACCCTTTCATGGGCAGTAAAGGGATCCTCTGCAGCTCATGGCTGGATGCTATTTAATAATCCTCTCTACTATGTTATCCAAAATATTAATGGAAGTCTTGACTAGTGCTAGACCTGAGGTAGGATCCTGCAAATCCCATGTGCAGAATCCTTTCATTTTGATGATGAATCATGGTTAGTAAAACCAGCTCCATTTTCCCAACACAATGCAGCAGTACTCAGAAAAAATAGCTGCATGTTTTATCACAAATAGAAGAAACAAAATTATACCAATCCAGAATGAAAACAGAAAACACTGTACTGGGATGCATAAGCCAAAAAGTAACACTGACCATGTGAAGAAGTGACATTTTGGAACATTACACTTTTTTAAGCTGCATGCACCTATTTGAGATAATTCAGGAGATATCAGAGCTATTGGCCTTGGAGATAAGCCAGAAAGAACTGAGCTCATTCCACCAAAAGAAAACTCTGCAGACACACATGAAAACATAAATGTAAAGTGGTAGTAAGTGTGGAAACACAATATTCTCTATCCACCACAGGGTAAAATCTAATGGTCTGAAACTACAAAAAGTGATTTAAATTAGGAGTTTAAAAAACTACAAAGAAATGAAAGTGAGAATACATCACTAAACTCGCATGTTCCCTACATGACATTAATGGTAATGTAAAAATGCCAACCAAACCACGCTTCCATAATCCACCTTCAGAACTGCCATGCACACAGATCCAGGGATATCTTCTGCTTCATCAGGTTGTTCAAAGGCCCCTCCAGCCTGACCTTGGATGCTTCTGGAGATGTTCCAGATTACAAGGTTTAAGAACCATGGAGACACAAAAACCACAGCAATTCTACAGATGATTAAGGAACTATCTAAATCTATTATTTATAGTCTTACACAGTTTATGACAGGTGACTGTAAAATATGGGTTTGAAATCATTATTTTAACCTGCTATTGTGAGGAGCCAAAAGTTCAGGGGTGTAAATTTTCTCCAAAGAAATCAATGGTAATGTAGAATCTACCTACACAAGACATTTATGCAATCCCCATATTGACAGTATTAGTACTCTTCCCAATATTTAATGTACTTCTCTTCACAATAATGCTGTAAGGTCAGCAAATCTGTGAAACCACACAATCCAAAATACAAGATTTGCGAACCCAAAGAGAAAATGCTCAGTAAAACAATCATGGAGAGTAATCCAGTTGTATCTCCTTGGGAAATCACACTTCTAACTCCTGCTTTTAATATTTCAGATCTGCCCAAATCACTGAATTCCAAAAACTGGGTGGACTGTACATGCACAGATCAGTGGAGCATGTGCCATCAGTTCAGCACAGAGCAGGACAGGTGCTGTTAGACACTTAGCACGCTGTTAATATGCATATTATTTTCACACTGATTTCTTGAACTCTCATGATGATTCTCAATTTCCATCCTACCCTTTCATGGGCAGTAAAGGGATCCTCTGCAGCTCATGGCTGGATGCTATTTAATAATCCTCTCTACTATGTTATCCAAAGTATTAATGGAAGTCTTGACTAGTGCTAGACCTGAGGTAGGATCCTGCAAATCCCATGTGCAGAATCCTTTCATTTTGATGATGAATCACGGTTAGTAAAACCAGCTCCATTTTCCCAACACAATGCAGCAGTACTCAGAAAAAATAGCTGCATGTTTTATCACAAATGGAAGAAACAGAATGATACCAATCCAGAATGAAAACAGAAAACACTGTACTGGGATGCATAAGCCAAAAAGTAACACTGACCATGTGAAGAAGTGACATTTTGGGACATTACACTTTTTTAAGCTGCATGCACCTATTTGAGATAATTCAGGAGATATCAGAGCTATTGGCCTTGGAGATAAACCAGAAAGAACTGAGCTCGTTCCACCAAAAGAAAACTCTGCAGACACACATGAAAACATAAATGTAAAGTGGTAGTAAGTGTGGAAACACAATATTCTCTATCCACCACAGACAGGGTAAAATGTAATGGTCTGAAACTACAAAAAGTGATTTAAATTAGGAGTTAAAAAAACTACAAAGAAATGAAAGTGAGAATACATCACTAAACTCGCATGTTCCCTACATGACATTAATGGTAATGTAAAAATGCCAACCAAACCACGCTTCCATAATCCACCTTCAGAACTGCCATGCACACAGATCCAGGGATATCTTCTGCTTCATCAGGTTGTTCAAAGGCCCCTCCAGCCTGACCTTGGATGCTTCCAGAGATGTTCCAGATTACAAGGTTTAAGAACCATGGAGACACAAAAACCACAGCAATCCTACAGATGATTAAGGAACTATCTAAATCTATTATTTATAGTCTTACACAGTTTATGACAGGTGACTGTAAAATATGGGTTTGAAATCATTATTTTAACCTGCTATTGTGAGAAGCCAAAAGTTCAGGGGTGTGAATTTTCTCCAAAGAAATCAATGGTAATGTAGAATCTACCTACACAAGACATTTATGCAATCCCCATATTGACAGTATTAGTACTCTTCCCAATATTTAATGTACTTCTCTTCACAATAATGCTGTAAGGTCAGCAAATCTGTGAAACCACACAATCCAAAATACAAGATTTGTGAACCCAAAGAGAAAATGCTCAGTAAAACAATCATGGAGAGTAATCCAGTTGTATCTCCTTGGAGGAAATCACACTTCTAACTCCTGCTTTTAACATTTCAGATCTGCCCAAATCACTGAATTCCAAAAAACTGGGTGGACTGTACATGCACAGATCAGTGGAGCATGTGCCATCAGTTCAGCACAGAGCAGGACAGGTGCTGTTAGACACTTAGCACGCTGTTAATATGCACATTATTTGCTCTCACCTGAGTCTTGGTCATCTGACAAGATGATTTTTTGTCCTGCTGACTGAAACAATAGCAACTGCCTGTAAGAACATGCTGTTCTGGAAAGCTTAGCAAGTCTGTTGTTTCCCTGTTTTGCCCAATGAGTGATTACATTTAAAGTAGACAAATAAGCCTGGAAATGCTACTTATTTAGGCAGGCACCTACCCAGCTGAACTTACAATTCAAATAACCAAATTATTTTATGAATCTGACATTAAAATGACTTACCAGGAGCCACAGGATGAGCAGACATATCTCAGACCTATGTTTTCTTCTTAGTTGCATGACTCTTTCTCTCTCTTTATGGTCTTATTTTTCAAAGAAGGATTTTAAATTTAGGAGAATAGAAATCCAAGACTGGGCATGCAGGGCAGAAAAAAAAAAATGTGATGACTATCTCAGCAAGGCTTGAGTGCATTACAGAAATACACTACCAGGAGCTCACAATTTATAGATTAATCAATTAATAGATTTCTAAAAGTGTCTGTCAAACTGCAATGTTACTTTTCTTTGTATGTTATCAAATGAGGATCCAACCCTGAAGCCTTTCCAAAGTACAAATAATACTTGTGTGTTATATACCCAAATAATAGTGTTTACTTCTTTGAGTGTACCTGCAGCTGTCTCATGAGCATGAACCACTCAATTTAGGAAGGCTTTTGAATCAGATCCATGCTCACAGACTACTTTTAAACCAATACTCAAAGAACCATTAGAGAAGATATTTTGCATTTCCCTTTTATTTTGCAGAGGATTTTTTCTTGAAAAACCTGTAAGACAGTCGAGTTCCAGCTTCTCCAAAAGAACAGAGGCAGCTACATTAGTTATTCTGGGCTTGAAAACATTTTGCATGGCCATTGAGAGGTCCTTCAGATAGTTCAACACTGATTTCAGCACAAAATCTTTTCACAATGCAAATATCAGGATACTTTGGAGCTGAAAAGCAAAGCCTTCAGGTAATCCAATTCTGCAAATACAAACAGCTTCCTGAATTAAGTATTAGAGAGAGTATCTTCCTGGGCATGAACTCTGGAGCCTACAGCACCAAGTAGGGAAGGAAATGGGATGACAATAGTCAGGAGAAAATCTGCTACTGGCCCAAATGTTTATTTTTGTGGAAATTCAACCCCATCTTCCAGCACTGCAACTCTTGAGAAGCAAGGAGGTATCTTAGAAAATATTGGTACTAGAATGAAATTACAGATGTTAAATTGAAGTTATGCATAATAACTGTTAAACTGAAAGTATGGCTAATAACTTAAATTTTATGAGCATGGACCTAGATGTTGCAATTTTAACAGAATTATGCAGATTTGGTGCCCCCTGCTGTCTTTTACTACCAGACTGACCCATGAAAAATATGAGTAAGTGATTAACCACACTGAACTGCACAAAACACCCCCAAAGGGCAAATTAAGGATGCTGTTCAAAAAGGCACATTTAAAGTAGAGTGTGAGTTCACAGACTGCTTTGGTGAAGCAGCCAGGAGCTGAAAAGAGCAGAGTTTTCTGTTGAGAATGACCACAAAGAGGAAAAACATTGAGTGAAAACGTTGAGTGCACCATGGCCAACAGGAGCCACACAGAGAGCTGAGCTTCAGCCTTGGCACACCTCCATTGCTTCAAACCAGATCCACAGAGCAGACTCAGTTTCTCATGGGGATAAAACCAGACTAAATCCCTGTGGTCTCTCTTTTCTTGCTCAACACCAGCTCTGCTATATTCCTGCCTCTCACCCCCAAACAGGAGAGTTTAAGCAGACCCTAAATACTTCCATATGATGGGAGCATCTCGACATCTCAAAAAATGAGTACCAGTGGTGTCCCCGGGTGCACACTGGGTGCACCCACACAAGTTTGTGTTATGAACTGAAGTGGACGACACGCTCCAGGAGCACACCCAGCACAGCAGGCTCCCACAGGGACAAGCCCAGAGCCAACCTGAGGCACAGCCTCTCCAACACACTCAGCACAGCTGCTGCTGTGCCAGCACAACCTGCTTCTCTCTCCAGAGCAAACCTTCTTGGTTTGCCACACTGCATCTAAAGGGACTTCAAATGACACTCACCTGCTGAATCCCACTGCCTCAGAGGTGGTGGTCTCACCTCCCCAGCCTCCAGATCCTTGTTGCCAGTCCACCCATTTCATAAGCCCCAGCAACTTTCTGGCTTCTTGCTTAACTTTCTGACTTGAAAAAGTAGTGTCTCCCTCTTTTCCCCCACCCCAGGCTGGTTTTCAGATGGATCAGTTATTGTATGGGCATGTGGGTGCCTGGTCTGATGTAAGAGGGGGAGGAATGTCCCTTTGGCAGCAGTACAGTCTCAAATGGGCTTAAGCTAATCATGAAACGTCTGTCCTAAATCAAATAAGGCCACGAGGTGCCAATGGGTGCAATTGCTTGTCCAAACTAACAGAGCACATTACCAGCATAGCTGGGTTAAATACTGCTACAATCAATGGCCAAGATATTCTATCACTAACTTTTGGAAATTTCTCTGTTGGTCTCTTGCCCGTTCTTTGCACTCCTGCAGGAATAACACACATTGTAAGTGATGATGAAGCAAAGCACAGTGCTCCCTCTGAACTTCTGCAAAGCAGCAGACAGGACTTTTCCAGGAAGAATATCTATTTAAGTGATTTCCTACTGCCAATCAACAGGCTATCAAGTGATGACTTTGTCTGCTTAAGCTCAAAGATATTTCTTTAAAGGGAGTCACAAGTAATCAATCCGTCAGTTACTTCCTCCCTTGGCTATCTGTGCTTGAAGATGGAAAAAAAATCACCCCCCAAAAAAAACCCCAAAAACCCAAATCTAAACAAAAAACTCCACAGAAAAGGGACAGTCCTGTCTTGCCACAACAGGGGTGTTCAGTGACTTGAGACTGGTGCCTGTGTTCCTGAAATCAAGGGTGCTAAAACAGCATTATGCTGTACCTCAAGCAGATGTGCAGCAGAGGATGCTTCATCATTCCATATTCTCCTCAGGTTGGAAGGCTTTTAGGACTGACATTGAATCTGTGAGTCACTGACTGCTCTGGAAAGGCTTACTGGTGAATAAGATGAAATTTCTGTCATTTATAGTGTCTGAGAAGGTTTTTCAACTTCAAGAGAAAAGAATTTATTCAGTTTCCCTGACACTTATTTATACACACAAGTTTTAAATGGCCATTTTCAACTCTTGAACTCCTGTGACTTAGTGAGATGTTATGATCTGCATTACATCTGCTGTAGCAGTATTTAAACAAACATCCTTAATAAAATCTTGCTCACTCCCACCATCTAGAAATCCTATTTTGTACTTCACACATTTTATTTTCATACCTCAGAATTCAAAACACCAGAAGGCAGGAGTTTGGTCTGGTAACTATTAGATTAGTTGCATCCTGATACAAAACCAACTTGCTTACTACATCCTTTATACTTGTCAGTTTATTCAGTGAATTGGCTGCAAGGACTGCCTCAAAATCCACTTCCATCTCCTCTAAATGTTGTTTAAGTCAGCAGCCTGTCCTCTATTCACCTCTTTTCAGTGTGAAACACAGCCATGTCAGGGGTTGTGCAAGAAGAAGATTATGAGGGTGGATCCACTTGTTTTGATCTGGCAGAGCTCTGTGGCTCACCCTGCTACCACCAGGCTGTGGGGCTGCTCCTGCAGCCACCTTCTTGCTCCTTTTCCACTCCTAAGCTCTCTTCTTTCTCCCTGAAATTAAAAAATTAATGTGCATGTCTAGCAGGCACCACTTGCAAAGAGCCAGACCTCGATGTTCTTGAGAGTGAGGAGCCAAATTTTGGCTATTGAAATGAACTTGAGTGCTGGCAGAGCTGCGTTGACACAGAAGGGAGGCGTGCAGAGGGATGAGTGTGGAGGTTGAAGTCACATCTTATTATCACAAGACCTCAGGGCACTGGTTAATCAGCAGGGGTGTAGCTTTATTGGGAAAAGTGTCTTTTATGATATTCATGTCTGTATCTGAAACATTCCATTTCAGTGAGACACCAGAGGCACTTCATGAGCCACTGGAGTGCTGCAGCACAGCCATAAATAACAATTACTGGGAGACGCTCTTCCAGGGCATGCCAAGCCCCAGTGTGTGGGAAGGGATAAAGCACATCACTTCTCATGTCTTTCAAGTGTGCTCTTCCCAACTTCCCAACAGAAACTAAGGTGAATATCTACATACATGGCAAACTTCTCTCTTCTCTCAGCATACTCTTTTTCCTGTAAGTCAAGTATTGGGACACACTTCCACCTACAATGTATCTTTTACCTTAAAATGCAGATTTGTGTACTGGGAGTTGTAGTTTTCTCCTCATAGGATAAGAAATCATTTTTAGGATAAAGAACCCAGAACAGGGAAGCAAAAAACTCCAAACTCAGTTCACAGTGCAAACAGAAGACTTTGCACTTACTCCACTTGTTGGACATCCTGTCTAGAATAGGATGGCAAATTGCCCTAGGCTTTGTTTATGCTGGCTAGCAAAATATGCTATAAAAAAGCAGAAGACAAACTGGTTTTTAACATGATTTGTCCAGTCTTTGAAGAATAAAACCAAACTTTTTAACACTAAAACCCAACACAATCAACCAGCCAAATTAGTGGAAGGATTGAAATGAGCTACATATAATTCAAAAAACCAAACCAAAGGTAGGCATCAATGACCCAGAATTCAAGAATTCAAGTCATTTGAGTATAGAATAAACAGTGGAGGGACACCAAGCAAAACCAAATTTCTGCATATCCAAATTTCAGGACTAGGTTAAAGAGCAAAAGGTCTGTTCACCATCTCCTCCTGAGACTAAACCAGGATGGACCCAAGGGTATATATATGCTAGCATATCAGTAAGCAGCAGTATGTGTTCTTCTGTTAGAACAACATTTTATCTCATACATTTGTTCTTATCAGAAGCTGGAAGACAAAAGCACTCTTCATCCTGCCCTTAACAACAACAGGTGACAATCTGTTAGCAGCAGAGTAAACACTGCACTTTATCAAGCATTACTTCATTTTCACTCTTTTGTTTCCATCTCTTTGTGTCCTTGTAAAGACTGGGCAGCAGGTGTGAAACAAGGACAACTAAATGTTACAGAATTCCAAGTAAAAACATCCAAACCCTGCTTTGTTTAATGATAAACAAGTTTAGCTCCAACATGTGCAGTTGTTTTAAGGTATTTTTATCCTGAATTGAGCATTTAAGGATATTATGACAATTCGATATTTCATGTGAGGCTTTCATATTAAATATGAAACAATATTAAATAATGAATTAATATGAGTGTTTCATATTAAATATGAAAGACTGATGATCATAAAAATAAAAAAATAGTGTGAAATAGATAATATTGATGTTCTTGCAAAGTGATGCTGTAGCACAGGCATTCAGCTTGTGTTTCTGTGTGTGTGTGTGTCTTGGTTCTCTCCTCACCCTGATATGGCTGGACTTGCCAGAATGTCTCATTTCTCCCCTTCCGGCTGCAGTTTCCCTGCATGAAAACTGGGTAGGGTAGGGATGAATAAAGGCTGGGAATAGAGATGTCACCCCAGTTCTGGATGAAGACAAGGCACACACCTGAAGAGCACTGCTGAGGCACGCAGTGTAACCACAGCTAATACAGCCAGGACAGGGCCTTAGGCAGCAACTGACTTTGCAGCTCTGTCTAATCTCCAGGCTTATAAGGGGATGCCTTCTGACATTGCCCCTTTTGCTGAGTAACTCTTCTTACCCGTAAGAAAAAGCTTCATCAGCTCCCTGAGACATTCCCAAACAATAAACATAATAATCTGTTTATAATGGGCACCTGCTGCTTGGTCCACTGCACTGATATTCTGAATTTTAACAGCATTCCTTTATTTTACACATTCCACCAAGAGTAAATATTTAATGGGCAGTGATCCCTAAACAATAGGGTTTAATTTCTCATTTACCAGGAATATGGGAGTAAATCTGTATTCAGTGCCCTGTAATAAAACACAGCTCATAAAGTGATATTATGCTTTGGAATATAAATATGAGGCATTACACACAGCATGTAACTAAATCATTCTTGACTCTGGCATAAATGGTTGCAGGTGAATGCCACCTAGATTAATACTAATTACACCTTGCACCTTTATGAACAGACTGAAGCACTTATCAGCCATGCACACAAGCAATTTGTTCTAAGCCACACAATGAGTCAGTGGCAAACAAAGGAGAGGAAACAAGGTTCCTTTATCTGCCAGGCTTCTCCTGAGCCAGCTTCTCACCAACAAGAATTAAAAGCCATTTCATCCTTCATAGCTACTTTTTGTCAGTGTTTCAGCAGAGTTATAAACTCAGCCTCACAATGTATTAAAAAGCTTTGTATAAGTAAATACACAAAACATTTATATGTTTGTGTATGTTTGTGTGTATTTTTAAATATGACAAAACATAAACCTACTGGATTAAAGGCTCACAACTCCTAAAGTAGCTTAAATTTAGTATCTGAACACATTACCAAAGAAAAGAGTACTACTCTAAAAGCACACATTTATTGTATAAACCTCAGTACTTTGTGCAGCCTTTAGATTATTGTACTACATTTTTATACTTCTTTAAATAACCACTGGGTGTCACAGTTATCAACAGAAAATGCTTGGGGGACTTTTCCAGGTTCATTTCAATTGGGATTCAGATCATCAGAGGTAAAACCAATTCCTATACCTGTAATGTTAATACCCACTCCTATTCCAAGAGGAGAAAACGGCTTCCTCAATTAAAAAAAAAAAAAATCAGAGTTAATACAAACTGTGTTCTTTTAAAAAATGTAGCAAAATGAGGATTTTTCTTTCAAATTTAGCCTAAAGATAAGATTTTGTCATACTGCACATTTGTGAAGTTCACTACTGGAGTGGAATGAGGCAATTCTAGATTTCACGGACTTGAGGAAAAGTTTCCATAGGCTTTCTCTTTCAAAAACTAAGTAACATGAGAAACAATTATGTCTTCTGCACTTCATAAGAATCCCATTCACTCTAAATATTTTGGCATTATAAATAGCATTATAGCCTTATACTTCAGGTCCCAGCTCTTAGAATCACACAACTAGCAGGAGAACATGAGTTTTCTTAATTTAAAAGTAAGTGTATGGTCTTCACCACAGAAAAGAAAATGTGACCCCAGTGACTATTCAGATTTGTAAATAACAGCTTTAAATCATGCAAACTGCTCTGTGTCTTTGTTCAGCTGTCAGCCCCAAAGGAACAAAGTGCTGTTCACCTCCCAAAATCCCCATGAGATGAGGATTTCACCCACCCACGTGTGTGTCTCACACCTGCAGAACTGGAGAGCTGCTCCATGCACCCAAAGCACGGGCAGCACCAAGTAAACCAAGCACCAAGTGAACCTGCAATTTCAGAGACTGTGTCACCATATAGGTGATGCAAATGATCCATGAGGAAAGGCTGGCATGGCTGGGACACTTGGGAGAAGACAGAGTGGACAGCCAAAGGATTGGTGCCCCCAAGTGCCTCGGAATGTCTGCAGGATACTTGGGAAGCCTCTGTTGTACCTGTGCTAAGGGATACTGGTCTGGAGCAGCTGCTAAGAGCACTCAGGGATTCATGTTTGGGATAATTCTGGACATCAGAGTCTTGAGGATCTTTGCCAGGACCTGGAAGATGTGAAGAAAGAAGAAGGTATTTCATGGATATCTCCTGTATCTTGGAGTATGAAGTTTGAGGGCTGAATTAAGGAGCGTGGGTCAGTTACCAGCTGCCACATTTCTCATTCCCTACTTTTTCTTATCCATCTTTAAAAATAGAGACAACTAAAAATGGAAGCAGAGAACTGACCCAATCCCTGAAAATCAGGCTCCACAGAAGCACCTATGGTTCCTGGCCACAGTTCAGGTGAGAGATGCAGGCTGAGACATGGGCAGGTGAGACAGAAATGCCAAACAGGCACTGTCATGAGAGATGTGCAACACATGGCAGGCACCAGCCTCTCTCTCTCTAGCAAATCACCATGCCCTGCCCAGCATTTTCTAACTCCTCCATTTCAGCCACTTGCTGCCTGAGCAGCTAAAATGACTGTCTCAGCCAGAAATGTGATTTTTTTCTTTCTTTTTTCCCTTTTAATCTATATTCATCCAAGTCCAGCTGCACAGAAAAAGGCACATGCAGGAGAATGCAAGCATTATCTAATACATAAAAGATGGATGCAGAGAGGAAGAGAATTAAGCTGTTCTTCATGCCCAGCATGGCATGATAAGAAGTAATGGGTGTGAACTGCAGGTGGGAGTTTTAGACTAGACATTAGAAATGGCTTCTTTTACCAGTAGGCATAAAAAGGACTTGAATAGATTGCTTGAGGAGGCTGCAAAAGACTTCAAAAACAGGTCAGACAAACATTTATCAGGAATCATATTGGTATGATTCACGTTTGTAGACTGGAGCAAGGAATGGATTGTTTAAGTTCTGTTCTCCTGTGATTTTTTGATCCAAAGATGCCTAATGACCTATTTTTTTTGCTAGGGATTGGTCTTAAACAAATCTCACAATGTTAAAAACCTGCCAGCAAAATAATAAGAAGGACTTCTCAAAAAATAAACATTATTCCAATGCCTTCTCTTAGTCAAAAAGCCCTCCCACTCTGCAACACATTCAACTACAAAGCTGAATAGAGTCAGTAAAATACTGAAAGCATTAGCAGCACTGCTAACACTGTGGCAATAATACAGCAAGTGATCTGAAATCCCATTTCTTTTGACCAACTTCTTGCCACTTGTACCTTTCTGTCCTTCTTGGCACCCCAACACAATACATAATTTTCTAAATTACTTGAGCTTTTCTGCACACTTTCATTACCATAGCAGGTGCAGTTATTTAGACCATTAATGTCCTAGCAGTAGTGGAAGCTGGGAATGACCCCACTGCAAATTAACAGTTCAGACACAAGAGGTGAATGGTGCTTTAAAATACAGCTGGAAATTTTCCACTGTACCCAAACAGGACTCGGTCCAAGGTCCTTGTCCCAAAGCTGCCCTCTTAACACAAGTCACTTGAGTTGGAGGAGAAAAGCATTACAGATTAATTCTGGTTTGTGGAGAAAAGAGGCTCTTTTCTTCCAGCTGAAGTTAAAAGCTGCCAGCAAACATCAGCGACCTATTTGGAAATTTTGGACTGACTCCTCATGTGATTTGACCATGGACTTTTCCTCCACTTTCTATTGTATTATTTCTATTAAGTCAGTCACCAAAAGCTTCTCTGAGTCATTCTTTCTCTCTTTCTTTTCACACTGCTGTGCCACTATTTGTCTTTCCCATTCCCATCACTTCTCAGCAATAATTTCCCTTCCAACAGTTTGAAAGACTGATGCCAACAGTAAGAATAAATGTACAGAGGGAAGGAAGGAAATCCCCCCTATTCAACCTGTTCTGTCCATGTTACCTTTCCATTTTGTCTCCTCTTTCTAAACTGTAAGCTTGCAGGGGCATAGAGACACTTAAATTCAAATTAAATATGTACAAAAGTCTAAATATCTACTAAATATCTAAATATCTACTTTGCCTGGGTCTGCTGGGATTACTGGTACATGGACATTAAAACATTGCATTTATGTACTGTAAATAATGCAATGTAATGTAATGTCAGACTGTGGCTACTATTGCATACCTCAGGAAACAGAGGGAATAATTGAGGCATTCTTCTTGAAACATTACAAAAAATTATGAAAAAAAGGAGATGCCAAAAAACAACAGTGTGATAAAACATAGTGAGAATGTGCTGGTCACATGTCAAACCCCACTGCCAATTCCTGAATACAGAACTGGCCACAGAGTGGGGTCCCACAGCATGTGTTTGGCAATTGCATCACCTGTGCTACATATTCTCAATAACTTTGGTTGAACAGCCTGAATTATTACTCATGTAACCCCATAGTTAAATGCAGGATATGGCTGCACAGCTCAGCACAGCACTCCTACCAAGTAACTCCAAAACAAGATGCTGCAGAGGTGTGTCACCAGGGTGCTCCACCCTCTAATGAGCACAGCAGCAGCTGGGAAGGAGGGCTGAGGTGGGGCACCTGCACCTTCCATAGCCCCAGCCCACAGCCCAGTGTCCCTCTGGGAATGAGGAACAGGACAATTGTTAGATCCATCTCACTTCAAAGACTCTAAGAAACAGCCTTCTGCTCTCTGTGTAGCACAAAGGGATATAAAGATAAGATCTGCTTCTCTTTTAACTGAGAGACCTCTCTAAGATTCCAGTCCTTCTTGTTCACAACCACCCAAATTGCTCTTCTTCTGCAGAGCTTAAAATGATGGCAATGTGATCAGGAGTCACAGCAAATTGAGTGTTACATTATTATTGTTTAATTACATCATTAAACACATTCTAATTTGTTTCAGTGGAACCTATGTGGCCCCACACAGCTAAGAATCACAAAAAATGTGCACTGAAGCCAGTAGAGCTTACACACAGGTGTAAGCCAGTGTTAAAACAATGTAAATATCATCTAGGTAAACAAAAACCAGCCCCAATATGTCATCTCCCTGAATTCATTAAAATAGCACTCTATACCAAATATTACTTGGGCCAATCACCACGAGTCATAACCAGTGAACCTCATTTTAATATTCCTTGTTCTTGTTCCTCATTTTGATGTTCCTTGTTCTTCCTCACAGAAAACTTGTGCAGTGTAAAGAGAGCAGGATTAGGCCAAACAATTCCATGAACTCATTAGCTGCACACCACAAACACAACTCAGACACGTGTAAGAATAAAGAGCCAGTTTGGCAAGATACCATGGTGCCAAGTCAGGTCAGTCAGGTTATAATAATTTTTAATTAACACTCTTCCAAGTTTCAGTGTTATTTATTTGCACGCCAGTGTCACTCAGAACAACCCTCTTTCCTCCCTATGAAAAGGTTGGAGGAAAACTGAAAGAAAAATTTTCAGCCTGATCTGGACAAAGAGAAACCCAATGTAATGACAAATGAAAATGATAGGTGAACTTGAAAACTCTTAACAAAAACAACTTTAGAAATGACAAGACTGATATCAGTCTGATATCCACTGATAAAGAAACAAAAAGCATAAATCAGCACAGGTTGAACACCACAGAAGACATGATTTCTACTATTCTATTTTTGATTATGTTTATCCAAGCAGCAAAAATTTCCTATCTCAGAGGTTTTATATTGCCTTGCCCCTGAAAATGCTCCCTTTTGAAACATTGCTAGTGTTATTCCCTAAGGAATACAAAGGTCCAATGTAAAATTCAGCAGGCTGAGCATTCTAGACGGTTTCATTAGAAAGAAATTACTATTTTAATTATTTTTTGAAAATGCTTGATAGTGCAATAACTATGCAATATTATTCATCAAGGCTTGTTTCAAAAGCCAAGTCATGGAAGCAGTTGTTGACTACATGAATCTGCCTCAATTTACTGTCTTCTAGTCAAAAAAATCCAGACTGAATATCCATAGGGTTTGTTCCACATATTAAATTATTTACAATTTAAATTAATGTTTATAGGTATTTGTGTTATATAGGTAAAATTATTGAAGCCATTAAAGGTGTTGAAAGACACAGCTAAAATTGCTATTCCTATGACAAACTTTTGATCATATGTGAAGTAGCATAGTCTTATTACCCATATAATATTTGCAATGTATTTCATTATCAATATTTTGTTAATATTGACAAAACACAAATATTTAATACATTATAAAAGTAAGATGTAGAGTAATATATTAGTTCTGTGTAGATGACAGATTAAGGGTGTTTTAGCATCAAATAACTCATAAGATTTCAGGGAAGTCATAATGTGTTTGCACAAGATATTTTAGGATATCTGCATAGTAGAACTTTTTTAACAATGAAGTAAATAATCCTAAGTCTCTTCTCAGAGTTGAAATAATGCTATCAAAATATTGTTGAAGAAGGCATGCAAGTATGTGTTATGGGGTAATTGGCCTTATAAAATACAAAAATTAACATGAAAAATGGGCTTAGTGAACAAAAGTGCCTATTTTAGAGTATTGTTGAAAAGGCTTTATTTTCAAGATGGATTACTTGTATTTCTTTATTTTTACAAAGAATGAGAAATGGTGGGGAGAGAAACTGCTGGCAGCTCTGTGTACACAAAATGCTTACTGCACTTAATCAGGAAAGGTTTTTAAGCTTTCACCTTGCTTTCTGTTCATCTGATTATTACTTCCATAATAATTTTAATAGTGTGCATATTTTTAAAGTAACAAAACTAATTAAGCATCAGTGAACTATCCTTTACCATCTAATGAATTGCACAGAGGCTCTAGTTAGGCCCAAGGGTAACAAAAAACATCCCCTGAAGAATCAGGAGGATGGAAAACCCTGGGAGCAGCTTCAAGATAAGATGTGGTAGGTCTAGACCCTAAGAGATCCCCAAAGGTCATCCTGGATCCTTCCTGCCAACGTCCCTGGAGACCTTCTGCTCCTTCAGGTGACCTGTCAATACTGGCCTGAACATCCCTGGCTGGTTTCCTCCCACAGCTGGGTCTTAGGAGCCATTAAGACCTTGAGGACAGATGATAACAAATCACCAAGAAGGGATGTGATGGTACAGCTCCAAAATCCACGAGGCACAGGCTGGCCTCCCAGTAACACAGGAGTAAGTGCTCCACTGCCACAGCTCACCGAGGCTGTCAGTGGCACACTGACATCCCACAGCCAATGTGACACTGTTTGAATTTCCAAATTTACAACCACAGTGCTAGAATGCAGGCCAGAATTCATCTCTTTTAACTCTGCTCACCCACAAGTGAGTGATGTGCTGTAACGTCGCTGGGCTAGGCTCCTGCAGTGTCACTGCAAGACACCAGAAAGCCACACATCCCATCCCACGATAAGGATCTGGGATGAATCACCTTTGTGGCTGCCTCCACCTCTCCAGAGGAAGCCTAGGAAAATAACCAGGCCAACTTCTTAACTTAGAGATGTACAAAGTCAGGCTAGATTAATGCCATGAACTATGTTTTTCAAAAAGAAAGTTGCATCAAGGTTTTCCTGCTAACACTGTTGTTACAATAACAGCAAAGCAGATTTATCAAGCTACCTACTTTGCATTTGTGTCAATGCTCCTGGCAAGATGAAATTAGTTCTGTTCAGCTGTGTCTTTGGCACTGCACATCCTTGGCAGAGGCCTCCCAACAACACATGGGTATTCTTTTAGCTTCAGGGAGAGAAGTCTTTGTCTTTCAGGACAGAAAGCTTGAGCTCATTTCAGGATGTGTTTGTGAGGCTTTGAAAGGCCATGGTGTGCAATATAATTAGTTACTCTGAGGTGACAGATTTGTTATAATCTATAAAACTAGGTTCCAACTGTGAAAACGCAGTAAACAGTGCTGCCCACAGAAGTATGTCTATGCATGCACTGAAATATTTAAAAGACCCAGCCTTTGAAGCTAATTTTACAAAACTCCCCTTTCCTCCTTCCAGCTGGAACTCCTTCCCACCATGCCTCCCAGCACTGGCAGTATCCAGCAGGACACCCTCCTCTCTCAGACAGGGCGCTCTGAAGAGCTATTAAATCAGAGTTACTGACAAAAAAGGTGTTGGTATTTATAGAAAATGAGGAACTACCTCAGAAATTCTACAGATGGAATTGTGCCTATTGTATCAACATGTCCTGCTGGATAAAAACAGGAATGACAATATCTAGGGTGTCCTGCCCATTAGTCCAACTGGCGATGAGTAATGCAGCCAAATGCATGTCAGTAAATCCTACCTACCACACCATCCTTCAGAAACCCTCGTGGCACTCTTCTTTAAGAGAGAAGCCACAAAAGCATAAAGGTTTAATCTGCATGTATTTGAAATCATTATATCGTTTATGAGGCAAAGATTCAAATAAGGTATATTAGTTGCTCCAAATACATCTAAGTAAAAAACTGTCTCTTGTATCCTCTTCAGAAAACCCCCAAGTGTTACAGAAAATTTGGTGAATGTTACAGTTTTAGTTGGAGAAACCAGGCTGGTTTAGTACAAAAGACCCAAATACATTAGTCAAAGACAAAAAACCTGAACTTTCTGATACTCAGAGCCTTTGGAAAAGGATCTGAAGAAATTCTTCTGGAAATTGAAATGTAATGTTTAAAAGTTATTGGATCACATGGATTTAACATCTTACTGCCTAGTGTTAGCCTCAGACAGAATTTGAGTCCTGCATGAGCATCCTCCTGAAAGCCTGAGTGATCAGTCTTCAGTACCATGAAATGCTCTTGCCCACTCCTGCATCTCAGGCCAGTCTATTTCTGGAACAACACACTCTATCAAGCACGCAGAAAAAGTGTTTTTGTGCTGGACTAGTGCTGGTGCCTTGGGTTCTTTATCAGAGTAGGTATTTGAAACTTCCTGAGGTCTTAAGTCTGAGGGTAAGAGCCAGAGCTGATGCACCAGAAAACAGCAGATTAAGTGGTGAAGACTTTTCACTACATAAATGTATGGAACCACACAAATGAATTTTTTCTCTAATTTTGTGGCTCTTTATTTCTGATGTAAATACTATGCACCAACAAAGGAGGAGGAGCTTGTACAGGAAGTTGTATTTTAAGTAAAGGTACAGTAACAAGAAAAAGTAATGATTTGCCTTAAAATAAGGGGCACTTAAATAGTGCAATGACATTCTTGCGACACTAGCCTTTAATCTCTTGCTCAAAGTAAGGAGGGTCTGGTTCACTTGTTTTTTTAAACACGGACTTGGAACACCATATATTTCTGATTAAGAAGGGGAAAAAATTAGTAAGTAATCCCAGGGCTCCAAGGAGCTATTCACAAGCCTAATGTTAAGATGTAATCTTCTGGTGATTACGTAATAGTTTCCCCTCTGCCCATTCCAGAGTGGATATGAGATACTACAGTCTACATGCCTGGTCTTGAATGTTTAGTTCCAGGTGTGAGAGCTCATTGCAGCTGCCTAGAGAAAGGCCAAGTGCACATGTCATTCTGGGAGAGACAGGTCCTAATTCCAAGGATAGGCAATAGAAGGTGGTGTGCCACCCCACTCAGGGTTAGGGTCTAGGAGCTATGTGGGAGTTGGCAGACACAATTAACAAGCCTGAAATAACAATTGCCTTGAGAGCCAGCACAAAATAAAAGGCAGGAGAGCAGCCCTCAAGTAGGAAAAGTAAAATAACTGCAACAACAGCAGGACAAATCTAATCTCACATAAAAACACCAATAACCCATCTGAGACCTGGACATGAAATCGACACGCTGATATTAAGGAACACAGACCACAAGAAACAAGAATCTTGGAATCCTCCATGGAATAAACTCAGTGATTGGCTTTTCTGTGGAATATCTGCCCGCTCCTGCTGCACACAGTGGTCAGAAGGGGATTTCATAAGTGTTAGAGTGAGCATTTACACCTACCAAGATGCGGAGGAAAAAAAAAGGAAAAATCCAAGCATGCTGTTATTCTGTCCAGTGCAATCCACTGCAGCACTGACATGGTGGCCTTTTCAAATCCTGGCCACACCTGACTCCTAAATATATCTGAAAATGCCTGATACATCACAGGATACAGAGAAGATTTTGCAAAGTGATATCTAGAATAGCCCCAGACAGACAAATCCTGCATGCAAAGCAAGTCTGACATGTCAGACTCACAGCACATGCAATCTTGTCTTGCTCAGAGAAGTTGCACAGTAAGTACCCACCTGGCAGCACACCCCTTGCACATGCATGTTTAATCTGTCCTTACAGAGAAGTCTGAGCTCTCCCAATACATCCTGCACATCCAGAAAACCCCTGTGGCAATGGAAATGCAGGGGAATCCATGCCAGGTATGCTCTTCCTATGAGAAATTGCACTGGCCATGCAATGATATGACACACCCTGTATCAAACAGGACGTTCTGTACCACATGGGATCCCTGGCTCTTTCTGACATTTATTTTTGTGACCACAGCACACTGTGCTTACCCAGGAGAGGGCAGAGGCCAACATCAGTGTATGCACATGAATCTGGTGGACAGAAGACACTGTGTGATTACCTAATATTTAATTAGGTTGCAACAATAGCACTACTGGCCTTATCCTCACTATGCTAGCTCAGCTACAAAGCAACAGGATGGCTGTACTGAAGCTTTGGGATATAATATCAGGAACCCCTGAGACATGACAATTATCCAGTCACCAATACTGTTCCCCACCAGCTCAAGGATAGTCTTGTAGAAAGTATATTTATAATCATAGCAAAATTAAAGCTGGGCTAGATATTTTGAAGGTCACTGGTTCAACCTCCTGCTCTCTCCACAGCTATCTTCAAAGATAATCTAGGTTGCTCAAAGTCTTTTCCTGTCTAGTTTTGTTTCCAAGCATGGAAAATCCACAGCCACTCAGGGAAAATATTCTGCTGCTTGACCACTCTCACTTTGAACTTTCGTTTTCTTACACACAATTGGAATATCTCCGGGTGCAGCTTCTCACTTTTATCTCTCATCCTGTTGGTGACTATCTCAGAGAAAAGCCTTGTGCCATCTTCCCTATAATTCTCTTTGGGAAGGTGCACATTGTAATTAGATCCTGCTGTGGCCAAACCCACTTCCTCACACAGCATGTGCTTCAGCCCCTCACAGCCTCAGCAGCCTCTGCTGAACTGGCCGTTCCCAAACTGGACAGTGTGCATCCAGTGTGCCCTCAGCAGTGCTGCACACAGAGCTCATGCCTGCTGGCTATGTGGAGAATGCAGCCCTGCAGGTGTTGGAATCCCATGAGGAACTTCTTTTGTCCACCAGGATGGCCAGGCCCTTTTCTGCTGGGCTACTTCCAAGCCAGCTGGTTCTCAGCCTGTAGCATCCTGTGGCCTGTCCCACATTCAGGACTTTGCCCGTCTCTGTTGACCAACTGGAGGCTCTCACTGGCC
Source organism: Emberiza elegans (assembly GCA_024865655.1). Lineage (NCBI taxonomy): Eukaryota > Metazoa > Chordata > Aves > Passeriformes > Fringillidae > Emberiza > Emberiza elegans. The sequence continues at coordinate 1,950,726 of JALJVW010000184.1, read as the reverse complement.
TGCTCCTGCAGCTTGGCAAGCCTGCTCTGACTGGTGGCTCCTGTGCACCAGCTGATCTCCCCAGCTTGGCAAGGGGAGCAGCTGGAAACCCGCTGAGGGTGCACTCTGTACCACCCCCTGCGCGGTGACCTTGTCAAACAAGACTTGCTCCAGTACTGATCCCTCCAGACAAGACTTCGAACCTTCACAACCCTCAAGCCTGGGGGTACAGCCAGTTTCTTCAGCCCACCCCACCCACACCTCCCCAGTTATAAGGTTATTGAGGAAATCCACCAAAAGCCCTCTTAAAAAACAAGCTTGAATGACATCTTCTGCTTTGTCCATGCTCACTAAGCCCCAAGTCAGTGACACTGGATCAGACACAACTGAACTTAAATGTGCAACTTTAGCCTTTGTTCAGTCACCTGCAGTCTTTAAAGGCCATGCACTTTCCAATGTCCAGGGTGTGAGCACAAAATAAAACTGGTGAGCTCCCTCAACACTCCAAGGAGTGTCATGGGGTCCAGTGGACTTGTATAGCTTGGGAGATGGGAAAGGGTTTTTTCCCAGCAAAGACCAAGATGAAAGAGGTCTCTTCTTTTTCCTTGACTTTTAGGGCCAGTTTAATCACCCAGTCCTGCAGCTGGCCCACATATTTGCTTGTCTTCATTTTGCTGCCAAATCACCAGTAGAAGCTCTTCACGTACCCCTTCACGTCCTTCAGCTGCAACTCCAGCCAGGTTTTGGCTTTCCATATTCCACTCCTCTCCTAAAATACTGACCATCCTCCTCTGCAAGAAGTGATGAAGAATCTCACACCAGTGTAATTTGCTTACTACCTGCTGAAGGATTTCTAAAAATGCTGTTTAAGGAAGGTGCTTATCTTTCATCCTTATCTCATTTTTTGGAAGTGGCAAGCATATCCAGGTGCCTGTTTGAGCATTTATTTTACTGGTACTGTGGAAAATGTGATTGTTCTAAATTGTTCTTTCTTCCTTTGTTCTTTGTTGTTAGTTGGTTTGTTTCCAGTAACCTCAAATTTGATGCAGAAGAAAAGGGAAAGTATACACACCTGATAGGGAATCAAACAATTAATTACCTTCAGCATTCAGCTTTGACTGCTAATCCATCTCTCGAGGATTTTCTCTAATATTTTGTAGTATTACAGCTCTGCTGAAGCAGTCTCACATGGTTATTTTCAAATAACCCAGGCCCTTAATGAGAGTTCCTTCCTATTATTCAGATCTGGACTATGTGCTCCATCCTCCTCTAAAAAAAAGGGTGGAGAAAAAAAAGCAAAAAAAAAAAAAAAAGACCTACATTAGCCAAAGTTTATTAGTTCTAGCCAGCTCATAAACAATAAATTCAAGGGTTGTTTTTTCTGACTTTCCAGATCTAGAAAACAGAAGTGTTCCTTGCTTCTCAAGCATCTGTATTTAGTCTAGAATGTCCCAAGACAGGTTTCTTACACTTAAGAGTAACACTAGTTCAAAATATTCTACATTGGTAATTTCATTTGTTGTTTTTGGCAGGGAGTGATTGCTCTCCTCGGCTTTCTAAAATATCACAATAAATAAGAAGTATTTCTGCAATATTTTTTCTATTAAAGATGTGGAACTATACAATAGGAAGTTGTCTGAATTACAACATAGTCAGAATTGTACATATTCTGCACAGTTGTGTATTGTAGCTCTGCTTCAGTAACATGGCTGGTACTACAACTGTATTTAAGGTTGCCAAAATGTCTCTTCAAAATTCCTCTTCTGGGTGTTTATAAGTTTGTCATTTTTTATAGTTGAACTGGTGCATTAATTCCCTACTTTTGGGAAACTTTAAAGATGCCTGAATAGGATGAACTCATACTTCTGTTATTGTAATAGAGTCATCTGTCACAAGTGAGACATGTTTTGTATTTACCAGTTGATTCTCTAATTGCTCAAAAAGCTGCACACTTATTTGGATTATTAAATTTGCCCTCTCTCATCTGGCTGCAGAATAGAACCAGATCCAAATCAGGGCTTAGCTGATGAAAAACTGACAAAGCATGGTGCCATTACCCCTCTCGCACAATTCTCTTTTTCCTGTGACTGTGCCAGCCCCAGACCTGTCTTCCAAGATCCCCTCCTGGTGCCTGGAGAAAGTCTAGGAGAAGTAAAAACCACCTCTTTGACTAGGAAAGGCATAGGTGACAAAGGACAACAGGAGCAGACAGTGGGAAGGGGTTTTTACCATCACCTTCCCTTGGACACTGAGGCACAGGGCAGGAAAGAATGATGAGCAATTTTACCTTCCTGAAAACCTAGTCTTGATCTTGAGAGTTCACTTTTAATTGCCTTCACAGGGTCTGTGCTGCTCTCTGCAACTGTTCATGTCATCCTTACCCAAGTCTTTGAATTATGGATGCAGTGATGGCATCTGGGGAAGACCAAGAAAGAACTCAAGAATGCTGAAAACACAGAACAATGGAAATAAGAGTATACACAGCAGTGAAGTGACTAAAACACAAGCCCTGTGTTCTCCAGCAACGGTTGGTGAGCTAAAAACACAAAATCAACACTCCCCTCTCTGGAAGACTGATGTAGAATTTAACCCTACAGCCACACCTGGGCAGAGGTCAGGGACAAAGCCCTTTCCAACCTCTCCCTCTGATGTAAGAGTGCTTTAGCTGTTGTCAGACAAATATCTTCTGCAGCCTCTAAACAGGGCCAAGGTATCCACTTCAGCTGGCCAGCCCTCCATGAGGTCTCATCTCCTTCTCTGGTTTCACTCCTTTCATGCATTTTGTTCCTCCATGGAGTTCTCCACTGTTCTTGGGCCTCTCGTTTCCCCCAGCTGGACTTTTTCAAAGTTCCACTCAAAACAAAGCACTGTTGCTCAAACTTAGTTTAACCTAAGCCAGTACTCCTAAAACCTCAGCTTCTGAAGGGGAAGATATTTAGATATTAACTTGAGCTTTCAATAAGGAAAAAAGTGTCTTGTTATTTCCCTTTGGGTTTTGGAGAAAAGTTCGAGCATACCAAAGATAAAAATTCTAGGCTCTAAACCAAATAACATAAAACATATTATTTCAAGATGCTATTTTTAAAGACCAAGATTTCACTCATCTCATGACTTTTGACCAGGGGCTTGGCTCAGGATTTGAGTTTGCCTTCCGCCACACAGGAGGATTAGCAGAGAGAGACCGCAGGGCAGAGACGGAGACCCTTAAAATTCCCACTGTCTTCTGACAGCCTGTCCTGACAAATGTGCCCCAACTCTCAACACTCCTGTAAGACCTACAGCAAAACTGCTGTAGATTTTCCCCCTTTTGCATGTCAACCATGCAATGACTACAAAGAGACAAGACCATCAGCAGGCCTGAAACCTCCCAGTAACCAACCTGTGCAAGACGAGGATGCGACTTCATGAAGCATTTTCCTTTTTCACAAACCCCCAAAGGCAGAGTCATAGGATCAGGGCTGCAAGGGACCTTAAAGGCCATCCCGTTGGGCTGGGACACCTTTCACTAGACCAGCTTGCTCGAAGCCCCATCCAACCTGCCTTTGAACACCACCAGGGCTGGGGCATCCGAACCTCCCTGGCCAACCCGTACCAGTGTCTCATCACTCTCCCATAAAAGCATTTCTTTCACACACCCAAACTAATTTCCCCCTTTCAGTTTGCACCCATTTCTCCCTGTCCAAATTGCACCAGGAGACCACCTGAGGCCGGAAATTACCCGGTCACCTCCACGGTGTCACAGGGACGCCCGGTCCCACCGGGACACCTCGGGGCAGCTCACCGCACCTCATGCGGGACCACCCTCGCCCCTCACGCAGCCAGGCGCGGGCACACACCGGGCACATGCCCGGGACCCCCGGCAGCCCCTCGGGCACGACGCCCGCTGCCCTCACAGGCGCCGCGGGACCCCGCGCGGGCGGGCGGGCGGTGCCGTTGGGGCGTCCCCGTCCCCGCCGGGGGCCGCCCCGCCGCCGCCCCCCGGCAGCCGTGGGGCCGTGCCCACCGCGGCCCCGGGCGGCGGAAGTGAGTGTAGGGGGCAGTGCAGGAATTTCCTGTGACGTCCCGGCCCGGACTCCATTAGGTGCAGCTGGGCTGAGAGGAGACAAACCCGGCGGGCAGCGAGCGGAGCGGGCCGGGCGCCTGGGGCTGCCGGGCGGGGGCTCAGGGCAGCGGCGGCCGCCATCGCCAGAGGGAGCCCCGAGCGGGCGGCGGCGCTGCCTCCGGGACCCCCGGCGGGCGCAGGGCCCCGCTCCGCCTCCCCTCGCCCCCGCCGCCTCCCCCTCCTCGCCCCCCCGGCTTCCCACCACGGCCGCTCTCGGCGAGGAAACTCTGGCCTCCGCTTCCTCCTCCTCCGACTCGGACACCGGCGGAGCCTCCCCGCCCCCGCGGAAGAAAGCCCGGGCCTCCCCGGCGGCGGCGGAGGGAGCAGGAGAGCCCGGGGCTTCCGCGGGCAGAGCAGGCCTCACCTCGTCCCAGTCCCCCTCGGTGCCCGCCGGGCTCGCCCCCGCCGCCGCCCCGCTCAGAGGCAGCAGCAGCAGCGGCGGCATCGCCAGCAGCGCCATGCAGGCCAACGGGGCGGGAGGGGGCCAGCAGCAGCAGCAGCCGCCGCCGCAGGGCCCGGAGCTGGGCTGCCTGGGCGCCCAGAACGGCGAGGCCTCGGCGGGCACGGCCGCCGGTGACCAGCTGGCCCACGCCAACGGGCTGCTGCCCTCGGCCAACAGCGGCGGCCCCGGCGGCGGCAGCCCCGGCGGGCTCGGCGTCAACAACGGGGTGCCCGCCGCCGGGGGGCCCGGCCCGGCCGCCGCCGAACTGGGGGCGGCGGCGGCGGCGGCAGCGCCCTGAAGAAGAAGAAGCGGCTCTCGCAGTCCGACGAGGACGTGATCCGGCTGATCGGGCAGCACCTCCACGGGCTGGGGCTCAAGTAAGTGGCCGCGGTGGGCGAGGGGCAGCGCGGCCGGGGCGGGGGACGGGCTCCTTCCTTCCTTCCTTGGTTTCCTGCGGCGCCCTGAACGGAGGGTCCCCCCGGGGCCCGGGCAGCCCCGCCGCCCTCCGCTCCGTCCGCGGGGAGGGCCCGGCGCGGGGTCCCCGTGGAGGATGGGCAGCCCGAAGCGGGGAGGAGGGGAGAGGAATGGACCCCCGGCTCGGGGTGGGGAGGGCGGTTTGGTGGCCAAAACTGCCCCGTCGCAGCCCGGAGGTCTCCAGTGAGAGGACAGCAGTGCCCGGCGGTGGGGCAGGCCCGCTCCCGGAAAAATGGAGCCGGAGCTGTGTTTTCCAAGCCCGTGCCGGTGTCTAGCGAAGGGACAGGACAGGAGCTTCCCCTGCCAGGGATGGCAATATGGAAGTCGAGTTGCACACCGATAAGGGTAGATCAATACAAATGTGTTAGTGGGGGAGAAGTTATCTGGTAAACATAATGGAGCCCGCAGCTGGGCGTGGGGGGGCGGCTTTTGGCAGATGAGCTCCAAGATTTGGCTTGTCAGCTCGGAGGAAGCGACACAAAGTAAACTGCCGCTTAAGCAGGCCGATTGGCTTCACTCTGGAAACCTTTGGCCTTCTAAATGGTGAAGGCCTCTGTAGATTTGTGCTGGACACGTGTTTTTTGCTAATAATCTTACTTGTAAACAAGAAATGAGAATGTTGGCCCTTCCTTAAAATCAGAATAGAGAAAATAATTTCCCAGTGGAATAGGGGAAGTCTTAAGTGTTTAATCATAGTGCTTTGTGAGTAAAGCTAGCCAGTATGTCATCATTTTGGAAGGAAGGTAGAGAAGTCCTGTGGAGTGCTTGTATAGCCACAAAAGAAGTCTTCAAAACACTGCAGAATGGGTCAGCTATAAAGAACATATTCCATAAAATAAATTGCCTCTGACACAAGAGGCAAGTTTACAGCAGCAGACAACTCGTGACTATTCATAGATGACACCACAGTAAATAAGCTATTTTTAGTATAAAAGGGGGAGGGCTACAGGTTCCTGAGTTTGTTTATTTTTTTTTAAGGAGCCAGTCTTTTAAGAAGTGATGAAGAAGAAAAAATTAGGCCTGTGCCAGATGTTGTAGCTCTCCTTGTTCTTTTAGGGGGGAGGTAGGGAGGGGGCAGGGGATGGCAGCCAGTAGTAGCTAACAGCTTTCTAGACTGTGTCTTCCTTCATGAAGTTTATCTTCTGTGCAGGGCTGGCTGTTTGTGGTGGCTGGTAAGTCACATACTTTATGGTACTTCAGCAAAGCTTTTGAGCTCCTTGACAACTTGCTTTAGGTAGAGGTAGCTTTTTACATGTCTCAGGCAACTGAGATCACCTTCTTGAACAAGCATCTGAATCTGGTCATCATATTCTTGTTTAATTAAAGTTGCTTTATGGTAAACTGTTATCATAGCAGGCGGTGTATTTGTGAGGGTGAAACTGGTCGGGTTTTTTTACACTGTATCTCTCCTGCAGCCAGACTGTTGATCTCCTCATGCAAGAGTCAGGATGTCGTTTAGAACATCCTTCAGCTACCAAATTCCGCAATCATGTCATGGAAGGAGAATGGGATAAGGTAACGTAGGGCTTATAGGACTGTATTAACCACTGTTGAAATTTATAGTATCTATGAGAGAATTCAAAATTCAACCTCCTTATATACTTTTTTTTCTCTTATGCCGATTTCTGCAGGCTGAGAACGACCTGAATGAACTTAAGGCCTTAGTGCATTCTCCGCATGCAATTGTGGTAAGAGGCACACTTGAACTCTTTCAGAGCTGTGTAGTTGGACTAATTGTAGTGGTGTAATCTTTCACTATGGAGTTGGTTGTCCATAGTTCTTGTTTTCTCTTTTTTGTTTACTTTAAGCTGCTTGCATGCTATCTCAAACGTCATACTAATCTGAACTTTTTTTTTATTCTGTTGTGGAATGTGAGATAGGCAGGCCAAAAGTATTGAGGCTGAATGTTAAAACTCTATTAAATGTACCTAACTGATAAAATATAAATCCTGTCACAGTCCTAAAATAGGTCAGTTTCTGTAGAAACTGCCTATGTTGAATACTAATTTCAACCTTGAAATACTTCTCACAATCTCTGTGTTTATAGGAGTTAGGTTTTCTTGAGGGAAGAGAAGTTTAGAAATAAAATGCACTAATACTAATGTGGAGTTGGCATTGTAATAGCACATCACAAGAATATAGAGGCTGCCATAGACCATGAACAATACTGTTGCTTTTCCAGATGGCTTTTAAAGAGCAAATGCATTTGTATTGCTGTTTGGGATTTTATTTAGAGCTTTTTCTCTTTGGGTGGCTTTTTTTAAAAAAAAAAAGATAAACCTAGAAATAGAAGGTTGGTGGATCCTGTGACTTGACACTACAATATGTGTTGTTATGATTTCAGTTGCTCTGGGTGAAGTGTTTCTTGTTTTGATTTTTGGATCTCAAGATATAAATCATCACTTGGCTCTTCAAAGAGCTTGTTCTCTTGTTGTAAAACGTTTATTTTAATGAGATGAAGTTACAACAGCTATGGTCACTTAGGAAGCAAACTGTATCAAGGCTTTTTGAAGTGTCTGTGACTGTAAACAATGAGGAATCAGCTGATGGCTGCTTAGTTCCACTTCTAGCTGATTCATTTGTTGTCAAGACGATTTCCTGTCTGGTGGGGGAGGGAGAGAAAGAGAGAACAGGAAATGAAGTAGGAAAAACAGATGTTTAACAAAACATCAGAGGGTACTTGACAGAAGTTTACATTTGGTTCTATTAGTTGGGTCAAAGCTTAGCACCTCTTAATTAGAGCGACCAGTAGTTCACTTTCTCTTTTGTCAAAGACCTGAAGGAGTTGAGAATATCGCATGCAGCTTTCAACAGTTGGTGTAGTCTAAAAGTATGGAACTGCTATATTGGAAAATGAACGGTCATTTGAAACAAATTTTCTCACTTTTTTGACTTTTGAAGTTACAAAGTTTGTCTGGAGTATTAAAATGTTTTGCATGTTAGTGAGTCAAGAGATTTAATGGAGTTCTCAACATTGTAGTCTTTGGAGACCTCAGTTTGAGAAAAAAGAATGTTTTCCTTCTGTTGTTCTGAAGGGCTCCAAGAGCATTCTCTAATATTGATATCTTAACTGGTTCCATAAAGCTTGGTGCAGTAAAAACACTTGGTTTAAACTGAACTTTACCTGAACCAATATTAACTGTTCTCTTTTTAAAGTTGATCTCCTTTATATTGGCTTGATATAATTGAAAACAGGTAACAGTTTTGAATATCTTACACGTGTAAGACAGCATTATTTGCAAGGATAAGTTGAGCTTGTGTGCATGGAGTCTCCTCCTCCCTCCCTGTCCAGCTTTTGGGCACATGGTTGAGGTTCTGGGTGGGTATTAGTGCTGGGAAGGTAGAGAAAGGTCATGACAGGTAAGGAGGGATGCTTTATGCTCTGTAGGTATTCCCCACTGCAGAAGAGTCAGAGCTAATGAAGATGATAAATGTCTTGATCAGGAAAAGTCCAAACAAGGTGCTGCTGCAGGTAGCTCTTTAAAAATAGAAAATTGGATTTTGAGTTTCCTGACTTGTGACTCACACTTGTGACTAGATGTTTTAAAAATGTGTGCATACAAGAAGAATGGGTGCCTAAAAATTTAGATGACACAGGGAGTATTTAACTAAGTAGGGTGTGTGTTCTGTGGTTTGTTTTTGGTTTGTGGTTTGGGTGGGTTTGGTTTTTTTTGGTTATTTTTCTTTTTCTTACAGTTAATATGACCTGGACAAAATAACCAGGATACATAGTTGCTCTTGAAACGTCTGGTCAGTGAAGGGAGATGCATATGTGTTCAAAAAATCCTGCTTGTATTTAATTTCCTGATTTTTGCAAAGTGCTTTAAGTTCTATGGGTGAAAACACTAAACATGAAGGGGCTGATGTCAATTTTTAAAGCTTTGATGCAGTGTGTTGATATGGGGGGGAGGAGGGTGTGGCAGCACACAGGACAGTTTGCTATTTCTATTTGTGTTAACACAGCTGAGTGCTGTACAGTATGTGATTAGTCATGTTTGCTTTTCCAGCATATCAGATACAGCTGTCTTAGAAAATCTGTAGGAAAACTTTATAATTGAATTAAGCACGATGTTTTTCCTTCAGCAACAGTTAGAAAACACCAACTTCAAGCCAGCCTGAGGTTTTGCTTACTTTGGGGCTACTCAAGCATGTGATGGCATTTGTCTTGGGTACTTAATTGCACCTAGGAAGAAACTTTGGGATTATTCCTCTACAGTCATCTAGAAAATACTTTCAGATTGTTCTCTTTACTTATTCCAGAGGTGTACAGCCTGCAGCAGGCAATACAATCTAAAAAAGTGAGTTAAATATTATCATTTGAGTAAAGTGCTCCACCTGCCTGCATGCTGTCCCTCTTGCTACCAGCATTAAGGGCAGTTCCCTACTGGAGTTAATTACTCCCTGTGTGGTAGGACTTGGTGTGGTTCAAGGCTCATTAAATTCCTTGCTGAATTCTGTAGAGCACAATGTTTTCTGCCCTTTACGTATCAGGGCATTTCAGTTTTGGATTGTTTTTAAGTGCTTTCATCAGTGTCTTACAAAACTATCACAGTAAAAGACTACAGGATAAAGAAAACTGAGGTCTTAGTTCTGTAGGCTGTAAGTAGATGGCTACTGTGTTGAGTTTGTTTTGAAACATCTGCTGATAATTTCACCATGTCTTTTAGTTAGCTATTTAATTTCAAAGAACAGTTGTTTCAGCAATGTTTACTTATTTTGAACTCCTAGTACATTAGTAAAACTCTTGTGGAGCTTGTTAAGATACGCAGGTTGAAAATAACACCAAAATCTAGACATAAACTTAGTTTATTTTGTATTTTGTTCGTTAAACTTCTGAAGATTCCCTGCTGGTTAACAGTTACTGATCAGAATGGCCCAATTTCTTGCCTGTGGCAGTATGCTTGTCCTGTTCCTTTCACAGCTTTGTTTGCTGAGGTTTTCACCTTTGGGTATGTAGTGATGGTGAGTTATGGTACCTGCCAGACTTCCTAGAATTTAGGATTCTGGAAGGAGCTTTCCTACTAGCAGTTAGGACAAGGAAGGAGTACAGTACTAAGCATTCATGTTAGTAATCCAAGGCTGTAGTTTGAAGAAAGAAAATGCTAATGGTATATACATTGAAACAAACAAAACCCTGTAAATCTTTTAACTCTTAGTTTTGCCCCCGGGTAATCAGAGTTCAATTTACACTTAAATAATAGCTTGTAGAAGCAACAAAGTAATGCACTTTATCCTCGTCCTTTCTGTAGAGGTGAGAGACAGGATGAGGTGTAATAACTGAACAAAACCAGGCAGACTGCAGTGCTGACACTTGGATTGGACTTTTCCAGGGGTCCATCAGGGTGAGGAATCTTGGCAATAAGCTAAGCAGTGGCAGTGTCTGAATTTTAAATTGTTCAGCAGTCATGAGTGTAATGATGTTGAATTTCCTTTGCAAACACTGAGATGATAACAAATCCCAGGCACTTGTGTTACTTTGGTATGATTTTCATTATGGTCATTTTGATTTCCCTTCTTTGTAAGGCAGCTAAAAAACAAATGGAGAAAGAATACGCTACTTAATCAGCAGAGTTCGTGCTTTTGCTATATTTTAAACAGTTCTCATTCCTTCTAGAAGGGGTTGTTTGGGCTCTAAAAGAGATGGTGTACCAAAAATGGTCTTGGATTTTGTAGAAGGTGGTGTTGGAAGAAATTAGAAGTACTATTAGGAGGGTGTATAGGAGTTGAGAGAAATTTATTTGCCAGCAAAGTCAGTAATTGCACAGAAATAAGAAGCAGGAGACAGTCAATGTCTCAATGTTAAAAAATAACTTGCAATGTAATATTACTGGAGTGTGACTCTTGCCTCAAGGAAATTCATGCCATTGTTTGAGTATGCTGTAGGGCAAGTTTTGGAGCAGTTATCAAAATAGCTTAGTAATTCAATTTAATTTCCCCATCAAGACTTTAGTCCCTGCCCTCTGCTGTCGATAAGTTACTATTTCAAGTTGCTTATCTCTTCTTCTAATTCTCCATTATGAGAACACTAGATTGCTGCATGAAATGTATTATACTTTGTTTTTCTGGGGGCCTTTATATTCCTAATATGTCTAAGTCACACATGGCACTGATGGCCTCTTTTTTTTTTTAAGCCATACTTTCTAGCCTGGAACTGAAATTACACCTCTTTGGCAACAGCATTCTGAGTGTTATTCCTGTAATGCTTTCATGGAATTGCTGAGGCTGATGTTGTAAAACCCATGTTATAGGATTTTTCTGCTCTTTTTACTTTTTCCTCTAACAAAATGAAATTAATGTTCCAAGTCCTGAAAGTAAGGAGGGAGAAAAGGTAGGTTATCACATTTAATGGTAATATATTATAAATTAAATATTATATCCAGTGGATGGAGGAGGAAGATAGGGAGGGATTACAGTTTTTATTACAAATAAGTATCAGCCTGGTTTTGATCTGGTGGTGATCATCAGATGGTGAGGTGACCAAAAGCAGTGAAATACAGTGTGTGTCTGCTGCCTGGGCATTTCCATGTGTCCTGAAGAGCTTGTGCACAGCTGGTGGAGGAAATTCTCATCCCTCCTGCTGCTGGTATATAAGCAAACAGCGTGGGGTCTGCTGGCCTGCTGCATGGAGCCAAGCACTGGGCTTGTAAATAATTGGGATATCTTTCATTTGGTTTTTCACATGTCAGAACATCGAAAAAGGTTGTCTCACCTGGAAGAACTGTACAGTAATGGTCTAATAATTCCAAATTCAAATAAACTAAAGAGCTGGATTGGGAGTGCAATACAGGTTTGCCTGTCAGATACAGGACAGCAGAGCACTACAGACAAGTTTGAACATAAATCATCTTTACTGTGTCATGTTTTATGCTTCACAAAGCTGTGTGGTAAGTTAATAGCACTGTATGTGGAAACTTCATTGTTTTGAAGAACTGAGTGTCTCTGGAAATGAAAATGCTTAATGTTTTAACTTTGAATTTAACATCTAGTGAGGCTTAAACTTTCATGTGAGCTTTAATAGGACAGGAACATCTTAAACTTCCCAATTATCCCTCTACTTAAGGAGGCTGGCAGTTTGTTTGAAACTAAGTAAACATTGACCAAATATGAGCATGAAAATAGTGAGGTGCCTGAGGTCTGATGAAAGCAAAGGAAACTGGTGATTGAACTGGTGGTGTGTTCATTAGGAAAGCAAATGTAGTTTGTTGCACTTTATCTCCAGCCTATGTCTTACCAGTTTGTCTAAGCATGAACATTTTCCTCATTTTCCTCTTCAACCTGGTGCATTTTGTGGACTAAACCTGTCATTTCTGCTAGCACTAAAGAATGTGTATGAAACACAAAATACTTGATTTCATCCAGAAACAACCAAACTGTGTCTGTACTAAATTACTATTAAAAATTTTAATATAGTAAATTAATGCCTAATTTTTTTTTTTTGCCTGCAGATATTTGTTAGAATAGCAGGCTTGATTTTTTCTTTTTTTTTTAAGAAAACAACCAAAAACTGTAAAAGTGAAAGGAACACTGTGAAATAACACCACTTAATTCAGAATGTTGAAGTGACTCCTAAATATAGGAAACTGGTTTTTTTTTCTGTAATCCTGAAAACAACACCTAAGGAAAACAAGTAAACATGGAACTACAAAAACAAAAAACCCAAAACCTCAGGCAGTGTCAGTTTGTTACTGTTACATGTTATGCAGCTATGCAAACAATTTATGTCAACACCTATGTAAGCAGTGTGAGAACTTAATAAGTTGCCCTGTTGTGTTGTGTGCTGTCATGCAGTCTTAAATATGTGAATTGTTGATTTGGGGCCCTTTTCTTGATAGAATGTTTCACTGGAAAACCTGAGTAATGCAGGGTTTGAAAGATGATGACTAAAGAGAGAGCAGGTGGAAATGGGAACAATTGCAGGGGAGATCTGAGGAATGAAATAGGAGCTACTTGGAGCCCCATCAGGCAGGGAAGAAATTCATGGATAGCTTAATTGCTGCAATGTTGTTGAAAAGCCAACAAAAGAAATTGAGTAATGAAACATTACTTAGAGCTGTCTTTCTGAAGGGCATAGTAGAATGGTTTCTACTGTTCTGTTTAGGCTCAAACGTTTTCTGAAACTTCAGTCAACCTTTTTCCCCTGACTGCTGCTTTCTGTCATGTCAGAGGATGAAGTTTTTGCTGCTGCAGCAGAAGTACCTGGAATACCTGGAGGATGGCAAGGTCCTGGAGGCACTTCAGGTTCTACGCTGTGAACTGACGCCTCTGAAATATAACACAGAACGCATTCACGTCCTCAGTGGGTAAGTGCACTTTGAGAGCTCTTGCAGAGATGTTTTTTAAGGAATTCTGTAGCTTTTGATAGCTGATGTTGTGAAGACTCAAGCTGTATTAAAGCTACTGTCCTGGTGGATAATAAGCTGTAGTGAGATGTGATAAAATGCTGAGTAAAGAATGCTGTTCAGTAGATAGTATTTTGTTTCAGATGCTTCAAAACAACCTGATGATGATTTACTCTAATACTACTAGAACCCAAATTAATGCATATGTATGGTTTTCTGATCTTGAGAATTATTAGCCACTTACCTTAAAATTTAATTGAGTATAATCTGGTTTGTTCTTAGATGAAAGTAAGACAATTATACCATCCTAAAATTGCTTGTGCTTCGTTTTCTTTTTGTACGGGCAGTTGCAGACATTTGTTCAGATGATGTGTGTTTGTGTGAAATAGTTCCCTGCCTTTTTCCCTGTTGGTCTGAAGCTCAACTTACCTGTTCCCAGTTCATTAAAAATGTTATGATCTGTGTCATGCTTAAAAGTGAAAAGAATGATTCCAAAAAGACTTGGTCTGTTGGTGTATGTGCCCTTTTGAAACAGGTACCTGATGTGTAGCCATGCAGAAGACTTGCGTGCAAAAGCAGAGTGGGAAGGGAAAGGAACAGCTTCCAGATCTAAACTCTTGGACAAACTCCAGAGTAAGATGTTCTAGTGTTTAGAATTTCTTCTCATCTCTGTTAAATCCAGTATAATTTACACATCCCAGGGAACTGACTGTGTTTGCTGGTTGGTTGTTTTTTGTATTTCTTGGTTCATGGGGATACCTTTAGGTACCTTTACCCTTTGGTCTTCTGTACTTTAGCTTTTGCTGTCTCTGATAAACTGTTTGTAATAAGAATTGTTACTTCTTAGCTCTGCTGCATGCAGTAATGATAGACCTTGGTGATTAAATGTGTGGTTTAGGGAGGGGGGGTGTGTGTGTGTTCTAAATGCCTGCCACAGTAAGTGGTGGAAACTAAGTGTGGCCTATCACCTGCAGTGATACTGGTGCTGCTTGATAGTGGTCTCATACTTTGCTCTGGATTATGGTTTCTCTTCTCTCTTGTGGCTGTTGTAGTACTCTGGACCAGAGTTATAAAACCCATGGTATTCTTTATTTTCATAGTGCTGATAGAGAATTCCCTAAAGGAACCCTGCTGATGGTGTTGTTATGCAATATTGTAGATTTTGTAAAATACTGAGTTTTGAGTTTGGTGTAAAGTGCTTGTTGGCCAGGACAATACACTCTAGAACAACAAATACCTTACATAGAGCTCTGCTTCCCAGAAGTTCATTCTTCTAATTCCAGGTGTATAGCTGAACATTCAAATTCAACAAGCTGTGTGCTATTATTTACTAAGGTCTCTTCCAAAACCACTCAAATCAAAGTATGCTCTTACTTGTAACTTGCATTTGAGAAGTCTCTTTTTTTCTTCATTTGTTTATTTTTTTTCTTCCTAACTCCTCTGAAGCCTACCTGCCCCCATCAGTGATGCTTCCTCCGAGGCGTTTACAGAACCTGCTGCGCCAGGCTGTGGAACTCCAACGGGACCGGTGCCTATATCACAACACCAAACTCGACAGCAACCTCGACTCTGTCTCGCTGCTAATAGATCACGTTTGTAGTAGGTAAGAAACCTTCCTGACTCCTGAGATGGGCGACCTTTTCTTGGTCTTTTAAAATAATCTGATGGTCAGAAATGTGAGGACTGCTCTGAGCTGGTTTAACAGGATTTTGCTGGGAAAAAGCAGATCTTGCTAAATGAGCAGTGGAGGTGGGGAGTAAAGGAGGTGTGTGGAGGAGATTTTGGTAGCTGGATGGGGGGTAATGGGATCAGACTGTGGTTAAAATTTTTAATCAGATTGGTGTAAAAAGAAGATACTGCTATGCTAATCCATAGCCACTTGTTTCCAGTCTATTTATTGATCAACACAAGGATTGCTGTGTTTTTCCCCTGGAGATTCAGTGGTGTGTTGCTTACCCAGACTCTGTCTTTAAGGGTACTGGAATGTAGACAGCCTGCTGAAGCATGCTTCTATGAACTCAACTTTCAGCTGTAACTTTGAGTGGACACAGGTGCTTTTAGACACAAAGGTTAAGACAGAGGAGAAATGTACAGTAGATTTTTCTGAGTTACATAATATATAACATGAATCATAAAAAAACCTGGTTTCTCAGATATGTAAGGTAGTAAGAATTGAGTGTCTCTTACACCTTTGTATTGGCTCTTTAGGCTGTCTGGAAAACTTTTTTTTGGTGACAAAATAGGGGCTGCTTCTGAACCTTCAAAATGCAATACTCTTAATAGACATGAAACAGGAAGGTGTGTGTTTTTAACAAATGGCTGACTTGAGCAGTTTTTCCTCATCCAGCAAAACTTGGCTAAGGACCTAAAACTCAGTGTAGTTTTTATGGAAAATTGCTGTGCTGTGCTTGGTGGATTAAGGGAATAAGGGCTGTATGGGATATCCTTATATATTTGTCCATGTAACAGGCTAACCCTTGGGCTTTCAGGGAAATTGTTTTCAGTTAAGGTTAGCTCCTCTGAGGAAGTTAATTTAGAACTGATAAACTTGATTATAGAAGTTTTCTGAACTCAGCTGCTCTGACTTGCATTCTTGGGTTACTTGGAGTCAGTTTTTAAAGATGCAGATTTCCACAGTACTTCTCTGTAGCCATCTTAAGGTTTGAAAATTACTGTCATTGGCACTTTATATATTCAAGTGGTCTTTTAGCTTACAATTTTGCTGCATTGCATTGTTTCAGCAGTTGTAGATGTCTGTGCAGACATTTGAATGTTGCCCATTTTAAGAGCTGTTGGAAATGATCATGTAGTGGTATTGTGGCTTCCCTCCTTCAGAAATGAGTCTTAAAATCGGACTACCTAGAAGAGATTTAACCTTTAAGCAAGTCCATGAGTAGTACTGGCTGTTGTGCAACAGGTTTGATATTAATAATCAAGTCCCAAGGAGCATTCCAGATCACTGTGAAGAGCTTGATTTACTGAAGCCAGATGGAAAAGATACTATATGCAACAAACCTGAGTTTGAATTTCCCCCACCTGAATCTATTTGCTGACATAGAAGTTTGGGTTTTTGTTTTGTTGGTTCCTTTTTTTTGGCTAAAGTAGTACTTCCTAAATTTGCATATTTGCTGTGTGTATACATAGATACTCATGGCTACTGTAATAACAAGAACCCCAACCAAAAAGGTACCCAAAAATCCACTTGAAAGAAAGGCTTCCCTTCTGTCCTCATCCTATTGTAGCTGCCTGTTTCAGGGGCCTGGCTCCTGTTTGTGGTGTGCTGTGCTGCTGCCATGCTTGGGCATAGTGAGGTCAGTTAGGCAGTGGAAGCCAAATTTCAATGAAGGTGACAGAAGTAATGGTAGTCTAAAAGCTTAGATAGTTCAAGTCCTATGTTACTTAATTGATGGAACACTGATAAGTTTCCCCTTTTTAGTTGGAACTAATCCCTTTTGGATTTATGGCAATATTTTGGTTAAGCATGCTTAAATTGCACTAACAGGCAAAATGATTTTTAACTCTAAAACTCACTTGATAAGAGTGGGAGATATGAGTGAGGCACTACTGGGAGTGAAGGTGAAGGATTTCACGTTATTGTGCCAGAGATTTTGATAGGAGAGAATTGATGCTCTTGGGGATGATGATTTTTGGTTTTGAGAACCTTCAGCCTAGTTGGGTGTGTTGGGGGTTTTTTGTTCATTTGCCTTTTTTGTTTTCTTTGTTGAAGTATAAATCTTTCATTGTATGTACAGGGAATAAAAAGGTAGCTATTTAGTGTTTTATTCTGTAATTTTGAACTTGAGTAAATACAACAACAGTAAATGTTACTAGATGCTTTATCTCAGTAAGTGAATGACAAATTCAGGTGTTTTGTGCTGAACAGAACAATTTGTAATGAAACACTTCAAAAAAGATTGAGAAACCTTTGAGCTTCAATAATATCTAATTACCAAAACCAGAAGCTATTAAGACAACTGGTTCTGGTTTCTTATTTCAAAACTGCTGCTATTTCCTTCCACAGCCAGGTTATTTAATGTGGCTTTGCTATCTGTGAAGTCAAGCTTGCTGAGTTCTGTATCACTAGTTAAGTGAAGAGGACTTTCTGTGGGAGCACTCTGGTCCAGCTGGGTTGTGAGCAGTATAATTCAGTATTGGGATGTGTCTGCAGCAGCCCTAATAACTGTGTCACCCCTTTTAGGAACTGCAGGTATCTTACTATGAAAATGGTGTGCTCCAGCATTATCCTGCTTGCTTTTCATGTCTGCAAAACCATGGATGTTTTTCTTAAGCTTTAAGATTGAAGAGCTGTTGTTCCATAGGGTATTATTTTGAAATGAAATGTGCTGAAAAGTCTTTCCTGGGACACAGCATGCCCCTTGTACTTTGCGTGAATTATGGATGCAGCCTCGCCTCCTAGGGCAAGTTGCTGTTCAGAGCAAAAACATTAATTTATAACAATATGGCTAAATAATAATGAAACACTGCTCCTGTAGGTGCACATCTCTGTGTGAGGGCTTGCCTGCTTCCCTCTGGACTTGAAGGGAAACAAAGTCTTCTTTCATGGGTGGGGCTTTTTTTACTTTGGGTTCAGTGTTCTTCTGGGGGCAACCAGGCAGTTCCTGGTCAGCTGAAAGCAGGAGCAGAGCACGCTCGTGTTTTCTGTAAACAAGTAAGTATAGACATACCCAAGGAAGCCAAATATAGATATATATGTACATTTTATCCTTCTCTACCATAAGAGTGGAAATGAGGCTGTGTGGTTGTTCAATGCTCCTTGATAGCCCTGAAACACAGACTAGGAAGCATCTTGTAATAAAAGAAAATGCACTGAGAGGGTACAGACACTGTGAGGCAGAATTTTTTCCAGCTTCAGAGAAGAAGTAGTTTGTTAGGTGTCTGTCAGCCTGGCTGCTACCAAACTGTATTTGTAAACATTAATGTGAAGGAAGTAAGTTTTCTGCTTAAATTAATTGGGGGGGTTGTTTGACTTTTGGTGGGTGGATTGTGATGTGTTTTTGTTGTTTTTTATTGGTTTTTTTGAGCTAGTTTATCTGCAGTGATAAATACAGCTGAACATTCAAGGGCACCATGATTCCCTTAGTGTTGCTGTGTCCCATCAGAGTTGTGTTGCCCTCTTGCACTGGGTGCTGTAAAAACTCAGGCTACGACTAAACCACTTCAGCATCTCTGCAGTGGAAGAAAACGTGTCTGTGGTTAGAGATTATCTTTTGGTGCATCTGAACAATGAACTTGTACCTCTTGCAGTATTATTTCAAAATAAAGACATCTGCTGTAAAAGCCTGCATTTATTTTATCTTAGCTCTGAAATTCTTATTTGAGAGCTTGTAGGCAAGATTTAAATCAAATAAAACTTGTCTCCAGTTCTCACCCAACTTAATAATTTGACTGTTAGCTTTTTTTTGATGTCTAACTAGAATATTAAATATTGGCTTTAGAGGAATGTTTGAATCTTCAGTAGTTTATCATGCAATATTTTGTTTGCCAAACTCAGCATTTTACAAAATAGTTTAGATTTTGTGAGGGAGAACTGTTCAAGCTGAAAGCTCAATGGTATCTTGCTAGTTATGCTTAGATATTGTATGTGGTACCCTGCAAAGGTGAAAAATGACAAAACAAAGGCAAAGAAACATCTAGTTTATTGCAAGGTCACGTTCAGGAAAAGGAAGTTCTATGTAAGAAGTAATTTCTTAGCAAGATATAACTGAGTTAGATACCTACAAAAACCTCATGAGTAAAAACATTGCACCTATGGCTCGAAGAAACCTATACTGTAGTATTTTCTATACAGTAGAAAATGATATGGTAATAAACTGTTACATTCCTGATGAGGTCAGTTTAATTCCAAGTTACATGAAAGAATAACAAATTATGTAGGTGAAATAAGAGCAGTTCTATGTTCTTATGGTTAATTATGATGACTTAATGGTGTGAGCTTGTTGCCAGGTGAGACACTTCATTCTGTACTTCCTTGAAGCAGCTGTTAATAGAGGGGGTTTCTAAGTTGTATGGTCTTGCACTTAAATAAGGTTTTTGTTTGGCTGTTTTTTTAATAGCTTGACTTACAAGAAAGCAGTAAGATTTTTTTTTTATGTGTGACTGCATCCCTTTGTTTTCCCAGGAAACAGTTCCCCTGCTATACCCAGCAGATCCTAACGGAGCACTGTAACGAAGTGTGGTTCTGTAAATTCTCCAACGACGGCACGAAATTAGCAACAGGATCTAAGGACACAACTGTTATTATATGGCAGGTTGATCCAGTAAGTGTGAAAATGGAATGAACTTGTCTTGCTCTTGCCTTTCAGCTTTCTCCTGCTAGAATGGTGTGATTTTTGTAGGACAGGCTGACATGTACTGTAGCCCTGTTACATCCCATTCCCTGGGATGTAAGTCTTGTAAATCTCACAGCAGTAGGATATTTCATACATCTTTCCTGCACATATCTATTGGTACATGAATAAAGAAATTGATTGGTGAATCTAAATCTGTTTTGGCTTGTAGAAGTGATTATGAAAGTATGTCCATATATTTCATAATAATTGATGACTGGGAATAAGCTTGAACATACACACACAACATTTGAAGTTGCTAATGCTTGTAAAACTCTATCAAAAATAAGATCCTTATGGTTTTTTAACCACACTGCTGCAGGTTGGTATGTGAGGTGGAAAGTGAAAGGTTTCTGCAGTTCCATACTGGTATTCAGTGGGGTTTGAATATGAGTTTCTTTTCTTTCACTTCAGTTTAGGAAGCTATATAATCTGAGTCCTTTTTCCTGTTAAAATGATGAGAGGACTTTAAAACCCTGTTCCATGTGCATAAATGTTATGTAGCCCCAGAACTAAGAGCAGGCACTGTGGCTTTTTCAGGCATAAGACTGCTGTGGTTTGTGTCTTACTCTGGGCCAAGAGCTGCATAGCAGCAAAGCTGACTTCTGTTATTTAGTTTGGAAATTATCTGTGATTTGTTTGTTGGTTTTGGTTTAGTTTTGTATTTTTTTTAACAGAGTAATTTAGGTGAATTAAGGATCAAACATTTTTTGCTGTTAGTTAACTTGTCAATTGACTGTAGATGCACATCTTTCTTCTATATTGATGGGTTTCAATACCAAACATCTTGATTAGTACTTCTTAAAGTGAATTGTTAGCTAATAGCTGCTTAGTAAAACCACATAAATGTTTTGTGAGTGTTTAGACTAAGCCTTTTGACCAAGGGTTGCCAAAGAATAAAAATCTCTAAAAAATTGTTAGTGGGAAAGTGGTTTTGTAGAGTTTTATTGGTTTGTTTCCTTTTTTGGATGCTTTAAAAAAATTTGCAATGCTTTCAAGCAGGTGGATACTGAAATAGCATTAGGCCACATCAAGTGATTCACTTTCACATTTGCCAGAATATGCTTCTCACATTTCCTGAAGCAGTTGACAGGGTCTTTTGACCCATAAATTTAATCTGATTTTCAAGACTGTAGGTCAGAATTACTCTAATCTGTTTGCATAAACTACATGGAAACAAACATCCAGCAATGTCTGGGCAAGTGGTGAGAGAGCCCTGTTTTAAATGAACAGTGTTTGATTTTTCCACACACACACTAAACATGTGTGAGAATCCTTCATTTCTCCCTTTCTTTCTTCATTGCCCCTCTTGAAATCTAAGGACACTGCTCCAATGTGTTTTCTTACTTTCATGCCTTAAATTTCTTACTGTTTTCTAAGACCCAGCCATGTCTAGACTGTCTTAAGCTATGCTTCTGTTGTCGTTTCCATGTGCTAATTTCAAAGTTCTAAGGAAGGCTCAGCAGCATTAAATAGTGTCTTGAGTTGACTGGGTTTGTGTGGGCTGCATTGTTTGACTGTCAGTCAGGAAGTGTGGCAGAACCTCTGTGGAGCACAAAGGATGAGCACACTGTGCATCACCTTGTCTCACATGCATCTTTGTTAAAAGTTCTCCTTTAACAGGCTCCTTAAAAAAATCCCTTCTGCATTTTCTGAGAACTGTTGACAGGTTTTTGGTGTTTCAGCCAAGGAGCTCAGCTACTGCAGACTTGAGTTGATGCCTGAATAGTTGCTTGTCATACACAACCAGAATTTAGAAAGCTGTATGTAAGGGAGGGAAGTGCTGAGATTTCTTTTGGTGGTGGGTGGGAGGCAGTTTGACTGCATTTGGAGATATTTGCCTGAAATACCAGTGCCTGCTGTTTTAGAGCATGGTATAGCAGCTTTATGGTATTTGGGGGGAAGTATGAGAGCAGTATGGAAGATAGTAACAGCCACAGAGTGCTATCATTAGAAGAGGAATATCTTATGTATCTTGTTCCTCATGAGTTTCAAATATGCTGAAGTGACAGGCTACTTTAATCCTGTTGTAAAAAAAAAAAAAAAAAAAAAGGGTCTGTTCTAGACAAGCTCCAGGATGTGAGATGATGTCAGACATGACTCAATTTCCTTGAAAATCACTTTAGCTACAGACACAGCAGTGTCTAATGCAGTCCAGGAATAATGACGAGAATGGAAAAGGGGTCTTGAGGAGGTCCATTCATTTGCCCCTCTTTCTCTGCACTCTGAAGATTATTTTTAGCTCACTTTCTTTTGAGGAATTTACTTTTTCTAGTAAATTCTAGTTCTAACAGAACCCCAGTGCTGCAGGCTGGCTGAGAGTCACCAAATACCTCACAGCTGATCCCAGGAAACAATCCTGTGTGTCACTCTTCCTCTGGTCTTTGTCTTCAGAATCAAGAAGTGCTCTGTTGATTAATACTGAAAAAAAAAGAAGGGACAATTAGAGAAATCAAGCTAGATTTTCAAATTAGTCACGCTTTTTCAAAAAAAAATGTGGAGATACAAGCATCTGCCATGCATGGAGAAAAACAGGGGGAGGGTGGGTAGAGGGAGGACAACTTGATTGCCCTTTCCAAGAGGCTTCAAATAATTATTGTCAGCATTTTAACAAGCTCTTTTCTACTTGTGTTATATGCTGTTCCCAAGAATCAGTGCTAATACTGTACTGAAGCATGTTTCTGTATTTAGGAAGCCAGTGTGTGGTTGTTTCACAGTATCTAGCTGTACTATTTATTTTTGCAAGCTTCTTGAAAAGTCAAGTTCCTCTGACGAGGCAGCAGTAAAACAGTTGTAATATAGAGATTATACGAGATGCTGCGTGTGCCAAGTATGCTTCATTCACTAAATCTGGCAGAAAACAGCTTGCTGTAGGCAATGCTTCTGAAATAAGAACACCTCTCAAGGAAGATTTTAAAAATATCTTTCTGTAAATCTCCTTTCTTGAGCAGCACATTACAAGATATTTGCAAGTTTATAAAAATATTGGCACTTGAAGGTTTTTCCCTTGTCAGCAGCTGTGGAGGTTTTGGTTCTCTGTTTAACCAGAACAGGTTTCCAACATGTCTTTACTTTTAAGAAAGTAACTTGATTCTGTAAAATACAGATGATAGTACTTTCATATTCCAATAGATGTAGAAAAACTTGACTCTACAGAAATCTTCTGTACTAAGGCAAGTGTAATGTAATGTAAAACTTTGTAGTCAGTGGTATTGCTTGAGTTTTATCTTCAGGATCACAGAACATTGGAACAAAAATACCTTTGAGTGTTCTTGTTTTGAAGGTTGAAGTTAAGAACGTTCATTTTCTGGCCCTGTAAACTGTCAAAGCTCTCATGCTGTAGATGGATGCTGTGGAAGTGTGAAATGTGGTGGGATTTGCTTTGCAGTGTCTCAAGAACACCTCTCTTGTTCCAGGACACTCACCAGCTAAAACTCCTTAAGACGTTAGAGGGTCACGCGTACGGCGTCTCCTACATTGCCTGGAGTCCAGATGACAACTACCTTGTTGCCTGTGGCCCAGATGATTGCTCTGAGCTTTGGCTCTGGAATGTACAAGTAAGTGCTGGCTAAGAGTGAAAAAGAAAACTTTGTGCTGCTTTTGTTTCAATATCTAAATCCCTTCCTGAAAGAAGAATCGCTGCAGGCTTGTGCCAAGGTGGGAGTGTAAAGAAGAGATGCTGATCTCGCTGCCCTCCTCTCAATTTGAAAAAATAATTCTGGCAGCTTGCAAATGCTCTTTGCACTTTGGACAGAACTGAAATTGGAGTTCAAGTCTGTGTCTGGGATTGTGCAGCAATTCTTGTGTGGGTGGTTACTATCATTTCTGAGAAGGGATGGCATAAATGCATAGGAGTCAGAGAGCTCCTGAAGAGAAGGACCACAAATGAATCAAGAGAAGCAGAGGGCAGAAGTATCACGGGAGGGAAGCAGTTGCTCATTGATGATTTTAACAAGTAGGAAAAGTAAAAGATGCAAACTGTTCTACTTCATGTAACCCTCCCAGTGATGTCAGTGAAAGAGGCTTCAGTTTATGATTTCAGAACTTCATTTTTCCATCAGGCAGTTGGGCATTTTGCCATTCCCTCCATGAATTTGAAAATCACTTTTTGCTGTTGAATTTTATGGGCACTTGAGTTGATATAAAAGCTTCCCTTGCCTCAGCTGAGAGCTGTATAGACTTCCTTGTGCTGTCTTGGACTCTGAACTAATGTAGTTTCCTAAAACAAAAACGTTGCCTTTCTTCACCCTTGGAACACTTTTCTTCTGTTTAATTGACTAAACTGGCTCAGTGAGGAGCGCTGCTGACAGTGCCACTCATTGGTGTTCTGTCTTGTGAAACGGTGGCTTTATAGGCATGAAAGCTAAATTTTGGCATGGAGAGCTTCAGCTCAAGGACGAAAACATTCTAGCTACTCTGATATTCCTAACTTCTTACTAAAATATATTTTGTCACCTCTTTTCTTCTAGTTTCTCCCTGCCTCCTTTCTTTCAGTGTTTTGGGTTTTTTTCATTTGATAGTGCTTGTCACTCTCTTGGCTTGTTCCTATGATTTCTTTTCATTCCACTCAAAATCTTTTAGCTGTCTGACACACCAATATTCCATCTCTCTTGATTTGAGAGACAAAATAAATTGTCCCAAATCAAGTCCATATTCGCTGGATATGCTAGAGTAGCTCTGCCTTTCCATTGCATTATTCATAGTATGTCTTGCTTTTTAATGAATATATCCACCTCCAAACTATCCTTGTCAGATAAAATTACCAGTGCCTTTTTGGGAAAGGGTTCTGGTGTAAGGCCCTGCTGCCTTTGTTTGTTTTCCAGACTGGGGAGCTGAGGACAAAGATGAGCCAGTCTCATGAAGACAGTTTAACAAGTGTGGCCTGGAATCCTGATGGGAAGCGCTTTGTAACGGGAGGGCAGCGTGGACAGTTCTATCAGTGTGTAAGTGCTCTGCAGCTGTCCCTTTGAAAGCAAAGCAAGGAATTAAAGATTGGTCAATGCTTTTTTGGGTTTTGTAGATGTGTACACTAAAGGTTCTGATCCTTTGCAATTCAAAGAAGCAATACATTAATGCAGATATTTCAGCAGCACTTCTGTATGGAGCAGTTTGAAGGGTTTGAGCATCTTTGACGTGCCTCAAGGAGGATTTGTGGTCTGGAATTTTTTTTCTTAGCTGCTTCAGAAAAAGACATTAATAAAAAGCAGTACCTTTGCCCACAAGTGTTGTTATTCTACAGAATTTTGATCTTTCTTAGTTTTTGCATGCTGTCTTTGCCTAGTGAAAACAAATGTGAACCCCTCATTACTTGACTAGAGCTGGTTTGGGGTGGTGGTCCACAGTTTCACCACATTCTTGATTATTTTTTCAACTGGTTCCCAGAATAATAATATTAATAATGTAGTATGCAGACCTCACTGTGAAGGTCAGCTCAGTGATGGCATGCAGGTGGCATGAGAAAGTAAGTGACAGAAGGGATTCTCTGCTCTCCAGACTGGATTCCTACAAAAGCCCTTGGTTAAGAGAACCAACTCCTAATTCATTAGGTCCTACTTTGTGAAGAGTAAGATTGCTTTCTGTAGCAATTGGCAGAATAGAAAGGGAAAAACATTTTAATTTGTGTCACAGCTCCTCAAAAACCTGAGACTAATGGTTGAATGTTTGTTGGTTTGTTTTCCTTCTGCTCAGGATTTAGATGGTAATCTCCTTGACTCCTGGGAAGGGGTGAGAGTACAATGCCTTTGGTGCTTGAGTGATGGGAAAACTGTTCTAGCGTCGGACACACACCAGCGAATTCGGGGCTACAACTTCGAGGATCTCACAGACAGGAACATGTAAGTGCCTCTCTCTTGGGCTCTGAATTCCTGCTTCCTAGTGGCAGTTGTGGGGGACAGGATGGGAAACAAGTTGTTAAATGTTCTCAGTATTAAAAGATGGGACAAGAATTAGAGAGCAAGTTTCAGCAAGCAGCATTTGATCAAATATTAGAAATAACTTCCTGAGCACTGGAGTAGGTTTCTGGTGGATGTTTTGGCATTTCTGTCATCAGGAGTACTTGTCCTCTCAATTCCTGACATATTTTAGTAGATTCTGCCTTAAATTTAGGAGTTGAAGTCTGAAGTCCCTTTTAGTCTTGGTGTTGGCCTAACTGTAAACAAGTATTGCAGACCTGGTTTATGCTGGTTTCTAGAGTCATACCTTATTTCAGATTTGGAACTGTTTTTCCCTGGTCATACTGCAGTCACAGGACATGCCTGCTGTCTTGGTGTTGCATCATTATCTGCTTATCTTGACTCTCATGTGTTATCATTTCAGAGTACAAGAGGATCACCCTATTATGTCGTTTACTATTTCAAAAAATGGCCGTTTAGCTTTGTTAAATGTAGCAACTCAGGTGAGTTGGGCATGTTGAAAGGAAATGGAAATAAATCTGCTTGCAACTGCTATCTGTTTTAAATATTTAGATGTGAGTTGGAATGTTTGATATTAACTAGTTGTATATTGTGTAATATGAAGGCTTTAATATTCATAAATACAGCATGGAATTAATTCTCTGACAAGAAAGGCAATCCTGTTCTTGAGACCTGATTTTTTTTTTTTGACTGATTTATAGTCAAGAGCTTCATATTTGGAAATGTGTACAATTAAATGTTATTGTCTGGGTGTTGCATTGAGAAGCCAGATACAGCAAGAACTGTGGCACTTCACACGTCTGGGGGCACAGATTTTATTTATATATCTATGCATTTGCATTTACCTTGGGTAAAAATAAAGCTTTCAGATTGGAAGGGACCTACAGTGAAAGTTTAGTTCAGTAATTTGATACACCTTTACTCTTTTCATCTACTAACAGTACCAAAGTTGGCTCTAAAGTAGTGCACTTCCATGGCTAATTCTTTTTCATTGTTCAGAAGAATGCCATTAATAATACTTAATGATAAAATAACATTCTTTAAATTTCTTATTTCCAGGGAGTTCACTTATGGGACTTACAAGACAGAGTTTTAGTGAGAAAGTATCAAGGTGTTACACAAGGATTTTACACAATTCACTCGTGTTTTGGAGGTCATAATGAAGATTTCATTGCGAGTGGCAGTGAAGGTAACACCATTCTCCTTTGTGCAGAAAACTGGAACACTGTATCCTTCCTATACCTTCATCTTATAGATGACAGTTGCTAACAACAACATTATAAAAGCAAACCTAGTGGCTCATGAAATAAATTTGAGCCTTGCTGGCATTGTGGCATACTTCAAGAAGTAATTGTGGGCTGGCAGACAATCTTCTGAGAGGATGGCAGAGGTAGAAGACATTAATGACTCCTTTGTGTTCCTCCTCTACAGCAAAAGCATCTGCACAGTTTTAATTAGAAGTGGGTGGGGTGTTCTTGAGGATTTTTTTTTTGTGGTGTGATATTTAGACTTCTGGTTTGAATAAAATGTACTTCTGGGGAATAACAGCTTCATTTGCCTGTTGAAGATACAGGTGTGGTGAGGTTATTTTAATTTCCATAGAATCATTTTAATTACAGACAGAGTAGTCTCAAATTAGGCAGTTGTTGACGTAGTCTGGTAGAGTTTCTTGGTGATTAAAGGCTTTGAAGTATGTTTTCATTCAGCTGTCTGTGGCAAGAGTAGAAATTGTTAAAAGCTTATGTGTTGAATTGGTTTGGTTTTGTCACTGGTGTAGTGCCATCACCTGCCATGGAGGTCACTTTGAATTCAAGCTTATGCAGGGCCAAAAATTACACTTGTAAGGTGTAAACAAATTACTGTGACTACTGTGTAACTCAGTTCCTAGGAAACAAGGTTGGCCAAGGCATTTCCTGCTCTGTCTTTGGAAAATGTGAAGTAGATCTAAAATAAAATCAAGTTTCACTCTCTGACTATATCCAGTGGAATATGACTGAAGGACAGCATCTCCAGTCCAGTGTGAACCCTTTTCCATGGCTGGACAAGCTTCTTTGTTTGAGACCCTAGTGCCTGAAAGTTCAGGATTGAGCCATAACTGTGTGCAGGTGTAGATGCTACAGTGTACCAGTCATTTTTGTCCCCCGGTTTATTGACTTCCATTGTTTAAAAACCCCTGTAGTTGAAACTGGCAGTAAGGAACTGATGGGTTCTTAGATTTGAACTGTCTGAAGCTGTCACCTTGGTGCAAATGTGGCTACTGAGACTATTTTTAAAAGACAAGCAAACAATAATAACAGGTCACATTCTCAGAGCTGGCTTTAAAAAGTAGTTGATCACGTTGTCATAACCTCTTAAAACATCTTGTCTGGTTAGGTAGGGGTTTTCCTGGCAATTGCATCCAAAGGAAGAAAACAGAGGTCTGTCTCAAAGGGGAATTGATTGCTGCCTTGGAGTAGCTGTCTTGTTTTTTACTGGTTTGTCTTTAGGCTTTGGTTACCTGACAGAGCAGAGGCTTGTGTGTCTATGTGTGAATTGTGTTGTTTGGTGAATGGCATGGATGTGCAGTCCCCTTGAAATCCCAAGTGGAATGGAAGCACAGCCAGGACATTTGCATCAGCACAAGCCCATGTGAAGGTGGTACTTCAGATGAGCTGGTTCAGCACAGGACAGGGGAGTTACCAAGTAGGAAAAAGCCTTGAGGCTTTCCTAGCAGGAAGGTCAGAGAGCAAGTTTGTTTTATAAGGGGCTGGGAGGAGGAACAGAGGAAGATTGATTTGTTTGCTGAGCCTTCAGTGGCATCTATGTGAAAGCCTTTCAGATAGATCAAAATACTTTCATTTAGTTGCTAGACCCCAGTACTAGGCTTTTGTGTAATACTAGCAATACACACTTGTCCAGTTTATGTAACTCTGTGTGGAATATTCCACAGACAATCCTAGACAGGTAAACCCACAGACTTGTTACAGGCTGCTGGTCTACAGCTGGGAAAACCCCCTCCTTCTCCCCACCCCCCATTTATTCTTAAATATGGTTGGTTATAAAGAATGATTCTTCTCTAAACAGTGCAGTACCAGTTCCCTATTCTATTTCTACCAAGTTGCTAGAAGTAATTAAAAGCTTCCCATCACAAAATAGGATGTGCAGGATTTATTTGCATCTACTTCAATATGTACAAATTGATATCTTTAAATACCACATAGTAATTGGTTGTCAAAGATAGCAATAGCTCACAGTTTGTGCCTTAAGCTTTAGCCCTCCCTCATTTGCTCTGTTTGCACTCTCTCTGGAGTGTTACAGGTTTTTAGTATTAAGATGTTCTTCATAAACTACAGAGCTGTGATCTTATCTAGTACTCATCAACAGGCAGTGGTTATAAATATTCTTAGTACTCATGACTTTATAATGCATTTACTAATTTGCAAATACAATTATTTGAGGGGGAGAAAAAAATCTGCAAGTCTTCCTTTTGAATAAGATTTTAATTACAAGTATGGAGTTGTAGAGTGGTTTAGTTTCTCTTTTTACCTTTGTATTGACTTATTTGCATTACAGTCAAACATTTTCCTTCAAACACTGAGTGTAGTAGACTGGCAGGTGTTAATGGAAGAGCTCTGCCTGTGTGTGGTGGTGCTTGCAGGGGTCCCAGGATGAGGGAAGAGATGAGGATCTGACTTAATGTTTCAGAAGGCTGATTTATTATTTTATGATATCTATTATATTAAAACTATACTAAAAGAATAGAAGGAAGGATGTCATCAGAAGGTTTGAAAGGAAAGGAATGGAATGATAATAAAATCTTGTGACTGACCAGAGTCCGAGACAGGTGAACTGTGATTGGCCATTAATCAAAAACAACTACATGAGACCAATCACAGATGCACCTGTTGCATTCCACAGCAGCAGATAATTATTGTTTACATGTTGTTCCTGAGGCCTCTCAGCTTCTCAGGAGAAAAAATGTTAAGGATTTTTCATAAAACATGTCCTGCAACACCTGCGTTCTTTTGATCGCTTCTAAAAGCAAAATTTCGTTAGTGCCGTTCCACACCGGAGACTGGAGTTGTAATGGGAGCAGGTGTGGGAGTGCTGCTGGGTGTGTGCAGAGCAGTGCTGCTCAGGCTGCTGTCCCTGTGTTTGGCCCAGATCACAAGGTGTACATCTGGCACAAGCGCAGCGAGCTGCCCATCGCCGAGCTGACGGGGCACACGCGCACGGTGAACTGCGTCAGCTGGAACCCCCAGCTCCCGGCCATGATGGCCAGCGCCTCCGACGACGGCACCGTCAGGATATGGGGACCAGCGCCTTTCGTAGACAACCAGGATATTGAAGGTAAAAAAAAAAAGGACAAAAGCCTTACTGAAAAATTAGTCACTGCTTTGTTTGGTTTTTTTAGTGTGTGACCGGTGGTTTTTATCTGAGTTACTCGTTTTGTGTACAGCCAGTATTTCCAACATTGTTCTGACATGGCCCTGTAGAAAACTGTGGTGTCACCAAGACCTTAGGATTATATTAATTTATTTACGTAGACTCCATAAAAACCTGGTTTCAATGCTTAGGTTTAGTAATATACAATGTTATTAAAATTTAAACAGTGCATTCTAACTACACTGCAAATTGAGTAATGGTGTTGGAATGGTTACAAAAGGAATTTACAACAAAATTTAGAGTGTAAAGTTTTACCCTAGAGAACCTGTACAAAATTGTATCTTTACTAACCATCAGTAACCACATGTGTCCAGGAGAAAGAGAGAGAATGCTCATTTTTTTGCTGCCAAAATGCGCCCAGGTGTTCCCAGCCCTTCTTGCCTCCCCCATATTGTTAAGGAGGTGACTGCTGGGGAGTTGTTGTGCACTTTATATGCTTCTGTCATTACGTATTCAACCTTGCAGTAAGAATTTACAGGAGACATTAAAATGATATTTAGTATATCCTATTGCCACAGAACCTCATGGATGTGACACCAAGGGGAACCTGGGCAAAGTAATCAAAGAGAAATCCATTAAGTGCTGGTAGATAAGTAAACACCTCTAGTTCAGAATGTCCCTTAGGTAAAAATGGCTGAAAGTTGGAAGGGTGTTAGGAGGAAGAATTGCCTCTTCTCCCTGCTCCAGTGCTTTGATACATGTGCTTCTAGTCTTGGACTAGGTGGACCAGCCTGGCTAATCTGTAAGACCTGGAATGTCCCCATAAGGAGTCAGAGCCTGTCCTCCAGCTGGTTTTACTCATGGCTTTGTTGTTTGGTTTTCTCCAGTGAGCTGCTTGCTCACTCTTTCTTAGTTCCTCCTGAAAATGAACCAGTAAGTGCCATCAAAACCAAACCAACCACAAATGGATTTCTCACAGCAGTGCTTTCACAAGAGGTGTAGGTGCACAGAATAATACCTAACCACTCTAGGAATCCTAAATGGGTGACAAGACAGCTCTGTCCTTAGCACACTCCCCATGAACTTGTATGTAAATGTGTGTTATGTCTTTTTGGAACAGATGCTTTTTGAGTACCCACACCTAACATGCTAAAATAATTTCTAGATTGTTATGAATAATTTTATCTAAAATAAGTAATTTTAAGCATGGAATTTAGCTATAGTATAAGATCCATTAACTAGTGCATGTTCAGTTAAAATTTATGTAAATAGACTGTATTAATTACCTTATGATAGAAATATGAACTGTTGCTAAGATCTTCAAGCTGTGATTTCTTTCTCTCTCTATGTTTTTGTTTTTGCTCAGAGGAATGCAGTAGCATGGATAGTTGATGGCGAATTTGGAGCAGACGACTTCAGTTTAACTTAATTAGTCGTATTTTAAATGGCTTGGGATTTGGTGCAAACAAACATGATTGATAGCTGGACAGACATGCTCGTCATGAAAAAAGAACCATTTCTGAAGCCCAGTTGGGGCCAAACATTTACCACCTTTGCTTCATAGTAACCAGTCGAGATGAAGCACGTCTTTAGAACTTTGTTGGACACCGTGTTGAAATTACCCCCCCATCGGTTGTGAAGAACTGTGCTACATTCAGGCTAACCATTGAACTCAGTATATATATTTTTCCCTCCTGCCTTTTTGTCTGGCAGGCTACTGTTCTTGTTGCTCTTCTGTGTAATGAAGTTTAAATGCTTGTTTGGAACACTTTATTTAACAGTTTAGAAGGCTTGATAGAAAGAGTGCTTTAGTCTGAAGAGTATACATTGGATAGGAAAGTATTTCCTTCTCTTGTTTCTCAAGTCTCTCTCCGCCTTACTTAGCTTGAGATCTTTGCAGCTTGGTTCATGGATTCTAGCCTTGCCCGTTGCGCAGTATATCTATCAATTGAGAGGATAAACCAATGAACTATGTCAAAAGCACTCTCAGTATCACATTTGACAAAAAGTTTTGTACTTTTCACATAGCTCGTTGCCCTGCAAAGGGGTTAACAGCACAATTTTTTAAAAATAAATTATTTATAGGATTAAAATGACTTCATTTGTATACATTTGGAATTAAAACAATGCAAGAAGTGTCGTGAAACATGGTATCACTGATGCTTTTCTGGAGTGGCCTGAGACCCAATCAGAAGCAGTGGCTGGAAGGAGATTTGTGTAGGCAGTAAAGCTTGTTTCAGATGGAGGCATTCACTGTCCATCTTGACAGTTAAGCTGTATTAGCTAGGAGAAAAAAGCATTCAGACTGCACCACCAGTCTAAGAGCTGAAACAAGAAGAGGTCTTTTGGTTTTTTTAATTACAGAAATATATGCAACAATGCTGGTGTAAAAGGTAGACTACACTTTGAGGGAAGAATGTGTTGAAAGAGTCCTTTCTTCACTAAGTCAACACTTTGTATAAGTAATTTACGTACAAATCATAATTAAACACTTGTATTATGATGGAAATTTTTTCTTTATTTGATAAACAGGGGTGGACAGATTTTGTTGCTGAGAATATACTTTCAAGTTTGCAGATTTAAATGCCTCTCCCAGATCTTGTTGCAAGCTGGTGCTGTGGACATCTTGACACATCTAGGAATAGTTCCACTAATGTCTCATATTAAGAGAAAGCAAATATTTATAGTTTAAATATTTATTCTTTTTGACATAAACAGATGGCCTGGCATCTCTGTGCTTCTGCACTACACACAAATCCATTATGGGATGGCACTGGATTCCCTTTTGCCACCTTGGGTGGAAAGGTAGTGTTGGTACTGCTGCAGAGTAAAGAAGGAGCAGGGAAGGGCATGCCACCAGAGTCCTGTGAGCAGAAGTGTGGACTTCATCCTTTCGTGAGATAATGATTTAGTGTCCTTATTAGTCACGTGTGGAAGAAGGGTGGGGGAAGGTTTGCTGGGATTCCTGGGAAGAGAGGTGTAGCCACTCTGAATGGGAGTGTGGTGTTTCCCAGAAAAACAAAGGTTAGCAGGTTAGACTATTTTTTTTCTTTTAGATTCCAGCCATCCAGTGGTGTGTTTGTCTTGCCTTGTGTGCAAACTTAAGCATGAGTTAAGATTCTGATACTGTGGTTGAAACCAGCCCCAAATCTGACGTATGAGTCTTCTAATACCTCCAAAACCAGGTAGGACCTTAATGTTCAGCCTTAAAACTAAGGTGAATGCTTTGATAGCAATTACTGTTTCACAGCACGGAAAATACACGTGTAAACTTAAGATTATACATCAGTTCCTTCTTCCTTTAACGAGTTCTGGAGGAAGCTCTTTATTTCCCTTCCTAGTTCAAGAAGTGCAAGATGAGTCAGGCCTGTGGCCTTAATGTTGCAGGAAAACAGACAAATTCCCATGGTCAAATTTGAGTAAGCTAAACCTTGGGGTTTAAGGAAAAATTAATTACCTAATTTGTTAACAGTAAATTGTAAAATGTTTTACATGTTCAAAACATGGTACAATTCATAAGCAATGCCAGCATGTGTATCTTTGGAAGTTACTCTAGTATTGTCTTACTCTGGAACTTAGGTTTTCAAACCAACCATTGTTTAGGGAGAGTAAGGAGAAAGAATGGTTTTGATGTCTCTTAAAGTCTCATGCAGTGGTCTGTCACTACATACTCGTGGAAATAAAGTGGGAACTTCAGGCAGGTGGTGAAGGCTGGATCAAATCTCAAGTGTAGATTTCAAGTTTTATTTGCACTTCAGGCATTTCCAGTGTGGTGGCCATAACTGACCAGGGTGAGTCTCCTTCCCTGGTACTTCTGTCTGGGGGAAGGTGTGGGCTGATGCCTGCTTTCCACAGCAGCACAGTTAGGAATTTAAATGTAGGACCTCTGCAAAAACACTGCCCCTCTCTTCTGGCCTTGGATTGTCCCTCTGAGGTATTTAGAAGCTGAGTTAGGGAGCAGCATGTGTGGGACCTCTCTCCCTTGGTGTCCTGGTGCAGCCATGGCATGAAAAGCAAGCTCCAAGCAGGTGGCACTGCTTCCAGAGTGTCTCAGTGCCAGCCTGCTGGCAGGCAGGACAGAAAGGGGAGATTCATCTTCATTTTGCCACACTACACAGTCCCACAGCAGCTGCCATTAGAGATGTAGCAATGAGTACCATCCCAACCTGGAGCTGAGAGACCAACCTAAATTATTTCCAACACTATGTGGATTGAAAAGTACCAATACTTTTTGTGCACAGACAATAAAATGAGACTGGGGTGGGGTGGTGGGGGGAAAAACCTAAATTAGTTTGCTCATTTGCAACACATTGATTTCCATGTGCTTAAAAATGTTCATAGGCTGGAGTGTAAGGCTGGAACAAGTACACACCCACAATAAATTACTGTATTTCCAGTCAGCAGGCCCATGGTTTTAGAGAAGAAAATACTGTGTGTACTCATTTTGTAACTTTCTCTGGTCACCTTTTGGCTTCAAATATTCACAGTAGCCCCAGGTTATTATCAAGGCAGATCTCAAAAAGAAATGCTGAAGCATTTTATTATCTGAATGTTCTTTAGCTGTTCAGGTAAGTAATTTTCAAGGCACAATGGAACACAAAAGGGAAAATGGTAGCTCTGTTCATGTTTTGGAGGGGAGGGAAGTGGGGGAGATGACACCTTTGTTTTTAAATTCCCTCTGTCTTTTCTGAAGTTCTCCAAGTTTAAAGTTAACTTCTCTTTATGATTGGAGCAAAGATGCAAGCTAGAAATCTGCCCAGATCTTGCCAGTTACTTCTCAACTTGGCTTCAACCAGGTAATGTTTGATAAAACTGTCTGCTGTTGGGAGTTGGTGTCTAGTTGTGTATTTTTACACTGCTAAGTGATACTCCCACCCAAAATCAGTTCTGGAAGTTTCCTTAGCAGGAAGCCAGGACTTGTACAATTAGCTGTAGCTCGAGGGGATATGTTGTAGATCCAAATGGGGAGGGAGGTAGAAAAAAAAAATGGGCATAAAAAGCAGGATTTACTGACCAACAAATAAACTACTGTAACTCAAGGGGGAGGAGGAAAAATGCACTTTCAATAGTTTGTCCATATTTTTAGCTACAAAATACACTTGTATCTAATTTCTTTTCGAGACAACTATTAAGAGGAACACCCATCCCATAAATGGCTAATCCTCCTTTTGCCCTCCTCCTGTCTTTTCCACATTGGCTTGAGTCCATTTTCAGCTGCCATACTTGATTTTTGAAAACTGCTACTTTTAACGATGTCTAGAAAGCAAAATCATTAACTATGACACTTTTTTTAAACAGGGTGGACTTAATTGAAGTGTGCAGCGTTGAACTACTGCTGCAGTAGCTGCCTCTAGTTGAAATAAACTGTAGCCAAGTTTTCTGTCTATTCATCCAGATAATCTGGATTCAAACATCTGTGAGAGTGTTCCTCCCATCTGGTGTGAGTGTGTGTGCGCATGTGTTCCACAAACAGACAGAACCAAATGTTCTAGGTACTTGTCATGTTTTATTGCATACTTTAAGTCGTGTGTATGTGAAGTGTCCTTTGACCAGAAGGTTTTGGTTAATATCAGTATATTTTTATAAATTTGAAATTCATTGTGCCCCATCTTTTTTTCATAAACATTTTTTCATTCTTAGGGTATATGTGCTAGATTTGAAACTTTAACATTTTTAGGCACAGATGGAAAAAGTTATTGGCTCCTTGAAAACATATGGGACAAAATGGATCCTCAAAGCATGTATGTACTTACAAACCAAGCTGTAGAGATCAAGAAAAGAACTTTATTGTTGATCTCAAGATTTCTAAATTGTCAAGATTTATATGGAGTTGTGGTGGAACTAGTTAACACTTAGAGCTTTTGGTATGTAATGACTATTTGCTATGGACTGATATTAAATGTTTCAAAGGATTGCGTTCTTAAACTTTCTGGATTTTTGTTACTCTCAGATATTAAGTAGTTAAAAATTTCTTTGCTATATTACATTAAAAACATAAGAACTTTGGGTCTCGTATTTATTTTCACTTGTTTAACTAATTATTTACAGAACACCGTTTTAACTTTTTTATTTTATAAATGTGTAGTATTTTAAACATATCTTTAAAAAATGTTCAATTGGAACTACATTAACTTCTGATTTGTTTTTATTAGGATTTTTTAAAAAAAATACACTTTTTCCATGTTGGTGCACAGCACTTAACAGAAATGTTTGTATTCCCTTTCTTTCAATTCAATAAACAATAAATAACTGGAATGAATAGTTCTTAGTTTCCCTAACTTCACTTGTATGACTGACTTGGATGTTAATTTCTTGATCAATAATTGTAGATTTCTTCCATATTATTTCACTTCCTCACTAGGAAAAAATTGATTAATAGATTTCTTCCATATTATTTCAGTCCTCGCTAGGAAAATTAATTTGTGGCAGTGTAGCTGCAGCTGAGTCAGTCAGTGCTGTTCAGGCTCTGCTGTCTGCCTCTAATGCACCTCACCCTCGTGTTTGTGCTGTACTTTAGCACTCGACCTGCCCCCGTCCCAGGCTGTGCTTATCTCACTGAGGCTCTGTGAAATCCATCATTCCTTAATGCTGCAGCCTGCTGCAATACCTCACTCTGGTTGCTGCAGGTGATCTCTGAGTTTTATGGGGGTTTTTGGTACTTCATAGTAAGAAAGTGCTCCTAAAGTACTTGGATCTCCTGCCTTTGTGTTCCCTCCAACTTGTCCCTTCTCCCTGTGCCTTAAACCAGAACATCATCTTTGTCTGGCATTTTTATTCACCTCTAGCTTGTGTTGTGGTAAAAAGTTGTGCCTGAATTTCCACTCCCTGTAGCTTTTCCAAACTCCAACCTTTTGCTGATTTGCATTCAATTTTTGAATTCTTTTAACTTACTTATTGATTAGAAGTCTTCACTCGCTCTACTAGCACCTTTGTATTAACTTTGTTCTCTCCCTTACAGTTTAGGCAGCACACAGATAATTATGGCTTAAATGCAGCTGCCAAGAGAAGGGATGTGCCCTATTCCTCTGCATGTCCTCCTTTGTGCCACTTCCCTTGGCTGCTGGCGTTTGCAGGAGGGTTCTTGGGTTGCAGACCCACTTCAGCCATAAATTATTCACACAGCAGAAGGGAGTTACTAACAAACCCAGCCAAAAAAGCTGTGCTTCATCTGCTGTCCTGTCTGCCTTTAACGGGTCAGGAGAGTGCAAGAGAAACAGGTCTATGAGTTCTATGGGCCTGTGACTTTTCAGCATTTGTAACATTTAAGTCCATTTAAGTCCTGTGGGTTTGGGATTTGATATTTTTTGGGGTTATTTTAAAATCTGTTTTGGTTTTTTTTATGTGTTTTTTTTGTTTGTTTGTTTTTTGTTTGCTTTTTAAAATAATTCAGATTATTTCAAAGAAATTCCACAATGAACCTGAGAGTAGATGTGCTTTTCTTAATCAGCCTAAATCCAAATTCTGCCTGAGAAGAGCCCTTCCTTACACCTTGTCTCTGCTCTCTGTGCTGTCTGGTCACCTCCCTGTGTGTCTCACATGTGCCAGGGCTGTCACCTCATCCCAGAAGGGTGGCAGTGCCAGTTGTCTCCTCACTTTTAAAGAACTATAATGCCCTGAAGGGTTTGTATGCCTCTGTTCCTGCCAGAGCTAAGGTGCTGAATGCACTGATAACTGGTTCATAATACATAGCCCACATGTTCCTACTGCTACCTCCAATGTCCATCACACCCTATACTTAAAGGCATAAATGGTCTTTTGGCACTTGTACAACAAATCCTAGAGAGCTTCTTGTGAGAAGAAAGAATTAAAATAAAGCTCTGACACTTCTGAACTGATAAAGATTGGCCTTTTTGGGCTTATCAGGGTTTCTGGTTGATTGTTAACCTGCATGTAGAATTGTTCTTAGGATTGCTGGTCAGGCCACTGATTTACCATGTTCCATAATTCAGAACCATTTTAGAAAATCAAACCAGTCACTTACTAAACTGAGGAGGCAAGTGTATTCTTTAAAAAACAGTTTCAATAACCAACAGTCTGTAACTAATGATTAAAAACATGCAATTCTACACATTTTAACTAACCCCCAAATGCAGAATTCTTCACTGTGTTCTGTAATGTCTCTAAAAACTGATGATCAAGATGTTCATCTTGGCAAGCTGGCTGGGCTGTAGATGGTGGGTGAGGAAAAGGGCTCAGTAACCTCAGTTAAAAGTTGGAATCCCTGCAGGACTGAATTATTTTCACTGATTAGGAGTTTTCTATCAATCACAGCTAATGGTGCCTCACAAAGTTATACCTGAATACCTGAAGTCCAAAGGGAAATAGTCTGAGTGAATAGGAAGGAATCTGTATTTGACCTCACACCAATTTATAGTGACAGATGAATATTTTTTTAAAAAATCAATCTCAAGTTTCTTATTGTCTTGAATTCTGTATGGTAAGCTTGGGTTTAGATTACCCTGTTCTCTGTTGAAAAACAGGGAGTTGTGGTTTTTTTTCTTACCACCATAAAAATTCCTGTGCTCTGTGGGTCTCCCAGGAGTGACATAATTGCAGTATCCCTATTTTTAGCTAATTAATAATGTTTTTAGCTATTACAAATACATTTTTTCTGAAGATCTCTTTTGAAGCAGGCACTGACCCTTCAACATTACCAGTGTAATTGTTCAGCAGAACTGTAGGCTCTGAAACCTGCTGCTGAGGTTTTTACAAGTCTTATAATCAGTTGTTGGGTATAAATGAACAGAGAACTTATTCATCACTTTTTAGAATAAGATACCAAGCTCCTAGTTTGAGTAATGGATTTACAATTAAATCAGGGTAATGCTCATGTTTCTCAGTGTGAAACAAGTTTAGTGAACTGTATCTGTTGTCAGCAGTACAGCAAGGACCTGACTTAGGCCCTTTCTTCCAACACCCAAAATATGTGTAGTAGGTTTTTCACACACAAATAAAGTAATTCAATTGCATACCATAATCTGCTAAAAAAGTTGCTTTTTACTCTTCTGAAGTTTTATATGCTTTCCTTTCTCCAGACCTACCTCCTGTCAGAGTTTTGGCTTTACAGGGCAGTACTTTTGTAGTTTGATGTTGTGCTGTCAGGTAGTCAGTGTCATCCAGCTGGGGTAGCTGTTTCCTTAGTTATTTTTTTAATGAGCATAATTTTCAACATTCCTCTTTAACACAGCTTAACTTGGACTCCATCCATCAAAAATTTAAAGCTAAACTAGAACAAACACTGAACACAAGGTTATCTCCAGCAATAAAGCATCAGTGATGCCTTTTCATGGCTAGCCCTGAAAACAGTTGTTGACTTCAGCTGTACACTGAAACCCCAAGTACTTTAAAAAAAGCTCATAAATTTTCAGATGTAATTACAGAAATGTATTTTTTTAAGTGTTTTAATTGTTGTGTTTGTTCCAAGCACATATAAAAAAATTGAAGACAGTTATTGGACAGTGAGGGTACAAACTCAGGTTTATCCATTGTCACTGTTGCAAGAGCTGCACAAAGAGAACTTGCTGGTATCACTGAAGCAGAGTCACATCAGAACTGGAGTGAGTGGGGTTATGGGTTACCAGACCAGTTCCCTGAGCTAGACAGACTCTTGTTTCACCCCACTGGCTGTGCAAACAGCAGGTTCAGGGAGTAGCAACTGCAGATAGTCTTTTGCTCTGTAACCAACTCCACCCCAGTGCAATATGATCTTTACTTTATCTGGATGTCCATGATGCACTTCAGTGACAAAATAGGAGTTGAAGGGAAAAAGCAAGTATTAATCATGTTTATCTGCACTCTTACACACAAGTGTCATATCCACCAAAGGGATCTTAATCCATCCAAATGCAAGACTTCATACAGATTGCTGGAGCAGAGTGGGGAAAGGGAGGAAAACACCACTTTTATTCCATTGATTTTTGTCTGGAAAGAATACCAACACAAAGATGCAGGCTGTGCTCCTGTTCCACTCTGAAATCTGTTCCAAGTGCTCCTTCAAATTAGGCTCTGATAGGACAGCTCAGCAGCCAAAGTCTCATCCTGACACCTCTCAGCAAGAATCAGATATCATTGCTGCACTTGAGTATGTTCTGGAACAACCATCAGTAGCAAACGCTGCTGAAACGAGTTTCCCTTATCACCATTCAATTCCTATGAGGTCACTTCTGTAAGCAAGGATTTCATCTTACAGAAGCAGCAGCTCCAGAAGTTTGGCTTGTAAAGGAACAAAAACAACTGCTACACAGATCCAATGCCTTTTGAAAATATTTTATGTTAAAAATACAGAAAAATATTTCTTGTTCAAAGAGGAAAAATATACTGCATGACGACACTGATCTAGGTGTGTTCGGGAGGTGTCTGTGGCTCCACAACCAGTCACTGGAGTGATGACCCAGTTTGGCAGCTAATGGTTCTCTTTCAACTTCTCAATCATTTATCAAAGCCAGAATCATACTGTGACAAAACAGAAAACATGATACCAGTGGATTACTGAAGCTTGTGCAAGCAGGAGCAGCTCTCAGTGTCATGGGAGAGCTGCACTGAGAGAACCTGAAATAGAAAGTCAAGGCAGCCCTGCTGTGTGCTGTGCTTATGAAGACAAGGCTGCAGAAGCAATCCTGCAGCACAGGAACAGCACCTCTGCCACCCTGGAGGAAGCAGCCTTATCACACAACACATCTATCTGTAACTCAGCCAGATCAACTTCATTTTTTAAAAACAGAACTTGTAAAATAAACTTGGTGCTCAGGAGCATTTCCTTTCTGAAGAGGCCACTTAGTGTGGGTGCTGAAAGCATGAAACTCTTTCTGTAGTACTTGTGGTTTTGATTTTAAGGAATAGCCTGAGTTTCCAAACAGTGTTTGATCAGAATGAATAAAGGCATATAATGAGCCCAGAGATAGCTGTCAAAATGTATTACCAAGGCTTAGCAGGATGAGCAGGATGCAAAAAGCTAAGACATGAAAAACCAGCAATTACACCAGTGGAATAGAGGAGATAAAAATAGCTGGCAGGCAATCCCTTTGTTGCTTGGGAGCAATTTTTGAAACTAACCTGTAAAGGTACATGAAGAAACAGAGCAGATGAAAGCCCAGCTTAATCATGGCTTCTTTCATGTGTGATTTCAGTTGTCCTCGGTTATGGATCTCTGTGGGATCAAATACTCCCATGTTTCCACTTGGCACCATAATGTACCTAAAAGTTAAAGAATAAAAATAAAAAAAAAAAAAACAAAGAAAAACAAACAAAAAAAATGTAGGGGAAAAAAAAAGCACACAACAAAACCCAAAAAATGTTAGGGAGTGTCAGGGCAAGAGTCAAGGGAAAGCTTGCCAAGAAAGGACTTTCATCTGAAGAGCTGTTTCACAATTCAAGGTAAGGGAGTTCTGGATATTGCAGCTATCTCTGCCAGTACAACCCACAAATAATAAGAGAACAAGAAGTACTAAAAACATCAGCCCAGCTTCCCATGTATAAGTGAGAGAGATTCCAGGTAACAGCCAATTACAGCTCATTTTAATTGCTGTTCACAGTTAGTTGTTGTCATGGGGAAAACGCCCACCCACAGTGGAAAGATGCATTAGATGAAGGGACTGGAAAAGAATCTAATTTAACTAAGAATCAGTCATTTATTTAGCAAAAACCCTCACAGAGAAAATGACAAACTCCAGTGGTCACCCTGAGATGGCATAAGCCAAGGCCAAGGCCCTGTGCTGTGACTGCTGCCTCTGTCACAGCCATGCTGGGACACCCCAGCACAGACACTGGGGCTGACAGGGTGAGCTGGGCAGAATTGAAGATGTCGAGTTCTGCTGTCTGAGCCCTTGTGAGAGCAAAAACTGAGTGAAGCCAAGTGGAATGTAAGCCAAGGAAGCATGAAACCAAATGTTTGTGTCCTGTGACAAGTGAGCCAGCAGCATGTGCTCTTGTCACTAGAATTTCTCGAGGGAGCACATGAAGCTCTCACTCCAGCTGAGCTCAGGCTAGAACTTCACTCAGATGTTATACAGGCTCTACCTTCCTGGAATCAGACTCTTTCCATGCAGGAATTTAACTCTCTAACCAGTTTTAGAAGGGAAAGCAAGTGCCTACTTTTAATAGAAGTACACAATATGAAGTGGCAAGGTGGTGAACCAGCACAAGAAATTTTGACAGCTTCAAAGAAAATGCATGCTCTCTGTGGCATCTCAGCCTTGCCTAAATGAAACATCAAACCCTAAACCTGCCAGCAGATCCCAAACCAAATACTGGTCACTACAGGTCACAGCTGTACGCAGAGAGGGGCAAACAAAACCAGGCCAAACCATGCCCTATATGTGTATTTAGGCAACATTTATTTATTAAGCATAAAGTTACATTGTCTCATGTTTCTCCAGCTTAGAAACATTTGGAGGTTTTGCTGGCAGTTCTGTAGGAAACAAGGGCGATGTTTATCAAAATTTAAATAGCACAGCTATTTTGCCCTACCAGCTTATCGGTACAGAGATCCTCAACTTTGTTTTAATGAGAGCTGTGAAACTTTTTGTGTAATTCTACCAGCAACTCAACCCATCCCTGCAAACAGCCCTGGGAGGTTCAGGCAAACAAGAGTTACAGGCAGCTTCCGTACCTGCACATTTAACATTTGGGCTCTTGGGTTCCCTCAGTACAGTGATTGCAGGTAATTTGTGACAGATCCACATCCAGTTTCCATCAGCTAAACCCCTGTGAGGGGTCAGTTCTCCACACACCAAATGATGTCAGGGAAGAAGAACATGGTCTGAAGTGACAGTCCCAGTGCTGCCACATGGAAACCCCCATGGTAACGAAACCATTTCCAAGGGTGGCAGCCCAGCGGACAAAGAGCAGGAACACTGACAGCTGTGCTAGGGTGAAAAGGCTGCAAACCTTCCCAAATGGAAGGTTCCTTCCATTCCAAACCTTCCAATGGAATCCTGCAGGATGGGGGGCCAAAACCAGTGCAGGTGAGGGGAAGGCACAAGTCAGTAAATGAAGGAGGGTGCAGGGGACAACACCACACCCCATGGTTTTACAACATATCAGGAACGGCATGAAAACATTATTAACTCTGGTTTCAGTACTATTTCATAATCCCAATTAATCTGCTATAATTTCCTGTCAATCTGGGAATGACCCACAAATGGAGATTTCTGGGCACTAAAGAGAATGCAAGCAAAGGCCAAAAGTTTCGTGTCCTTTACCCTGTTGGGTTTCTTGTCACAAGAAATTATGTCAGGTTGATCAATGAAGACTGTTAGCAACTGAAACATCTCCGCATGACATATCATTCATCTTTGTACTGCACTTAAAGCCAAACTAGTAACAAAGAAACCCCAGAAACCCTTGAGCACTCACCTGTATATATTCCACGTGGCCACTGGCAGGTTGAGGAGAAAGATGAACCAGTGCAATGAAATAAGCATTAATACAGTGACAACAGCATGGCCAATCACCTCAGGCACCACCCACTGCAAAACAAAGGGGAAAGAGGAAAGAGTTACACGCACAACTGTAAATTCCTTGATGAAAAAGACATCTATTTGGGATTACAGTCTGATTATAAAAGCTGAAAAGCTGGCAGCAGAGGCATGTGGTTCCATCACAGTGTGGACAAATGAAAACCTTCAGGCAGATTCCACACTAGTGAGCAGCAATCAAGCCCTGAGATATCGTAACAGAGATGCTTTTTCCAAGCATCACAAACATTTCTGGGGAGCAGCACAGTCTGAACACAGCTATACTGCACAAGCATTCAGGAAAGAGAACTGAGAAAGCAGAAAGAGCTCATTTGAAATCACTGCAGAGAGGAGTGGGTTTAGGGATTCAGATAATTAAAACCTGCACAAACAGCCCCAGGCTTGGAACAGATAAGAAAGGGGATCAATATAAAAACTGGCATCATTAAACTGGGTCAGCCCCTGGCAATTCCACAATCTTGGATTGACAGGGTCCTGTGCCATTCTCTCTCACACTGAGAAAAAAATACCTTTAAATCAAAGTGAACACACAGATGGGTAGGCCACAGTGATTTAATGCTAAGAGTTTTAAGCAGATTCATTTAAAATGGTACTTTGGTAATGGAATTTACTGAAAGATGGACATCCAGGAAAAAAAAAGAGACCAGCAGGCTGAAATAAGAGACACATGCAAAACACTGCCAATCAAGGTACCCATCACACCCCAGTTATTTACAATGCTCAGGTGAGGGATGTGGTTTTCTCAAACCACAGCAAATGCAAAGAAGAGCAATTTACTTTATTGAGCTTGGAGCAGCATGATCTAGCATTGATGTAGTCACATTCCAGATCTGATAG
Source organism: Emberiza elegans (assembly GCA_024865655.1). NCBI lineage: Eukaryota > Metazoa > Chordata > Aves > Passeriformes > Fringillidae > Emberiza > Emberiza elegans. Next base: position 1,906,454 of record JALJVW010000184.1, on the reverse strand, counting down.
CGTGATTATCTGAGGTTCAGGATAAGGAAACACATTATGGTAATTCAGAATACACAAAGCTTTAATTTTAGCCAATAAACTTGGGACAACCCTCTGCTCTCAGCATCCACTGCCTTGCTCTTTCAAAGGCATTTTTCAATTAGTCACAACTCGCTCCTATTTTAGACAGAAGGTCTGGATATATTTTATCATCAGGCCAAGTGATTTTATTATGTATTCCCAAGGGCAACTGTTGCACAAGTGCTAAAGTTCAGTTCAGCCCTTAAAACAGATCAGGCAGGCAAACTTGCAGTATCAAAATTGTTGATACAATTGTACAATCAAACAGTATTTTTAGTATCAAAATTGGTACTATAACCCATGTACACTTGTATAACCAAACAGTACTTTTAGTATCAAAATTGTTACTACAACCCTTGTAAAATTGTATAATCAAATGATCCTGCAATTCTGTGACACTGGCAAATGCTGTTTGATACTTTTAGTATCAAAATTGTTACTACAACCCTTGAAACTAAAACTTAATGGGCAGGAGAAGCTGCTAATGCACTTTTAAATTCTCCTCACATAACTGTGCAGTTTTAAGCAGTGAATCTACTTTTTTCCCCCTAACATTTACAACAATATTGAATTAATTAATACTTTGGTAGGAAATAAGAGGGTAACATTCATTACTGATTGAGCTTTCAGACTGAAATATGAATATTTCAGACAGAAAAGTCCTCTTAAAAAAGGCTTAGGATGCACATGTGCACCTCACCACGCTGTCTCATGTAGAGCTCATGGTTCTTTTCTCCAAGGAAATGAACACTAAGATATCTTTTTCCTATTCCTAAAAAACGGGTAAAGTCTGTTCATTTTTCAACAACTTATCCTTCTAGGAGGAATTTTTTTTTTTTTTTTAATTGGTTTTGTTAGAAGAACTGGGCAGTCCCAGAAAAATCCCATCAGGACTGAGAGAACACGGAAGGAAAAAAAAAAAAAAAAAAAAAAAAAAAAAAGAAAAAAAGAAAGCCAGTTCTATTTTATCGAAAAAAGTAAGGAAAAGGAGGCAAATCTGTGCAAGACTGCGGACCAGCCCCTAACAAAAGAACACTGGAACGCAGCTCGGAGCACACACACAGCCAGCTCAGCGCACGGCATTGAAAACCCCGCCGGCCGCGCTTCCAGGCCCGCGCAGCTCCCTCAGCACCCTCAGCCTCGCCCGTGTCCCCTCAGCCTCGCCCGTGTCCCCTGAGCAGCCGCGTCCGTGTCCCCTGAGCAGCCGCGTCCGTGTCCCCTCAGCCGCTCCCGTGTGCCCTCAGCAGCCGTGTCCGTGTCCCCTCAGCCCCTCCCGTGTCCCCAGCAGCCGCGTCCGTGTCCCCTCAGCCCCTCCCGTGTCCCCATAGCCGCTCCCGTATCCCCTCAGCCCCTCCCGTGTCCCCCCAGCAGCCGCGGCCCCGCGGAGCGAGCCCGGCCCGGCAGCCGAGCCCGCGCCAGCCCCGCCCCGCCGCCCTCAGCCCCCCGCCGCCTCAGCGGGCCCGGCCCTGCCCGGTGCCCCTCGCTGCCCACGCCGCGCCCGCCGCGCCGTAGGAGGAGGATACGAAGTAGACGGAGAGGAAGATGAGGGCGCAGCAGTCGATCAGCGAGAAGATGAAGACCACCGACTCCATCCCGCCGCCGCCGCCGCGCCCGCCACGCTCGGGCCCTCCCGGCCGCCGTAGGCGCCGCCTCGCCCGGGCGGGCCCGCGCAGCGAGGCACGCTGGGAAATGGAGTTCCCTCTCCGGCAGGGTGGCGGCCATGCGGTGCCGGCCCGGCCGCGTCTCCGATCCCCGGCTGAAGCAGCGCATCAAGCAGGTACCGCCTGCCCTCCGGGGCACCCCCGGGCACCCCCGGTACCCCGGTGCCACCGGTGGGCAGCTCATGTATCCTCCTTTGGCTGAGGGGCCGTGAGCATCCTGAGGCCCGCTCAGTGGCAGGAGAGCACCAAACCCCCGGCCCTGCCTCTGAGGGCTTTAGAAAGGCTTTAAAAGGCTTCAGAAAGGTCCATTGGTTTATTTTCTTGATTTTAATTTTCTGTAAAGTCTTTATTTTTTTTTCCGTGTCATTTTTTCTGCCCTCTTTAGTAGGTCTGGTCTTGAGGTGGCTGCTGCTGCTTCACATGTGAAATGAATAGGGCAAAAGAGATATAGTCAAAGTATTAATATATATATATATATTTATATATATATATATATATATATATATACAGACACGTGTGTGTGTGTGTGAATATATATACAGACACGCCTGTATCTGTATATATATATAGATATATAAGTGTGTATATATTTACACATATATATAATATATATTTCTATTTGTTATTATATATATTTATTTTAATTTTTTAGTTATACATTTACATACAGATACCTATATACCACATGGGTATGGATATGTATATATATATATATATATATATATATATATATATATATATATATATATATACACCCATATAGTATATATCTGTATGTAAATATATATGTGTTTATATGTATATATTTGGACCTTAGGAAGAATTTCACTGAAGGGTGATTGGACATTGGAATGGGCTGCCCAGGAGGTGATGGAGTCACATCCCTGGAGGTGTTTAAGGAAGGACTGGATGGTGATCAGTCATGGATTGGACTTGATGATCTCAGAGATCTTTTGCAACCTAAATGATCCTGCAATTCTGTGACACTGGCAAAAAGGAAAAAGAAAGCCAGTTCTATTTTATCGAAAAAGTAAGGAAAAGGAGGCAAATCTGTGCAAGACTGCGGACCAGCCCCTAACAAAAGAACACTGAACGCAGCTCGAGCACACACACAGCCAGCTCAGCGCACGGCATTGAAAACCCCGCCGGCCGCGCTTCCAGGCCCGCGCAGCCCTCAGCACCCTCAGCCTCGCCCGTGTCCCTCAGCCCCGCCCGTGTCCCCTGAGCAGCCGCGTCCGTGTCCCCTGAGCAGCCGCGTCCGTGTCCCCTCAGCCGCTCCCGTGTGCCCTCAGCAGCCGTGTCCGTGTCCCCTCAGCCCCTCCCGTGTCCCCATAGCCGCTCCCGTGTCCCCTCAGCCCCTCCCGTGTTCCCGTAGCCGCTCCCGTGTCCCCTCAGCCCCTCCCGGGTCCCCCCAGCAGCCGCGGCCCCGCGGAGCGAGCCCGGCCCGGCAGCCGAGCCCGCGCCAGCCCCGCCCCGCCGCCCTCAGCCCCCCGCCGCCTCAGCGGGCCTGGCCCTGCCCGGTGCCCCTCGCTGCCCACGCCGTGCCCGCCGCGCCGTAGAAGAAGGATACGAAGTAGACGGAGAGGAAGATGAGGGCGCAGCAGTCGATCAGCGAGAAGATGAAGACCACCGACTCCATCCCGCCGCCGCCGCCGCCGCGCCCGCCACGCTCGGGCCCTCCCGGCCGCCGTAGGCGCCGCCTCGCCCGGGCGGGCCCGCGCAGCGAGGCACGCTGGGAAATGGAGTTCCCTCTCCGGCGGGGTGGCGGCCATGCGGTGCCGGCCCGGCCGCGTCTCCGATCCCCGGCTGAAGCAGCGCATCAAGCAGGTACCGCCTGCCCTCCGGGGCACCCCCGGGCACCCCCGGTACCCCCGGTGCCACCGGTAGGCAGCTCATGTATCCTCCTTTGGCTGAGGGGCCGTGAGCATCCTGAGGCCCGCTCAGTGGCAGGAGAGCACCAAACCCCGGCCCTGCCTCTGAGGGCTTTAGAAAGGCTTTAAAAGGCTTCAGAAAGGTCCATTGGTTTATTTTCTTGATTTTAATTTTCTGTAAAGTCTTTATTTTTTCCGTGTCATTTTTCTGCCCTCTTTAGTAGGTCTGGTCTTGAGGTGGCTGCTGCTGCTTCACATGTGAAATGAATAGGGCAAAAGAGATATAGTCAAAGTATTAATATGTATATATATATATATATATATATATATATATATATGTGTGTGTGTGTGTGTGTGTGTGTGAATATATATACAGACACGGTGTGTATCTGTGTGTATATATATGTAGATATATAAGTGTGTATCTATATATTTACACATATATATGTAATATATATTCTATTTGTTATTATATATATTTATTTTAATTTTTTTAGTTATACATTTACATACAGATACCTATATACCACATGGATATGTAGAGATATATATATATATATATATATATATATATATATATACCCATGTGGTATATAGGTATCTGTATGTAAATATATATGTGTTTATATGTATATATTTGGACCTTAGGAAGAATTTCACTGAAAGGGTGATTGGACATTGGAATGAGCTGCCCAGGAGGTGATGGAGTCACATCCCTGGAGGTGTTTAAGGAAGGACTGGATGGTGATCAGTCATGGATTGGACTTGATGATCTCAGAGATCTTTTCCAACCTAAATAATCCTGCAGTTCTGTGACACTGGCAAATGCTGTTTGTGTTTGGAAACGTGTTCAGGGATTTTGTTGAATAGCTGAGAAAAGGGCAGAATGGGATTACTTCCCAAATACATGGTGGGAACAACAGGGAAAACTGTGATTCCTTCAAGTGCTGTGTCACATCTTATGATGTGTTTGTAATGACTTTGCACCTTGAACTCCAGGTTTCTGAGCCTCTGTATAAAGGTACTCCACTTCTAATTCCTTAAAATGAGACAGTGACTGCCTGGTTTAATTCACATTTAATTCACAAGATCACACTGAGTGTGTCTTGACTATTCCAAAGTGGAAAAGCCAACTGGGTTTATGGTAGCCTTGATGTTTCCTGCAGGGCATAGTTTAAAAAGCTAAATATGTATTCAATTTGATTGTTTTCTATGGAGTTATTAACTTAAATGAGGGTTTGAAATCCTCCTTGCTGTGATACTTGTGACACCAGATCTTTTAGGATGATTCTGTATTTTCTTCCTCTTTTTCAAAAAGGAATCCATCTTTATGGTATCAAAAGTTCTTGCTGCTGGTTTGGTGAGTGAGGGAGGAAAGCAAGTGGAGTACAGTTGCACATGAAATTTAGTACATTTTCTCACACTTTCATAACTGGGGTTTGAAAATGGGTTGGATTAGCTGCTGTCAGAGCAATAAAAAGGCTTGAGAGAGAGAATTGACTTTATCAGCATAGTTCTCTATAGTATGCTCTGAAATGTCTTGTAAAGATTAAAGTTGTGCTTATGAGAGTATCCCTGCTGATTCCTATAGATGGGTTCATTTTTGGGGCAGGAGATCTAAACCAAAAGGAGGATAACTGAGAGGAACCAAGAAAATAAGATGGTGTGTGGGCTACAAAGTCAGCTTTCTTGCTAAATCAAAGTAACAGAATTGACCCAGCAGAAGCTCCCAAATGTAGGATGCTGCCTTTCCCCAGGAATCTGTGCTTTAACAAACATTTCCCAGTTCATTGGGAAAATACTGTCTGGTGTGTTGCAAGGCACTGAAAAGCTGATTCTGATTCTCATTTCAACTATTAAAGGAGGGCAGAATTTAAAATAGGCATATTTGGTCGAGCTGTTCTGGTGAAGTGATTGACAAAGATTTAATTCCCCATTTCAAATTCTTTATTTCAGTATCTTGCAAGTAGTAAATGTGGGCAGTATGTTGACATTGGAATTCTAGCATCTGATTTGCAGAAAACCTACAGGTGAGCCAACATTTGTCTTCTTACATCCTGTGTTCAAAATGTAGAATATATTAGTTTGTTCTATTGCATTCATTATGAAAGTTACAGTTTTCTTTATGTTACCTTCATTAGCAGTTGTTGAGGTTGATTGAAGCAGTAAGATCATTTTGTTTCCCTCTGCTGATACATTTAATGACTCATATTTTATTAATTCATTGGCATTATAAGATCTAGCTGTGGTTTGGGGTTTTATGGGTTGATTTTTGTTTTGTTTTAAATGAAAAGCTGCAGATTCATTGCAGCATGTGGGGTTTACCCCAGTGAGTTTAAAATGTGTAACACCTCAGTGCAGACGTGGGGGACAGAGGATCCAGTAAGACACTAATTAATACCTTGCTCCATTGCTCAGCAAGACAATCACCTTTTTGCCCAGGTAGTTTTTAAATCTATTTTCCATGTACTTTTTCCACTGGGAATGACATTATGTTGAAGGAAAAACCAGTTGGTGTCACCTGTTTATTTTGGTTTTTTCAGTGTAGATTATGGACGAAGAAAAAGAAATGCCTTTAGAATACAAGTTGCAAAAGGTGGGTCTGTTAATACAGTGTCCAAAATGCCCAATTCTTTGATTGTCCTTTGGCTGTTAATTCTTAACATGGTTGAACTTTTTTCTTGCAGTGTTTGAAATAATCAGCAATGAAAAGGAGCGTGAAGACTTGGCAGTTTTAGAATCTGAACATGTGGCAAAAAGAGCAAGACAGCAAGAGAAAAATGAGTATGAAGAGTTTTTACTACTGAATTAATAATGCCATTGCTGTTACCAGTTCTTTAAAGCTTTCTGGGTTTGGTTTATTGCATTTTGGTTGCTTCGAGGGTGCAGGTGGATCCCATAGGCTTGTGTTCTTCAGAAATTACCTGTAGTTATTGGAAACTATTTTTTTTTTAGTGCTGAAGACAAGCAGATATTAGAGCTAATGATGATTTCTCTGTTGTGGGGAGCATACAGCCCTGAACTAGTGGACAACCTTATGGCTTCCTTGATAGTTTTCCACATAATGTCCTTGTTCCTCATGTGTTTCAGTTCCTTGGTTTTGTTCTTTATTGGTTTTGGGTGAGAGATACTGGCCACATCTGAGAGGTGAGACTACCAGACAGGCTGATCAGAGTAAATCACCAGCAGGGGATGAAGATTTCCTGACTCCTAACCCTGTCCATAATCCCATGGAGTGTTGTGTTTTCTCTAACCTGGGATGGGTATGAAGGATCTCATGGGAAAGTAGGACTCTGTTGTCAGAAGGATTGGTCTGGTTCAGCAGTGATTTCCTGTTTCCCTTGGTGAACTGAGTCATAGTGAGCTACATCACTTTGATGTAGGTCTGTCTTTAAGGCAGGTTGGCAAGTTGATCCAACTCATCACACACTTGGAAAGGATGCATTTTTTAACTTTTCATACTAGAAGATTGAGAGCATGGGAGTCAGGAATTTCTCTCCAGCATTAGGCTACATACCATGATTATGGGGAACCACATTGTGGAAATCACTTCTGTTTAATTTTACAGATGTCTCACTTGCAGTTCTGCTCTGATAAATTAATAGTTTTTGTCTTCCTTCCCTGTTAAGCACTACTGGAAGTGGCACAGATGACTCTGACTATGATGATTATGCAGAAGATCTAGTAAGTTGTATTTTATTACAATTGTTTGTATTTGTATAATATATGATTCTATGTTGTGAAATTGAAGAGTTTGGAAGGGGGATAGAGATAAGCTCTGGTCAGAGTTAGCAATTCCAGCTGGGAATCTCTGGAGCTGGAAGCAGGTTGTTTCCTGAAGGAAAAAGAGGAACTTGTGGTGAGGGATCACTTTTGGGAAGGCACACTGAGAGCCTGAAGGCCTTGGCTATCAAATGGGTGAAGTGATTGAAGGAACTGACGCCCCAGCTCCTGCCAAAAGAGGAGCCTGCCCATTAACAGGAGTCATTCCAGGGTAAACTGCACAGCCTGCTGCCCCTTCAGCCAGCACATGCAGGTTTCTGTGCAGTCATTTGGTATGCAGAGGAGTGGGTTGGAAGATGCATTGTCTATTTTCCTCCAGCAGAGATAATGCTGAATTATGTTTATGGAATAGTTTTCATTGACCTCTAAATATAAATAATCCAAGTTCAAACCTGCCCTGTGTATTTTCTTTACAAATGTGTAAATCTGCAGTCTACAAATCACATGAACAGTTCCCTGCTGAGCTTGTACAAGAAAGGAAATCCTGATTCTGTTCCATCCACTCCAAAAAATGAGCCAGTGGAGACCTCTCCTCGTGTGAGAACAGCACCTCAAACAAGCACCCTCACACCAGAATCCAGGGGTGACAGACCAATCTCTGATGGTGGCTGGTTCATTGATAAAACTCCTGATGGGAAAGACTTCTTCATTGACCTTTCTGAGGATGGAGAAGCAGAGGAAAAGAAACTGATTTCTGAGGTACTTTGTGTTTCACAAACCCAAGGTGTTCTAAGCTGATGCATGAATAGAATTGGCACATTTCAAGCATGTTTGTACAGAAGGTAGAAAGTCACCAAGTAATGAATTTCTTCCAGATTTTTTCAGGAAAATGTAGTTCTCTGTATCAAGGAGGCCCAGATTCGTGCCCATACTGAGAGAAAGATGAGTGGGATGTAGCTGTTATTTATTGCATTTGTCAGTGACCAGCCTACCTGGCCTGTGGCTTGCTTAGCCAATGGTGACCCTGGGGAAAGCAGGAAACTTCTTTTTTTATTTCTTTTATCCTGTAATAGTCCTTCTCTCACATGCACTTAACTTGTGTTAGCACTGAATAACGTTTTCTTACCCCCTTGTGACTTATAGAAATAAAACTTGTTTCCAGTGGAGTAAATACATTTGTATAGTTGTATTCATGCCCAAATTGGATTCCTCCATGCAAATAACTTCTGTCTGATTTTGGTTAGTAGTTTTGAGGGGGTTTGTTTGGTTTGGGTTTGGTTTTTTTGCTCATTACAATGTTCTCTTAACAAAAAAGTGACTATTGTAATCAAGCCATTTAAAAATAAAGCAAATCCTAAGTACAAAAAAGAGTTTCTGCAAAAAGGTGTAAGTTCCTGCCTTGCTTGTCTTTATTTATGTAATTTTTGTTGGTTAAGCATCATAGATACCCATTTTCTTCTTTTAAGTTTTTGCTGAAGTCCACAGACTTGGAAGGTTTTTGTGTATATAACTCTGGTTTTATGTCCTAGAAATCAACAGACTTTTCTGTCTTGGAGAGTGAAAGAAAGAAGACAAAGGGCAGGAGAGCAAAAAGGAAAAAAGGAGAATTTGCAGATGTAGATGGAGAAATTGAATCCATGTTACTTAAGAAAGGTGAGAAGTTACTTTTGGTGCATTACTCCAAACAAAGAGATACTATTAGACCATGGAATCTGTTACCAGAAAAATGTTTTCTGATGTGCAGAGAAGTGACCCCAGGCAGTTTTTGAAAGAAATTTAGCCTTAATGTTGTACTAAAATAATATTGCAGTCCTGTGTCTACTACTAAAAAATAATATTACTCTGTGTGCTCGGCTTTTTGTTTAGGCTGAGTATGTTTTGTTCATGATTAGCAAATACATTTATAGCATGGCTAAATTGTTGTCTTCTCCTCCTTAACAGTGAGAAATAAGGGGTCAGAGCTTTACCACCCTTCAGTGAAGTTTGAGGATGTAGGAGGCAATGATGAAACATTAAAGGTTAGTTACAATTTTATTGGTGGGCTACAGGATGCACTGAATAAAATGTGTCATGAAAAATGGCAGAGAAGAAATATTTCATAGTTCATGTGCATGGCACTGAATAAAGCTGCTTAAACCAACAGCAAAGGGGTTGTTGCTTTTTCTCTAATTAATCTTTAAGCAGTCATTTAATTCAGATTGTTAAACAGAACTTGTTTTATTTTCCCCTGTCTATAGGAACAGCAAATACTATTTCCTGCAATTTAAATGGAGATTTCTCTTGTTGTTAACAGGAAATCTGCAAGATGCTCCTTCACATCCGTCATCCTGAGGTCTACACCCACTTAGGGGTGGTTCCACCTCGGGGCTTCCTCTTGCATGGCCCCCCTGGGTGTGGGAAGACCCTGCTGGCACAGGCAATTGCTGGGGTGAGATGGCTTCACATCTACAGCTTCTTCCTTTTCTGAGTTGCTTTTGGAGGGAAAGAGAATAATATTCTTTCTGGAGAGACTAGAGCTTTTTATTTTAGCCATCCTGTGATAGTCTGAAATATGATCATCTTTACTTCCTTGGTTTGAATTCCATCTGAATCTTTACTTGATAGAACCTCGTCCATAAAGAGTCATGGTGACAAGGTTTTATCTGTGATTTTAACTGTTTTGAGGCATTCCCAGAACAGAGCAATACAGGCACAGGTGTTTTGAGAAGGGTATAAATGAAAGATAATTTTGGTTAAATTTACCTTACTGTTTCAAATCTAGACTCAACCTTACTGATCACATTGATGACATTGATTCTGTTGGTTGTTAAACAGCTGATTTCTGAATTCCAAAACTGGATCCTGCCATGCCTGTGTCATACTGATGTTGTCAGAGCCCATGACACTACTGGTGTTAATAGTTTGGGGTGATGGTGAAGCTGCTGTGCTACTGTTCCTGTTTTGGATATAAACCTGAGGACTTGTAAGGCTCTCAGTGATAACCATGGACATTTCCTTCTCTTTAATACAGTTGCTCCTTAAATGTTACTGATTATAACCTTAAATTTAGATTCATATAAATTACTGACTTTTGAAGTGCAGATAAAGAAAAGATATTTATTCCTGAAATGTTGATTACACCCTTCTGACATTGTTTCAGATGTTTTAATTAAGAATATTTAGATGATTTCTTTCTAATGCCTTATTATAAAATGGAACCCTTTGAAAAATTTGATGATATTTTATTCTTCTAAGTAAGTATTTGTATGCTGGAAATGTACTACACTTGAGGAAAAAAGCATGTCACAAGTGAAAAACTTAGAGATTAAATAAATTTAATGACTGCTTCTTAATTAATTTTTTTCTTAAATAGGAGATTTCCTTCTTTGAGCACCGTAGAGTCTCTGGTAGCCTTGAGTAGCATAAATTAGGGTTCATTTTCTTTATATGTTAGGGATAGTTTTCTTTTATATATAATTCCAAGAGCTTGAAATAGGCTGCATCAACCTGCAGCACTACTGTGCTACAGTCTATTAAAATTGCAGTTGTATTTTTTTATTTTTAATAGCAGAAAACTTTGAGTGTGAGCTTTTCAAGTGTCTTACTGTACAGTCCTGCACAGATGTTTCTGGAACAGGACTCTGGGAACCAAACCTGGTGGGGAATACCTTCCACATGGCTAAGCAATGCTTTGGGGTTTTTTTTAAGTTGGAGGATGCTCCTTCTATTTTTAAAAAATTCCTAAATCTTTAGTCATGAGTAGGTAATTTGTAGGTTTAAAAGATGTCATATTGAAAAATGTTTGAACTCAAGGGCAGCCAGCATTTCTAACCTCTGGATTTATCATAAAATGTTCCTTGTTTGTTCCAGGAGCTGGAGCTCCCAATGTTGAAGGTGGCAGCAACAGAGATTGTGTCTGGAGTGTCAGGGGAGTCTGAGCAGAAACTGAGGGAGCTCTTTGAGCAGGCTGTGGTAAGGCACCCACTGGAAATAGCTCTGTGAATTGTTTCTCTTTTTCTTTGTGAAGATTCATACTTTGTTGCTGTGGTTTGAATTTGAGTGAATGTGAGTGAATCTTTATCCTGCTGCACACATGACTTGTGTCCCCCTCCTGTGACCAGAATTCCATTGTACTGCCATGATGTCACAGAGCACAAAGCTTTCTGTTCTGAAGCCTTGACAAAAGATGGTTCATCATAGCAATGTAAAGAGAGCAGCATAAATTATTTGCATGTTTGGATCTGCTTGGCTTGATATATTAAAAAAAAAAATTGAGAGCAGTTCACTGTGCATTTTGTGACAAGGGGTTTTTGCTGGTTTTGTTTGGCATGGAATTTGAGTGGATGTGAGAGATTTTAGGCTTTGGCAGTCCAGGTAGAAAGCAGGAAATTTGGAACAGACATGATAAGAGCAAGAGGAAAGTTAAAGTTGAAATCTTGCTTTTGGATGTAGTAGGAAGCAAAGAGAATGAGACAGGTTGAGTTCATTTTAATATAAAGAAATGCAGATGTTTCTGGTTTTTAGTATGGGGCTGATGTTTTATTTCATGAGGTCAGTCTTCTGTTCCTGACCTCTGAGGATGTTCTGGCTTTCTGACTTCATTTCATTTTTCTACTCTCCCCCAAAACTGTTTGTAGGTATTTGAAGTATGCCCCTAAACAGGGCAAAAAGGTTGTTTGCAAAGCTGTTTGCTATGTTTCCTGTTGCAACTACATTTTAATTTTTAGAGCGCCTTGTTAAGAAGTTGTTTAGAATAAAATTACATTGCTTATGGCAAGGAGTTTCTAGAGATTATGTATGTTTTGTACATGTAGTGATCAAGGGGAGGTTGCTCTAAATTACTGTTACAGAAATAACATCTCTTGCATAAAATATGTTTAAAATAAAATCTCTTGCCTTTCTGATAGTCTCCTCCATTCCCTTAAGTTTTCCCACTTAGTTTCCGCAGCAGTTTTCGTGGAGGGGAAAATAATAATAATAATAATAATAATAATAATAATAATAATAATAATAATAATAATAATAATAATAATAATAATAATAATAATAATAATAATAATATAAACAATTATAAAGTTCCTCATTATTTGGGTGCTGTGGAATCTGCCCGCCCCTTCCCGCTCGGTCCCAGCGGGAACGGGAATGACCAGGAGATGGCGCAGCCGGTGCTGGGAACACCCTGCGCGGAGGGAACCGCGCGGGTTTTTTACCTGGGGCTTTTTGGGAACAAGATCCGGTGTTTTCCTTAAGTATCTGTGAAAAACGCCAGTCACTTGTTTTTAAAATTTTAAAAGTTTAATAGTAATAAAATGGTTATGAAAGTACTAATATAATTAGAGTAATAAAAATTTGGACAATTAGGATTTAGGACGATATGAGACAATAAAAACAAAGAGTTACGGACAGTCTTCTGGGCAAAATCATAAAAGGACCCACGTTCACAGAGGATTAACCCTTACAAGCAACAGCCTGTTGCATATTCTTACACCTCATCCATGATGCATAAATTCCATTCAAACACAGGATTCTGTCTGGTCAGTGTCAGCTTCTTCCTCTGAATCCTGATGCGTTTTCAGGGCTGAGCAAGGCAGGAAGAAGTTAGTTTCTTCTGATAAGGGAGCAGTAAATTATTTTTCTTTGAAAGGTTTAGGTGTCCTGTGGCTGCTATCTCAGTGAGATTACCTCATTCCTTTCTTTAAAAAAATATCTCATATACATAGTTTCTATTTTAACATCATATTATAACCTAAAACTATATTTAACACACTACTTAAAAACTAATACAGCATAACTTTCTAACATAACACATACAATATTCATTTTAATATTTGGCAAAAGCCAATCATAAAATACACATTTTTCACTGTATCCCTTTGCACTACTAGTGCTTTTTGGGAATATTAATGATCTTACATCAGCTAAGCACTGTTATATTAGTAACACTAATTATTAATCTGTATTATTTTTGGCTTTTGATAAAGTTAGTGGAATTTTAGAACTTGTGGGAATTTCTCACTGCTCATTTTTACTCTTTGAACGTGGTCAGGCTCTGTAGTAGTGTTGAAGTTCCATGACCACCTACTGCTCCTTTTGTTTCATTCTGTGTGTCAATAATACTACTCTTGAAATTCCACAGCTCTAATGTCACTAACAAAACAAACAACAAACCCAGCCAGACCTTTCTTGTGTGATTTTCGTTCATGGACTTCAGCAGGCAGTCACAATGGAATATTTATTCATTTATTCATATAAATATTTCATAATGCAACACAGAGGTATATTTAAATTTTAGACAGTGTTTAAAAGACTGTCTAAAATTTAAGGTCTCGTGCCTTAATTATTCCATAGCTTCAGATCAGTGAAGTTTCAGTCTGGAGGCTCTCCAGATTGTCAGCAAGCACAACAGAATTATTCCAGCACTTGATTGTACAGCAGATTTCCACTAAGAGTCACAGATCAGAAAACCTGAAACATTTCTTTCTTGTAATACACTGTGTCAGTGTGATTTTGTAATTATGGGTTTTCCTTGTTCCTTAGTCCAGTGCTCCTTGTGTCCTGTTCATTGACGAGATCGATGCGATCACCCCCAAGAGAGAGGTCGCCTCCAAAGACATGGAGAGGAGGATTGTAGCTCAGTTCCTGACCTGTATGGATGGTGAGTTTCAGGAAGAACTGTGCTAAAAGCAGATTAGAATTATCAGGCTCACTGTCTGCTTCCCTTCAGGAGTGCCGTGTGCTTCCTTGAGAGGAGATAGTAGCAATAATTTTTTTGTTTTGACACAGTTTGCCTGGGGAGTGGTGGGAAGATTCATAATAAATTTGAAGTGGTGTTACTGCAATATTTTCACAGTATAGCATTATATAAGCCTCTCTGTTGTATAAACAGAAATAATGGGGGAACCTGTTAAATTTATTAATAATTAATGAATCTGTTAATTTTTAAGTTTTTGCTTGATTGTGCAAAATACAAGTTTTAGGTAGTAGAGGCAGAGATGAACAGCAGTTCAGTCTGACTGATTAGTTTATCTCTGCTGACTGCTATCATGTGCTGCAGAGTCCCACAGGTATGGGAGCAAAGTTTGGGCAGTGAGTATGTGTACTGACTTCATTCCTTCTTTCCCTTAGACTTGAATAATGTGGCTGCCACTACCCAGGTCCTTGTCATTGGAGCAACAAACAGACCTGACTCCCTGGACCCTGCACTGAGGAGAGCTGGGAGATTTGACAGAGAAATTTGTTTAGGGATCCCAGATGAAGAGGCAAGAGAGAAGTATGTGTTGTGAAGTTAAACTTTCTTTTTGATACAGTGATAAATAAGAAAATAAGGTGTAAGTTAACATACAAATTAGGGAAAAGTACTTTATTGTGTTTAGGTCTGTTTGTTCCTGTACACACCTGTGGGTCAGCACAGACTGAAAAGTTGCAGAAGACATTAAGTGAGTTCCTATTTGTCTTGCTAGCTGTGCCTACATTTGGAGTAATTTCCTTTCTTGTGTGCAGATCTGCTTTTAGCATTATGTTAATGGCTTTCCTAGTGCCTTAACAGTACAGATGATGGAATCAAATGTATCTTTTCTCATGTTCAGGAAATTAACATTCTGTCTTTGGTGCTCCCTGTGTAACTCTTAAATTAGGGACATAAATTAAGAAAAGCCTGTTTGTACCTGAAGCAACAGGCCTGGATTCTTCCATTCCATTCCTCATGGAAATACACCAGTCTGGCATTAAGCTGAGCTGCAGTCATCCTGTGTTGTGTAACTGTCCCTTTTTACTCCAAAGTCTATAACTATCAGACTTAAGTTACAAGAAATAAATCTGGTTTTTGCATTTTTAGTTAAAAAAGGAACTGGTACTCATTTCCTCAACAGGAAAAACATGGGAAGGGAAGTTAGAAAAACTTATAGCTTATCTTGTTATGGAAAGGAAAGAAAGGTTAAAGGACAAGTTTCTTATTGTCAAATAATAATATTTCTAACTTGAAGAGGCAAACACTTCTGCTTGCAGTATTGCCCACTTTGCATTTTCAGCACTCAGGCCATTATTCCCCCTTGGGTCTTTTATTTTTTTCTCTTCCCTCCCTTCTTCCTCCAGATTTGCTGCCCTGTAGTAATTGTGTTCCTCTTGGCTGTGGGCAAGACATGCAGATGGTTAGAGGCAGAACTAAGGGGTCACCTGAGGAGAGTTGTGATTCTCTGAGAGTTCCTAGGAACATGTTAAAATGATGATATTCCTGATATAGCACAGTATTGAAGGACAGGAATTGTGGTTGACAGAGCCATGGTGGTGTGTAAAGATTGTTCACAGGTTTGAGGAGTCACAGGCATTCCTGTTACTGTTTGTTTGTATTTGTGTTCCTGGAGGTGTAGCCTTACAGGGAATAATGATGATTTTCTTTTTTAAATTCTTCCCTCCTGCTTTCTCTTGTGTTTTGTGGAAAGCATGGTGGTGTTGACTTGTTGCTTTATTTTAAAATTGAGTGTTTGCATAGACCTTACAAGTCCTCACAATGTGCTGATTTACACGGTAAGTCTTGCTGAGGGCAAGATTTGAGCTGCTGAGTTGTGGTTCTGCAGCCTGCAGGGGTGGAGTGAGATGAGAAGGTGTACCTGGAGATCTTGCTTTACCTGGTGTTTTCTTGTGCAGATTCAGAATGAGCCATTTGTAGTCCTGAACTGTTTACACTTCAACTCAATCTGTTAACTACAGCTCTTGTCAGACAGGTTGAAAAAATCTTGAGAAACAGGCTATTGTCCCTAATAAAGATTGAAAGGAGATGATGGAACTTGCTAGTGGGGAGGGAAACAGGTGGAAAATATTATAATTTTTAGAGTTTTGAGGAGTTTAATGACTTGGTTTTTTTAATAACTTTTCTATAGTTACATTATTTGATCTAGAAATAATTTCAACTAGTTTTTATTGGAACTAGAAGTATGTTACTGATCTGGACTTCCTTGGTTTGTGCTGCCTTTTAAAAATATTTTCCCAATGAAGTGATGCTTTGCTGTTGTATTCTTGTATTCTGCTTTCAGTGGTCAGGTAAAGATAATAAAGATTAAACCAGAGCTCCTCACACAGTCTGATTTCATTTGCTTCTTGCAGAACAGCTTGTTGTAGATGTTTCTTCAATAAATAAATTTCTAAAAAGTGGCATGGAACAGCCAGTGCAGCCTTAGGAGTACAAGGTTAAATGTATCAGCGGATAACTCGTGTGCATCTCCATGGTACACTGAAACCTAGCCGTCAGTTTTTAATAGTAGAGTTGAAAGGTGACCTGTGACACTTAATTGACCAAAACGGTCAGCAATGCCTGGTTGAGGCTGTTGGTTTTTTGTTTAAGAAGTGACAGGAAGTTTATAGCACACTTCTGTGGGTTTCAGTGTTGGTTACTTCCTACTTGAGCAAAAACTTCCCATTGTGCCACTTCAGTTCACGTGGACTGAAAGAGACATTAAATGCTTTTTGTTTTCATGTGAAGAAAAAAAAAGTAACACCTTATTCTCCATCCTTATATTTTATTTTTTTCCCTTCCTTGATTAGAATTCTTCAGACTCTGTGTCGCAAGCTGAAGCTCCCGGAGTCGTTTTCATTCCGCCACTTGGCGCGGCTGACTCCGGGCTACGTGGGGGCTGATCTGATGGCCCTGTGCAGAGAGGCAGCCATGGGCACGGTCAGCAGGGTCCTCATAACACCTGAGGAGCATGAGAAAAACCACACACACTCTGGGGGCAGCACTGCTGAAGGAAGCCCAGGGATAGGAGCAGACAGGCTGGAAGGAAGAGGCCACCAACCAACCAGAACTTCCACCTAAGGTATGTGCTCCTTGAAGGGTGTGTTTTTAACCTCTGAGGAGTTGAGCCATTTTAGAGTTATGAGAGTCATTACTTACAAATTCTCAAACATCCACAACCAACCTAATATTAAATGTAGATTTAGAAATGGCAGCTTCTAAGGCAGGAACATAACTGTGGTATTTTCAGGGTCCCCAGGGTGAAGGAGGAATTGATGAATCTGACTCCATGTTCTTAGAAGGCTAATTTATTATTTTATGATACTATATTATATTAAAGAATACTATACTAAACTATACTAAATAATAGAGAAAGGATACAGACAGAAGGCTTAACAAGAATGATCATGAAAACCCATGACTGCTTCCAGAGTCCCAACATAGCTGGGTGGGGATTGGTCATTAAGTTAAAACAGTTCACATGTTGGATAAACAATCTCCAAGCACATTCCAAAGCAGCAAAACACAGTAGAAGCAAATCAGATAATTATTTTCTTTTTTCTCTGAGGCTTCTCAGCTTCCCAGGAGAAGAATCCTGGGCAAAGAGGATTTTTCAGAAAATATTAGTGACACATAACTCCTAATGGCCCATATAATGGCCTGGAAAAGTAGATCCCAAACCCCAGTCCACTAAAGATTATGTTCCTGTTTCATACAAGGTGTGGTTTTACCCTGGGATTTTTTGTTTTGTTTGTGCTGTGCTGTTTTGTCTTCTAACAGAGCAGAGTTTCAAAGAGTGGCTGTATCTCTCTTCAAAAGTGTATTGACTGTAACAGAATTTTAAAAGTATCAGACTTAAACTGAATACTTTGCACCAGCTGTTTGCTGTGCCCTCAGTGAAATGTCTGTGATTATGCCTGGGGCTCTTCCCCGACCTGGTAGAGTTACAGTAAGCCAAAGTTTAGAAATCTTTATGCAGCCTTTGTTTGCCTTCCAGCTATGTGATTACTTGGGGTAAATCGCACGTGCTGTCTAGTACCTGTAGCAGGTTTGAGGAAGAGAGGAGCTGTGAAAGTGCAGCACAGCTGGATCTCTGTTGCAGAAAATAATATTTCAAGTGCCAGAATTATTCTCTGGCCTAAGTAACATCAAGGTTAGTGAAGCAGAACAACTTTAGATAGAAATCCTTGGTCCTACTTCTCAAAATTCGGAGTCTGCATATGCCTTCATTATGTGCAGGCCTCCTAAAGATTTGTCTGGAGGTAAGTGGGCTGAAATGCACATTGTGCTCAGGTTCTGTTTTTAGGAGGGCTGTCAGGGAGCAGTGGTGCTGTGATGACAAGAATCAGTACAAAAAGCTGTAGTAAGCCTTTGTATTAGTGTAACATAAGCATGGTGCTTATACCTCCCAGAGCTTCCTGGGGCCTGCTGTAGCCAGAAGAAAGTGGGGAGGGGCAGGTAGCTGCAGCTTTTATCAACATCACCATGATCAAAGGGGTCATGGAGAATGAGGAAGTCTAATCCTAACAAAGCCATGTTTTGATAGCTGGCAGGAGGTTGACATAGTCTAATACAGGGTATTGTCATTAAAACCCTTGTATTATGTTTATAATGGTAAAATAAACATACAAAACCTTTAAAAATCATTCACACAATTCAAGTAAACAAACCCAGTGGTCTTGGCTGTTTCAGAGGTTATCTGAATGGCTCTGTGAAGAGGAGGAGGGAGGACTTGAAAGGAATATCAGGCATTCTAAGGACTTGTGTTTCTTTGTGGTCAGCTGTAGAGCTATCCTAGCTGAAATTGATAGGAAGTGATACTTTTTCTTCCTACTCCTGTAGGAAAAACGTTGAAACTTAACAGAGTTTTTACATTTATTTTTTTCTCTCTCTTTTTTATAATGAAAATCCTGAAACAGTTCTATTTGTAGCACAATGCCAATTTGCTTTGATACTGCCTTAGAATAGGGATGCATTTATGTTATGAAGATCTAAAGTTCTTTGATGGAATGTTTTCTCAATTCCCAATATGGAACTGATTGGAGAAATTGGAATGTGCCTCCCTTGGTCACTGTGATCTGCAGCATGGGGCAGTGCAGAAAAGCATTTTCCTGCATCTCTGTCCTGTTTGCCCAAACTTTATCAGGGTCTGATTGCAGAACCAGGTCTGACCAGGCTGAAGAAATGGTGTTGAAATTCAGTGGTGTTAAATCCAACTGTATGTTCTACAAGTGTCTTAAGAGTTTTAACAGTTTATACAGAACTGAATATTCTGCAAATTGTTGGAATTGTGCTGTCCAGCAGTTTTTCACTTTCTCTTGAAAGCAGTTTCTTGTCAAAAGCAGAATGAATACATATAAATAATACATATTTTGTTTCAGCATGGAAATACCTTTCTCCTAGTCAGTGTGGGAGAAGCAGTAGAAAGGCAAAAAACCATGTATTTTGTCTTCCAGCAACTGGAAGGCAAAATACATGTGCTAGCTCATTTTCTGTAGCATCTAAATCAAGATTTTAAGCTCAGCTCAGTCCCTTCAGACCTGTTAAATATATACAGAGCTTCCCTGAAACATTTTTATCATTTATATTAATTTACATATTTTATGTGCATTGTATATAATAATGTGATTGATAGTTGAACTGTGGCTTTGAAAAATCCCTAAAATGGTTCTGGAAGTCTAACCCAGTTGCATAATCTTTTTGTCTTTTCCATGTATGTTAAGGATGACAAAGCCCTTAAAATGGTTCTGGAAGTCTAACCCAGTTTCATAATCTTTTTCTCTCCCTTTCCATGTACGTTAAGGATGAATTGCAGAGACTTTTGGATTTGCTGAAGGAGCAAGCCCCCTTGCCTGAGGAGCAGCTGCAGAAGCTGTGCATTGAGATGAATGATTTTATTGTTGCACTGTCATCAGTGCAGCCCTCTGCCAAGAGAGAAGGCTTTGTCACAGTCCCTGATGTGACATGGGCAGACATTGGAGCCCTGGAGGATGTTCGGGAGGAGCTGACTATGGCAATATTGGTATGTCCCAACCTTCCTTCCAAAGAGCTTCTGCACTCCCTCCTATGCAGGAAATAAACCTGTTTATTTTCAATATTTATTTAAGATAAAGGGGTATTTTGCAATTACTGTATTTATGGGGTGCCCCATGGCAGGAAGGAATGATTAATCTGGCTCCATGTTCTCAGAAGGCTAATTTATTATTTTATATTATATTATATTATATTATATTAAAGAATACTAAACTAAACTATACTAAAGAATACAGAAAGGATACAGACAGAAGGCTAAAAAGATAATAATGAAAACTCATGACTCTAGAAAGAGCCTTGACCCTGGTTGGCCAGTAAGTCAAAACAATTCATATGAAACCAATGAAACAATCACCAGTTGGATAAACAGTCCCCAAACACATTCCACATGTGAGCACAACACATGAGAAGCAAATGAGATAGGAATTTGTTTTCCTTTTTCTCTGAGGCTTCTCATTTTCCCAGGAGAAAATCCTGGGCAAAGTGATTTTTCAAAGAATGTGAATGTGACAAAATATCTTTATTTAAAACAGTCAAACTTGTATAATTTACTTAAGAATTTGTTTCAAGTCTGCCGTTTGTATTTAATATTTTGCTTTTTGTATTAATGCTTTCAGTGTCTTTGTATTGCTCAATCTTTAAGTATTTTAGAAGTTATGTACCAATAACCTTGGTTATGCAACTACCACACAAAGAATTGGGACTACTTAGCTGGAAGCTTAGCAATCTTGCTGCCAGTCAGAGGGAAACTTAACATTAACAGCTTTAGGTAACTTTGGTGAATAAAATCTTTGCCTCTGAATAAGGATATTTCTCACATTTAGGGCCAATTAGCAGTGCAAGATACTAAGGTGCTGATCGAATATTTATTCTTTTAGTCTATAAAAATGGGAATAAAGAACTTGCTGTGAATGATTTTTCATCCAGCTATAACTAAAATGAAAAGTTTCATGTTTTCTTTATGCCAGAGATAACGATGATAATTTCTTTTTTAGGCACCTGTGAAAACCCAGAGCAGTTCAAAGCTCTGGGCCTGACTACTCCTGCTGGTGTCCTGCTTGCAGGGCCTCCAGGGTGTGGCAAAACCCTGTTAGCTAAGGTAATGCATTTTCTAAACATCATTAAAAGCCCTGGAGAATCCTCTTGAAATGGATGTTTTTGTAGGATGAGTCTGGATCATTGTGCAAGAAGTTGGCCTTTTGCACCACATTTAATCAGAAATCTAAATTCAGGCCTTTGTGCCAAAGTTACTTGATTTTTCTTGCATAAAGTTACAACTTTGCTTGAATGGAGTGGGAATTCCTGCAAATCTTGAAGGAATGAAGTTGATTAAGGAAGAAGTAGCAAAGATGAGAAGAAACTCTATTGGATAACCACTCTATGGAATATTTTAATGTAACTAAATTATGTGTTTGGGAGTACTCTGCAACTCTTACTGAAAATACTTCTGTTTTGCTTCTTGAGCATTTCAGTTCTTACCACATCTCCATGTAAATGCAGATAATCATGCAAATTTCAGATTGTTTCTGATTTTGTCTTCAGGTGCTCTAATGTAGTTGAATATCTCTTTAACTCTCATAATTACTGGACATTCTTCAGCTGGTATGGGGGGTGGAGTGTGAATCTGGAACTGCCTCATCAGAGAAAGAGAGAACACATTGCTAAATTCCTTGCTCCCCTCCCACTCTTAATGGCATATAATTATACTTTGTACTGTTTTCTATATTTTGCAAACAGTTGCTGACTGTATCCCCTTATATTTGTTTATTACTCCATGGACAGAACCCAAGCAGGCATGATAAATGTGTGTTTTAGATCTATATTTATATCTTTATCTCTGTCTTTCTCACTTCACCTTTTCTACAGGCTGTGGCAAACGAGTCTGGACTGAACTTCATATCTGTGAAAGGTCCTGAGCTGCTAAATATGGTATGTGCTAATCATGGGGCTTTTGTTATTTATGGAATTCTTGTCCAAAATGTGGGGCAAGCAAAACTCCTGATAATTACACAACTGGTACCGGTGCAGCTGAAATTGCCTTATTCAACCTCTCCTTAAAGTTTTTAGCAGGGAAGTTGTTCATGTGAAAAGAAAAAAGTCACATGTGCAGCTTAAATATTTATCTTAGTTTAAATTACGTGGCAGGTAACCCTTCTTGACTTGAAGTAGGGTTTCTAAATGACCAACTACATGCATCACTGCTTTTCTATAGCATGGGGATTTTAAATGTCAACAGATAAGAGTGCTGAAGTTCAAATTTTCAAAGCACTGGACTTCAGAAGTGCTGTGATGTAACTTCAGTCCTTCTCAAAGTCAAGAGAATGTGTTGAACTGAGCAAGGTGGCTGCAGCTCCATATCAGTCATGTGGAAGCTGAAACCCACATACTGGATTTGATTGATCTCTTCCAAATGTTTTTATATGTCTGCTTCAAGTACTGATACAGGCAGGAGATAAAACAGTTAATGAGGAGCCCAACTTCCTTGTGGAATACAGAGAAAATGGTTGGCTGTGGTTCAGAGACTGTGTTAACATATAAATTGAATCAAAACATGTTTGTTTGGAAAAAGTTAAGTGTTTGCATTTATAACTTCATAGCTCCTGTTCCTACAATTCAGCATTCAAAGTGAAATTCTGGCTGACTTTTCAGTTCCCTACCACCAAGCCCCTGTCTTCAGGCAACAACTCTATGAACTTCAGATGTTCATTGTGTTCACATTGCTCTCTGGGTTTGTTCATGAACAGCTGAACAACAGGGTCCTTAATTAAGACTTATTTGTTAATTCTCATCACCAAAATGATGGCAAGTTGCAGTTCTTGCTCAGAAAAAAGGAATTCTGTTAAACTCTGAATGTTCTGCAAATTGTCAAAAGTCAGCTAGTGACAGTTCCCATGTAAATCATGATCAGTGAGGAAACAGAGACAAGAGACTCTTGTCAGAAAAAAAACAGATTACTAGATTGCATTTCTCCCTTGCAAAGTACCTTAAATAGTGTTTAAAACTATTTATTTTTTTTCCCAAGCAAAATCTTTGTGTCTTGCACTGTTTCAAAGTTGTTTCTCTGGCTATTTCAGTACGTGGGTGAAAGTGAGCGTGCCGTGCGCCAGGTGTTCCAGCGGGCCCGGAATTCTGCCCCCTGTGTGATTTTCTTTGATGAAGTTGATGCTTTGTGCCCTCGGAGATCTGACCGTGAGGTGAGTCTGCCTTGAGATATCTGCACAAATAAATACTCTCAGTTACAACTTCTGGGACATTGCAGGAAACAGAAGTACCCACAAGTATTTCCCAAGTATTACCCCAGTATTTTTCAAGAAAGGCAGTCCACTAGGCTTTTATTTGAGGGAAATAATGTTGATCAAATTTTATAAAGCTTAACACTTTTTTTGTATGCATATATAAAATCAGAGAAATTTAGGTTAAGCTGTAGCCACATTTCTCTCCACAGAGAAAAGCAAGGCACGATTCTTGCCAAGAATATTTCTGGGTTTCACATTCTCTGAACCTCAGAGAAGGGAAAAACAATTCTTATCTCATTTGCTGTGCCTGTGTTTGTGCAAAAGGAGAATGCAGTATGGAGATTGTTTACCCAAAGTGATGGTGTTTTGTTTCCTTGGCCTATCAGGGCCAAGCGTGTGTGTGTTTGTGTTGGGACTGTGGGGTGACAGTCATGGGATTCTGTGCAGTGTGTGCAGAGTGGAGTGCATGGCAGATTCAGTTTAGATGTAATATAATATAATGTAACATAGTATAGAATAATATAGTATAATAAAGTAATTAATTAGCCTTCTGATAAGATGGAATCAGATGCATCATTTCTTTCCCCCTTGTCAGGGGCAAAAATATCATTGATATTAAGCTATTAAGTTTGTTTATAGGATGTTGCTACTATGGAATTACTGTTTACCTCTCAGTACCTCACCTGCTTAAAATGTTTCAGAGGTTTCAATATTTAAGAACTCTTTTCCCTCAAGAAACTGAATATTGAGATATTTTGTGTCTTCTTGTTGAGGTATATAGCAGAACAACTAGTACAAATATTTATATGTACTCCTTTAAGTGAGTCCTTTAGTTTTAATGGGAAAGAAAAGGTTTGCCATGTGTTAAAATAGATGGGAAGTGTGTAGCTAGCATGAATTTGGGATGAAGATGTACTGAGAGTATGAGAGAAGGAATCCACAATGCAGCTCCATTGAAAGTGTGAAAAAGAAATTTTTTCTTTGAGTAAAATTTCAGTGCAGGGAGTTAGTAAAGCTTTTGTTTCTTGAAATATTTACATTCCCACTGGTTTTTTTTTTTTATTTGTTGACAAATTTCCCCTCCCAAAGTCAGGAGCCAGCGTGCGGGTGGTGAACCAGCTCCTCACCGAGATGGACGGGCTGCAGAATCGACAGCAGGTTTTCATTATGGCTGCCACAAACAGGCCAGGTGAGGAGCCAGAGGTCAGAAACAAGAAATCAGACATCCTTGGTTCTCTTTTAACAAAGTCATGTGTTCCTAAATATTTGAATTCTGCAACTAAGCCTGTTCTGTACTTCAAATTACAGTGTCTGCTCAAATCCAAAGCCTTTCTGATCAGTTAATCATGTTCATGTGTTATTGTGAGATAAAGCAATCTCTTTAAAATGTGTCTCACTTAGCACCTGGTATCATTGCTGTTAAAAAGCTTTGAAAGACCTTTGACTGCTGTGGTTTATCTTCTTGCAAAGTAGAAGCAGAAAAGAGACCTAAAATATTTTTTTTCTTTTTTTACTGCTTAAATTGATTTTCTGTTCAGAGCAGCTTTATAGTTTTCTTTTTTTTTTTTTTTCCTTAAGACATCTGTCTCATGTTAAGTCATTTTTCCATTTGCTTGTCTTTTGACTCCTGGGCTCTGTGTTCCACACTAGACTCTGTTTGGAGCAGTTACTCTTCTATTGCT
The DNA here is from genome assembly GCA_024865655.1 of Emberiza elegans. Lineage (NCBI taxonomy): Eukaryota > Metazoa > Chordata > Aves > Passeriformes > Fringillidae > Emberiza > Emberiza elegans. Next base: position 1,881,482 of record JALJVW010000184.1, on the reverse strand, counting down.
TCATGTCCAGCTTGGATATTAACAACTGTCTTTGCTCCCTCTCTGGCTCTTCAGTTTTTGGCAGCTCTTGCAATTCCAGCAGCATCTTCTCAGTTAATAAGCTAAACACTGATGTCTGCTTTACAAACATTATGTGTTTTACAGGCAACTTTCTATCTCTGTTTTTGGATTTGTTTTGTATTATGGAGAAGCCTTGTGTTTTATACATAGCAAGAAACCTGTCTTTCCTGAATTTGAATTCCATGTAGAAGCTGGGGGTTGTAGATAAAGGAATTTGTTGTCAGTTTAGAAAGAAACAAGCACAAAGGTGTTGCACTTCCTTGGTTATGATTATTTTCCTGAATATTGCAAGTGAAATGAAATACAGGGTTATGAATCTGTCTTGGTAAAACCATACTGGTGTGGGTACCACAATTGTGGGAAGAGCCTCTGCACCTAGAACAGGTATTTGGCAAATTCCTACTTACAGTGAGACACAGTTATTTCTTCCTTGCATGTATTAAGTAAGGACAAGATGTAGTTTTGCTGAGAAATGGCTTAATGGAAAAATAGTAACATGGCTATTTTGGATATAATTTGGAGAGTGGGAAAGTTAAAATACTTGACATTGCTTTTGTTCTATAAATGAAGGAATATTTGTTCTGAAATCACCTAAAATAGGCTGTTATTAGGTGAGGGTTTTTTTCCAATGTTCAAAAGCTTCAAAGATTTGGAGGAAGATCTTCCTATGTCTCAAATTCTTTGCACCATGACAGACTTTCAAGCCTTCCACGTGGTGAGGTATGAGCAGTAGGGGCTTAAATCTCTACCTGCTTGTACAAATTCTTTGACTGCAAGTGTCAGGTTTTCCTGCCATGAGCTTGCTGGTCCTGAGCTATCTAATGCAATGCAGAATAGAAAATAAGAAAATAAGGTTATGCTGTGTATTGATGCACTTGGATGTACCAGGAGTGTTGGTGGGAGTGTCACCAAGTTGCCTTAGCAAAGAGATCTCTCCCTAAATTAGCTGTGTTACTGCAAGCATTTGTATCAAGCAGCCCTGTTTGGAAATGTTTCACAAGGGTTTCATATCTAATTACTGACTTGTCATTAGCTCTGACTGCTAATGACAGCTGGGGCTGGGAATTCCAGCCCTGTGGAAGTGAGGACACATCCAGCTGTACTTCCTGCAGTGCCTCCTCAGCCGCTTGGGCAGGGGGCCAGTCCTTTTTGGGGCTCCTCTTTGTCACTTTTCTGAGCCAAGGATTCCTCTGTGCAAGCACTCCAGCAGCTTCACCAGGGCCAGCTTAGGGTAAATATTGCTCAGATGTTAATTTCAAAATATAAATATTTATGTGTGGCAGGTTTGTCCTAATTCCTTGGTTTAGATATATGCTGATTCTGTGCTTGCTTACAGGTCTGATTCTCATGCATATGTGAAATAGACACCTGTCAGTTGTTAATTCCCCTCTCTATAAGCCTTATACAAAGTGCATTTTTACCCATTTTATGTGGTTAGGAAGTACCTCTGGAATGCCTTTAGGATATTTTTTTCCCCCTCCAGTTTTAAAAAGTCACTATCACCTTTTTCAGCTGCAGTGGCAGATCTACTGTTTGACCATACAGGAGTAGTTAAAATTACAAAACTTTACCAAAAAATGAGGTTTGGGCTCATATTTGAGGGCAGCTGGGAAATGTGTAAGGCATGAAATCAGCAGTCTATTATTAGCCAGTGACATTGGGGGAAAAAAGGGATTTGAGGTAAAAATGCCAAATGTAAAGAAAATGCAAAGGCGGGGTTATCAAATACAATTAATTTCTATTTATTGAATTTGTAGATGAATTTATATCCTTCAGTTTGGTGATTTTGATAACAATACAAGGAGTTGTCCTGCCAACATTAATAAATTTTTTTTTTCAGCTGGAAGATGCCATTTGGATAGGGTGGATGTCTTGCTTCAGAAGGACTGTGCATATTTTTATATATGTGTGTATATAAATGTGTGTGTATATATATGTGTGTGTATGTGTGTGTGTGTGCATATATATAAAAATATATATATATATATGTACACATACATACACACACACACACATATATATATACACACACATACATGCATTTTGGGAAGGTTTAGACCATAAATTTTCCCTATGTTATTTGCATTTGTCAATATGAGGAAATAGAGTTTCATCAGGACAATTTCTACTGAAGTTGTGGTTAACTTGGGGAAACTGATGTTTCTCTCCTGTAGTTTATTCACTGTTCATGGGCCCTAGGAGGAGGCAGTGCTCACCAAATGAGGTTTTGCTGGTTTGGTCTGTGTAGTTAAAAGGAGCACACTGCAGGTAGAGAGCAATGAAGTCTGTGCTGGTAAAGGACTCTTAGCCACCTTAAGAATGCAAAGCCCAAGCAGAGACCTGTAGGACAGGCATAGCTTAGACTGGCTGCTATATTGCAGTAATTCCCCCAAACAATTAAAGTTGTGGTCCCTGAAAAGGTTTTTAAATCTTTGTAAGAAAGATTTTTCTGTCCTAGTTGTGGTGAGTAGAGGTGCTGCTGGGGAGGGGAGTTGTGTAATGTAAAGCTAAATAATATTATGTGTCCCAGCAGAACTTCTGCAGCCTTCCACTGAGCCAGTGCTGTGAAGTGAGATCTCATGGTTTCTAATCCATGTTGGTATAATTTACTGGGAGAGAAAATGGCATTTCAAGATGCTTCTTTTTTTAGAGTGATGGCATAGCTTTGAGAGTTGGTTGCTGGTACTGTTCATGACTGTTGTGTTTGCTGAAATCATTGTGCAATAGCAAGAGTCTTCTCTCATAAGTTATTATTACTGTTGTTGTTGTTATTGCTGTTGTTATTGTTGTTATTATTGTTTAGGAGTAGCTAGGATAGCAGTGACTCAACCACTTTTGACATCAAGGTTTATTCCTGGCACAGTTGTTGCAGTGAGGTGTTGGCATCTGGGACAAAGTATTACTATGAAATGGTGGTGGGTTTTACCCAAATTCTCTTTTATATAGCCTTTAAACACTTGAAAGGCTTTAACTCCCATTTTGGCAAAAGGGGAGGCACAATAGATTGGTTCCTTTGTTTATCATCTACAATCTGCAAGTGGTAATTCTTATTCTGGCTGTGCTGAAAAAAGCCTTTGATATGCCCTAAAAAGCAGGATATTTGAATGTTTTTTGCACTTACTCAATGACTTTGAATGTCCCTCTGCAGATATTTCTTGACTCCTCCTAAATTAGCAGGGATGCAATATTCCCAAGTCAATCTCTTTCCACCTAAATGCAGAATCAATGTCAGACTTTGTCTGAAGAGGATTAAACTTTTAAAGCATTTGGTATTATTAGAGAGGGGTGGAAAAATAGAGGCAGAAATGTCTTGTCTTGTTAGTACCTTTGTGGGTCACAATAATTAAATTCTTTTCCAGCCTACTTCCTTTCCCAAATTCAAGACTAAATACTACACAACTGCCAAACACTACTGTTGAATAAAATCTATAATTCCCACAACTTTCTAGCTACCAGCTTGAATTTCAGGATGGGAGACTGCTGCTTTCTGCTTTTCTCTTGCTTCCCCAAGCTTTGAACATTATAAACTCCTTAGAGAAATGCTGACCAAGGCATCAGCAGCATCTCCCCTGGGATCCAGGGAACTGTTTGTTATGTGAGGAAACAGACAAGACAGTGATTTTAAACTGGACATAAATTGTGATGATGTCTTGCTTTTATTCATGGCCTCTTTCTCTAGCTTTCTTCAATTAATTCTTGCAAAATTCCTCTTCTGCTCTTACCTTTGAGCACAATGCTGGTTTCAGTGAGTTCTATTTTTGTTGGCAAGTTTATTTTCATTTCTTTAGAGCTATTCACCTGAACCACATGTTTTGAAACACAATTAAAAAAATAATCACCAGTCTTTAACAATAGTTACAGTTTGGGTTTGGGCATTGTTTATGTTTTTACCTGTTTATACATGTTGCTGAATTAAAGGCAAGATAAGATCTAAGAAAAGCACTTAGTACATGAGGCATGGAACAATTTCTTTCATAATAGTTCTAATTCACACAAATTATATTTCTGTATTTCAGCAGCCCTTGAGTGTTGTGTACCTTTCACAGTAACTTAGTTATTAAGTGCAGCATTCACCTAGAGTCTCAAAAAACCTTTCAGGGCTTCTGAGCCTGCATTTCAGAACATCACAAATGGGAGGGCTTAGGTCTTGTGTACTTCAAATATATTTTTAAAAGCTGGAGTGAGATGGACTCACACAACAGCTGTCATTGCTTGTATTCACTGACATTCTCTAAATGTGCTTGGCTTCTCTACAGCTGAGATAAGACCTGAATAATCAACTAGAAATGAATGTGGGACTAAGATTCTACTCTAGAGCAATGGAATGTCCCTGTATAAGAATTCATGCACAGATACTTTCAATGGAACATAATGATTCTGTAAAAATTTGCAGTAGTTTGAAGGGCAGTGTAGCAAACTGAAAAGTGACTTCACTCTCTGGAGATTAGTGCCTGTTTGAACCCTTAAAACAGAGCAAGGAACAGATGTACTGTAAATATCTCCTCATGTAATTTTGTCAGATTATTTGGAAAATTACACTACTGTCTTCTAATGAGAAGAGTCAACACCATTGACCACCTCAGAAAGGCAGGAAATCATTAACATTTCTCCCAGTAGAAATATATTCTGTCTGTGAGACAGCTGCTTGGAAAAGGAGTGCTGCGTTTCATCACATTTCCATGCTTCACTTTCCTTCCAACTTGAGGGATAATAATAGGCTTTGAAAGAGGTATCTGCAATAACTGCCTTAATTTCATTAAAATGGTAAATGTATCTAAAATGTGTTGACTCTGTTCTGCTTAGATAAGTTTTAAGATAATAGATATGGAGGGAGTGCTATGATTTACCAGGGTGGATTGCTTTGAAATTCCTTAAAGGGGCACCTTACTCAGTTCTTTTAAATGGATATGAAGTGCATCTAAAGAGTGAGTTTGTCCAATGAGTAAATATTAATTTTCTGGGTTATGTGATGAGTTTTCAAGAACTTCAGGCCCAGATCTGAACCAGAAGAATGAAATGATATTCATAAGGAGATGAGGACTGTAGCTCTGTGTTTCAGACTTTGGTGTGGTCTTGTTGCTGTAAACCACCAATACTGCAGCTTATCTAGTTCTGTCAGTTGTGGTAACTTTTTGAATGCAGGCAGTGTGATAATTTCCATACAAAAAGGTGAATGCAACTTCTTCATCTTGTTGGACAAATAGCAAGTACCGTGTTGTCAGTGTGCTAAATGGAAACAGTATTTTCCATAGCAAGCTTAATATTTTTAAATATTATTTAATACTTTGTTTTTGGAATGTTAGAATGGGGAAATCAGCAAGTGCCTGGTGTTGTAATGCAGGCCCTATTGAGAATATTTGTTTTGGTGTTTGTAACAGAGCCTTTGAGTGAACTCTGTCATCTCTTATTAATAAAATGTGATAAGGAACACAGAAACAGGAAAGTGCACTTGTGTCAAAAGCAAGACAAAGTGTCATCTGGAACAATGCACTGATGTATAAGTAACATGTTTTTGTCTGTGCCTGCCACGACAAGGATTCTATTTAACTCTTGTTTCATCTAGTCTGGATGAAATTAATACAAGTAATTACTTTTTTTTTCCCCTCATCATTCTCATCACATTAGCATCTGCATTAGCTGATTTTTCTTCCATCGATGTTTCTGCCCATGACTGCTGTATCCTAGGGGGGGAAAAAGCTTTTGTCCAAGAAAAAGATAGCAGACTTGTCCTTTAAGCATAACTGAGAGAGCAACTTGAACAAAACCGTGTCCATCTTTAAAAAGTGGATCAAGACCATACTGTGGTAGGATCAGGTAGTTCAAGTGTGGACAGAGTTAAGCAGACTTTTTTCATTTGCAAAAAAAGTGATAGTTTAACCTCCCTGCTACTGTTTTAGGGTTTGGGTGGTGTCTGTTACTGTACAGTAAAGATTAGCAGCTTCACTTTTTGCAGTCCTTCACCTTTAATGTACAGGAATGCAGTAGTTTGTCTGTGAGCTGTTTTGTCTGGAGGGCAGAGCCAATGCAGGCTGTTGGCAGCTGCATTGGGAGGCCTTGATAATTTCCAGCTTCAGACTTAGATGGAATCATCAACTGTCACTTGAGGGAGAGGTTCTTGCAGTAGCTACCTCACACATTTATATAATTGATACACTTTCAAATAGGCTGTAACAGTAAAATAATAGATTTCTTTGTATCTTCTGTGAGTGCTTCTGTGACTTTGCTGCTCACATTACTGTGGCATGTGGGATATCAGAGAGTTACAGAATCATTTAGGTTGGAAAAGACCCCAGAGATGATGGAGTCCACCTGTTAACCCACCACGAAACCCCAAGTGTCCCCAGGTGACACATCTACAGGTCTTTTCAGTACCTCCAGGGATGGTGACTCCATAGACTTCCTAAGTGAAACAGATGAATACCAGTATTGGGTTTTGGTAGATGGGGAAATAGGGTATTAAGAAGCATTGAGAAACACCATGCAGGCAGTTTGTGCTGAAACACAGACAGGAGTTGAGGCCTTCTCCAGGTTATATGCCCTGTCTGTAGCTCTTGTTATACAAATAGTCAATATTTACATCCTGACTGACTTTGTGTACATTTGGCATCACAGCCTGTGGTGCTAAAAGGCAGCTGCACATTTCTGTGACACTTAAGCTTTGAATGGTTTTCTAGAAACATTTGTGATAATTTCTGTTTTCTTATTTCTCCACACATAACAAATTTGGAGTCTGTAGCTCTTCCTGGGAAACAAATTCTGTACTTTGCAGCTATTTTTGGTATTTTCCTGGGTTTCCTGTTTTACCATTCAGATAACCATTATGTAGTAGAAATACAAATGACCAATAAAATTAAGTTTGCATATGGATGGTTGTGATTGGCCCTGTGTGCTTGTTATGCTTGGCTTACCATTGTCCCTTTGGGTAGAGTTCCTTCCAGTAGAGGAAACTGCTAATAATTAATGTGGAATTCCTCAGCAAAAATGTTCTAATTCTGTATTGCCAAATATAGAGTTGTCCTCTCATCTGAAGAGATGAAAGTGGTATTTATGAGCCATCATTGATCAGCTGTGGCTTAATTTTACTGGCTGTTAGAGACCTGTTGACAAAAATGAAACTTTTTCATAAGGCTCAGAGCTTCAAATGCATGACACAAACGCTTCTTTGAGTCTTGGTACAAATGTGCATGTATTCCTTCTCATGTGCAGATACTCCTAAGGGTGCAACTCTTTTCTGGATTAATTCTTTTCTATTTTTCCTCTCCCTAAGATATCATTGACCCAGCTATCCTGCGTCCTGGTAGGCTGGATAAAACACTCTATGTGGGTTTGCCACCACCTCAAGATCGACTTGCTATTCTAAAAACCATCACCAAAGTGAGTATTTGGAAATATATCCTTCATCTTGAAGCTTAGTGGAATGCTGTAAGACAAATTAAATGTTACAAAGAATTGCAGGATCCTGTCTCACGAAACACTTTCAGCTATTCCACGAGGTCCTAAAAAGAATCCCTCAGCCCATCTGCTGCTAAATTTGCTCTGGGACTGCAAGGGGCTGATGAAGTCTTGAGTAAAGCAAACCTGTTAAACATAGAAGTTGCTGCCTTGATAGTCACAGTTTGAACAGATTTAATTAGAAGATTCCTATCTGAGTGAGTAATGGGCCTAGAAGTGTTTTGTAAGCTTTTTTTGGGGGGTTCCAGACATTCAGCAGAATGATTCACAAGCTCCGTCTGTATTTGCTCAACAGTAGTTGTGACACCTAATTTGCTTTAGGATGAAAAGAAGCTTGTGATGAGTGAGGTTGTGTGTTAAAGTAAATGTGAAATGTACAATCTGTGCCTTCATGGGTCCTCCCTGTGGTGGACAGCACAATCTGCCACTTCAGACACTTGGATTACAGAATTCTGGGAGTGTTTCTCCAAGTAGGGCACAGCAGGAATCAAGGCCTTAAAAAAGAACATAAAAAGCATATGAATTACTTGGATATTTCCTACTTTTTTTCCGTAGATCAACATTGATTTTTAAGACCAGGTGTTCTGTCAGATCTTGATTTGAGCTGCAAAGGAGACAAAGTCTTTGCTCCAGAGGAAAGATAGCATTGTGAGAAGTCTGGCAAATAAGGGATAATCCAGACCTGTGTAACCTTAAAGTTGTGGTGTATAGGCAATAGTTGATTCAGAATTCAGAAAGTGAGAACTTGTTCCAGCCTGTTCTTTCATGCCAAAATGGATGTTCGCAGGGTGACCTCTCATTACAAATTCAGGATGTTAGAGTTTCCTTCATTTGTTCTGTGCTTTGCTTCATGGATGAAAATAGATTAATTAAGATTAATGGGGGATTAGATTCCCCCATTTGCTACTTGCAGTAGACAAGTTTGTTGTTTCTAAGTTTTACAGAAATACTTCAGTTCATACTTTTTAAATCCTGTTCTTAATGTTCTTCATGAGATGTTGAGAGGAATTGAGTGTAACATCTCTGAATACTGTAAGGAATCACAATTTTTATTTTACCAGATTTATTTTTAAAGGTAATTAGGGGTGATGGGGAATAGTGTAGCAGAGCTTGGTGCTTTGCTCCCTTCCCTGGAGCAAAGGTGGCATTAAACAGAGCTGATTTCTCTCACTCTCACAGTCACACCAAGGTACAGGAACCCCCCTGGCAAGGGCAGGATCACTCATGGCAACACTGAGGACAAGGAACTGTAGTGAGTCCTCACTTCACCTTCTGGCTTCCTCGCTGGTTGTTGGGGAGAACTGTTTGCAGTTTTCCATCAGGAATCAAACTCAGAATTGCATTTACTGCCATAAATCCTGGGTGAGGTCGCTGGAAGGTGTCATTGCTCCCTTCTCCTGGGAATCTTTGTGCCTACAATCCTGTCTTCCTGTTGGGATAACACCAAGAGGAGTGGCAATGGGATGTGGTAACCCTGTTATTATCCCACTGCCAGAATATTTTTGTCTTCTGCTGACATCAGCTTTGATGTGAACTTACCTGCTTGGGGGCCTTCCTGACAGCTGGAATACCTTGCACAGTGTTTGTCAGCTCGGTTTCTGTGGATCCCCTCACTGGTTATCATGTTGTTTATCTTGCTTTTTGGAATGCAAGATGCTTTCATGCATGCTTTATTCACAGTAGTCTGGCTATTTTGATTACAAATCCTTGTGGTGAATGAGGAGTTAACTCCTACACATCTTTAAAGATTTATCTGAAAGAAGAACATGGAGTAGGAAGAGGGGAAAATGTTTTAAATTAATTGAAATGCTTTATTTTTTGTCAGATTTCATCCATGCATTTTAGGTGAGGAAGTGTGAAAAATTTGAGAATATATTTGCTCAAGGTCAGAGAAAACAAAATGTTTGGTGCAGATGTGAGTGGCTTCTGAATGATTCCATGCATTCCCAGAAATCTCCAAGGAATACATGCCCAGCATGTGGAAACTGAATCCTTGCTGAATGAAAACATGGATGCTTAAAAGGCAGCAATGAGGAGCAGAAAAGGGACTTGGGGGGAGGAACAGGTTGTCAGGAAGACAGCCTAAATGTGGGTTGTGAAAGACTTTTATTTCAGTTAACTTGTACAAATCAGTCATTCCCAATTATGCACATGATGCAAGAGAAGCCTGCCTTCACATGTTTCAGGTACTGCTGCACTTAAACATTCCTGGAAGCTGCATCAAGCTCCTCTGCTGCACAGAGCTGGGCACCAGAGCAGGGAGGGTAAAAAATGCCCAATTTATTTGCTCCACAAAGCAACAGGTTAAACATTTCTTTTTAGCAGAGGAGGCATCTCTCTGGTTTGCAATTTCCTATAAGAATTACTAAAATATCCCATATGAAGTTATACGAAGCTTCCTTGTTTCCAGGTTGAAGTGTCTCCTTTCAGGATGTTTTCAAATCAGGCTGTTCCTTTATCTTTTTGCTGTGTTGCTATTCTGGATTTTTTCCCTTTCCAACTGTTAAAGATTCATTCAAGATTGTTTCCTTACTCTGCCTAGTCCTTGACTGTTCCACTGTCAAGTATTCAAGTATTTTAACTTGCCAGGTACTATACATTTTATTTTTTTCTCTTGAAGGTATTGTAGGTATACAGTATATTAGTTCCTCTGAAGGAGTCAGAAAATATTTATGTGAATTTGTGCATTTCTGTCGAATGAATATCTGGCAGAAATGTATCATTTTATCCTGAGAGTGTTATTTCCTGTCAAAACTCAGATATTGTTTGATCAAAGAGACATCTTGAATCTCTGTACTACCATGATAATACTTTACTGTTGTCTAAAGATAACAGGAGGATCTCCAAGCTTACAATGTTTGGAAATTTTGTTGGCTAGTTTCAAATACTATTTATGTCATTTAAGACTTTTGCTGTTGGAGATGCAAAAATAATAACAAAAGAAACCACTTCTGGAATCTTTCTGGAGGAAGCACTAATAATATGGAAAAGTAGTGTCCAAAAATCTACAGTATATCTAAACTCCTATGAAACCTAAATGGAAAACTTCTAAGTTTGAAAATCTATATCCAGAATATAAAAGACAGACAATTAATTTAGTCTTAAATGTGATAAGACTAAACTGACTTGCCCATTGCTTAGCTGTTTGATTTCAACACACAGTAAAACCAGAGGAAGTTCAGCTAAACAAGCTGCTGAAGCAACCAACTATATTAAAAATAAGCCCACATATGGAATAATGTTGTTACAATGCCCTGGGGCAGGCTGGCCATCATTTCTTTAGAGAAAATCTCATCTGTGGGTGGCAAGTTAAAATTCAGCATTGCTTAACATTTCCTAATTAAATGGTTTTAAGGCTGATTATCCTTCTTGCCAGTCTGAGGTTAAAAATATTTATATTTGTGGATATTGCAAGAATCTTGTCAGATACTTATATGATTGCTGATTAAAGAAACTTCATCACTTCAGGGATGGTAGATGTAAAAGCAAAGAAGTTTTCTTACCTTCACTTTTTCCTTAACTCCTTTAGGATGGCACCAGGCCTCCCCTGGCCAGTGATGTGAGCCTGGAGGAAATTGCTTACAGTGAGCACTGTGATTGTTACACGTGAGTATCTTCTACTTTTGACTTTCATCCTTCATGTGCAGTGCCAGCAAGTCTTTGGTGCATGATCAGCTGTGTTTTGTTGGTATTATTAAGAAGGTTTCTTAACTTTATAAACCTTTTCCCTTAGGGTATTTTTCTTACTTTTCCTTGTGTTTTTTTCCAAGAAGTTGGTAGGAATATATGGATGTTAAAGTCTTCTTCATCTGGAATAGTCTTCACATTGCAAATACAGAACCGTGGAGGCCTTTTGGTTTTCTTTGGTTTTATTTGATAATTCTTGCATCATCTGAGGAACAAAGAGCCCTCTTTAAGTTGTGGGCCCATACACAATGGTGATGAAAGCAAATTGGTTAAGCAGCCATAACCAGCTTGTTCTGTCACAGAGTTGAGAGCAATCTGTTTGACAAAGTGATGAGGGCCCATTCCAGCTTTGGGAATAGCAAGGTGTGGCTTTGGGGAAAGCTTGATGACCGTACCTGTCAGAATGATTTGCAGTTATGGTCCATAAAACTTAAAAAGCTTTAAGTTATTCAATAATTTAGTAAGACTCAATGTTTTTATGGAGCTCACAAAAGATAAAGTTTATGACAGGCTGCTTGCCACAATATTATTGGGAAAGATGAGTAATTTTTCTTTCTACACCTTTCACTCACTGGTTTATAGTCCAGAGGTTTTTTGTTCAGTGTGTGGGGGTTTTGGTTTGGTTTTTTGTTGTGGGGTTTTTGTTTGAGATTTTGTTGTCTAGTTGTGGGTTTTTTGATGATTGGGTTTATCTGTATTTCGAGTTTGGGGGTTTTGTGTGTGTGTGTGTGCATGTGCTTGGGTTTTTGCTGTAGGTTTTGATGTCTTTGATTTTGGTTTATTTGGGGTTTTTGTTTTATCTGGTTGGGTTTAATTTTTGATTTTTAAATACTTTATGCCTAGTACCCCCAAATGAAGCATGGGGAGTTAATTTTGAGAAGTTTTTTTATTTGATGACTCTCACCAGCTGAAAGACATGTGAAAAGTTCCAGCTGTTCCAGTTCCAGGAAACTGGAAAGAAATACTTAAACTGATCTGACCATGCTTTGTGGATACTATTATTTTAAGAGCATGTTAACTTTACTATAGATGCAGCTTTGAGCAACTCTTTTTTTTAACGGTGAGGGCTCTCATTTGAATATCTCATATGATTTATTAAAAAAAGAAGTTATGTTCCTAAGAATTGGCACAGTATTAATCAACCCTTTGGCATTTTCAAAGATGCTGAATGGGGGTTTTGCCTCTTCCCTTGTTTCTCAGTAATTTGATCTTAATTGGTGGTTAAAATCTGAAGGGCACCACTCCATAATGAAGGTTGCAGATTGCATAATCATCAGGCCTCTTTCCAGTGTTCTTAAGATGAAACTTTGTGACAGCACAACCAAATTTTAATGTTATTTTTAGTTTCTTTCTATATGCCATCAGCAAAACAGCAATTTATCAGAAATTTATCCCCAAATAACCTGTTGTTTGTATCTCTAGAGGGGCAGACCTTTCAGCTCTGGTGCGTGAGGCTTCCATTTGTGCCTTGAGACAGGAAATGGCCCGGCAGAATACTCAAAGCAAGAAGGGTAAGAGAACTTTAAAAAGAAAATCTTAACTGAACAGTGACAAGGTAAATGGAATATCAAGTATTTAAAGTAGTTGAAGACAAGCATAAGGCTGTGAAAGCTGTACATCATTGATTGACTGACTTCTGAGCCAAACAAAAATTGAGTCACAAAAGGGGAGGTAGGGGAAGGTACAGGAAAAATGGTTATGCCAGAAGTCAGCACAATTCTTTTTTTTAAAGAATTGAAGGTTGCAGCCTTAAAGAAAAGTTTCTGTTAAATGGTTATGTAAACTGAATATTTTCTAGACTAAATAAATACACCTTTGCCAATTTTCCCTGTCACTATCAGAGACTGTATCACTGATGTATTTGGAGGAGGGTTGTAAACTGCACATTCCCTGATTTCCTACCTTTGGCACCCAGCTGTGTTGTGTAACTGAACACGTACATCCTGCACTGATGGACTTGGGAAAATCTGTGCCACTTTTGATCTTTGGTGCTTAGCTCATCAGTGCCTCTTGCCAGGACTTTAACAGGAAGTTATAAATTGATTCAAGTACAATCTCTGCCCTTTCATTATCTGTCTACACTGCTGGTTTAAGTTGTATTTTTGTGGGGATTTTTAAATTATAGATTGAAACTTTTATATAAAATGCCTGTCTGTTTTGATTTCTTCCCAGTAATTTTGTTTGTTATTTTATCTTTAAGCCAAAATGCAAAGCTGAGATGCAATTGTGACTTTTCAGATTATGTCCTTGGAAAATATTGTAGGCTTTCATTATGCCCCTGATTTCTAAGAGTAACACTGGTATTTTAATGGCTTTGAATAATTCTTTTTGATCTAGTACCTATCCAGTCTTGTCTGGATTTTAGCAACAGTAGATTACCAGAGCACAGTGTCTGTATTCCCTGTTCTGAGGCAACAAGCATGTTCAGCTAGAGGAGGAAAAAACCCTGAGCTATAAAAACCTTCCCTGTTGTATGTCTTGGTTACCCATTTTGCTTGCTGTAGCTGGCTAAAACTCTTGATTTGAGGTAGAAATATCTGAGTTTATCCTGATCATTTTTATAATTGTTCAGAATACTGCAGGCTTTATTCAAAGCTGCTCATCCCTTGAATTCAGCCTTCACAGTTAGGACTGCAGCCTAAGCACTGACTGTGTGAATGTGTAGGCAGCCAGCCAGTCAATAATACATGTACAGCTTGATTTGCATGTTTATAGCAGCTTGCTTGGACTGCCCTTGGGTTTCCAGGATGTCAGCCCTGATTGGTATGAGAACATGTGAGGTGGTCTCTGATTTGAGGCACTGTTCATTTTTATCTCCAAGATAAAGACTGGGGATTTTGTTCCTTCGGTGTTGAGCGGGACAAGCTCAGCTGCCTCCCCTCCCACGCTCTGCTTGGCTGCTGGGTGTCCTCCTCAGTCAGTCCTTTGGAATCAGGGCTGCTCCTTTCTGTTCTGGAGAAACTGTTGCAACTCCTTGTTATACCTGATATTTTCCCTCCGAAATTAAATCAGGGGTGTGGTTTTTTTAACACTTGGCAGTGGTTTACTTGAAGGTGCTTTTAGAAAGTGAAATGTAAAGATATCCTTTTGGTGATATTTCTTAGGAGAATTCAGAAATTCTACTGCAAATCTGAACAGGCCTAGGCAAGCTGATCATGTTAGTCACTGTGGTCTAAGAATTGCCAGATACAGAAGTTTGGCAGATTTCCACTTTTATGCAGCACCCCTGGATTTCCTCATCATTGGGCCAGCACTGAATGCCCAGAAAGGTTCACTGTCATTTGCAAACGTGGAGTTTCACTTCTGCCTTCCTTCTCCAAACCACTGCAGATGGTTTCAGCAGCACTGCCAGAGTGGGACCCACCCTGCTGCAGCAGTTCTGCAGTTTCTGTCAGGCTCCTCAGAAACTTTGGAATGCCATGTGTTCCTGGTGACTTCTTCCCACTGACATTTTAACACTCCTGCCTTTTAGCTTAATCTTGTGTATTTATTTCAGACAGATCTAGTTACACAAAATGTACAGGGTATGAGAAATAATAGAGAGCCTTACTCCTAGTTCAGCTGCAGTGACAAATACAGACCTTCTGAACTATGACCCTTTTTGTACATTTTTGTAAGGGATAGCCAGTGGTCCCACATCACCTGCAGTCTGTAGGGCTGATCCTAAGCAGAGGATCTATGAGACTTTTTGTTAGAGCAGTTAAGAGCAAGTGTGGTTAAACAAGGGAGAATAAAGTTTTGCATTTTGGAATTGAATTTGAAAAGCAAGGTCTGGTCCTTGTTCGATAGGAACCATGTATCCCTCACTCATCTATGTAAACAGGAAAACTCCAATTTCATATTTAGAGTTTTAAGTACATTGTCGTATTTTTAAAAGATTGTACTTGTTGATATTCTTCATTATTTTAATTTAACAATAGAAATGGTTTTAAATAATAAAATATTTGAACCTGCTTATTCAGACTAAATGGTTTGGTCATCAGAAATCAAGGCAAAGTGTGTTAAAGCAATTAGCCAAGGTCTAGATTATTCACAGCTACATTTTCTACATGATCAAGCTTTGGACAAGCTTTTGTCACATAATAAGCATGAAGCAGTCTAACTTAACTTGCAGTGAGAGGTCAGCTACCTAGCAGGAGATTTTCTCTCTCCCTGTAGCCTTGTCACAGTTTGATTAAAAATTACATGCCTAAAAACAAAAGTGAAAGCAAAATTAAATTCTCCTATCTTTATTGTTTTATGGAGTTTTAATGGCTCAGTCTAAGAGTAATATGTCTTCTGGGAAAGTCCCAATTTGAACGTTTTTCTTACTGTAAATAGCATTTCCTTCAGGTAATAACAACTGTAGGCTATTTGCTCTTCTCCTTAATACCTTAGACAAGGTATATTTCATTTTTGAAAATGTATCTTCCATTTGCTTTTTAGTCTTTTACTGTATCAGTAGAAGATTTTTGTTCAACTCGGACTCAAAATAGATTAATGTTTTTTTTCATGTTGGCACATCCCATTTCATGTGGCAGAGGTGGAAATAAAAGCAATAATCATCCTAATGAAAGAGATGAAAAGAATGCACCAAACAAGACTACAGTTTGTATTTCTGACTTATCTGGTACCTTTCTGACTTATCTGGTACCTGTGCACAGTGTTAGCTGGTAATTATTTATGTAGTGGCATTTTAGGATTTTTAAATCCAGATTAAACAAGGTATTTCCTTGTGAGAGCAGAGGAATCTATGACTTAGTTGATGTATGCTTATGTTTTAACATACTAAGAAAACCTGTTCAAAAGGTTATTATTAGGAATAATTACTGTGGAGAGCTGCATTAAGGTCAAAAAGGCAATTTGCATAAACTTAAACACAGGGAGTTGTAGCAGTGAAAGCTTTCATCACTTCTGTATAATGCCAGATAAAGCAATGATATAAAGCCAATTACTTAGAAATTGAGTAGAATTGGAATGATAGCAAAACATTTTCTAGATACTTCTTAAATAACAGGGAAGTTTAATATTGAATTTATTTTAAAAAAAAGCCCAGAAATGGAAGCAGCAGAATTTGAGGGATTCACTTCCAGAAAGGTTACAGGAATTCAGTTAGTTAGGTTTCATGAATGCTACCTTGACATACATGCAACAGTCACTTGATTGTCACTTGTTTGCAATTTCAGTCATTTATTATGCTTTGTTCTTTAAGCAGAAATCAAGATTTCTCATAAACACTTTGAAGAAGCTTTCAGGAAAGTGAAGTGTTCGGTGTCCAAACAGGTAAGGTAAAATTCCAGTATGTAAAGCTCATTACTGCCTTGGGAAGGACACTCTTCTGATGCTGGAGGCTGCTGGGAATGGTTAAGGTGGATTTCAAACTGGCACTGCCTGATTCTGCATTAAACAAACCTGATGTTTGTGTTAGGGCCAGAAATTAAAGCCTCCCTTTTCAGCTGCAGATGGTGCACTGTATGTAGATGGCTTACCAAGATATCAAGGTTATTTTTTACTGTGGTGCCTTGGACTTCACTGACATTCCCAGATTGATTATTAACCTGGCCCTAAGCTCTTATGTCTGCTGAGCTTTCAGTGTACAAGTCAAGGCCTTTAGTGTGCACCACATCCTGCCACAACTTTTCCTCCCCTGTGATGATGACACACAAAGATGCTCAGCCTTTTCTGTTGATGTGCAAGATATGTAAATTCGAGATGGGACACAAAACACACTTTATGATCTCACTTATTTCTTATCACTCTTTTCGTTATTTGGATTTGTCAAGGAAATTTGTTGTAAACCTTACCTTATGCCCTTTTCCTTTTAAAGACTGAAAAGAAAGCTGTTCAGTCATCTTAATTACTACAATTTTGAAGTTAATATATAGGAATTGCTATTATTGCAGAGCTTGTGTCTAGGTCTCCATGTTTTGCCAAGAGTGTGCTGTACTGCAGCCAGAATACAATCCTGTGTTCACATGTAGCACTAACCAGAGAGAAGTTAGTAAACTATTTCCTTTCATTTTTATTGTATTTTGGTGGTCAGTGACCTTTCATAAAATTAAAAGTAATCTGTGGCTCCAGGAACCTTTAAAGATGATGTTGGCTGTTGTTTTCCCTTTGCTAATCACTAAACAAACAGCCACAAAAAAAAAAAAACATCTCCTCTAACATGGCGATGACAGTTAAGTATTAGAACATATTCCTTCTGGTTAACAAAAAATGTTATTCTTCATCTCAAAGGCAGCTTAAGTATCACATGTCTGAGAGTCCTATATTTCAGTTATATTCATCTGAAGATTTGTCAGTTAGATATTTTGAAATATCTTTTGCAACACAAGATACTTATCTCCCATTTCCAGCTGCTACTTCTATCTGCTAGACAAATTCGGTCTGACAAAAACTACAGACTTTGCTATGACACTGGAAAATTTTTTAAAAAAGGCAAAAAAGCTGCATCTTACTGATCTAGTGCATCTACCTCTTCTCTCTCATACACATCTGGTTTTGGTTTAATTGGTTGACTGAAAATAAACAAAAAAATCTTTAAGCTGTGGGCAGACATCACCTCCTGAAGCCAGATGTTTCAGTGGAAGTATTCTCCTCAAAGCTCTCATTTTGAGTGAGCAGTGAAAAGGGTTAAGGAGCACTTAGGTCAGACTAGCCAAGGATGATCCTGTCTGTTCATGGTGCAGAACTAGAGGGGGGAGGGAAGTGCCAATTCAGCAGCTCCTGTGGTGAAGAGGGCAGTGCCTCCTCAGTGAAGCTGCCCTCTAACCCAGCACGGCAACAGGAACTGTAAGAACTCTTCCTGAGGCCTCTGGGAATTACACACCAGTGGTGACTCTCCCTGGACAGCCTCATTTATGAGCCAGGCTAGTGCAGGTTTGCCTTCCTTAGGTTTTTGTTTGTAAATGTTTTAAAATGCAGCTAGTGACTCATAGAGCTGGTTTGTTTCACTTGCTTAAATAATACATAAAGTCACTTTTAAATACTGTGTAATTTTTTACCACTGTCTGAGGTATTTTTCCTCTTCTCTTGGCACTGTTAGGATCAAATAATGTATGAAGAGCTGCAGAAGTCACTGTGCAGGTGATACACTTGGACAATTCCCAAAAGAGACTCTATACTGGTGAAGAGTTCTGCAATGCCTGTTTTCAAGAGGCAGGTTGGAAAGAAGCTGTACTAAATCTCTCAACTTTTTATACATTTATACCTGAAAAAATGGTCATCACAACCTACTGCTCTAAAGCATCCTTAATTTAACTGTCTCCAGAATAAAAGATACAATACATGCTTCCTTCTTACAACCATTTACGTTTTCCAAATGAATGCTTTTAGTGTTAAAAAGCTAACACCACTCTGATCTATTTGGTGCCCTGAATCAGAAATCCAGGTGTTTACACTGCTCAAACAGCTGTTTTCAACCACCAGAGAAAATTGCTATTTTCCAGAACAAGGGCAGTGAAAGCAGCTGTGAAAGTAGGCTGGGAAAGTGCTGCACTGGATGTTATCACACCATTAATCATGCATTTTCCAAGGACAGTGACACATGATTGTGCCAGCACAGGTTCTCTGAGCTGCTAACAGCTTCCTTCCACCTCACCAAAATAAACTGCCCACGGATGGCAAGCTGGGAAGGTCATCTAGGAGAGTAAAGTTTGGAAATTGGAGAAGTGCTATGGTACTATGATTCAGCCTAGGAAACATTCAAGTTAAGAGGTACTTAACAAGCTGGTGCTTAATTATTTTCCTTAAACAGATAAATTTTCAAAATTAGGAAGCATCCAAGTTAAGACAAAACACTGAAAAGTGACAGATTATGAAACCTTCAAGTCTTCAGGGAAAAACTCCAGTGAAATAGTTTTTGTAAGCAACATTTAATCTCCTACTTGAATTCATTTAAACAAATACCCTGAACAACCAGATCTAACTACAAGACTGACCTTGATAGAGAACAGTACCTTACATCTTAAATTCTTCTCAGGATTGCCAGCTAACAAGAAATCTTGCTGCACCTTTTTACCCAAAGGTAGATGTTATCACATGTAAGTTAGCACCACAGACTTGCATTTTAAAAATATTGATGATCATGGCAGCTTGTTCTTACCACTGGAATTTTTGTTCAACATGGGATAACATTCCCTCCCTCTCCAAGGGAAGCTGGTGCCTGAGTGACTCAAATTCTGACTCATCAGACTAACAAATTAAGTCCCTGGATATAAAGCAGATGATGATGATGTGCCTGCTTTTAATTGTAAATCAGACTTGAAGCTTCAGCTATGATTCCCAGAAATCCAAGATGAAGCATCATCACTTTCAATCAATACCAGGTTGGGAGGAAACCTTAATGATCAATGATCATCTGGTTCAGGCTTTCTTGGCAAAAAGCAGAGTCTAGACATGATGGCCCAGCACCCTGTCCAGCTGAACCTTACCAGTGTCTGCCATTGGGGAATCCACCACTGCCCTGGGGACATTTTTCACAATGAGAACAATCAACTAGTGGAACAGTTCTTCCTCATTTCCAATTGCAAGCACCCCTTACCCCTCATCTTTTCCATGTCACCCCTGTAAAAAGGGAATCTCCCTCCATCTTTGTAACCACCCCTGGAACATGATGCTAAGTTCTCTCTCTAAGCTTTATTTTCTCAAGGCTGCACAAACACAGTTCTCTCAGTCTTAGCTCGTAATACTACAACAGTATAATAACAATAATGATACACTCAATTCACTTGAATGGACCTATGAAAAGAATAAATTATTTCTTCTTTATGGATATACAGAGAAGATTCCTACCACCACACCTGAGGATAGCTGCAGATGATGACCTTAAGCAGGAGTGGAGTCCTCAAGTCCTGGCATATCCACCTGAGAATTTTCCTTTTCTTTTATGATGATATTCCTGTGTATGTATGGAGCAAAAAAGCAAAGTAGGGCTTGCAAGGCAAGAGAAGGGAGGAAATGCTATCAAGGTGTAGGGGGATAGAATATAAGAAAATAAAGGTAGTGTAAAAAGTAATCTCATCCCTAAGGAGTTGCAGCTGGGCCAATTATCAAAGATCAGGAACAGGCCTGACTGTAGCAGGCCACAGCTGTAAGCAGTGAGAAGAAGATGCTATAAAAGAGTGGGGTGGCTTGGTGAGAGGGGAGCTGGAGCCAGTGGCTGCTTTGTGCAGAAGAAAGAGTCAGTGCTCTGAGGAGCTGCCCATGGGAAACACCAGGAAGGTTTGGAACTTTTGTGATAATGAGACAGCAGTATGGAACCCCTGCAATAAGATGACAGCATCAAGAAGCAGTAATAACACTACAGTCTTGTCAAAAGTGCCAGCATAAAACAGGTGTATTATTCAAGGTGTCTCATGATCAGGTGACAGAGGAAATAGGATGGAGGAGGGTTTGAATGCACAAGAAAATCTGAAGTTGAGGTGAAAGGAGAAGCAGCCAGGTCAAGTGTCCATATCCTGTCTGCTTACCTCACCTGGGCTCCATGTGCAGCAAGGAGCAGGCAGGGGTAGGCAGCTCAATTCCATTTGCCTGCTCACACACGAGTGTTGCACCCACACTGCTCCCTGTGGGAAATTCTGCTTAGGCTATAGTATGTATCACTAAAAGAACAATGATCCTTTGTACACAGAAGATGAAAACTGCTTTAAGGAAGGAGCCTTTTCACCCAATAGAGACAAATATTTTGTTCTGCATAGTCAGCTGCCGCCCCTCCTAGCAGACATGCCTCGAGGTTTTGCCTCCAGTCATCTTGTTTCTGTTGTGACAAGATCAAGAAATTGTTCATCATGCCATTCTCCTCTCCCTTTTCCTGAGGCTAGCAACATATCAAAACCACAAGAATGAGCCTGTCCCAGAGCACAGTAGGTGCTAACATAAGCATGGATGGGGCAGAGGCAGTGCAGAGCACTGTCAAAAAGAGAAAAGAAAAATGCTGTCTTCATTCTTGGCTCAGTAGAAAACTTTTTCCACATCTCTGTTCTGACTAAAGTCTTGTATCCCACTGCAGGTTTGATTGTGAAATAGAAGATTTGCTAGAGAAAAGATAAGAGTTGCACGGAGTTGCAGGTTGCTGTGCCAAAGGCAGATCCACATGATTCAGATGCACCTATTTATCAGATTGCTTTCCTAGGACCTTGCAGAAGCCATGCTGGCAGACCCAGAAGTGCCTCCTGTGCCTTGCAAAGAGCAAGCTAAACAGCAGAACTTGCTTTGCTGTATTGAGACTTCCAAATTAAAGAGCACAGTTTCCAAAAGCTGTGCCAACTACTTACACAAGGTTGCTGCTTCAAAGTCACTTTCCTCCTCTTAGTCCAGCAGAGTAGGGCAGCCTGCAGTCTGTAGCACTGATGTTATCACCTGCTGAACCTCATCATTAAATAAGGAACAAACATCTTTAAACTCTTCTGTGGCATGCCACTGCATCTGACAGAAGAATAAATGTCAGGGAGGCAGAGGTGAGCCACTGACCTGAGCCTGTGACAGTGGCCACTTGCCATGACCAGATCCATGTCTCAGCACGTGGAGGCCTCTGCTCACTTAGTGGAGCTCTGAGACACACAGCTGGAATTCTCGCCTGTTCCAGGGAGGAAGCCCTGCCCTGGTCTGAAGCATGGAGCTCTGCAGGCAGGCACAGATGCACCCATTTAGCACGTTCATGTTGGGATCAGACAGGTTCCACAGCATAATGGGGAATGCCAGAGGCAAGGGTTGTTCTGAAAGAGGAGCAGACCCACGCCTGTCCTGTGGGAAAACCAATGCCTAGTACAATCAGACTCCAGGATGCATTACTTACTCCACTTAAGCAGCTCCAGATAATTGGGGGCAGGGAGCATTAAAAGCCATGCAAGGACATTTATTTTATTCTGAACACTACAGGTTATTCTAAAAGCCCTGAAGATTCAGAGCTCTGCACAATTTAACTGCAACTAAAATCCTTGGGTGACAGTTAAAATTCCTGACTGATTTCACATAAAGGAGGTGTTTTCCAAACTGACAAACAGAATGGAACAAACCCTAATAAACATGTAGAAACAGCGAAGTTAACTCATTCCATCTGAATAAATTCAGAAAAAACAACTGGGTTAACTGTCAGGGTTCTTGATGCCCTTTAGGTTTAACTTGTTCTTCACAGTTAGTCTAAGTTCCCTCCAACTTTCAGAGAAAATGTTTCAAAAATTACGCTAACAGCTTTCTGCCAGGTATGTTTTAATTGTATTAATGAAAACTATTTAAGTCCTTAAACCAATAACTAGATGGTTCATATTTGGTTTTTTTAAATGTTAGTGTTTCATATTTCTATGTCATGCCTTTGGAGTAAACACCATGACCTAGAACTTAAATTCATTGTTCATTTAGAATACATAAACAAGTCAAGTAGGGCCAGCTGGTCCTAGTTACTTTTACCAGTGGTTCAGAAATGGTTCTGTTTTTTAGGGAGGAAACAATGCTGGTTACCTTTCAAATGTTCTGCTTTTGGCAGTTCTTACCACTGAGGTTGGCTGCAAAGGCTTTTTATGTATTACACAGGAATGCTGTGCCTGAGAAGGGTAGCTCCCAATGCTTGCAAGAATCAGACCATTGTTCAGATCCAAACTTCAATCTCACTAGCTCAGATTAACCTAATACACTACATTGTTCTCCAATAGGTACCCAGCAGCAGAAAGGTTATGGCAAGCACAGCATCTCCCTCAGAATTCTGCACCATTCAGTACCTCCTGAAGTGAAAATAATTTGTAATTTGAGTTGGAACAGAAAAATCATAGTCAGAACACCTTAAAACAACATTTTTAAACAAGAAATATGGCAAATCCAGCCCTGCTTAAAAGCAGGAATTCCATTAAGTAGATAACTAAGACAACCAACTATAAAATCTTTAAAAAACTCTGCTTATCTTAAATATTCATGTAGGATAACTGAATTTCTTAACTTTAGCTCTTAGCCATAGAACTTTGTAGACACTTTCCATCCTTCATCCAGCTATGAATAAATCATCAACACCAAATATAATTTAAAAACCAAAGAGTGATATTAAATGGCTTAAAAAGAAACTGGTTTGCAGCTTCTTAAGCCTTTACAAGTATTTCAACCCAAGTCAGTTTTCCTCTGCATAGGCAGGAAAGGCAATTATTCTTTACAGCTCATCTATACCACCATTCCTTAGAAAGGTCTCAAATCTGCTTTAGAAACACCAAATTTCTCTAAAACTTAAGTCCTTCAGCATAAGAGGACCAATCAAAAATTCACCCAATATTACTTTAACTTTTTCTTTTTAATTAAATGTAAAAATACTGAATAAATTCTATTCTGACATTACGCTCCACCCTGAGCAACACACTGGCTACCTCACAGGTTGTGGGCATAATGAAGTCACTGTGTAGGTGGCTGGCAGACTTTCATACCACTTCTATTGTTTAGCCACAGATAAGGGCCCACACTTCAACAAAACACACATTAAAACAGCACCACAGTCGAGACCGAGTTAAGAGGTACCAGTACAAGGCACTCACCTTTTCAAAACAAACAAACACCCAAAAAAACCACCCCAAAATACAGGAGCTGAAGGCATCTAAAATTGAGTTACAGCAGCTACAACTTCCACCTTCCTCAGATTCCATCTTTCAGATTCATGAAGAATAGCACAGAGCCACCATTTGAGATTTAAGGGTGATTTGTAGCCAGGTTTGACTGCTTAAAGCCAAGAAGGCAAATCTGCTGTGCTGAGGTATGGAAAGGTTCTCCACTGTGCAGCATGTCCCTCTGTTCCAAATGAAAAAT
This sequence comes from Emberiza elegans, assembly GCA_024865655.1. NCBI lineage: Eukaryota > Metazoa > Chordata > Aves > Passeriformes > Fringillidae > Emberiza > Emberiza elegans. The sequence goes on along the minus strand of JALJVW010000184.1, from coordinate 1,857,524 downwards.
CTCCTAGGCAGGAAGTTTGAAAACACCACCTCTGACCACATTTTAATATATAAGAAAGAAAAGTATTTATGGAGGGTACTGTAGGTTTAGGGGGAAAAACCAAACAAGATTATTTAACAACCTTTCTGTGTACACAAATGACTAATGTGCTAATAGGCAGTATTGTCAGGGGCTGTAGCTAGACTTATTTGCCAAAATATATCTGTTTTCATCCATTCTCTTTTCCATAAAAGCCAAATTTCCAAGTAAGTGTAAATATTTATATTTGAAGCCATAGTAACATGGTAATAATTTTTCTTCAAAGATCAGAAAATCCCCAAACTCTAACAATACTTTTTCCAACATGAAACCCCAGATCAGGTATATTAAGTTACCTAAATGCCACCTGCTCACTCCACATGCCAACAGAAGCAGCTCAGGGCACCCTTAGAGTTGGCAATACCCATGAATTCCCCACATTTTTCTTTTTTTTTTAAACAAAGAAGTCACAGAAGCCATCTCAAAGATACCAGTTTCATTCTGATAGATTGCTCCTTTAAGGTACTCTCAGTAGAAAAGGTGGAACTTTAAAGCATTGCTTTAAATGACATTTTAAACAAAAGCAGACTGAACATTTCTGTGCAAATTTAGTTCTTCCAACCATCAGTTTGGAAACATTTTCACCAGAATGTTTAAGTTAACAAATCGTGTTAGTTTAGAATTAACAGGTAAGTACAGCATTTTAAAACTAGTCATCTAAATAGCACGTTAAGGGCAGTATAACACATTGAGAACTTTTAAACTGTTATGAGTCAGACAGACATTTTATATAGATTTAACACCTACCAAAGTAAATTCTGTAACAAAGTGATTTTGCATTAATGCATATAACACTGATCCTTAGGCAAACAGAGACACATTAAACCAACAAATCTGAGGACTGTGAGGAATGTTATAGCTGGTTGGAGTCTGCTACAAAATCCTTAAGGATGCATTGCTATGTTGCTGTACATCTTAATTCAGGACACAGGTGAACAGCTTTAGCAGGAAACCTTTATACCAGCCACTTTAAAGCAAGCAGACATTTCAAAGTTTTTTGGTTGCCAGAAGTTTAATCTTGCTTCACTTCACCCTTTAATTGCCTTTTCATGCGTGAGTATGGGCTGATTGTGTCATCCATCACGAAGTCATACAGTACTCTTATCCAAGAGTTATACTGGGGCAGGTTGTCATAGTATTCAGCTGCTATTTTCTTCACCTGAAGGAGAAATACGAGGTTTATTTACTGGTTATGTTACCATCAGTTGTGACAACTTTACAACCCTCAGTGTGTAACCTGGTAATGTGTAACAGCACAGGAAGTTTCATTCCAGAAGTTAGATCCTACAGGAAAGGCCACTCGTGCCACAATGCAAACATTCCTTGAAGGAAAAAGCAATTCCCTAGCTGTTAAGTAAACCTGCTGTGAAGTTTTTGGAGCTGCCAGAACAAACTCAGCTAACTTTCCAAAGTCCCTTCACCATGCTTCCTACAGGGTGATGGAGCTCACAAAGCAAGTGGTTTGGTTGCTATTCAAAGTGTGTGACTCAGTTCAGTGCTGACTCATAGACAGACATACAACTAACAGTAAAAAGGATGTTTTATATTCTAGGAAGAGCTGTTTAGCACAACTATTTTTACTTGTAGTTTCAAATCTCGGTACTCAGAAGAAAAAAGACATTTTATTTCTGAGGAATATTTTGTTTCTGAAGACAGACTTCAAAGAATGGATATAAACTGCATCCAAAGACTCTGTTCTTAGTTCCACATGTTAACCAGACAGCTGTTTAAACTGAGAGCAGCAGGCTCAGTTAGGTGCCCACACTGCTATTTAGGGCCAGCCACTTAAAGCCTTAAAAACATGGCCAAAACAAAAAGATTTTTCACAAAATTCCACAGCTTCAGTCCAAAGAATAACATCAATCTGTATAAGCAACAAACAAACCCGAGGTATTTACATGGCTGGTTTGAAGGCAAAGCTTGTTAGACCCATCACAGCTACAAAACAGTGCACCTAGGCAATATTTTTACTCAACAGTAGTAACTCCCAGCTCACCAGTGCTGAGGAATCAAGTGTTCAGTGCTCAGGAATCTTTAGCACACAGCACAGCAGTCCAATCCTATCAAATTAACTGCACTATTCCAAGGGAAGGCTTTGTTTTCTTATCAGAGCTGTGGATTATGAGTCTTGCAGCACAGCTGGGTGTCCACCCCTAGAATTAAATACTTGGAAAAATTCATAGCCTACTTATAGCTGAAGTACCTATCCAAGAAGTGAAATGCTGGTTCACAGCACAGACCCAAATATCAAAGGTGAGTTAAAGCAACTTTCACTGCATTTGAAAGAATAAAATCTATTAATAAAAGCAATCATCTAGGTTTAAAACAGAATTACAAAACACCACACAAAGCCTCAGCAAACCAACTGCATGATCTACCTGCCCTGCTAGAAGTGCTGGTGTAGTTATTTTAGCTGCAGTTCCACCACTGACAACAGAAATACCAATCAAGTTCGGACTTCAGCAGAGGGATGATCTTACAAGGTCTCACTATTGCCAAATGCAATACCAAAGCTGTAAGACCAACACCACAGCTGCTGTCAAATTGCAAAATTCATATTTTCTGATGAAAAAAAACTGAAGATTCAGGTGTAACCCTGAAGCCTGTGTTCCCATTCTTCAGTTGGGAAACAGTTACAGTGAGAAAGAAGCTCCTGCCTGTAGGAAGCAAAGGTTGAAGTAGGAGAAATTTCACCTCTGCTACTCATGCAGGCATGACAGGTCTAAGTCCTGGCTTCAAACTCTTCATTCTGCCTGTCCTACACTGCCAACGTACAGCTGATACTCATTCAGGGTTCAAAGGCTCTTGCCAGAGGAAATTGAAGTGCTGCAGACTAGAGAAGGTATTAAACATTTGTCAACAGTACAACAAACATTAGCAGGACCTCAAACCCTCTCTCTTCCTCCACCAGAGATGTCCCTGATAGAAGAGACTAAAGCACACATTACAATACTGCCCTTAACACTCCAATGACAGAGATAACAAATCTCCAGAGTTAACTACAACCTCTTAACTAGTTTCTTGCATACTTACAAACAGGAATTCAGAAGACAGGCTGTAATTACAGAAAGCTAAAGTTAGTGTAAAGCATAAGATATGCATTCCCTCCCCTCTCCTTTTATGGAAGAGGACTGAGCAGCAGCAAACTGGAAGCTTGTTCAAGCTATCACTAAAATGCTTGATAATTACCTCCTTTATCACTCAACTTATATTGTGGAGGTTTTGTTTTTTGTTTTTAACCTCCCAACTTCCATTCTTCTTATTTTCATGTTAAAGTAGGCCTTGATTTAAGAAAAAGTAATAACCTTAGAAGTTAACTTACCAGTGGAAGGCTCTTGCCAGGAATATTGGGGAAATCATGATGTTCATTGTGATAGCCAACATTAAAAGTGAGCAAATTAAGTGGTCCATAGTAGGAATAGGTCTCATGTCCTTTTAAAAACATGTAATGTTCAGCTATGAAGTGTCCCGAAATTGGGTGCAACCCAAGACCAAGTACTGAACCAGCAAGCATGTAAAAAATGGATTTGACTCCCCATAAATAATATATTACCACATCAAAGGCGAGCTGAGCCAATAAATTGATTATTTCAAGTCGACTAATGGGTTTAGGATTGATGCAGAGAGGTCTAATGGCATAGAAAAAAGGCTGAAGAACAATCCATATGAACTTCCTAAAACGGGTGCAGAAGAACCAGCCCTCGAAGTTGGTAGGAATATCCACATCGATGCCGTCACCGCCGAGGTAACGATGGTGATCCATGTGGTACCTCTTGAAGGAGATGGAGTAGGGGAGACCAAGAGGGAGGTTGGCAAATATTCCAAACCATCGATTCCACATGGCTTTGCAGTTGCCAAAAGCACTGTTGTGGGAGATCTCGTGAATAGCCAGAGTCATGGAGTGACTAATACAGCTTCCAAAAACGTAAGCCCAGAAGACCACCCATTTCCAGTCCAAGTCTTTAACCAGGTAGAATGCAGTCAGCTGTGCCAGAACCATCAGCACAACCACCCAGATCAGGTTGTAGTCTGGCTTCATCAATGCTTTGATCTCTGGATGTTTAGCTAGATGGGAAAAAATTAAAATGAAGAAAGTTATTTCAAAGCTCTCCTCACAGACAGCTATCCCAATTAGATGACAGTTTTTTCCTCCATTTGTCCCAATTAGGAATTGTCTGCACAGGTAATGAAAACGCGTGACCTTTCCACTTGTGATACTCACTGCTATAATGAATCATTTGCAATCAACCCATTTTAGCACTTTTACGTTGCTCAGCAACTACACACGTCCATGGCAAGCACCAGTACCACATCGGCCTCCTCAGGAAGGAAACGCCTCTGAGCCGACACCCCCCCGTAATTCACAAGGGCTCACGAAGGCTCAGCCCCACTTTCAGCGCCGCACTCGCCGCCGCTATCCGCCAGCCCCGGCCGAGACGCGGCTGCCGCGGTGACCTCTGCGCACAGCGGCTCCGCCGTCCCGCCGGTCCCGCGGGCAGGGCGCGGCCCGGGGCCGCCGGGGAACCGGGGCTCCTATTCCACCGCCCGGGATGGCAGCCGGGCCGCCGCCGCCGCCCCGCGCCTCGGGCCCGGCCCCCGCAGGCAGGCGGCCGCCCCCCCGCTCCCTTCCCCGCTCCTTCCCTTCCCCTCCCCCGCCAGCGCCGCCAAGGCGGCGGCTCCCGCCCCCACGTACGCGGGCCCAGCCCGGCTCCGGCCGCCCCGCCGGGAGGCTCCGGGGCCCGCGGCGCCCCCAGACAAGGGCGGCCATCTTGTGGGTGCCCGTGCGCGTCCCCCCCCGCTCCGCCACGCAGCCGGCGGCTCCTCACCCAGGATCTCCTTGCGACGGTCGGCGTGCGGCTGGTCCGTGTAGACCCACTCGAAATCCTCCCTAGCCACAGTGTTCCCCATAGCGGCAGCACTGAAACCCCCTCACCGGCTGCGCGCCCGCTGCGCCGAGCCCCCGCTACAGCACTTTATAGCGCGGCGGAGGCGGCCCGGGGCCACGCCCACCCCGCCCCGCCCTCGCCGCCCATTGGCCGCCGCCGGCTGCTGGGCGCGCTCCCGCCGCCGCTGCGCCCCCTGGCGGCAGGGCGGGGCCGGCCCTGAGGGGCTCGGGGAGCGGGGAAGGAGCAGCCCTCAGGGCGGGGAAAAACAGCCTTCAGAGCGGGACAGGAGCAGCCCTAAGAGCAGGGCAGGAGGAGACCTTAGAGCGAGGAAGGAGGAGCCCTCAGAGAGGACTGGAGGAGTCCTAGGAGCTGGCAGGGGCAGCCCTCAGAGCGGGACAAGAGCAGTCCTCAGACAGGACAGGAGGAGACCGTAGAGCGGGGAAGGAGGAGCCTTCAGGGCGGAGAGAAATAGCCGTCAGAGAGGGACAGGAGCAGCCTTCAGGGCGGGGGACAGGAACAGCCCTCAGGGCGGACAGGAGGAACCTTCAGACCGGACAGGAGGAGCCCTCAGAGCGGACAGGAGGAGCTCTCAGAACGGGGGACAGGGACAGCCCTCAGAGCGGACAGGAGGAGCTCTCAGAACGGGGGATAGGAACAGCCCTCAAAGAGGACAGGAGGAGCCCTCAGACAGGACAGAGGGAGCCCTCAGAGCGGGGAAGGAACAGCCATTCGCCATCCTAAACCCACGTTCCCGTCAGCCGCTGTCCTGGTCTGACCCCGTGCTTCCAGGCCCCTGCCTAAAGCTACTGAACTACAACTCCAAACGCCTGTAGCAAAGTCTCCATTTCCTTCCTTTTTGTGGTAAGATATTTGAAGAACTTCTTTGGCAAACTCCTCTGTAAGAACTTACCTCCATTTAATCTGTCACTGCATGTATTTGTCATGAAACACTGACTGTGGGCAGTTCAGTGAGAAACATTGCCCTGTGTAGAAGGTGACCTATACTTGCTTGGAATTTCAGTTGTCCGCTCATAATAATCTACATCGGTAGATCAAAAATCCACTGAAATTAATCTAAATCAGCAGTAGTGATAAAAACAATGGAGGCTATTATCACAAAGTAAATTATGCCTTATCTCTTCAGGTAGTATTAGTATCTCAAGGTTATGATTCAGCACTTAAATTTTATTAGTAATAATGAGTACAAAAGGCTTATGCCTACAAGCTGCTGGTAGTCCCACATGCAACAGGGCTATTGGAGGGGAAATTCAATCCCTACTTGGAAATGTCTGCAATTCTGTGAAGCGGTGGGCAAAGTACAGGATCTATATATAAAACAGCACTTTAGTGAATAGTTTGGTTTGCATGCATTTTAATTAGAGCACATTGGGGTGGGATTTAGAAGTGAAAAATGCAGCAAGGGGGTGAGACACGGGAAAGGTTTTGCTCAGCCTTTCCCTCCTCAGTCACAAAATCTGAACTGTGCAGACTGGTGCAGCATCAGAGACAAAGCAGATGTCTAGATTGCATCAAGGCTCTGTGACCTTGCCAGGTTTACTTTTTGGTCAGTGACCATTTCACAATAAACCAGGAAGCTTTGGGGTTGCCAGTGCAGCAGCTGACTGCAGAATCGCTGGGGTCACAAGTGTTTCACTCAGCTGGACTCCAAACACCACATGTAACATTTCTGACAGCGTTCCCTTCTGGTTGGAGTTCAAATATTAGCACTGCTAGTCATTGTGCTAAAGAGCTCCTCATCCATGGGAAGGATCCTGCCAAAAGGAGTGTGGCAGCAGGTGACACGAGCACTGGAGGAGTGACAGGAGTTAGGTACACAGAGGTAGGTTTACAGCAGCACAAACATACACAGGTCTGTAAATGGTCATGAATTAAACAGAAGACCCCGGGTTTATAAACTAAACATTCCAGAGCAGTTAAACAAGGTTTAAACAATTAAAAAAATATATTAAATATGAAAGCTTTGGGCAATTTAATTGCCCAAGTGTACTGGAGAGCAAAGTGTTTTCCCTATTTAATCACTGCATTTGATCATTTTGTGTAACATACCCAGGTTTATTAGGTCTTCAGCAAGCCAACAGTGTTTGTATCTGATGTTTTCCATTCCAGAGACAGTGAGATCCAGTACCTACTGTGTCTTCAGCTGGCACAAAGCTTGAACAGAACTCCTGGAACCAAAGCCAGGGCTGCATCCTTAGAACGGGCAAGGTGAGATCCAGGCAGGAGAGCTGCAGGAGTGGAGAGCACATGGACAAGCAAGCTGGCCCAGGTACAGTGCAAAGTAGCACAGAAATGCAACTTGAGTTGAACAGAATAGTTCACAACTAGCTGACACCTTGCTGAAAAATAGTCCAAACTGAATTTACCAATTCATGAAGTAACAATCACTGAAATTTGCTAATTATCCTCTTAAAAGCATCAGGAACACCAAGGAATCAGAGAATGCTCTCCTGTGCTGAGACACATTCCACTATATCCTACATCATCCTATTTTCAAGAGGCTCTTAATGTTGAAAATTCCTTTGGCAGCCCTAGTGCTCCCCACAATTCATTGTTACAAGATCTGAGTAGAGCAACCAAGTTTCTGTTCAATTTTGTCTTACCTTTTGCATTAAGAAGTTACACACAGGCATCCTTTGCAGCATTAATGAATTTGGTGATTAACATGCAATGCTGAGCATCAGGAACTGCCCAAGTTCCATTTGTTTCCCTCTGTTTTTAACCTGTGAAATTTGCAGGTACTCTCTTCCTTCAGCACTTCCATTAGCCCAGGTTTGGAGGGTCCTTACATACTGCAGTTACACAGAAGCTGTTCAGTTTGGGAAGCAAGGCCTTCTCACAAACAGCTTTTCCCTCAAAAAAGCACCACTATGGTATCTTTTGATCTTATTTTCACCATGTTCACTAGGTACACAAATTCATTTTAAAAATCCCCAACCTTACTATTGAAACAGAGTAAAAAACTTTCACAAAGTTGTGGAGTTTCTTTCTTTCTCCCGCAAATCACTATGAAACAAAAAGCAAGTGCTATTTTTCTAAGCAAGTGCTATTTTTACAAAAGCAGTAAAGCTGGCCTCAGTAGTTTTAAGTTATTTTAAGAACCCAGATAATATAAGACACTTAAAATTGCTTTCCCTGACAGCTCTGACCTTTCTTTCAGCCCTTGACACGAGTACTAAAACTGAACAGTGGAAGCAAATAAATCAATTTCTCATGTAATTTTGCAAACTGCATCTCAGTCTCACTTTCTAAGGCTCTCCCTTGAACAGATGATACAATCACTAATCACTACCACACTACTTTGAGGCTGATACACCAACTCACAGAAATGTGCACAGGCATTGAGAGTGAAAAGAGATATAGTTTTACTTCAGGTGATTCATCAGCTTGTTCAGATATTGCAAAATTTATCCTTTTTATTTAACAAGGGACAATAAGGTGTCAGAAATTAATTTTCCAGCTATTTTGTCCAAACAATTACTTCATTCTGTTTTTATTTCCCATGTGTATATTTTTCTGGTGTACATTCCAGCCAAAAGCCATCTGACGTTTCCCTCTCTGGGATGTGAAATACAAAACACTGGTGTACCTTTATTGTGGAATTTCTCAGCTGCCTTGTAACCATCCCCTCTACCCCTGAAGTTTCATGGGCCTCATTCCATTTCACTGGAATGAAAAATGTCAGCACATGGAGGAGCAGGATGCACCTGCAATCCTGGAGCACATGATACTTCCTTGAGCTGAAGGGTCCAAGCTGGCACAGTTCCCAGAGAACACTTCCCATAACAACTGATCGTTGTTTTCCAGCTCAGTTTAGGAACAGCCAGAGATTCCCCAACATGTCCAGAAATGCTACTCCGGAGTAACTGGAAACAATTTGTACACTGGCATGGTGGGGAGGGGGAAATTGTCTGTATATTCTAGAAATTAATAAAGAAACTGAAGTGAAAACATTTAAAATGTCCCCTTCAGTAAATGAAATTCACAAGTTTATACTTGTTTGGAAGCATTTAACCACAAGTAGCTGGTAATTAGTCCATTACAGGAATTTTTTATCACAAATAACCATTCAATGAATTTGTATCACACAGTAATTCTAGCTATCATGCTGACCCTTTGACTCAAAATTGTTTTTTAAAAGTTAAGGTATTTTTAAAAGTTACATATGCCACAATTTTTAAGCTGAATAGCAGGTATCTGTCTACAAGATAGAGTTACCTGTAAAAAACATTCTGAGCTCTACAAACCAGTGAAAGCAAATGCTCCTTCAACAATTTAAGTCTGCTCTCAGACAGCCTTCTATAATTTCCTTGATTATTAAGAAAAATGCCCTTTTTTGGAAAGGACTCAAACTACTCGAGAAGTTTATTTGAAAGGTGAATGTCTGTCAAATATTAGACATTTGTAATGTTACTTGTGGTACGAGCTACTGTGTTTTAGAAGTAAAAAATGTAGCTGAAGTTTCAGGAAAAATGTCAGTTTGCCACGACTATATAATATCTGACCAGACAACTTCTGATTTGTTTGGTGCTTTAAATACAGCCACAAGGTTATGCTGACAGCCATACAAAATGAACTTGCACTTTAACCCACAGCAGGAATATCAAGATTGTGAACAGCTACAAAATGCAGCATTTGCATTTTCAGTGCCATACCAAGTTGAATTCAGAACCACCTAAAGACAAAGCAGCAGCTGGTTAAAAAAAGAAAACAAGTCAAATTATAAAGCTACATAGTTTAGTACATTAAAACAAAACCAAGGACAATGGTATTTGTATAAGATTCCAAAAATATACAGATGGCAGGGAGGGAAAAATCACTGTACACAACTCTGAGGTGGTTAAAGTGACCAGAGAGACTGAACAGTGCAAGACATGCTTTTCCAGTTACAAGCTCAAAACAGAAGTGCAAAAGAAATTAAAGCTCTGTCTGAAGTGATTTACCTTTTAGGATAAGGAAAGCTTAGAATATTGTCATCAGTGTTACAGAGAAATTTCCACCCCAACCCCAACACAGACACACAAAATAGTTGAAGTTTTACCATAATACAGCATTTCACTCCAATGATGTCCCCAGAGCTTGGTGACTCCAGGGACAGTTGGCAGGTGTTCGGTGTTGGCTCATGACCCAAGTGATGCACAGGCAGCCTCTCCACTCTCCAGCTTTGGCTAACAATGGATCCCTGCCCTCCAGGCAGGGCGAGGGGCAGCCTCAAAATCTCTGTGCTGAAAGCAGACACTGACTTATGGCTGAGGAACAAAGGAATTGCTTGACAGGTCTCTGTGCTCTCTCCCAGAGTTTGGAACAGTTTCAGGCAAGTGCTTTTGGCAGGCTGACTAAGCTGTACATGCATCTATCCATGCAAATGTAGAATATGGCTCCCAAGACCTAGAACCAGGGTGTGTGCATGTGAAGACTGGATAGAAGGCCCTTCCGTGGAAGTTTACAAAAATATATAGCCAATACTGTAGCTTAAGAAGTCAGTTTTACTCGTTACAGAGAACCCCAAAAAGTATTAACTACTTTTCAGACATTCCAGACAAGGTCACTTGTAACAAAAAAGGTCAAGTTCTCAAAAACAAGGTTTTAAAAGCGGAGCTTTCCTTCAAGTGAACAGGACATCTGTTTTTACTCTTAACCATTTAGTCAGTTAAGACAATTTATTTAAGATTTCATGTGAACATATGCATAAACACAAATAAGTTTACTTTAAAACACATCTGCACGGAAAAAAAAGGTTAACCCTTCAAAACATAACAGAGCAGGTCTGGTTAGTATGTAGCTATTGCAAATCTTAAAGATTCTGTGCATTAGGCCCACCCATATAGAAAGCAGGGGAAAAGTCAATGAAAGAAAATCACTGTTCAAGTCTAAGTGGTGTTTTGAAGAGCCAGCAGCCTAAGCGACACCATGAAGCTGGTCACAGTATCCAAACAAGCAGGCCTGCTTGGGCTACTAGAGCACTGTATCCTCCCAAAGGCGCCGTCTCCTCCCCAGTTATTTTCTGTTCCGAAGGCGTTTAGATTTCCTAGGACAGTCTGTGGAATCCACCGCCTTCCTCCTTTTCCTGGGAGATTGTTCGTTTGAGCCGGAACCCGAAGAGTTCCCTACTGTGCTCTCCATCACCTCCCGCAGCTTGCGCTCCAGCTCGGCCAAGCGCGCGTTCTGTTCCCCAATGATTTGGGTCTGCTCAAGCAGTTTCTGGTCTTGATCCTGGAGCTGCTTCTGCTGCTCCTGCACTTTGAGGCGCAGCTCCGAGATCTCCCGTTTCAGCGCCGTCAGGCCCGTGCCGTTGGCTTTCACCTGCTGCTGCAGCTTGGTGACCTCCTGCCTGGAAGGGCTCTGCTTGGAGAACAGCTGCATTGTTGTCAGCGCTGCAGAAGGCCCTGGAACTTCAGAGAGAACTGTGATTAATACTCTGCAACTTATGGGTACAAACGGCATCCCAGTGTTTGTATTTTGCTTATCCCTGCTCCCCGCACATGAATCTGAGCGCCCACTGCAAGTTATGTGAACAGGCAAACAGATTTACAGTCACTTAAGTGTCTAACAAGAACACGTGGTAATCTCAGAGCACAACCAGTTTAATTTAAAATACTTACAGCTTTTCAGTAGTCAGGAAAAAAGTTCATAATTCATTTCCTGTATGTAAGCCCCCCTCCTTCTGCTGCATCAAAAACTGTGTACAACTATTGTGTTGTCATCCAGACTTAGTGTCACAGATGTTAAGACAAAATCCCACAAAAAAATTAATTATTACGGAATAGTTAAGACTGAATAAATATCTTTCATTGGAACAGCAAAATTCTGCCATCTTAGCTGCAGCTAAAGTTCTAAAAAATTGTAGTTTGGAACTTAACAAGGTATTTTGGTATAACTTACATTTTAGAAGAAAGGAATTTATTTTCCACGCTTCTTTAGAATCACTCCTCCTAAGCACTAAAACCATACTGGAATCTGAGCTTGGAACTGTTGATTCTAATAAAGTTCCTGCAAATCAAGGAGACTAACAGCTACTGTATAATTTCTTTCACTTTTTCTGCCATAAAAGGTATCTATCACTTTTTCTGTCATTATACTCTTCTAGCAATGCTGTGCAATTAAGGTGCAATTTTAAGTGTTCTACAGACAGAAGAGTCTGGAACAGTCATCCTCCTTTTCCTCCTTTTTTTCCATTACGATGGCAGCACAGCTACCATTATGGGACACTAAGGGGTTGCTATCGGAGAGGTGATGCCCTTCCCTCAACAAGAGAGAGGCATTTTATGCACCACAAAGTCTTGGCCTTGAAACGTTGATTGATATCAACTGTGGGTTTGGGCAATACTTCCTCAGCTGAGTGGCTCAGTATATACTAACACATATAATTTTTAAAAAATTAAACCCATATATAATTTTAAAAAAGGTATGTAATTGTAAAAATTAAAGTACAATTAGAAGGATATACTAAAGGTGGCATACACACTTATGGCTAAAAGGACGGACAGGACATACAAGAAACAAAAGCATCTGCAGTTAGGCCTATTATTTTTACTTAAGATGTATTTTGCCCCCCATTTTTTCTAAGTTATCCTTCTAGAAAGTTAAATTTCACGGTTCCTAAAATGGGAACACATCCTGTATAGGGAAAATTCTACAATTTTACCAATCTTTCGCCTTTTGCCATTAGGATAAACTCAGCCAAGAGGCAACGACCTTGGAGTTTAGTTCACAAAAGTTCTGGAAAGTCTGACAGAATATTCGAAGGACCAGTTTAATGGCTTATTTATAGACTGTTATTTTAACTGCCTTTTCACTATTACCTGTAACTATAATAGTACCCCCAACAAAGTAAAAAAAGCCCATTCCAGCCCTCTATGTACTATTACAGCTTAGGCAAATTCATTTGCAGCTTGTCCTAAAAATAAAAGGCAGTGAGTTGTCATCTCGTGTGCCAAATTTCAACCAAATGCAGCAATAAAGTCTCATTCATTGGTGGCACAAAAGCATTTGTTTAATGAATACACACTATGCATAATTCTAACATACATTCAAGTGACTGTTCTTTTAGTAGTACAAAGGCTCCTTAACTTTCAAAGCAAATGAATTTCAGTTAGCATTCTTAAGAAACAAGTATCATCAATAGTTATGTAATAAAGCTCCCATTGAAGGGAGGGAGCTTAGAAAACATACAGTGCTGTGATTGTTTTAAAGAACAACTAAAGAAAACTTAACTATACGTTGGAATTAATACCTGGGGCAGTTCCTATTAGACGTCCCGATACATCTGACCCAGGCATCTTTCTTTTCAGTATTGGAACAATCTTCTCATCAAAATATTCCATAGCCATGGAGGAAATGTCCCTTAGTTCTTGAAGAACTTCATGAGCTCTCTGAGGAGCTCTTGTAGAGTTTACATATCTTAGCACTCGATAAATTTCATCTATTACCTAAAACATTTAAGAAGAATTAGGATTTTTTGATAAAGGCAAGATTATTTCAGTTTGTTCTAGGAATTCTGGCATATTTAGGGGTTTTAGTTCCAGATCAGCTTTTTGAAATGTTGCTCATGATATATCAGAGAAGCTATTAATTTAATCACAACAGCTCTCTTCAAAGTAATGAAGTAATGCTCATTAGGTGAAATTTGAAGTACAGGCATAGTTGGCTTGCAAGTCACATAATCTATACTCAGCAAAGCATGATCATTTCCTTCAGGAGAACCCAAAGCAAGAAGCCCTAAAGCAGAGCAGTCACTACCCCTGCCAGTCATGAAACAGAACTGGAGTAGCAAGAATTAGCATTATGTCAGCCTGAAGAGCTGTAAATATTTACTTGAGTCCACTTCCATACATACAAAATATTGCAAATTCAGATTAAGTCCAAATTATATTCATTTACAAAACATCAATTCACTATTGACAGAGAACAAAACCCTCTTGACAGGTTTGGAAAACAAAGCCCTTTAGTTGGGAGAGATACAGAGAGATGAAGGGAGTCTTATTAATTTAGGAATTAAAATCTTAGGCATGTCAAGATAGGAGTGCTGCTGGTCTCTTAGCCAAAGCTGTACAGGTATTCTGCACAGGATTAAGAATGTTTGAAGAACACACATTATAAGGACCTTGTAATACAGTTGCACCTTCTGTTCTGATAAAGGAAGCTTAGCTAAAAAGTCCCCAAAGCTACACAAGACCTAAGTTTCTCATCAAGCAACAAACAACAAATGACTGCTCTAATTTCATCCACTTTATATCCTGTTAGCAACAACATCCTTAATATAAAACCTTGCAGCAGTGCTCTGCTATCACAGAATGCTGAACCTCAAACCAGGATTTGCATGTTCTAACACAAATTCATTTCCTGGCAGTTCTATGGTGAAATTTCCTGAGGGAAGCAAAGCAGGTGGGAGGGAAACCTCAGACTGTAAGTGAACACTAAACCTTGAATCTGATTGACTAAAATATCAATTAATGGGTGAACTGGTAACTGTGCTGGGAGTGCAGCAGTGCTAGCAAACTCACACAATAAGTAAATAATTAAAAAAAACCACCAACAACTTTTTAGTAGTTGTATCAAAATAAAATCAAGGCGCTTACAAGTTGATGCTCATAAGGAAAAGCAAGCTCACCTGCCCAAGTTCTGCACTCCCCTGGTCTAGGATGAGTACTGCCTTTCCCTCTACTCTTCACAACATATTTTTTTAAGTATCCCATTTACCATGTAAGTATCAGGGACTTAAGTTAATTTGACTTCATTATATTAACTTTTTTTAAAAATAAATGGTATATAAAAGTATAATGTAAAGACATACAAGGATATAATTTAAAATTAATTAAATATCAAGTCAACAAGAGAACAGAAATAGTTACTTCTTCAAGATAAGAATACATTCCATGCCCACAGTTTAACCTACCACTGTATGCATAAATGCCTGCATGCTTCCCCAGAATCAAAGAGAGAACTTTTCCATTCATCTCACTGCAATTCAGTTCTCTGCCCACAAAAAAGTAACATCAACATATCCAAACCTTACATGGGAAGATCAATGAATAGAGCATTAGGATAATGTTCACTGATCTCATTTAATCCCTCAGCTGTACCAGTCTTCCTCTGAGCCTGATTTTGTCAATTCCCCTGTGCACTGGTGATTTCACAGCTTATAAAACATCAGTATCTCAAATGTACATCTTGCCTGCATAATTTATATTTAATGCTGGGCTGGTATTTTAAAACACCAGAACTGTTCAGTAATGTTCCCATTTAACACACTTTACATTTAAAATTAATTCCACCTACTGTACAAAAATATACCATCCACTGTAATACTGAACAGTGTTTTGACATACTAAATACCTTAATTCAATTAACCTGAAGTACTCAAACCCTTAAGAAGGTGCATAAAATCATGACTGACTGAGTACCTAGTGTTATGTGTAATCTAAATTACTACATCTTCAGATGGCCTGATCACATGTTTTTTTCTAAAAGGTTGTAGAAGATGAGTATACCACAAGTCAAATATCAGAATCAAGAGAGAATCTAAGGGTAAATAGAAATTTAATTTAAAATAATTTCTAGAAATCTAATTTAAAATCATTAATATTTAAATACAGCCTGGTTTATTCATTTCAGACTGCCTGGCAAAACAGAGTATTGGCTTGTAGGTTTATTTGCAAGTGTATACATATATATATACACCCATATATACAATATAAATTTTCCCCAGCTGTGCCAGGTTAAGTTACACAATCCTAATTTTAAACACAGATAATATATTCACGTAATATAGTCTGCATTTTACCTTTCCAGGTATGAAGCAACAGAGATTGGAATCCACATACTTCATGAAAGTCATATTTAGGAGGGAGAGTCTCGTTTCCACAGCAGCGAGGATGTCTGCATGGCGAGCTAATGAATGGTTTCTCCTTTCTGACTCCCGTCTGGAAAACAGACCACAAGGTGACACTGATTCAACAAGGAGTCAAAAAATCCAACTGTAACATTTGTCACGTTAATTTCACCCTTAAAACCCTGTAACCACTGACATTTGTCTTCACAGAAATAAGAGATACTGACTGAGACCCAGCTAGAAACAGCACACTACACTTTCTTAGCCAAAATTTGCTTTCTAAGTAATTACTGTACCTTATGTACAGTAAATTTTGTGTATAATTGAGAACTATTTAAGAACAAGGCTTCAATACTGACTAGCAGCAGACACTGAGTCAGAGGGAATGTATTTATCCCACTCACTCATATGGTCAGTACTTCGATGCAATTGAAATAATAAGTGTAATATATTGGTAGTGAAGTTTACATAGTAAAGAACTACTGTGAAGTTTAGGTTGAGCTAGAAACCCTTTTTGATAAAGGATCTCTAGGCTAAGTAGCATTTAGTTTCTTCACTCTGGCTGGGAAATCTGATAGGACACAGCAGCAGCTGCTGTTATTCAGTGGAAAGAGGAAGAAAGACGTGGCTTTAGTGAGAAACCAGTTCCCAGTAATGCTCACATGTCAAATCCCTCTTCCTTGTTCCCATTTAATCCTTGCCAGTGAAAAACCTTGCCTTTTTTAAAGCAGAATATTTGATAAATCATCAGTGAAGGCAGTTGTTCTTGAAAAGGAATGGCATTTATTCATTCCCAGGAATCCTCGTTTGATTTGCCAGAAGAGTTGAGTAATACAGAACCCAGATTTCTCTGTTTGAAATACCAGACACACTCCTCACACCACTATTCTGTAAGTAAATCTTAGGTTCAAGGTGCTTTTAGAAAAAAAAAAATTAAATAAAGGCAAATGTGACTCAAATTTTCAAGATATATAAGAGAATTAGCCAGAAAGGAATTCCTTTTCAATAACCTGCTTAAATTAATCTATCACAATTAAATTTAAATCCAGTTTTAACTGGTACATACCTTGGAAGTTGAGCTTTAACTTGCTTTTGACACAAGTTGTGGTACCTCTCCACTTTCAGAAATCCCTGATTTAACATTCTCTGGCAAACCAAGTCCATGCGCTTACAAACCTGTATTTAAGTAAAAAGAAATCTTAAGGCTCAATTAAGGCCACAACTCACTTTTACTATTATCTTATCCCTACCTGCCAGGTAGCAAATAATTCTCTTACTGCTTTTTGTTTCATTTCAACAAGCAAAAACTGCAGTTGAGATTAAGGCGTTCCCATCTCCCCCAAAGATCCGACTACTCCAAAAAGGAGCAGCTATGTTTCATACAGTTCACAAATAAATCTGTTGATTTTGCCCAACAAGAGACAGTGGGCTGAATGCCACCTATTAGAAGCAAATACAATTTCCTCTGATTTTAATGGAAGTTGCAAATGCCCATGCCTGGCTTTCTGCATGGTCTCCACAGTGATTCTGGTAGATGAAATTAATATTTCGTAGACTCAAAACCAGAAACCTTTAAAGACAAGAAATCATGGTGGTTTTCTTCCAGTGTTTAAGGTTTATGTTTTTTAACTCAACCACAATTACATTTAAAAACATATGGAAAACACTGCACATGGAACAAGAGTCTCCTTTTTGTATAAGAAAGTCTTCTCTGTTTAAAGGATTCCTTTATTTGCTGTTGGACACCAGTAGTCTCAGGGGTTTTTGCCCCACAGATTTAGGAAGAAGGGACATGAAGAGCTGCAGAAGATACAATAAACTGCTAAAGTTAAACCTTCACAAAGTTAACACTTACAGGACAAAGCCAACTCATCCAGAAGTTTAAAGCAATAGCTATTCAATTCTGAAGATACAAGAGCTTAGTGACCCAACTGTTCTTTGAAGTAGTTTTGGGTTTGTTGGGATTTTTAAGGTACTAAGGTCCACATCTCCCACTGTAACCCCACTTGCCAATAAATACACTTTTTGTTTTTAAATAAACACTCTTTTCCTCCATACACTCATCATTTCATAACTTTAAAGTCTATGTAGGTTTATACCTTGAGGAAGAAGATTCTCACCTCTCCCAGAAAAACCTGCAATTACTTTGTGTAATGCCTTCTGTATAAAAAGAAAGAAGTTCTGCTTTGTGTGCCAAGTTCTGTGAGAACTGACCACTTTCAGACAGCTCTCTATGGACAGCCCATTAAGCAGTGCCTGTGGATCTGTCTGTGCTCCTCGGTATTACATCCTTAACAAAGAAGGATCAGCCAGGCAAACGGCAGAGGGAGAGCCTCAGCACACTCTGCCCCACACTCAGCGATCCAGTTAAATCATCTCCTGTGTATAAGGAAAAATACCAGCCCTTCCTACAGGAAGGAGGAAATTGTTCTTTCTTCCCTGAGGCTCGCAGCTCCAGGGACGCACGGATTTAAATCGTTTCTGAGTCAAGGCTTTGCAGCTTTCTGGCAGCTCCAATGGCACCGAATCCCTGAAGCAGGAACCGGGACCCGCACGGGGCTGCGGCAGCTCTGCGGCCACCGGGCAGCAGCGGAAACATCTCCGGCCGCGCTCGGAGGCGGCAGAGCGGGCTCTGCCCTCGCGCACAGCGACACCTGCCGGCAGAGCGGCCCAACACACCCACCGCACTGGGCTCGGAACCTTCCTCCTCTGCTTGCCCTGCGCAGCAGGAAGGATTGATTATTTGCTCCAATTTCTCGACATTACCCGTATTTAGCCAATAATCGGTCCAGATCCCAAACTTCGGGAACACCAGAAATCAGAAGTGTTTGTTTGCAACTTATGTTACCAATCATCTGGTAATTCTCAGCTAGTTCACCTCCTAAACCACACAGCACCTGGATTTATAGGAACAATATACCTTTTCCAGACTGCACAGTCATATGCAGAGTAGCTTCATTACACTTTTAGGGGTCCAAAGCAGTCCAAGACAATTGGATATTATGTATTCAACAGATCATAAATTGAATTTCCTTATCCTTGTATTTGCAATTTTGGTGAATATTTTCTTATTTTAGTCACAGAGCTGAAAGAGGCTGTGTTTCAAGTCAACCAGACCCTGTGTTCAAGTTTCAGGGTTAGAAAGGTATTCCAAAAGAGAGGTTGCCTCTTTATGTCCTGTGAAAGCAGCTTCCTATGATCCTATAAACTAATTTCCACTTCATTTGTAAACAAACCGACACAATCTACTAACTTCCTTAAAAAGCATGTTTTATTTCTTCCAAGCTTCACTACCAGGTAACCAACTCCAAAACAAACATAAAATATCCTAGAGTATTTAGATTCAATATGTTATTTTTCTTAGACAGTACACTGACACCATGGTCTGTAAAATGCCTTTTTTAGGGTAAAGTAAGTGGCAAAATGCTTGTAACTTCATCAAGAAACCTTAAAATAGAAATGCCTCAAAATACAAACTGACTGAAACTGGGAATATTAAAGCCATGCTGTCCAAAGGCTTTCAGTCCTTACTTGTGCTATGCAGGAAACAAGCACAAGTTTGCTGCAGAATCTAAGTAATCCTGATGTGTGTCAGAATCCAAGATAACCTTCTTTCTCAGAGTGTTCATGGAAGGAGGTTGTGGACTGTGTGATTTTAATCATGCTTTTTGTAGTAATAGCCTGAATGGAAGTGCCTTTCCAAGCTCAGACGTGTGACTGAAAAAGAAACTGGAATCTAAGAATTTCATTATTATCCTACTGAGGTAAAAATTTCAAAGCTTCTGCAAGTCACTAAAAATATCCCTGTAAAAGAAGCCTTCAAAAGCTGGAAGATAGTGAGCTTGTCCAAAGCATTACAGCTTCAGACATTGGCATCCTTGGGGTTTTCTGTGTTTCTCTCATGGGGATCATCAGAGGAAGCAGATGAAGTAAATACTCAAAAGGGCTGAAAGCAAAATGCTGCTGCTTTTCCTCTCATTCACTTTGTCTGAACAAAAGTTTGAGGGCTCAAGATTTCCCTCATTTCAGACATGACTGCTCTCTGAATACCTATTGTTTAGTCTCTGCTCCTTGGATCTACTTCAGTGCTTAACCTGTAGGTGCTTCATTTCTGCTTTCTCACACAGTGACCCCAGGAACAGCAGCATTATGCTCAGGAAAGCGAGTGCTTTGTGCACAATGAGGGGCCCACAGCCCTGCCTTGCCTGATGGCAATCATCACAAGCAGGAAATGTTCTTTACCTCATCCTTTGAGGACAGAAAAACACTTCTGGATCTTATGCCTGAGATTATGCTCCTCATTATGCTCTACATAAACAATGCACATTCCTATCTCCATTTCAATCTGAAAACATTCTGGTGCTCTGTGTCCTCCCACCCAGCCAACTCCTCAGTCTGGTGTTTTGTATACACTGTAGATCCAAACCCAGTTCAATCCAGAGATTTTTTTTATGAATCTCTGAGCTAAGGTGATCCAAAATAAAAAGCACATTAAGACATCCATTCCTTCCATGCTGGGATCCAGAAAATGCAGAAAATTACTGGTTTAAGGAATCCACATTTTTGGTCTAAACATGTATGATCAGACTTTGTTTAGGTCAACTGATGTCCTGGATTTTCCTGCCTTCCTCAAGATGCTTTATCCCATGGAATCCCACATTCTAAGGGGTAATGAGGCTACTTTTGGGCATGTTTCTAATATGCATGAGACCTGAGCAATTTCATATCTGTCATTCAATTAATGTGCTCCTGCAAGGTATCTTTAGCACAATACTACTTATTATAAGACACATTCATTCATCTTTGATAAGCAGCTCAAGTCAGTCCTCACAGAAAACAAAAATTTACTGTTTGCGCAAGGCAGCTCTTAGAGCAGGAACATGCAGGTCTTTCCAAAGGCTGCTCACCACCTTGAAAAATCCCAAAGTAATGAAATTTCATTCTGAATTTATGCCAGGCACTACTATTCTTAAAGGCTACCTTAATTCTCTGACAAAAGCACCTGGAGCTATGAAGAACATGCAGTGTCTGCCAAAAGAACACCTTCAGCTCTGAACAGGCACCTGAAAGACCCAGCTGATCAAGCTTATGGGCTCAAACCAGAAAGGCTTTGATTCTTTACATTACTGCTGGTTAACAAAAGGCTACTTTCTTCTCAGAAGAATGCTCATAATGCCTTCTGATGTGCTTAAGGGAACAGTTAGGAATTTGATGGAGATTAATTTTCTTGGCTGTCACTGACTCAAAAACTCAAAGTAGGGAAAGACCAACTGAATACTTTCCTTCATTTTACACCCAGTATTGTTCTACATGTGTTTCGAAGTTGGTATTTATCAAGTCTGGTTTATCATATTTCTCAAAGTTCTGAAAGGGGCAGTCCTCTTCTACAAAAGGGAACTTGGAGGTGCTATACAAGAGAGCATAAAAGTGTCGCATTTTACTTCCTAAGTGCCAGTGAGAGTTAAACAGCTGGTTTAGTCCTGACCTCCTCACCTTTCCTGCTCTCACCTTCACTGCCAACAGAGCATTACAAACACTGAGAGCTGGAGAGAGAAAAAGCCTTCTGTGGACTTGTGAGAGCTCCCACAGGCACTGCCATTCATAAGATGCAAGGGAAAGCTGCAGCCACGGGCTGGGCCTGCAATTCTGAGCCTGAAACGTGGCATATCCAAACACCATGTGATTTACTTCCCTTCCCCCTGGTCAAACTGCAAGTACACCTGGGATCTTGGAAATGTCCTGTGCAGGGTCAGGAGCTGGACTTTTGTGATCCTCGTGGCTCACTTCTAACTCAGGCTATTCTGTGGTTCTCAAGTACCACATCTTTTTGACAGATCCACTACCTACTCTCACAGAAGAAGCTGAAGCCTTGAGGGGACTGACAGCACACTCTAGAAATATTTAGGAACTCGTGTGCTTGGAGCAGTATAAATGAGAACAGATTTTCTGCTTGAAGAGCTTTCGGTTTATAGTTACAGTCAGGATGCAACACTTCAGGTTGCTGATCCAGGACACAGGCAGTCCGATTTCCTGCAGAAATACACTTGTAATATTATCCAGTTTAGACTAATCGAGTTCTTAAAATAGGAATGGTACAGTGCATGCACATTTACTGAGCGTTACATAAGCTGTGCATTAATTCCCTCACTATTATTCCATTTACAACCTCGTAAGAGATTCAGTAAGACAACAGCTTATCATAATATGACACGGTTTACATCAGGCTCCTTATGCAGGCAGTTAAACATTGATATACATTGATCTCCTCGCTGACAGCTGCGGGGTTTTTTGGCATTATCAAGTTCAGAGGTGCAGATACTATATGTTATTAATTACACATCCACTAAGACTGGAAGAAGCAGGCAGTATTTTTGGTTGGTTTTTTTTTTTTTTTACATTTTCTTTTTTGACCCACATTTCTAGATAGGGGAGGAGGATTCTTGGAGCAGCAGGCTCACCACCTCCTACACTTGCAGGCTTAAGCCCCATAAGCAAAAATAAACACACATACGAGACACAATAGACTACCCACCCCAACCAGTCACTGGGAGAAACGAGCCGCCGGCAGCCCGGTGCTTTCTCACAGAGCGTGAAAGGAATGAAAGGAGTAAGAGACGGTATAAAGAGCTTTAGGAATGCGCGTATGGCAGCGCACTCGGAGAGCGGAGAAGGGATAAAGCCCCATCCCACCCACCCCACCTCATCCAGCCCCTTTCCCGGCGAGCGCAGCAGCCCGGCGGGGGGCACCGGGGCCGCCGCCACCGCCGCCCTGCCCCGGGCCAGGCGGGCTGAGCCCGGTCCCGGCCGCAGCCCCGGGGCCCCCGCCCCGCCGCCTCCCCTCCGCGGCCCCTACCAAGCGCAGCTGGCTCGTCTCATCGTAGGACAGGAAGCTGAGGATGCTCTCGATAGCCACGATGGGCAGCCCCATGAGCGTGTTGCTCTGAGGCGGCGGCTCCATGGGCGCCAGCGGCTCGGCGGCCTCCGGCAGCGGGGCCGGGGAGAGCCGCGCCGAGCCCGGGGCGCCGCCTTCGCCCTCCGACACGAGCCGCTCCTCCGGCGCCGCCATCTTGCAGCCCGTCCTTCCTCCGCGGGGGGACAGCACCGCCTCTCTGTGACGCCTCTTCCGCAGCCGTCACGGCAAGCCCGCCCCGGCATTCCCGCAGGGAGTGAGGGAAATGGAACCCCCAGCGCTGCTGCGGTGACCGAGGGTTCGGGTCGCTGCCTCTGCCCGGGGAGCCGTTCGCCGGCGGGCGGGTGCTAGCGGCATGGTGTCCGACTCTTGTCGGTGGGGCCCGGAGACAGGACGAGGAGCAAGGGCTGTAGACTGAAACATGAGAAGTTCGCCAACGCGAGGGAGAATTTTTTAAGTTGAGGGTGGCGGTGGCAGAGCCCCTGAACAGCTGCCCACGGAGGCCGTGGAGTCCCCCTCCCTGGAGACAGTCAGGCCCCGCCTGGACACGTTCCTGTGTCACCTGCTCCAGGTGACCCTGCCTTGGCGGGCGGTTGCACTGGTCATCTCCAAAGGCTCCTTCCAACCCTAATGATTCTGTGATTCCCATGCACGATTCCCACTCTCTCCGTTAGAAATTTCCCTAATACCCAGCCTGAACTTCCCCCGAGACGGCTTTAGAGCATCCCCTCGTGTTCCACGGCTGGAGGCCGGAGAGAAGGGATGAACGCCTCCCTCTCCATGCCCCTCCGTGGGAAAGACCTCCCAAACCTCCGTGGGTGCTGCTGCGCCCCAGTCCGGCAGTGCTCCGTCTGCACAGGCACAGTAACCTACCGGGAGAATGTGCTTGGATTACAGTGAGACAGCTACACGGTGGAAAATGCCTCTGTAGCTCCTAAGTGAGCCAAAACTACATGCTCATTACAAAGTGATCCAGCCTGCTGAATTTTACCTATGGATGGGCGAGCAGCCCTTCAGTGGTTGGTGTCCGAGCTGCCCCTGCTCTGGTGGCCGGGGGAGCCACAGCAGCCAGGGGGCTGCAGGTCCGCTGCCAGCCTTTGGGATCAGAGCCAGCTGGCAAAACCCTCGGCAGCCCGAAAACCACTGCCCGGAACCAGCCATAATTGAACAGGCAGAACACCCAGAATAAAGCAAGCTCTGCTCCTTTATTTGCCCTTTATCCTGTATGCTAAGGAGGTTTCTGGATCAGATTGCTGGGACAACAAAGGATGGGACCAAGAGTTGTTTCTAGAACATTCCATGGTGCTTCTGAGAAGAGACACTCCTCAGTTTCACAAGCAGTTTAGCCTGACAGGAGTTGGCACAGCCTTTGAAAAGTATGGTGCCAGTCTCCTCAGTGCCTTCAGCTGCTGCTGCTGCTTTGTTTCTCATCAGCAGCTTTGGGTGTCTGTGCTTGACTGGGGAACTGGTGCTGCTGAAGACTGACTTGCCAGAGGAAATCACTAAACAAATCCCAAGAGTGCTGCTAGCAAAGTGTGTGGGAAAAAGACATCAAATGTTTGGGGAGAACGAGACCTCTTCTTTCAGTACCTGCACCAAAGTAGTGCAGCTTAAAATATAACAGGACTAAAGAATTAGCTGCCTGCAGCACTTCTGTACATTTTTTCAGCCATGCTTTCTCTCTTTGAGGTTTTATCCTAACCCATTTCTTTCACTCCCCCCTCTCCTCAGAAACTCATCTGCAACCTCTTTCTTAAAAAAAAAAAAAAAAAAAAAAAAACAAAAATCAACCAACCAACCAAAAAACAAACAAACAAAAAAACCCCCACCAAAAACCAAAAAGAGGCATCTGGAAAAGAATTAACTTGGGAGCAGGGCAAATGCAAGGGTAAGGGTTTATGTGTGTCATCCTAATGGCACTCCAAAAATGTGTGCTGAAATTAATATTTCCTTTTTAGGAGCAGAACACTGTGTGCCTTGTATGGATCTGGAAGTGTTTTGCTCCCTCCCCTCAACTCATCAATGCTGCTATCTTGCAGCAGGGGTTTTATTCTTGTGCATGGTTTTCAGACCTGATCTCCTTTCACATGCACCGTCAGCAGTTTAAAACTCACTCAGGAGAATTCTTTATGAACTTGTGACTTGGCACGTGAAGTTTGGGCTGGCAGTGTGTTGATGCTTTAAAAGGAAGTGGGATTTTTCATCCTACCTAGGCATATAAGATTTCACTTTGTTTCAATACAGTGTTTCTTTTTTTTGGCTATATAATTTAGACAATTTCAGGTTTTTAGATACAGCTCTATGTTTAATAAATATAAGCTGTATGTTTTTCATATCACCAAACAGAAGAAATAAATGAACAATATATATTTTATGCTAAGTATATACATAGCTTAACAGTTAATAAGTCTATTTTAGTAAGTTGGGTAATTCTGCTCCCTTCCAGGTTCTGACTCATGTCCTTCCCCAGTGTATCTGGTGTCATTTTTCTGAGCATGCATCACTTTGCATTAATTTGGAAAAACACAGTTCTCATGCACTTTCACAAAACCCCCATTACAGATTCTCCAGTGGATGAACTTTTCAGTTATTTTGGGATACTGTGAAGCCAGAAAACTTGCTAATACTTTCTGAAAGGGATAAAATAAAGTTATGTAGAATCTGTTTGCATATTACATGGCATGTATCATCTTGAAATACCCTTAAATCTTGAAATAGCCATCATTTTTATTTAACCATGTTAGATTTATGAGCATGGTTGGATTGATTTTTTTAACTTCCCAATGACTCACAAGAAGGTGTTAGGAGAAATGAATTTTTTCACTCCTTTCATGCAAAAATCCACATAATATTTTGATTTATGTTTGGGGGAATGAAATTTGGATTTCTCCATACTCTGGACTACATATTGTACTCCCAATTGATTGGAGCGGGGTGTGTTCAGACTGTGAAATTTTCCTGAAATTGTGTGGAATGTTTTGGTTGGGCTTTGTATGGAAGCAAGCAACACCAAGAACTGTGATGAATAGAAGGGAGCCTGGCCCAAACACGAGTCAAGTTGTATCTGTGAGATCTGAGAAAGGAGGAGAAATTAAAGAAAGGGTAGAAAGAGAGAGACTGAGAAGCAGGACTTAACAAGCAGACATCTGGGAAGATGGGAGTGGTGGAAAAAATTTAGCAGCAGGGGTTGGAGGCGAAGGAAAGTGTGTAAGTAGGTCAGAACTGTCATGTTGATTAGGAATATTGGAGCAAAGAGGAGTAACGTGCTCAGAAACTGATGACAAGAGCAGAAGTTGGGTGGGAGGAGAACAGATTTGTTTTATTAAGTCAGTGGAATCAATAGAAAAATAGAAAAGCCTTTCCCACACGATATGTTTTCTTCTCGGGGGCAGCAGCAGTTTGCTCACTTCATGGATATTAGGAATTTTTTTAAAAAGATGGTAAATTTGAAAGCAGTCTGGTCTATTCACACAGCTGTACTTTCATTCAGGCTGCTGGACACTAAGGCAGAGTAAAGTCTTTCGTTCTTAAAGGTCTTTTTGTGAAAGGCATTAAAAATGGAAGAAAAGTAATATTTAAATTTCCCTTGAGTGTGTTGTTAATAAACACAGCAGTGTAAATTTGAACACATTAATCTTTCACAGCTGAAACTTTTAATCCTCTAATAGGTAAATGAGTAAATATTGTGGTATGGAGTCAGCTTCAGATGAATGTAATCCCAGTTTAATTAAATCAATATAAATATTTAACTGGATCCTTTGCAGTTTAATCAGTTTTGGACCCAGTAGTGCTACATGTTGCATAAAAATCTGGTTGAGAAACTGACTTTAAAATCTACATCTGCCCCTTAATTTACTTGTAATACTGTATATTAGGTATCTAAAAGTAATAATATGTTGATAGGCAGAAGAATATGATGCTCCATGGGAGATGAGAGGTAGAAGCAAAGGGAAAACAAATAGAAGACAGGAAAACAGAAAATGCAGTCTCTCTAGATTTTTCTGAACTGAAAGTGTGGGGACCAGACTAATCTTGAGTTGTTTATGTAGGCCAGGCATGTTGCACAGTCAAGCTTTCATCAAATATGTTTTTCTGTTTCAAATGTCAATAAAAAAACTTTAAATGTTTTCATATCCACAGGGAAAATGGCATTTGTAGACATATACTGTATTAATTCTATACTACTACTAATTAATTACAAATCAGGTAAACTGATGTACTTGGGGAATAAAAAAGACAAAGCTTCAGACAAATACTCTTTCTATTTCCTTGTAGTCAAAATACCTCCCCAGGGAGGGCTGCAGAATCAGCTCCTGGTGGTTACACACCCTCCCTCACTCAGCTGTACTAAGAAGTAACTTTGGTCAACAAGCTTAGATAAAAATTGAGAGGTTTTCATTAGATAACATGACTTTTGCTAATTCTCTGTATTATTCTCTTGTAGGATGTTTGCCATCCCTAGGGCACAGAATTAGTTATCACCATGAGGAAGGGCTCAGTTTTGATGTAAGTTCCAAGGAATTCCTTTAATTTCAGTATACTAGCACGTATTTACACTATGATAAAGATAATTCAGGGAAGACATCAGTAATGTCTCTGTGTCTCAGAGATATCAGTTCAGTTTGGTGAAATGCCATAGACACAACAAACTGCACAAGTACTTTTGATGTCCTCAGGTCTGCCAGGGTTATCTCAAGCAGAGTTTGATATTCTGAGGCACAGGACTATAGCTCTGTGTGAGAAAGTGCAAAGAAAATAGAGAAATTAACCATGAGAAGAGGTTTACAAAGACATGGTCTGCTCAGTCCTGCAGTCATTTTACAAAAAAGATATTGTTGAGGGCCTGATCTTGAAATAATTTTATATTTTCTGAAATCCTTCTGGTTTAATTCTGTCTTGACTCCAGAGGGGCTGCTAGCACGAGCTAAGTCTGGCTTCTTGGCAGCTGAGCAATAGGGATGAGGCAACAGTAAAATGGCAGTGTTCATTTAACTCTCCACATCCTCCAAACATCCAGCTGGGATGAAGATCCAGGGTCACTGTGTGGCTAATCACTATCTTAAAGTTTCTGGGAAGGAATGGCATTTTGATCACAGAATTTCTGTTTCCAACAGCTGAATATATTTGTTCTTAACAAGCATTTGTTTCAGTTCCTTCCCTGTTTTTCCTCGCTGGCCAGCTCCCTTATGGGGCTGGGTGAGTGGCTGCAGGCAGATAAAGCTTTCCCAAATCACTGTAATTGCCCTGAACAGACGTTTTGTTACAGAGGGTCTTCTGTCAGGATCTGTGCTCAGATCAATTGAACCGGGATCCAGAGTGAGTGTAGTGAATATAATTTGGTTATTGAGGAGAATGGCAGCTGTGTGTGATGCATACAAAATACTAATTTGTGCCAGCCTACATTTTGTTGAAGGATGCTGGGGTCTAATGGAAGAGGAAGTTTCTTTCTCCTCTTTTGAAGACACAGTGCAGACTTGCTTTAGCTGCCTGGTTGTTCAATTACCTGTGAGGGAAAAAACCCCACACAGAATTTAAATTACATAGAAAAGACTTTTGAGTGAGGAAATTAGAATTTTCTTCCAGCAAGTAACTTGAGAAGTTGGAGGAGCTTTAGTTAAATAATTCCTTGTTGATCTGGAATAAATTGAAGACTTCTCTTTAAAGTGAGTGATGCTTGTGATATTAATGACACTTTCTATTTTTAGAGAATCATCCTTTGAAACTGTATTTAAATTATCAGCTTAAGACCTGAATAGGTTGCAGCAAAATTGATGCAAATTTCTGAAGTATTTTCTGAGTGCTGCTGGCTCTGTACAATTATTAGTTTACTGAGTAATATGATAATTAATGTACTTTGTGCAGTGGGTGCATGTGGGACTGTCACAACTTAGAAAATGGGGTTAGTTTACAGAGGATGAAAGTTAAGCAAGAAATAATTTTTAACTAACTTTAAAGTTACAGAGTCTGAACTTTGGTTGTCTAATGCAGTTGCTTATATGCATGACTAGCTCCTACATACAGTGACCAGTGATGTTTATATTTACTCTGTGTAGTAGTAAGTGCTATCACAAAGCAAGGCACCTTCTCTCATGGCTCTGAGTGAGGTAAATGTAACTTAGCTGTTCCTCGTGTTGGGAAAATCTAGATTTGGTTTCAGCTGTGGCCTAGGAATGTGACAGAATACAGTTATCTGTTTCGATTTTAAATGGATTTAATCTGAGTGTGAATAAGGAAGCATATGTCCCAACCAAAATGGACTTGGTGTGAGCACAAAGCACACACCGTCCAAGGGGTGTGATGATGATGATGTTGATATTCTGCATTAAGCATGCATTGATGTGATAATCTCCCCAAGGAGGCTCATTTCAGCTTCCAGACACAAGTTTAGAGAAGTGGCTTATCTCCAAGGGGAAGGTATGTCTGCTGTACAGCTCCTCAGTGTCCCAGAAAACTTAGAGAATGGGATGACAGAAGTTGTGGCAAGCCAGTGTGTCTTAATTTAAAATTTGCACTTGTTAAATGCTTCTTGATGTGCTGCTTTGAATGTAGCATGGACCAAAAGCTTTTTCTTTGGAAGCAGCCCCTGGAATAACATGGGATGTCCTAGCTGATGTTGTTAGCAAATTTCTTAAAAGATTTCATAAATGTTACTTGCAGACTTTGAAACTTGGTCAAGCACTGGAACAGGCTGCCCAGGAAAGTGATGGAATCATTTCCCCAGAAGTGTTCAAAAATGTATAGCTATGGCCCTATGGTTGTGAAGGACCTGGCAATGTTGGGTCAATGGCTGGACTTAATGAGTTTAGAGGTCTTTCCCAACCTTAATGATTCTATGGTTCTATGAACTAGGGAACTTCATTTTCCAGCTGGGAGATAGTCATTTCTGTGTGTTTTCCCCCCAACTGTTTCTGCTGTAAGGTCTGTTATCTGATGTTTTGAAAACAAATTCAATTGTAGGAATTCAGCATTAAATAGTGGAAATTAATCAAACAACCAGAGGGCAACTGGTGGATTAGCAGAACTGTGTGTAGGTGCTGAAAGTGTTAAACCATCTGTTTTCTCTTCTTTAGCTGCATTTTCTCTTTGCGAGGAAGTTTGACAACACGGACTAATCGAGGTCTTTGTGTTGAATCACTGTCTGGAAGAGCCTTATCTTGAGCTGAAGAGGAGCTGTCTAAATTAGGTGCCAGAATTTCAACATTGCTGGAAAGAATCCAAACTTATGAAGCTGCTGTGCCACAGCCCGATGAGTTTAGGTGAGCAATTCTCTTGGCATGTCCCTTTTTTTTTTTTTTTTTCTCCACAGCAATCTCAATTCCAAAGCTTTTCCTTCCTTCTGGGCTCTTAAATTATATCCTTGGGGAATTAGATCTCACAAGTCTGACTTGGTGGAGTTCTAACAGTAGGTGGCAGTGGACAGCAAATCTAACCCAGCTGCCCTCCTGTGCCTCTTCTGTTGCTGCTGCTCTCTTGATTTATGTCAAACACCCTCTGAAATTACTGCCTTAGAAGCAGTCTAAGAAACATATTCAGCTTTTTGCTGAAGAATTGAAGGGTTTATTAAAAACAACCGAAAGGTAGAGCTTTTTTTCCCCCTTTAAATTCATGAGTTCTTGCAAAATGAATGTCACCTGATAATCCTCCACATTTTTGTCAGGACTGTAAAAGGGGGCTTGTCTGGTCTGGAAGTAGTTCTGGGCAGTCTGGTAGAGCAGAGGATGTGAAGTTACTATTAAAATTGCTTGGATACAGCACTGAAGGAATTATGTGGAGTTTTGGAGTTCTAAGTAGTGTGCTGAAATACAGCAGTGTTTTTCCAGCCCTGTCCTACAGATCCCATTGTATGGGAAGACTAATGACAAGAAAAGATGATGATGTTTACTTCTACTGATTATCATTACCAGTACTGTCTGTAGTGTCTCTGCTACTGCAGGTTTCTGTGGTTCAGATCAAATTGATCTCCTGTGGAAATAATAATAATTCTGCTCCATTTCTGTTTAGTGGTTTTGTGGACTTATTTTCCTTTTCTTGGATACTTTTCAAGCCATTCCAGAAGTTTGAACTTCCCTTGAACTGATGCTTTGTGAAGACTGATCTAGAACAGAGGCTAGATAGAGTTAAAGAATAAAGTAGGGATTTATTAAAAGGATATCCTCAATGGATCCACCTTGGGCAGCACAAGAGCCCAGCCAGGGCTACACCGAAGGTGAACCCAAAATGGTCACAAAATGGACAACCAATCATGAGGTCTCTCACTTTTATGAGTTCTGATCAAGAAATCAGGCGACCCCAACGTCTGGAAATGATTGTCATCTGACTCCAAGGCTTTGGAATGCTGAATTCTCACTTTATTAAAACTATATTATATTATACTATACTATAACTATACTACAGAGAATACTAAAGAATACTAAGGAAAACTTGTGACTGTGGTCCAGCAGTCAGGACACAGCTTTGAGTGATTGGCCAAGGAAACAAAACAATCCTCAGCAGAATCCAATTGACAAATCACTTCAGGTAAATAATCTTCCTAACACATTCCACATATGCAAAACAACAGGAGCAGCAAGCAGAGATAAAATTTGTTTTCCTCTCTGCTTCTCCCCAAACTTATGAAGCTGCTGTGCCACAGCCCGATGAGTTTAGGTGAGCAATTCTCTTGGCATGTCCTTTTTTTTTTTTTTTTTCTTTTCTCCACAGCAATCTCAATTCCAAAGCTTTTCCTTCCTTCTGGGCTCTTAAATTATATCCTTGGGGAATTAGATCTCACAAGTCTGACTTGGTGGAGTTCTAACAGTAGGTGGCAGTGGACAGCAAATCTAACCCAGCTGCCCTCCTGTGCCTCTTCTGTTGCTGCTGCTCTCTTGATTTATGTCAAACACCCTCTGAAATTACTGCCTTAGAAGCAGTCTAAGAAACATATTCAGTTTTTTGCTGAAGAATTGAAGGGTTTATTAAAAACAACCGAAAGGTAGAGCTTTTTTTCCCCCCTTTAAATTCATGAGTTCTTACAAAATGAATGTCACCTGATAATCCTCCACATTTTTGTCAGGACTGTAAAAGGGGGGTTGTCTGGTCTGGAAGTAGTTCTGGGCAGTCTGGTAGAGCAGAGGATGTGAAGTTACTATTAAAATTGCTTGGATACAGCACTGAAGGAATTATGTGGAGTTTTGGAGTTCTAAGTAGTGTGCTGAGAGCATGAAATACAGCAGTGTTTTTCCAGCCCTGTCCTACAGATCCCATTGTATGGGAAGACTAATGACAAGAAAAGATGATGTTGTTTACTTCTACTGATTATCATTACCAGTACTGTCTGTAGTGTCTCTGCTACTGCAGGTTTCTGTGGTTCAGATCAAATTGATCTCCTGTGGAAATAATAATAATTCTGCTCCATTTCTGTTTAGTGGTTTTGTGGACTTATTTTCCTTTTCTTGGATACTTTTCAAGCTATTCCAGGAGTTTGAACTTCCCTTGAACTGATGCTTTGTGAAGACTGATCTAGAACAGAGGCTAGATAGAGTTAAAGAATAAAGTAAGGATTTATTAAAAGGATATCCTCAATGGATCCACCTTGGGCAGCACAAGAGCCCAGCCAGGGCTACACCGAAGGTGAACCCAAAATGGTCACAAAATGGAGAACCAGTCATGAGGTCTCTCACTTTTATGAGTTCTGATCAAGAAATCAGGCGACCCCAACGTCTGGAAATGATTGTCATCTGACTCCAAGGCTTTGGAATGCTAAATTCTCACTTTATTAAAACTATATTATATTATACTATACTATAACTATACTACAGAGAATACTAAAGAATACTAAGGAAAACTTGTGACTGTGGTCCAGCAGTCAGGACACAGCTTTGAGTGATTGGCCAAGGAAACAAAACAATCCTCAGCAGAATCCAATTGACAAATCACTTCAGGTAAATAATCTTCCTAACACATTCCACATATGCAAAACAACAGGAGCAGCAAGCAGAGATAAAATTTGTTTTCCCTCTCTGCTTCTCCAGGAATAAACCTGAGAGAGAATTATGTCTCTCTCTGTTCAGAGGCATGTGAATACCACACTGGTCCATTAGCATATTGGAGTTAATTGTCCAATTACAGCTCCAGCCCATGAAGTCTCATCCTTCTTGTT
Source organism: Emberiza elegans (assembly GCA_024865655.1). Taxonomy (NCBI): domain Eukaryota; kingdom Metazoa; phylum Chordata; class Aves; order Passeriformes; family Fringillidae; genus Emberiza; species Emberiza elegans. Next base: position 1,824,663 of record JALJVW010000184.1, on the reverse strand, counting down.
TTTCTCTCTTCATTCCACCCTTGTTTATGCTCTTGGGCCTGAGATTTGGATTGGTTGTCCTTGGCTAGAGAAAGAATTGTTTTGACTACCTACTCTGTGAAGAGAGCTTACTATTCCTTAATATGAAGCTCAGAACTACACACTAAAGCAGTACAGAATCTGAAAAATATAAAAGCTAAAACCTGAGGCATCAGAACCTTTGCTGTGATCACTTGTAGGGAACTGCATGTGGCCTTAGTTGAATGCAGCATGCTCTGCTTAGGCCACTAAAGGTAGTGGAAGCCAGGGAAGAGGTGCAGAGCTTCAGCTGTCTGTGCCCATTGGCTCCAGATCCTGTGGATCTCATCTTCTCTTGCTTTTTCTGACAGCTCTGTGTATGCAGACTGGGAACTGCTGCCCCTTGCCAACGCTCCTGTGCATGACTCGGTTATCTCCAACTGTCGACACTCTGGAGGCTGAACCTGTGCTCAGAAACCCTCCCGTATTTCTGCCCTCTCTGGGGGAACCATCAACTCCCTGCTGATAAACCAAAAAGTCTGTCCTGGAATTAATAACCTGTTGTGAGAAATTCATGCCATGCTTCTCTAGTGAAATCATGTCTGAGTAGCTGTGAGAGGCAGGAATGAGAGGTGCTCTAGGGAGGGTGGGCAGTGCTGCTGAGATAGGCATGGGTACAAGGGGCTTTACCTGCAAACCTGGCCAGCACTGTCCCCTCTGCTGGAGAGGAGCTGGGATCTTCAGTGCCAGGCCAGATGGCACTGAGAGCCCTCATTGCAGTGTATGAGTCACAGAGCCTGCACAGAACTGGAAATAAAGACCTGTGCACCCCTTGGAGCTTCATTTCCTTAGCAGGAATGGGGTTCTGCGTGGATGATGTCAAAGTTAGAGCTCGAGCCAAAAGAGACTTCTGTGGATTGACCTGCACGAAGCTTATGCTAGCAAAATGTGGCTACGTTGCACCCACATTCATCTGAAACACCTTTTCTGCTTGATTTTTACCTAACCATTTCCAGGTTTATTTTGCAGGCTTAAAATTGTTATTTTAATATTCTAATTATTAGAGTTATTTGTGTCTGTATTTAGGGAGTACATTAAAAATCACACTCCTGGTTTTATCCCTTACCAACTACATGCTTCTAAAAATTCAGCAGGAATTTGCAGAATCCTTGGTTGGAGTGCATCCAGAGAGGGACAACAAAGCTGGTGAAGGGTCTGGAGAATCCAAGGCTTCTGAGGTGGGACTTGGGGATGTTTAGCCTGGAGAAAAGGATGATCAGAGGGACCTCATTGTGCTCTACAGCTCCCTGAAAGGATGAGGTTGTAGCCAGGTGGGAGTTGGTCTTTTCTCCCAAGTAACAAGGGATAGGGCAAGAGGACACGGCCTCAAATTGCACCAGGAGAGGTTTAGATTGGGTATTAGGAAAGATGTCTTTACTGAAATGAGTAACTCAAAGGCTGCCAGGGAAGTGAGGGAGTCACCCTCCCTAGCAGTGTTCAGGGGCAGACGTGGCACTGCTGGGTTAATGATTGACCTCGATGATCTTCCAAACTCAGTGATTCTATTACTCTGCGATTCTAAGAATTTCAGTTCTCCATTGCCACTTGCTTTCACCTGTAACATTTTTATCCTGTACCATAAATCTAAAGTCTGAGTTTTAAAAAATCCTGCAAATGAAAACTTTGGCTTTTAAAGTGGCTTTGTAAACCTTCTGTGCGTAGGCTGACCCATGCATGCGGGCACCGGAGAAGCGAATCGGAACGGGCGCAAATCGGGCAAGAGCTGGGATTCACAGATCCCGCTCAGCCGGCAGGATACCGGCGGGGTTTGGGATAAGGGAAGCCCTATTGCCCAGCAGTGCGGCTCTTTGCTCGGTCCGTCCGAGGCAGCAGCCCCGGGCACAGCGCGTTTTCCGCCGGCACAACGGCGGAGCCGCTGCCCGGGACGCGGCCGGGGCGGACCTGTGACGTCACGGCGTTGCCAGGATACAGCGCGCTGTGTTCGTGAGGAGCCCAATGAGTGCCCAAGGAGGTGACGTCATGCCGGGGGCGGCGCTCCCTCATTGGCCGGCCGTGGCGCGGGGGCGAGGAGCGCGGGGAGTGGGGGGATGCGGGAGCGGCCCCGGGATCGGGACAAGCACGGTCCGGCTCGGCCGGGATTTTATCCCTGCTGCAGCAATATTGTAATAACAGTGCTTGCTTACCGCCTAGGAGTTCCTGCGGGAAGGGGCTCTCAAAGCTCCTTTAGCGCTCTCAAAGTTTCTTTAGTGCTTTAGAAAAATAGATGTTTGTATACAAATTAGGTTCGTGTTTTGCTCTTCCTTCATCTGGGACTTCTAATCCCCTCCGCTTTTATCCTGAATAATTGCTACGAAGATTTTAATACGAGTAGGAAAAACAAATGGGGCTGGTTTTCCTGGCTAGAGAGCCCTGTAACGGTGCCGATTAAATGAATATACTTTTTTCCCCAAGCCTTGCGTGAGCTTTGAAGTGCTGCTAGCAAAGTGCCTGGGTTTGAAATGGATGTCCTGCACACTGCTCCAAAGAAGGGAGAACTTTTTCCCCGCTACCTCGTAAAGTGGGTGCAAAAGATTCGTGGAGATGGTTTTTTGGACAACCCAACTAAGGCTTTGTCATCTCAGTGAGGTGTGACTTGATCGACTCACCAGGTCCAAGCAAAAATAACAAAAAAAAATAAAACGTGCCTCGGGCAGGGATGCTCCATTGACTGCGTACACGAGGAGCTAAAAGGCATCTGTAGGAGGGTTCGTCTGAGGCACAGGACGGCAGGGGCTCGCAGGTCAGGCTAGGGGAGGCTCTGCTGTGACCTTGGCCGGTGCCTTCCACCCGCGCTGCGTGTGCCCCTGCCCTCCGTGGAGCCCCGAACCCGCGCGTTTGGAGCGCCGTGCGGGAGGAGGTGACCCGTGGGGACTCCCACGGCTCTCGGTTGTCACGGCCCCGCGGAGTGCGGAGCCCCGGGCGCTCTGACCTCCCTCGTGGAGCTGCGGGCCGGCAGCCCCGGCGGGGGCAGGAGGTGGGCCGGCCCCTCCCGGGGGTGGGCGGCGGGCGGGGCGCGGCGGCTCCTCCTCGCCGGGCCGGGGTTAGTTTCGGAGCGGAGCCGGGGGTGGAGGCGGCGGCGGGAGAGCGGCTCCCGGTGGGAACAAAGCGGAGGCTGGGCCGAGCCGGGTGCCTCCCGCAACAGGTCGTCCCGGCGGCGGCAGCAGGAGCAGCAGCAGCCCCTCCGCCCCCCGTCCGCCGCTCCCCGCTCCGGGTGGCGGGGCCGGCACCGGCCGCCCCCATGCGGTTCGGCTCCAAGATGATGCCGGTGAGTCCCGGGCCGCGGCGAGCGGAAAGTTGGAGCGGGGCAGCGGGAGGGAAAATGGATCCCGCGGCCGTGGAGGGGGGCGGGCGGCGACTCTCCTTCCCTCCGGCGTTCTGTGCCCGCCTTCCCCCGCTCGGTCCGGGCTCCGCGGCCGCGCAGGGGCTTCCCCTCCCCCTCCCAGGTTTTCCTTTTCTTCCCCTTTCACGCCGGGATCAACTTGTTAGACGGGCCCGCTGGAGCCGGGCCAGGGCCGGGGGGGCCGCGGGGCCCCGGCAGCGGCGCGGGGTGGAGGGGGGCCCGCAGCGCCCGGGGCTGCTCCTTCGCTCACTGCTGCGGGATACGGCTGGGATAAGGCTTCCCCGCCCTCCCGCGGGCTAATGGCACTTCGCCTGGGTCCTGCTTTCTTCTTCTTCTTTTTTTTTGTTTGGTTGGTTGGGTGTTTTTTCTAATTTTTAATGGTACGAAGTTCTTAAAGTTGGTTTGAGCCGTGCCGCTTCTGGGGGTTTTGGGTGGCTTTGCCGTGCAGTGCCCGGGCTGCCGGAGGAAGATGGAGCCCGCGTTGTTTGCGGTGCGGAGCTCTCGGGGCAGGTATTCCCCGCCTCGGCCGGCAGAGTTTCGGGAGCTGTTGGCGGCGGTGTGTGCTAAACCTGCCCGGCTCTGGGAGGTGGCTCTGTTCTAACACTTTCAAAGGGCACACGGAGCACCGCCTCCTCTAAGGAGTTTTACCATTAATTTTAAAACTGCACCGTTTTTGTCAGTTGCAGTTGGATGAAAGCAAAGCCCGGCAGCTTTTCCTTAGTTTCCAGCGCAATATATGCGAAAGTGATGACGTAAAATAGTTTCCTTTGAAGGTACACCTGCCATTAAATCCCTGAGTTTAGTGGCAGGGATGCCCCGTGAAGTGCATATTCTGTTGTTCTGGTAGACTGGAGTATGTACAGAAAATCCTGACGAGCTTAATACCTATTTAGTCCGAGTCCTATTTAGTTCAAGTGTTCTTCTCTCCGCCATCCTCCCCCGGGCGGTGTGGCCTGTCTTACCGAGTAGCTTTGCACGCATAGGTGGTTCTTTCAACAGCATTCTTGTATTAAAGATTATTTCTAGTTTAACTCTTCAAGGAACTGACTGAAGCAATCAAAGGAGCTACAGTGAAAGGTGAAACTGGGAATCCATGCTGGAAGGATGTGGGTGTTTCAGGCAAGCTTGTTTTGCTGTAGGTGTGAGGTTCTTCCTCTGCAATTAGGAGGAAATAATGAGCGATAATTTGATCTCGCAGAGCACTAGAGAAGACTGGGTGACGATTGCTCTAGCTAATGAGGGAGGAACAGACAGAATATGAGCCCAACTAGATTAAATAGCCAATGTGTTGTCTGTCAACAGTGGTGTTGTCTGCCTGTAAAAACTTAGAAAAACAAGCAGTAAATATAACAAGGTGTTGATTCAATCCATGTCAAAACTGAGCTAGGGAAGCGCCCTCGTATATCGGTGAAATCCTCAAGAGATGCTGTTGCTGGTGAGTTCCTCGTCACTGAGTTCAAATAAAGGAGAAAACAAACAGGTCTTATCCCATCAGCATTTGCAGGTGACAAGTTCCAGAGTATGCATTGCCCCGGTGGCTCTGACTTCTCTTTGGCTGATGACTCAACTCATTAGGGATTCTGGTTTTTAACACGTAAATAAAGGGATGAATACGGCCTTTTCACATTGTGTTTACTGCGAATAATGAAAGGATTGTGAGGGTTGATAAGTGGCTTAAGGAATAAAAATGTAAGTATTTTGAGTATTAAAACTTTTAATTCAGCTTTAAAAGCTTCTCTCCAGATTCCCTCATTGTTTTTTAGTTAATAATAATTTAAAAAAATCTAATTTCTCTTTTCAGAAAAAAATTAAAAGTTTGAGATGGGCAGAAAAGGAGGGTTTGAAGAAGGGAGGGAACAGGACATGAGGGCTCTTTTATTTGTTCAGTAGTGCAGTGTTCATAACTTCAGTATCTTCTTCATTGTTTGTGTGAGAAGTAGTAGGCTGGCCCTAAACCATCTACACAGTGTTTTGTTTCTTAAAAGTTTAAGATGTGTCCTTCTTTTCCCCACCCTACAAATAAAATCATCTGTATATGATTTTAAACTCTCAGCTCCAAGTCCATCTCCTGTGCTCCAGAGGAGAGCGTGGGCAAAGCATTAAACAACACAGTTTGTTCCTCAAGTGGGAAATACAGGCAACGTGAGCCCAGCCAGGAATTCACCTCTGAGCAGCTGCCAGGGAAAAGCTGGGAAATTGCTGTAGCAGCACAACTACTCATGCTCTTGGGAGACTACCCTGAAATGGGAATGTTTTCCTTGTGGTAATGACAGATAGGAGCTCAACTGCTGCTGTAACCATATGTCAGGGCAGTGGGATTGAAAGTCTGCACGAGGGTGTGCTAAGAAGTAATTTGTGTGTAGCTGTACTGATGAAGGTAATAACAGGGTTAATGCTGGCAAGCTGTGTGAGGTTGTCTCACCTTTCATCTGTGGAGGCTTGTGGGAGTGTGACTGGTACTGTTAAGCAGTGAAAAGGAGCTGGAAACACTTTCTAAAATAGCATATTTTTCCACAGCATAATTGGTATCTCTCCTTTTATTTTACATTATTACCCTAAAAGGAGTATGTATTGAGAAATAATTTGGGTCATTATGCATGCTGGATAAATGTTTGGGGTTTTTTTTTTTGTCAGAATGTGGGATGTGGTAGATTGAGCTACCCTTTAATACCCAGAGAATTTTTGGATCAACCCCCTTTGATCTAGATAATGATTAATTTTTCAAATTGAATTATGTGCATTGGTTCCTGGGGGCCTCTTGAAATTGGGGTGGATCCAGACCCACAGCTATATTGTTAGGGACTAACTTGGCAAACTGGAAAGCCCTTTAATTCCTTAGTGAGTTTTGTCTTCTATCATCAGAAATGACTGAAATGTCTGACACCCAAGTTCTTGATAACCGTGTGTTCTTTTCTAATCAAGTTAAGCTTTCAAGTGTAACTTGAAAGCTGCAACTTTGATACCACAAGGAGTAGTGCTTTCCTTCTAAAGTCTAACATCCTGTCCTGAGGGATCTTCTTGGAGTTGCCACATCCAGTGAGCACTTCAAGTACCTATTTTCAATGCAGAATGCTCACTAGTTTGTGGATGTGTCTACATTTCACCTTTTAAAAACCCCTACAATTTAAAGCTGTTTTGCAGCTAATTGGAGCTGCTGTATGGATTCTGAGTTACTGAGGTAATCTGTCTCTGGGAATTTTGGTAGGAAGCGCTTCTCTGGTAGTTCAACTAAAGAACTTCTAGCAGAAGTGAATCTCTTGTGCTTTGTAATACAAGCAGCTGTAAGTTTATAAACAAACTGACCCCCAGCAGAGTTTATGAGAGGAATAAGTGAGCTGTAGGATCTCAGTGCTGTTCCTGTGGTCTTTTAATTATTTATCTCTGATCAGGTTTATCAGTCATTAACACTGTTTTCCTTGGCCCCTTTCATGGATTTCAGTGCAGGAATGGGGTTTCAGACTGTGAGCTCTTCAAAGAGCAAGCTACATATATCTTCATCTAATTGGAGGATTTAGTTTATTAAGTGTTCTTTTAACTGAATATCCACTTAAAGTTAATAATTTAAAAGTTTTAATGCTATATTCAAACACTTTAATGTGGTACTCGGTGTTTAAGTATTCTGTCTAGAATGCTAAATAAAGCTTAGGTGATTGTTTTGCTGTGCTGTCTTAGCTCTAAACTTCTCAAGCCTCTTGGACTTCCCTTACAGACTCTGACCTGTTGTTATGCAAAATAGAAAACACTGCCTTGAGGTTCCCAGAGTGCTCTTTTCCCCCTCCCTTTGCTTCATGCTATTACAACAAGATATTTTTTACTTTTTTTTTTCTGTTCAGTGAATAATTGTTCCAGGAGTAGTTTTAAATGCATTTATTTTCTCCTATGTATTTTTTAATACTGTAGCGCTCTACCTGCAATTTGTGTTCTATTACACAGCAGTGTGTTAATATCTTTGTTTCTTTGTGTGGCTTTTATCAGACGTGGGGGAAGGGCAATATTACAAATTCATACCAGATCAAGCTGTGGTGACCATGGGAATAGTTAATTATGCTTCTTCTGATTTGTTGAACAGTTCAGGGGCTGAGTGCCTCGTGGGGCTCTTGCATTTACACTTTTGAGGGCTAATATGCTATCATGAAGTTTGGGATGGATGAATAAATCACAGAATTTTTTGTCTTCTCCTTCCTAGTGTTGTCAGAAGGGATCCCTGCTTTTTTGGTGAGCAGATCTGCTTTGTGGCATTAATTTTCATGCAAGTCAGCTGCACTTTAAAAGAGGCAGGTATAAAGGTTATTTCCACAGAATAAACTAGTGGCATGGCAGTGTGCCTAGCATTCTTTTCACATTATTGATGGAGAAACAGTCTTGAAAGCGCTCTGTTTGCCTGGCCCTGTCCTTGTCAGCAGCCTGCCTTGGGGACTGCTCTCTCTCCCCCTGAGTGTGTTATGGAGTTGGTTTAATTACTGCACAGTCCTGCCTTGCTGCCACACAGCCTCCCTGGTGGGTGACCCTGACAGGATGGGCTCGAGCCGCCTGCTATGGCTTGGTGGCACAGCTGAAGAAGGACTTCTTGCTTCCTTGTGGTTCCTTGTGCCTTCCTGCCCACTGACAGCAAAGGAACAGCCAAGATCCTTTTAATGTCTGGGCTTTCACCGTCTTGTGAAATCTAAGAGGTACTCAGTGCTCTGGAAACTGGAGGATGCTCCTATTCAGGAGGTAACGAGCAGATAAAACTTCTCTTTGCTCTCAGTTTTATTATCTTGAGGCCTGGTTTCTGTCAGCTTAGTCACTTGTGAGTCAGGCCAAGTCTTTTTGATGTTCAGTTCCCAAACAGTGGGATGATACTGTGAGTAAAGGTCACCAGAAATCCTGGACATCACGTGAAGTGTACTTAATTATCTTAGTCACTACTGCTTTACTGGTTTAAAGGTTTCAGACTTTTCTGTGGAACATGAAAGACCTGAAATGTTGTTTAAAACAGTGGTAGGTAACTTGCTGCAGTTTGGGGTAAATGTTCATGGAGAGGGAACAGTCAGCTGGGACAGAGCAGGGACCGTGACTCTGAAGTGTTAAAGGGCACAAAGTTGTCTTGTGCTGTTGCTGTTTGCATTTAGTTAATCATTAATGTTCAGGATCTTGCTGCTGCTGTTTAGGGTTAGTCATGCACTTGTACTCATTGGGTGTTTCACCAGAGGGATGGTATTACATGGGTGTTGAACCCACTGGTGTCTTAAGGATGAACCCTTTGGGTTTTGTTTCTGTGGTGTTAACACCACCATTTTTTTTGCTGAGCTGGTAACAGTTTCTGTACAAATTGATTCTATACTGCTGTGAGGCTTCCTGGTCTTAATCTAATCTGAACCTTTGATAGGTGGCTGCGTCCAGTGCCCTACCTACCTTTTACTGGTGTTTATTTTAAAGAGGAAGATTGGGGGAAAACTTTGTGCATTTGTCTAGGGTTTTGCATTGTTTTAAAACCCTTTTCATGTGTTTATTTCATGCTTCTGCAAAGTAAACCATAGACACTTTAAAATCAAGCTTGTACTGCAGTTATCACTTATTCTGTGTGGTTCTCTTGATAATAAAATTGATTCTTAAAAACCTTTATCTGCAGTGTACCTGGGTGATAATACCCAAACTCATGTAAAAACATGGACATGTTCCCACAGAACTGACAAGCAGATGATTTTAAAGGTTCTGACATTATTGAGTTATTCTGTATCAAACATTTGATCTGTAAAATGCAAACTGCTGTGGATCATAACTTTGAATAAAGTGAGCAGAAGCTGCAGGGAGGTCAAGCCATTTGTCAGAGGTCATGCAGTGAGCTCAGCCTGGGAGGTGGAGGACCTGTAGAGTCAAACCAACTGGGACATTGTGGTGCAGCTGGAATACAGGTCTGTCATATCCAACATCAGCATTTAAATGATTTGTAGGGTTAGTCACAAATGGGGAGAGCACTCTGGTGGTAATTCATTGTGTTCCATGCTTGAGAATGGGCCCTGAAAGAGATGCTTCTTCACAAATCCTTTAAAATACATAAAATACATCTTAAACAGTGAAACAGAAATATTTATCTTGGATAAGAAGCAGTGTGTGGGGTTTGTTTTGTTTTTTTGTTGAATAAGTTAGGAGATTTTCCTTGTCATTTGATACTTCTACTTTATGAAACTCAACTACTTCAGGAGTAATTTAGATCTAAGTCTAGATTACTGGTTTTCCTCTATTTCATTAGGGTGTTAAATCCCATTGTTTGTTTCAGTTGAAAGCTAAGGGAGAGTTTCTGGAATTGTGTATTTTTCTTATTTAATTTTTCTTCTGTTATTTAAAAGAGTAAAAATATTTTTTTTAATGTATTTGAGCTGTGTTCTGCACCAAACCACCATAGTTCCAGTGTAGCAGCAGCCTGTGAGTGTGTGGACAAGGAGCTGGAAGGCTCCACGTAAGCACTGCTGTAGTTTATCCTTGCATTCTCAAGGTGTGGAGGCTTCCCCTTCTACAAGGTGACTGTCCCCTTCCTGAATTTCAGTAGCTACAAGCCTCTTCAGCAAGACACAGGAATCTCACCCTCCTATTCCTTAGTTTTGCTCAACAAACCTGAAGTTGTGCAACTTGGCTGGGCGAGCAAATAATATGAATTTAGAGGAGGGCTTTTACTTTTAGCTGGGTCTCTTACTCAGCTGTTTCTGTCTTACCTGTGCACAGTTATAACTTGCTCACTTCCCTGCTGCCTGAGGGTGGTGGCTTGTCTAGTGCACTTTCTCCTTTTTTTTTTTTTTTTAGGAGTGTGCACAGACCTTTTTTCACTTTATTCTCTCAGTAAGTGTTTGCTGTCCTGAATGCAGAATCTTACCTAGGTCAGTATCTGAATCACACAGAGCAGTGATTTGCAGAGGGATAGAATGTAAGAGAATAGTGCAGAAGGCAGTCTCACCCCTGAGGAGCTGCAGCTGCACCAATCACCAAAGATCAGGAACAGGCCTGCCCTTAACAGACCACAGCTGTGTCCAATAACAAGAAGAGGGCTACAAAAGAGTGGGATAGCTGGGGGAGGAGAGAGTTGGAGCTTCTTGGCTGTGCTGTGAGCAGCTGCCCATGAGAACTCACCAAGAAGGTATGGGACTTTTGAAATAAGATGACAGTAGTGATTGTTGGCTCCTGCCTGATTTCTCCAGACAAGTGAAACCCTTTCCTACCATCTTTGGATATCCTAAGCCAGGGAAGACCCTCTAAAGGATGGCATTCCTAGAATTTGTTAGAGCTTCTCTGGTCTCAGCTGTAGTACAGCTGTGTGTCTCTCAACATAATCAAGTGTTTAGGAGAAGCTGACACAGCAGGGAATGACTGAATTCTGGCTGTAGTGGAGTGAGGGAGGGGTCACTGAGTTGTGAAAGGCAGAGTGCAAGGGACCAGGCAAAAATGGACCAGACCTCCCAGAGGAATGGCAGGGAGCTCTCCTGTGAAATACCAAGGTGGCAGAGGGACTCTGCCATGGCTCATGTCCCGGCTGTGTTCCTGAAGTGTTGCTGTCCTGTCATGCTGCCCTGTGGCCTCTCCATGCTGCATTTTCCAGCCTTTTGTGAACAGATTCTGCTGCAAGGAAAGGTCTGTGCAGGGAAGCCATGGACACAGCACTCTGTGCTTCTTGCCTCTGCACTCTTGTGCCTCTGTGCTGTCCTCAGGTCTTGTCCACAAGGCTCTTCTCAGAGTGATTTACCAGTGTTGCATGAAAAACATTGTTATTTAGGGTACTTCTCTTGCAAATAGTGTTTAGCAGTGTTGGCTAAGAGAAGGTTTTCTACCTCCAGGGAAGCTGAATGAGCAGCCAAGTAGTACCAGGCTGAAAGGGACAACTTCTGAAGCTCTTGAAGTGAGAGGAGCCTGGCATAATATGGATGTTATTTGTTTAAACTCTGCTCTGTTTAATTCATTTAAAATAGGTGTGACATCACCTAAGCAACCACCATTCTGTCTTGTTCACTGTCATGACTTTGGTGACAATCTGTAAAGCCAAAAGCCACCCAGCAAGCTCTGCTGCCTTGCCCTGCTGAACTGTTGTCCTTTCACTTCTCAGCTGTGTGTCTGCACAGAGCCTGCTATTGCCTGGAGAGAGCTGTGGGGAGTGAGAGCACTTAAATAAAACCTGTCAGACAGTGATCAGCTCTACAATCTGCCACCCTTCTGCAGCGTCTGGTGGAGTGCCTGAGTGTTTGGGATACAACTTAAAATGTGTAGAGCTCCACAGGAGCAAAGGTTGGATCAAGCAGGTTGCTTGGGCTCATGGGCTGACTGAAGGGAACAAGATTTCTCCTTCCCAGTTCTGCTGGAGTTTTACATATCCTGTTACTGTAAAGTGGTTGGCTGAGACTATCTGGCCATTCATCATTTCTTGTGTTGGACTAGCCCCACTGATCCCTTTTAACCTGTAGAATAATGACAAAGATCCATCTGTTTTGTTGCAAATGCTCAGTGTGTCCTCTGTGCCAACTGAATGGCTGCTGCTTTAGTTACTCATGACTTCTGTGTGTTGCAGCCCAGAAGAAGTAGGACAAAACCCCTCCTTTATGGCTTTGAATAATAATAAAAAAATCAGCTGTTGTTAAATAGGTTTGATCACCAAGCACACAGGCATTTGGTGCTGGCCATCTTTGGCATGGCTTGTAGCCGTGTTGGTTGTCTGCAGTGCTGTGTGTCCTGGATGTGACAAGTGAAGGTCATTGCCATGCAGCAGGAGTGCGTACCCACCCAGAGCTGGTGGTGAGTTGGGAAGGGCTGCCCTTCTGCAAAGGTGTGGTGTGACATTACACCTAATGAATTTAATAGTAGGATGCTGCTCAAATGGATGGTCTTGTTCCTTCGGTTTCCATCCACGCCCAAAGCCACGTGGCCTTTGTAGCTTCCCCTTGAATTTAGTAAGGACCTGAGTGATGGTTTGTAGCAAATAAAGGCAAAAAGGAGCTAAAAGCTTCCATGGTGGAAGTGATTTGTCATGGGGGCTGTGCAATCAGAAATAACAGGTGAATTTGAGAGGATCATGGTGGGCCTCAGCTCTCCGTTTAGGAGCACTCAGATGATACCTTATCCTCTTCCTACCCTTATTGTGTTTGCAGGGAATGCCCCAAAAAGGAGAAATGAAACAGCTGACTCCATGTTCTCAGAAGACTAATTTATTACTTTATAATACTATATTATATTAAAGAATACTAAAGAATACAGAAAAGATACTTACAGAATGCTCAAAAGATAATAATGAAAACTTGTGACTCTTTCAGAGTGTTGAAACAGCTTGACCCTGATTGGCCAAAGAGTGAAAACAACTCACACCAGAATCCAATGAAACAATCTCCAAACATATTCCAAATGAACAATACACAGGTGAAGCAAATGAGATATGAATTGTTTTCCTTTTTTCTGAAGCCTCTCAGCTTCCCAGGAGCAAAATCCTGGGTGAAGGGATTTTTTCAGAGAATGTGAATGCCACATACCCTCCCTTGAGAGTTGGTAATACAGGGGAATTTCTGCACCATCTTTTTGTATTGTCACTCACTGCAAGGATTATGTTGGACTAACAAAAACATAGCATTTACTCTGGTGATATTTAGAAGATGGCACAAGGAAGCCTCTACATTGTAACAGCAAACATGTAGGAAGACAGAGCAGGTTTTGGAAGTGGTAAATAGGCACACTGTTGTGCTGTGTGGTCTGAAATTCCTAGTTTGGGTTGGTTTGGTTTGTTTTTTGCTTGTCCTGCAGGTAGATGGCTGAAAAGCACATTCTGGAATTGGAGCATAAAGGACATGTCAACCCAGGCTGTGATGTGCTAAAATGCCTCTGACTTTGCCATTGTAGTAATGCATTTTAGGGTACCAGACTGGTCAGCTTGCATCACAGAACAGCCCAGTGTGTCCTGTGACTTTCCTGCACTGGAATTAATCTGTGTGGTTAAATATGTCATTGTTTCAGATGGTGTATCCTCTGACCTACCTATGTGTCATGAGTGTTTTGGTTTGGAGTGTTTTATGGAGGTAGGATATAGGTTTTGACAGCTGTTTTCCTAGCAGAGTGATTAATACAATGTGTTTTCAAAAGTGTTTGGCACAGAGCTCTGTGAAGTTGCTGGGTTTGGAGTAAATGAGTGTTCTGTGCCTTTTTTTCCTCTGACTTGCTACATGATTTTTTTGTGTTGCTATTACATCACAAATCTTCGGCTCTCTTGTTCTTTTCTTTTTTTTAAATACCATTTTAGATACATTGACTCACAAAAAAAGAAATTCCTCTCTTCTGCTTCCATACCTTGTCCTCCCCCGTGGGTGCTCCCACCAGCACAGCCCCCTGGTATCAGTAAATAGAATTTCAGTTATAAATGCCCTTGATGTATGGGTAGGCACTTGCTGTATGATAAATGTGACTTTGCCTTGCATGTTCTGGTGGGCTGAGGTGGTGCTGCTTCCCGGTGTGAATGCTGATTGTCTTTTTATTGGTAGATTATTACAAATTGGCTGGAAAAGCAGAAAAGGAGAGTTTTTAAACCCAGGAAGAGTTGGTGTCTTAGGCAGTGGGAGGTGTGGTGTGGGTGGGAAAGGTGCCAGATCCTGTGATAGCCTGTGTTGTTTGGGTGTAGGTGGTGTTAAATACGCTTTTATCCCTGATGCATATCTATTTTTGCTTTTCTCCAGGAAGAGTCTTGTCTTGTACAAAACCTTTTTTATTACCAGGAAAAGCACTGGGCTTTCTTTTCATTGTGAGAAAATACCTGCATTTTAAAGGACTGTCTTGAGATTTGTAATTCTCCCAAGTCCCCACAGGGAGCATTTACTGTGGCCCTTTTTTGGCCTCTGGCCATGTAGGAGGCTGAAGGAACCATAACACTTATTCCCAGTGGGGGGAAGCTCTGTTACAGCAAGAGCAGCCTACTTTCTTTTTTATTTTCCTTTATGAAGTTATTACTGCCTTTTTTTTCTTTTGTACAAAGACTTCCTCTGAGTTTGACGTAAGTACAGAAAATTGAGATGATTCAGGCTTAAGCTTGAGTTCATAACCCCACTCATTATGCTTGGATGTTGTCTTGGCTTTAGGATCATTGGGAACAGCCCATGTTTTGATACTGAAGAATGGGAGGAGGAGCAACTGGAACCCCCCTGTGATTATGTTGTATGAGTTGGACTGCTCCCCTTTCCTGTAGTACATATCTAATGTAAGAATTACATGGTATAATTTTTTTATCTGCCTGAAAATAACATTAATTTCATTCTGCTTGTGGATGAAATGTTTATAACTTGGTGCTGAACGCAGAAGATGAGGCAGAGTCTGCCTGAAGGGGCAAACCTCCAAAGATCCAATTCTCCTTTGCTGGCTCCAGGAGGAGGAGGAGGAGGGAGGAGCAAACCGCAAGTAGGACACCAAGAGTACAAGCCCAAACACCACGTGTGGGCTTGCTTTGCTGACAGTCAGCTTGCAGGAATTGATGGCAAAGTGTCCAGCAGTGCACAAGTGGTGTCTGCAAGGAGCCACGAGGAAGGATTTGGGGAGAAAGGGAAAGAGCATTTTGGGGTGGAAGGGAATATGTTGAAAGGAGAGGAGCTGCACAGATGGCAGTGACAGGGATCTGTGGATGTGCTGCTGTGTGGTATAATATGGAGAATATATGCAGGGTTTGTTTACTCTGGATTTCTGCAGTTGTTTAACTAAATTGGTGCAAATTCAAGTGGATCCAGGTCTGAGCAGAATGAGCTGTAGATATTGGTGTTGGCAAATGTGGATGCTCAGTGAAAGGCTGTGGTTTCCTACATGTGTTACTGGAACCAATGTATTTTATATATTTTACAGGCAAATTTGTTTGGTTTTTATACTTGTATTGGGTTTGTATAGCCAGGTTTTGGTGGGGGAGGGCTACATGGGTGGATTCTGTGAGAAACTTCCAGAAGCTTCCTCCATGTCCAGCAGAGGCAATTCCAGCTAGCTCCAAGATGGAGCCCACCGCTGGCCAAGGCTGGACTGGTCAGAAATGGTGGCAGCACCTGTGGGATAACGTATTTATGAAGAAGGAAAAAAAAATACTGTGCAGATGTAATTATGGCTGGAGAAGAGCAGAGTGAGAATATGTGAGAGGAACAGCTCTGCAAACACCAAGGTCAGCTGAGGAGGAGGAGGAGAAGGTGCTCCAGGCGCTGGAAGCGAGATTCCCTGGCAGCCTGTGGTGAGGCAGCTGTGCCCCTGCAGCTCCTGGAGGCCCACGGGGATGCAGAGATCCACCTGCAGCCCATGGAGGAGACCCCCACTGGAGCAGGGGGATGCCTCGGGAGAGGCTGTGAATGGGCTCTGAACCTGTGGGAGGCCCATGGTGGAAGGGGCTCCTGGAAGAGGCCTTCAGACCTGTGGAGAGAGGAGCCCATGCTGGAGCAGGTTTCCTGGTAGGACCTGTGACCCCATGGGAGACTCACACTGGAGCAGGCTGTGCCTCTGAGGCACTGAGCTCTGGAACAGTGCCCTACCTTGCAGCAGTTTGCAGAGAACTCTTACCTGGGGTGGTGGACTCACACTGGAGAAATTCATGGAGATCTTTGTCCCGTGGGAGGGACCCTCACTGTGGCTGGGGAAGGACTCCTCTCCCTGAGCAGCTGCAGGAACAGCATGTGATGAACTGACCACAATCCTTATTCCCATCTCCCTTCACTGCTTGGGGGGAGAGCTAGAGCTGGAAAGGTGGAGGAAAGGTTTTATTGTACTTCTTATTTTCTTGCTCTGAGTTTTTTTAATCATAAATCCAATTAATATCTCTAATTTGAATCTGTTTTGCCTGTGACATTATTTGGGGAGTGATCTCCAGGTTCTTATCTCAATGTATGAATCCTTCATTATATTTTGTCTCCCTCATTTATTTGCAGAGGGGAGTGATAGAGAGGCTTTGGTGGGAGCCTGGCATCCAGCCAGGGTCAACCCACTACAAACTTTCAGATTTTTTTTTCCCCTACTAAATGCTGATGCTGCAATGAATACTTGCAGTATAAAAGTATGGGTGGCTTTAAAAGCCACCTTTATTTGAGATTTTCTTGCCTTGTGTGATACAGGGTAGCTCAGCCAGGGAATAGGGAGTTAGGTTGCTCCTGTGCTGAGTGTTCATCCAAAACAGTGAGCTTTATTTGCATAGACCTTTCTGGTGTCTGGCTTGTGGGAGGACTTTTGCTTTCTTGTGTATGAAAATGCCTGAAGAAAATGTCAAGCTGGAAAACGTAACTTGGGTTCAAAGTAAAAGTCTTTGTTTGGAAAGCTCTCTGAAAGACTGGGTGCATAATGCTCAGCTGAAAGAAGAGGGGATGTAGGTCAGGAATTCTGTGTTTACCAGTCCTGATAGACTTCACAAAATCAAAATTGCTAATCTAAGATAATGATTTTCTACAAGATTTGGCAGGAAAATTGTTCTTGCATATTCCTCATTAGTCAGTCTGAACTGCAGTGCCTAGTTCTGTTGTTGAGGTTGCAGCCCATGAAGTAGAATGAGAGCAAACATCCATCCATTAATTTCAGACAGTAACAATGCTTGGCCAGAACTTGGGCTGCTTCCCTTGCAGCTCTTCAGATTCCCATCATGATGATTCAGATGCCTGACAATGAGATGTGATGTGGCATTTGTGCTACAGCCTTTGCCCACTTGAACTAGCTTATACCATAAGCAGATGGCTTTCATTCTGTTCTCTCTACACTAAGGATAAGAGGGAGGAGGAAAAAAAGGAAGGGGAAAGCTTTCTCTTTGAGGAATGGATGGGGAAAATGAGCTGAAAGCAGCAAAGTACACATAGATGTATTTTAAGTCCTGAAAAAAATTGACATTTTTGCTAAAGATAAAATACAAATACATAAACTTATTGTTTAAAGTAGAAACTACCACGCCATTGAGAGTAAAAGCTCAGTCTTGTTTTCTGCTGTGATACAATGAAAAGGGAAAAGGGCTGTGCTTTATATAGACTGGGAATAATCTGAACAATCCCATGGTGCTTCCTACTGTACTCCACCTACCTTGCATCATAACTTCCTTTCCCATATTTATGGCCCAAAGCCAGTGCAAAATCGAGTGGTGTGTGAGGAGATGGCAAGGGCTGAACTCCGTGTGTTTGGGTGTGGCTGGAGGTAAGCACTAAACTTTACTCTGCATTTCTCTTGAACCTTTATTGAACAGGATCAGAGATAGCGGTCATCCCATGTGCCTTGTTCTAGTAAGTCTATTATTATCTTTGCTTACCTTAATCTTTTGCTTACCTTAATCTGTAGGGAGGATGTTGCCTGTGGAAGGACGGTTTTCAGGGTCTGAGGAAGTTCATGCAGAAGAATCACTGAATTCCTCTGTTGTTGTGGTGTAGTTTGCACTGAATGGAGAGCTGTAACTGTGCACCAGCTCTGACTGCTGCTTCTCAGAACAGGAAAATGTGCTGTTGTGCAGGCTGTCTTCTGTTGTTTAGAAAGTTGCATCAAGTCAGCAAAAATACCTGTTTTAGCCACTGATTTCTTTGTAGCCATCTGGGAAGGTGCAGCATCATTGCTCCCACTAGGTAAGATGCAAGACTTTAAATTTAAAACTTTGTGTGGAGGGGTTTTGTATTTATCGGGGAAGGCTTAGTTTAAACTGTGGGTAAACGCAGTTATTTCTTTCACCTGTACTTGAAATGTGATAGTTAATCTATTAATTCTCAAATTTCTATGTTGCTAGTTTTTCAGTTAACTAAAACTAGCTTCTAAAATTACATTTTAGTTCAGGATTTAAATTCATAGAAAAGGATGTAAAATAATTGAAAAGACCTAAAAGAATGATTTCTAATGCCTCCTTAAAAATGAGAGCTGAGAAAATTTGTTATGCAAGCTAAAACCATTACTTAGCTGTGTTGTGGAAATAAAAAAATCTTCAACACAGGTAATGAGTGCTCAAAGGGATTAGGTTTCAGTCTGAAATGTAGCTAATAAAGAATGTGCTACAGAATGATGTTATTAGCTCTGATGCAAAGTAACAAAATGAATCAAATTTCCAGAGGCAGTTTGCTTGTTTGGCTATCAAATAATGGGATTGGCTCTGCTGTTTTCTCCTTGCGTGCCTCAGTTTCCCTGCCTGTAAAGTAGGAAACTGCTTGCTTGTGTCATGACTTCCTGGTCATAAAGTGCTTTGAAGCTGAAGAATACTGTGTGAATAGATGCCATGGTTTGTGTTGTATAGTGCATGCTGTGCAGGAAGCCTCCATAAAGTTAGGAATCCAGACAATAGTGAAAAACAGGGTTAAGTTGTTATTTTTTTAATATATTATCTTCTTGATTATATTTTATAAGGGGCTGATTTTTTCTGATTGTTGTCCATTGCTGACATTTTTATGATCAGAGTTAAGATTTTTCCTAGAAATGTGGGGAGGGGGGAAATGTCTCTTTTAACTCAGGTAGTTTCAGGAATTAAGTGTATTTTAATTTACATCATGCCCCATATAAGATTGTTCTTCTGAATATTTGAAACCTGAATACTTGGATGCTATTAGTGTACGAATTAAGAAGTATCCAATTTAGCACCCTTTTAATTCCCAAGATGTGTGACATCAGCTTTATAATAACTAAGGAATAAGAGAGGTCTGATCCTTGCAGAAACACCATCAAAGCTGAAAAGTAAATTGCATTTCTATTCCCCCCACTTTAATCAATAATTGAGGCCTTCTGATCTAAGGAGAAGAGTGATTCAAGGCCTTTGATGTGAAGTGATATCTTCTTGGATGGATGGGAATTATAAGACTTGTGTTTGCTCAGGTTAGTTTTTGGAAATGGTTTCTTCTGGGTTTGGATTTAAAAAAAAATTACTTTGTTTTTAATTTTTGTTTTGTGTGGCAACAAAGCAGGAGCCAGAATAGAGTGTGGTCATTGGCTAGCTCTGTTAAAGTGCTAGGCTTTCTTAACTATTTTACTTTCAGTTGAAAATGTATTTGTAGATGTTGAGACCTTTTGTATTTAATATAGGTGTAATTGTATGAAATGATCCAGTTGATGAGCTCAGCAATGAATGGGTCAGATTTACTGGCAAAGGTAAGGCTGTTTGATGTGCAGGAGAGAGATGGAGGATTATAAAATAGCCCATGATTTGCTTTAATTGATGCCCTCTTCTGTCCTTCTGTTTGGTTGCTTCCCGTACTAAGCTCCCTTCCTGTTCTGGGGTGTGTTACAATCCTGACTTAATGGCTGCAGTTGGAGTTCATTCATAAATAAGTTGAAGCAAAATGATGCGTTTTGTGCTGGGGGTACTCAAATTGTACTGCACACCAATGTGAATTTCTTAAATATTTGTGACTGAAGTGTCAGGCTTTTTTGAGACAAAAGTCCTTTACATTCAGTACTCTGCTTTTCCGTCCAGTTGTTTGTAAGTCGAGCACTGCAGTCATTCCTTGCACAAACTCTCCCTTGCTTTAGCTCGTGTGACCTTGGGCTTCCTCTGGTGTCCTTGGTGCAGCCGATCGAACTGCCTCATTTGGTGGCTCCATAACTGCAAACTTCTATTTTCTAAGCTGGAGCAGAGTCAGCTGGAATCTCTGATGTGATTTTAAAAGGAACTGCTTCAGTAGATGCACAACACCCCTCGTTTCTCCCAACACCCCTGGCTTCTCCCAAAGTATGCCAAAGTACTGCAGTGCTTTTATATTTTAAAGCTTTCCAGTACCTATAGCGAGCATGGTTTGGGGCTGGGAAAATAAGGGCAATCTTGTAGTTTAGAGCTTAATTTAGGGATCCAAGTCCTGTTCAGAAAATTCTTGGTGTGTGTGCTGGGCATTCATAAAACTCAATTTTTGTAAATCTAGAGGAAAAAACCCTGATCCAAGGCTATATGGAATTGTCAGATGTTTCAGTAATTGCTTTCATGCTATCTTAAAAAAAATACAAGGTCTGATTGAAATTTGTCTTCCTTATTTTTTTTAATCAAGTGCTTCATTTATGCCTAGTTTGAAACTGAATTTTTTGCATGTTGTTTTTTTTTTTTCCTCTGAAATTGCATCATGTTTGTATACAACTGTCTTAACATCTTCAGTTTCAGGGAGGAGCGACAAACTGTTTAATGCAAGGATTCCAGTTCACAAACAAAGTGTCCTGAGAGCACTCATTTCCTTTGTTTCTTGTTGCCACGCAGCAATAAAACAGTGATACAAACTCACTGGTGGGGTGGTTAATGAATGTCACAGTTGAGCCATTCCCAAGGGAAGCAGGAGTGAGTCCTGGGGATCCCAGGTGGAGGTGGTGCCAGCCCCAGCAGCCACCAAGGGCGATGAGCAGCACTGAGAAATCACGGCAGGTGTTTGGTTCACATCCGTTTCTTCATCTTTCCCTCCTTCACCTCTCTGGGAAGAGGCATCTCTGTGATGGGTACTCCCTGGCCAGCTTGCCCTAAGCTCCAGTGTGTCCAGGGTACCCCAGGAGGCCTTGGAGGTGAGCAGGAAGTGATGGTGACAAATGTGACACCATTTGGTGCAAGAATGGAACAACTACTTACAGAACTTGATCATCTCAGCATTGCCCCTGGAGCTGAAGGGAAGCAGGATGAGATAACATCAATATCATAACATTTTAGTTGCTTTAGACTCTAAGGACTTGAAGGTGTGTTTTTTAGGGAATTTGTAGATTGGTTGCTTTTCCTTTCCTTGGTTTCTAGAGTATGTGGGTTAGAGGTAATGCAGACACTCCCAAGTCCCAGAAATGGCCCCACACAGCAGGTCTGAGTGCTCTTGGCTTAATGTATTAGTAATTATCCTGAGCATTGTGGATGGAAATGGCAACTCGTGATCCTTCCTGTGTAGTTGTCTGTATTGCTAAATCCTAAGGATTAACAACTGGATATAGACAGGCACACTGAAGAGTGAACAGCCCAGCTAGGGTCAAATTAGGTCTGCTTTGTGTATAATGCCATGGTTTGTATAATTTTTTCTTAATTCCCATCTGTGAGCTCATCTTTTAAATTAACAAATGGTGTTGCAAACACACAGCCTGTGCCATTTCTGAATGGCATTCCTGTTCTGAATACAAGGTTGTACATCATTAAATGTGAAAAGTTGAAATGTTTTACACAACTACATAAACTGCTGTAAATCTATTTGGGAACTTCTTTTTTTTTTTTTTGTGCTTTTCTGCCCCAGTAATTGTGGTAAAGAGATATTCTTACCTGGCTGCACCTGACATCCTTCACTGCCAGGCTCCTCTAGGGGAGTCAGAAACACTGCCTCTGAAAGGTAACATGTTCTGTGACAAAAGATTAAAGCCAAGTGTCAGAGTTCCTGCTTGGAAAGCTTTTTCCCTTAATTTAGGTCACTACCTCCTTGTGCTGTCGACAGCAGAACCCATTGTGCTCATCTTCACTACATAAGAAGTGTGTGGTAAACTGATCTTACCCACCTCCACATTCTCTTTCCTGGTTTCACTCCTTACAAGCTCCAAGTTTGGCTTTGTTTGGTTTTCTTGTTGATTTCTTGGGGTTTTTTTCCCTCCCATGAAGTGCCAAGGCAATGGGTGGGGGAATGTAGCCATCAGGCAGTTTTGAGCTTGCTTTCAACTTTTTCTTCTCTGTGAATATTTGTAGAAGGTGTTCTGGAATTGATCAGAAACCTTTGTCTTGGGGAGCTGGGCAAAACCAGTGGTCAGAAATTGTGTTCTTGGTGTGGTGCTAGGGCCTGAAGAACGCTGTTTGCCAGTGTTTACACTGCCAGGAGTGGGCCAAATACTTGCAGTCTGTGTAACAAGATGTGCAGAGTCTGGAGTGTTTTTGTCAAAGCTTTTAAAAGAGTAAAGGCAGTCTCTCATATGGGGTTGAAGGGGATCTTGGCACTCAGAATAGCCCTGGAAAGGCTTTGGAGACATCAGGAATGTGCATGTGCACAGTTGTATTCCCTGAGAGTCTCCAACAGCAGATTCCTAAAGCTGTGAAACAGATGGGGCTGAATTTCTCTTTGCAAAGGCATTAAAAATCTCTAATTCCATAGTATTTACACAAAATCACAAAAATAGTGCATGTAGTAATGGTTTTGTTACTTTTAAAGAATGATGATTTAAATTCATTTAGAAGGATATTTATACCTCTCCCCTCTTGTTTGATTTGGCCTCCTTTTCCTCCTCTTTGACCTTTTGAACTCTTGCTCCTAAGGATGCATATCCCCTTCCCCCTTTAGAAATGAGGGCAGGCAAGGATTTGTGTGCTTTCTTGAGAAAGCACCTTTTCCATCTGTATGAAAAATCCTGAATTGTATAGGTTGCTGTTGCTTGAAATGCCTAGTGGAGCAATTGCTTTCTGGATATATTTGATTTTTTTGCCTTGCTGGAGGCCTTGTGAGTAACAGCCAGTTGAGACTGAAGTTGAGAATTGGTCTCGGGAGAACTGACATTAATTTTTAGCTAGCAGCTCAACTTTGATAGCAGTTTAATATTAATAGCATGTAGTGAGATGATGCTCAGAGGCAGTAATCATCAATGTTTTCTATCAGATATGGCCACTGACTTTTTAGAGTGCTTGTTTAGTAGTTGTGGCAGGAAAGACACAAGTGAGAACATCTGTGTGGCGTGTATAAACAGGAAAAACAAAGATAAGGAGCTTTCTCTAGCTGTGAAGAGGAAGCCAAGTAAAATATCCTTGGTTTCTCGGGAATGGGGTTTGGGGGGTGACCTTGTTTTCAGGCTTGAGACTAAGAGCGCAGCAAGTTGACTTGTGTTTTTAGGAACTTTTCTGTGAAACGTGTTACAGAAATGCAAATTGTGTTTCCACGTCACTACCTATGTGGAAGGAATAGGTACTACCTATGTGGTAAACTCTGGTGGTTTTTTATACCAGATGTAATGACCATTGTTTTTCACTCCTGCTGAACTCTAGTTGACTGTTTCTCCTGTTGTGTCAAATGATTGCAGGGTACATACACATGTAGTAAAGTGAAAGGAGTTCTGACACATCACCTGAAGAGGGAAGGAAGGAGCACCAGGTCCAGATTTAAAATTGAGTAATCCTCTGACACTGTTGAGTCAGGGACAGATGAAATGACTCCATGGTTCAGAAGGTGAAAAAGAGAGACTTTATTAAGGGGTGCCATCGTTTTATAACCAGCATTGCTAAGGTGAAACCTGATAGCTTTTTACTTTGAGACCATTCACACTATTGGTGAACCATGAATAGCCCACTCTGAAGGTACATTTCCATAAACAACATGAACAGAAAGAGAGATCATTGTTTTCATTCTTCCTCTCTAAGTTTCCCAGGCCTGAAGCCTGGGAGAATTCTCTTTGACTGAGCTGAGAATCTCCACAATCCTCCAGCAATGTAATTTAGTTGAGCAGGAGATTACTTATGCAGCGTCTCTCTTTCTTATACCTTAAAGAAATTCGGGGTTGTTTAGAAAATTGTACCCACTGCAGTTGATAAGATGTTATCTGTGTGGGAAAGAATGCATTTATCAGCAGGCTGGGACTCCAAGGTGCAGCCTGCCTTTGTGTTGGAAAGTAACCACGTGCTGTTTCCTTTGTCTCCTGCAGATGTTTCTGACCGTGTACCTCAGTAACAACGAGCAGCACTTCACAGAGGTGCCGGTGACCCCCGAGACAACCTGCAGGGATGTGGTGGAGCTGTGCAAGGAGCCTGGGGAGAGCGAGTGCCACCTGGCCGAGGTGTGGTGTGGCTCAGGTAGGTCAGGCTGGCAGCTGCTGAGCTGCTGGGCGTTCTCTGCTCCTGACAAGGTGGCACATGGAGAGCTGACAGATGTGATCCTGTCCCAGAGAGTTTCTGCATTGCCATGTCATTGGTTTCTTCATCACACTGGCTGTGTGATAACCCCACCTGCAAGAAGGGTCACGCGTGCAAAACTGAGTGAAAAGCAAAAAGGAACTTGGACATGCAGATGTTTCTGTGTCTGTGCAGCCCTTCTGTGACTCAGATGAGTCTGGGGGTGTGAGAGAGTATTTTTCTCTTCCTCCTCCTCCCCATAGTGGGATCCCAGCAGCCTTTATGGGGGTTTTGAGGTACTAGGTATTGGTAGTTCTGTTACTAGTTCAAAATAATTTCTTTTACCCCACAGCCATTTTCACTTGCAGTGGTAAAATAAAGCTTCCTTTTTCTGATGGTGCCTTCCGTGTTACCAATTGAATTGAGTGTGGATGGGAAGGAGTGTGTTAGCAGAAACAGTGGGAGTTACCTGGTGTGAAGTGCTCTAAAGAAAGTGGGTGACAGGGAGGATGGAGAGGTTACTTCTGCCTGTCCTTTCAAGCTGTGGAAAAGGGGTTTGTGCATGTGGCTCATTGTAACTTTTTTCTTTTTCTATGTTCTTCTGATCTTGAGAGTTAAGATCTCCCAAACTTGCCATGCTCCATTGGAACTGGAGAATATATCAACAAAAAAAACCCTTAAAATATTACCAATGTCTCATGGCCTAAGTGGGAAAGGGCACTGGACTATCTCCTGTCTCCATGGTACTCATTGGATACCGGAAGCCATCCAGAGGCATAAGATAGATGAATCCCTGGCAGGATTTTGAGTAATGAAAAATAATTATGTCTAAGCCAACCTTTTTGAGATGCCTCAACAAGATTATAAAAGAATCAGATGATAAGGGCTTATATTTCTGTCTTCCTCTGCTGTTATCTCAGGCTCACATCTGTTAGAAGAAGTCTTTGGTGAGAAGGATGTTTGTTTAATGCTATGAGATACCTGAGTTGTCTCTTGATATTTACTTGCTTCTGACAGAGATGTGATGTTTCTGATGTTTCTAAGTTTAAAAAATGGAGCAGAATTTTTTCTTCTCATTAGAAATAAAGAAGCTTTGTTTCATCAATGACAATAAAATAAAATCAACAATTCATCACGGAAAGAGATCTTCTAGGAATGTATTTTAATTGTGCATCTTTGTCTGAATCAGCACAATACTGAAGTCTACAGTGGAAAAGAAGTAAAATAAAGGTTTAGGTAAAACGACTGAATTTATAGTTACCCTTAATGCCCACACCCTGTTAAAGAGCACAAGTGGTTGTGGTGAGGGACAGGGTTCTCCTGTTGGTACTGAAAGCAGGGGCTGTGTCAGAGTGGGCAGCTCCTCTCGTTTCCTGAATCTGGATTTTTGCTTGGCTTTTGAGATGATGATGTAGCATTTGCTATAAAGGGCAGTGAGATTGTCCTGAAATCAAAGGACAGAACCTACAGGAAGAGGCAAGTGAAGTCTGCCAGTACATAGGGCCCAAATGTTCTGGTTAAGCTGAAAAATGAACTTTAAATAAAGTATGTGGTGTTTTATTTATACCATCAAATTATCAGCCTTTCTGAGGCTGGAGGTGGAAGAAAATAGTCTGGGTACAGAAACATAAAGTGAAGCAGAGAATTTTTTCTGAGATTAGTCTTTGCAGAGACATCATGAGACACAGCAGAACAGGTATATAAGACAATATTTTGTCCATTTTTACATTGAAAACTTGAACAAGATCATTGAGCCCAGCCTTTGCCTGAACACCACCGTGCCAACTAGACCGTGGCACTAAGTGCTATGTCCATCTGTCTCCTGAACATTTCCAGGGATGGTGACTCCACCACCTCCCAGGGAAGCCTGTTCAGATGCTCAACCAGCCTTCAAGTGAAGAAATTCTTCCTGGTGTCCAACCTTAACTTCTCTTGGTGCAGTTTGAGGCTGTTTCCTCTTGTTGTGTCACTTGTTACCTGGGAGAAGAGGCCAACCCCCACCTGGCTGCAAGCTCCTTTCAGGGAATTGTAGACAGTGATAAGGTCTCCCTGAGTCTTTTCTCCAGGCTGAACAACCTCAGTTGCTCCTCATCAGGCTCATGCTCCAGACCCTTCCCCAGCTCCATGGCCCTTCTCTCTGCAGCACCTCCATGTCCTTCTTGCGGTGATGGCCCAGAACTGGACCCAGCTCTCAGGGTGTGGCCTCAGCAGTGCTGGGCACAGGAGGACCATCCCTGCCCTGCTCCTGCTGCCCTCATTATTGCTGACACAGGCCAGTGTGTCAGTGGCCTGCTTGGACTCCCTGGCTCATGTTCAGCTGCTGTTGACCAGCACCCCCAGGTCCTTTTCCACTGGGCAGCTTTCCAGCCCCTCTGCCCCAAGCCCCTGTTTGGGGTTGTTGTGACCCAAGGGCAGGGCTCAGCAGTTGGCCTTGCTGGAGTCCCAAATACAGTTCCCAGTTGTACTTGCTAACAAAAATGCAGTTATCTCAATAGCATTAAAAGATTTCAGTACTGCGTTCATGCATGTTGCTTTGGATAAAATAGGTCATGAGCATCTGTGTAGCATCTAGCAACAAGCATTTGCAAGATGTTTTCATGTATATTTTGGATTTTTTTTGTAAGGGGAGGAGGCAGTGGAGGAGAGAAATACTTTTAGCTTTTTGCTAATCTCATTTTCAATGTCAGCAAAGTTTTTCATCTTGTTCTGCCAAGATTAGCCATGATTTCTGTTTTGTTTGCATATTACACTGAACAAATTCAACTGCTTTAAAACAAACATGGTGCAGGACAGCTAACCTCTGGGGGTGGAGACAAGAGATTTGTGTTGGAAAACGACTTCTCAGACTTCAATTATTGGGATCTTTCTTACATCATTTGTGTCTTTCATGTTCTGACACTTGCTCAGGAATTTTAGCTTTTATTGTCAGACCTTATTAAGCCTACTTTGAAAGATTTAGCTGCAAGTATGCTTGAGGCACTTTGCTCCCTGAAGGGGGCAAGTTTACTACTCTCCTTGTCCTCCTAGTTTTGCTTGAAATTTGGTGAATATCAAGGCCAAATTTCTTAACCTTCCTATTATTATCAGAATTCTGTTAGACAGTTACCTTGCCTGCTGTGGAAAGCAGCCAAAAGGAGTGCATGTATAAAGATCTCCTTGTTTTTCTCTCTATGAGATAGATGAGAAAAAAAACCTGATTGTCCATTTTTCTTGAGCTTTCCAAATGTACATTTGTTTGGTATTTGAAAATCTCCTTGACCTTCCTTTGAAGCCAGTGAGTGGTATTGACAGAATCCTTGTGTAAAGGGCATCTCCCTTGATTATAGAGTTTCTGCTGAAGTATTGCTGAGCTGCTAGAAATCTGCCTCATAAGCCTATAGCCTTTAAGACAAAAATCTGCCAGAGGTGCTGTTGATTTTTTTGTTGTTGTTATTGTGGCTTTTTTCCCTTTTTTTCCTTGAATTAAGGTTTAGCAGATGAGGAATGTTTTTTGCTGTCTAGACAAGTAAGCGCCAAGAGACGGCTTTTTCTGTAACAGTGACCTACTTGCTTATTCTGTAAAGCTAATCTCTTTTGACAGTCACTCCAGAAATTCTCCTTCCTAGATTGCTTGAGCACAGCTGCAGCATTTTCATTTAAAGCAACACTTTCATGTTGAAAAGAGCTTTCCACATACTCCAAACATGTTAGCAGCTCCTTTTCTAATGGAACTGAAAACATTTATACTTAACGCCAACAATTTTTCCTGCTGAAAAGATGATTTTGTATTAAGACAGTGACTTTTTGAAAGGCTTTATTGAATATGAATGAACTACTCTGATTTCTTTTTTTCTATCTTTCCCCTCCCCTTGCTTAAAAAAATGAAAGGAAACCGCCAACAAAAGCAACATCAGGAAAAATGAAACTGTGCAAAAATGGTGGTATTTAATCTCATTCTTTGTCTGCTTGTCTTACTTCTCAGGCCAGGAACAATATCTTCTGCTTGTCTGGCATCCAGCACAAATGGGTCCAACATGACCATGAGCCCCAATGCTGTTGGAAGATACTGTGACAGTATCCTGGCTATGTAAATTCACTGCTGTGATACGTTGACCACACTGTTGCCATCACATTTAAAATAGGCAGAATATTGATTGTAAAATGTCTAGAATAACAAAAAAACTGCTTTTATGTAAAGATTTAGAGACCAATAAGTAATTCTAGTTATATTCTGGCTGTGAGTGCCTGATTGTGATACATGTAAGTTTTTAAAGAATGGTTATACAGAAAGGGAGGAGTAGTAGTAGATTTAGACTCACTGGGTTTTTCTATTATCAAAAGGCAGCAAGTAAGGCTTTAAAATTATTTATATGACTGAATCCTGAGCTTGGGGATAAAAGCAGGAAAAGAAATTCAGTGGAATTTGTGCATGTAACTTTCTCATCACAGTTATTTGAAAGGAAATGGCAACTTCTTACTGGGCTCACTTTTCACTGTCTGATCCTTTTTTTACTTTGAGCTGTAAATCCAAAGTAGTTCAGCTTTTCAAGGTTTATCAGAAATAGGGCTTTCAAAATGCATCTCGTGTGAAGTTCATGAAATTTGCTGTCCAAGTCGATGAGCTGGATCTGTGTCTGACAGGAGCTGTGGGAGAACACTTGAAGTGACAGGAGCTGTGCTGGCACACAGCCCTGCATCACTGCCAGGGAGCCTCTCCAGGCTGCTGAGTGCTCCTGCCTGAGCCTGAATGCAAGGGCTGCCATCCAGCGTTAGGAGAAGAGTTCCTTTTCCCTGAGAGTCTATCTTTGCACCTCTCTTCAGTCTTACTGGAATTAGGAAGTAAATGAGTCCCTGTAGGAATGGTGGCAGCAGTGCCCTTGAGGAGGGGGTGGGAGTGACTAAGGGATGAGTTTGTCTGAGGTACCACAGAAGAGGAGTGAAAGGTACAGCAGCACATTTCCTCCTGGTGAGTGGGTAAGGTGATCTTCACTTACAAAAGGAGGATAGTAGAACTGGAAGCTCTAAATTCCCTGTTTGTTTTCCCTTCAGGGGTGGACTTTTCCAGGGCTGCTGTTCAGAGATGTTTATTTAGTTTCAGAAGCAAGGAGCAGTGCAGTGGCTTCTTAAGAGAAAAGTAGAAATCTCTTGGGTGAGGGTGAGTGTTGTGTGTGCTCACTACATCTGTGCACTCAGTGTTCAGGTGAAAGATGGACAGACATTTTTGGTTTGGTGTGGGCCCAAGCTATGGGGGGATGGAGCAGTTCACTGTTATTGTATTTGGGTTGCCCCCCAGACGAAGGAAGGAATGATGAATCTGACTCCATGTTCTCAGAAGGCTAATTTATTATTTTATGGTATTATATTATATTAAAGAATATTTGTGATGGTGTTCACAGGGTTCTTATGTTGAGGGAAGAGACAGAGGTCTGACTCCATGTTTCAGAAGGCTTGATTTATTACTTTATGATATATATTACATTAAAACTATACTAAAAGAATAGAAGAAAAGGTTTCATCAGAAGGCTAGCTAAGAATAGAATAGAAAGAAAAGAATGATAACAAAGGCAGCTGTCTCACTCTCTCTCTGAGCCAGCTGGGCTGTGATTGGCCATTAGTTATAAACATCTAAGATGGGCCAATCACAGATGCACCTGTTGCATTCCACAGCAGCAGATAATCAATGTTTACATTTTGTTCTTGAGGCCTCTCAGCTTCTCAGGAGGAAAAATCTTAAGGAAAGGCTTTTTCATGAAAAGATGTCTGCGACAAATATTAAACCTAAAGAATACGGAAAAGATACTTACAGAAGGGTAAAAAGATAATAAAGAAAACTCATGACTCCTTCCAGAGCCCCGACACAGCTTGACCCTGATTGGCCGTTGAGTCAAAGCAATTCACATGAAACCAATGAAACAATCTCCAAACACATTCCATATGTGAGCACAACACAGGAGAAGCAAACTGAGATAAGAATTGTTTTCCTTTTTCTCTGAGGCTTCTCAGCTTCCCAGGAGAAAATCTTGGGCGAAGGGATTTCTCAGAAGACATGACTGTGCCACACTTAAAAGTTTTTTACCTTTCCAGAGCGCCCCATAGGCGACAACGAGCGGATGCTGGATGTTCTGCAGAGGTTTGGAATGCAGAGGAGCGAGGTGCGGTTCTTCCTCCGCCACGAGCGCTCGCCCTGCCGCGAAGCTGGTAGGTGTTGACCTCAGCTGCTTCATCTCTTCAAGTTCTGTTTCATCCTTCAAGGTTAAGGAAACAGCTTGTGTGTGTTATTTATTAATGTTCATAGCCAGTAGATGTTGCAGCATTTTTTTTTGTCTGACTGTTGGCTAGTCTTTACAAAGGCTTCATCTTCCCTTGCTATAGCTGGGAATAGGAAATCCCAATTGAAATTTCTGCAGGTTTTATAGAGCTGGTTATCACCAAAGCATCCAAGGGCATACTGTGTTAAATATATTTTCTCCAGCAAAATATCTTGAAATCTGTGGTGATCTCTTCTTATAAATGTAGAAATGAAATAAATCTAGAAATAAATATAAATTTTGCGCTCATCTGCAAACCAAACTGTTGCCCTGTGATTTGGGTCATTATTCAGTTGGATAATACTTTACCAGGGTCATAAACCTGGCATACTGGGCGAAGATAGAGCTCTTCAAAGTTTCTCCTACACATTTGTGTTAGTTTTAGGAATAGCATTAAATGAACTGCCTGGTGAAGTTCTCTGAGAATATCATTCTCATTGTAAATTGAAATTTCCTGTAAAGGAAATTACTTTCAGTTTTTCAGGGGTTTTCTGTGTATCCCATATTCATCTCTTCAGTAAAATCTTTCACTTTTACATTTTAAATCAATCTACCGGATTCTTCTTCCTCCCCCTTTTCTGTTTTCATCCTTGGTGTTATATATTACATATTTTATATATATATATATATATATAATTATATATATATAATATATATAATATTCCTCAGTGTTGGAAATACTGAATTTAAGTGGCATAGTACCCTGCATATTTTAGATGTCTGACTGTATCTCAATATTTGAAATGCATACTGGTGATAGAATGAGTGCATGAAAAGCTAAAGCTGTGCCATTTCTACCTACTGAAGATCTTACAAAGCAGTTTAGTTGTCAAAATGTATTTTTTCAAGTCCAGGGTGCTTATAGTATTAAGATTATTGTCATTTTATTTGCCACAGTGTTGCTGAAGTAGTGTATTTGAACTCTGAGTTAGTCTCACAGAAATATGGTCTTGAAATAGGAATCAAATGGACAAGAAGGTAACAGGCAGAAGGACCCACTTATGTTCTGCAGGGAAATCAGTGAGATTGGTATTGGGCATCTGAGCACTATTTGCACATAATTTGATGGGAATAAAGTAGGATTCTAGTTAAGCAGCATCTTTACTGACACAAGGACTGCCAGGAAGAAAAACAAATGTGCTTTTAAACTGTGCATCTATAATGCACATTTAGTAGGGGCTGACTGCCTGTTTGCCAAAGGATAAATACTGGAATAACCTACTGTTGGGTAAGCTGTTTTTGTTTGTCCGTATTTTTGGACAGAGCTATACTTTAAAATAAAAGTTGACACTGAACAGAAATCTTTTCAGAAAACGTGTTGTGTCATCACTTAAATTCATCTTGGTAGTAAACACATAAGAACAAGTGTTCAGATTCTACTCTATAATGATTATTCTGATTCTCCTTTTGTACTGAAAGCTATGTCTAAAAGGATAAGAAAAATCTTACATTACCTTACATCT
Source organism: Emberiza elegans (assembly GCA_024865655.1). NCBI lineage: Eukaryota > Metazoa > Chordata > Aves > Passeriformes > Fringillidae > Emberiza > Emberiza elegans. Next base: position 1,792,821 of record JALJVW010000184.1, on the reverse strand, counting down.
TTGATTGTTTCTGTCTAGGAACTGGACAAAGATCTCAAGATCCAGCCTTCAAAAGAAATGGTGTGAAAGTGCCTGGGGATCGAAGAATAGAGAATGGGGTGAGTGCTGGATGCAATGGCTGAGCTGGAGTTCATTTTCCCACAGCAGCCCTCCCTCCCAGTGCTGTGCTTTGCGTTGGCAGCCAGAAGGGTGCTGATAACACTCCAGAGTTTTGGCTGCTGCTGAGCAGGGCTGGCACAGCATCAGCACTGCCTCAACGTTCCCCCCACATCAAGGGGCTGGCAGTGGGCAGGGTCCTGGGAGGGGACACAGCCAGACCAGCTGACCCAAAGTGACCAAAGGGATATTCCCTGGTGTGTGGCATCAGCTGAGATGCAAAAGCCAAGGGAAGGAGGAGGAACAGGGGCACATTTGTTATTTTCCAACGTTTACCTCCTGGAGCAACTGCTTCCTGTGCTGAAGCCCTGCTTCCTGGGAAGTGGCTGGACATCGCTCTCTGATAGGTAGAGAATAAACTGGTTTTTGTCTTTGCTTGCTTTAACAAACTTTTTTGCCTTTGCTTTAGTAAACTGCCTTTTCTCAGCCTAGGAGTTGTTCTTCTCTCTGCCCTGTCCTGCTGGGAAGGGGAGTGGTAGAGCAGTTTGGTGGGCACCTGGAATCTAGCCAAGGTCAACCAGCTATAGTCCTTTTTGGTCCCTGGAGTGAGACAAAGGCAGTTTATATATATATATATATATATATATATGTGTGTGTGTATAAATATTTATATATATAAATATTTTGAAGTTGCCAAGCATCAAGCTCCTGTGTGAGACACAGAGTCAGCTGCACTGCTTATCTTTTTTTCTGAGTTTGGGAACATATTTACATAAACAATGGCTCTGTGCTTTGCCCTCACACTGATGACCTTGCTACACTGGGGGAGCTGCCTTGTGGGGATGATGAGGGAATACACCTCCCTCTCTCTGCCTGAGATTGATGTGAATGCTTTTAAAATGCAGGCTCCCATGGTCTTTGCTCATCCATATATAAGCTGTTTAATACTATTAATAATATTAACTAATACTGTTGGCACCCTGTGGGGTTTGTGGAATTCAAGTGTCATGCGGGTGTAAGAGAAAAAAAGCTTTAGGTGAGGAGATACTGAGATGTGCTCTGAGGTATCCAGTTCCTGGGTGCAGGGTGTGTGGAAGGACTTGGGCAGGTGCCTGGGGTGGTTTTCACCTCCCATTGCCTGAGACTTGACACCTGAACAGGTAATCAGGGAACCCAAACTGCCATGTCAGCTGAGAGAAGGGTGCTCTGCCCACCCCAGTGAAAACCAGCAGCATCCCACCCTGTACTGGGGCCTGGCCTGTGAGCCGCAGTTCAGTGCTCAGAGCACTGTAGGCGAGGCAGGAACCCAAACTGTGTTTGAGGACGCTATGGCTGAGACAGGCACTCACACCACCACAATTGCCCCAGTAGTGAAAAAGGGAAAATGGAAATGGACAAAGTAAGCTGCAGCTCTGTCATTGGCTGGAAAGGGGGGAAGAAGGAGAATTAGGGAGAGTAAGGGTCAGATAAAGAAGCCAGTCCTTCAAAAAAGAAATTGCAAGGAGTGAGACAAATCAAACAGGAGACAAAGTTACTCAGTCCTTGACCTCATCAGAACTTCAAAAGCTGTGAAAAGATTACAGCTGCCAGCCGCGTGAGCAGATTTCTGCCTGGCTGCTGCAGTGCTGTGGCAGTGGGGCTGACAGTCAGCACTTGGAAGGTCATGAAGCCCCAACAGCTGGGATCCCTTGCCAGAAATCAGGAAATTGAAAGAAGAATTGGAAAACAGCAATTTGCAGTTTCTGGACATGGCTCCTCTCAAGTGTGAGGGCAAGGTATCCATTTGAGGAAGATCCTGTAAATTCCAAGGAAAGTGAACCACTGCATGGAGGTACCCAGTACTTGAGAGAACAAGCAGTACTGGAAGTGATCTATATTGACCTTAAAAGTGACAATGTCCCTAAACATCCAGAGGATGTCCCTTGCACAGTGGCTGTGTGGAGGAAGGTAGTTCAAAGGGCCCCTGCATCGTATTCCATCATCTAGGTGGTACTGTGTTACCTGCAGATGGATAGACCAGGTGTAGAGGTGGCATCCTGCTGGTTTTGACATGTAGAAGAAACCGGGTACTTCCACATCCCTACAGCCAGCACCCCAGATTTAAGGGGCAGCCCAAGAGATCGCTCCTCTCCTGCCCCAGTGAGGAGGAAGGGAACCCCAAGACCAGGCCGTGTACGGAGCTCTGGTTGTTCCTGTGTGAGCAGGGAGAGGACAGGAGGCAGTGGGATGGTGAGCCCCCCTCTAAGCTGGAAGCCCATGTCCATGGACTGGGAGGGAAGAGAGCTGTTCAGAAAGGGTCACCCAATAAGGCTGGCAGTGTAGTTGCCACAGAGAGACAGGAAGGCAATCAGTGATCTCCTGTGGAAACCCAGGGCACTGGGAATATTTCTCTGTCTGCTCTGGGGTGCCCTGACCCCAGGGAGCACTGACTTTGACCCTCACTCATGGAGAAAGTTTCCCAGACTTCAAGATAGACCAGAAATCCACAAAAGTGTGAAACAGATTATAGAGAGTAGTGTGGGTGTATCACTTGGTGAGAAATTCAGGTTTTGGGATTTGTAGTATGTTGTGGATGGAAGCAAGATGGAGGGCACAGGGTGTTGTCCTGGGTTTCTTCTTCATGCTTCTTCTTCCTTCTTCTCCATGGGTTTGGGTAGCATTTTGTAATTGGGCAGAAAAGTCCCCATTGCAGCTCTTTGGGATCAGTTATTGGGTTAAAAAGGAAAATAATCTAGGTGTCCTTTCTTAATTGGATAGTTTAGTCTTAAAAGACCTTGTAATAAGAGATTGTTGGCCATTTTGTGCCTTCTAATGAAAAGCTGCTGAACTCATGGTTGTGAGACTGTTGTACTGATAAGAATAACAAACACCTGAGTCTGAACATGAACTACCATCTCCAGTGCCTTCAATCCAGACCCAGAGAAACCCACAACTGGTACCCCCACAACTGGTTGTTTATGTTTCAGACATAAAAGGACTGAAATCACCTCCTCTAACCATGGTGGGGGGACTTCTGCTCTGGAGAGGGTCCTTGCCTTTGGCCAGGAGGGGAAAGGGATGACTGGGCACACTGGACTGTGTGAATCCAACAGCCTGGCACATCAGATCCACACAAGTGTAGAGCTGTAGTAGGTAACTGATGGGCATTACTGATGCCATCAAGGCCCAGGAGTGCAGAACCCATCTGGGAGTGACTGGGGGATGCCAGGTGTTGTCTGTAATAGAGGCTGAGGTGAGTTTGACAGGGGACAAATGGCAAAAGCGTCCCATGTGACTGGCCCAGAGGCCCCTGGTACCCTGGGCTTCAGTTACCTCAGGAGAGGGTACTTCAAGGATCCTAAGGGGTACTGATAGGGTTTAGCTGTAGCTGCTGTGAATACAGAGAAGATCAGTTATCCACCCTGCTTGGCACAGAAAGACCCCTTCATTTTGGGATTGTTTCAAGTTGAAGACCAGCAAATGACAATTGCTACCAGGACAGTGCACTGGCAGCAATATCACATCTACTGAGACTGTAATTCCCATCCCTGAACTAATTCATTGACTGGAGAGCCAAGGAGTGCTCAGCAGGACCCACTCACCCTTTAGCAGCCCCAGATGGCCACTGCAAGAGTCTAATGGGGCCTTGAGACATGTTCTGTGGTGACATGGCACCTTAGAGAGAATTGAATCAGACAAAGAGACAAATTTTTGAAATAACCTCATAAACTCTTGGGAAAAGCAAAATGGCATTGAGCGAACATATTGTGACACTTAGCACCCACAGGCCTCTGGAAGAATTACCATTATAGTGAAAATGGAGGCTTTCCGTCTTTGGAGATAACAGGTGCAAATAATACCATGGGAAGAAATGAGAGGCTGGTAATGACTGCTCTAAAATAGACACAAAGCCTCTAGCAGTTACCATCCTGGCTTTCAGTTTCCAGGATGTCACCAGATCTGTGGGCTGCCGTAGCTGTGCCTTTACAGGTGATCTCAGAGCCACAAATGCACCATACTTCCCCTTCTCTTCTTTCATCAGAATTCTTTTCTCATTATTTCAGTTTGGGGTTGTTTTTTTTTCCCTTGCAGTTTTGTCAAAGGTCCCTAACTCCAGACTTCAAGTTGACACCAGTTACTGTTTCAGCATTGAATCCATTGTCTACCACTCTTGCTCCATAATATTATGGATGTAAGATTGAATCTAGACTCAGGAAATATCTGAACAGACAACCAAGAACAGTGCTGTCCTTGGGAGTGGTGTTTTCCCTCCTGCCCAGCCATATTTAAACTTTCTATTTTCTTCAGCTTCTGTGGAAGTGCTTCAAATTGTGGTGATACACCTACAAGCACAGATCCATGCTGCCACATGCTGAGCGTTCTGGGCTCAGTCAGTCAAAGCTGATTCATGCTGAGCTGAATTATAAAGGGCTCTGAAACGCCTCTTTAAAATGCTGCTGGGATTTTGCTGCTAGAAACATTAATGTTCCAAAAGATGTCATTTTCTGTGAGTTGCTGGATTGGGCTACACATGTGTATGAACTTACAATTATTTGTTTTACCATAAAAAGATACTGTGTCTCTCAATTATTTTATTGGCTATTCAGTTGGGTTTTTGTTTGAAAGACTTTTATCATACTTTTCTGCAATAGCTCTATTAAGTGCTAGCCAAATAAAAAATTCTAGACTTAGCATGCTTTGGGTTTTCTTTGACAGGTAAGTGCCCCAAGGATGGATATGACGCTGGCTGAACTTCAGGAAATGGCATCACGCCAACAGCAACAAATTGAGGCTCAGCAACAAATGCTGGCTAACAAGGTGAGTTTGGGATTAGACTGCTTACAGCCAGAAACAAAGGTAGTAAGAGTCATGTGAGGTGGAGGGAGGACTGGGGCTTTTTTCACCCCTTCTGAACAGAGGGCTCCTTTTCTTTGGCTGCCTGTTTTTAAATTTGAAAGTCAATGTATGCAAATATCCAGTTGTAAAACATACAAATAATGCCAGTCATAGAAGTGGCTGTTTAGCTTACTGAAAGGATAGGGCACATAACATTAATATATTGCCATTCATCCTGGTGGCTCTGTCAGCTCTGTTTGTGCTCCATGTGGTGACCAGCAATTCACCAGTTTGATCACTGAGCAATGTTTTTGTCTCTGCTGTCCTGTCATGCTATCTTGCCTTCTCCTGATAAGAGTTCAGTGTGCCTGGTTTTCTGGGGCAGCTGGCTGGAAGAGATGTCTTGTATGTGATAAAATAACCTAGGACTGTGATTTATAAAATGCTTGCAGAACAATAACAGAAAAGCTAATGGAAGCACACAGGGTGCTCCTGAATTGTATGGGGGCTAAAATACTCTGAATATATCTGCAGAATGGTGGCACAGAGCTCATGTTTTGCTTGACTATTGTTGGTGCACGTTAGTCTTGAAAATGTAACAGAAAATGCAGCTTTTGGCAGAGGATTGTGAAATGTGAACCTGTCGTGAGGAGGGCTCACCTGTCTGCGTGAGTGTTCCATGGATTTCAGAATGTGCTTTGCTGGGGAAGAAGGCTGCTCTGGGCATCTGCTCTCAGTACTTTTCCTGTGTCACACACCCTCTCTCCCTCCCTTTGAGATCAGGTCTGTGTGTCTGTATGTTTAGTACCTTGTTCAGTTCCCTTGGCCCTCAATAATTGTATCTCAGGGAAATTCTTCAAGCCATGTCTTTCTAATAGTTCTGCAGCACCTGCTGAGTGATACTATGGCCTGTCAAAATAGCCACTAAACCTTTTTCTGCTTGTGGTAAGAACAGGGGCAACTGTGATGCAGGAAATTGGTCAATCAACCAAGTGATGGGAAGTTTCACCTGAAATGTAGCAGCACAATTAATATCCACACTGCCTTGTTTAATTGGCCAAAGAATTTTGCCCTCTTCTCAGTTCCAGCTGAGATGTGTTTATATATGAGGAGCCTAAACTTCCACATCTTCTGTTTCACTCAGGCATCAGGTGATGCCAATATACCCTGGTCTTATAATAACACTGTAGTCACAAGAAATAGGAGCACTATTTTTCCTGTAAATGATTTTAAAAAAAAACATGAGTTTGAGTCTGGATAGCTCCCCACTGGGTAGGTGTTTGAAGAAGAGTAGCCCTGTGGGTGTCCCACTGGTAGGGTTTTTCATTTCAGTGCCTGCCTGGAACAAATTTGCTTTCCTAGGTGCCTCTTCAGAGTGACTTTCCATTGCCTCTTTCCTGCCTTCTGAAATCAGATGCAATATTAAAAATAGATTCTGCAGGAGGAAAAATACCCTTTCTTTCTAGGCACGAGCTGTAATCTGGTTTTTTTTGGTGACATTTTCCTGCGTGGGAGTGACTCTAAAGTAGTGCATACACTGAGCCTGGTCCTGGTTTTCTCCAACAGGCAGGCTCACTTTTTTTGCTCTGCCTTTTTTATTCCAAGTGCACAAGAATCCCTGTTTTCTAAATCTGACTGGTGGTTTTTTTTTTCTTTTGTGTGTTTGGTTTTCTTGGAGGAAGTGTGTATTTCTAATGTTAGTAAGCAATGGTAGTCTTGGATTTTAGTGAATGCTTGGGAAAGTCTCACTAGTTCTACTCCCCTGGAGCAACCTGTCATCTCCAGAGCTGGAAGCCATGCATAATGGCCAGTGATTTAGAGGAATTTTTTGTAGATGATCTGCTGGTCCTATGGTTTCTTCTAAGTCTAAACTAGACATATGTATGTAGAAACTGGTAACACATTATTTTACTCTCTAAATGCAAAAGGATCCTCTCCACTAAGGTGATATCTGTTGTTCAAATGAAGGCCAGTTCACTGTAAAGGTTTTCCAGTGTCTTGATGTGTGGTGATCATTATCAGGAGATAATGATCTGATATCTGATCATTATCAGAGGTTTGGTGTGCAGCCATCCTCCATCTCAAGGAGGTTTTAGAAGAACTAGTAAAAGGTACAAAATAGTAATGGAAATTACCAGTAATTTATGGAATACCTTCTACATAAAGAATGTCTAATATTCTCCAGCATGACTTAGTTGTTTAAAATGTGATATATGTGATATAATGAAATATGATAGAGATATCTAAAGTACAAGCAGCATGGAGAAGGTGGAGAGGAAATAATCCTTAGCTCTTGTAGCTCAAGAGCTGAGTGGTGATTCAAATAAATTAGCAAATGTCTTGGAACATGAATGCTTAAATTTTTCTTAGACTTCAAAATCTTTGCCTTGACTGCAGGAGCAGCGCCTGAAATTCCTGAAGCAGCAAGATCAGCGACAGCAACAGCAAGCTGCTGAACAGGAAAAACTGAAGAGATTAAAGGAAATTGCTGAGAATCAAGAAGCCAAACTTAAGAAAGTGAGAGCATTGAAAGGTCATGTGGAGCAAAAAAGACTCAGCAATGGGAAATTAGGTGAGTTGCTGCTTAGGGAAGGTAGCCTGGGATTTTTCATGAAATGCAGTTCTTAGAAGTCAAAAATTTCTGGTGATTTCAGTGATTCAGAGGAGTTATTTACAGCATTCCAGGAGATGGTAATCTTAACAATTTCACATCTTTTATTTACCAAGAAAACTCATGGCTGACCTAGAACAAAATAAATTTTCTTACTATATTTTAAAACATCCTGTAAGAGCACCCTGTATTTTGAGCCTAGCATGTCTGCTCTTTAATTACAGTGTACTTTTTTTCCTTACTTGAATACCTTTGTGCACCACAGTAACTTTTTCCATCCTTGATGTCAATATCCTACACATTTAGCATGTTATTTTCTTGTCTTTAACAAAGCTTAGCCTGGTACCCAAGTTACCTTCTATGCAAGAGGTAACTAATGGCCAAATTGGCTGCATATTTGCTTTTTAGTTATGTGAATCTGACTAAGGTCTTGCTATAGTACTGGTTGGGTGTTTACAGTTCAGTATGTTGATACAACATTAAGTCTGAAATAAATATTTATTCTTCTGCCTACCTTTTCATCCTCTCTATGGTGCAGAACTTATTTCCAGCCTGACTCAACTGAAAACATGAATACGTTGTTTTAGTAGGAAGCTATTTTGGTTGACAGATAAAGCCAAAAGTGTTTTTCTGTTGGAAAATCCTTTTTCTGCTTGGGTTCTGTTGCACAAAAGAAATGCATGTTTTAAGGCTTGGAAGGATGGTAGAATAATACAAGATCTTGGAGCATGTGAATCTGTTTTTCTGCACCATCCCCAGCAGGTCTGATTTTGGTACTTCCTTGAATTCTTAGTGATTCCTTAAACTTCATTCTACAATGAAGAGTTTCAGCAGTTTCAGCAGCTGATGACAGATGTTTGTAATAGACCCGAAAAAGCTCTCTGAAGTCTTTGTTTAATGTGACAGCTTGGGTGTTTTGTCACTGAGTTCCTATGACCTAAATTCAGAGTTCCAAGTATCATAAATATGCCTTGTGGTTTAGTGAGTATCTTCCTGCTGAATTCAGCATTCAATGAATTTAGCCTTCTCCAGATGAATTCAGTCTGGCATTGTGTTTTTTTTTATTTCTATACTTCAGAAAGTCTTTAAAAAAGTTCTCTTTCCCTCCCTGTCAGTGCTCTAAGTAGACCAAATTTCCATAACCATTCTAGTGAGCCTGCATTTGCCAGAGCTCAGAGGAAGAGCTGGTGTGACAGGGCAGTGGCTTTGGCTGAGCAGCCCTGCTCTGCCTCCTTAAGTGCTGCCTTGGAAGCAGCCCACGCTGGGCTGTTTCTCAGGGCAGCTATTGTGCTCTGCCCTCCTTTGCAGTGGAGGAGATTGAACAGATGAACAGCCTGTTCCAGCAAAAGCAGCGCGAGCTGGTGCTGGCCGTGTCCAAAGTGGAGGAGCTCACCAGGCAACTGGAGATGCTGAAGAACGGCAGGATTGATGGTTACCATGACAACCAGTCGGCTGTAGCTGAGCTCGACCGCCTCTACAAGGAGCTGCAGGTAATGGGGAGCCAGCCCGGGACCCTCAGCTCTTCTGGGCTCAAAGTTGGTTGGGTTGTTTCTTACCTTGTTGGAAAGAAATCCCGTTGCTCCTGTTCCTGCCAGGGCTGTGTGTTGTGTGACAGCCTGCATGCTGGGTAGTTGTGTTGGGTTTAAGGTAAAGGAGCACACACTGTCTGTACCTTCCCTTTTTGCAAGATTTGGAGTCTAACCAAAGTTTTCTCCGGAGGGAAAACATGATTTTTTTAGAAGGTTTTTCTCTTTCCAACCGTTTCCTGTCCTCAATGCTGAAAGTGAATTTGTTTTTATTTTGGTTGTTTTCCCCTCCTCCCCCACTGCTTTGTGAATTTATTCAGTTGAGGAACAAACTGAACCAGGAGCAGAATGCCAAGCTGCAGCAACAGAGGGAGTGTTTGAACAAGCGCAACTTGGAGGTGGCAGTCATGGACAAGCGTGTTAATGAGCTGCGCGAGCGGCTCTGGAAGAAAAAGGCAGCTCTGCAACAGAAAGAGAATGTACCAGTAAGTGGGGGCTATTTCATAACTAAAACATTAATTCTGTGTCTTGTCTCTACAGCCTGAAGTAAAGACTTGCTTGGGGGGAAGGCTGTGGAGATGCTAGACTTGTTGTCTTTATCCATATGTAGTGGAAGTCTTGTATTATTGAAGTCCTTTTCGTGGTACATTAGTGTTAACCTAGTTACTCTTTACAGACAAGACATCTTATGTTGTCGTGGAATTTTATTTTAGATTTTTTTTTGCTATTACTACCTCAGCTTTATAACTCTCAGCTGTTTCAAAAAAGCACTTTTGATACTGTAGTATCATTTGCTACTTGTTTTATTCTTTTTTACTTCTTTTTTAAACTCTGTGAATGGATGCTGTAGAACAAAATTCTTTATATTTTCATGGGGTTTTTTTTCCCCCCAAGGTTTCTTCAGATGGGAATTTACCACAGCCAGTGGCTTCTGCTCCAAGCCGAGTGGCAGCAGTAGGTCCTTATATCCAGTCCTCTACTATGCCACGTATTGCTTCCAGACCTGAGCTCTTGGTGAAGCCAGCGTTTTCAGATGGGACACAAGCTCTGCAGGTACCTGATGGGCCACTGAAAACACAAACACTGCCCAATATGAGAGCTGGGAACAGTTCACAAGCTAAAAGCTCCTGCAGGTAATAGCTTACGATTAATATTTTTTTTGTCCAGACATGTTTTGTTTCCTTACCTCACAGCTCCATTTTGATGCTTTGTCTTTTTTTTAAAGCAAAGTGTTATTTGAGATGCCAATATTGCTACTTGCCATTTTTTCTGCACCAGTGAATATATTTTAGAAAACACTGAGGTTCTATGATTCAATGTTAAAAATGAAGTAAATCTGTCAGTCTCAGAGCTGTTTCAAAAAGCACTTTTGATACTGTAGTATCATTTGCTACTTGTTTTATTCTTTTTTTACTTCTTTTTAAAACTCTGTGAATGGATGCTGTAGAACAAAATTCTTTATATTTTCATGGGGTTTTTTTTCCCCCCAAGGTTTCTTCAGATGGGAATTTACCACAGCCAGTGGCTTCTGCTCCAAGCCGAGTGGCAGCAGTAGGTCCTTATATCCAGTCCTCTACTATGCCACGTATTGCTTCCAGACCTGAGCTCTTGGTGAAGCCAGCGTTTTCAGATGGGACACAAGCTCTGCAGGTACCTGATGGGCCACTGAAAACACAAACACTGCCCAATATGAGAGCTGGGAACAGTTCACAAGCTAAAGCTCCTGCAGGTAATAGCTTACGATTAATATTTTTTTGTCCAGACATGTTTTGTTTCCTTACCTCACAGCTCCATTTTGATGCTTTGTCTTTTTAAAAGCAAAGTGTTATTTGAGATGCCAATATTGCTACTTGCCATTTTTTCTGCACCAGTGAATATATTTTAGAAACACTGAGGTTCTATGATTCAATGTTAAAAATGAAGTAAATCTGTCAGTGAGCACTTTGAGTTGTTATACAGTGTGGACTAGAGGAGGATTTGTCTATAATTTCTATCATTTTCTATGATTATTTATTTTAAAGTTCTCCTAAGAGCTATCCAACAGCGTGTTTGAGTTTTGTAGAGACAATTCTAGTACATACCTGGTGCCTGGATTTAAAAACTGGCAGTGCCAAGTTTTCTGATTGTGCATTTTGGAAATGACACCTGTGAAGGATTAACCAACACGACAGATTTCACAAAGGAGGTGATTGCCTGTAGCACAGAAATAGCAGTGAGGTTGCTGTCCTGCTGCAGAGTGAGGTTTGGCCTCTCCTCCTTGGAGGGTTAATGGAGATTTGTTGGCTTCTCTCTGTGGCTGCTCCTCTGAGAGGCAGTGCAGTTCACTAAGAGAAGTGTAAAGAAACTTTTAGAGAGTTGTAAATATCTCTTCTGTGCTGTCCTGGGAGAAGATTCCCTTTTCAGCTGGAAGAGAAGTGAAACACTGAAGCAAGAAATGGAGACTGAGCTTGCAGAATAGTTCTGTTTATTTTCTATCTCCCTTCCTCCATCTCCAATTCTGGCAGATACTGCAGTGAGCATTGCACAAAAGCAGTTCCAAAGTGTCTCTTGCTGTATTGGAGAATGGAGGATTGTTTCTTTTTATTTGGTTTGCTCATCCTAAAACGTTTGGAGTGGAATTTAAGCTCTAGACCACACAAAATATGAATTTTTGCTAGAGCAATGCGTGGTGGTTAGCTATTTGAACTAAAATATCACCTCTTATTTTTTAGCATTTGGACAAAAGGACTGCTTTCCTAAAGAGAGTTTTTGATACTTTGTCAGAATGAAATTTTCTGCTGCTGCTTATTATTATTACTGTTTGAATTTAACATTACTTAGGGTATTTAGAATTTGAGAGAATTTGGTAAAATACTTAATAGGAGATTGCAAGCATTTTCTTAGTGGTTTTTGCAGATCTCTACTCCAGTGAATGTAAAGAACATAGATCTTTGATGCAGACCCTATATGCACATTAAACACACAGATGAATTTTCTCCTGTTTTGGCTATCCCTGGCAGAGTCTGTCTATGCTTTAAAGCATCATGTTTTTCTTTGCACAATATATCTTTTTTTATACTTAACGTTGTATCACTTTTAGCACCGATACTCAAGGAAAGTTTCCTACTAACTGGAAATAAGCCAATCTAGAGAAGTTTCTTTTTTGAATGCTTTAAATGCAGATGTGTGCTATAACAAAGTGTTTTGCTGCTGCTTTTGATAGTTGTTCTTGAACTTCATTTGCATTCTCTTTTTGAAACAAATGAAAATCTCTAATGAGAGGTTTTATAGCTGTTAACCTCTATGTGAAACTTTTACATTGGCTAGACCTGACTCTTACAGAAAAAAACTATTGTAATATTGTAATAAGTCAATAAAAATATTGTAATAAGTCAATACAAACTACTATTCTAGCTTAATCTGTTCCATTTAATCTCTCCTAGGTTCTGTGGTCCCCAATACAAAACCTTCCCCATCTGCTCCTGACTGGAATAGTTCAAATACAGACAATCATATTAATCAAGGAAAAGGAATTGTGACAAATGAAGGACAAGGTATGTTCTTGTGTGCTTGGCTAATCTTAAAATTTGAAGAATCTAGTTGATGATACCTCTCTTCTAAATGCTTCAGTAAATAATTGAGAATTCATTTGAAAGCACAAAAAAAATACAAAGAACATTGCCATTGCTTTGCTGTCGGAAACACAAGGCAACCCCCATGGAAGGCTAATTAATTACTTTATTATACTATATTATACTATATTATACTACATTTCATCTAAACTGAATCTGCACGAGCACTCAACTCAACTGCCCAGAATCTTGTGACTGTCTGCTGACTGACAGTCTGCACACGTGCTTGGCCCTGACAGGCCAAGGAAACAAAACACCATCACTCTGGGTAAACAGTCTCCATTTTGCATTCTACTTTGGCACAGCACAGGAGCAGTGAATGAGAGAAGAATTGTTTTGATCATTCTTTTCTCTGCTTCTCTCACTGCTTCTCTCAGGTTCAGAGAATGTCAATCCCACGCTTTGCTATGGTGTTGCAGGGTTTTTAAGAAGAAAGAAACCAAACCCACAACTTGCATCAGGTGGTGAAGAAGATCCTGGTTCCTTCTTACATGCCCCTGTCGAATTTGCATAATACAGCATTTGACAGGCCCAGGGGCCCTTAATGCAGAGACAGGATGCAAAAAACATCCCCTGCATACACTGTGGTAAATATTGCACACAGCAGTATAAGAAAGCAGGACAACCCTGATGATGGGGAGAAATTATGAAGAGGACTTCATCTTATCAGAAGGCTAATTAGTTAGTTTATTATACTATATTATTCTATATTATATTACACTATATTACAGTGAATCTGCCAAGCACTCAACTACACAAAATCTTATGACTGTCAGCCAACACATACACACACCTGGATTCAATTGGTCAGTGAATCAAAACACACCAGAATCCAATCAAGCAAATTCCTTCAGGTAAATAACCTTCCTCAATGCATTCCACTTGTTCCAAAACACAGGAGCAGTAAATGAGCTAAGAATTGTTTTTTCTTTCTCTGAGATTCAGAGAATGAATCCTAGAAATATCTTTGGGGAAGTTGTGCCTTGCATTTTTTCTCTGTGAAGAGAAATGTGGCCACACAGCAGAACCCTCATCCCTACAACTGTGCCATCCCTTTTGAAAGTTGTCTCCTCTCTCTTCGAGCTGAAGGAGAAGCTCTTTTACGAGACAGAGAGAAGAAGGTGCGTCCATTCTCCATGTTTGACTCTGTGGAGCAGTCTGCTGGGCTGGGCACGCTGAGGAAGAACCAGAGCAGTGAGGATCTCCTGAGGGAGGCACAGGTATGCAGGGAGCCCTGGCTGCTGCTTCCCATCTGCCAGGCCTTACCCACAGCTCTTCTCAGAGCTTTCTGCCATCCACTTTAGAAGTAGTGAGGTCAGCTTTTAAAGGACTGTTTCTGAGAAAAAAATCCTCTTAGGCTTTTAACAGCAGTTGGTAACTCCAAATGATTCTCTGCAGTCACTGTGGTGGGAATCTATCTCTGTATTACTTGTACAAGTGTGTATTTTTCCTCAAGAGAGACAAGGAGGCATTTGCATGTTTGTTTGTTTGTTTTTTCAAAATCATCTAGGTACTTTTTTCACTCTTTAATGTAACAGTGTCCTTCAGATTTTTGACAGCAGTAAAACTTGCCACCTCAATTTTGGCATGAGGACAGAGTTTGATCAGATAGAGGTACACTAGCCTACAGCTGGGGATGCAGGTGCTTTGTTGGAGAGCAGCCTCTTGCCAACTGAGTGTCTGATATCTAGAGAAATTACTGTGCCCTGTCATTGCTCCTGTTTTAGACATAGCTGTTACAGAAAAATTAAAGACAATAGGTTCAAAGTGTTTAAAAACATCAGTGATGACAAAATGTTTGAAGCAGTTTCTTCCTGTTGTAAACCTTATTACAACATAGATGTTGTAAAGCTTATTACAGCAGTAGTAGACATAAGGTACTGTGTCATACTTTGAGGCTCTTTGGTCCTTCATAGCAGAACTCCTAAATCATGTTTTACTGTTCTATCTTAATGAATTTCTTTGTCTTTCAGACAACCAATAAAAATGTAACCAAGGTGCCACCACCTGTCCCCACTAAACCAAAACAGATAAACTTGCCTTACTTTGGTCAAGCCAGTCACCTTCAACCTGCTGATACAAAGCTGGATGGAAACCTGCAGAAGCTGCCTTTGGCTATTGCAGCTGTGGGGAACAAGCAAAAACCAGTGGCGCAGCAGCCTTCTCATCCTTCTCAGCAGATACAGCAAAGAATTTCAGTACCTCCTGCTGGTTCTTCCTCTAGCCAGGATCAAATTCTTCCTTCCTCCAAACAGGAGAGTCCCCCAGCAGCAGCTGTGAGACCTTTTACTCCTCAGCCATCCAAAGAGACTTCGCTGCCACCATTTCGAAAGCCTCAGACTGTGGCTGCCAGTTCCATTTACAGCATGTACACCCAACAGCAGACTCCTGGGAAGAACTTCCAGCAGGCAGTGCAGAGTGCTTTGACGAGGGCACACACCAGAGGGCCACACTTCCCAAGTGGTGAGCATGTGCCTCTCTCCCTCTATTCTGTCTGACAAAAGTCGGGTGGATGTTCTTTCCACCTGGTCTCTGGGTATGAAGATGTTCTTCAGGGCAGTGTAAGTGGGTGAGGGCAGTGTAGGAATCTTGGGTGGATCTTCCATGCTATGTGAGAGTGTTAACAAGAAGTACAGAATGTGCGTCTTGGGTTTGCAAGACAACTAATGGTAGATCTGCTTGCCAGATCGGTTCTGTTCAGTTTTTTGTATTCTGCTTCTTTGCTCTACATAAAGAGTACACAACCTGATTTCTTTGTTGTTGTACTCTTGAACATTTGTTGAGTATTGAGTATTGTTCTCTTGAGTATTTGTCATTGATCAAATACCCAACCTTGTTTCCCCCCGACCTCTCTCTGACCTGCTCCACAGTGTACGGCAAGCCCGTGATGGCAGGAGCTGGCGTGCAGAACCAGCTGCCGCAGACAGACAACATCTACTCCAACCTCCAGGGCAAGCCAGGCAGCCCAGAGCCTGAGGTGGAAACAGCAGCCTCTGCTCACGAGAACCACGAACCAGAGAGGATTCCCCGTCCCCTGAGCCCCACCAAGCTGCTGCCCTTCCTGTCCAACCCCTACCGCAACCAGAGCGACGCCGACCTGGAGGCGCTGCGCAAGAAGCTGTCCAACGCGCCCCGGCCGCTGAAGAAACGCAGCTCCATCACTGAGCCTGAGGGGCCCAATGGCCCCAACATCCAGAAGCTGCTCTATCAGAGGACCACTCTGGCTGCAATGGAGACTATCTCAGCTCCCTCACATCCCTCCAAGCAGGCGGTATCGGCTGCCAGTCCTGAAAGCCCAGTGGAAATCCCAAATCCTTATCTAAGCACGGAGGCAGAAAAGGAAACGGCTGCTTCCATGCCAGAAGCAGCTATTGCTGAGGAGCCAGAAAGCACAGCAGCAGAGCAGAGTGAAGCTGCTCTTCCCCCTGTACCTTTGGACCCTGTACCTGAAGCTGTGTCAGACAGTGACGAACTCACGCAGCCCAAGCCAGAAGAGCCAAACCTAGAAGCTCCACTGCCACTGGAGGTGTACATGGAAGAGTATCCTCCATACCCACCACCTCCCTATCCATCAGGGGAACCAGAGAGTTTGGGAGAGGACTCATTCAATATGAGGCCTCCTGAAGTTACTGGACAGTTTTCCTTGCCTCCTGTAAGTATTAGCTTACTACGGGGGTGCCCTGTCAATAAATCATCTCAAGTGCTGCCATAAACCCTGTGCATTGTGTTGTAGAGCTCAGGCAGATGTGGGAGAACAGCCACACAGTCTAGAAGTCTCTCTGTTGGTATCTGTTCTATTTGTGTGATGCTCTTATCTCCAGACAGTAATGAAAAGTCTCTTGTCCCTAGAATTAATGACATAATGAAAAGTTTCAAATGGAATACACAAATAGTAAAACTCTACAGAGCTGTAGAGAATCCTTCCTTCTAGAAGTCTGCCTACACCCAGATTTTACTTCCTTTTTAAGAAAAATTAAAGCTGATTTTTTTTTCCTTTTAGGTACAGATACAGATTTCACAAGCATTTCCCACTTTTGCTAGCATGAGCTGGGGACTTATTTTCTTAATCCTGGATTGCATTTGTTTATCTGACAGTGCCTTTCTTGAAAAATATATAGGAACGGACTTCTTTAGTTTTTATCTAAAAAACTCATTTGTAGATATCAGCTGTTTGTACTTCTTCTACCGAATGTTTCCTGAACTTCTTTTTAATCTGATTTACCATCAGTCTACTCTCAAGTTGCATCAAAATGGAGTCTCTTGGGGCTGGGAGGAGGCAGCATTTTTACTATTTTATTTTGCAAGTTTGTATCTGTGTGAGGTATGATGTTATCTCATTATTGCAGAACAGTGAAAGTGTTTTTTTCCTCTGTCACTTCAATGCAGAGGAAGTTAAAACATTTAAATGTGCTTTTTAACCTTGTAATTTGTGCATGGAGTAGACATTTTGTGTCTTCATGCTTTAAAGGTTTTGTTCCTGCTCCTTTTACAAGGAAACTTGAGTGGTAGGATTTCCTGAATTGTGAGAACTCACTTCTGCTTGGTTTTGTAGTAATTCTGCAATGATGAGAAGAAACCAGCCCAACTTCTTGATTTCATATTTAAATCTGTGGGTTGTTCTGCCAGGCTCACTCTTGGAAAAGCCTCTACTTTTGATATTACATACAAATCTACAGGCAGAAGAGCATTTTCATGGGAATCTCTACTTAAATATCTTATCTCCACATGCCTGCTCTTGCAGAATATGAGTCAGTTCTATTCATCTTTGCCTGGACATCTGTCAGAAATTTACATACCCTCGTGAATGGTCTTATTGCTGCTGCCTGGGCAGCTGGGCGAGCGCTGAGCTAATGGGAGCGTGTTCCCTAAAGGAGTGGGTACAAACTCAGCTATAGAAATACTTGGGAATCAATGGGAGCATCTAAAGCAATTCTGTACTTGGTTCTGTATTCTCCCAAAACAGTTTTCAATCACTGTTTGCTCCTGCTAACCTCTGGTATACTTGCAAAGATGTTAGGAACTTTAGATCAGCACTTACATTAGTGTACTTTGTGGAGTGTGCTGCTTGGTTTGTCTAACAGCTATGAGAGTTAATGGTGAAATTGTCCAAAACCAAAAAAAAATTGCATCATTTCCTCATCTTTGGTAGTTTCGCTGCTTTGTTGGTGTTTGATCAAAGTAACTTCTGTATGAGAGTTGAATAATGACCTTGTCCAGAGATAAAGGCAGAGATCTGTCATAACATGCTTAACCTAATATATTCAAAACTGTGTTTGAGAGATTGGTAAAAAATACTATAAATTTCCTGTTAAACACTTTTCTAGTTGATCATTTCTACTGTCATTCCCAAATAAGCACTTTTGCATTCATCATCTTTCCAGGAAAAAAGTGCCTGTAACTTGTGTCACCTTTTCACAGGGGAAGAGGACGAACTTGCGTAAGACTGGCTCCGAAAGGATTGGCCATGGAATGAGAGTGAAATTCAATCCCTTGGCATTGCTTCTGGATTCATCTTTGGAGGGGGAGTTTGACCTTGTGCAGAGAATAATTTATGAGGTACAAATGCTAATTTGTAAGACAAGGAATTTCAATCCTGGTTGAAACTGGGAAGTCATAGCTTTTCTGGACTAGTGCAGAACCTAGATCTGTTCTTGAGGAGATGAAATCCTGACAGGTTCTAAGTGATCATACTTGGAGGCTGATTTTAAGTGTGTTAAATCACAGTTGATTTTTAGCATCAAGACTATAAATTTACAGGATACCTTTTCCTCATTTTTTAGGTAGTGTTTCATTCCTCATCTGGCATGTTATCAGATAATTTGGTAGGCAAAATCCATGTGAACTTTGCGCACAGTTGAATAAACATAGATCAGAAATTTATTGAAAGTACTTTTAGTAAGTTATCAAGATCCTGTTTCTCTGAACCACACTGTTAAAGGGAGACTGCAAGCTTAAATATGAATCTTGGTGCAAAGTTGGTAGTGAATGTAGTCTTTGTGCTTGTGTCCTTCCTATAAATACATCACAATTTCATATTTCAGAACAATACAAGTGATTTTTGTATGAGAAGAGATGTTTATTCCAGAGAGTTTCACCTGAATGTGATTGTTCTTTCTCACTGGCCAGGTGGAAGATCCTAGCATGCCCAATGATGAAGGAATTACTGCTCTGCACAACGCTGTGTGTGCCGGGCACACGGAAATCGTGAAGTTCCTGGTGCAGTTTGGGGTGAACGTGAACGCTGCAGACAGTGATGGATGGTGAGGCTTTCATTAAGTGCCTCCTTATGGATGTTCTCCACTAGAGTCAGGATTTGGGAGCTGCTGCAGGTCCCTCAGAATGTCCCTTGCTTTTCTCCTGGGAGCTGGCAATGAGTTTTCTTTCCAAAGCAGAGCAACAGCAGTTTTTGTGGGGTATCATGTGGGACTGTGCAGATGGGAAAATAAGGAAATTAAAGCAATATATGTGAACAAACCATTGTAGGGGTGGACACAGTTGTCAGGAAATTGCTCTATTTCTTTGAAATATTGAAGACAGCTTATAATGAGCCTTATGCTAAAATTCCCAATACCCTCTGTGAGATAACCTAGAACTTACTCATGCTCTGGGCAATATCTAGCCCTGCAAACTCTCCCCAGTTCTTTGTCCAATAATCAGCCATCTTCAAACCAAAATAAAGTGGAAAACCATAACCTTCAAACAAGCTTGCGGCTGATAATGTGTTACAAATCCTTTCTACAAATAACTAGGGAGATTATTTATGGAAGGCTAGTGCAGGGGGTAGTGATTTTACTGTTATTTCTGCCTATAACAGAAGTGCTTGAGGCCTAAAACTGAATAAAGGTGCTTGTGCTCCCTCAGCCTGAGGGGTTATCACAATTACATGCACTTGTCACGAAGTCAAATCTCAAAGTCATTATCTAGATTGTAAGAGGCATGATGTCAGAAGATTTCTGAGTGGGTTTTCAATATTGATTAATTGAATTTTTAGTGCCTTAATGAATGTTCCTAAAATGTTAATGGATTACAGAAAGGTAGAATAACTGGAAATCTGTATGGAAACTTAGCTTTAGCACTCAAGCAGCTCTCGTAGCTCCTGTTCCCTGTGATAAGTGATTGCTGTTGACGTGCTGAGTTAGGTGCTGTGCTGGGCAGGGCTGATTGCCCAGGTCCTGCAGGCTCGGATGCTGTTTGCTCCCAGGGCTCTGTGAGCACTCTGTGAGCACTGGGAGTGAAGTGCCATCCTTCTGTGCTTGCCCTGCAGGACCCCTCTGCACTGTGCAGCATCCTGCAATAACGTGCAGGTGTGCAAGTTCCTGGTGGAGTCGGGGGCAGCTGTGTTTGCCATGACCTACAGCGACATGCAGACGGCTGCGGACAAGTGCGAGGAGATGGAGGAGGGCTACACACAGTGCTCCCAGTTCCTCTATGGTGAGTGCCATCCTGAGCCCTGCAGCACCCCAGGGGCTCCCCTGCTCTCGGGTTTTGTGTTGCTGGAATGGCTCCTGAGGGATTAAAAAGTCTTTTTTGCCAGCCCCGTGATCGAGGAAGAAGTTGGGATTCCTCAGCTCTGGTTCTCAAGGTTGTTTATTTTCTCTTATCTGTTACATTCCTTCTCTGACCCACTGAGGTCTGTCCAGCAGGTGGGGTTGAGGCACACTGACCACCTTCAGGCTGGTGTTACCTTTTTTACTAAGAACTACGTGTACTTTATTTACAGTAATTTTCCAATACCTATCACCTATGTTAGAAACCTGTCTCTACTCTAAACCAATCCAGAAGTGTCACCATCACAGCAGATGATGGAGGACAAGAAGGAGAGGAAGACAAGGCATGCCCAGATTCATCCATCCTGTCTTTTGAACCCCCATTCCAAAGTGCCAAAATTCGACATTTTAACCCTGTGATAAATTCACTAACATTCTGCTCAAACCCTTGTGGCTTGGAAATCTTCACTGAATGGAAGTTGGGCTAAAATTGAAGGCACAGGGGTCTTTGACTCCATGCCAAGGTCTCTGAACCCCCTGCCAGGGTCTGGAGTCCTCCAGGGCAGCCCGAGGAATGTCCTGGGTTCTGACACCCTGCCACCTCTCACTTCATTGGTGCATGAGGAGGGGTGAGTTGCACACTCAGGTGAGGTGCTTGTGCCTCTTGGAAAGAGAGGGGTTTTCACCAGCTTCAGCAGCTTCCTCACTTCCATAGAGATCAACTTTGTAATAGTCCCTGTGGAGGAGAGCTGAGTAACAGAAGGTTTCTTTTTTATATAAAGGTTTGACTGAAGGAGGTGCATTGACAGATGCACCACTTAGGTGAATCTTGCCACATAGGAACTTCTTTACATGAAAACAAAAGCGGTATGGATATGTCAGTGGGCAGTTCATAGCTGTTACCTGGTGTCTTGAAATGGGCATTTCCTAATGTGCACCTTAGAAGCAGAAAAGGTATTGCCAAGGTCCTGCCTTGATGGATGTTAGTAAGCACTGAGTTTGACTTTACCTTCCTGACTTTTTTTTTCACTTGCATTTAAAAAGAAATCCCATGTTAAGTTTAGATTTTATTCAAATAGTAAGGCTACAGAGATACTATCTTTGAATGGAGAAAACGAATTCCCCCTAGGGTGTGATGAGTATTAGGCAGTGAGGTTTTACATTACTTTACTGTATGTTTTGTGTGTAATGAGGTTTTAAATTACTTTTCTCTGGTTTGTATGTAGCTCATGTCCCCTAGGCACACACCAGCTGGTGTGTCATCTCTCTGCAAGAGGTTAGAGTAACAGCAATGTAACACAGCAGAAAAAGCTGTAAAACTGCCTTTCTGCTTTTGTGGCACAGCCGAGAGCTGAGTTTCTCTAAGCTGCTCCTAAGCCAGGAGATTTCAAAACAGTCTGTCCAGCTGTCCTCACTAAGCTTGAAAACTGTGTCTTTGGTGCCAAATATACAGTTCTCTCTGTAAAGGGAGGAAGCCTTTTTAACTGGCATCAAAATTTGTAGGCTAAATAAAATTCCATTTGGTTTTGTATCCAGACTCCGAGGGAGGTCATCAACACCAAATACCCAAGGAATATTGTAGGATTAGATAAAAAAATACTTGTCTAATATTTTAAACTGGTTTTAACTCAGACATGAATTAAGAGATGTTATATTTGTGTTGAACAGCTCTTGAGGGATTTCTTTCAGGAATTTGTCTAATTCTTAGATTGAGATAAACTGCCCATGAGGTCCTGTGGAAAGGAGGTCCATGGTTTCATTATATACAGCATGAAGAAATCCATTCTTTTTGTTTATGGGGTTTTTTATGACCTGCCATCCGATGATTTCACTTGATAATCTGTTTTATGTTGAGTTTGGATCTTCTTGTGTTATGAGATACTTTTTGATGGGTCCTGAAAGGACTGTAAGGCTTTGGCCTATTAAGTTTGGCCGTTTTTCCAGATTAAAACCACTGAAACTATCTCTTGATGGTATTGGTTGTTCAGCTACCAAAGTTCCTTATTGTTTCATCAGGAATTAGTCTTCTTACTAAGACTGGTTCTGCTTGCCTATAGTTACTGTAAGAAATTATTCCCTGCCTAAAACTGCTTCTGTAAAAGAAGTTTGAGAATGTGTATCTGTTTCCAGAACTGCACTAAAACCTGGCCCTCTAAACTCTTTATTAAGCTGATAAACCCTGGTGTAATTCATTGATTCACCTAATCTTTTTTATTGTAAATGATGTCAAATATCAAGTAAGAGGTACAGTAGGTTTAAATAAAACCAGTCATCCTTTAGCATTGATTAAATTACAGGTCTGATGCTGCTGAAATATGGAAATTTTCACTTTGTTAAATGGAATGCCTGTGCTGGCTCTGTTTGCCCCACTACCCTGGTGTGACTACAAACACCCCTTTAGGACACCACATACGTTGTGTGAATCTTCTTTGTCTGCTTTGATGCTCTGTGCTCATCTTCCCTTCCCTGGGTTTGGCCAAACCTCTGATTGTACCAAATGCAAAGCAAGGGAAGAGTTTCTCTGAGCAGAGCTTATAATGCACTGGGAGTAATTTAATTTTATGTGCTGAGCTGGTGCGCAGAAGTGAAGAATTTGATTTGAGCAGATGTAGGTGGTAATAGATACTTGATGAAAAGGGAAATAGTGTGCAGCATACTCTCTGCTCCTGAAAACACCAAAACCAACCAAAAAAAAAATCATGGTAGAATTCAGTATTTCAAAATAATTACCTAAGACAAAATCAACTGGTGTACAAACTAAGGTATCTTTTCCAGTTTTCTGTCTAGAGGCTGAGGAAGTGGGTACAGAAAGAAGAGTATCATCTCTGGCTACAGCTGTAAAATGAGCAAGTTCTGAATAACCCTGAAGGGTGCATGTGTGTACTCCAAACCACCTTGGTCCAGAAATAATTTTACAGAATTGTGTTTCTAAAGGCAGTGTTTAAAGCAAGAAAAAAAATAGTGTTAGAAATTAAGAACTACTGAGATAACCAAAAGCAGCTGCAGAGTAGCAGGCAAATCTCTCAGGTACGGGGCTGAGATGCAACTTGCTTTAAAGTTCTGAAATAAAATGACCCAGGTGGCAAATGACACCACAAGCATCAAAATGACAGTGGTGGTCAACCCAAGCAGGTGTTGCTATCTCTCTGTGACAGAAGGAGATTACTATTGCACTAAGAGTACAGAAAATGTTTCTTGCTTATCACTTAGGTCTAGAAGGCATGGACACAAAATATAACCTTTTATCAGTCAGTGATGCTCTCCCCATCTGCCTTGTATTTTTTGAGCATGTTTAAGGAAGGAATCTGTCTGCTGTAAGTAACTGCAGGGCCCACTCTGAGTAGGCAGCATGGTGCCAAGTAGGTAGGAATTTTGGGGTTTTTTTTTTTTCCTGGACTGTCTTCCAGTAAAAATAAAGGAGTCTTCCGTACCATTGTCCTTTCTGTTTATATCTTTCCTTCTCACTTGAGCTGCTCTGTGTTTACAATGTTGCAGGAGTGCAGGAGAAGATGGGGATCATGAACAAAGGAGTGATTTATGGGCTGTGGGATTATGAGGCTCAGAACGATGACGAGCTGTCCATGAAGGAAGGGGACTGCATGACAATCCTGCGCCGCGAGGATGAGGAGGAGATCGAGTGGTGGTGGGCACGGCTCAATGACAAGGAAGGCTACGTGCCCAGAAACCTGCTAGGGGTGAGTCCTGGCTGCTTCCAGAGCCAAAAAAACCCCATCCCTGGATGTGGAACGTGCACAGCATTGTGTTCTCCTTGGGTCTCTTGCATCGAGGTGCAGCTTTAAGAGAGGAGAGGAAGGAGGTGACATTCTCCATCTTTATTTAGGGAGTTGAATGCCTTGGCAGAGTGGGTTAACACCCTCTGTTTAAGGTACTAAGGTACTTACCCAGATTAATGGGTGCTATAGGAATGTGCCCCCTGTTGACAGAGTGACAAAACTATCCTTTGTCTCCTAAAAAGGGAAAAAAGCCCCAGAAGTTTCTTTCCTCAATTAGCAAAAAAGACACCTCATAGGATCTTGACGACTCCACCTCAAACTTAAGGAAAGCCAATTAGGCAGGAACCAAAAAGTCTCACCTAAGCAATTTACTAGAAAAAAGAGAACAAAGGAACTGATGGCTTTTGTGTGGTGTTTTACAAAGAGCAAGAACCTCTTGCACCTGGCTCAGGTTTTCTCTGTAAAGAGCTTTGTTATTTTGGCTTTTATTAAAACTTTTCTGTTTCAAACACCACCACAGAAGCCATCCTGCTGATTTTATGCCTTCTAAGGTAGCTATCTTAAGTATGATATAGATTTCCAAGAGCTTATGAGACCTGGCTTGAGGAGACCATATATCAGGGTGCCCACAAGAACTACATGTATCACCACCCTGCTATACACAGCAGGCCCTAATACCAACCTTGTCTCAACATCTTAGAGAAAATAAACGAAACCCCAAACATGACATGTGAATAAGGCTTTCTTGAGCATTTTTGTTACTGTCATATTTTCTGAAAAAATCTCTTTGCCCAGGATTTCTCTCCTGGGAAGCTGAGAGGCCTCAGAGAAAAAGGAAAACCGTACTATCTCATTTGCTTCTCTTGTGTTTTGCTCTTTTGGAATGTAGTTGGAGATTGCTTATCCAACATGTGAATTGTTTTTACTTATTGGCCAATTATGGCCAAGCTGTCTAGGACTCTGAAAAGAGAGTCATGAGTTTTCATTAGTATCTTTTAGCCTTCTGTCTGTTTCCTTTCTGTGTTCTTTAGTATAGTTTAGTGTAGTATTCTTTAATATAATATAAATCATAAAATAATAAATTAGTCTTCTAAGAACATGAAGTCAAATTCATCATTCCTTCCAACGATGGGGGTCTCAGAAAATACCACACAAATTCTGAGGCACATGGGGTGATTTTAGGGCTGTCCTGTGTAGGGCCAGGAGCTGAACTCAGTGATTCCTTGGGGGGTCCTTCCAACTCAGGATATTGTATGACTTTTTGAGAATTTTCCCCATTTCAAAAAAGTGATGTGCTGGCACAAAGGGCCTTCAGAACTGAAACTTGCATGAGGAGTGAGTCATGAATCCTTCCCTGTGTACACAGGGCACCTTTTGATCCAAGGAGATAAGCACTGCAAAAGTCTAGGTTATCCTAGTGTTGGAAAACAGATTCCATAGCTCAGTAAAGGCAGATCTTTGTTTTTTCCTATGCTTTTAAAATAACATTTAAGTATATGTCTAAGGCCTTCCATGAATGGCCTCTCCTCTCATCACCTTTTGTATTGCCTTTTATTTAAAAACAACAGTATACAAATAAGATACTTTCAATTATGTCCCTGTATTTCTCCTCATAGCTGAGTTGCTAGAAAATGATGGCAGATGGACACATATAAAAATTCCATTAAGGTTTTTTTTTCTGCAATTCTAGTTGCCCTGGTGCTGGAGATAAGAGGTTCTCCAAGATTAACCACTGTGAATTTTAGCTGATTGATGTATGATGCTTGAAAGAGGCTGAGCCTCCTTGCTCATGCAGATAATCCTTACTCTTAAACTGGTTGGATTTTGCAGAGCAACTCTGTCTAATGCAAAATCAGTTTTCATGTCTGTATTATTTCCAGGTCAGGCCTACACAGCATGTACTGTAAAATCCTGCCTAACATACTACTCCTGTTCAGTTTTTTCCTCTCCAAAGTAAACATTTCTAAATTGAGAGCAGCCATCAGCCCTGCACAGTAAGGTTAAAATGGCAGCTTTTTGATTTTTGCCTGCCCCAGGGTGAATTGTGCATGTAATGCTTGTTCATAAGCTTGTGCTTTGAGCCTGAGCACAGGTGTGTTAAGAACACGAGGAACATCTGTGCTTCTAGGAAAAAAAGCACAAGGCAGCACAGCTTAAACTGGAGATCAAAACTTACCTTTGTAAGCACAACACAATCCCATGAGAATCTTTGGGGAAAACTACACAGTGTTTATTAACTGTGACACTTCTGCCACTGAAATATCCTGTGGTGATTCTCCAAAACAATTACTGGCCTTTTAATGTAGCAGCTGAATTCTAATCTATGATTAGAATAGATCTGGTAGATTAATATATTCTTATTTTTATCATAGTTGCTTTTATCCTTTTGCAGCCAGGTGTACTGAATAAAAACAAGGATTAAATTATCTGTATCAGTGCTTTACCCTGACTTCATCTCTAAGAGGGGTGAAATCACAGCAGGCTGACACAGACCTTGTGGTGAAGTCATTGGCCTTGTCTTAGTCCCTGAGAAAAGAATGAAGTCAGAGTCTGGTTAGAGAGAAGGGGGCAGCTTTGAGGAGAGCTTTAAGCTGTGATGTAGACATGCTTCAGTTAGAGCATAGAGGATTCATCTCTCCCAGCTGGGTGAAGTGTGTCCTCCTATTTTCACATGCCAGTGGCCATGCTATGCAGAACAGCAGCTGTTCCCTAAGCCCTTCCAAGTGGGAGCCAACAGCTTCCCAGGCATCTTGTCTATTGTATTTGCTGGGAATGTCCCCATGAAGGCAGGAATGATGCATCTGACTTCATGCTCTCAGAAGGCTAATTTATTACTATATTATATTAAAGAATACTAGACTAAACTAAAGAATACAGAACAGATACTTACAGAAGGCTAAAGAGATAATAATGAAAACTCGTGACTCTTTCCCAAGTCTTGACACAGCTTGGCCCCAATTGGCCAATGAGTGAAAACAACTCACACCAGAATCCAATGAAACAATCACCTGTGGGTAAACAATCTCACAAGAGCACAACACAGGAGAAGCAAATGAGATAAGAATTGTTTTCCTTTTTCTCTGAGGCTTCCCAGCTTCCCAGGAGAAAAATCCTGGGTGAAGGGATTTTTTCAGAGAATGTGAATGCCACACTTGTCCCTGCTGTGTCCTGTCAGATTTCCCCTGCACCTGTGTGTGTGACCAGCACATGGCCCAAGGGCCACAGGCTGGCAGGGACCAATTTCCTGCTGGACAGGTCATTCATGGAATTGGCCACCCACCCTCCACTCTCTAAAGCTCCTCCACTTCCATAGTCCTTCTGCAGACAGGTGTTCCCAGCTTGCCCAAAGCTATACTGCCATAAAAGCTGATAGGCGAGAGAAAGTAAACCAAACTTCACCTCTCTGGTCACATTTATAAAACAGGGAACAATCCCACAGTTCATTGAACACAGAAGTCTCTTGACTTACAAAGCCACATGTTTTTCCTGGCCCACCCATATGGGTAGAGCTCAAAGTACTCAATTATGTGTTGTTCAATACCTTCCTTTTGTACTGACACAGTTAGTATTTTTTAAGCTTGCCTAAGACTGCTAAATTCATATTTGTCAGTGCCCTGGGTGTTTTTTATAATCATGCTTTTGCTACTATGGGTTACATTAGAATTGTAGCACCAAAGAGAGAGGGTTTTTGTTCCTTTATTTTTTTCTTTTAAAAGAAGTAACCTTTTAAAGTACTAAAATTTTAAACCTCATTTCTGTTTTACCCTCAGCTGTATCCAAGGATTAAACCTAGACAAAGAAGCTTGGCATGAAATAGTACAGAAGCCAGATTCTTGAAGTACTAATCACGGATAACTTACAGGAAAAAAAGTCCATTTTGTGTTGGTTCCAATATCATGAGACTTATTTCAATGACAATGTCATTTGAAAGCTATGAAAAATGTGCTCTGAAAACAAATGAAGGATTGATGCATTAGCAAATGGATGAGGGCATTGTACAAGATGAAATAATGCTTACAAGCAAATGAAATTCTGCTGCCTTTGGTCAAATCAAGCCATTATGTTCAAGTACCCACCCAGCTGTCTTCAAACATGGCAGAAGAGAGTTTCATTTCTTTTCTGCATTAAATACAAGGACCTTTGAAATTGCCATTGAAGGAATCATCATGAAACAGACAACTTGGCTTTGTCCAAATTTATCCCGAGGCTTTTTCCAGATGGGAGAAATTGAAGTATGTGCACAGCACCCAACTGCTTATTGCTGGAAGCAGAATGTTTGTTAAAAGAAGCTAAAAAAACTGAAGTGCATCTGAAGAGTGACAGCCACATGACCAATCCATTAAGCAATAACTTTTAAAAAAGCTGTAGCATCTTTAGAAATTTTATGTATTCAAAATATCATGTGCTGTAACAGAAATGTAGTTTTAGATTCCTCTTTTTACAAAGAGCCTCATGTATTTATTGTATTTTGTACTTTGAAGACTAAATGTAGAAACTTTCTGTAGTCCTTGACAATGTACTTGTTTTTACTCTACTTGTTTACTTCACCATTAAACTTTTGTCTCCTCTTAAGCTTTACCTCTGGGTCCTTTAATAGTGATTTTTATTAGAAATGTTACTAGTAAGACCCACTGTTGTTGTACATTACAATAACTTTCAGCTGCTTTCTGTATTAAACTGAACCCCTCCTCCCCCATCCATTCAAGGTAGGTTTTCTGCATTTAATATTGAGATGAATCTGTTAGTGACACACTGTTAAACTTCAAAGCTAAGGCACATACTCAAGGAAAAAACCCAACTGGGCACAAATATTTTCCAAGTAAAGCCTTTCCTACAGAGCTATTCTTTCTGTCTTTCTATTTGGCAATAATGTGATGCTGAACCGTATTTAACAGAGGAGCAAATGATTCCTTAAGGGTGTTTAGAAAGTGCCTTACCCCACTAGGTAAGTCCTACTGCTTTCTGAAAAGATGCCCAGAAGGAAGAAAGAGTTTCTAAGGAAGAAATTTCCCCACAGTTCCTCAGGTGGTGAAGCTAAAGGCAGCAGCATTGAGTATGGGGTATATAGTGTCAGTTATCTATCTTAAAAACCTTTGGCTGTTCAAGCATGAATCTTTAAAAGTATCAGCTTATCTGACATTTCATTAACTGCCACACATCCACAATCAGCTCCAGCATGCTGGTTTTCCCCTTTAAAGGGCAGCAACTTCTGTTCCTCAATGCAAAAGGCTCTGCATGTGCACTGTGATGATCTATCTCTAAGAAAAAAAAACCCCAAAAGTGCTTATTTTCAGCAGAAATAACAGTCTGGCAAATTTTATTTCTACTTTTTTTTTTATTTAAATACTTTCTTCTATTGCAAAGGAAGATAAATAAGATACAGGAACTCAGGATTCCACCTGAAAGCATGGGCTTTCTCTTGGAAAAATCTTGTTGCCAACAGCCTCCTGCTCCAGGCACATCAATGCTCACTTTGGTCAGAGATGTACTTGCTACTCAAATTTTTTAAAGAATATTTAACTAGGATAGTGCTGGGGCTTGGAACCCCTGTCTCTGAGTACAGGTGTTTAGATATGCATTACTATCTCTTTACTAATTTAAAATATGCAGGATGTTGTTCAAAAAGCGCTTTTTAAAAACAGATTGTCAAGCTATTATGAGCTTTTCTTCCTGAAGTCCTGTAAAATGCCTTAAATACAAAGATATTAGCAAAGCAGTGTTTTCAAAACTTGCACTGAGGATTGATACTAAATAAAGCCTTTGTCCAGAGGCTGTATGATATTAGGCACAGACTGTCAGACCCATAAAAATGAGGTTGCAGGTTCTTCTGTGGAAGTAGAATGCTTTTCTTCTTGCAATTGCATGCAAAATCTGTTGGCTTTGTGTAAGTTAAGGCACATTCACGTTTGCATATTACTTGGATGTAGCTTGATTATCTTCACCTTGCTATGCTCTTGTTGAGGTCTCAGGCTGCTCCCTGTGGCTCAAATGACAGTGAAGCACAGCCACTGTAACAAGAGAGAGAGGAAAACAAGGTTACATTTAGTAAAAAGACCTGTAGCAAGCATGCATAGTTGCATTTCTAGCATACAGTCAGCCTGTTGTTACAGAAGTAATTTTAGGATCTTTCCTGAGCTATTTAAATTTCTGTTTCACTTAAATCAGTGTTTTGGGATTCTAAGGTTCAGAAATAAGTTATGTTCAGGTAATAAGCAAGTCAGACACGTGTAGGAGGGTGCTTTTCTCCAAACTTAGTCCTTTCCACAGGGCACACAGGAAAGGCAGAAAGAAACAGATGTGAGCAAGACCGTCAGTCTTGCCTACACAACTGCACCTACGTTTTGGTCTGTTGACAGAAAAAGCAGGGAAGAAGCCAAAATTACTGCCAGCAAAGGGATAAAGGGCTTCTGGTGCAAGTAACTGTCTGTTAGAGAATATGTTGTGATGTAGGTACATTTTTAAAAGGTAACCTCTCTAAGGCTGCTTATGAATACACAAGGGAGGTAAATCCAGCACAAATGTGAGTACTTATATATGTGAGCCATCCAAAAAAAATAAAAACAAATGTTTTAGAGCTAAATGAACTTACATTAACAAGGTTCAATTCTATTGTCCCACTTTTCTCAGTATCCAGTTTTCTAAACATTTCTGTGGTTGGAGAGAGATGACAGACAAAGGTAAATACAGGAATTAATTTGAAAGTCTTCCCTTTCCTTGCACTTCAGGATCAATAAGGAATTTAGTCCCAGAATCTAAAACTTGACAATGGCCTACACCCCAAATCAGACAAAGTCATTGTGCAGGAGCAAGACTGAACATTTTTAATTGCTGTCTAGTATTTCTTAATTTTTGAATCAACATCAGAGTTGTTTGCAGGGAAGACCATCTGTGGTTCAGCAGCCTGGCCTAAAAGACTGATTCCTGGATCTAGGAGAAGCCAGATTAACATCTCAGGTTTGAATTTGTCTGAGCACCTTATCCTGGGCTTCATGGACAGTTTTCCTGCTGGAATCCCAAGGCAGCAGAGCCTGCCTGGTTACCGAGGGTGCACTCACTGAACAAGGTTTCGAGCCGAATCAAGCAGCGCACGAAGTTGTCAAAGTCAATGACGAGATCCTCATCAGCAAAACGAGCCACGATGACCTGATGTAACTGGCAGGTCAGTTTGAACCCTGGAAATACAATGCCAAGGTGTTGTATTTATCATATTTCTAGAGTCCTGTACCTTTTCAGTGGTTTCTTGTGGGTGGCAGATCTTCACAGCTTTAGACTGAGTCTTCTCAGTCAGGGCTCCTCCAAGGCTCTCCCTGACTGCCAGCCCACCCCCTTTTATCCCAGTTACCTTGACTGGCCACAGCTGCAGCCCAGTGAAGGACATTGCAGCTGCAGCCCATCAAGAGTAACTGGGACCTACCGGGGCAAAGCCTATACACAGATATTCAATTACAATATAGATATTTTACTAGGACTCAATGGCCACCTATACAACACATATATTTTCAAGGGCCTCCTATACCAAGGATTTCAAAGACTCTTAAAGACTATTAGAGACTATTTCCAAAGAGTAAACAAAGGTACAAAATTGAATGCCTGATCCTGCGTGGTGGCAGGAGGGGAAGGCTCCAGAGTGCCCAAAATTCAGTAAAATGGGACTGTATGGCTCTGAGCATCTCTCAACCCTGCTTGAAACTGATGGAATTCTAGAAGAGAAGAGGAGACAGATCAATATAAATACCTGCTGTTTCCAGTGCCCTCCTCATCTCATACGAGTTCATGGTACCCGATCGATCCACATCAATTTCTCTGTAAATTTTCTGCAAAACACAAAACCCAAAGGGAAACCGTGACAATAATGCAGAGCGTGCTTTGGCTTCTGGCAGAAGTGAAATATTTCAAAATGCAACCTTAAAGCACTTTGCAACATTGATCTGAAGGACTTGGTACTTACATTCATTTCTTTGAAAAGTGACTTTAAAAACTAAGTTTTTTAAATGCAGTAGCCAGAGCAGATAAAGACAAAACCTGGGGGACTACAGACACACAGTCCCTGCTCTGGGAAAGGTGACTGTGCACATTGTATGGCACAAATCAGTCTACAGCCACTTCTAGGTGTGATTGTTCTCCCAAAGGGGTTGTGCTTTACCTGGTATTTCTGAATCTTTGTCCAGAGGGTGTGGAACTCCTTCAGTCCCAGTTTGCCACTCCCATCATTCTTCTCAGAGTTAAGGAAATTTGTTCAGAGAGAACAAAAAGGGTTTTCCTCTCCCTCTGCTGGGTTTACCTGCAGAGGCAGTTATGGCTTAAAAAAATTGCAAACAGAAGAGGGATTCAAGTCCTCTCTGAAGGACTCATCCTCTCTCCAGGACTCAACCTGTTGAATACACAATTGCTGTGCAAGGTATCTTTCTAAATCATTAATTTAATCTTTCTAAGATCATTAATTTAAATCATGATCAGCTCACAAGCTCTTTCTGCCCCCCTGCTGCAGGTCTCTGTCTTTCCACTACAAGTATG
This sequence comes from Emberiza elegans, assembly GCA_024865655.1. Taxonomy (NCBI): domain Eukaryota; kingdom Metazoa; phylum Chordata; class Aves; order Passeriformes; family Fringillidae; genus Emberiza; species Emberiza elegans. Next base: position 1,760,427 of record JALJVW010000184.1, on the reverse strand, counting down.
AACGAGCCAGGATGATTCCATTTTGTTCTGCATAATGAGTGCAACACCTGCAGTTACTGGAGCATGAGTCCTGGGTCTGGGTTATAAACAGGAAAAGCCACAGCCAAGCCTGCTATTTGGAGACCTTCAGCTCTTGAGCAAACAGCTAACAAAAGAACCTGGGCATGGCACTGCTCCCAACACCTGCCATGGAGTGCCTGTGGACTGCTGTATTTACACCAAATTACAGGAAAGTATCACCTTGTGTGGGTAATTTTCCCTTTTTCCAACTCTGCAATTCAACTCCCACTGCACAGAGAAGCTGAACACAACTATTCTTAGACCTGATCCTTCATCCTACACTTCTGCCTGGATCTTTGGAGTAAAAGCTCCTAAAATCCTGCATACTGTATGGCATGTCAGAACAAAACACTGCATTTGTGTCCCTCATTTTCCATTTGCTAAGTTCCCTAAGTGGCTTTGTGATGCTCTTACCAACTCCAGCCAGATAACAGAGGTGAAACAACCCTGCAGCCAAGGCCATCCTCACCATGCTGAGAGCCTTTTCCCAGCACAGACATCACCTTGTCCCCAGCTAAACCAGAACACCCAACAACCGGGAAGGCTTCCAAGCAGACTTTGTTTAATAATGGATTTTCCCACTGCCTGGGATAACACACCTCTGAACAACAATGACAAGGGAATGGCTTTCCCAGGGGAATCAAGGCAAAGCCAGCTTCTCCACCTCAGGAGCCATTGGCACACCAGGATGGACCCACCAGGGAGCAGGGGCAGCTGGCCTGCTCCAGCACAGGAAGGGGAATGTCATCTAGGAAGAGCTTTAAAGGATACATCTAACAGGTCAACCATTATTTTGCATGTCTCAATACTAAAGCCATCAGATTTAATATCTTGGCCTGTAAAGAAAGAGCAAAAGACAGGATTACCACTGCATGCTGTACCACAGCACCTTCCTAAATAGCTCATGAGCTCTCCAACCAGCTTTTGTTTGCTTCCAGTGGTGCCATCCTTGGAGCCAGGATGTGTCCCCAAGCAAACAGCCTGAGTAGTCTGGTCTGTAGGCGTGCTGCAGGAGCAAGAGACACAGACAAAAGCTTTGCTGCTCTTACTGTCTGCCTGCAAAGTGGGCCTGCCTTCCGTGGGCAGCGTGGACTTGCAGCTTATGAAGATCAGCAGGAGGTGGCTTCATGAAAGGCTGAAGATGAAGCCAAGCTTGGTAGCCAGCAACAGCCCATGGCTGGTGACTGGCTGCTGCACACAGACATACAGCACAGCCCTGACCACCTGGTAAGATTTCACTCTGGAAATTCTAAAGAGACACTTATTTCTCCAAGCACTTGTTGCTTCAGCACTGTTTTTTTGTTTTTAGTGGGAAGGAAAACAATGCAGAGCCAAGCTAGGAATCTCTTCACAGAAACAGAAGCCCAGAGTTTCAAAGTTTCTCCTCTTCCTTAGGGACACCCCAGACCATTGGCTGGGCTACTGCTTGAATCACTCCTGGGTGGTTCAATACTAAAACAGCAGCAATATCTCTCTTGATTATTATCATGGATTATTCAAATCCATCCATCCTCCTGGCAGCCAATTCCCAGTGGCAGATGCTGGGATAAAAGACACCCATCTGTACCCTGCCAAAGCTCACAGCTTGTGAGACACCTTCTGGGCTGGCACAGCCCCAGCGTTTCTGCAGCCCCCTGAAGCAGCAGAGAGAGCACATGGTCGTGGCCACGAGGAGAACCAAACAGCAGGTCTGGGGCAGAGCCCAGGCTCCAGCAGTGCCCTCTGTGCTCCCAAGGCCACTGTGGAAACCTGCTGGTGGCATCTGAAGCTGCTGGTGGAGGAAGCACTCACGTTTAGCCAGGATTTTATTCAAGATGCTGCGCAGTTCGAAGGCAGAGATCTCTGCATCCTGTGGAAAAGAGGAAAACAAATTTCTCACCTTGAGCTCCTTTGGGTAAGCTGGCCAATTTCTAACATCCCTTTGAGTTCAGCTCCCTTGAATGGAAGCAAGTGGGAAGCTCTCCCCTCCTCCCATTCCCAGGAGCACCACCAGTTCCCAGAGATTTGTGGCATTCACATTCTCTAAAAAATCCCTTTGCCCAGGATTTTTCTCCTGGGAAGCCTCAGAGAAAAGGAAAACAGTTCTTATCTCATTTGCTTCTCCTGTGCTTTGCTCACATATGGAATGTGTTTGGAGATTGTTTACCCACAGGTGATTGTTTCATTGGATTCTGGTGTGAGTTGTTTTCACTCTTTGGCCAATCAGGGCCAAGCTGTGTCAGGACTCTGGAAAGAGTCACGAGTTTTCATTATTATCTTTTTAGCCTTCTGTAAGTATCCTTTCTGTATCCTTTAATATAGTTTAGTGTAGTATTCTTTAATATAATAGAGTATCATAAAACACTAAATTAGCCTTCTGAGAATGTGGAGTCAGATTCATCATTCCTCTCTGCCACGGGGATCCCAGCAAATAAAACAGACATTAGCACACCCAGCAGCAAGGTGTGCCCGAGGCAAGAGCAGCCTGGGGAGAAGCCCAGCCCAGCCATATGCTCTGCCCAAGGACAGAATTTGGGCCCTGCAGAGATAAAAGTCAAGCCCACAGTTGAAAAGGAGCAGAGATTGCTCACCAGGAGGGCTCAGAAATCCTCTGTGGGAGCAGGTGGGTGCCTGCACAGCTTCTGGGATGCACAACTGTGCTCACACTTGAGAGCTGACTCTGCACAAGAACTCAACTCTGTCCTGGGGAGGCATCTCTTACCCACTTACTGTATTTGCAGGGTCCCCCATGGCAGGAAGGAATGATGCATCTGATTCCATGTTCTCAGAAGGCTGATTTATTATGTTACTGTATTATATTAAAGAATATTATACTGAACTATACTAAAGAATACAGAAAGGATATTTACAGAAGGCTAAAGAGATAATAATGAAAACTCGTGACTCCAGAGTCAGACACAGCTTGGCCCCAGTTGGCCAATGAGTGAAAACAGCTCACACCAGAATCCAATGATACAATCACCTGTGGGTAAACAATCTCCAAACACATTCCAAAGGAGTAAAACAGAGGAGAAACAAATGAGATAAGAATTGTTTTCCTTTTCTCTGAGGCTTCCCAGCTTCCCAGGAGAAAAATCCTGGGCAAAGGGATTTTTCATAAAACGTGAATGTGGCACCCACTCACCAGGATGCCAGTAAGATATTACCAGAAAAAATACTCACATTTCCTGCTAGCTGCCCAAAAAGCTTTTTAAAGCTGGGTTCGATGTCATCTTCACTGATCTCAGTCTAAAAAACAGAAACAGAGAGTGTCAAAAGGGGGAAAGTTTCTGCCTGAGAAAGACTTAATGCATTTCCTTGCCCTTAGTAAAAAATTCAGCTGGCAAGATTGAAGGTACAAAGTAGTTTTTACCATGATTTTATTCAGTTTTATTTTCAGGGGCACCTCAAAATACTGGCAATTGTAAATGCTGGAAAAAACACCCGCTACACACGGGGTAGCTGCATTAGCAGGCAAAGCATCCCCAGCTCCAGCAAGACTAAACATATGGTGAGCCACTAGTTACCCCTGGACAGCATTACAGAAAGGGCCCTGCTGGTGAAAGCACTCCTGGAGTCCTGGAGAACACAGGGAACTTCCTGTGGCTCCAGTTAACTCTTGAGATGTACCTCTGCCTGGGAAGTCCAAGTTCTAGATAAAGGACAACACTTGTTTCCATTACACTCCTGAGGATATTTCCATTTGCTTGACACCCAGATATGGATATTGAAAGATCTTTTCCCTTTTTCCCCATAGTGGGACAACATTTCTTGATAATGCCTATAGAAAACATCACCCTACACAAGGAACCAGCACTGCAACTCCTCCCTTGTAACAAAATTATCTCAATTGAAAACGTTTCATTTGATGTACCTCATCAAAATTGCCTTCAATTTCATCATCTATCACCCTAGAAAGAGAAAGAAATCAATATTAAAATCAAAACAAGTCATATTGATGATGGTTTTCCTTCAAGCTTCAGTTAAAGAGAGATTCTTTAAAATAATGGAAATAACAATGAGCATTCAAAAAAATTACTGGATTAATTAGCTATGGACACAGCATAGCACAGAGAAAGCTGTATTTTGCCAGCTGTGGCAACAAGAGTTTGAAAAGACACTGCCAATTGTAGTGCCACAGACAGGATTTTGGGGCTCACACAACTCTTGGGGTCTTTTTTTGCCTACTTAGCACAGGACCAGGTTCTTGGGTATCAAATCAAATTTTGTCTAGTAATTTCTTCTTTAAAACAGCAAAAAAGTGAGAGCCCTAAAGTAATTCTGATGTGTCTCATGCTGAGGGAACACCAGACCTACAGATGGTACCCAAGAACTCCTAAGGGCCCATCAAAAGCTGAATAATGGATTATTCAATCCAACAAACACCTCGAGTTTCCCACTGCTGCAGGAATATGCAGCAAGGTATTACAGGCCAGAGGAAGGTTTCTGCTTGCTTTGAATCAGGGGAACTCAATCCAAAAGAGCCCACAGCCCTTCCTCAGGCTTTAGCCCAGCTGCTCTTTAAGATGTGACATGTCTAAGCCTTTTAATTTTAATTGAATAGGAATTGGGATAACAAAAGCAATACAAATAAAATTTAAAAAATCAAAATAAAATAAATAAAAATATACTACTACTACTAATATAATCTCCCCCACGTGCCCACTGCTGTAATATGGTCACCACCAGCAACCTACGTGGAGTTGGCATTCTTTTCAGAGAAGACCCTGAGGCAGAAGTCTCCATTCTTGTCGGGCTCAAAGGTGGAGGGCACGATGATGTATTCCCCTGCAGGCAGCTTGAAGCGGTTCAGCACCTCCCGGAGGTTGATGAAGGTATTGGATTTTTCCCGGGCTTTGTTGGTCAGGAAGAAGTTTTTGCTCAGATGAATATTTGTCTGGCCAGAAAACTTAGGAAAAGCAAAGAAAGGGAAAAAAACCCCACTGCAGTCTGCATGTTTACAAATTTAAAATAGCTTACACATGTCTGGGGAAAAGGAAATATAAAAGATGTCAGCTTGACAGAACTGAAAAAGAAGAGAAAGGGAGTGGGACTCCTGAGATGTGACTGCAAATATATTTTGCAGATGATTGCAATAAATCATTCAGGTCATGCTTTTGTTTCACAGATGATGATGGGTGGCTGAAGACATTGAGCACATTCTTTCACCAATCATTTTTCTTTAAATTGAGATGGCACATGAGCCATGTCCCTCTGGTCCCTGGAGCTTGGTGCCACCTGCAGCTCAGCTCTGCCTCCCACATCCAAGAATAAAAAAAAACCAAAATAATGAAATAAATTGATATTTTGAGTGAAACATCTAGTGAAAGGTGTCCCTGCCCATGGCAGGGGGGTGGAGCTGGGTGATCTTTAAGGTCCTTTCCAACCCAAACCATTCTGTGATTCTGTGATCTTCCAGAATGAACTGTTTTTGCAGAGTCCTACAGGTGGGCTGCTTCAGGAATGTGCATCTTTCAGATACCTCCTCCATCCTCTCCTCCCCCATTTTTAAAAATGAAGAAAAAATTTGAAAAACCTGTCAGACCTGCTGCACAGTGGGAGATAAAATTCCACCTTCTGGGGTAAAGAAGAGTGAGAATCAGTTTTCTTATGGAAATGAAATATTTGGACAAGTGGGGTGAGTGACAGAGTACTGCTAAGGCATTAAAAAAGTACATAAAAATTTAATTAACCAGCAGCACCATTTCTTTTCCCAAACATACTTTACATAAAAGCCACTGGTTTGGGCACAGCCTCAGGAGCCACAGGATGCCCCAGCTGGCTCACACAGACCCTCCCAGGGACAGCAAACCCAGCAATGGGGTTACCCAGGGGTTGTGCTGAGCTTCACTCCTTCCTCTGAGGAGCAACAGCTCAGAGGCATTGCTGCACTGCCACCCTCTGTGACCCCAGGGTGCACTGTCAGCTGCCTGCAGGCAGAAACAGAGAGAAACCAAAAGAGGTGGTGCTTAGGGAAATGAATATCAGCACCTCCTTGGAATATGATTCATGAGTCAAACATGAACTCTGTGCCAGCCTGGAAAAAGCAGCTCTGGGGGAGCCAGTGTGGGGCTGGGCTGAGAGGAGAGCCACAGCAGAGTTGCTCTGGGGAGTTTTTGCAGCACTGAACACTCTTATCCCAATACAGGGCACCCTAAAAATGCAATGTGGGCTCAAGGCCCCTTCCAGAATCAATGGCTCTAACTGCAGACTCTGTGCAGTCATGTTGTCCTGCAGGGAAGTAGGATCCTCTCAACCTCTTCTTCCCACCAGCTGCTGAGTCCCAGCTCTGCACCTCGGCCACCAACCCATGGCACATACCTCTGGGGGCACCTGCAGGGAGAAAAGGACAGAGGTATTTGCTGGTTGAATGGTGAATGGCATCTCCATCTTCTTTTCACCATTTCTTAGCAAGGACACACACATTCTTGGCGGGGAAAAGGCAAAACAAAAGAAAAAAAGATACTTGGCTTGAGAGGAAGATGGGTGTTGAGCCCACATCACCCAAGGCCAAGTGCTGGCTCAGCTCCCAGCTCCAGCCCTGGGGCAGGTGAGGCTCACCTGGGGCACCATGGGCACAGCCACAGCCAGGCTGGTTGTGGCTTCCTGCTGAATCTCCTCCCTGCAGCCCACCAGGATTGTTATTGTAGGCTCAATTTCTCTACTGTTTCTCCCCATCTTCTCTCTCTCTCACTCCTGGCTCTCTGACCTTTCCATCATCAGGAAAGGAGGCAGGGGCTAAGCAAGTATGATGCAGCTTTTTGGTTTTTTACAGCCTTCTTGCTGCAGCTGCTGTTTCCATCAGAACTCACCCCATCTGAGTTCTGATGGAAAGCCCAGCATGGGAACTGCATTATCCCATTTATGGGATAGATTAAATTAGATTTTCCCTTTTCCTCCCCAGTCCTGTCAGCCTTCCTTGCCTCATAAATGGCAAAGCCGATGGTGTGCATGTCCTCGCCCATCTTCCTCTGCTTCCGCCGGTGCTTCTGGATCAGCCCAATGAGGAAAGTGCAGCCCCCCTCAGGATCATCAGGGTCCTCATCTTCTTCCTCCAGCTTGATCAAATACTGAGGATTCGTCCAGAATGTGTCTGGGAAGTGGATTTAAGCAAACTACTCAGAGGCTTCTTTGATAGCAACTGTGATGGTATTTAAACATGTCAGAGGTGACAGATGTGGCTCTGACTGCCAAAATCAGCTGTGAGAAGAGAAAACCAATGCACTGCCCTGCCCACCCCCACCCCAGCCTTTACCACCACAACAGACCCTCATGAGGGAACCACATTTCCCAGACTTTTTGGAGGTTAGTCCTAGATATCCCATAAGCCATCCCAAACCGTCTCCTGGAAGCTCCTAGAGAAAGTACAAGCGGACAAGTAAAAGGTTGCCAGTTTTTTCTTACTTGGGTAGTTCCTGCAGCCCCCTGCAGTGGCTCCTCTCCTCCAGTTGCCATCCAGCTTCTGCAGGCTCCACTTCTTGTACCTGTCACTTGCCAGGGTGTCTGGGGTCAGGTTGCAGATCTCCAGGCGGGAGTAATGCCTCAGGAAGTCATTGAACGCCATCCTGTGGGAGAAACGCCACTGGAAACCTCTCTTCAGCCAGGCTTTCCATCCCACCACCTTGCCCATCCTCCCTCCCTGCCACTGGGATTCAGCACCAGGGCTTGGGGTGAATTTGCACACTCCTCTTGGAGAGCAAACTGGGAGAGGCTGCTTTGCGTGAATAAAAGCAGAGCAGCTGACATTCCCTGTCACCATCACATTTTCTGAAAAATCCCTTCGCCCAGGATTTTTCTCCTGGGAAGTTAGGAAGCCTCAGAGAAAAATGAAAACAATAATTATCTGATTTGCTTCTCCTGTGTTTTGCTGCTTTGGAATGTGTTTGGAGATTGTTTCATTGGTTTCTGCTGTGAGTTGTTTTGACTCAATGGCCAATCAGGGCCAAGCTTTGTCGGGGCTCTGGAAAGAGTCACGAGTTGTCATTATTATCTTTTAGCCTTCTGTAAGTATCCTTCCTGTATTCTTCAGTATAGTATTCTTTAATATATTCTAGTATCATAAAATAATAAATTAGCCTTCTAAGAACATGGAGTCAGATGCCACAGGGCACCCCACAAATACAACAATTCCCTTCTGCTGGAATGTGACACTCACCAGAATTCCCCATCCTCGTGTCTCCTGGTCAGTCGCTCCCGCACCTCAGGGTCAACACCACTCCAGTTTGGGCAGCTGGAAGAGAACCCCACATCAACTACAGCCCATGGGAAAGGTGAATCTCTAATGTGGCTGTTCTGGCACAAGATCTAACTTTCAGCAGTTCCAGAATTCTCAAATCACTGCAGAATTAAAAAGAGATGCACCTGGCACATAAAATACCTCACTTCTCAAATATCCAAGGTAAAGGACGAGAAACAGAATGTTATTTTTAGAAAGTGCAATGTCTGGACTGAGACAGAAAAAGGAAGAGTCAGAATAAAAACTGCCCAGCCACAGAAGTGAGTAAACTCCAGCTTTCATGGCTAACAGCAGAAATGGCCTTTTAAAGGCCTTTTAGAAAGTGAGTTTTCAGAAGCTCACCACTGAATCCAGGCTGTTAAATAAGCAGAAACTACAGGGAGCTTTCTAGGATTCAGCAGCCAAATCTCTGCATCTTACACAAAGGCTGGAATTTGCATGAAAGGCACCACACACTGTGATGGCGACCAGGGAGATATGGCAAGGGGATGCTTCTCTCTGAAACAGTTCCATGTGAACACCACACCCAGACAGGACTTACAGAGGAATTTCAGGCAGGGAACAGACAGAAAAGCACAAAAACACGACTGCAACCCTGCAGTAAAGGGCTGCTGGCAACAAGGAAGCCACTGACTCACTTGTCATTCCACTTCCCAGTCCACTCCACTTCTCCCCAGGGATTTCGGATTCTGATCAGCTTCTGCATGGTTCCTCGGAAGTTCACCTGAGGGGGTCAGAAGTGGATGGAGAGGCACCAGGGACTCAGCACCACACTCCCTCCCTCATCCTCTCCAGTAATTAAAAACATGACAGAGCAAGTATTTTGGTGCTAGGCATGACAACATGCACACATTTGGTCCAAAAGACAAAAGTCCAACTGGTTCTGAGTGAGCTTCACACAGCCAGGCTTGTCCAGAGAAGTTTTACAGCATGCACAAGCCAAAGCCCATGAAAACCAAAATGTCGAAATTGTGCTGCTTAAAAAATCACCTTTGGTAATCTTACAAGCAAGGGGAATGTAAAACTGCTGTACAAAAGCCAAAAAGCAGGTACAGAGATATTTCTCAAAGACATCACTAAGGTATAAATTGTCTCTTCACATTCAAATGCCTTTTTATCTCTGTGTTTATATGTTAGAGGAGCCAGGACACTCAGACTGGCCACAGCCCCTCTGACCATAGCAATGCCCCACAGAGCAGCAGCCTCAGCCCCTCTCCTTGCCATCTGCAGGTCTCTGCAGTCCAGAGATGACACCCAGATGGAATATCCTTACAGAGTCTGCACAGACCTCCAAAGGAGCAGCCTGGCTAAGTCATGCCCACTTGTGAATTAAGGTGAACAAACTCCCTCTTCCCTGCTTTTGTCGTGAGAAGAAGACCAAATGCACACCCACAGACCAGCACAGCATGTCAGCAGCTCTCTACACCTCACCCTGAGCTTTCAAAAAGTATTTCAGGAACAATTACCAGTGAACTAAGCAAAAACCCACTGCACACGTGGAAGGATGCCATGATCTGCTTCCTTTGTTTTGTCTTACCTTCACCAGTCACCCACTCTTGGGCAGGTCCCTTGTGCTTGGACACCAAGCCCAGCTGAAATGTGCTGCTCAGCAGCCACTTTGGGGACAATAATACACGGGGTTTGGGGGTTTTTTTTGGTCAGGACACTTCTTGCTGTGCTTCTAAGGTAAAAAGAGTGTGGCTGGCTGTACAGAAGTGCACTGAAGGGCCTGGTCACCAGCAGAGGACAGCATGCCTTCTGCACAGAGCTGCTCACATCCTGCTCACTGGGAATTAGCCATGCTCATGGAATAAGAGGGGATTGTTTTTTCGTCAAACGCCCAGGAAGGCAAATCTGTGTTTATCCAAAACTTGCCAACTGATCAAGCATTCCTTCAGAAAGAAGAGACTCAAAACCCAATCCAGCAAAATGGGTGACACTTAGGAATTTGCAGTGTTGAAGATGGGTGTGTGGCTGCCCCACACAGACCCTGCTGCACCTTGGGGTGGCACACCTACCTGCTCTGCCCCGGTGACCGAGTACGCGTGTCCCTTCACCAGCTTCTGGGAGGTGACTGCTTCTGTTTCTGCAGCACTGGTGATCTGCAGGGCAAAGGACATCAGTGACTGCAGCTCCCCATGGGCAGGGGATCCAGCAGAACAAAGCCTCCCCCTCCAACAGAGCTGCCGTCTTGCTGGGAGGCTGCAGGGGTGGTTTGGCTGCTGCACAAAAGCCACAAGTGTGACAGAGCACAGGGAGAGGGGACAGCAGCACGTGGGGCGGTGCTGGGACCCCAGGGAGTTTGCCATGTTTGTGGCATGGCACAAGCCTGGCACAGAAGCCTGGCACTGCAACCAAGTTCCCTCCTGGCTCCAGAGCACTCAGTGTGGTGCAGCCACTCTTGTGCACCTCCGAAAGGGATGCACACCATGAACTCCAAATTCTCAAGGGACCAGCTGAAAAACAGGGAGTGACTGGCCTGAGGCTCCACTGGGATCACACCCAGCTCCAGCAAATTTCAGGGTAAAGACACCCCCTGCAGCTCCAAAGCAGGGTGGGAGGTTCCTCACCCTTTCCCCAGCCCTGGGATCTGCCCTGCAGGGTGGCAAGGGAAGAGGCTGAACTTTGGATGCCATTCCTACCTGAGGGCGCGTCCCTCTCAATTTTTCAGAGCCACTGCTTGGGCAGTCTGGCCTTTAAACACTGCAGAGAAAAGTCACTTCTCGCCAGACAGTGAATGTTTAACCACCTATGAAACATGTGGCTGTCACTGTCTTCCCACCATTTCAGAAGTGTGTGACCTCTAAACAAGCATCTTTGAAGCTTAAACAAACAGAGAGGATTGGATGGAGCAGGCAGGATTCCTGCTGTCAATTACTGCCCAACAGCACACTCTCCATTTAATGCTTTATCTCTGTGTCCCTATTTCTCTTACAGAAAAGAAGGAAAGATTTTACACCCTTTTTATTTTTTTCAAAGGATAAACTCAGCAACAGTTAATTTACACTACAGAAAGTGGCAGCACTTATCAACAACATAATATATTTACTCTCCCCCCCCACCCAAGGGGTTTGTGTAAGTCTGGGGCAAAACTCCAGATGCCAGATTCTTATCTAAATGCAAATGAGTAAAACAGGCCTTGAAAATACCATGAAGTCAAATTGACATTAACCAAGCTCTTTTCCTGCTGTGAAGCTTCCCTCTCCTGGGACTCTGATTTAACTTGAAAAATGGGAGGAAACATTTACATTTATATTATGAATGGGGTTTTTGTAAACAATTTACCTTCCCTTTAGACATAACTAAGATGCAACCTCATTTGGCAGGAGGGTGATGACCACAATAACAATACCTAGACTCATTTCAGTAAGGCTAAAAGCAATGCTGAGTCCTTGAAGGCAGGGCCAAAACTCCTCTTTTCTTTCCCATGTGGCTCCAGCTTCTGACAACGTGTCTTCCCATAAAACCTTTTAAAGGTCTGGCAGCAGTCCGAGCTTCTCTGCTTCAAGAACAGAGCCCAGGTTTTTTGGGAACATCTCAGGTCCGACTTGTGCATCAAAAAGGCTGCAGCAAGGGTGGACATTGGCACCTCTGAGCACCTGACTGCAGCAGCCACTAGCAGCAGCTCTCTCAGCCTGTGCCATCCTGCTGCCAGGCTTTCTTAGGAGCACGGATGCCCATCAGCACCCCTGACAAGCTCCCTGTGTGATTCATTACCCTCAACCTACCACACAGCAGAAGGTCTTGTGGAAGCAGCACAAGGGAGGGAATTAATTTTTTACATGAATGAATGAAGTTTAGTTTCAGCCTAGCCCCCATGGAGGGCACATGCCTGAGTCACAGCTGTGGGTCAAATCCAGGCACAAGGCAGAGCAAGGAGGCACGGGCAGAGGGGGCTGGCATGCTGTGTGCAGCTCCACAGCCAGGCTGTGTGCACAGCAAGGACCCAGAAATAAACCTGCTGACTCACATCAATGGAGCAGCCCAGGAGAGAGCCTTTCTGGAGTGCCTTCTGGATGATCTTGAAGAGGTTGGGGGGTGGCTTCTGCAGCTCGTACCACTCTGCAATGCCACCAGTGAAGTCCTCAAAACCTTCGGTGGTGGTGCCACCAGAGAGGGACTCATAGGAGCCATTCAGCCTGCACAAAATGGGGGGCAGACATAACCATGAGGGTCCCTGTTCTCTTCTTCTCACACACACACAAGCATCAGGATCCCTGCTCTCCCCTTCCTTCAGGAGAGGCACTCAATGTGCCAGCTGTCACAGCATTACTGCTTTCAGGAGCATTACAGCAGCTACAAACGTGCCCCTCCATTCAGCTTTGCTTCTTAGACCTCTGTACTTGGAAAACCCAGCACAAAATATTAAACAATCATGCATACACCTTGCAGGTTCAGTCATATCAATGACAAGAATCATGAACACTATCTGAAGAAAAAAGAATATATATTAAAAAAAAATCAAGACCAAACAATTTGCCTCTCTAGTTCCACAGTCTTTAAATCCCTTTTAAAGTTATGGGTCTGAACTTCAGCAGATCTAAATTTCTTAAATCAATTCAAAACAGTAGAGTTAGAGGACAGAATTCCTCTCTGGCCATCCCAAAAATGGAGATTCAGGTATGAGCACTGAACACAGACCTGGGCACACGGACTGATGTGCTCTGCGCACTGAAGCACTGGCAGCTCCAACCCCTCCGAGGTGCATAGAGCACACGAAATGGAGCTTCCCAGGCCCTGGTGACAGCAGGCTGCTCCAGAACAGCCTCACCACGAGATGCAAGAGCTGCTTTTCTTGGCTAGCAACAAACCCAATGCTTTTGGCTCCTTGTCTTAGGCATGGGTCAACAGAGCCGTAGCAAGGAGCCACGTGGGGGATACCCCAGCAAAGAACCATTTCCTGGGATGCCCCAGAAGCTGCAAAGGCTAAAAACCAGACTGACGCTGAATGCACAGTCACCATGGAGCTGGGGGTGCTGTGGGGGATGTGAATGGGGGGAAGCCGGGCTCCTGACTCACTTGGCATAGGCCTTCTCCAGCAGCGCGCTCCAGAACTCGCTGCCCTCGGCCGAGTGCACGAAGAGCAGCTCCCCGTTCTTGGTGGGCAGCCTGTCGTCCACCACCACGTCCACCCACTCCCCATACTGCCAGAACTGAGGGAAAGAGAGCACAAACATCCATCACTAGCCCATGCTGGTGCATGATCACCATCCCACCAGCCATATTTGTCTCTGAACGTCGATTTCCCTGGGGAAAAGCAATCCCCGTGTCCCAGCCAGTTTCACCCACCCTGTTCAGGGATGCACATGCTCACATACCTTTCCTCAGGGAGGAAGGACCACAAAAGGCAGCCCCTGCTCCCAGATCTTTGATTAATGGCCTTGTTCCTTCCCCCACCCTTTTTAGATGTCTCCTTTTTTTCTGTCTGGCTCTTTGACATCCCACAAAGCCATGCCAGGAAACATCACACATGGATATATAGCCAGTGCTCCTGACCAATAGCACTGAGAGGAAAAGGCTGTTTTCCACATACCTGGAAGTGGAAAATTCCTGCATATTTATCCTGGAAGCTCTGGTCTTTGGGAACAACACGGGCCAGAATTTCTTCATTCAGGGTGAGAGAAGCAATGGCTGCCAAGAGCCAACAGTCTCCTGTAAAAAGAAAAGGAAAATAAAAAAAAAAATCAGACAGCATTCATTATTCAAACTTGAGTTTTTGCACCGCATCAGGATTGTGCATTATAAGCAGTAATTCCCTCAGCTGGGATAGGATGATCCCTCCCCTCACTTTATCTCTGAGATCAAATACCCTCCAGATCCAGGCAAGTGTTTCCTCAAGACCCAAGTCATAAAAAAATGGTCAAAGCAGGCTTTTTCTGACCTACCACCACAGTGATCACTCATTCTGGCACTGTTTGAAAGAAAACTGAATGTTCAATGGGGTGCCTGTATGATAGGGAAGCAGCACAGAAAAAAGGCAAAGAGCCTGTGGGCACCCACTGGTACTTAGGGGTGCAATTTCTCCTCAGGGGTGTTTTCTCAGGCACAGGCTGCATTCTTTTCCCTTCTCCAAGGGAAAAGTTTAATAAACAAGTTCAATAAACAAGTTCCTTGCTCTCCAGACACCTCTCCTGCGGGCAAGCTCCCTTTAAGGTTTCTTGCCAGCCTCCCTGCAAACAGGAGCTCCTTTCACCTCACACATCTCTGGAGGCTCTTGCTCCAGGCCTCTCTGGTTAGTCCCATGTCTGGTGTCCAGCAGAGTCACCAGAGAGCCAGGAAGGGCCTGAAGGCAGGCTGTGTTCCCAGCCCCACACACCTCCCCACACATCCTGCCTGGGATGGAGCCACCCCCACCAGCCCTGCACACCTCAGGCTGCCTGGACAGTGTTTTTCCACACCATGCAGAGGGAGGAAGGGACCTCAGCTCTATAAACATTACACCTCTACTTTCTGGAATTCTTTTCAGAGCCCAGTTTTACTTTCCCAGAGCAGTCACCTCTCTGCTCAGCCCATCCATGGGGTGGTCAGAGATGTACAGAGCCGGATGATATCGATTCAGGGCACCCCCAACACAGTGAACAATGTGCTCTGACTCCATGATTTCAGAAGGCTGAACAAATGCTTTATTGAGCTATATTATATTACACTAATACTACACTAAATTAAAGAGATACTACAGAAAAACCCATGGCTGTCTGGACACAGTCATGACACAACTTTGACCCAGTTGGTCAATCAAGCCAACCAACCATCCCCACCGGCCAGTTAACAAATCACT
This sequence comes from Emberiza elegans, assembly GCA_024865655.1. Taxonomy (NCBI): domain Eukaryota; kingdom Metazoa; phylum Chordata; class Aves; order Passeriformes; family Fringillidae; genus Emberiza; species Emberiza elegans. The sequence goes on along the minus strand of JALJVW010000184.1, from coordinate 1,745,374 downwards.
TTTGGTAAACAATCTCCACAACACATTGCACATGTGCCAACCAACAGGAGCAGCAAATAGAGATAAGAATTGTTTCCTCTTCTCCCTCTTGTGCTGCCTTCCCCAGGAAAACCCCTGGGAGAGAGAATTAAGTCTCTCTCTGTTCAGAGAATGTGAATACCACAAGATGATGCCCTGACTGCCACAGCCAGACACAAAACTCCTTGTTACCATCCCCAGATCTGCTGTTCCCTCGCTTTGTGACCAGAGGGCAGTCAGTATTGCCCATGAGATCCCACAGGAGAGTCCTGCAGGATTGCAGCTTCAATGTGTGACCCTGCCACAGCTGTCAGCAAGCAGCAGTCCCTACACAGCCCCTCTCTGCCATGGGAAAAGGCTCAAAAGCTTGTGGGTGAGAAGCTGGGACCCAAATGGGACCAAGTCTCAGGATGAATGAACTTTAAAGCAGCCCTGAAGGTCCAAATCCATCCCTCAGGCCCAAATCCATCACTGCTCAGACAACACCAGCAGGAGCACGGACAACCTGCAGCTCCCTCCAGGCTTGGCACAGCTGACCCCAGCAGCAGCTCTGAGAAATACACCTGTCCCACACTTCTTTTCACACCTCAGGAAAGGTGGAAGAGGTGAAATTGCAAAATAATAATTGTAATAATAATAATGAATAATTTCAAAACCTAAGGTGCTTATGCTGTTTCACAACCTGGAGGGGAAGAACTGAACATAAAACTTCCCCTTCAGCCCCACCTCTGGCTGCTTGTACTGCAATGGAAAAATCAGCCTGTCAGAGAAGTTCTCCAACAGGAAAGTCACCTCGCTATTCTCCTGTGACACACCACGAGGCAATGATGACATTCCCCTCCCTGCTCTGTCACAGCACGTCCACCTGGCCCTGCAAAGTGGGGACTCCTCTCACAGCCTCCTTCAAGGAGCTGAGATCTCCTCCCCGGGAGCTGCATCCAGAGGCAGCACTTCCCACTGCAAAGGTGTGTGCTGGGAAAGACAGGGCCAGGAGGAAAGAGTGTGGCTCAGAGGGCAGCTGTCACACCATCCTTCCCAAGAAACATGAGGATTTCTATTCCCCACCCAGGGCAGGGGCTGGGCAGGCAGGGAGCAGCACAGGGAGAGCAAATGAACAACTCCAGTGGCCACAGCAGCTCAGGAGGGCTCGCTCAAGAGGCTGATCAGGCCTCCAGATGGTGAACATACACTCCAGTGCTGCAGCACATCCCTGAGTCATGCTTCCCCTGGAGGTAAGAAGCAAGGAAATTCCAGGGGAAACACCCTCCAGAGCACCTCCACACCCACAAGCAGAATTTATAAAGAATTTCCTCGACTTTCTAGCTGTCTCATCAAGGCAGACTGAAATTAGAGCCCGTTGCAGAAATCCCTGCTGAACCTTATACTGGTTTCTAACAAGAATTTGGAGTCTAACACAAATCTTAACTCTGACAACTCTGGGCAAGGTCCTGAGGTTTAAAGGCAGCTGCAGCAAAGACATCCTTTGGTTTCCACACTTAGAAGTGCCCAACAGCCAGGATTTCATCTCTGCCTTGTGAACAGCCATCACTAAAAGAACACCTCATAATTCCAGCTCTGGATGAGAACAGATCTTGTGATTCTACCTGGAGTTCTGGCACTAGGCAAGCTTGAGCAGGGTATTTACCAAATAGCCTGAACTTCCAGAACTGGGGATTCTGCAAGGTTTTCCTTTGGTAGGGAAGGAAAGTCCAAGGAGAGGCTGACAGAAAGGTTGCTTAGAACATGAAAGGAGTGTTAGCAAGGCTACATTCACCATAAATAATTTTTGTAAATGAACAGTAGGCAGGACAAGGTTATCAGAAAAGGGAATATTCTCAGGCTGTGAGTTCATCTATAACACATATTAACAAGAAGTGCTATTTTTTTGTCCTGTCATGCTTACTTTTTCCTGCTTTCAGTGTTTTACTTGTAATTTCCATACACCCATCTCTGCATTTACCTAATCTCCAGCTCTAAGAAGAACATTAAGGGAAAAAAAAAATAATTGCAAGGCAAGCATAAATAGCCCTAAGGGCTTAAAATTAACCATTCTGGAAAAAAAAGGCAAACAAACCCCACACCCATCAAATGCCTGAAGGGCTGTAAGCAAAAGGCAGCTCCTCTGGTCACTGCACAGCTCATGTAAGAGTATGGGGTAAAAGGAAAAATGTTCCTTCTGCCAATCACAGATTCATCATTATTGTAAAGCAGTCTTAGATTAACAGCTACGGAATGTATTTATATTAACTAATTAATATTAATTGTAGTATTAAATAATTAAAATATTTAATTTTATTTTAAAAGTTAATAAAATAATTATTAATAATTTGATTATCAATTAATTAAATTAATACCACAGCACTCCAGAACATTTTCTGGTTACAAACACGAGGCTGTGGCAACCCACTGGCAGTGGAGTGGCTGTCAGCACGAGAAAACCAAGGGTCTAATTTTGGAAATTCAACCTCTTCAATTTGTTATTTTTTCCCACCTTTGTTAGGTGAGGAGGAGACACCTGCATCCAAACAGCAGCTGGGAGATCCTGTGCTGTTTACACCCCAGTGTTGTGATACCATGGTGACATCCACTCCACAAAAAGGTGGCTAAGGGTGAACCAGGCTTCTCTGGCTTTGGAGCCTCCCCTCAGCTGTACTGAGTCACCACATCCCACATGCTGCCATTTGGAGCCAAACACCAGCACCGACTTTGCAGGTCTGATACTGCAAAACCAACCCCAAATCCTCTCCTTCAAAAGTTTCTCCTAAGGAAAAGAACCCCAAAATGACAACAAAACCCAACAGCAACACACCAAACCCAAAAAACCCTCACAAGGCCAGAATAAAGGATAATCCAAATCCCAAGGGGTAGAACTTTGGTGTCTGGAGAACCTTTTCTGCACTGATGGTCTGCTATGCCTTACATGGATCACATCTTCCTATAGCCCAGATCAAAAGCAATTAAACAGATTAATTATGCACCTGGCCAAAGACTCCAGAGCAGAAAGAAGCCCTGCTCATTAGCTGAGCTGTTTGGTGACACATTCCCTGCCAAGAAGCTGCCATGCAGATGTGCTCTGGATGCCCCATCTGCCCCTGCAGCACTCCCAGAAGTTCTGAAGGGCTCAGCAACAGCACTGGAACTCCCCATGGGCACAGGTCTGTTGCTTTTTGACCAAGCCTTTTGGGGGATAAATGAGACTACAGAAGCTTCCCATAGAAAAGAAGCAGCACAATAAAAAGTACAGGTTTCCAAAAGCACCTGACATCTTCCAGTGCAATCTTCCCTAGAACATCCTGAAATGTGATGGGACATGAACATTCAAAGTAAATACAAACCTCAAGTAAATGTAAGCTTAAGCAAATTTCTCAATACAAATGCCGGTGTCAGATAAGGCAGTGGAAAAAAATTTAAAAAAAAAAGCATTTGTACAGTGCATCTGCCAGCCCCATTGTGTGAAAGAGCAGAGATTCCATCCAGGCTCTTAGGAACTCAGTGGCTACACAGAGATAAGACCAAAAGCATCTAACTTTTAAGCAACAATTGTCACACAAGACCAAAATCCTGCCCAGATTCATGAGAGGACAGCCAGGAGAGTCATAGCAGTACTTAGTGACAGTGAAAGAGGAGACACAAACAAGAGCACTGACGAGCTCTGATTCAGATTCAGTACAAAAACCCCAGCTGTGAGTCACTTTGCATCCTCTGGTGGTGCCATAAACCCCATGAGAACATCTGACTCCTCCAAAGAGCACTAGGGCAGCAAACGCTTTCATCAATTTAAAAACAGAGTTTGGTATTAGCAACAGCAATTTCACAACTTGAAAATGAAGCCTCAGATCTCTCATACCCATGTCCTTGCTGCCACAGCATCTGCAGAGAAAAGCTGGAAAAGCAGAAGGCAGAAAGCAACTGACTCCACTAAGATCTCTACAGAAATGCCAGATGTTGAAGTGGCATTGAGTAAACTTTAACTTCAATTGGAAAAACTTCTTCCCAGAAAGTTTCATAATAAAAAGAGATAACAGATGTCTGGCACGTGTGTTTAAGCACTGGGACATGCTTCATGCCAAAGCAGTCAGGGTGGGAGACATGGTGGTGGAGGGAGCACAGGAAGGAAGGAAGCTGGTGACATGGCATGGCAACAACCCCAAGGCACAGCAGAGCCAAACCCACAACACCACTGATATTGGGCCATGAGCAGAACCAAGCTCAGATCTAAATATTTTTATACAAATTGCATCTGGTTGTCAAAGCACTAACCTAGAAACCATATTTTTCTGAATGAAAACACAAGCACAATATATATAAGCTTCTCTGCCTGCTCCATTTTTGGACGTGAACCTGCAAATAGCAGCAGTGGGACTGGAGACTAAGAAGTGGCTGTGTGGCGAATGTTTGAAAGCAAACAAAGAGAATTTGGTTCCTTTGCCAAGTGCAGCAGCACAGCACAGCTCGTATTAGTCATGTTTCCTCCAGGAGAGCTTTCCCTCAACCACACTATCTGTCTAACCCAAACTCCTCTCACTGCAGCTACGGAGTAGGAGCCCACTACTGCTTTCACTGCACTTTATTTCTTCTCCTCATACCTCTGCAGACATCCTCCAGCTAAACCCCTCCTGTCAGGCAAGGCAGGAGAGAGGCTTCCACGCCGGGACAGCTGTGCCATCACAGCCAGGCTAAGCCATTTGCTCCCCCCTGTCCCCTGGCACTTCCCTGCAGCTCCCAGAGCTTCCCTGGAGAGCCCCACCACGGGGCTGCCACTGCACAAACTCAGCAGAAGCCTTGGCAAAAGCAGAGGGCTCACAGGCTGGCCCATCCCTCCTGAAAGAACCCAGTTTTGTCTCCCCTGAGAGCTGGCCACCAGCAGGGAATCCCCCACAACTTCTTTTCTCTCTACAGCATCTCCCCAGGTTTCAGGAGATTCCTCCTGCCCAGCAGAACTCTCTCCCCCTGGGGAAAGGGAAGTCCTGCTATGCACAGAGCAGACTGCTAAAGGCAGAAATGAGCCAGGCTGCTCTCAGGCACACGGATATGGGGGAGAACAAGAAAGGAGCTGATCCATGATCAGAAAAGCCACCAGGAAATCAGCGAGTGCCACCCCTGCTCGGCGCATGCAGAAAGGCTGTGCTCAGTAACCACACGCAGCAAAGGCCGAGGAAAGGCGAGAAAGGTCTGGTTTGAAATGAATGGAGGCGGGAGGATGCGAAAGGAGGTATTTACTGCCCTGGGGCAGCACCTGCACAGAAAACTCAGCTTTGAGCCCCACCTTACCTAAGGCCCCCTGGCAGATGTCCGTGCGAGTGGCTCCTCCCGCTATGAACTGGGGGCTGGCACACAGCTCCTGGCAACAAAACAAGCCTGGCATCACACCTGGCCGCAGGTGAGGCAGGGAACGAGGCCCCACTCGCAGCAAATTAACCAAGCCATTGACCTCAGCAGTGAGCACCGCAGAGATGGAGCCGGGGCAGGAGGGGTGCGGGCTCCAGACACAGCAAGCGCGGTGACCAAAGCTCGGGGGCAGCCAGCTCACTCCACAGGACGTGCGCGCTGCATTTCCACACGCACAGCGCACACACTGCTCTGCCATTACCTCCCCAGCACTGGCCACACCGAGGCCTTTCAGAAGCGCCTGGAGGCACCTCGGAGTCCACCTGACCCCATGGCTGGAAGGGAATAAACCGCACGGTGGGGAGCTCACGGCTCTGCTGAAGGAAAGAGTTATCGGAAGGGACAGCCCCAAGCGCTACCCAGAGCCATCTGTCCGCACGGGGAGCTCTGCATGGAGAGCAAAACCACTTTGTGACTCGTTTGTTTTCCAGGCAGAGCAAGGACACGCTGCCAGCCTGTCCCCGGAGCAAGGGGGACCCTGCGGTGCCCGGAGCATCCGCAGCCGCACGGAACCAGCGCACCGCGCCCCGACCCACCCAAATTTAGGGGCTGGGGGAAGCGGGAAGCCGGGGTGATACTGTGGAACGACGCTACCGAGCATCCCCCCCGTTCCCCCGCCGCCCTACCGTGGGTCTGCGCCAGACGACGCCCTGCGTCTTGTGCGAGCGGGGCCCCAGCTCCCGGTAGCCGAGGGCGGTGGGGCCGGCGGGGAAGGACGGGTCCTGGAAGAGCCGCCCCTCCTGCAGGCACTGCTGCCGCAGGGCCCCGAAGCGCTGCCCCAGGTAGGGCACGGCCCGGTCGTGCCGCCCCGCGCCCAGCGCCGCCGCCCGCTCCTTGGCCAGCGCCTCCGCCATCCCCGCCATCGCCGCCGCCGCCCCGCCCTGCCCCGGCTCAGCTCGGCCCGGCCCGGCTCGGCACAGCCCTGCCCTGCCCTGCCCCGGCTCGGCCCGGCACGGCCCGGCACAGCCCGGCCCCGCCCTGCCCTGCCCCGGCTCGGCCCGGCACGGCTCGGCTCGGCACAGCCCGGCCCTGCCCTGCCCCGGCTCGGCCCGGCTCGGCTCGGCACAGCCCGGCCCGGCCCCGCCCTGCCCCGGCTCGGTTCGGCTCGGCACGGCCCGGCCCCGCCCTCCCTGCCCTCCCGCCCGTGCCGCGCCGCGCCCCCGGGGAAATTTCCCCTCCCGGTCTCTGCCCGGCTGCTGCCCCGTGCGGGAGCGTCTCTGCCTCACCGGGCGCCTCAGCAGCCTCACACCTGCGCCGGCCCTGGCTGCCCTGGTTCCGCCTGTGGGCGTCGATTCGAAAAGGTTGGTGTTTGCCGTGTGAAAATCAGAGCTATCCGTATCAATTCTCTAAGTTTAGGGGAAAAAAAAAAACCCAAAAAACAACAAAATCTCCCCCCAAACAAGCAAACAAAACAAAACCCCAAAACACACAAACAAACAACCCCTTCAAAAAAAACCAAACAAAAAACCCCAAACCAAACAAACAAAAAAACCCCAAACCAAAACAAAACAAAAAAAAATTAAAAAAACCCCAAACACCCCCCCGAAAAAAAAAAAAAAAAACCAAGGGAAGGTAAAATCTAGTATGGCTCAAATCCCTTTGGTACATCCCGTCGTCACCTTGTTACAACTTTGAACATCGCAAGCAGCAGAGATCGCTTACAGCTCGATTTGCTGGCGATCACCACAGCGCACAGGACCCACCTGCACTCCCACAAACCACAATCCTCCCCAAATCCTCCCCAAAGCCCCCGATCCTCCCCAAAACACACACACACACACACACACACACACACACACACACGCACACACACACACACGGTGTGGCGGGAGCGAGTGTCTCCCTTTTGGCAGTGAGCTGCTGCCAAGAACGGCTGCAATGCTGCTGCTGGCACCCGTGCAGAGCAGCATCTCTCCGAGGGAGAATTCAAACCATTTGTTTCATATTTTGAGTGTGACTCAGGACGTGCTGGAGCCAGGCAGTGTTCCCGGGGCAGCACACAGAGGCTGTGAGCCCTTTGTGCTGCCCAGCTGCCCTGGAAGGGCGGGCACCTCTTTTTGCCCATTGTTTTCTAAGTCCTGGATGCATGAAACAGTGGTTTGGAGTCGTCCTATCTGACTAAAATGAACACTACTGCTTGAAAAATGTTTCAAGAGCCTAAAATTACTGGCAGTACCGTTTGCTGAGATGTGGTGGGAAGTTTTCCTTCATTGCTGGTACGTGGCACTCCAAAGCCTTGTGTACCGCTGTCTGTTTGCTTGCTAGTTTTGCACTTTCATCATTTATTATTCCTCTTCCTAAGCTCAGCACAGGTCCTGCTTGCACAGTTCATGGGAAGCCATTGCCATTAAACAGGAAAAAGAGCTAAGCATTGCCCATTCAGTTCCCAATGTGCCAGAGAAGGCCCCCAAAATCTTTTGGAAGGTGATGTGAATGGTCTGAGCAGCAAGCCCCTGTCTGTGTGGATCATGGCCAAGCAAGAAAACAGCCCTGGAACCACCTGGTTGTCCAAACCTGGAGAGGCACAGCCCAACTTTGCTGTGCTTTGAAGATGCCTCCTCTCCCTTACAGGTCAGAAAAGCTCTCTTTATGAAGGGAATAATTGTGTTTTTAGCAGCACAATGGAGAGCTGGAAGCAGATCCAGTCGTGTTACATGCGCTCAGCTGAGGGTGTGTTTTTAGCCAGGGTCTCCAGCATGGCTGTGCTGAAGCTTGAGCAGGACACAGAGTGGCATTGGAGGGTGGTTCTGCTCAGCTGTTTAGCTTTGTTAAGCACTGCTGGGTTATCCCACAGGCAAGGCCATCTCCTGGAGCAGGAGACAGCAGCACCTCACCACCTGGGAGTTTATCTGGCTGTGTTGCATCCTAACGGGAGGGATCTGGAGCCGTAGATCTGCTCAAAGAGTGTTTCTTTGGCTCCACGCAGTGGCTCCAATCTGTACAGCTGCCACAGGTCAGGCTTCTCTGGTTTTACAGGAGTTCCTTTTACAGGGTTAAAGGAAACCAGAGTAAGTTCAAAGCAATGGGTTTTCACTCACAGTTTTGTTTTGTGAACTCTTCTTCTCCAGCTATTTTCCAGCAGATGCAGAAGTTTGAGCTGGGTTGAAAATTTGTCATATGATTATTTTGCTTTTCTTAGCTATCTCTTATGTGCCCCATATCTGATCCTCACAGACCACTTTGGAATATTCTGGCAGCTGAGCGCCTCTGCTGGACAACAATCAGGACCAAGTGTGTGCAAGACCCTCGTGTGGCTGCTCTGCTCAGACAGAGCCACCAGAGCTTTCTTAGAGTCTCTGTGGTGCAATGAGGGCTGAGACTGAGCCAAACAGAAAATCAGAGGAACAGAAGGGAACAAAGCCAGGAAGAAACTGAGCCAGCAAGGATTCAGTTAAGCAGGGGGAGAGGTACCTGGGCAATGCAGGGAAGATTTGCCAGCCAGGCTTGTTAGACTGGTCCCAATTGTGTAGGGACCTTGCTGTCCCACGTGGTTTGGTGACAGGACAAGGACACATGGGTGTAATACAGAATTCCTCTTGTTGTCTGGGACGTTGGCTGTCCCAGCAGCCCCTGAGCAGCCCTTCCCAAAGTCCTCTGCAGCCAGGTGGGTCAACTGCTTCCACTCCCAGCCCAGCAGCAGATGTGGATGGAAGCTCACAGTTTGAGGGAAGGAAGTTCTTTTGAGCACTACACCAGCCAATTCCTTCATTTTCTACATACTGACACAATATGCCCATTGTCTTTAAAGAAAGAGGTGATTTCCATTTGACTGTGAGACCAGTGTGATGCTCTTCAGTGAAAGCAGCAGTGCCACCAATAGTTACCCACTTCTGTCTCCCTAAAACCAGGCAATTTCAGAAGGAAAAAGGAATCTGATTTCTTCTCAATCTCCCTGCACGCCTGCAGCTCCCCGAAGAAGTCACCAACTCACATTTTGCAAGTGAGTGGTTTCAGCTGCTGCTGCAGCAGCTCATTCCAGCTCCTGATAAGGAGCATCCAGCTGCCATTCACAGCATGGAGTTTCAGGCAGGATGGGTTTCTCCTTCCCTGTGCCCACACTCAGCAATTGTGAGTACCCCAGAGCTGCTCTGCTTTGCATCATCCCTCCTGTCTCTGGCTCCTCTGTCCTTTCACTGCACATGGATACTGGGGAGCAAATGGCCAACAGCTCAGGAAGGGAGGAATGGGCCCAGGAACCTTCTGGGCTCCTGTTCTCCTTGCCAGGAGCTGCTCTCATTAGGATGAGGGTGGTTTCCAGGGGAAGAAGCTTGCAGTAGCAGCAGGGATGTTTCATCAGGAGGGGAATTGCTGTCCTGTCTGAGGCTGGGATCTGGAGAGGATCTGAGCTTTCCCCAGCATCACAAGCTGGCTCCAGCCCTGGCCAGTTCATTGTGAGGTGTCAGAAGGACCTGGGTCATCCTGCAAAATCCTGCTGTCCTTCCCAGCTTCCTTCCCAGTGCTGAGCCAGCATTCTGGATCAGCCCAGCTCATGTGGGGTGCAGGCATTACCTCGGCAGGATATCATCTTCCTCCTCCTCAGGCAGCAGCAATTCCATGGCTTTTATAAAACAAACAAGCAGGATCAGAGCTCATTTTAGATGTGTTTCCCAAAAGGGAAACTGCCAGGCTGCAGCTTGTAGCAACCCTTCCCTCCCCAAACACTCAGATGAAATATTGCAACCTCTAAACCAGTAATCTTAGAGACAAACACTGAGGAACTTTTATAGCTCCCAATGGTCTTCTCATTGATAGTCACTATATTTCCACAGTAACAGGGTGGGTAGGAACCCATACATCTAGAATACGAGAAGAAAAGCTCACAGGATGAAACTGAGCTGTTTTCATGCTGTAGGGTTTACAGAACAGGGGAGCAGATTTAATTCTCGTCAGCCAAGTGGTGCAGCACAGGAGAGTCCTCTCATTTCTCTCTGATGCACTACATCAGAAAGGTATCTGAAACTGCTGGGTAATTGGCAGTTATTTTCTTCTAAAGATTTCCCCATATACAGAACAGTCCCGACTGCATGGGATTTTCAGTCTCTTCTTTGAAATTCAGGTGAAGCATTTTTCTGGTTTAATTGGTTCTTCTTTATTTCCCCTCACCCTCTTGCTATCATCAAGAAACTGGGAGAGGGAAAGGAAAGCAAGAAGAGCCAGGCCAAAATATGCAAATCCCAGAGGCAACAAAAGTCGGAATAATTGTTATAACTATTAACCCTAGGGGTTAATGCTACTTCAGCAGCAGTGTTTGAGTCATGGGGAACCTTAAAACTTTTTCCTCCTATAATACAGCAGTCAGCTGTTGCTGTAGTCAACTGCAGCCATCACCATCTCCTTTATATCCTCTAGATGGTGCTTGTGTATCACATTCTACACAAAATAAATCATGCTGCTGCTAATCAGGCTTGGAAAATGGATTTGAAGTGCTGTGACAAATCACTAGAATCAAATAGTAGTTGTGGGCACACTGGGTGGCCACCTGGTCCAAGCCTCCCCCAGAGGAAAAGGTTGTCCTCAGCCTCTTTCCAAACTTGCAAGCTGAAATTCATTATTAAAATCTGATTGTATTACAGGATTGTGGAATGGTTTGTGTTGGAAAGGAACCCTAAATATCATCTTGTTCCAACCCCCCTACCATGGCCAGGGGCACCTTTCACTCGAGCTGGGTGCCCAAAGGCTCTTCCAACCTGGCCTTGAACACTCCAGGGATGAGGCACCCTCAAGGTATGGTCTGGTCCCAAAAAACCTACACGGAAAAAAAAATATTGGAGTGATTTTTAGATAAAATAATCACATGAATTATACTTTCCTCATGCAGGGGAAAGAAAAGATTTTGTGTTAAAGTCTGATGTTGTAGGAGCACTAACCCACTCATTCATTTTGGCAGGGCCCTTCACAAAGGTCTGTCTGCAGGGTGAATACAGATTGTTACGTTCCTAAAAGAGCCTCCATGCTTTGTTGCCAGGAAACAACAATGAAAGAGTAGGGATGCCAGTTTGATGACAGGGACACAGGGCAGTGGCATTAATGCCATGCTTTGCAGACATGAGATCCCTATCATTTGCAAACATGAATGTTTGACAGCCTGCCATTTTTTCCTGAGTATTGTTTGGCTAATGGATTTACAGAAATGTAGAATACCAGAAGAGCTCAAGCCAACCACAGCATCATCTCAGGTCCCTGAAAACCCTCCTCTACCCTGTAGAATATGGCTTTATGGTATATTGTGCTCATGGATAAAATATTTGTGCTCTTTGTTTTCTAGGTAAGAAGAGTGCAGCTAAGGTGACTTGCATCTGCCAAGATCAGGGTCCATCAAGTGTTATCATTAATTACTAAGCCAAGGGATGCTCATATTTTCACTGCAAGAGGCAAAGAAATTAAGATGAGGCCTTTCTAAACAATCTCGCCTGGGAGCAGAATTAAGATGCTTTTGGTAAGTCCCAAGGGTGGGGATGCAGTGGTCAGGATTTTATGTGAATTTGAGAGCTTTTATTATTTTTTTCTTGTGTGCAGAATCTAGTGTTTGCTCAGGGGCAAGACATAAGTTTGATTATGCATTCATAAAATAATAGAATTTTTAATGGTTTGTTCCGTACAGGGTACTTCCTGCTGTCCTGCTGACTTTCAAGGGATTAATCTCTAGTAAGGGTAATGGAACCTTGAAAAGTCTTATGATTCTGCTTCCTTGATTTTTAGCACTCCTTCAGAATAATTTGTTCAAATGTGTATATTAGGAATACAGTGAATTATAGCGAAGACCTCAGGGAAATCAAGGTTTTTGTTTGTTTTTTCTTTTTTTTTAAACAACAGGTAATTTTCACTTTGACTTATCACTTGTAATTTGGCTGAAATTTCCAAGGCATGGAAAAGCCCCATGAAACATCTCATTACACTGGAGTTCTGCTGGACTCTCATACTGGAGACTTCCTGCAAGTCAGGGGGCTGAGTACAGTGCAAGTACAGATCTGCTTTTACCCCTTCTGTTCCTTAATCTTCAAGGAAAACAATCCTTGTGTATATTTGGTCGTTCTAGAATGACCCCATATGCAATTTCTAAATGCTTAGTGGGAAGTACAGCTCAGCTGAAACAGCAGTGGGGATAAGAACATTACACTGGTGGCACCTGCATGTCTCCTTGCCATTGCCAGCTCCTGTCACCCTGCAAAAAGCTCTGGTTTTCTGGCACTTGGACTGCCATTTATGTGTCTTCAATTGCAATCCTCCTCCTGAAAGCAGCAAACACGTATCTTGTTCTTAGTTATTCAAACAGCACTTCTTGGGAAGTATTTAAATTTGTAATAATGTGCATGACAGAAGGTGCTGCAGAACTCGCGAGCACTGCTCTGGGCTTGCATGCACAAGAGGCTGTTTTGGAAATTATGTAGTGTGAGACGGCATTTCCTTTTAGCAATCTCGAGGAGCTCTTCCAGGGCTGATAGCAATCATCTCCAAAGGGGAAAAAAGTGCACTAACTTCTGGTAAATGTCTTTTGAGAGAAACAAAATCAATCTTGTGGGAGGAATTACCCAACTTCTGAAGGAAGAGCCCTGGTAAATGTCTTGCTTGCTTGACCTTCTGCAGCAGTTTCACCCTGGCTGGGTGCCAGGTGCCCACTCAGCTGCTCTATTGTGGCATTCACATTCTCTGAAAAACTCCCTTCACCCAGGATTTTCCTCCTGGGAAGCTGAAAAGCCTCAGAGAAAAAGGAAAACAATTCTTATCTCATTTGCTTCTCCTGTGCTGTGTTCACATGTGGAATGTGTTTGGAGATTGTTTACCCGCAGGTGATTGTTTCATTGGTTTTATGTTAATTGTTTTGGCTCTTTGGGCAGTTGGGGCCAAGCTGTGTCAGGACTCTGGAAAGAGTCATGAGTTTTCATTATTATTTTTTAGCCTTCTGTAAATATCCTTTCTGTATTCTTTAGCATACTTTAGTATAGTATTCTTTAATATAATATAGTATCATAAAGTAATAAATCAGCCTTCTGAGAACATGGAGTCAGAATCATCATTCCTGCCTTTGTGAGGACATTCCCAGCAAATACAATACTCTATCCCTTTCCCACTGGGACATGGAATAAGATGGAGAACAACCAGCAGGGTGAGATAAGGCAGTTTTATTACAGTAAAAGAAAGAGATAAGCAGAAATCTGTGTGTGCATGGGCTAAAGAGAAAAAAATAGTCAGTCTCTACATCCCATCAGCAGGGATGTTTGGACACTGCCTGGGAAGCAGGGCTTCAGCACACAAAATGGTTCCTCTGGAAGGCAAACACTGAAAATTCACAAATACCACCACCACCACCACCTGTTATCAATGCCCTGCCAGCTACCAGGGCAAGGCTCAGCACTGTGAGTGTAGTGGATATGTTTGCTCCCCATGAGAGGGAGAGAATGATGCATCTGACTCCATCTTATCAGAAGGTTAATTAATTACTTTATTATTATATTATCATAATTATATTTTATATTATTATTATAGATTAATTAGTATTAATTAATAGTAATAGTAAGTAATAAATAATATTAATTATAGTAATTTATATCTTAATTACTATATTATTTTATACTATATTACATTACATTTGAATTGAATTTTTTAAGTACTTCACTTTGCACACAACTGCACAGAATTTTGTGACTGTCACCCAACAGTCCTGATACACACACACACACTTGGCCCTGATAGGCCCAGGAAACAAAACACCGTCACTTTGGGTAAACAGTTTCTATATTGTATTTTACTTTGGCACAACACAGGCACAGCAAATGAGATAAGAATTGTTTTTCCTTTCCCTTGAGGTTCAGAGAATGTGAAACCCAGAAATATTCTTGGGAAGAATTGTGCCTTGATTTTCTCTGTGGAGAGAAATGTGGCTACATGTGAGGGCTGTGAACTTCCCCTTGGTCAGACCCAGTACGCCTTTCCAGCTGATGGGATGTGAAAATGGGGGGATTAAAGAGGCAGCTCTCATTCCTTGGAGGAGCTCTTCTGCAAGAGGACAAAGCAGAGCAAAAAGAGAGATGTCATGGATCTCTGCTTCTCTCCAAGGCAAGTGCCACCTGCACTGAAGGTGCAAGATGCCTTTCCCTGGTGGATGCATGCTGACTTTGTGGTGGAAAATGTCTGTGGTGGAGTTCCTAAGCAAACTACCCTCAGAGGAATGTCTTTTGGGACTCTGTTGGTTGACAGGAGGCTTAGGGATACATTCTAAACATTCTGGCTGAAAACTGTGATCTGTGTTTAGCCTGCAAGACATTCTCTGCCCAGGGCTGCTGCTCCTGTTTTTTCAGCATGTAAAAACATACTGATTAATGCTGCTTTTCCATGTGGGATTAGCAGCATGTCTTCTGACTAAACACTGTTATGAGGTGTTTCATTTCAGCCTTTGAATGGGAAATGTACCTTAAAATTGCACCTACTTAAATTTCAGGGCATCATTGATTTACTAGACTGGATTTCATACGTGAGCAGGTTGGGTTTTGTTTGGAGTCAGAGCTTGTTTCTCTGTGACATGACATATCAGACAGGCACACGAGATAAAATGCAAGCAGAACATTCCATTGTTGGCTTTTTGCTTCTTTTGAAGCAGCAGAAGGATTAGATGAGGGATCTCATTTTGCCTGCAAGAATGCTCTTTGTTTTCAGCATGTAAAAACATACTGATTAATGCTGCTTTTCCATGTGGGATTAGCAGCATGTCTTCTGACTAAACACTGTTATGAGGTGTTTCATTTCAGCCTTTGAATGGGAAATGTACCTTAAAATTGCACCTACTTAAATTTCAGGGCATCATTGATTTACTAGACTGGATTTCATACGTGAGCAGGTTGGGTTTTGTTTGGAGTCAGAGCTTGTTTCTCTGTGACATGACATATCAGACAGGCACACGAGATAAAATGCAAGCAGAACATTCCATTGTTGGCTTTTTGCTTCTTTTGAAGCAGCAGAAGGATTAGATGAGGGATGCTGGGAGCTGTTCTCTGGTTTTCCAAAACGACAGATGCTGAGTTCTGGCTGTGCTCTTTCCCTGAAGTCTGTGTGATCCAGGTGTTGGGCTGTAGGCTCATGGTTCATCAAACCTCTGTTCTCGCTGACTTCTTGTGTGACTCTGTGCATCTCCTTTCCCTTCTTTCTTCCTGTGTTCTCTTACCTATCTTCTCTATTGAGGCTGCAGATTTTCTGCACAGAAAGAGCAGCAGAGTATCTGCCACCATGGGCTTTCTGGCTTGACTGAGTGTCACCGTGGTATTTTCTGAAAAATCCCTTTGCCAGGATTTCTTCTCCTGGGAAGCTGAGAAGCCTCAGAGAAAAATGTAAATAATAATTATCTGATACACTTCTCCTGTGTTTGGCTGCTTTACCAACAGGTGCGTGTTTGATTGGTTTCTTGTGAATTGTTTTGACTTAATGACCAATCCCAGTCCAGCTGTGTCAGGACTCTGGAAGCAGCTATGATGAGTTTTTATTATCATTCTTTGTAACCTTCTGTCTGCATCCTTTCTCTTTCTTTAGTATAGCATTCTTTAATATAATATATATCATAAAATAATAAATCAGCCTTTTGAGAACACGGAGTCAGATTCCTCATCTTTCACCTCCTGCTGGGGACCTCACAAACACCACAACTGAGTGGATACTCCAGACATTTCATTAGCAATATTAATTGTTATTGCCAACAATAATATTACTATACTTATTCCATGGCAAGGAGGGGAAACACAGTTTCTCTCTGGTGATACTCATCATCTTAAAGTGTGTATACAACAATATCCCATGTAAATTTTGTAAATATGCCATTATTGTTACTGCAGCAATGATGCTTCTCACAGCCCACATAAATGCTATTGGGTTTTTTATGCAGTCAGCCATCAGTGCAGCACTGCATTAGTGTTGTATGTGTTTATACACACAACTTTTGCCAATAAGAAAGTGATATTTAAATAACTGTTTTAGTTGTTATACTTAATAGCAAATATAGGAAACTATATCACTTGAAATATTGAGCAAAACTACATTTGTATCTTTAGAATATTAATGTAATCCTCACATAGCAGGGGTGATTTTGCAATTTTTTTTTTTTTTTTTTGGATCAGTAATTCAGCAGTTGAGAGGCAGCTGGTGCCTCTCCAACAGAACTATTTCAGCTCTGGTTTGAAACCAGATGATTCTCCCTCTTGCTTCAGGCAGGAGGATGTGCAGGATTGCACTGTGCTGCCTCTGACCAGCAGTGTTTGATCTGTCAGTGAAACATCACTAAGCAGAAAAGTGGACACTTGAAATTAAAAGATGCTTCAGGTCTTCTTCACTCTTCTTTCTTTTCCAATGGGGTATGATTTAATCTCCATGCCCTGATTTTATTTTTAAGGAGGGCCAGTGGTCACTAAAAGATTATGATGTGCATTAATTTGGGACATGCATTCTTTTTAGCCATGTTAAATACTTCTTCTCTATGAAGTTACTGACATATAAAACCTGTTTTACTTTTTCTGGTTTGTGTGATCCTAATCTAATTTTAGTGTCACTGAGGAAATGCAATGAGGTGAGATTGACAAGATGTAGTTTTATTAAAATGCTTCACTTGGCTTGGTTTGAATGTAAATTTGAGAGACCATTGTCTAATGCCTTTTGCAGATGTTATTAAAAAAGAAATCAAAGATTCATAAAATAGTTTAGGTTGGAGAAGCCCTTTAGGATCAAGTCCAGCTGTTAACCCAGCACTTCCAAGTCTACCACTAAACCTTGTCTCATGTTGCAGGTTTAAAGATTACTAAGTAATAAATGAATATTGTCTTATTAGTGAGGTGTTGCAGTGTTGTGAGGGTCCCCAGGACGAGGTGAGAGATGAGAATTTGACTCTAAGTTCTCAGAAGATTGATTTATTATTTTATGATATTATATTAAAAGAAAGTGATATATTAAAACTATACTAAAGAAAGAGAAAAGAGACATTAGAAGGCTAGAAAAGAATGAATAATAAAAACTCGTGGCAGACTCAGAGAAGAGACACAGCTGGCTGTGATTGGCCATTAATTAAAAACAATTCACATGTTTAGATAAACAGTCTGCACGTTATATTCCAGAGGAGCAAAACATGCAGAAGCTGAGGCTTCTCATCTTCTCAGGAGAAGAAATCCTGGCAAAAAAATTTTTCATAAAATATTACAGTGACAGTGAGGGTTACTTCTGAAAGGAACCAGGACTAGGTAACACTGGTAAACTTGAAAGAAAAAAAATCTTTCTGATGTTGTTTAGTTTCTTGATAAATTTCCCCCCAAACCCTATGTAAAATATACATCAGTGCCCAGATCTGTGGGGTTTTTTGGGGTGGGCTCTTCACTGCTTTTGCCTGAACATCCCTTTACAGCTCATGAACAGTAGGTTTTGCATCACTGAATGAAGAGTCACCTGTGACCTAAGTTTCCAAGGGCCAGGTCTGGGAAGGGATTTCATTGCCTTTGTACCTGTAGAAAAGGAGCTGAAGCAAATTTTGGAGAGCACATAAACTCTACCCACTCAGCCACCTTTCGAAGGAGTCAAAATCCTGAGACTCCTTATTCAGGCAAAGCTGAAAGTGACGAAACTTATTTTATCTTTTGGACAACAAAAGTGGAGTCAGTTCACCTGAGCTCCAGGGAACAGGTAGGAGCAGCAAGGATGGATATAAGCAGTGAGGTCTCAATGGGCTGAATCTTCCCTTGTCCACCCCATGCAGAAGCAGAGCCTGTGTCCATCAGTCATTCTCTTTCATCCCATGCTTCCTGTGGGCTCCTCTCTCCATCAGGAGCCCATCTGCCCTCCCCATCCCCAGCAGCAATCTCTTATCTCACCCTCTGCTGTCTCTTATCTCAATGTGTCTTTTACCCCCTGAAACTCCCAGCTCCTGGGCTGGCATGCTGGGTGCTAGGCTTGGCTTACTAGCCCGAACAGAAAGATAGTTATGCTCATTTTCACGAGCAAGTGTCAGGAAAATGGCTTTCCAGACTGCCTAAATCTTCCATTTCAGCCAAGAGGAATCTGTGGATTTTTTGAAGATGTGTGGACTGCCTTTCAAGTACCTCCTCAAATAGTTTTCTTATGGCTATTACCATATTGAGCAGCTCAGTCTTCCACCATCCTTCTTCCTAGGGATTACAGATAAAGCCTTATCTCATCAAGGCACCTGACCCATACTCCACTCTGTTTTTCTGCTGAATTTAATGTTAGCATTAAATACAACAAGATTTCACATAGCAGTGTATTAGGACATAAATGTGCTCTATACTCACTCAGAATAACCTCTTTATTTCTCTCCAAATTTGCTTTATCCAGGGAACTTTATTCCAAGAATGTTGTTTGTTTTTTTCTGTGGATATTCATCAAATTGCACTGAAGTCAGTACAACATTTCTCAGTGCTTTTCAGTGTTTTACCTTCGGCTTTGCATGAATTTGTATTTTCCCAAGTTTCTTCTTATTTTATTCTAAGCTTGCCTATGTCGCTTGCCTTCATTTCCATTGGAAAAAAAGGAATAAAAAAAATGAAAAGAGGGAAAAAATACCAGGAAAAATACATGCAGAGATACTTTTTGTGCCCATGAACTTCCAGTGTCCAGCCTCAATCATTCATTATTGGGTCCACTAAACCCAAACCAGTGAATATAACTCACTAATTCCTACCCTCAACCTCTCTGGCAAAGGAAAAAGAAATTTCTGCCATGAGAAGGAAAAGACACAACATTGAAAATACAGAAGAAAGATTAATTATTATTCTTTTCTCATGTGCCATCAGCCAAACCTTCTTTGGCCTCCAGGAAAGCTTCTGTTCATGCCACTCATGCAGCCTGGTGCCTTCCAAGGTCCATGAAGACTGAAGAACATTTTCCTGCCTGAAATCTAGATACCCTGACAGCCAACATAGCTGAGTTCCTGGGTTTAACATGCCTGACAGGTGCCCTTCACAGCCTTTATCTCTTGCTGGGTATGTCACCATGAGCATTATCTCTTTTGCTTTTCCAGATGGAGAATGAGGAAATGGCTCTCAGTGCTAAATTCCCTGGTCCTCCAGCACTGTGACTTGTTGGGCATTCAAGATGGCAATGTAGGTACTCAGCCTCATGTCTGGCTGGAAAATCTGTGAGGGATTTCTCTGGGAGAGACTTTGCAGCCTCAAACTTCCTCTGTCTTTAGCACCAATAAAAGTGATACAAAGGGTGCTTGAGTGAGGAGTAAGGGGGAAAGCATTGCCTGTGTTTTAAAAAGCCAGGAGTAAGTGGCTGTATGTACACAAGGCATTTCCTTGGCCTCATGGATAAAACTGCACTGGCAAATCCAGGAGCTTGTCCCTGACACAGCCTCAAAAAATACAGCTGTTCTTGATCCCTGGCAGTGACTTGTTAATGTGTTGTGTAAATCCCAGGGTGCTGCCAGGGGAACATCTCTGAACATGGCACTGCAGTAATTCATTAAACATTATTAGATCTTTCTGCAGCTTGCTTGTCAGGCCTTGTCATGTTTTCTTTTGGGCACAACAGATTGCCTTGGTGTTAATTGAATGATGCACCAGAAAGAGCAAAAGAGAGAGCTCAGAGACTGACACTGTCCATGAATTGTAAATAATAAGAACTTGATAAGAAAAAAATTATCAGAACATCTCCCTATTATATTTAATAATGAAACAACATACTGCTATGTTCTTGGGTGATTGGATGTTCTTGGATGGGAAAATTAATGAGTTGAACAATAGACAATCTCATTTCTCTTTCCAGCTGTGCAGAAATTAAATGTCAAATACAGCCACTTATTCTTCATTTCCACTTCTCTGTAGCATACTTTCCCTTATCAGCCCCCTTAAATGAAAGTGAAGCAAGAGAGGGGACAAAAAATAACCTCACTTCTAAGAAGCCAGAAACACATTTAAAATGTTAGAGCATACACTGCAAAACTCAAATAGTGCTCTTTGTAATGAGAGAAGTTTCTGTGCAGGGCAAAATTCTGTTGTGCAGGGCCATCTCCCATGAATATTTTGAAATGAAAATGTAGTGGCTGTGTTTTCACAGCTGGGGTTCAAGGTGACAGTTGTGTGTCAGAGGAGTAAGTTGTCTCCTCTAGAATATATTTCTAAATGTGAGCAGTACATTTGTTTCCCTGTTATATACCTTATTTGCTTATTTCCCCATGAAGTGTGTTTAAAATGCTTTGAAACTGAACAGAAGAGGAAAGCACAGCAGAAGGAAAATTAGTTCATAAAAGAGTGAACAATGCAATTATCAGGAGATCAAAGCAGCAGAGGCAGGCTGGTGACTTTGCAGTTCAGTTCTAACTAAGCTTTGGCTGAAGCTGTTCTGGTTCAGTTCTGGATCAAGCCTAACACAGCTTAGAAATTATGATTGTACACTCGGTGGCTTGAGTCTTTGCTAGGTTGATTCCCCTGATCCAACTCAAAGGTTATTTGAGTTATTATATACAAACTCTCCTCTCCTGTGGTCCTGCAGACCAAAGAAAACTTTTAGTGTGGACATTGGTGTTTCTCAGTCCTGCTACATCTGCACCTGGGCAGCTTCTGGGTCCTTCCACAGCAGGTAAGGAGTTGTGTCTGCTTCCTCACCCCAGCATTAAACCTGCATGGCTGTAAAACCTTTGCACCCTCCCTCACAGCTCAAAGGACAGTCTGTGTAAGGGGATGCCATGAGGACACCTTCCAACACAGCCAGCCACCTCCCTGTACATCTGGCCAGGAATTTGGAGGCTCCCTGTGCAGATAATATCTGCATTGGAAACAAGCCACTGTCTCCTACACCAGCCTCTCATGGTGCAGTATCCAAATGTTTGTGATGGGCTCTCCAGGAAGGGATGGACCTGGAAAGCCAGGCAGCATTCACTGCTCTCAACATGAGATCTCATCGTGAGCTGTGAATGGTCTCCCTGCCAGGCACAGGTGGAATGGTCACATCCTGGATTATGTTATTGCCATTTCAGTTGTGAGTGTCAAGAAGAGGGCTGGATGCAGATGACAAAGACGAGAGGGACACAGGCCTGCTACCATTTAGTTCAAGCCACCATCCCCAGCTGTGGCAAGCAGAGCACTGGCACACTGCCTGGCACAGCAGTGGTTGCTGCTGCTGCTGCCAAAGGCACTGAGGCCCTGCCTTGTCTCCTGCAATTCCTGCTGCTGCTCTCCCTGAGCTACTCCCAAGGATGGTGCTGGCAGTGCCAGCTCCAAGTGACCCTCCTGGACTGCCCCAAAGTCCTCACTCTTACCCACGTCCTCCGGCACCACCCTGGCAGGTGGATTGGCTTGATGTCCATGGCCTTTCATTAAAAAGAAAAAGACAAGGGCAGGAAACATCAAAGTGGGAAATACCAAATCCCAGCACTAGTGACAGCTCATTAAAAATATGCAGCTACCAATGAGAATTTCAAGCTGATGGCTTGATGCTTATTTACTTAAAATTGAGTGCTGAGAGAGCTGCTGGAAATGAGGTATTTCTACTTGTTTGATGTGAATTTGCACAGTACTTTGTTAAGTTTGTAATACCAGGATATCCTTTATTTTTCATCCATCAGATGGCTCCATTTGGGTCTTCAGCTGGGAAGCTGTGGTGAAGCCCTGGCTTCACTAGGCCTGGCAGAGGGCCACTATCCCCTTGAGAAGTTATCTGTGGCAAGCTCCTCTAGTGGAATACAAGTGTGAGTTCAAAAATGTACAAAAGTGATTTGTGCAAAGTACGTATGAGCACAGGCTGAAATCTGGCTTGAGAATGAACTCAGGAAAGCAGACTGTGTGCATGGACTAGAAGGACTGTGTGTGTATGCTGCTGGAAATCAGCAATACTGTTTGTTCCTCTTAATTTTGAGAGATTGGAAAATCAGAACAGTCCAAGAATGCCGCCATGATATTTTCTGAAAAATCCTCTTTGCCCAGGTTTTTCTCCTGGAAAGCTGAGAAGCCTCCGAGAGGAATGAAAACAATAATTGTCTGACTGCTGCGCCTGTGTTTGCTGCTTTGGAATGTGGCTTGGACATTGTTTACCAACAGGTCTGTGTTTGATTGGTTCCATGTGAATTGTTTTTAATTAATGACCAATCATGGTCAGGCTGTGTCAGGCTCTCTGAGTCAGTCACGGGTTTTTATTATTCTTTCTTGTGAAGCCTTCTGATGTATTCTTTTTCTATAGTTTTAGAATAGTTTTAGAATAGTTTTAGAATAGTTTTAGAATAGTTTTAGAATATAATATAATAATGATAAATCAGCCTTCTGAGAACATGGAGTCAAATTCTCATCTCTCACCTTGTCCTGGGGACCTCACAAACACCACACAAGAAGAAGGAGGATTCTTGAGGCTGAGATGAAAGAGTTTACAATCTGTTTCAGCAGAGACAGCAGAAATGACACTTGAGTCTTCATGGCACCTCAGGTGTAAAAAGCTCTGCAGCAGCAGGGTTGGAGGACGATGCTGAGCAAGTGTTTTCTCCAAAGGACTCCCAGGACTGGAGAGATGAGTAACTTTCCTGATGAATTGATCCATGACAAGGTGATACCTTCCATGGAGGGCTCTCTTAATCATTCTAGCAGTGAGCATTGACCTTTCTGCATCAAATTACCAAATGCTAATTTGTTTTTCTACAGACTGATGTGGGGCTGATGACAAGCTCCAGCCCAGTGGTGAGTCCCACAGGTGGGGAGATGCCCATCCCTCTGTCCCCTCCCTGCTCTGCCAGCTGGAAGGGCATCTCAGCAAGCTCAGACAGAGGTCCTGCACTATGTCTCCTCCTTAGAAACATATTTCAAACTGTGATAGGACAGGAGTATTATAGCAGGTAAGAAGTAACCATATGGCAAGTCATTAATTCCTGTCCTTCCAGGTTATTTGCATATGGATGCAAGGAAAGGCAAGTGGTCATTGTCAAGGGGAGCGTCCATCAGAAAGGCCTGAATGGAAGACTTAGCATCACCCATTATGAGTAAGGTCCAGCCTTTCATCCATCTTGTGTGCTTGGGACCTGATTTGCAATCCCAGGAAAGGATGATGAGTGCCTGAAGGTGTTTCTGAATGTGCAGGTGCATTGCAAGGGCCCAGGTGAGAGCGAGAAGGAAAGGCAGGAGGGAGGTGGTGGTCGGCAGTCAGACCAGTGCAGCACTTCTTGTCTTCTTGTGACAGGCTGGAGATTCACAGCAGCTCCACAGATCCCACCTTTGAGTCTGAAGGTAATTTCTACTGCAGGTGGAACTTGCTTTCTCAACTCCTAATGAGGGGTAGCAGAGACTTTTTTGTGACAATGCAAGGAAAACCAGTTGAAATGCTTTATTAATTTTATCCGAACCACAGGTTTATTAAAGACCTACCAAAGGAGCAGAGGAGAGTATTTGGGAATGCATGTGCCTTGGGTTTGGTTAGGATTTGGGTTTGTAATTCTGCCAGGTGTTTCAGAGTGTAAAACATTTAGTATTTAGAAACTGACAGCTGTATTTTTCACCAGGTTTTTAAGGAGAGGAGGTTGAGGCACTTTGTGTGGGTACGTATATTTACCTATCTTTATATTGTTTTTTGGGGAGCTGTCTACTTTGACCTTGTCTTGGGGTGATTTTATGATGGTACTCTATTCACTAATCATCTGCTTTATGCCCAGAGATGGTTTTGGTAGCTTTGAGGTGTCTCTGGGGATGGACATTGAGCTTGGGGCTGTGGTGGGGTTTTTCTGAAAGCCTCGCTCCTGCGCGTGCTGGGTGCAGGTGCGACCAGCAGTACTTTGTTGCTTCACTACCTTGGTTTTTTGTTAGCTCAGGCAAGGTTTTTTTTTCCCTTTTCCCTGTTTTTTCTTCCTTGAACTGTTTGGTTTGGTCTTGGTTTGAGATCAGAATCGA
Organism: Emberiza elegans; assembly: GCA_024865655.1. Classification (NCBI taxonomy): domain Eukaryota; kingdom Metazoa; phylum Chordata; class Aves; order Passeriformes; family Fringillidae; genus Emberiza; species Emberiza elegans. Next base: position 1,721,123 of record JALJVW010000184.1, on the reverse strand, counting down.
TGGAAGAAGCGTTGGACATGGACCACTGGAGACCCAAAAACTGCTCAGCCCAGCCTGGCCTCAGGAAAGCTGACCCAGCCCAAGAAAGGACCCTAAATCCAGCAGCTTCCCCTGCTGTGAAGAGGAGACCAACACCAGAGGTTCACCAGGTTCCCATCTGTGTTTTCCCTGAGCTGCTGCATTAACTTTTTTTCCTTCCCTTAGACAGAAGCTGCTGCCATTTTGTTCTTCCCTGCCATGTGGCCAGCCTTTATTTTTCTCTTCCCTGGCAGTTTAGGTTTTCTTTTGTTGTGATGTGGAGTAAAGTTCTGACAATTCACTATTCAGCATTTATTCTTTTTTCCCCCTATGCTGTGTGGGCACTTTGTCAATAAATGATTGGGGTTTTTTCACTTTCATCCACTAACATTAATTTCTGATCCATGGGAAGAGATTGCTGAAACCCTTTTCTTTAGAGAAAACACTCATTCCAGAGCATTTTGTCCTAAACTGAGACCGATCTATGTCTAGAAGGCCCAAAAATAATCCTTTCTGACAAGTTTTGTGGAAGCCAGGCTGAGAACAGAGTGACTTTCCTACAGCCTCAATCCTTAGAACATCCACTGAGCAGCTTAACCACAGGAAACAGCTTAACCCGAGGAAAGCAGCCTTCCTTTGAGTCCTCCTCTGGTAAAACTCACTTGGCCCTGACTGAAATGGCAGATGGTGTGTAATAATTTTGTGGGCAAGACTGAACCAGTGAGAGCTTCAAGCAAAGTCATTGTTGAGCCCAGGGGCAGGAGAAGGAAAGAGGAACACTCAGTGCTGGCTGCGTCCCATGGACAAGGCTTCATCCACACTGCTGCACCAAACCAGGTTGGGTTTTACTCTCCACAGACTGCACACAGCATTCACGTCCTGGCCTGGTGAAGGAAAGAACTTTCTGAAGTACCAAAGTGTGGAGAATTTTAGGAAGATGGGAAAACCTGGGGATATTTTAGTGCTCCATGCCAGGTGTGTTGTGGGTGCCTTAGCTGGTCCAGCTCCAATGGGCACTCGTTGTGGAAGTGGAAGAGTGTTTTCTCTGAGTGTGGAGAAGTTCATGTGCCCTCGATGGCTGGATGTCTCAGAACACAGCACGTGGACATGTATTTACTGAACAAGGTGTGTTTCTTCAAAAGCTTTGCTAAGCAGAAATAGGGAAAGCACAACTGTTTGAGAGGAGTTACTAGCTGCTCTAGAGCTTAAGCTACATTTTGGTTGGCTTTCCTGGAAGCCATGTGTAGCTTTTACCATTGCTTTTATTCTTTTATCTATTAAGCTTGTGTGTACATCTTTTTACAGATGTACATGCATGGTTTATACATGCATCTATCTTCATTCTATACAATTTTTAGCTTATTTTTATGTTTTTCTAATGTGTTTTTGCTATTCCTTGTCAGCTTATTGTCTCTCCCAGAGTCCTCTATGAAGTTTTCAGCAGGCTTTAATCAGTTTGCCCAGTGCATTGGTGGGGGCTCCCCTGCCTGGATGTTTGGCTGCTGCAGTGTGTCAGCTCCTCTGCTCACTGGGATGACTCAGTCCTTGGCTGATTTTGAAGCAAATATTGCTACTTCTGTGATTTCCCAACACCCCTGTTCCTTCTCTCCCACTGTAACACCTCTCTGACATGGCAGAGCTGATCCCTTCCTCCTGTCATCCCTGGTGCACAATGCTCTCACACTGCTGCCAAAACTTCTGACTTGCCTCTCTTTCCCTTGAGTTTATCTCAGCAACACAAGCTGTCTCCCTCCTTGCATCTTTACCCTGTGTTTGTCCTTTCACATCGCTGAAAACCTCAGGGAAAATGCACATTACAAACTCACTACTTTCTTTTCCATCTCCAGAACTTCAGGAGAGTTTTTAATCTCTGGACTTGCAGGTCAGAGGTCCTGTCTGGCTGTTGAAAGCCTCCTGGATCTCCAACAATGTGCTCTGCTCTCTCCCTCTCTCACTTTTGTTCCTTTCTCTGTCTTTCCCACTTGGCCCTATATTTCTTCCTCCTTCTTCTAAGCTGCTGCACCAGTTAGACTTTAACTCCTTGCACCTTCTTGTTCTCATTCCTCCTGTTTCTTGAGAAAATTGAACATATAATAGTTTCTGGTTCGCTATAAAATCATTTCTTGAACTTGACCTTTCTATTCAAATGTCACCTCGTCTCTCAGTTAATCTGTGCACTGCTGGGGACTGGGGACATCACTTTTATGCTTTCTTTCTTCATCCTCTCCTTTCTCCAGCCCCATGGCATCTCTTTTTGTCCTGGTTTTCAGCTGTCATTCAGTTTTTGATAGCCTTCCACCCCATCCTCTTTGACCACCTCCACCAGTCAATCACCCTCTAAATTTCTTCCATCCTGGTTGTGTTTTTCTCTGGCCCTGGTTCATTCCTGCACACCTCTGGACTGTAAGCATGGGGTCTTTCTGTCTCTCACTTCCCCTCTCTCCTCCTTTTCCCAGGTCGAGTTGCTAATCTGTGAGCCTTGATGGGGTGGTTGAACTGGGTGATCTTCAGAGGTCCCTTCCAATCCTAGTAATTCTATGATATGTGCAGAAACATGTAGATTCATATAGATGTAAATGACAGATAGATACAGAGATAAATAGAAATATATAGCTATCTTCCCCATTTATAGATAAAGGTATATATAATATATATATGTGTATATATATTTTTTATAATATATGTGCTCTCTATTAAATATATATAACACTATATGTAAAAATTCTCTCTGTGTATAATGGAGAGTTATATATTTTTATATATAAATTAAAATTATTTCTATATCTATATATATACACAGAAGGCTGTATATGTGTACATATATGTATATATTTATATATTTGTATATATATATATGAATATGTGGATATTTAACCAAGTGGTTTCAGCCAGGTGAGGCTTGATCCCTTTGGGGTCTTAAGCCACACCAGGGGAGGCTCATGTTGGACTTCAGGAAGTTTCTCCACAGAAGGGGTGATTGGACAGTGGAGTCACTGTCCCTGGAAGTGTTTAAGGAAAGATTGGACATGCCCTGGTCCAGCTGACACGATGGTGTTTAGACAGAGGTTGGGCTCGATGATCTCAGAGGTCTTTTTCAAACTAATTGAATCTGTGATTCTGTGATATATATATGTGCATATGTGTGTGTATATATGTGTGTGTATATATATATGGATATATGATATGCCTGCATATATATATGGCTAGATATGTATGTATATGTCTATATATGCATGTATGTGTATATATATGTGTATATATGATATATGTGCATATATATGACTATATATATATATGCGTGTGTGCATATATGTGTGTATATATACATATATATGTATATATATATATATATACACATATGTATATATATGCGCATGTATGTATATATATGTGTGTGTGTGTATATATATATATACATATGTATATATATATATATGTATAGAAGCATACACTCCTCCAATAAATAAATATACCGCGGTGGGTGGCCCTATGGAAAAATTCCCCTACACCCACCCTCAGTTCCTATTTCTGCCCCTCCTCTCAAAGCTCCTCCTCCTCCTCCTCTCCCCCGCCCCAGCGCGGCCGCGCACAAACCGCAAGAGGCGTTTTGTCCCTGCGCGGCCGCCGTAGGTCGCGCCGGGGCCTGCTGGCGGTCGCCATAGCGACCCGGCCTAGGCTGGGGGCGGCCTCGCTCGGCCGCGGCGGGCGGGCGGTGCCGAGGGACGGCTCGGGCCGGCCGGGATGAGCCATGGCCTCCGTCAAGGTGGCCGTGCGAGTGCGGCCGATGAACCGCAGGTGAGTGTGGGGCCGCCCCGGAGCCGGTGTCGCTGACAGGGGGTGAACACCGTGTCCCGGCTCCGTGTCCCGGCGGTGACAGCCGCACCGGGGGCGGAGCTCTGCCGGGAGTTCAGGGGCTCTGCCGGGAATTCGGGGGCTCCCGGAGCTCTGCCGAGCCGCTCTGCCCAGCAGGAGCGGCTGCTGGAGCTCTTCTCCCCCTGGGAGGTTGGGAAGTGGCTCCCGGTGGAGCGAAGAGCAGCGGGTCCTTGCCTGGGAAGTTCCTTTGGTCCTTGTGCATTGCTCTGGTCCTTCTGTAATGACGGAAAAGTTTCTCTGGTGAAGATAGAAAACTCTGAGAGGAGGGACCTGCCAAGGGTGTATAGTCAGACTTCTAAAATGTGAAAGAAACTCAACGTATCTGGAAACAGCAGCCTTTTCTACCTGCTTGAGAGCGAGACTGTTGTCTAGTTCATTGGGAGCCATCGTGGTTAAAGGTTATCAGTTTATGCTCAAAATATCTATCTATATATATATATCTATCTATATATATGTATATCTATATATGTCTATATCTATCTCTGTATATATTAAAAACAGGCAGTCTGCTGCATTTACTGTATGGACGGGAGTTCATCACCCACTTCCTGAGACGTGCCTGGGAAATAAACACCGTTTTCTTTCATGAAATATGTGCATAATATGCACGACAGAGTTAATGGTTTAATTTAGGAATAATATGTGGAAAACTGTCTGATTCTACTGCCAGTGCTCTTCCTCTTCCCTTGTTCTGGATTTGTGTAGTTAGTTCAAAAGAAAAGTGGTTTAAAGCCCAGGCAGTCCATCAGGCTCCTGCTGTTCCTCTCACTGGATGTGAGTCAGGTGTTTAAAGCACACAATTTGTCACATTCTGAAAGCTGCTCCATATCTTGTTGTTTTCAGTGAGGGAAAGACAAATCTTATGAGAATAGAGCTGATGAAGGTAGGAAGGGGAAAATATTGCAGGTTGGTTTTGAATAATTTAGGTGGTTGGAGGTCTGGGTTGGTGAATAATTTTGTCACACCCTTTTGCTTCCCCCTGCCCTCTCCCTCGGGTCTAACCATGTGGTTCTTAAAAATTTTAAAAATTATTCTAATATATACACTTCACTTTTCCCTAAAGAATCTCTGGCCACAGTTAGCATAGGTCTTCAGGGTATTAATAAGACTTGTTATGTTCAGTAGCATAACTGAACATGGAGAAGTTTTGCAGGAGGAGTGCGCCTGTGATCTGCTAAGAAACAAAAGAGAGACAGGAATGGAAAGCACATGGCAGAAGAGAGGGGTGGTAATTGTGATAGGCAGTGGAAACACAGACTGAGTGTAAATCTGCAAGTGTTGTGGTAAAGGAATATCACACAAAGGCTCTGGACATGGTGACTCTGTTGCATGTGGGAGGATAACTTGGATGGGATTGGATGTGAGCATACCAAGAAAATGATGGAAATGGTTTGTGACACGATGGAAAAGGGCAAACCTAAGAGCAGGGCAGGCTGAGTGTGGTGCAAGGGGCAAGCTGAGAAAATGGTTTTTGTCACAGCTGTGTGGCAGCAGGCAGGCTTGCTCTGAAAACTGGTGTCTGACCATGCAAACTGTGAAGAACCTACCAGTTTAAGCTGCTAAAACCTTGGAGTTTATGGGATGCTGTTAGATGTTTATGAAACATAATAAGGAAGCTGGATTTAGTGCCCTGGAATGTTGCTTTTAACTGTTGATTTTTTTTTTTAGAGGCACAGTTGGTGTTTGGTGTGGGACCCAGCACTGGGGTCACTGCTGTTCCTCTCTACCAGTCACTGCTGTACTCACAATATGTTTTGTAAAACCCTGAGCCTGGGAGGATCCAATAGTTTTTCTTTGCAGTAGGAAAGGCATGCTGAACTGCAAGCCAGGAGCAGTAATCATATTTTTCTTAGTGGTTTCTCAGAATTGTTAGAGTTGGAAGTGGCCTCTGGAGATCACCTGGTGCAGCCCCCCTGCCAGGGCAGGGACACCTTGGCAAGTGGTGCCTTGTATGTGTCTTCTCTGAGCTCTGCTCCCTTTGCCTTTTTGGATCCCTGGGGAATTTTACAGAGGAAAGGCCTTTCCAGCTATTCAAAGGATCTTTACAGCCAGGTGTTCCTTCTCCAGCACTACATTTCAAAATCCTTACCATGACACTGTATGGAGTTAATTTAGTTAAATTTGCTTTGGTTTGTTTGAAGTTGAATAATACAGTGCAGCTTATTCCATGAGTCATTTTTAATTAGAGAAGGCACAGTTGATGAATGGTTATAGGAAGACTCCTGCATTAAGGAGCAGTTGCACTGTGTGGGGTCACAGCCCTGCTAATTGTGTGCTAAGTCATGAACAAGGATTTTGGAATGAAACATGATAGGGAGAGGGTTGATTAAGGATTATTTACTGTTCTATTGCTTAGCTAACAAACCTTTTTGCTTTCTTCTTCTGTGATTTATTTTTAATCTTAATTTTCTGTCAAGTCCTTAACCATTTAAGTCCTTAACCATTCTTCTTGGAGTAACATCCCAAATTGTGTTATACTGAAATATTTTGATTCTGTCTCTGCATAATGTAATGAAAGTATGTCTAATGGCTTTACAGTTACTGCTTTGAAACCAGTTGTAGTATGAGCTTAGAAAGTTACTTGGTGAGTCTCCATCTGTCACTTGGTTTCCTTCATTCAACACTGAATTGCCATGACAGCCCTTGAGTCTGTGCTTGTAGCTGTGAGTTTCTGTAAAGATAGCAAAAAACCTTCAGCTGGCTGAAGTCCTGGTTTTTGTCATTGGATAGAAGGGGTGAGCTTGGGTGCTTGGTGTGTTTTGCTTTGGCAAGGTGATGGATTTGGACACCATCATTTCTAAGGTTAATTTCCCAGCACAGTCACTAGAAACATTCCTAAGATGGGGTTGTTGAGAAGTGTAATTAGCTTGGAGGCACTATTTGCTCACATACTGAACAGATGACTGTGGGTGACTGGTGGTTGCTAGTCACTGTCTTCTGCATAGTGTGATATCCGGGATCCTGATAGGCCTCACCTGGTTCTGGCTCTCTATTTTTTTATTATGCATAGCATCTGCACAGTTCAAATAAATGCATTGTTATATTTTCATCTGTTCAGAGCCTTTAAAGAAGAAAGAGAGGATAGTATTTTCTTGCTTCCATTTTGTGTCATGTTTCTTCTTTATGTAAACTCGAATTCAATTAGTGTTCCAGGAACCCACTTTTATACTTTTATCAGTGTCTTGGTTTGAGGCAATTTAAAGAAGAAGATGCTGGAATGAGTTATCTCCTTTATGATTCCAATAATCTCTATCCACCAATAAGAAATTAATACTAATAGAGGAAAGTTAAAAAACCACAGTTTATTTACAAACAGGTTGTCAACAGGTAGGAAAAAAAGTAAACAACTGCTAGATACCAAACTGCTAGAGCTCACCACCCCACTGAAATGTGAAAAATGCCAATCACTTGTTTTTAAAATTTTAAAAGTTTAATAGTAATAGAATGGTTATAAAAATAGTAATACAATTAGAGTAATTAAAATTTGGACAATTTGGATTGGGACAATATGAGACAATAAAAACAAAGAGTTATGACAGTCCAGGTACCTCTTTCTGGGCAAAATAAGCCCAAAAAAGGACCCACGTTCACAGAGGATTAACCCTTAAAAGCAACAGCCTGTTGCATATTCATACACCTCATCCATGATGCATAAATTCCATTCAAATACAGGATTCTGTCTGGTCAGTGTCAGCTTCTTCCTCTAAATCCTGATGGCGTCATCCTGCCCGAGCGAGGTGGGAAGAAGTTCATTTCTTCTGATAGTGGAGCAATAAATTCTCTTTCTCTGAGAGATTTAAGTGTCCTGTGGCTGCTGTCTCAATGTGAGTCCTTTCTTTAGGAAAAAAGTATCCTACATAGCACAGTTTCTATTTTAACATTTTGTTATAACCTAAAACTATATTTAACACACTACTTAAGAAAAAAAGAAAAATAAAGCTTTAGCTCGAGGAAAAAAATCGAGCCACGTGTGAAGCAAACACCACGCCTGCAGAGCCATGAACCTGGGTGGGCACCTTTAAAAAATGTCCCTCCAAAAGCCAACTTCCTAAAACCCCCAACCCCAACTTCCTAACCCCCCATCCCACCGAGATTCCCAGCTGTGGGGTCCTAAAGATCCAGGAACAGATGGATGAATGTAGATCTATGTATAGAAGCATACACTCCTCCAATAAATGAATACATCACCCACCGCAGTATATTTATTTATGTATTGGAGGAGGGTATGCTCCTCAGATGGTTACAGGGTACGTTATTGTGGAGGGATAGAATGTAAGAGAATAGTGCAGAAGGCAGTCTCACCCCTGAGGAGCTGCAGCTGCACCAATCACCAAAGATCAGGAACAGGCCTGCCCTTAACAGGTCACAGCTGTGTCCAATAACAAGACGAGTGCTACCAAAGAGTGGGATAGCTGGGGGAGGAGAGAGTTGGAGCTTCTTGGCTGTGCTGTGAAGAAGAAGGAGTCAGTGCTGTGAGGAGCTGCCCATGAGAAATCACTGAGAAGATATGGGACTTTTGAAATAAGATGACAACACATTATCATTATGAATCATCCCAAGACAGTCAGTTAAATAAAGCCATTTAAAATATGCCAAATAAGAAAAGCTGTTTTGATACTTAATAAAGGATATGTCAACTTGATTCTTCTAAATACTGCCACTAAATTCTTTTGGCTTTCAATTTCTTACAACTGATAGCTCTGTTCTGTTTGGCTTTTAACTCATGAAGTGAGAGAGGGATGCAAGTTTTTTGAGATTTTTACCCCATTTCCTCTGTTTCTTGTATTTGCATAAACTAATTATTGTGCTTAAGTGGGTGAATAAACTAAATGAGGGTTATGTGCTGTCCTTACCTGCAAAGGTGCAGCTGACATCAGAACATGGGTTTGCACTGCATTAGGTTTTTCTCTGTGCTTACCCAGTGCTCTCAGCACTTTTAGATGTTCATTTAAATGAGTTGCCCAGACTTTTTTTACAGCTCTCTTCTTATTGCCAATATGATGGAATAGAAATTCTAATTTGATTTCATGTTTAAATGATCAGGTTTTTTTCCCCTGGATGTACACACTCCAGAAGTGACCTGTGGCAGAAGTACCTGTCAGACACCGTAGTGCTCTATGTGGTTATGCAGCCATTCACAATTATGGCATGAGGATTAAAAGGTTTTCTGTTTGGTAGTGGGGAGACAGAGAAAGTATGTTCTGTTGCATAGAGACAGCTTTTGAGTGACTCTGGGACTTGTTTGGGTTAAGATCTGATACTTTAATCCACAAATACAGTCTGTGTGATTATTGATTAGATGTAAGGTTGGCCCTCTTGGATAACTTCTGGGTTACACCTGTAAGTGAGCAACTCCTCTGCATGCAGAGTACCTTGGGAAATCTACAACCAATATCTTATCTTTAAAACTATCTGCTTGCACAATCCAGGCTGTAGAAAACTCAACAGCAGAGTTTTCAATGGTTCATGTTAATAGAGCAATGCAAATGACAGAGATATAAAAAAGCTGTTTTGTCTCACAAGGAACTTGTAACTGGAATGTTTTTGTAGCAGCAAAAAGAAATAAACAGGTAAACAGGGAAGAGCCAGCTGAATTCTTTGTTTCCATTTGAAATGTTTACAAGTATTTTAGGTAGGAACTTGCTGGGAGTATGAAATTTATAATTAAATAACCATGCTTTTTAGAATTGAGAAGAGAAGCAAAAAACATGCATGGAAAATGTATTATAAGTTTGTCAATGCAGGGAAGAGGGAATGAATTGGTGTCTCAAATTTCAAGTTTTTAAGTACGAGTTACTGTATATTTTTCATTTTGAAGTTACTGTGTACATTTTTAATTTTCATAAGCTTATAAAGAGAGAGTGTTTTGACAAAACATGTATAACATTAATGTATCACAGGTGAAATGAGAAATGATGGAGTGATTAGAAGGAAGGACACTCATAGCTAAATACTATATCTGTCTCTGAAGTGTGCAGGGAAATTTTTACTGCATCTGTTTCCAAACACTCACTGCTGGTTGTTGCTCTTTAGAGGTGTCCAGAGTGATCTCAGATAACATAACTCAGAGCTTAAATATGGCCAAGTGTTGCAATACTGTCACTTTCTGAACTACTGTACCAATGAGTATAAGCCATTTATCAGCAAGCTGAGTTTGCTGTTTCCTATGGTAACTGTTGAACTTGCATTTTAATAATGGTGCTTGATTTATAATCATGTACAATTCCTCTACTATAGAAAGAAGCTGGAAGATCCTTAAGCATAGGGTGAGGCTCTGGTGTGCCTGGGGTGAATGTATATCTGTCCTGCCTCTGCCTTTTTATGTGGTTGAGTTTGAATCCAGTAAAAATTTGCTTTGATGCTGAGTTGGCAAGATGAACTAACTGTTCTGAATGTGGCTTTTTTACCTTGCCACGTTTTGTGTTCAGAACCTTGAACATATTTCATAACCTCTGGCAGATTTTTCCTTTTTTTCAGAGTAGAAACATTTCTCTCCCTGAAATTAAGCTGTGCATACATGAACATGTAAGTCCCTTCATCAGTGTGCTGCTGCTGTTGTTGGCACTGGATCAGTGCATAGCAGTGTAGACTGATCCCAGCTCTTGGATCATGTAAACTTGGTACTAAGAGTGCTTGAAGTTGGAAAGAAAAAGTGTTCTTAGTTTTGTAAGATACATCAAGAAATGTTTTCACTTTCTATCTTTCACCTCTTCAAAAGGAAAGAACTGTAGGAAGAGTTTTATTCTACAGTATGGTCATGAATCTTCTCAGGACAGTTCCTCTACTGCAGGGAGGAGCAGAGGAGTGAGCATCAGCCTGACAATGTCCACGTCATCTCTCCTTATAACCCCTACCTGGTACTTGTTCAGCTGTGGGTTACACAGTGGGGAATCTGACCAGTGTCTTACCCTGTAGGTGAAATGACATGATTTTTGTGTGGCCACATGTTCAAGATGTAAAACTTGAGAGTCAGGAGAGGTGAGCAGGACATGCAGATGTACCTGTTCTGCAGGGACTGTTGCTCCCTGGTTTTGTTGGTACTTGATGTCAGATGTGGTGAGAATGTGTTATTTGAGAACAGGTATCAGCAATAAGTAATGACATAAACATTTGTGATTAGGTGAAAATGCTCTCAAGGGTTATAAAAGCCTCAGTGATGGTAGTTGGGCTGTTGTTATTGCTGCCTGTAGCTCTGGAATGAAGATGCAATCGAGTGTGCTAGGAATCATAGATGCTGTATATTGTGAGGGTTCTTTAAATGGTATCCAGACAGATCATGTATTTGAGAACGGGATGTAGTAAGTTGGGTTATAAGGCTGTAGACAGATCAGAACCTATAAGAATAAGAGAAGCAACAACTTGCTCACAGCAGAGCATTGACTCTAAGGACTAGAAAATTCAAAGAAACCCAAGAAACCAGAGCCTAGTGACCTTACAGAAAAGTGCTGGTTGTCATATATAAGAATAAGAGCTGTCAGAAATCTTACAATCAATACATTTTAAGGCTTTTTTTTTGTGTAAGAGTAGTAAATAGTGATATCTAAATAGTTCAGGTCTGTTTAAATAGGAATGGAAAAAGCAGTTGGGAGGTGAGGGAAAAAACCACCCAAGTTATTTTACTCAGGAGTTTAAGGAGAACATTGCAGGTGTAAAGCAGAAGAGATGCTCTTCTGAAGAGCATAAATTGAAGATGATCTAACCATGTTTTGGTAAGGGGTTGAAAACACAGTACTGGACAGCTGGGTTAAGGAGCAGGGTCTGAGGAGAGTGTCCTTTGCTAAAATAAGAAGTTAAGTCAAATAGAGAAGCCATCAACAAGGATAAGAGGTGACTGGGAATTTGGATGCCACAGGTCATGATGTTCTAGAGAAATTTGACTTTCCTTAGGGTTTTCCACAATAGCAAATGTCAACAGTGCTCAAGGGAGCTGAAACTTAGGAGTTAGAGAAATTTAGGGAGCTGAAAGTTACAGGCTTAGCACTAGAGAATGCCAGCTCTCTCTGGTGTTTGTTTCTCCACAGGTTCTCACCTGTGCTGAAGTACATTGTCTTTAAATGTTAGTGACTTGTTTTCTTCTTCTTTCTGTGCCCTTTCTCTCAGTGGTTAATTTTTGAAGGTTTTCTGCTTAGAAGCAATGGATCTGAACTTAGGAGCGTGCTGCACTCTCAGTGTAATCCTTGTTTGCAAATACAGAGCCAAATACAAGCTCTGGTTGCTGCCCCCCAGCAAGGAAATATCTCCTAAAATCCTGTTTCTGGAACCTCATTATTTGAATTAAATTGGAAAAGATCAACAAAAATGATGGGAAGTCCTTGATTCAAAGAATATCAAGCTACATGTATACTCCATGTGTTATAACTACCAGAATAGGTTAAGAGATGCAAATCTAAATGTATTTTCAGGGCTTAAATGCAGAAAAGAGAAATTAAATACTTAGTTATGGCTCCTTCTAAATATCTCCAGAGTAATGGAATGGAGCTAATAATGGATCAGCTTAAACAGTATCTAAGGAATTACTGCTGGTGAGATAGTGCAGGTTGTGTAAGAATCTCCTGAGGCTCAGGCAGTTGGATAGAGCTAATACCTTTTAAGAAAGTCATTAGAGGAAATCTTGCTTCAATGGGAAGGTAAGACTAGACCTGGCTGACTGTTAAGTAGCTCCTGTGCTTGCCATTCTATCTCACACCTCCTCTTCAGTGGTTGTTGCACAGCTTTACACACAGAAGTGAGAATAAATGGGGTATGTAGCCTTTAAAATTGGATCATGCTCTTTTCATGTAGCAAAGAAGATGGATCAGGAGGGAGAGTCCCCAAGTGCAGAGCTTTATCCTTGTGTTGGTGAGCAGCAAAACTGGAGCAGAGTTGTGTAGCTGCATTTCTCTTCACAGAGAAAAGCAAAGCACAACTTCCCAAGAATATTTCTGGGATTCATATTCTCTGAACCTCAGAGAAAGAAAAAACAATTCTTATGTCATTTACTGCTCCCGTGTTGTTCACAAGTGGAATGCATTGTGGAAGATTGTTTACTGAAGGGAATTGGTAGCTGGATTCTGGTGTGTTTTGATTCACTGACCAGTTGAGTCCAGGTGTGTGTGTTGGGACTGTCACTGACAGTGACAAGAGGTTGTGCAGTGAAGTGCAGTTGGGTGCTTGGCAGGTTTAGTTTAGATGTAATGTAGTATAGATGTAATACAATATAGAATAATATAGTATAATAAAGTAATTAATTGGCCTTCTGATAAGATGGAGTCCTCCTCATCATTCCTCCTGGACATCAGGCAAAAATATCTCCCACAGACTTGTCCTGCAGAAGAAGCTCCAAGGAGTTTCAGCCAAGGCTGGACTCCCAGTAACTGAAGAGTGAGTAGCTGGGAGTGACAGTGAATTTTCCATAAACCATCAGAGGTCAGGAAGCCCACTTAGAGCCTCTGCTTACATGTGCTTATTCTTCTGTCCTCTTTAGTGCTTTAATGCAAATCCTTCAAAAGTTTTTCAAGCCTGTGGATTTGTCACAATCATTACCTTGTTTAGTCTGTCTCCCTCCACAGCATTGAAGAACAAAGACCTTCCAATGCCAGTGGGGTTGGAGCACAGTGGTAGCATGGACACACGTGGGGCAATGTCTTTAGACTGGCCTCATGTACAGTTTGCAATTCCCAAAACTTTCTGGTCTTAAGCATTTTGAACTTAAAAGCCTGGTTTTAAAATAGTGTTTTCCAAGTCCTTTATTTTAGTATTATCAAACACATTGCCAGGTTACGTATGCATGTTATAGCACTGAAATGATGAACAAGAAATTACCTTTAATTCCTGCTTCTTGTTGAGAATTCCCTGACACCAGAAGAAAAAAAGGTGAATAAGTCTCTCTGAACTGTAGCTTTCCCGAGGAATTGAAGTAAGAGAAAAGTGAGTCTGTTTTTCAGGTTTTGTTTATTTGAAATTAAGAGTAGTTATGAAATAAATGGGATTAGCACTCAGTTCTTCTAACCTAACTGAGCCCTTGGACTTGAAAGACTCTTAGAAGTCTGAGTGTCTGAAAGGCAGGTATTATTGGTGAGAACAGCTGATTGAAGAGCAAAGCACTCTGTTTTGCAGAGGCTATGAGTACAAAGCCAGGGTTATTTACTGAGAGAGGGTTTTTCAGAGTTATTTAACAAAAGGAGTGCATAGATGGCACTCAGCATCTTAATTGCTGATGGGTTGAAGTTCTTATTGTTGATGAGTCAGATACTTCAAATATTAGCTTTAAAAAGACTCTCCTCCAAAGAGTTTATACTGTAAATACAGAGCAATAGTGAGATACAGAAACTTGGAGTACACTCATAGTTTTTCTGTATGCTTATACATTGGAGAGATATTTGTACTCACATAACTGAACTCATTTATTGTTCAGTTCAGATTGTTTCTGTGTGTCTCAGTAAAGGAAAAAAATGACAGTAGAAAAGCCTTATGGATTACTTGAGGAGCTAAAAGAGCCATGGAGTCAGGATCTCAATTTCCCCCCCCTGAATTTCTAATTTGTAGACTTCCTACCCCAGAAGACAAGGGCACTGTGGGGCAACTGTGAATTTCTGAATCATGTTTTGCTGCACACAAGAGGTTAAGATAACACTGTCTTTGACTTGGGATTGCAGAGCTAAAAGAACAAATTGGAGGAAACAAGATATTAAAAACAAGTACACAAAGTATCACGTGGGCTGAAATCCAGGAGTCCCACAACCTTCATAGTGGTATAATAGTGACAGCAGAATTCCAGAATGTCATTCATACCAACGGTTGTGTTTGAGGTTGTATTTTATGTTGCTTCTGCCAAAGATGGGCTTTTGCTACATTTTCTTAAAGGCTGCTATCAGAAATGTGTAAGAAGAGGATTCACATGTGGCTATCTCAAAACTTTAGCTGTGGAGCACTAGTGCCCACTGGCGAGACCATTCTGTACCTGGTCAGTATGCAGGCAGAGCAGGAAAGTTGCTGTTGAGGTAGTCTTCTACTTGAAGATTAAACCTTTTCCAGGTTATTGGGAGATCATTGACCATGGTGCATGTAGATACAATAACTTTAAGTTAGCTGCTGCTTATGATTAAAAATTTTGCATATGTGGCCACCCACCAGTTGTGATCCGGAGTTCTTGGAAGGTGGAGCTACCTAAAATATTATATTGTATTTGTGGGGTGTTCTGTGGCAGGGAGGAATGATGAATCTGACTCCATGTTCTCAGAAGGCTAATTTATTATTTTATGATACTATATTATATTAAAGAATACTATACTAAAGAATACAGAAAGGATATTTACAGAAGGCTAACAAGATAATAATAAAAACTCGTGACTCTTTTCCAGAGTCCTAACACGGCTTTACATTGATTGGCCATTGAGTCAAAAGAATTTACAGCAGAAACTAATGAAACAATCTCCAAACACATTCTAAAGGAGCAAAACACAAGAGAAGCAAATTAGATAATTATTGTTTGTTTTTTTTTTTTTTTTTCCCCGAGGCTTCTCAGCTTCCCAGGAGAAAAATCCTGGGTGAAGGGTCTTTTCCAGAAAATGTGTATACCACAGTATTATTACAAAAAAATTGAAGAAGCAGGTACCTGATTTAATATAGTGATCAATCTGTATGTGTTACTGTGAGTGTGCATAGTTTTCCCAAGAACACCGGATATCGTTTGACAGAAGACAGCACAAAGACACCTGTATGTTCGTATTTTCAGGGCAATTCTGCAACATATTCAACTGCTGGTTTTCAGTGTTGCTGGTAAAATTTATTCTTATGGCTGAAAGTGTTTAATCTAGGCTGTCCTTCATACAAGAACCAATATATGTGTACTAATATAAACTTAGAGATTATTTCTTTTTCATGACATATACAAGATTTCCCTTGTGTCTGCGTGTGTCTGCATTCTCTGTCACTGGATTTATTGTTCTGGTTTCAGCTGCACAGTGGAGAAAGTCCTGGGACTAGCAGAACTCTCTCTTTTAATCCTTTTCAAAATTTGCCATTTTTTAAAAAAAAAGCAGCAGAAGGGAATGGGGGTATCATAAATCTGCACAAGCAAATGTTGAAGATTCTGTTGATCAGAGAAAACCCTATGCCCATACAAAACGTGCTTTATGCCAAAATTCTCTTTTAAAGTACCAAATAGGTGCAGAGTTTCTGTTTCTTATTGAGACAAATGCAATCTGATCATAAGGAAGCTGTTTCTTTTCATTCAGTTCCCAGGAGTTTTTCCTTCTGTTTTCTTGTCTGGCTGGAAGTGAGGTGAAACTGAAGAGCTGGCACAGCTCATCTGTCAGCCAGCTCGGGCTCATTTAGGGCTTTGGAATCTGTTTGCTGATGTCAGCTGGGTTTGACAGCATAGTAAAGGTCTCGAAGATAATGAAGATGTTCTGTCAGAGAAAATGGGCAGCTGTCAGGGAGCTCCAGAGCTCTCCTGAACAAGGGGGAGGCTGCCACCCTTATCAGCTGTCACTGCATGCCCTGAGGACTCCTTTCAAACTGAGCCTGAAGGAATTCTGACTGTGGTTGTGCTGCTTGGTGTACAGCGTACAGGAGTTAACTTTAACATGTTCATGTAACATGGCTTCAGCCGTTTAATTATGGCCTTGGAGCTGTGTTTGTCAACCCCACGGCATGACTTGGAGATTAGGATTTGGAGAGATTCATTCAGCTTTTTTCTGTGTTGGTCTCAGGTGTTTAGGATATGCTGTGCTATTGCCCTGCTGTGATTCCCCCCTCCCTCCATTCCTCTTTCCTCCTTGCAGCTAATTGCTGGATGACTGGGTGAATTGAGCAATACTAGAGGGGTGATTACAGCACCGGGCTGGTGTATTTTCTGGTGTCTGTGCCAAGAAACTTCCCTGCACGATCACTTTGTCATTTGGTTTGGGGCCAGGGGATCACGGGTTGTAAATTTCCGTCCCTTGTGATCCTGGAGCTCCACGTGGTGCATGAAAGAGCGGTGAGAACATCCTGGAGGCTGTCCCTGAGTGCTGCTGTGGGAGCAGATTTGCCTCAGGAGGGAAGCAGGATTGCTTAAACCATCAAAGCCTTAATTGTGAACCAGTTTTGGCAGCCGGTCTCTTTACATTGTTTTGTGATGGAGGCTGGAATTTGCAGGGGCAGAATCTTTGTTTAGTGGCTGAAGCTCTTCCCTGGATGAGGTAGGGAAGTGGTTCCTGTGGATGCTGGTAGAGCTGCTGGAGGGTTCTCCCCGCCCTGAAGGTTACCCAGCACTGCAGTACAGCTGTTTGCAGCCTGAACCTCATCTTGGGGTGACTTCATCATGCTGGTGTTCCCATCATCTGTCTTTTGCTCAGAAATGGGTTTTACAGCTTTAAGCTAGGCTCAGAGAGAGAAGGAGTGGATTTTTTTTATGCTGTATCCAAAACATAGAGATAAGAGTTCAGCTTTCTCTGAGCTCATGGCAGTGCTCTCTGAGTTCTCTGCTGCAGAGAGAGAAACAGGAGTTTTCTTGCTTTTTGCTGGTTTTCCTTGTTAGCTATGGCAATAAAGGTTTTTCCAGAATTGTTTTGTTTCTGGAACTGTGAAAAATTCTCATTGTCAATATTTTGCTTGTTAAATAAACAGTTTTTTTCCACATTTCTCTAAGGAGATTATCTCCCAGACTGGTTGGAGAGGGGTAGCTGAATCCTGCCCTTTAGAGAAAACAAGTCTGTCCCAAACTTTTAACTAAGGTGGAACTTGCAATCAAAACTTTTTGGAAGTGACTTGGCCCTGATGAACTGCATTAAATGAGTGCCTGGAAATAACTCTCATCAAGCAAGAAATTGTTTTTTATGAGATGCTCTTAAACTCTGTATGTGCACAATAAATTATATGCAGCTCTCTCATATTAAATTGAAGCTTGGGTTTTTGATTCCTGCTAATTTTTTCTTCCACTTCTTTCAGGTTGGCTTATTTATTCTGATCCTAGTATTCCTTTTTTAGGTTGTCCTCTCACTACCCCTTCTCCTTCAAAAATGCAAAATTCTGTTTATGAATTTTATTGGCTAATGCTTTCCAAGGTCCTTTTTAAGACTTTGAAATCCTCATTCTTTAATAAAGTTCAATAATATCTTCAGTATTAATCACAAAATTAATTACTTTAGACTTCTCAGAATTTTGTGTAGTTCATATATGGGTGTTAGACTTTAAATGTTTTGTACCAGTATTCCATTATTGAATAGCTGTAGCAGAGGAATATGGAGAGCTGGCTAGGTCTGGGAAAGAAAGCACTGACATACTTGATTATTTCCCCTTGAATGCCTTAAACATGAAGAAATAAAAATAAAAAAGCAATAATTCTGGACCACGGTTCTTCCTGCCTAGAGTCCTTACAGACTTCCTAGAGGAAGCAGTTACAGTTTGCATTTGAAACAAACTTTTATGGTAGGATTGACCATTTAATTGGGCCGAATTACTTGTTACACCTTTGCTGAACAAATAGCTACAGACAGGTGGAGGGTGTGGAAGAAGAAGGATGACTGGGAGCCATCCACAGGCTGCATTACTGCAATGCCAAGATCTATTTCCTGCAAAAAAATACCATTGGACACTTTTCTCCATTTCCCTGTTTATTATCTGTGGCTGTATTTTGGTGTTGCAGTATCTTAAGTCTAGATCTAGTAATCATAAGACGTGCCTCAAAGTTTTCCATGGTAGATTTAAATTCAATTGTATAATTAATGCTGTAATTATTACAATTTTCTCGTTCATTAGCTCTAGAAAATAACCTAATGTGTTGATATTTACTTAAGCATTTTTATTTACCTACTCTTTATTCATTAATGTAGATTTTAAAATGGGTTTTGCTTTTCTTTACTATTTCTGCTGGAAAACTGAATATGAACAGGAGTAGCTGGAGGACAGAGACTTGGGTCATCTAGTGCACCACAAAGAAGAAAAAACACCAAAATCCTGAACTTGATTGGGAAGAAGTTTCTATTTTGCATTTTGTGCTGGTGCCAGTGAATATCCAGTAGTGTGAAGCAGCACTTTATTGCTTTAAAGCCCTCTGCTTTGCTCTGCACTGGTCAGGCACACCAGGTGACTTAGCAGTTGATTGTGGGACAGGCGTGTCAGCACTTGAGGAGGGAGGTTTTGTGTGCTGTGCATCTTTCCCTGTGGCTCTTTTTTCCCTGTGCATGTTTTCATGAGCACAGGAGGCGGTGTGCTCCAGGTTGTCATTCAGGAGCAGCCTGTATTGTTCTCATGACTAACAATGGTGAAATTGCATCTCTGGCAAGCACGTTGGTACGTGCTGGGTTTAGACACCAAGCTCACAGTTTTTTATGGTATTTTTGAAAACAGTCAGAAACCATTGTGAAATAAATGCAAGCACATGAAAACACTTCTTTGGAACTGGATTTTTTCTTTCCTGGCATCCTTGTGCTTTGGGAAGCCTCAAATGTGTGTAATTCTTTGTTGGTAGTACAGCCTCTCTCCTTTGCTGCTAGGATGCATCAGAACTCAAAACACAGGTTTGGTACCTTATGTCTAAAAGAGTTTTAAAGTACTAGGTTTTTGTGGTTTAAACATTCAGTCCCTGTTAGCTAGACTATATGGAAAATTGGGAACTGCTGCTACTGGAATGTTGGTGAGAAGCTGGGGTTTGTATTGTTGTGTTCTGGTTTGCCCTTCCTTAGAGCCATGTATTTGACTTAACTGGGTTTTGGATCAGAGTACTTCCAATTAACAACAAACCACTTAATTGACTTGCAGAGTTAAATTTCTGAAATGGGTTTCCTCACACTTCTGTTCTGCTTCTGGAGGCAAGCCCAAGTGCTCCAAATATATGCCATAGAAGTAAATAAGCATTGGGCACAAGAACTAAAAAATAAAATATAAGTTAATTAATCTGAGAATTGACTGTGGGCAGGCTGATGGGTGGAAATGTGACTCTGGATAACTGTGGTATGTTTTATTTATTTATTTAACCTACTCAAATCTGTTTTTTTTGGTTTTGGTTTTTTTTCAGGGAGAAAGATCTTAATGCAAAGTTTATTATTTCAATGGAAAAAAATAAAACAACAATCACAAACTTAAAGGTGAGTAAACACAATTTATAAAATTGTATAATTGTATATTTGTAACTCAATTGCTGCCAAAATATGACTGGACAAAACAGTGATGCTTGCTGCACTGTGGTCAATGGCCCCTAGTTGTTAAAATTCAGTGTTAAAGTAATGTTTTGGGGAAACCAGGTTACACTGTTAACTTGCTGCACTGTTGTTTTCTGAAGATCCCTCTACAGGCTCTAGCTCATCAGTTCCTCAAAGGTTTATCACTCAGGTCATTACTTAGCTGGGAGATGAAAGCCAACAATAGAATAGAGGTGTGTTTCTGATAGCTATTAAATCTCTGTTTCATCTGTAGAAGTCTTCTGAAATTCCCATGAAAATGAACCAAAGCCAAAGTACCCATCCCTTGCTGTAACCTTTTGATGGTATATTTTAACATTTCTCTCAGCAAGAGAAGCCATGTGCAGCAAATTGGTTTTTGCAAGGTGGTTTCTCATGACTAATATATGAAAAGGAGTTTCAGAGTGTAGTTTCTTCACAATGATTTGGAGCATGGTGAGTATTGCTGAAGCTGTCATGTCTTGAGCATGATGATTGCCTTAAACAGCAGGTATGTCACACCTTTTTAATTATGACTCCATGGTGAAGTGCTGTTCATGGTGCAACCATCTCTCTGGCTCCTATAAATTATATGTGGAGGATAATCCCTGATTATAATAACAGCATATATGGACCCATTTAACTGAGCCTAAGTATTGTGACAAAAATGTGCTGTGGGGTTAGAAGCAGTAAGCTAAAATTCAAATAATTCCTGCTGTGCTGCTTTATGAGGTGGCTGTCTTTCTTACTGAAGGGCATGCCTCCTCCTGATTTTGGCAGAGTTGTTGGACTCATAACCTGACCTGTCATACATTTCTAAATGTGTGTAGCATTATGTTAGATTTGCATTCTGATTATTTATTGTCCAATGTTTTTAATTACTTCATCAGGATGTGTTGTACCAACTCTGTTTTCTTATTTTTTTAATAGATACCAGAGGGTGCTACTGGAGACACAGGACGAGAAAGAACAAAAACATTTACCTATGATTTTTCCTATTTCTCAGCAGACAGTAAAAGTCCCAACTTTGTTTGTCAAGAAATGGTAGGATTTCTGATGTTAATAATTGATCTTTTCCTTTCCCTTTTCTTTGTCTTGGAAGCATTCCATGAAACCTCTTTCCATGGAAAGTGCTTCTTCTGTAATTTAGAAATTTTCTAGATACCTGAGAGTTTGAATTTTGCTTTGTTCTTTTTTTTTTTTTAAACTTATCTAACAGTGTAAATGCTATGCTTTCTAAAACAGCAGGCTGAATGCCTTCTTTCAAGCTCTTTTTTCTGATTGGTCTTGTATAAGGTCAAGTTAGAAAACATCTCTAAGAACTGAAACTGGTTTTGAAAAGCTTTTTAGAAAAAAGTCACTTTTGAGAAACAAGCTTTAATTCACTTAGAAACAATCCTACCTGGTTGAAGTGTGGTGTGAATTTTTTTTCCTTGGTCCAAAAGCCTTGGTAAACATTGAACAAGATGCTTTTTTTCCTCCTCCCTTGAGTATTCACCTTAGGAAAAGACAAAACAGTTTTTCTTTCTGCATCGTCAGAACAGAAGATTAAACTTGGAGCTATAGGCATTATTCAGATAAACAGACCCTCTGTGACCTTGCATTTCATGTGAATGTTGAACTTTTTGGTTCTTTCCCATTCTCTAATTTATTAATTGAATTTCAAGTAAGTTGTGATTGCTGACTCCTCTTTTGGTCTTGATACTGTAAGCTTCAACTGAGAGTAGTTCTTTCCCTTAAAATAATGCAACAGTTTACTGAATATGCTGTAAGCCAGCCAGGTCCATACCTTCTTGGTATGTATCCCATCTGCTCAGGAACCCTTGAAATCAGGGATGCTGTAATGGCTAATCCTAAAAAGCCTCACAATTAAAACTAGTCATAAGAAACAGTAAGTTGAAGCTATTTTTAAATATTTATGAGAATGATAAGTTTTGCCATTATATATATATAAAATGACTATAATTGATGGGGAATTTAGACTTGGAATTTTTCATTTAACCATCAGGGTAAGTGATAAATCCTCTTACTTTCTGAATACTGCTTTTCTTTCAGTGATATATTAGGGTTTGATAATGTATATTCTTAAACTTTCTGGGTTGTTGTTTCTTGATGATGTTCGTTTAAGTAACGCTTTTTTTTGCTGTTTTTTGAAATACCAGGAAACGTACATTTTATCTGGCCATCAGTGTAGAAATACCCTAATTACTGTGGCAAATTGAAGTAGTAATGTATTTGAGAGCAATGATTTGAACCTGAGATTCTAGTGAATGGTTTTAGGCAGGTGTTTCAGTCCATATGGCTTTACTAGAATTTTAGCAAATGCTTTAAACTGGGCACGCAGAGTCAGTTAATTATTTATTTTAACTAAAGCAGCTTTGATAACTGTTCTGATTCTAAATGAAGCTTCTTGTCATGCACCAGTTGTGACTTAAATTTATGGATATTTAATTCTTGGATCTTCTAGATACCTGCCTTTAAATACTTCTGGAAAGCTGTGTTAGACAGGACCCCATTAGAGAAACCCCAGGAAGAGATTCATGGTGTCAGTAGGCTCTTGCTGTTACAGTGCAGGTTATTTCCAGAATCCAAATTTGCTGTGAAACAATTAGGTTAATTCTTGTCAAAACAACCATTTGCAAAGTAAATTTGAATGCATACAAATAGACATCCAAATTGTAGTCTATATTGATGTCCACTTTCCACATATAAGTGATTAGTTCCCCTTTTCCAAGTTTTTCCTTCTGGTGCCATTTACCTGTTTCAGAGTGGGTCAGGTAGAGGCAAGATTATTATAATTTGCCCATGTCAGGAGTCTATAGAAACAAAAATAAATTAAAATGCCCATATACGGATGGCTGCAGCAGCCTTGAGCAATAAATTTTAAAGCTGAGAGGTTTACGATTGGTAATGGTATGATAAATCATAAATTTGGCTTTAGTGTTTGTGTTCAGTATTGTGCTTTTAAAGTGTGTTCCACAACCTTGGACACCTCCTGTATCTGGGCTGGCAGGAGTGTGGACTTCTCTTGCTCAGCTACAAAAATATTGTTTCTCAGGTGTTGTTTTAATTACACTGTGTGCAGCACTTTGGAAACAAAAGGAGTTTTTAAACTATAGGAGTGCAAGTACTAAACGTGCACTGCACAATGTACTGTTTTGCTTTTGTTAATGATTTCATATTTAATTGGAAGGCTTTGTAGTTAAGCTCTTATCAAGTTCCTGCAGAAATTACAATTTGCTGCACCAATGGCATAGAAGGGCCTCTTTTTTGCATTCATCTTGCCAGGGAATAAAATTGATCTTGATTGTTGGTGATATGGTTGCCTAGTGCCCTTTGTTCATGATTGTTACATTTTTCTATTTGAAAGGCAGAAAAATAAGAAGTGGAAATCTGTCTAATACTGCATACCTTATTAATATGCCTTGTAGATGCAAAATACACTTTAGTATTCCAAAGTTAGAGTGGGGATGGCAATTTGCATTGAGCTTCTTAGTTTGTATTCCTGACTGAGAGAAAAACATAGAGTTTTGATATTTACCGCCCTTTTGTGACAAACCAGTGTCCCATCCAAGCAGTCTGTGCTTCTAACCTGTGTGTTAAGCCTTTGTGTTCAGACAAGGCTGACTGTACCTGTCCTGTGCACTACCTCAAATCACATGCAAGACATACACACATTTTTAAAAAGGAGAATTCCATCAAAAGAGTAGTGCATAAAGACTTGGACATAGAGAAAAATAGGGGAAAGAATAAAGTAGCTTTGGCTGATCTTTATGTTCTTTGAGAGATATAAGTGGTTACAGCACTCTAGCTCCTTTGCTGGAGGGAAGGTCAAGTGAAGTATTCCAAAGGCATATTTGAAGATTAGTGATTAAAGAAATTACCCAGCACTCCTTGTAGGGAGAAGCTGTGAGATTATACTGTGCTTGTGCCATTCACTATTAAAAATGGCTTGTATGCCTTGGAGAATATAAACCACATACAATGCAGACAAGCAGCTAAACTATGTGAAGTATCAATGAGATTTTTGAAAATCATGTCTAGATGGTGAGACACAGCTGCACCAAGTGTTACTCCTTGCCCAGTGAGGCGTTGTCACATTCATATTTTCTGAAAAAATCCCTTTGCCCAGGATTTTCCTCCTGGGAAGCTGAGAAGCCTCAGAGAAAAAGGAAGACAAGTTCTTATCTCATTTGCTTCTCCTGTGTTATGCTAACATGTGGAATGTGTTTGGAGATTGTTTACCCACAGGTGATTGTTTCATTGGTTTCTGCTGTGAGCTGTTTTGACTCACTGGCCAATTGGGGCCAAGCTGTGTCAGGACTCTGGGAAGAGTCACAAGTTTTTCATTATTATCTTTTTAGCATTCAGTAAGTATCCTTTCTGTATTCTTTAGTATAGTTTAGAATAGCATTCTTTAATTTACTATAGTATCATAAATTAATAAATTTAGCCTCTGAGAACATGGAGTCAAATTCATTCCTTCCTTCCCATGTCTGGGGGCAACCCAAATGCAATAAGGGGTATGGATTGAAATGAGGGGATGATGATGAACGGTTAGGAAAATCTGTGAGGTATGTTGGAAGGAGCCAGTATTGCAGAGGAAGGTGGTGAAGGCATCTGGTGAGAGCTGAAATTATTAGCTGAGAACAGGGTCCCATATTATGTGATGTGGAGGAAGGATCATTGCTAGTTATTACAATAACTACAATATTACAATAATTACAATATTACTAGGTGAGGGTAAAAGAGAAGGGGTTAAATGATGAAAAAGGGTCACTTACCACATTAAAAACAAGTTTCCATGTTTGCCAGCCTAAAAAGCATTGCTATGTGAAAGCCACTTATGGGGAAAATACAGAGAAGATTATGGGTCTTGTTCTTACACTTGATTGATTAAAGCAAAAACCCAAAATTAACCAACAAAACCCTCCAAAAAGACAAAGGAGGAACCTGACAGAATCATGGAAATGTTTCCTTTTGAGTGGGGACTGGATATTTGCAGAATGTGGAGAGTTGGTGAAGATACAAAAGATAATAACATAAAATAGAAATAATAGAAGATACATAAGATACAAATAATATACATAATAATATCAGATACAAAAAGATAATAACAATAATGAAAAGTGAATGGAGTAGCTGAGATTGCTGAAAGGACATTGGGGCTTTAGAAAAGAAGGTAGCAATTTGACATGTCAAGTGTTCCATGACAGAGAAACAAATAAAAACCAAGCCACTTCAGTGCTGTAAATGAAATATGGTGAATGAATATGTAGCACTATTTTATTTGAAATATTAATTTCCTCTCCTATAGTAAATGTGTTTTTGTCATTGTGTTGGGGTATTGTTCAATATTTGCCATACTGGGCTGATGGCAATCTTCTTCCCCAAGCTTCTGTTGGCTTAAACATTTTTTATTTTATTTTTAGGTTTTCAAAAATCTTGGTACAGAGGTGCTTAAATCTGCTTTTGAAGGTTATAATGCCTCTGTGTTTGCATACGGACAGACGGGCTCTGGGAAGTCCTACACCATGATGGGAAATGCGGTACGTTGTGTTCTCACTGAACCCTAAAATACCACCTTGGAAGGGCCCTCAAGGATCATTTGGTCCAACTTTTCCTGCAAAAGCATGGCCAAATGCAAGATGGCCCAGCATCCTGTTCAGATGAATCTCAAAAGTGTTGATGGTTGGGAATCCACCGCTCCCCTGGGCACAACATTCCGATTCCTGATTGTTCTCATGGAAAATGATCCTCTTGGATGCAGTCCTACTCCCTGCAGGAGTCATTTGTATCTATCACCAGTGTCTTTTGCATGTGACTCCTTGTAAACAGGAGTCTCCATCTTCTCTGTAGGCACTTGTTAAATACTGGAACATGGTTATAAGGTCTCCTCTAAGCCTTTTATTCTCAAGGCTGAGCAAATCCAACTCTCTCCGCCTTTCTTCACATGGCATCTTCCCAGTCCTTTGGTCATCCTTGTGGCCCTTATCTGGACCCTTTCCAAACTGTCCACATCTTTTTTGTATGGCAGAGACCAAACCTGAATGCAGTATTCTAGGTGTGACCTGGCAAGTGCTGAGTAGAGTGGGATAATGACTTTTTCATCTGTGCCCTGGTTGTTGTGATGCAGTCCAGCATCCTGTTGGCTTTCTTTGCCACACTGTTTGCTCTTGTGCTTGCTGTCCACAGGACCCCAAGTCCCTTTCTGCAGAGCTGCTCTCCAGCCAGATAGATCCCAGCCTTGCTGTGCTCCTGGATTATGTTCTTTCACGTGCAGGACCTTATATTTGTTGAACTTCATGAGGTTCTTGTTAGCCCTCTATTCCAGTTCATCCAGGTCTTCCTTCAGGGTGGCTGTCCCTTCTGAAGCTTTGACTTCCCCACTTGGTTTGGTGTCTTCATCAGACTTTGCTGTGCTACTCTTGGTGCCATTGTTCAGGTCACTTATGAAGAGTTAAACAGCATTGGGCCCAATATTGATTCCTGGAGACCCCACTTGTGACAAGTTTCCAGTTTTACAAGGAGCTGTTTGCCACCACCCTCTGACTGCAGCCTCCATAACATGTTAGTTTCTTTAGCAGCAGGCTGTGGGAAGCCATGTTGAAAGCCTTGGAGAATTCCAGGTAGACAATGTCCACTTCTTGTGCCACATTGAGTGAGGAGGTGTGTATTTTTGTTGGAATGGATTAAAATTACACTGTTGCAGGAGCATGTTTTTAATGGAATTTTTATTACTGCTTCTGTCTGTATGCTACTAACCCTTCCATATATCACACCTTCTAACCAGTAATTTTTGTTCAGTAACAAACCCAAAAATTTCTAATGTTACTGCTGATTTTTTATGCCCAACTTGAGACATAAAAAGGAGATACTGATTTTGAGAAAATTAACAATCAGCTTTTTCTGAAGGTATGTGCTTTTTAAACCTCTTTTGAAGACTGAGAAGACTAAAATAGGTCTTTAGAGAAGGCTGTCAGACAAAAAGCAGAAATTGGGCATGACAGTAGTTCATCAAACCCTTATGAGATTATGCAGGAAATGAAATTTTAAGGATTATGTCCTATTGAGCACTGCAGGAAGAGGAATGTGTGCTAGGAGGTATTTGGCACTTTGTGAATGAAGAATGAGAGTGATTTCTTGCAGTTGCCTCTGTGACTGTCCAAGGACAGAGAGAACCCACTGAACTTTTCGGGGTGGAGCAGTTTAGAAAGACTTGACTGATGGAGCCTGTTTGCCAGGCAGCCTCTGCAGGTTTCGTTCTTCAGTCCTTGGGAAAAGAAATGTATTGTGTCTTCTGCCAGTAGAAATGAAAAGGAGAATATTAACACTTATCCTTCTTTGGATATATCACTCTTCTGAAATGTACTAAAATTGGGCTCTTTGCACCTCCTCTGGCTTAGGAGAGTAAATTAGCTATAAATCTTTTTCTTTCAGTTGTCACAAAATAAGTAGCTTTATATTTACCTTAGTATCATAAGCAGAATTGACTTTTGTAGCCAGAAAAGATTTCACAACCTAGGTGTGGATTTCTGTGTCAGAAATTTATAAAAGTGACATTTTTATGAGACTGCCTCACTATATATAATGACTGTAATTATCAAAACAGTTTGCAAATGAATAGATGCTGGAGTTTGTTTGACACTATTCAGCAATAAAGGTCTAATCTTCTTGGCATGATACATAAATACTTTAATCTGCCTTTGTATAGAGTGCCTTTAAAGTATACTCAGCTGGCAAGTTAAATGCTTCAAAATTGATGGCCCTGTCAGGGAGACTACAGTGCTGTAAGAAAACTTGAATTGGAAATAAGTATTCTTTCTCCCCTACTTCAATTTAAAAAGCCTGGGTTCTGTTCTCATTTTGTTTTCAGTATTTGCTGTTCTTGGCTCTGGAAGGCTTTTTCTGCAATTCTGTGTACAGCAATCATTTCAAGAAATATGTGGGCCAGTTACAATGTTGACAGAGATACTGAAATGAGCAGAGATCTATAAAATATCAGGAAATTCAGATTTGGATATGCAGAGAAGGCAAGACTATGGGGATTAAAAGTCTTCTAAGACCTGAAAGGCTGCTACAGAAAGGAAGAGGATAATTTGCTCCTTATGGTCAAGGTAGATGGGCAAAACTCAGTACATTTAAATTGCAATAAGGATTTTTCTGGTTAGATAGCACAGAAGAAGAACAATGAGCTTTTAATGAGAAAATTCAGCTTTTGAATGAACTACCTATTTTGGCTCTTCTGATTTTCATGTCTGGAAACTCTGTAGGCCAGGAAAAAAAATAGTCAAAGCTGTGGTTGATCCTGCCCTTCAGCTCTAGGGGGTGAAAAGGTGAAAGTGTTTAAATATAGTATCTAATAAAGAGTGTACTTCCTTTGAGATGTACATTTTACTAGCATATTACTCTGGGAACTGTGTGTGCTTCCTTTCTCAACATTCTATTGCTAAGGTTGAAATTACTCATTTAGAGCTCATACTTCCTATTTTAAACCTCTTTTTGTGGTTGTGGATTATGTCAGACACTAATGATTTGCCTAAAACTTTGTGATAGATCTTCCATGCTTTTTCCCCCTAAGCTTTAATTAAAACTATTCAGGTGTTTCCAAGCATGAGATGAAAGAAAAGTATTTTCCCTCTTCTGTTGTATAAAAAAATTAAAATAAAGTGTGTCTGGGAATTTCCAACACTCACCCAGGAAATTTTACCTGGAAGTAGAGATTGATAATTGACAGATATTAGGAAATGCTGCTCCTCTGTTGCCAGAGGCAAGTGTCTAAAAAAAAGCCTGATTAATCTGCAAATTTTTCCCTTAATCTGGGATTTATTTTGGTTCTTAGGTGAAGTCATGTTAAGAACTAGGAAAGATAGGAGCAGAGAATAGATTATTATTTCAAAGAATGAAGCTTGGTTTGAGAAGGATAGAGACTCTGATTAAGAGGAGAAAGAAGCTGGTAAAAGGTAAAATGGAGGGATAAAGTATAATTAAAAAACTAGAAGTGAATGAATGATGAATTGGGAATTTTATCTGGGCAAAGGAACGAGGAAGAGGAGCTCAGAGGTGGTACCTGGAACAAGATGGTTGTGACAGAGAATGCAGAGGGACACTGAAGAATGAGGGCAGAGGAACCAGCATAGGAGCAAACTCGAGTGAGTTTGGGCAGAAGGGGTTGGATTTTTGTAGAAGTCCAAGTAGAAGAGAAATCTGTGCCCATGGAGCACTGGCTCTGACAGAGTTTGGTGCAGGGGGAGTCCATTGGCTTTGTGTTTTCCTGTTGCCAGTTATCTGTAGAATCCCACCAGGGAGTGCCTAGTCTGTGTTCACACTGAACGTGTGGTCTGGCTTCTCCTCATTTGCATCCTGCTTAATTACAAGGCCCCTGACTGTAAATACAAGAGCATTTCTTGCTGCAGTGGTAAATAGTCCATCACATTGAATCTCTTACATGGCTTTAGACTGGAGGGAAATTAAGCTGACAGACAGTTTTGTGAGCTGCTCCTGAGCCTGGACCTCTTACCCCAAAGCTCATCTGTATGTTTATATCCTGTTCTGTTATTCCAGGGAGCCATGGCTCTGAGGAAGGTTAACTGCCATCTCTCTCAAGTGTGGGGAGATGTCCTCAGCAGGACTTGGTCACCTCCCTAATCCTGCTTGGGGGGAATGGGGCAGCTGGGAGTGAGCACCCCTGTGTCAGATGAGACCAGACCTGTGTTACCATGATATTTTCTGAAAAATCCTCTTTGCTCAGGATTTTCTACTGGGAAGCTGAGAAGCTTCAGAGAGGAATGAAAACAATAATTATCTGATTGCTGCTCCTGTGTTTGCTGCTTTAGAATTGGACATTGTTTACCAAGAGGTGAATATTTGATTGGTTCCATGTGAATTGTTTTTAATTAATGACCAATCAAAGTCAGCTGTGAGTGACTCTCTGAGGAGTCATGGGTTTTTATTATTCATTCTTTTCTAGCCTTCTGATGTATCCATTCTCTTCTTTTACTACAGTTTTAGTATAGCATTCTTTTAATATAATATAATATAATATAAAATAATAGATCAGCCTTCTGAGAACATGGAGTCAAATTCTCATCTCTCACCTTGTCCTTGGGACCCTCACAAACACCACAGACCTGTGTGGAATTCTCCTGCTCCTCTGCTCTGGGGAAAACCCTCGCTACAGCTCACTGCTTGGTTGGAGGGGGCTCTTCCAGGACCAGCAAGGAAATGCATGCTAAGTTTCTGGGTATCTCACTGGGACAGGTATTACTCAGTTTGCTTTATTAAACCAACCAAGCATTTCATGCATAAAAACTCTTTATCTGCAGAGACAAACATTCAGTAGTTAATGTCAAAATAAATTTGACTGGATTGTGGGATGTGGTGAATGAAGATTTAATTTTGTCATCGTGAACTAATTTATTCAGAGAACCTGTTGCACTTTTCAGCAGAGGAAGGACTGTGAGCTGGGAATTGGGGGTTTGAATGAAAATGTCCCATGGCAGTTTGTATGTGGCTCTTGTCCTGTTCTCTGCAGTTGTTGCCAAGTGCACAGTGAAACGAGATTGAAGAAGTTAAAGATACTGGTGAGATAAGGCAGTTCATTACTTACTCTGGGGAGCCAGTCTCTGCCTTAAGCAGCTGGGATTATTCAAACTGAATGAGAGGGACAAAATGTATTCCAGTAGCAAAGAAGTGAAGTTGGTTGTACATTCCACACACAAAAGAGTTAAAGTGGCAAGGTGATTGCAGTTAAATAAAAGGCAAGAGAGTGTTTGCTGAAAAGTTTTGATTTTTCCCCTTTCTGGAGTCTTAAACTCTCCACTAATCATCTAGGGTTTTATTTTTAAAAATATATTGTGCATGCATATATAGGCTTGGAATTAAGAATTGTTGTTATTGCAGGGTGATGCAGGTTTGATACCTCGAATTTGTGAAGGATTATTCAGCAAAATAAGTGAAAAAACCAAGCGGAATGAAGCATCCTTTCGAACAGAAGTCAGGTAGGTCATGGTATATTAAGGGTTTGCAGGTTATCAAACTTGTTTCAGTTACAAACACTCTGTTTTACTTTATCTCTGGGAAGAGTGCATATTTTTCAAAAATAACTTTTTATGCTTGGCCTCAGTCCTATAATTGATTTTTGTTGGTACTTGCAGTCGAATTGTGCAGTACTTGTACCTTCAAGACAAGAGCTGAGCATATTGTGGCATTTATATGATAGTGCAAATGCCTTTGCTACTGGACAGCATCCTCCTTTTTTTTACCCTTTATTTCAGACTAACATTAGGACATCTTGATCTTACTCATATCTGCTTTCTTTCCATTTCCTTCTTGCCTTTTTGTCTTTTTCCTTTGTGATACAACACCTTGTAGTCATTATTATCTCAAGGCAGCTTTGGGTCTGTGTTCTTTCTCCGAGCATTTTGCTTTCATACTTGTGTTAGTATGGCTTTGCTTTTATAAAAGGCTCTTGAATCAGTCAGTGGCTTTCTGTTCTTTCTCTTTCAGTTATTTGGAAATTTATAATGAACGTGTGAGAGATCTTCTCCGACGGAAGTCATCAAAAACGAATAATTTACGAATACGAGAACATCCAAAAGAAGGGCCATATGTTGAGGGTAAAAACACTTTAGTTGTTTCACACTGCATATTTTATTACCTTTATATGTTCTAAAATGTACTGTCTAATTGTATAGGGCATTTTATATTTTCAAATATAAATTACGATGGATGCAGTGTCTTACTTTGGTAAAAAGCATTGAAGGAATAGCTTCTAATTTTGTATCTCTACTTGCTTTCCCAATCCAAAAATTGTTACAGAGATTTTTATCTGTAAATTTATAACACATTTTTAAGTAATGTTAAGAGACTCAATTGGGTTTAATAGTTTGTTGACAATAATTTATAAATCTCAGATGTTTAGATGAAATGAAAACCTATTAGGAGCTAATTGTCCTAATCTGTTTTCTACCAGGGAAGGTTCATGTCTCTTGTGGG
Organism: Emberiza elegans; assembly: GCA_024865655.1. Lineage (NCBI taxonomy): Eukaryota > Metazoa > Chordata > Aves > Passeriformes > Fringillidae > Emberiza > Emberiza elegans. Next base: position 1,689,114 of record JALJVW010000184.1, on the reverse strand, counting down.
ATTATGCTAATAAATAATAATAATAATAATTAATAATAATAATAATAATAATAATAATAATAGTAGTAGTAGTAGTAGTAGTAGTAGTAGTATTTTTTGTTTTTTACTGTAAATGTGTAAGTTGTCCAGTGTTCATATGAAGCCTCATTCCTTTCCTTAGGTGATGAACAAGTATAACAATAAACACTAATTGCAGCAATAGTTTGCAGTAATGAGGGTAATTTGAATCTTTTTGTAAAGCAAATTAAGGACATATATGAGCATTCTGTAACACTCTGCTTTTCTTCAGACTTGTCTAAACATTTAGTCCAAAATTATACTGATGTTGAGGAACTTATGGATGCAGGAAATATAAATAGGACAACGGCTGCCACTGGAATGAATGATGTTAGTAGCAGGTCACATGCCATTTTCACAATCAACTTCACTCAGGTAACAAAACAAAACTCCTTCCAGAGTTTTTTTAAATCCAATATGCAGTTATGTTTCACTATGTTTCTTTAGAGCATAGTGATCTGTTTGCTTGTATGTAGCTAACTCCTTTTCTAATGACTTCTAATGCTCTTTGTTGTTGTTTTTGGGGGCTTTTTAGAAAGCCCATGGATGATCTGCTAGATGAAGAGAACTTGGAGGTGGGGGAGAAATTGAGTGTAAATTTGTCTGTGCATGCTGTAACTTATTGAAAGCAATATATAAATATAATACAAATACTGTAAGCTTAATGAAATGAATGCAGTACATAGTCACTGCATCATGTAAATTACAAGTCACAGTGTCATAGCTTGTCTGTAAATGCCTAAGAAGTTGCAAATGTTACAATTTAAAGAAATAATATAGGAGTTATGCAACCTTCATTATCAAATGTCTTTCAGTGGCATCTCTAATACACCTGTCTTCTCAAGATCTATTGTAAACAAGTTAAATTCAGTCATGTCATGAAAAAGGCCACTAAATTTGATTCAGTAAAAGTGCAGTATTTATTAGCTTAACATACTTTTCTTTGTTTTATTTTTTTTTTTTTTTTTAGGCTAAATTTGATTCTGAAATGCCTTGTGAAACTGTTAGCAAGATTCATTTGGTAGATCTGGCTGGGAGTGAGAGAGCAGATGCCACTGGTGCCACAGGGGTTAGATTAAAGGAAGGTGGGAATATTAACAAATCTCTAGTTACTCTGGGAAACGTAATTTCTGCCTTAGGTGAGTCTCTGGTTTTTGTGCTTGTCTGTCTTGAGGTGTTTTTAGTCATTAAATACCTTTGTTTACTTACACAAATTATGGCATATCTTTTCATTTCATTTTTGAAAATGAATGAAAAGATCTAATTTTAATTTTTTTCTATCTTCTCATGACAGCTGATTTATCTCAGGATGCAACAAATCCTCTTTCAAAGAAGAAACAAGTATTTGTGCCTTACAGGGACTCAGTGTTGACTTGGCTATTAAAAGACAGCCTAGGAGGAAACTCCAAAACTATAATGATTGCCAGTAAGTGTTTTTAATTTACTCTTTTTGAATTCTGAATAGTTCATGCTTAATAGGATTGATGTAATATTTAGATTCCAGGTGTTTTGTTAAGGCACAACATGGTTTACATGTACTAGTGATTTCTTTCTTTCTGAGCTTTCTAATAGCATTCTGGTTTTTACTTTCACTTTGCACACATAGCTAAAGCTTTGTGCATCTGATCTGTATTGGTGTGTGAATCAGTTGCTGTTCCAAGCTGGTTTTTTTTTGTTGTTGCATTAGTAGCAACCTGGTCTCTTTTGACATCCTGTGGGAAAGATGGTCACTTTTACCTAACCTTCTAAAAGCACACAACATTTTAACTTCTTGTCTAAATTTAAGCATGATGAGTTGTGTTGAAAACTCTCATGGTTTTCTTTTTGCCCATAGGAAGGTCTGCAAGGATCCCTTAGTTTAAAACCCTACCTATGCCATGTGTATTGCAGGTTTGTCAACAAATGGGAACGGGAATTCCATTCCCAAAAAAACAAAGTGAAGCCAGGATGATGTTTAAGGGGAGGTGAAGATTTTGGATGTTGGAAATAGTGGAATGGTTTGGGTCGGAAGGGACCTTAAAGATTGTTTAGCTCCATCCCTCCAGCCATGGACAGGGTCACCTTTCACTAGACCAGGGTGCTCAGAGCTCCATCCACCCTGGGCAGGGTCAGAGACACAGACACCAAACCATGGAACTATATTTGCTATAATGTAAAACTGTAAACAATCACAAAAGGATAAGCTAAGCAAAGCACATAACAATTAGCTACGAATTACAAAAAGATAAGCTAAGAAGAGCACCCAATCATTACTATGAAAGAATGCCTATAGCAATTAAGAAGGATGGATACATCACCAGGTTACCCTAATAAAGATGCATCATCCAAGTCTGAGAGACAATAGCTGTGGGGGAAGCTGTCACTGCAAAGGACTGGAGAGCCACACCTGGCATTAGGGAGCTCCTGTGGAGTGTCCACCTCAGGCCGTGAGGCTGCCCTACTTTGCTATGGCAGTGGCCCAGCTTTTATACTGTTAAACAAACAAGTGGATGTAATTTCTAACTTCATTCTCCTGTTGGCTTTTTCCCAAAGCCTGCCATAGGCTCAAGGAGGAACCAAGAGAGTTGTCTTTGATTGTAACACCTCCACTAATTAGGCCAGATGTAGCCTTACCCAGTTTCTACATATGTAAGGGTGAATATATGTTTTGCTAATAAATGAACATATATATAACAATACTCTGCTAATGACCAAATATATGTATGACATTTGGTTGGAAGGTTCATCTCTATGTCAGCTTTGGCTCAGGGCCTGTTGTTCAGGCCTTAGTACTTCCCTGTTTCAGTGTCTGACCACCTTCTGGATGCTCAGGGTCTCTAGCTGGTCAGAGTGACCCCGAGAAAAGTTAGAAAGTCTGTTTTCCTAGCCTAGCTCTTGGAGAGGGAGTCAGAACTCTTCAGTTCTCAGTCTCAAGGTTGTTTATTGTTCCTGATCTATAAAATTCTTTCTCCTGTCCAGCTGAGGTCTGCTCAGCAAGACAGTCTGAGGCACACTGACCACCCTCGGGGTGGTGTTATCTTTTTATACTAAAAACTACGTGTACAATATTTACAATTACTTTCCAATACCTATCACCTATGTCAGACAGTGAGCTTCTACTCTAAACCAATCTAAAAGTGCCACCATCACAGCAGAAGATGGAGGCCAAGAAGAAGGAGGAGAGAGGCTGAACACGCCCAGATTCCTCCATCTTGCCCCCTGAACCCCCATTCTGAAAACCCCAAAAATCTATTTGTTCACCCTGTAATAAATTCACTATTATTCTACTTAAACTGTCATGGCTTGCAGATCTTCATCTAAGGCTGGTAGTTTGCTCCATGGGTCATATTCAAAACCACAGGCATCTTGGGCTCTGTGCCAGGGTCTCTGACCCCCTGGCAGGGATCTTGGCAGTCCAGGACAGATGGACAGCCAGAGGGATGTCCTGAGTTCCGACACCGGATAAAGAATTTTGTCCTAATATCTGATCTAAATTGCTCCACTTTTAGCTTAAAACCATTTAACAGCCCAGGATGTGGCAGGCTTAAGCACAGACTGCTGGTTCATGTTCACCCACCAAAAAGAGCCCTATAGTTCTTTTCTGCAGGGCTGCTTGCAATGAGCTCTTATCCCCAGTCTGCACTGTTATGTGGGATTGCCCTGACCCAGGTGCAGCCCCCTGCACCTGGACTGATTTGCCCTCAGTAGGTCCCTTGGGCCCTCTTGTCAAGCTTGCCCAGGTACTGCTGCATGTGAGAAGAAGAGCAGCTCTGAAACTTCTCTCACTCTTTCCTGCTCAAGTGAAATGTGGTTTTAACTGGTGCAGTCCCCTTTTGGGAATGTGGGATAGCAGAATTGAGGGAATAAAATGTATCAGATCAGGTTCTGATTCTTCAGAACCAACCAGTCAGATTCCCTGGATAGCAGTTCCTTTTTTGCAGGATTTTGGGGATGTTTTTGGAATCCATGGCACTTGTTTTCCTCAGGAGAATCATACTAGTGCCAGTAGATGATTGTGGACCAGACTCTGCTTTGGTTTTCTGGCTCTTTAAGTAAAGCTGTGCTGGAAACTTTCTTCTTGCTGCTTTCTTGCAGTTCCATGTTTTTGGGGTTTTTTTGACAGAGGGCTTGGGGAAGAGAATTTTTAGAAACACAGTGAGCTTTCAGTGCCTATACTAATGATTACAGTACCCAGCTTCTTTCTCAGCTACTTCCTCATCTATTAGTGATACTTCTGCTAGGCACAGCCCTGTTGCTTGATCTTTTCTTCAGCAGTAACTCTACTGGTAATGTGGTAGAATTCCCTAACAGCCCAGCAAGCTGCCCACATACATTTGTCCTGCCTTTTCTATAAGTAAGCACAAAAAATGCAGGAAGATCACTTTAAACTGTAGGAAAAGCTGTAGAAAAATATGTCTGATTATGAGTTGTCATATTTCTGTAACATATTGTAGCATCCTTCCAGAAAAAGAATTACTGAGATGGAGAGGAAACAGTAGATAAAACAGGGAAGGGAAGAGTGTGAGCTAGAGGAATTATAGGTTGTTTCAAAGTGCATCTCCTGTAGATCAGAGAGTATCTACCACAAAAAAATACTGTTTTTGAGAGAATGAGAAAGGACAGATTATTTTAGTTGCTTATTTATTTTTTCAGGTAATTTCATTGTCTGATTCTCTGGATCTCTTGTTCAGTTTGATCATTAAGATTTCTGGATGGTTTTTTCTTCTGTGTTTTCACTCATCTATTGGGATGCCTTAATTATATTTTTAATTTGGAACACCTTATATATTGTTAAGAAAATTAAGGGAAGGACAGCATTAGCACTTGCATTTAAATAGTATTGTTTTTCCTGGTTAGGTTGCTTGAAAAATAATACTGGTTTCTCTTGGTGCATCAGACAGCTGACAGTTCTGTGTGCTGCCAGATGCCTGCAGCTCAGGAGAACAGCTAGGTTTGTAAATTATAGAAGCTCTTCTCTTGTTTTAGTTCTCCTGTCTGGTTATTTTTTTGTTTTAATGCTGTTTAATTTCCCTACTGTGTTTTACCTGGAATGTCTTTTCTTTTCAATGATTACGCTGATACTGAAAAAATATTCACTGTTTTCTCAACTGATCTTGTACAAAATTGCAAGAAAACCTGTGAAGTATTCATTTAGGACATTTATGTTTACCAGGGAAATGTAAATGTTAAATAGATTGACAGCAAGTTTTCTTGGCAACACTTGGTTGTTAGACCCGATTATCCTAAGACACTTATCTCATTCAGAGTTTACTTATGCAAAGTTATAGTGACATGAAATTGGTGAAGAGTTGGAACAAAATACCAGTGTTGTATCCATACTGGTAAATGATAACTTTCTGTCTCTTCACCCACATTAAATTTATCTGACCTTTAAAATCTAAACTAACTTCAGTAAATGCAACATATGGTGCTAGATAAACTGCTTCTGATTTCACATCCTTAGCTATTTCACCTGCTGATGTCAATTATGGAGAAACTTTGAGTACACTTCGCTATGCAAATAGAGCCAAAAACATCATCAACAAGCCCACAATTAATGAGGATCCCAACGTCAAACTGATCCGTGAGCTGAGAGCTGAAATAGCCCGACTGAAAGCCCTGCTTGCTCAAGGGAATCAGGTTAGCTTGACTTGGAATTGATGTGTAATTTTCCTTGAGTTATAACATCTATTTCTAGAATGTAATTATCTTTCATTATATTGATTTGAGTAAACAAGCTCGATCAGGCTACGAATGAATATTAGTTTCCTGATGGAATCATTTTCCATATGGCCAGCAGACTGCCTCTTTTAACTTAAGGGGGGAAAAAATGTCTTCCCAAAGCTTTTAGGTTTCTCATAATATAATCTGAGCTGGATTGTAGTGTGCTGTGGAACAGATAGTCAACACAGCATAAGGAGCCTGAGCAGGAACATATTTTCTAGGCCTGTCCTGAATGTCCTGATGTACTTTGTGCAGTATCTTAAAAAAAGGTTTAAAGGATTCAAGATGTATAAATATGAAAATGTAGAGTATGAATGGATTTTAAAAATACATTTTATTTGTGTTTGGCTGTGCAGTATATTAGAGGGCACATAGCATTCTAAATATGTAAAAATATTTTCAGTGGTAGTGTAAGAAAACAAAAATGCTCTGCTTCACTTTTGCATGATTCTCTTTCTTGCTTGGTCAGTATGATCTGCTGGAAACAGTCACTGCACAGGTTTAATTAAGTTTAGTTTCTCCTGTGTTCCCTGGGGGTTGAAACCAAAGTACCAACAAAGAATACCCAGTTGGTTCAGGCCAGTTGTCTCTTCTGCATAATGCCCTTCAGATCTGCTAGGTTTCATACTTGAGCAAATGTAGTTTGGAAGTATCTGAAGTACTACGTAAGATTTGTTTGTAGAACTATGTAATTCTGTTTTAGATGGTCTGTGCAGTGAAATGTCAGTTCAGCGTGGGCCATTTTTAGTAGAAGAGTAGGACTTCAGCTGGATTTCATGCTATAAAAATTTGCTGAAAAAGGGGGTTGAAGCAGAAATGGCTATTGTAGATGTTTGGAGCAGAGAGCTCTGCTTCGTTACAAACAGTTAAAAAACTCTTTATGGGGTTGAATTACTTGTGGTTTTTTCACATTCTTTAGGAGGGGAAAGCTAATTATTTTCAAAATATGATTTGATTTAGAGTTAGCAAAGTAGATGTAACTTGGACCCCCTTGAAGTTTAAATGCTTTGACTTAGTTTCAAGCTGTAAAATAGTGATTATTGCAAAATAAATCTGGTTCAGTAGGATGTGGTAGATGGCTGTGTGGGAGACAGTAGAGAACTTAAGTTTATTGAATTTGTGATGGTTGGTAAGACAGCAGGTGGTGTATTACATATGCACAATGGTATAAATCTCTGTATAATTTATTTCCTGTTTCCTTTGGATCACCAGAGCACTGTATTGCAAATGCTTCTGTAGATCTGAAGATACTGTTTACCAAAATATGGTGCTGGATTCAGTGTAGAAGGTCACATAAAATGAGTACTGCCTATGTGTTTGTGTTCTTTAGTAATTTTCCTCTTCTAAAGCCAGTTATGTTAAGATATAGTCATTACAGATAAAGCAGTATACATAAATATTAAAGCAAAATGGACAACTATTCATGCATAATACAATTTCCTGTTTTTTAGAAATATAAAAAAAGCTGTAGTAGGAGTTACCTGTTATAAATGTGTCTGATTTCTGTGTGTGTGGCTGTGTGTATGAGTGAGTGAAAATAGTACTTTCAAGCCAATTTGAAATACCTGCTTTGACAGGATTTTGATTATTCTGTTTACAGTATTTCAAGGTAAAATGATATATATTAAAGCTCAAGGAAGTTTATGCTAAGAACTCAGAAAAGTTGAACAATTCAATTTCATTTGGTTCCCCCAGAAATTGTGACTGTTTTCTTTTTGAATTGATCTTTACTTTTCATGGTTTTAGATTGCACTCTTGGATTCTCCAACAGCTTTAAGTATGGAAGAAAAGCTTCAACAGAATGAAGCAAGGGTGAGTTAAAATTTCATAAAGCAGTTTTTAAACATCAAAGAAAAGGAAAGGTGGGTGGTTTGGATGCAGGAGTACTCGTAATTTTCAGGATTTTTTTTATGTGCAACTAAGCTTTTTCCAACCAGGAGCATTGCCTTGATTCTTAAAAAAAAAAAAAAAAGTAGGTGTGTGAATTAATAATTTTGTTATCCTACTAATATAACATTGTAACTAAGAACAAAATACATCTTTTATATTTATGTAGCACTTCTGTTTATGAAAATGAAATGAAAAGACTTCTTCCCCGACCAGCTTGCCTTACTAAAAAAAAGTATGTTTGTAAATAGCCTAGAGAGGAAAAAGCCACTAAATGACAGTAAAAAATAGCAAGTAATCACAGTAAGAAAATATTCAGGGTGTAGAAAAAACAGCAAAAGATTATGGGGAGAATGGTCACATCTTCTATGCTTTGAAGTAATTTATAACTTGTATGGGGTAGGTTTTTAGAAAATTTCAGTATTTAAATCTGGTGTGTACAAATCTATTAAGTGCCTAATTAGCTGTCTTTTTGGGGGAGAGTCTTAGGTCTAGGTGTACTTCGCAGTGTGTTCTCACCAAATTTTCAATAATCCAGCCAAATGTAGAGGCTGCAAAAATTTCCAGACAGTTTGGATAACTGATGGCATCCAGAAGAATCTAGATATAATGGTACTAGCATTTCTCTGACTATCAGTCTTTCATTCTTTATTGTATCATTCTGTGTTAATTCTTTCCTGTGTATTAGCTTGCTTTGAAAGCTGTTGCAAACTGGTTCAGAAAAAAAGTAAAAGTCACACTTTGGAAGAGGCAAGAGGAAAATATTTGAAATTATTCAGCTACATGGCAGCAGATACTTAGTTCTGAATAGTGCCAAAAAGATGCCAATCATATGTAAATATGATGCCTTAAAAAAATGGCTCCTTAGGTGGTTTAAATGGTCAGGTTTACACTGGTACTGCTTCAACCTTTAGAATTAGAAAATTTATGTCTTGCTTTGAGAATCCTGTTTTATTTATATCCTTAGTCTTTTTGAGTATAAACAAAAAGCTTTTATCTAAGAGTAGCTCAGTAATGTAAATTGCTGACTATAGGCTAATTAGAGCATGTTATTCATGTTCTGACAGTAACCATTGCTTATCATGCTCAGAAGTGTTGGCCCTGCTGTTTGGGGTGTTTATCAAGTGTATTTTATAACCTTTGTCAGCCTTGTTAAAAGGTTATGTGATTACTATTCATGGTAATTACAACAGACATAATTACTGAAAGTTCTTGGTAGATGTTGCAGTGGTTGTAGCTTTTTTATAATTGAATGAGTGCAATAGCTAATTTGTTTGTATAGTTTTAAAGACTTTATCACCATATTTATATTGCCTGACAAGTATATGGTGACGGAGTAGTTTAATTTAAAAATGTTTCATTTAAAGAATTTAATTAAAAATGAAATGAAGTGTTTCTGAGCAGTACAAATTGTTCTGGTATGGTGAATAGAGCTGTGATAGACTTCCTTCATGTTTTTCTTTAATATTTGAAATATATTTTGTTTTAATGTTCCAGTTAGCAGCACTAGGAATTACAGTAATGCATTGAAAAGTGTGCTTACTTGTCTTTGTTGAAATCTTGAGATGCAGGTAGAGATGAGAGAAGTTTCTGTAGCTGACATGGATTAATTTGGAGCTGATCTGCAAAGACCAAAAAGCTGCAGGTTGCAGATGGGGAGATGTTTGGAGCAACTGCATCGAAAACTTTTCTCTTTATGCAATGACATTATGTGAAAGTTACCTAAAGAGGTGGACAACTGCTTGATCAGGAAAGGAAGGACAAATCCTGAGCATTCTGATCTCATTTTGGGGGAAGGTCATGGAGTGGGTCACCTTGAGTCCAGTCACACAGCATGTACAGAACAGCCAGGGGAATCAGGCCCCATCAGCATGGGTTGAGCAAAGGCAGATCCTGCTTGACCAACATGATTGTATTTGCTGGGACCCTTGTGGCAGGGAGAAATCTGACTCTGTGTTCTCAGAAGGCTAATTTATTAATTTATGATACTCTTATATTAAAGAATACGAAACTAAACTATAATAAAGGATACAGAAAGGATATTTACAGAAGGTAAAAAGATAATAATGAAAACTCATGACTCTCTCCAGAGTCCTGACACAGCTTGGCACTGATTGGCCAGTAAGTCAAAACACTCACACCAGAAATCCAATGAAACAATCACCTGTGGGTAAACAATCTCCAAACACATTGCACATGTGAGCAAAACACAGGAGAAGCAAATGAGATAAGAATTGTTTTCATTTTTCTCAGAGGCTTCTCAGCTTCCCAGGAGAAAAATCCTGGGCGAAGGGATTTTTCAGAGAATGTGAATGTGACAAACATCATCTCTTTCTGTGAGAGGATGACCTGGTTTGTGGATGAGGAAAAGGCTGTGAATATTACCTGGACTTCAGGAAAGCCTTTGGTGCTGTCTCCCACAGCATTCTCTTGGTGGAACTATCTGTTCATGTGCATTGTTTCAGAAAGATCTCTGGGAGCCTGAACCAAGAAAAGTGGTGGAGTTAAATCCATTTGGCATCCAGTCACCAGTGGTGTTCCCCAGGGCTCAGTATTTGGGCCAGTCCTCTGTAGTACCTTTGATGATCTGCACAAGGGGAACAAGTGCACCCTCAGTGAGGTTGCAGATGGCACTGAGGTGTGTGGGTGTTGATCTGCTGGAGGGTAGGGCGGCTCTGCAGAGGGATCTGGCCAGGCTGGATTGATGAGGAGGGACCAGTGGTGTTTGGTTCAGTAAGATGAGGTGCCAGGTCCTGTCTCGAATGTCTGCTGGTCACAGTGACCTTGAGATGCATTAAAAGTCTCTTTTTCCAGCCTGGCAGTCGAAGAAGGAGTTAGAACTCTTCTATTCTTGTTCTCTTGTTTATTATTTCTTCCCTGTAACATTCTTTCTCTCACTTGCTGTAGATCTGTCCAGCAGGTTGAATTGAGCACCCTCGGGGCGGTGTTATCTTTTTATACTAAAAACTATTTGTACATTATTTACAATAACTTCCCAATACCTATCACCTATGTTAGACAGTGAGTTTCTACCTAAACCAATCCAAAAGTGCCACCATCACCCAGAAGATGGGGGCTAGGAAGAAGAAGGAAAAAGGAGAAGGCATGCCCAAATTCCTCCATCTTGGGACCCCGAGCCCCCATTCTAAAAACTTCCAAAATCTATTTTTCACCCTGCAATAAACTATTATTCTACTTAAACTTTCTTGACTCGTAATTCTTCATATAAAGGTTGGTAGTTGTTTTTTCCAAGGCCTCAATCAAAGGCACAGGGGTCCTGGGCTCTGTGCCAAGGTCTCTGAGCCCCTTGGCAGGGTCTCGAGTCCTCCAGGGCAACCAGAGGAATTTCCTGGGTTCCGACAGTCCTGCCCTTGGCTCACAACATCAGGCAGCACCACAGCCTGGAGGAAAAGGAACTGAAATGTGCCCAGTGGAAAAGCACCTGGGGGTGCTGGTTGGCAGCAGCTAAACGTGAGTGAGCATCTGCCCAGGGAGCCAAGAAAGCCAGTGGCACCTGCCTGTGTCAGCAACAGTGTGGCCAGCAGGAGCAGAGAAGTGATTCTTCCGCTGTACCTGACACTGCTGGGGCCACACCTCGAGTGCTGTGTTCAGTTCTGGTCCCCTCATTTCAAAAAGGGCACTCAGGTGCTGGAGTGAGTCCAGAGAAGGACAGTGGGAGTTGGGGAAGTATCTGGAGCACAAGTGTGAGGGAGGAGCGGCTGAGGGAGCTGTGGTTGTTTAACCTGGAAAAAGGGAGGCTCAGGGGTAACCTCACTTTGTACAACTACCTGTAAGGAGGCTGTAGCCAGGTGGGGCTCAGTTTTCTCCCAGGTAAAAGGTGATAGGACTAAAGGAAATGGCCCCAGGTTGCTTCAGGGGAGTTTAGATTGGATATTAGGAAAAATTCTGCTTAATGGAAAGGTTGTCAAACATTGGAAAAAGCTGCCCAGGAAGTGATTGATTTGCCATCTCCAGAGATATTTAAAAGACCTATAAATGTGGCAGTTCAGAGGGATGTGTTCAGCAGTGGCTTGGCAGTGCTGGGTTAGCAGCTGGACTTGATGATCTTAAGGTGTTTTCCAACCGAAATGATTTTATACCCAGCACTCTCCCTGTCTGTAATGCCTTTGCAAGCATCTTCTCATTTCTGTGCTGATGACAATGAAGTGGGTGGTTTCTAAGTTGCAGCAAATTTTGCTCTGGTTTGCTCCTGAAGCCTGCTGGTCTGGCTCTTCCTCTGCATGCCATCCTCTAGAGGGAATTTTTGCCTTAACATGCCTGCCTGTGCCATGGGAAAAGGAGCTGTCCAGTGATGGCTAAGGGATCAGTCTGTGGCAGTAAACTTTGTAGGATTAAAGCACTTTATGAAAATGTTTGAAGATAGATAATTTATTGAAGTAATTATCCCAGACTTTCCTTTCATCCTTCAGTGTAAATAAGAATTTTGTGTTTTGAGGGAGAAGTATTGTGTAGATATGGCAATTATTGCAGGAGCATCAGTGCTCTTCTAAATGCTTAAGTATTAAACTTCACAAAGAATTACACAATTACTTAGTACTTCTTTGAGAATGCATTTTTCAAGAACTTTGGAAGAGATGTGATTTTCTTCAAAATTTGTTTTCTTTCATAGGTACAAGAACTGACCAAAGAGTGGACTAACAAGTGGAATGAAACTCAAGATATTCTGAAAGTAAGGCAAATAAATAAATTTTCCTCTTGACATTTGACCTAGCCTTAGTATTTTCCTCAAAAAAAAGTTATTTTTTTAAGTCATCTTCTTTGGTTCAGCTCCTTGTGTTGTTCACCATAGTGACCCCACAGTGCAAAACAGTTTCTCTCTAACAAATCTTTAAATTGCTGAATGGTTTTATTGAATTAAAAATGCAGAAACCCTGGGCCAGGGACAAGTGGATCCCTCATATCCTTGGTATTTGTGTGGTATCAACAAGACCTGTGAATAATCACTTCTTATCTTACATTGGGTGTCTCAGTGGATGTAGTTCATAGTACATAAGGATTTTCCATTGTTCTGGTGAGATTTTATATTGGTATTTGGTGCACGATTGAGATGACAATCTGAGGTTATATTTTAACAGGCTACTTGATGATTCCATGTGTTTGTACAGGCACATGGATACATGCACACATACACAGAGGAATAATTCCCACAATTTGTTTTTTAACATATTAACTAATATTTTTTGTTGCCAAATATTTTATTCTGCTAAATAAAAATTTTGAAAATTAAGCTTAAGCTTTCAGGATTTGCTGAACATAACTTGTTTGTAGTGCAATTCAAGCAAGCATTTAGAAGTAATTTTTAAATTCTCCGTGTTGCTGATCTCAAACTTAATTTTTCTTGTATCACTTGTTGATTTCTTGAATTTTTGTCTTCAAGTCCACCACTGTCTTTGATCTGACTTCCACATGAGTTGAATGGCTCTGTGCTTAAAAATAAAAGTAAAGCACATACAGCAGAGAGAATGGAGCAGGGTTGGTAACGACTTAGCAGTTGGCATGAGAGAATGGACTGTTTAATGTCTGTCTCGATACTGAACTGGGAATTATCAGTTGCATATTCATCAGAGATGTTTTGGCTACATCTTCATGTTATTTTGTTGTTTTGAAGCATCTATACAAACATGAAACTTCGTTAATTCTCTCTTTATTCACGTGTGGATGGGAAGTCCATTGTCACATGAAGCATTTGTGAATTTTGGTCAGCTGTGGAAGTGAACATTATGTTGCATGTGGGAAGTTTTGGACGCTCTGTGTTGGAAATGCACTGATTCATGCACACAAATTACAGAATCAGAGGAGGTGTTAACTGAACAATACCTATAAACAAGGGAAAGCTGCGTTTGTTAAATACTTGAATCTAAAGGACTTAAACACAGAAGCTGTAATTTCTGATTTTCCAATACTGAGCTTTTTCAGCATGATTCTTGCAGCTTCTGTATGAACTGCACTCTCATAGGATGATATTTGAGTGTGTGATTATACTTTATATTCCACTTTTGGGTTAAAGGCAGTTGATTAAACTTTCTTTGTCCCAAACACCCTGAAAATCTGCAACAGATTTCTTAGTTGTACTGTTCTATTTTACACCATTTCACTGGAAGTATCCATATTTTTATTCACTTCTTGTTTAATGATTCATGAAATCACTGGCAGCATATGAGTGGGAAAGGGCTTTTTGGAAGTTTGCCAGGCTGAGTCACTGGAAAGCAGATTTTAAACTTCAGAGAGCAGTGGGTTTTTTGTTATGGATTCTCTGTGAGTTCACTGGAGGTTTTGTTTTGTCATTTATGTCCCTCCCTTGCACACAGAGACAGTGCACATTGTAATTTGTAAAACCAGATTGTCTTGGCACTCTGAGGAGTGAGACTGTCTTTGTATGTCCACATCAGTGAAGTCACACCTCCCAATTTCCCCATGCCATAATTCAGTAACTTTCAGGACATTCTTTATTAAGGTACTTAGAACTTCATGTTTGTATTATATTTAAAACCTCCTTTCCCTTGCCTCCCCCTGGCTTTGCTATCCTGGGATAGTTGGTGCCTTCCAACTCCTGACCTGCAACAGGCTTGGAGAATTAAAAACCATTTGCTTTTCAGTTTCTAACACTTTTTGCTCCCAATCTTATAGGCATATGCTGCAAGATGCAAGTGCATTTGTTTGTAGCTGAAAGGGAGTCCATACTTCATTCTATATAGTTATGCTTTTTTGTACTAAGTTCTAAATATTCAAGTTCACAAGTTCTAAATATTAAAGTTCACATGATTTTGAATTCTTTTCACAGGCTGTTGGGAAAATCTGTTAATGTTTAAATCCAAAATAATTGAAAGGGTTTTGCATAAGCCTTCTAAAATACAAGTAAGACTCACAGGGCATGCTGGTGTCTTCCACTAGATCAACAGAAAATGGCTGCAAAAAGTTACCTGGCTTTCAGTGACTGCAGTGCTTTCATCAGGCAAAATGCCTGACAAATAAACAGTGTTTTGCAAGGAAGATGTTCCTTAAATTTTTTCACCTTTGCCAGTTATTTTGAACCTTGTTCAAAATTAGACCAGCAGCATTTAAATGCTACCTTGAAAATAATTCATAGAGAATGGAAAATACTCTCCAGCTAGAAAATGCCAAGGAACAGAAAAATCCGTGTGGAGGCAGCTTTTTGATAAAAAATATTTGGCAGCTTAAAATTCAATTTTTCTAATCAGCGCTGTACCACATGTGCAGCTGACATGTGCATCCCAGTATTCTTCCTTATTTCTGTTGGTAGCTTTTGTCCCCTTTGACATTTGTGTGTAGTTAATCTGAAGTGATGTTTTTCCATCTTTAGACTATTTTGAACTATCCTATGTGCAGGTGTTGCCAGTTCTGGATTTGGGGTAGTGTGCAGTGGCTGAGTGCCACTGTCAGCTGTGAACATCTTGTGTAGTCTTTGATTCTCTTGATGATAGATTGATGGGGCATATCTTGGGCTGGGGCTGGTAGCACTGATAGTGTGCTTCTTTTGTGCTTTTGGGAGAATCTTTCTGGAGGGTGACTGTGGGTGGTGGCTTCCTCTGAAGTCTGAGTTATTGTCAACTCAATACCTAAAGCCCAGATCTTCTTGTTTTCTGTATTCAAAGCTTAGGACATTGCATACATCGGGGTTAATTTTCTGCTGACTCTGTATGAAGGATTCTTTATTGTGTAGCATGGCAGGTTCTTGGTGTTGATCGGCCTGAAGTGCCAAGCATTGTTTATAGTAGTGATGTTGGTTTTCATCCTTGATCTTCTCCCTGTAATACAAACTGACACTCTAACCTTGCTTAGTAATACAATCTGTCACCCATCCTTGTTTTTAATAAAAGCAACAATATTTGAATGCTTTATAAATTTAATAAATATGGGGATGATGCTTCACCATTGGGTAAAATACTGCATCAGAGCCCAAAGTGATAGTGTTTGGTTTGAAGTCCACAGGCTTTGGGTTATTTCTTTAAATGTCACCAAATGATTGCACTGATTTACAGAACAGTGTTGCTTTACATTGCTTCTGTCTTCAGATGTCTTGCAACCTCAGCACTTAACTGGAGCATTTAGCTTTCATCTCAAGCTCACTGGATCTTTGTGTGGATTTTTTTTTGCCTTCTTCTAATGTTCTTTCATATACATTCCCAAAAAGAAGAGGAGGAGGAAAGAAATGTTTGCTCTTTTCCTTAGTTTAGTCCTTTTTGTACTGTTCTGCTAAAGATCAGTCGTGGGATCTAAGATGTTAGGGTAACCTAGCCAACTTTTGATTTTTTTCTCTTAATTGGTAATTTAATGAATTGGTATGAAACTTCTTTTGATGTGGCTGCTTTATTTGACTGCATATGTTGTCATTCTCCTAGAGATTTTTTTTAATGTCACCTTTTTTTTGTCATCCTTTGTGCATGTTTCAATTTTTTTTTCTAACCTTTAGCAGCTTTTAGATTGATCTTTTTAAAATGTGCACTCCTTTATATAATCCTCTGCTGATTTTTCTTCCCAACTTTCTTTTATATTTCTCTTCCTTTTTCTGTTTGTGTAGAAATTGGTATCACTTTGAGCTGTTGCCTTTCGAATGTCTGTCATTTGTAGCTAGTGTAAAGGTATTTAAATGCTCTTTTTAACTTATTTTTAGTTTGAAGTAGATTTAAAGTTCCCTTTTATTTGCTTATCCTGTTGTTTGATTCTAACCATGTGTGTTGATGTCAAAGGATGTAGAGGGATCTATCATCAGAGTCTATTAAAGGCCAAGGGTTTTTTGTGTGTGTGTCTCTAATTCCTGTGATCAATAGTTTAACTAGTCACTACTTCAGCTGGCTTTGTCCTGTTGATTTAGTGACACCACCTCACTTGCATCAGTAATTCTGCTGCAGCACTTTACCACATGGTGTACAAATATGTTATTGAACACTGTTTATTGATGATTTATTGATTATTCTTTTTCTTTTTTATGCTGTTTGGTTGACTACTGCTTAACAGTGCACATTTATATCTTACCAATGGCTGTTCCTACATGAGGAAGAAAACTGTATGTAAACTGCTTATCTTCAAGCATTAACATCTACTGTTTGTTTATATCATGCCTCTTTTTGGGGAAACTGAAATAACCTTGACTTGCCATGATGAATAATTACAGATTAATACCAATTATTTTGGTGGACATACTCATCTAAGAAAGGGAATTTTCTTTCTTTTTGTTATTTTGAAGCATCTATACATACATGAAACTTGGTTAGTTCTCTCTTTATTCGTCCATTGTCACATGAAGCATTTGTGAATTTTGGTCAGCTGTGGAAGTGAACATTGTGTGGGAAGTTTTGGAAGCTCTGTGTTGGAAATGCACTGATTCATGCACATAAATTACAGAATCAGAGGAGGTGTTAACTGAACAATACCTATAAACAAGGGAAAGCTGCATTTGATTAAATACTTGAATCTAAAGGACTTAAACACAGAAGCTGTAATTTCTGATTTTCCAGTACTGAGCTTTTTCAGCGTGATTCTTGCAGCTTCTGTATGAACTGCACTCTCATAGGATGATATTTGAGTATATGATTATACTTTGTATTCCACTTTTGGGTTAAAGGCAGTTGATTAAACTTTCTTTGTCCCAGATTCTTTAGGAATCTTGGCTATATGCAGTAAAGACAGTAGGAGACCAAAACTCAGAGCAGCTGTGTTGCCCATTAGGAGGTGTAGATTAGGGTGACACAAGCAAATGTATTTTATTTTAACAATTTGCTTTCCATGGTGGCTTGCATACAATAGTGAACTCTGTCAAGAGCAGTTTGTTGTGTTCTATATAAATGTTGCATTTCTCTACATTTATTTTCATAGCCAGGTAATCTTTAAACCACATTTGCTGAGTGGTGTTAAAACACTGTTGTCTCAGTTCTGCCTGAAACGCTGGGCATACATCACCATTTTGCTGTTTTATGCCTTGTTATTACCACCTGTTAACTGCGACCCACTTGTCTGCTTTTCCTCTTCTCATCTGTGTTGTGTTCTACCCCAGTGTGTTGCCCTTTGATGAGCATTTGTTTTCTTCATTCTTTCATATCTTTGCTTTAACAAGCTCACTCCTCAGGTGAGAAGTGCTGTCAATTAACACCTTCTGCTTTCACCTAAAATTCTCCTGTCTTCTTCCACTTTTGATGGCAGCAGGGTAGAGGAGTTGTAGAAGCTCTTGGGCTTCTGAAGAACAAACTCCAGGACTTCTAAAAAGTAAATAGGCTTTAATCCTGCCCTTTAGAAGTGCATGTGAGTTTTAAAGACCTCTCCTCACATGCCTGTGGAGAACAGGTTCTAAAATTGGTTCTGTTTACAGGTCACATGAAAAAAATGGTGTTACAGGCCTGGTGTGCATCTGTATATAAAGCAGTGTTCACATGATGCTGCATTTAAACCATTTACAGCTTTGGCATGTGTGTTTATTTGTATGTTTAGCAGGAATTGTTTCTAAGGTTTTTTCTGTTTCAGTAAGTGAATAATTTTTGTAAACTTGTTGTTAGTTAGCCATATTAGTGTGGCATTTTGGTTATAATCTCTGTTGTTGGCAGTGTTTGAAGCATATTGGTCTGTTTCTAAAGGGAGAATTGCATCTGTACTTCGACATGAACAAACCTTATTTGGTATTTTATAACTTCTTTTATCATCTGTTTGTATTAGAGAACTCTTACTGCATGCTTCCAGTTTTTGTTTCCTTTCTAAAAGCTATGTCATCTGCTTGGATTTTTAAGAGGTTTAAAAATCCCTGCAAAATTAACACAGGATTGTGCAGCTATGAAGCTGGCGGAAAGAATTTAAGTCAGATGTTGCTGCTTTGTTTTCTGTTAGAAAAGTTCATAGAATAAATAGAGTAGCAACTCTGTTCCTAGGGATATTGACTTTCTCAACAATTGTTTGTCCTCCAGCAATTATGTAATATATGTTCATTTATCAAACTGAATTTATATGGAAAAGAAAAATGCACATTCACATTAAGTAGTCTCTTATTAACATATAATGTTTCATGGAATTGCCTTCAGCTGGCTTGTGAGTACTGTGGCGAGGAAAAGATATTATAAAAGTTTTAAGAGGGATGATGTTAATTATTCTTGTTTATCTTGGTCAGTAAACACTCAGTAAATGAAAATAGCATCTTTTCTCTAAAGCCTGTTTAACTGTGGTTTTGATTTCTTGCACTAGATGTCACTGCAGATACAATAATCAAATTCTTCTGCATGCTTAATTTGGATTTAATTCAGATTTTTTAAGGGAAAATGATTTACAATATCTTGAATTTCATTGCTGTTTGCATCCACTAAAATAAGTTTATGAGAATGCCAAAACATTGCTTTAGGAGCAAGTCCTGAAGAACCTGAGTAACTGTTCTGACAAAAACACTTCTAAACAACAATCCACAGTTGTAATGCACTGCAAAGTGATTATATACATTAAGATTTATTGCAGTTATTTTTCCGTGCATTTTTCAACCTTCTTTTTCAACTGGTAATATATCTAGAGTGTTTGAGAAATTTTGCTAAAGCCTTTAAAACATATTTCTTTTCTTAAATTTGTATCCTTGGTATTTTAGAGATGTAAAAGACCAGTTTCTGAGAGAGGCAGTATCTTTTATTTTCTCAGGTAATACAGGTGAGAAGGCAAACAGGTTTTGGACATAGATATCTTCACCAGGCCACTTCTGCTAATTACTTTCACTGGATATTGCAGTTGAAACACCAGTGGCAATGATATGCAGTTTCTGTTTATAACTGCTTCTTTTAACATTTTTCTCTTGATTAATCACTTCTGTAGATTTAAAATTGAGTTTCAGTACATGAAAATTTAATAAGTTTGTTTGTTTTCATCTTTTTAAAGAAAGTTGTCTGATAACAAGGGAGTGTTTACTGTTCTTGGTCCTTTCACATTATTTACCCACAGCATGAGCAATGATGAGTAATATCAAGCTTAGCTCTCAATTTTGTTAGGATTTGTTTTATTACACCTGGCTTTGTGCATTATGTATTTATTTCCCAAGTGTAGCAGTTACTAGCAGTGGTTGTAGTTAAAACATCATCTATTCTGGTCAGAAGATTTCTCCTTTGGAATTTGAGTTTGGATAGAGATTATCCAAATATGATTTGTTTTACCTTAAGGAGACATTGTTTTTTCATACTCTATGACTGAACAGATACCATTATTAAGTGATGATTGTTACTTTACTTAAGTAAGTTTGTCTCAGCCTTGGCTTGATGTTGTCAGAGTATGAAAAAGGTACTGAACTAGGATCTGGTGCTACTTATCTACTGTAGCTCTTCTCCTAACAGAAGCAGTATTGAAAGGGTCCCAGCCACCTGAGGAATGCTGAGTGCAGCAGTCAAAAGTAGATTTCAAAAGGAATAATTGTCTGCTTTCAAGTCTTTCTGCCACCTGTGTTCATCTGATGAAGAAATCTCCTTTTTCTCTTACAGATGCTATAGCTGCTCGTGGTGCCTTTGTGGTGCACTGAGCACTTTTAACTCAGTTTCTGCTAGAAAGTTGTGATCAAGAGATGTCTAATGCTACTGATTGGTTTTTGTTTCAATTTTAAACACTTTTTTCCGCTTGTTACCAGCTGGGCCATAAGAGAAGCACAACTGGGGGCTGCAGTTTCAGAGCTCACCAAATCACTGATTAAGCCAGGATTGAACAGTTTGGTTGATAAGGCTGTGCATTTCAAAAGAGGCTCTCCAGTGTCTAGGAGTATCCATATTGCCAAATATTTCACTGCCCTCCTCCTCCTTCCAAGTGGGGCCCCGCATTTGTAGATTATTCAGGCCATGCTTAGCTTTAATGCATCACTAGAGCTTGTAGGTGGTTTTCAAATGAAAGGGAGTCAGAATGGATTGCTTTTGAAATCCTTTCTACAGCTCAGATGCCACTTGTTCAACAATTCCTCCTGGGCATTTGCTCTGCTTTCCTATTAATTATCTTGTGCCAGGAAGGTGGTCTAAATTGAAATCAGTGGAAACTCCTGAAAGAAGAAATATATCCTAAAAACTGTTGCTCCCAAAGGATCAGCAGAGAAGTATTAAGAGAGAGAAAAAAAGTAAATTCCTCTTTGGATTTGGCTATGGGATGGGAGAGAAGCATTCCAACATCAGCAGTTTAGATGAACCCCAAATTTAAATCTGCCTTACAAACAAGCTGTTTCTAATGACAGTGTGATGTGAAATGCTGGAACCATTTTATTGTGCTGGTGGTCTTAGCAGTATATTTAGGATTTATTGCTGTGTGATTCTGATACCTTTGAGTGCATGGTACTGTTGTGCATCTGACTTTACATCTTAAATGGCAGCTGGGCATTAGCCTTGATTCACAGAGTCTTAAACACAGGTGGCAGCACAGACTGTGGCTGTTGCAACCAGGCAAGAATGTGCATCTAACTATGCATAGTTCTCTGTAAAAGTCTTCACTGTTGTTTGCTAGTCCTGAAGTCTGTTTTTACTCCTTGGTGGTTGTTGCTTTCTAGTGTGCATAGTCCTTCTTCCCCCTGCAGTTCCATTCAATAGCATGGTTTACATGGAAGGAATTCACAGACTTAAAGCAATCTGTTACTTTAGATTAATCTCTACACAAGTAGAGATGAATATCTAGGTAAACAGTAAACAGAACTCTAGATAAGTGAAACACTTAATTCTCCCATCGCCCTAGAAACATGTAAAAAATAGAAAAATAGCTTTTAAAATTAATAATTGTATTTGCTATGAGCCAAGGGTTTTTTTTCCTCTCTATAATTCCCTGACTCATTTATCATCCAGCTTTAGGAACAAATGAGGTAGGAGTCCTGCAGATAATAGTCCACTGCTTTCTCAATTCATTCCCAGAATAAAGTCTATGAAATAAATTATTTACAGGTCCTGTAGAAAATATGTTATCATGTAATTAAAGGCTGTTTTGTAATGCATATGGAGGAAGAGATGAATGAAAATAGCCTGTCTCTTTGTCTTCCCATCAGGCCTTTTCCCCTTTTTAGCTATCAGCATGAAGAATGCTGAGGGTGGAGTTGCTGTCTCTTGGCTGGGAGGTATAATATCTCTTGGTAGTGTCAGTAATGGCAAGAAAAGTCTTGTTCTCTGCCCCGAATATCAGTGTTGCTGTATGCAGACTTACTTGCCCTTTGTGTGTCCTCAGTGTGTTCACATAGGAGACTCTGGAGCCTCCTTCACTTGGGACAAACCAGATTTGCTCTGGGTGCCTTACAAGAGTAGCTTTCCCTTAGATCAGGCTGGTGGGGACAGGAACCAGCCTGCAGCAGATGCTCCAGCAAGGAAAATAGAAGCTTTGATGGTTGAAGTTTTATAAGCCACTAGAAAACAGGATTTTACAGACTAGTGTCCAGAAAGCCAGAATAGGAACCTCTGCTTACAATTAGCCAAATCCTGCAGCTCTATTCAGAGGATTTTTCTCAGATGTCAAAGTAGTTCTATCTGTGCAAAAAAGTCTGAAGTATTAAGGAGCAGGCCTTTCAGCTTAAGTTGGTTGGTGGAAGTCCAGGAATAAGGGCCAAATTTGCTGAAAAATAACTTTGGATATGCTAAATGCCTTCTTATAGAAATCCTTGCAGCACACTAAGTGTAGAGGTGCTTTGGGGTGCCACCACAATAGTAGGATTTCTGTGTATGAGTAGCCAGCTGCATGTCAGCAATGAGCAATCTGTTCCAGGAGGGAAAGAGAAATAATGAAAAACGGAGAGGGTAAGCTGACCTCATGAGACTAAGAACTGCTTCTGTAATTTCCTTATTCTTTAGATCATTCATTTCCCATCAATTTAGGGTTCACTGTCTTAGCAGTTGCTCATTTAAAAGCAGTTCTACATCCTTCATTGGCCTTTTTGACTGGTGTTCATTGCAGAGAGCTGTTGATGCCTCTCTGGGCTGCTGCAGGAGCACCTGCATTTTCACAGTAAGCTGCTCACAACAAACCTGCAGTTTTCTGATCTTGCTTTTTTTTGCAGACTCTTCAATTGGCATCTCTTCCTTGATGAGGGTGCTACCATCTGATGTTCTGGGAAATGGGGAAAAACTGCTTAGGAAGTTTTGCAGTGGTGATTTTCTTTGTAGTTTTGGATAGTAAAAGTTTCTGTGTCTCAGAAGAATGAGAAGTGTCTTATCTCTGCTAAATTTTTTGTTTTAAATGCACTGAAACCAGTACAGCCAATAGTATGGTGTTAATTCTTTGTTCCATTATCTAGAAGGAGAAGACACAGTAAGAGTTTGTGCCTTACCCAACATCCACATGCACAAGTAAATCCATATCCCTTTTCATAATTGATGGCTATATAAGTGATTTATTGCCTCTTAAAGCAATTATTTTTAATACTAAGGCATTATTTTATTTATTATTTTTATATTAAGGCATTGTTTTTAATTTTCAAAATGTATTACCCAGAATAAAGTCTATGAAATAAATTATTTACAGGTCCTGTAGAAAATATGTTATCATGTAATTAAAGGCTGTTTTGTAATGCATATGGAGGAAGAGATGAATGAAAATAGCCTGTCTCTTTGTCTTCCCATCAGGCCTTTTCCCCTTTTTAGCTACCAGCATGAAGAATGCTGAGGGTGGAGTTGCTGTCTCTTGGCTGGGAGGTATAATATCTCTTGGTAGTGTCAGTAATGGCAAGAAAAGTCTTGTTCTCTGCCCCGAATATCAGTGTTGCTGTATGCAGACTTACTTGCCCTTTGTGTGTCCTCAGTGTGTTCACATAGGAGACTCTGGAGCCTTCTTCACTTGGGACAAACCAGATTTGCTCTGGGTGCCTTACAAGAGTAGCTTTCCCTTAGATCAGGCTGGTGGGGACAGGAACCAGCCTGCAGCAGATGCTCCAGCAAGGAAAATAGAAGCTTTGATGGTTGAAGTTTTATAAGCCACTAGAAAACAGGATTTTACAGACTAGTGTCCAGAAAGCCAGAATAGGAACCTCTGCTTACAATTAGCCAAATCCTGCAGCTCTATTCAGAGGATTTTTCTCAGATGTCAGAAGTAGTTCTATCTGTGCAAAAAAGTCTGAAGTATTAAGGAGCAGGCCTTTCAGCTTAAGTTGGTTGGTGGAAGTCCAGGAATAAGGGCCAAATTTGCTGAAAAATAACTTTGGATATGCTAAGCCTTCTTATAGAAATCCTTGCAGCACACTAAGTGTAGAGGTGCTTTGGGGTGCCACCACAATAGTAGGATTTCTGTGTATGAGTAGCCAGCTGCATGTCAGCAATGAGCAATCTGTTCCAGGAGGGAAAGAGAAATAATGAAAAATGGAGAGGGTAAGCTGACCTCATGAGACTAAGAACTGCTTCTGTAATTTCCTTATTCTTTAGATCATTCATTTCCCATCATTTTAGGTTCACTGTCTTAGCAGTTGCTCATTTAAGCAGTTCTACATCCTTCATTGGCCTTTTTGACTGGTGTTCATTGCAGAGAGCTGTTGATGCCTCTCTGGGCTGCTGCAGGAGCACCTGCATTTTCACAGTAAGCTGCTCACAACAAACCTGCAGTTTTCTGATCTTGCTTTTTGCAGACTCTTCAGTTGGCATCTCTTCCTTGATGAGGGTGCTACCATCTGATGTTCTGGGAAATGGGGGAAAAACTGCTTAGGAAGTTTTTGCAGTGGTGGTTTTCTTTGTAGTTTTGGATAGTAAAAGTTTCTGTGTCTCAGAAGAATGAGAAGTGTCTTATCTCTGCTAAATTTTTTGTTTTAAATGCACTGAAACCAGTACAGCCAATAGTATGGTGTTAATTCTTTTTCCATTATCTAGAAGGAGAAGACACAGTAAGAGTTTGTGCCTTACCCAACATCCACATGCACAAGTAAATCCATATCCCTTTTCATAATTGATGGCTATATAAGTGATTTGTTGCCTCTTAAAGCAATTATTTTTAATACTAAGGCATTATTTTGTTTATTTTTTTTATATTAAGGCATTGTTTTTAATTTTCAAAAATGTATTACTGAAGTCCCAGGATAGTCCCAAATGTAACTTTGGCATGTGCACAAGTTATAAAGCCTACACCTCCACTGATGCTGTTTCATATCTCCTCCTCTCTTATCATTGCCTCCCAAATAGCATGTACTACTTTTAAGGCTAGTGGTTCAAAATTTATTTTGATATTCCAGAAACCATACCTGTGTCAAACTGAAATAAAACATGGGGTAGAAATTTGATATTATATATGCAGCTTTATAAAAAACTCAAGTTTTTTAAACAGACACCCACTAAGATAAGGAGCAGCTTCACTGATTCAATACAGAGCAAAAGAGCTTTTCCTGCTTTAATGTGTAGGCTGTGACTTCAGTGAGACTCAGACATTTCAGAGTTGTTTTCTTGGAACACTTTTTTTTTTTAACCCTGGAATTGTTGGTCACAATAAGCCACTATTGGATTTTTTTCAGCTGTTAGTGTTCTGCCTTAGCTGATCTGGTTATCATAAGTATTTTCAAGGGAGCTAGTCTATAAAACAAGAAGAGGGTTCATGTAACCAGTTTTCATCCAAAACATAGCAAGCTAAATACTCAGCTGTGCTTATTCCTTCACCTTGTAAGGGAATATTACTAGTAAGCCCAAACCAAATTTCCATATTTTGAAATATTTTTTTTGCTCCTCTTCTACCTCTTGTTCCTCTTGTCCATACACTAAATGTTTTCTCATACTTCGAAGTGAAATTTCATTATTCCTCTTCTAGTTCTTTGAGCAATATTATGAATAGAGAAATCTTCCTCCATTTTCAACCTTCTTATCAATGACTTCCCTAATGTTGGCATTTCTAGTGTTCCTTGACATCCATTTCCAGTATTTTCTTATATTGGGAGGTTACTTTGTATATGCTAGTTGTCTAGAAAACTATTGATGAAGCGTCTGTCTGTGGCATTCACATTCTCTGAAAAAATCCCTTTGCCCAGGATTTTTCTCCTGGGAAGCTGAGAAGCCTCAGAGAAAAAGGAAAACAATAATTATCTTATTTGCTTCTCCTCTGTTTTGCTTGTCTGGAATGTATTTGGAGATTGTTTACCCACAGGTGATTGTTCCATTGGGTTCTGGTGTGAGTTGTTTTGATTCTTTGGCCAATTGGGGCCAAGCTGTGTTGGGACTCTGGAGAGATTCACAAGCTTTCATTATTATCTTTTTAGCCTTCTGTAAGTATCTTTTCTGTATTGTTTAGTATAATATAGTATTCTTTAATATAATATAGTATCATAAAATAATAAATTAGCCTTCTGAGGACATGGAGTCAGATTCATCATTCCAGCCTTTGTTGGGGCATTCCCTGCAAATACAATATCTGTCCATCTTCTGGGTGCAGCATTCAAAAGTCAAGGACTGGGTCTGTTCCATCTCTTCAGCCTTTGGTGGTTTAAGCCCTCAATGCAAGCATGAAAAGCTCTTGTCCACAAAAATCATATTTGTTGGCTGGTGTGCAGCAAACCAATAATTACATGCTAGAACATTTATCTCAGAGTTGAGCAACCCTGGGTGCTTGTGGTGTTCCACAAATCAAGCACACCAGCTGTCAGAACTTGTTGCTATTTATACATTTTAACAAACAAAGGAATTAGTGTACTTCGGCTGCAAGTCACCTAATTCTCATATTAATTGGTATTCACTCTTCTGTTGGTTAATGATTCTCTCACTTCCCTTGTGAATTAGTCTGTATGCTCAGGCTTTCTCTTCTTTTGGGTCTGTGGATTTCTAGGCTTGGTGATTGTGATCTGCCCCTGCCGAAATAACCTTTTACCCAGTCGAAGCTGATTTCAGCACAGTTGGTGAGTTGGTTTATTAGTTTCTTTCTTATCTTGGAATTTCTGCCATATGTCCTTGTGACCCATACATTTTGCATTCTCTGGGCCCTCTATAAGTGGTGCATCCTTCTTCCCAAGGTTTGTTAACTTCCTCCTAGGTCTGAGATCACTGAAGCATGTCCAGCCCTAAACCTTAACTAGGCAATTTTACCAATGAGAACTTTGTTTTTCTAACAGCTGGACATCACTTAGAGCTTATTTGCTGCTCTCTGATTTATGGGTTGAATCTCCCTTCTTGTTGAACAGGCTTGAAATGTAACAAAGATTTAACATTTAAGGACATACTTTCTTAGACAAATTTTACACATTCCACATTTTGCAGCACTCTGTTGTTTCCAGCTATTTTTTCTGACTCTTGTAGTTTTTTCCAGTTGGTCCATAGAAAGATTACTTGATTATGCAGGATTTTGTCTTTGGTACACTTACATATTTTTCCCTCTGAGTATGAAAATGTTACTGAGATATCGTAGAGAGTATACGGAATCCTGACAATCTAATGTTACTTAATATCCTTGTCTTTCCTCTACAGTCTTCCCAGAAAGACATAAAAATATCTTGTCAGCTGTGATTGTCTCATCCAATAAGAGTCTTGTTAAAGAGAGTGCAGATTAAGTTTTATTTGTTGGAGGGTAATGGCCTAGTGTTTCAGGTTATCCCTGTTTTAGGTACTGAAGTATCAGTTACTGCTTGAAGATATTTTAGGTGTCTAATTCCCATTTGAAGTGGATTTGGCTGTATGAATATCTTAAAAACACAGTTTTTTTTAAAAAACACATGCTGTGGGGCATTTGCTTTTTTCTTTTCCCAAGTACAAATTCCTTCTCTGTGAAAGAAATCTCATTGTTTTGCAGGAACTTTTTCAGCAAAAGTCTTGTGGTTTCAGGCAGCTTCTGGCCTAGTAATAGTTCATCCATGAATATCATTTCTATGTCTGGAGTTTTTGCCTTTATGCAAATATAGAAAACATAATTAGGACTAATTAATCCATGACAGACCAGACAAGAACTTAATAATCTTCAAAATGTCAGCTTCTGTAGAACTTTTTGTTGAATATTCACATTTAATTTCTTTCAAAGTCCTATTTGCAACATCTAGACAAACTGTGGCTGAAGTATTTGTTCTGAATGTGTTTAATTCAATTATCAGATTTTCTCTATGGTGTGTGTCTGTTAAAAAGTATCTTCCTGAACAGATACTGCTCTAAACCCTTGACTGTCAAAGGCTGCAAGTTTATTTTTATTTTCAACTGTTTTTCATTGCCTCTTGTTCTTATTTTGTTGCTGTGTTCACAGAGCATAAGGAAACAAATCTGAGATGGGTTATATTTCAAAACATCAAGAACAGTGTTTCAGCTTCCTTTTAGCAATCCAAAGGTGCTCAGACTTTTGATTATCTGAAGAAGCAGTTTGATGCTATAAGGAGTGAAATTGGTTTATTACCTGCCCTTGAAGTTTTTTAGCATCCTCCTTCATTTGCATTCCTGAGCTCAGGCTACAGTATCAGACTTACACTTTTGATAATGGCAGGGTCAGCACAAGGATTGGACAAGGTGGTGGAGCAGTCTGGTCCAGTTGGAGGTGTCCTGTGAGGGTCCCTTTCAACCCAAATGCTTCTATGATTCTACAATAGCAGGCCAAACAAAAAATGCTGATGTGACTCATGAAAAAAACTGTATTTGAATATTCTGAAAAGGAAATGATTTGTCTGTCTTGTTTTTTTCTGTGAATGTGGAGGTGCTTGTTTTCAAGAAGAATTCCTGGTCAAGGGAAATAATGCAAAATCTCATCTTCCAGGCATCATACAAAGTTTGGTTGCTCTAAGGAACAAGATAAGCTATCCAGAAACTTAAAAAAACCCAATCAGGATAGCCAGTTGTGCATGATGTTTTGCACAAAGCAATGGCATGTCCATAGTTGTCTGGGTTGTTTGCCTTTTTTGTTTGTTTGTTTGCTTGTATATGTTTTGTTTGTGTGGTTTTTCTGTTTGGTTTTTTTTTCCCCCAGTGGGATTAGCCTGTCATTTGTGCTTCTGCAGCTTCTGTGGTGACAGCTTTTTGATGAGAACTGAGAAAACCAGACTTTGCAATACTGATATATCAATTGATCTGCAGAATTTGTTAATTTGGTAGTTATGTGCTGCTGGGATACTCTGACTTTTGGGGAAAACAGTAAATCTTATACTCAGGCAGACTGTCACATAACCATGAATTATCTGTGTGAAAGAAGAGAAGCATATAGTTTCAGTTTTCTGGTGCTCATTTGAGTTGTCAATTGGCCCTTAATAAGAAAACACAGATCCATTTGTCTTTTTGGTTGTGTATCCCAACTTTGCCAAGAAAGCTTTTTCCATTGAGAAGTGCAGTTGATAATGTGGTAAATATGAACTCATGCTTTTGAGCAGCTGAAATGTAGATATTTGAAGTGCCCAGTTTTACAGTCCTTCCACAATTTACTTCAGCATAACAAACATAAGTCAGAGCAAGAGTTCTAAATTTAACATTTGCATTTAGCTTTAAATGCTTATTTCCACACAGTAATATTTTAGCAAATTATTTTCCATTCATTTTATTTTGAGAACAGAGTTGATAATTACTTTTCTGGAAATTGCTGAAGGTGTGATCACCTTACCTTCCTTCCCAGACATTATGTGCTAGGTTTCACTAGGTCAGTTAAAGAAAACACAAGATGTCACTTATGTGATGCTTTTAATGCAAATTAAAGGCCTATTAAAAGGTCAGAAATCATAAAAAAATATATTCCATTTGGCTGCAAAATGCAACATGGACTTGTGGAAGGAAGGAGGTCATGGTCTGATTGACCTTGATGGGTTCCAGAGTTACAGTCATATATAGGGAACATCACAGAAAGGCAAAGGAGAATTTTAAGGTTAAGATTCTATTAACCCATGGAAATTGTATCTTACTGTATCCCTAACCCAGGGAAATTTCAGAGTGTTTCCTCCTGAGGAATTTCCTTTTGGCCATTTTCCTTTCAAGTTGTTGGTCTCTTAAGACCTAAATTGATTAGCTGAATTTAAACAGTCATTAATACTCTTAATTGAAATATGCCTGGGAGAGAATTTGGTTCTTATTTGGTTTTATGTTTAAATCTCTGTAGTTTTGTCTAAGTATAAGCTACTTTATTCAGTAAATCTAAAGGTTTTCTCTGTTAATAAAATAACATATTTAAGCATTAAATGCCATGGATTGCTTTTGGTAAAGCAATATCAAAGTTTGTCCTGGTTTCAACAAGTAGCTTTTGTTTACCAGTGATCTTGTTGGTCTAAATGCACCTGTCACCTTGTTTTCATTAGGAAAGGATGTATTGTACATGTTAAATTCAAGGTTACTTCTGTGTCACATAGTCCTTTTTGGCAGCATTTTTGAAAGAGATTTTTCATGTGCTCCTGATCGTTTATGATAATGAAGCATTTAAATGAATATTTCAAACATCTAGTCTGCTTTTTGTTCAAATGGTTAGATTTAGACTCATTCTGAGGTTTTCTTTAACTTCTGAAATTATGAAACTTGGTGTACTGTACGCATCAAAGGCTTAGCAATGAAAGAGGGGCTTTGTTCTCCATCTGTTATGGCTGGTGCTTTTCACTTGCCAATCATTCTAAGTCATTAAAAATTGCTCTATTTTACACCATATCAGCATTAATCCTCTATTTTGAGGTGATTTTCATAGTGGAATGAATCACCTCCAGTAGATCTATAGTTTTGAGGTGCAGTAGTTCCTGTCAGGAGTCACTGAGAATTCAGGTGAGAGACAAGGCTGCCATGATAGACAGCATTTGCACACTCATGTTTTCACATCTCACTAAGGTTTTAAAAATAACTTAGTTTTCCACTGAGGAAATAAAACTTGCCTCATTTCTTACAGTGTGCAAATACAACAAATGCCATACCTCCTTTGGAGAACACTATTTCCTCTTTTATTGTTTTATATTAGCTAACAAAAAGCATTTTCCTGAAGGTTTTTGTCAGAATGCAAAAAAGGCTATCCAAGTTAAGGTTCAGATCAGTTAGCAAAATACAATTATCAGTGGTTGCTTCTTGAGCTTTGGGTGGATTGCTTTGCATTTTGACCCTAAAAGTACAGCAGGTTTGCAACTTTCAAGGAAGCCTTATTTTCCTGTTAGTAGTTGGCAAAGCTGTGCTAGCTCCCTTTCATTGATTCAGTGGGCTCTAATTTTAAAAAATACTCAAATGTGGCAAAACTGCAATCTGCCAAGGATGCCATAACGTATTGTAGTCTAGATTACATAGTACAGTGCAAGAGATTCCTCCCTTCTGGATTTTTCAATTCAATTTTTGCTGAACATACCAAAAAAGGTGAAGGGAACTTTACCCTTCACTCAATATTTGGGATGTCTGTCTTGCCTATGAAATATGATTTCAGTATTCTTGTTTTTATTATTTTTATTTTTTATTTACCTTTGTTTTTTATTATTATAATAATATTATCATACTATTAGATATGATAATTATTTTGGCCTTGATATTAAGGACTGATGCCAGATTATAGATATCTCTGTACAGATTGCTTTTATTTAATTTATTTTTAAAGGACACTTCCCTTTGTTTTATATGGTACCTATTTCCTGTGACTATATTTCTGGATTTCTACTCTTGCCATGTTGTCCTGTCCCCTTATTTTGTGCTTTTCCTCTTTTTCAACCTACCTTTTTAAAGGTGCTGTGATCTTGTTTGGCATCTGTATGTGTGATTCATTATTTTGTATGATTGAAATTGAGGTCATTATATTGAAATTACAGCTGAAGCCTTTGGTGTCCTCTTATGTTGTCCTTTAAAGCAGTTTAATTACTAGGCTGGTGCAAGTTAGAATGACTTGTTCATTTTTATTTTGTTATAAAAATTGTGAAATCATCTGTAGTTTCATTGCATGTAATATAAGGATGGGTAATATAAAACATGGGCATTTCCTGTCTATCTTCTGGCTTTCAATCATTTCACTAGAAATGATTGAATTTAGAGAATTCAAGCCAATTCAAGCCATTGACTGTGTATAATTATACAGTTTTTATATCTACATTTCTATATGCTTATCTTGTACAGTATTAATGATAGAATTGGGGTATATTTTTTAGATGAGATCTATTTCACTGGATTTAAAATAAGGGTAAGATGTTTTCATGAGAAAAGTTCAGTTTTTCCAGCTGAGTTTACCTTCTTTAGAAAAGAATAGTATCAAAAATCCAAAAATCCAAAAATCCTTGTCACTGTATGATGGACACCAGTTGCTAATGCTATTTGTGCCAGCTGAATGCACCAATTATTTTATGCTTTGGGTACACAAAATCAAACTGATAGTTTTTAAAGGGCACTTTATCCTGTCTTTTTGTAATATCCTCAAATGTTTGCCTTGAGATCAAATGGAATATATTTTTTATGATTTCTGACCTTTTAATAGGCCTTTAATTTGCATTAAAAGCGTCACATAAATGACAGCATGTGTTTTCTTTAACTGACCTAGTGAAACCTAGCACATAATGTCTGGGAAGGAAGGTAAGGTGATCACACCTTCCAGCAATTTCCAGAAAAGTAATTATCAACTCTGTTCTCAAAATAAAATGAATGGAAAATAATTTGCTAAAATATTACTGTGTGGAAATAAGCATTTAAAGCTAAATGCAAATGTTAAATTTAGAACTCTTGCTCTGACTTATGTTTGTTATGCTGAAGTGAATTGTGGAAGGACTTGTAAAACTTGGCTGACACGGCCTTTTGAACAGCTTATATTTGCTGGACTAGTAAGGAAAATTTAATTTGCTTTTCTTGAGAAGACTTCTTTGAAATGGTGTCCTTTTTTTCTGCCATGTCTTTCAAAATCACAGTCATAACACTCTGTAAATCTCTTCGGTTTAAAATCGAGATTTCCTATTTAATGAATATTTGTCATGTTGCTGTAGTCTGTGACTCTTTCTTGAGCTGGCTGATCCTGGTTTGTCTGCTCAGTGTGTGCTGGATCTAGTTCTATCTAGTGATCCCTGCTAGAAACAGTGGGGGGCTGGTTCTCATGTTGGTGGATGTCGATGGAGCATTTCACCCTGGGATGTATAGGAAACTGTAGAGTGGAAGTAAGGATTTAAATATAATAAAAATGCTTATACCAAGGATGTGATGGAAGCAGTGGTACTGGGAGGGAAGAGAAGTTGTAAGGGTTTTGGGGAGGTGGTCCTGGAGCACATTTTTGGGCTTAATCGTGTTTAATGGTTTTTTAAAATGTGTTAACTGATGAAGTTTGCTGGTATTAAAGGTAATTTTTCTAGCAGAGCCTCTGAGAGGGGATTGGGTGAATATGAGGATAACAGAAAAGTCATTGATGCTAAATAGTTTGCAATGCAAAGAACTTAATAATTAACACTGTGGAAGAGGAGGAGGATGGCACGAGACTACTGTCGTGAGATGGTGCATCTGCATGAAAGACACGTGAATCTGGAAGGATCAGATAGATGGAAAAGAGGGGTGTACATAGTGCTGGCAAAATTTTATAAACACTGGGAACACACCATGGAAATTGGCAAAGGAGACCTTGAGAAGGGGTGTGCTAAACCCTGGGATATGGTGAGCCTGGGCATCTCCTGGGGGAAATGTTTGGAGTTTGGCATAGAATAACCAAATACAATGTGTTCTCAGTACAGGGGATAGGTACCACTGCTGCCAGTATCAGTGAATAAAGGCTGGAGAAGGAAAATTATTATTTCAGCTGAATGTCAATAGTGATGCAAAGTGCATGAGTATAAACTGGCTATTACCAAGTTCAGACCAAATATTTGAAATAGTTTTTATTCTATAATGGGTGAGAGTCTGAGTCTAATCTATAAAATTACTTGTTACAGTGTTTGGGCACAGCACTTGTGACACAGGAGGTCACTTTTTCAGTTGGTTCTCCTCAGGTAGGAGAAGTGTTGCTGGTGTTTCAGGCAGAGGTAAAATTCTTCAGGTTTTCCATTAATTACAGAACCAATCAGATCAGATTTCTTGTGTTTTTTGGAGCTTACTGGCATGTAAATTACTTTACTAATTTTTTTCTACACTTGCCTCTTAATACTGTGAGTACAACTTCAGTCCTTTGCTGTCATCTTTATAAATATAATAATTAGCATGCAATGCAGTTGAAAATTCAGAGGAGTAGTCGTTCTGTTTATGTAGCATTTTGAGAAGAATTATATCTAGAATTATTCTGATAATTTATATTATATAGACAGAAACAGAAGTCTGTCTGCAGTATATTCCTCTTATATCCTGCAATTTTTAATCCATGCAAAGCCTGCATTAGGACTGTAGCACCCAGATGATGGGAATGAGCTCCATGTAGGTGAGTTGTGGTTTATTCAGCTGCACTCCATTTTGGAGTATAAAACAGGGCAAGCAGATAGCAATCCTTCTCTAGAAAACACCGCGTGCTTTCTGTGTCTGTGATTCTTTAGGGAACCCCAAGCAATGGATACCCTGTGCCTTTGTCCACAAGTACCTCTTCTCCTTTCCTCATCTTTTTTCCAGGTAATTTCTTGCAGCCATGTAAATTATTGGTGTCTGCAGTGTCCCTGTATTTAACAAAAAGGGGTTGCTTTTTGCTTTTGAACTCCTGACAATCAATTTTATTTTCTACTTCTTCATGTAAGAAACATCAAGTGAGCCCTGCTGGTCTGGGAATCTCCCCCCTTGAGTTTTTTGCACATTCATCACAGTCCTGCTCACACTTTTGTCTCATTTTCTCTTTTTGTGGAAGGTTTAACTCTGGAAATTCGAACTTCAATGAGAGAAGTTTTGAATTTTCACTCATGCTGATTATGGCATGACCAGCTGAGGCTGCTTCACCCTATTTCCTCTCTCTGTTTACATAGTCTCTTTAATACCATGTATCTGCTGGCTTTGGAAATAAATTTTTGCAGGGGCATTTGAATTCTGAACACTGGAATATTTTAAGTATGAAACATTTTTTCCAGTTATTTAAAGGAAATGCAAAATGAATTGAATACGTAACTGGAGGAAGAGCAATTAAGAATTAAGAACTTTGCTTGTGTGCAGTTTGCATCTATACATTTTATAGAGGACTTAATGTTAGTGCTGGGCCATTGAGTATAAGTAGACATTTTTGTGAATGTGGAATGTAATAGCATACTTTCAAAAAAATCAAATGCATCCAAAGTACCTGTTAGCATAAGAATTTTCTCATATATAGTCTGGTTAAATATTAATGTCAAGACTTTTGCCATTGCACATTTTTTGCACATAATTTTTTAGTTTGGTTTTATGTGGTTTTTTTTTCATAATTGAAATGTAGAAATCTGAACATCATGCTGGCTAACTAAATTGTCATGTTTTACTGAAAGTGTCTATACAGTGTATTCTCAGGACTGTGTGCCAGCAGCTATCTGTTCAATATTTAAATAAAGGAATTGCCTTTTTGCATTGGAAAGTTTGACAAAAATGGAACTCCCCTGAGAGGTTATGTTCACTGCAGTGCACTAATTACATGTAGTCTTTAATATGTGCTGGGACAATAGCAGCAGAATGTCTTCCCCTACTCTTAGATTGGTAAAGGGATGTTAGAAATGCCTTTTGGACATTCTTTTTAAATTTAATTCAATGTCATGTTGGCCAAAAAAAGTAAAGCTGTGTGCTTCTATTTTTGCGTGTGCATTCAAAGAGATCCATTTAAAGACATCCTGTGTGTCACAGCAGTGACCTTTATAATGGATGGTGTATATGATGATGATGAACTTTTCAGCTCAAGTGAGTACTTCAGTCATAGATTTGTTCTTAAACTACCAGATCATATCTCAGTTTGGAGGTGCCACTGTATCAGTTAATACAGTAAACTTACTACATCAGTACAGAAGAAAATGAGTTTTCACAAAAGCTTTTGTATTGCTCTATATAAATGTAAATGAATTTATTGTATCAGGCTAGTTCTGATAGCTGAGTCAGAGCTGAATTCAGAGAGACAAGAATTTAAAGCTATATAATCCCTTTATTTTAACTTTGACTTAAAGATGGCTTTTTGTATTCTGTCTCAGAGTTGCTTTCTGAGTTTCTACTCTTCAAGTGAGTCCATTTGATCTAACAGCTCCCAAAGAAGAAAACCTTTTTCTGCTCCTACCACAGTGGCCACTTGTACCATTCAAAGTGCTCCTTTGTGGATAATGCTCAGCTTGCTTTATTTTCCCCAGCTTGTGAACACATCTTAAATACTGAGGGAGTATTTGTACACTTTTCTACTCAAGGATAATTCAAGCTAAGAAACATGTGGGTACACTCAGCTTTTTTCAACTGCATCTTGAGATTTTCATAAATTTTCTGAATTAGTAATTTTTACTGAGGACACTGACCTTTCATGCTCTTGTAATTTGAGCTATGGATTCACCACTTAAAATTATGTAGCACAAATGGGAATGAATCAAATAGTGGATTAAACCTAATAATTTCTCTGCCCTGTAATAGCTTACAGACCTTCAATTTATTTCAAAAGAGGTCTGTCCCTCTTCTTCCTATGCTGCCAAGGATGAAAGAGGGACAGGTTGACTACTTCTTTTGGGCCTTTTTCTTTTCCTTCTCTCACTGTTAGAGAACAGAGTAATAAAGATTTATTGTTGGTGATGTTTCTGTGATTTTATTTTGGGGCAGAAGTGCACAGTTTGGCTTTTGGAGGCATCCTTGCAGGAGCTTTTGAATTTGGACTTAAATTTTAAACCAAGCTATTAAAGTTCAGGAGTTACTCCAGGTATCTGATTAATATTCAGATTGTTTTAGTAAATTGCATCTGAAGATAACAGCTTATTTACAGCCTGTATTAAGCTAAAAATATTATAGTTAATCACAGGTACTGTCTGCTGCATTTTTATAAAATTTCCATTAAGAGGATGCATTCTGTGCATGGATGGTAGTCATTTACAAAATGTAACTCTAGAAACTCAATTAATTTCTGTTCTTTAATTTTAGATCTGAATAAAAAAGCAATCCATCTGTTTTGAATCACAATTATACATGATTAATTTCTTATTATAATAAGAATGTGTTGAATATTGAAAGACTGGAAAATAAAGAATCATATTGTTTCTTTATTCTTAATTATTTGTGAGGTATTTTTCTCACCCAGTGATAATTTTTTGTCTCCTGGGATGTTTATTTTTCCCTCTGTCAGGGACATGGGCAAGTTCTTTGTTGTGCTGTGGAAAAAATATTCAGCTTTTAATATTTTCTCAATTCCATTGGGCTAAAGGTGCTAGCAGTAACTGGTCAGCAGTCCTCAGGGTCTTGTCTTCATCCTTGTCATGTGGGAACATTATAAATTATGGATAACAGTGGATGCTTCTCAGTAAATATCTAATATGTGATAGGTATTTTTAACTGAAATTACTTTTTCACTTGAACAGTTAATTAAGCTGTATTTTTTAGATTTATGATGTGACTCTTTTATAATATGAACGAATATCTGGGTGCATTGTGAATGTCTGAGCTGCACATGAATCACAGCTTATTTTTTTTCTTGTGTATGCTGGAGAACTTTTTAATTCATCTATGACCAGAGTAACATTTCCCAGTTTTGTTTTGTAGAGTCTTGTATGTTGTGTCATCATCTCATCTTGCCCAGATGTGTCCATACTTGAAATTTTTAGACAGCATCAATAAAACAACGTCTTTTTTTCCTGCAGGGAAATGAGATTTTGCATCTGCTTTCTTTTTTAGACTTGCAAGTTGCTGTGCTTGGGAAATACATACAGCAATCTATGTGTTGTTTTTCCTCACAAACAATGTGGTGTCTTTTTGGCTCTGGAGAAAGCATTTGATGACTTGGAAAAGGAGTAGTCATGCAGCTGTCACAAAACTTCCTTTCCACTTCTGTTAGCACCAGGAGAAAAGTGTGCTCCTTGTAAACACAGGAATACTTGCTGACATTTATAATAATAATGCGAACCTCTCTAGGTAGGCCCGATTATTATTATATAATATGCCCAGCTAGCTCAGTAGATCAAGTCTTTAGCAGAGACCCAATAGCTGAGTTAAGCAAGGGCCAAGCCACCGAGCTCCTTCCTAGCAAGCCAGTGATATTCAGCTTATAGTGATTTCAGCTCTTTCATGAGTTCAGCTCAGCTGCTAGGAAGATCGCCTCGGGGCAGTGGCATAGCAGACGGGAGAGAGAGGGGAAGAGAATACGCCGAAATTCCGCAGTGAGGTTTATTCAGGAGGTCTGCGAAGGGTTACAGCGCTTCTTCTTCTGCCCTGTGGGGGTACAGAGGGCTATTTTTATAGCCTTGGCATGGATCCAAAACCAGCCAATAGCTGCAGGTTTAAGCATATTCTTTAACTGACCAATAGCTAAGAGTTACAATAGTATTGTCTTAACTGATTAAAGGACAGGGTTCCAACAGGGTCGGGTCAGAGGAACAAGATAACACTTGCTCAGGAATGACTCAGCATTCAATTCTCCAAGGAGCTTTTCCTGTATCCTTGGGGTTCACTACAGACATTGCTGCTGCTTCATGGATTGTCAGGGCTTAGCCCTTTTACACAGAAAAACACATTTGTCTTGAAGGATTGTGTGTGTGTGGAGGCATGCACAATTTCTGTTGTTGTAATCTTCCAGGCCTAGAAGCCAATAGGATTCTGTTTCAATTTGAAAATTGTACTTATTAAATAAAACTTATTTCAAAGCTATAATTAATTTTTTACTTATTGCATAGAATGTTGTGTACTACACAATACATTACTTTATCCAAGGCTGAAATCTCCCACTTGAAGTCCTGCTGAATGATGCTTCAACCAATGGATGGCTGTAAAATGTGGCCCAAGGAATTTTCAAGTATTGAAATTATGTGCTGTGAATATTTCTTACATTTATTTACTACTGGCAATGCTTCTCTTCCATTGCATGATATTTCAACTGCTTAGGTTTACTGAATTATCAAGACTCTGGGGTTTTATTATGCAAGGCTCAGCTTATTGAAAGGACTGCTGGAAAGTTTTCAGCTTTCTGTTGTTTAGCTGTACTGAATGCTGAGGAGTTTGAAATTCTCCTTACCATTGGGAAAGGTAGCCCATAGCTTGCTTTTAGACAATGTTGCTTTGTTACACTCTTGATTGATGCTCCTTCTCTGGTATAGTTCAGCTCTTTGTCTGGTTTCCTTCAAATGACACCTTCACAGATTTCCTCAACAGCAAGCTTGGAGTGCTTAATGAAAGTAAAGAAGTCACGTTTAAAATGTAAAATCAAAAAATTCTAAAATAGTTGTTCTTTCTTTTGTGTGATATTACACAGAAAAAGTTACATTAAATGTGATTTAGAAAGAGAAGGAAGAGGGTATTTCTTGCACATCTTAATAAATAGACTTTTGTCCTTTATAGGAACAAACTTTGGCTCTGAGGAAAGAAGGGATAGGTGTTGTGCTGGATTCTGAACTGCCTCATCTCATTGGCATTGATGATGATCTTCTCAGTACTGGCATCATCTTGTACCACCTGAAGGTAAATGCACATCTGTCTTTCTGTAGCCTTTATATGCCTTGAGATCCTTTTCAGTAGGAAAATTACAGTATTGATTTGCTATCCATACATAGTGCTCATTACACTGCTGTGATAAGAAAAGCTCTTCATGCTTGTCTGCTGTAGTAAGAAAACCTCTTAAGAGGTTGGAAATGATGAAATTAAAATATTTGTTCAGGTTTATCCTGACAGTCAACTGGTTAACCAGCTATAGGTGTTTCATATTTTTATCTGTATGTGTTGGTTTGTTATTAATGTTATAAAGCTTGACCTTAAAATCTAAATCTATATTGTCTCAAAACTATAAAGGTTGTTTTGCATCGGACAGTTGAAACTTGAATTTGCTTATAATATTATAAAATAAAGACTGTTGGAAGCATTTTGAAAATGCTGCATGATTCCTTTTTTTCATGTATGTTTGAATATATATTTCATTCAGGTTACCCTGAGAAAATGGAAGGATAACTTATATTCTTGTGGGGGAGATAAGGAGATTTCAACTGGAAATAATGTGTATTTCTCTCTTAATTAGGAGGGCCAAACATATGTTGGCCGAGAAGATGCTATAACAGAACAGGACATTGGTATGGAATTTGGCATTTTTATATTCTTTCTTCTTCCAGTATCCTAATATGTGGACTAAGCTTCATATGTTTTTTTCCCTTTTCAGTTAGTTGTTCTGTGGTTTAAATATTTTACTTTTTAGAAAATCTGAAAGCTGAATTGCATGGGATTTGCTTCAAAGAGCATGACTTCTAGCATAGCTTGTGGGCTTTCAGTATTGTTCATATACTTGCTACTAATTGATTTCTTACTTCTCTTGAAATAGCATCCTGTAAAAATACCGTTCTTTTTCATCTAACACCTGTCTCAATTACTGCAAAATCATTCTCT
The DNA here is from genome assembly GCA_024865655.1 of Emberiza elegans. Lineage (NCBI taxonomy): Eukaryota > Metazoa > Chordata > Aves > Passeriformes > Fringillidae > Emberiza > Emberiza elegans. Next base: position 1,649,233 of record JALJVW010000184.1, on the reverse strand, counting down.
TAACCTTTGTATAATGACATTGTTAGACTATTATATGTAAGATAGTCTTGGGACTTCAGATTTGAGTTTAAAAAAAATCTAAAAATTGGTAAAAATATACTGGCTTTCCTATTGATTTCTTACCAATGCAACTGATTGCCAGATCTGGACTGTTCTATCACATAAGCTTTACATAAATTCCTGGAAGGCAGTTTCATTAAATAAACTGCATCCTTTAATTCTTGGGTGAGAATCTGAGAGTCAAATAACTTAGTTTGGTAACATTTCATGGGTCAAAAGTTGTCTGGATTTAAATTACTCTAATAAATTCCATGAAACTACCAAACTTGTGATGCCTCGTGGTATTAAGCAATATACATAATCACACATTATTTGAAGGAAAAATGGAAAGTAGCATAACTGATTGATAAAACCTCTGAACGTCATCAGATTTAAGAACTTTACTTCAGCCATCCTTTTTGTCTACAATGGCTTCTTATATCCTATCTTTTCAGATTTAACCATGTTGCCCTAAGGTCTACAAGTTTTCATTATTTCCTTGTGAAACTGGTCAATGAATCTCTTTCTACAAATATGTGACTTGTACTTTTCTGGTTTTTATTTCTGGAAAGAATGCAGCATTTGCTAATCAGGTGTCAAAGCACAAGAATAAAGACCATTACACCAAAAAAAAAAGCAAAACCAACCCAGCACACTTCTTTCCACTAGAATGAAACAATAAATATTTAAGGCATACAGGATGTGATAAAGGAAGGAGGAAAACATTGTCCAGAATAAAAAGAAGATACGCTGATATGTAGTGCATAATAATAATAAATAATAAATTATTATTAGCATGTTAATCTTACTAATTGTGAAGAGTCTAATTATGTTATCTTATTTCTTTGTGTTAAGTTCTTCATGGCCTTGATCTGGAAAGTGAGCATTGCATCTTTGAAAATCTCAGTGGAACTGTGAACCTCATCCCACTGAATGGAGCACAGTGTTCTGTGAATGGCATTCAGGTTACAGAACCCACACACCTCAACCAAGGTATTACCTAGCACAATGTCATTTTTCAGGCAACCTCTTTGCTTCTTCCTGGCAGCAACACTGAAAAAAGTCTGCAAGTGTATAAATGGATTAGTGTTTAATAAGATTTAATTTAATGTCTTCTCAACTGCAATCCAAAACTACCAGGAAAACCCCATGGTGTTTTTGTTGGCAAAGAATTGCCACATGGTGAAAAGAGAATTCCTTTTTAATTTTAACCACTGTTATGTTAAGGAAAACAATATAGATATCTACAGGACTAAAAGAATGTCAGAGACACCCCTGCCCCTCTCCCCAAGTTTCAGGTTGGTCCTACGTAATACTGCTGCCAAATTCTCTTGAGAATTGAGGAGATGGAGCTTGAGTGTGTTTGCTGCAGCTAAAGGAAATGACAAAAAGGGGGAGGCTAACCCTTAGGAGGTTTAGAGAACTACAATTTTAATGTAAAAGCTTTAAAATCTGGAGATTAAAAAGCAGCCAGAACAGCTGGGAACAAAGATACATTGTGTTGGCCTGGAAAGGACTGACTGACCAGTGAGCTGGTGAGTGCTGCAGGACAGCTGCTCCATGTTTTATCTTCCAGGAGCACCCAGAATATTTTTCACTTCCCATTTAGCAAGGAACTCAAAAAGACCTGTTTAGGAGTGAGGCTGTGACACAGCTCAGGTGCTGAAAAACAATCTCACATTACTTCCCTGAAAAGAAGATTTCAGTGTAAGCTTTGGCTAACAAAAGGTAGAATGCAGTGTTAAACAGGGGGAGTCTTGCATCCTTTCTGAACTCTAACAAATACTTCTGTAAAGGCTGCTTGCAGAAAGCAAGGTGTAGAGATATGATATTGACTCATTTTTTTTTTTAGTGTCTATTTCTTCATGCAAAATGAGAGGCAAATGTGCTTGTTTCTGTTACAGGGGAAAAAGGAAAGCCCAGCCCCCTTGGTCGTTTTTGAGTAAATCTAAGCAAAAATTCCTAACAACACAAACATTAACATTAATAGTAAATAACACTGTAAACAGTAAAAATTGAGTTGTGATGAATCATCTTTTCTTTATCCTGCAGAATGTTCAGTGTGCCTCAGAAAAAAAGTAGGAGCTTGGATGCTATTTCCCTCTTTCAGATGCATATCAAAACTTGATTTTTGTACTGCTAAAAGTGGAAACGTGACTTGTGGTATTTTCAGGGTCCCCAGTCATGGGGAGGAAAGATGAATCTGACTCCATGTTCTCAGAAGGCTAATTTATTATTATATTATATCATGTCATATTATGCCATGCCATGCCATACTTTACTATATTTTATTTTATTTTATGATATTATATCATAAAATATAATATAATAAAATATATTGAAATATAATTTAATATATTTTATTATGATTATATTATATTAAAACTATACTAAAGAATAGAGAAAGGATACAGACAGAAAGCTTAACAAGATGCTAATGAAAAACTCCTGACTGCTTCCAGAGTCCCAACACAGCTGGACCATGATTGGTCATTAAGTAAAATCAATTCACATGAAACCAATCAAACAATGACCAGTTGGTAAACAATGTCCAAGCCACATTCCAAAGCAGCAAAACACAGGAGAAGCAATCAGATAATTATTGTTTTCATTTTTCTCTGAGGCTTCTCAGCTTCCCAGGAGAAGAAATCCTGATGAAGGGATTTTTCAGAAAATATGATGGTGACAATGACTTTTTTCCCTCATAAATTTCTTTAGACAAAAATTTGCCACTCAAAGGGGAAAGGGTTGCTAGGGTTGCTAAGCTGTAAAAAGCAGCTGCCTAAGCTGACCTTTTGTGTGTGTAAGGAGATTGAATCGGAGAGGAAGGTGACATTAGGTGTGCAGAACTGATGAAATCACTGGTTTAAGGACTTGGGTGGAATGTATTTATCCCAGCTGTGTTAGCATTTAGTCTCACAGCATGAAGTGCCAGGGTCCTTAAATACCTGCTTTTAGGTAACACTGATTAACTGCTGATATATTTAAATGTTTCCGTTCATCATTTGTAGCTGCTCATTTGAAAATATGTTAAATTTTTAGACCATCATGGAGTTCAAAAATAATAAGAGGCATGGTAATTAATTGTCACTTCCTTCTATGGATTTCTTCTATCATTTGCAAATTCTGGCTAATGTGGTGTTTTTGTAAAGGTAACTGAGTTAACATTCATAATTACAGTTTGTCATTTACCTTAAATAAATCCTCACCTTAGAACACATTTCCAGGGGTTCGGGCCAAACTGTCAACCCTTCTGCACTTAAAAGAGAAACCTAGGAGTTATTCAAAGGACCCATCATTTAGGACTGACTCATGTGCTTCCTGTTAAGTCTCCCTCTCCTGTCTTCTTGAGATTTATGAAGTTAGGGACACATATCTGTAACTATTAATTCTGAAAATTTAATTTATTTATTTACGTTGTTTCCACCTAGTGGAGTGGTTACAAATGTTTGCAATTAATTGTTTTTGTCTTCACTTAAAAGCAACAAAGGAATTTCATACAGATTTATGAAAGGTAATTATTTTTGAGATTTGACTGAGGTAAACTGCAAATGTAATCCAAAATTGAGGGCTGTGTAGAAAGCAAGAAGTGATTGTAGTGCTTTTTGCCATTTATTTGCTAAGACTGGATCACCTGTTTTGAGTTGATGTTCCTAATTAAGCTGATTTTAAGAGAAGCATTCCTTGCTAAGGACATAATGTCATTATTAGATGGTAAGAATTTGTAGTGATGAGTTTGAGAACAGCTTTTTCATACTGTGAGTGTAATGGAGTCCTTTTTAAAAAATGCTCTGTACTGACTGATAGATAAATGCTTGATTCTGAGGGGTGAACTTGGGAGACTTCCATGTTTTGACATCACTGACAATATACTTCTTAGCAGGGAAGTATTAATCTTGGTACCATTGTCTTTACAATATGATAAGAATTACTCAGAATCTCTTTATTTGTGACTGTGCCTTAACTGATTAAACACAATAATAGATGTGCATTGAGCTATATGAGTTATTCAAGGTTCTTCATCAGAAAATAGCTGTTGGGTATTAAAGTCTAATAATCCTGTTTTGAATAACAGTAAACTTCAGTGTTCCATGTGGAAAAGAAAAATGTGAGAGTGCGAATAATGGAAATCTGGAACTTTTAGTGTAGCTGGATTCAAACCTGACCAGTGATCAGTAGCAGATGGACAAGTTTGTTTTTGGTCACATTTATGGATGCTCCTGTTAAATCTGCATCTGCTGGTGGCTTCCAAAGTAGTATGGTTAAAGAGCATAGAGATCAAATTGGGGCAGCTGCTTCCTCTCCCTGTGTTTATTCTTTAACTGAACTCCATGAACATGACTGATCTTGAGTCAGTCACATTCATGCAGTGTGTGAACATGTGTGGGTTTCATTTTTGTTTAAGTAGGAAGAGGAAGGAATACCCTGTATGCATCAGTTAAAGTAGCTGTGACTATGCATGGTTAAACACTTGCCAAAATGCATTTTCATTGAGTTCTTGCTTAATGGAAGTCTTTGCTTACATGTTGTGTGTCTGAACGAATTGCATGGTACTTTGAGCTGCAGAATCTTGGCAGTTAGTGGTGTGTGGTTTTTCCATCAGGTGCTGTTATATTACTTGGAAGAACCAACATGTTTCGCTTTAACCACCCTAAAGAAGCTGCTAAGCTAAGAGAGAAAAGAAAGGTGAGATTAAATCAGTGTTTGGTAAATATAAACCTTTTCACAATTTTATTTCTAGTATAGATATGTCTTATATGTCTTGATTGCTGTAGGATGCCTTTTTTCATTTGCCTCGTGTACTTTAGTTAATATTTCATCAAATCAAGAGTTTGTAAGCATGTCTAATACTTTTATTTTATGGTCTGTTGTTAGAGTGGACTGCTATCTTCCTTCAGCTTGTCTATGACTGATCTTTCTAAATCTTGTGAGAATTTGTCAGCAGTTATGCTTTATAATCCAGGGTGAGTACATTCTAAAAAACAGTTGCTATAATTTCAGTCATTCTTCATTTTAGCCGTTTGAAACAGTCCAGAAGCATTATGACTAAAGCAGTTCAGCAAAATAATGACATGGCAAATGTTATGTCTGTATTTTCTTCAGAATTATGAGTTAACTATTTTTCCTGAGAAAAATGCATTTTGAACTGAAAATTAAGATTTCTTGACTTCATATAATACCAATACAAGCATAAAAAGGCTGAGAAATGAATGTCTTGTGTTCTCTGCCAGTACTTCTGAGGAAGTGGCCAAATTAAAATATGGAAAAAAGTTTTATTATGCAGTTACAATGACATAGAATGCTTATGGTAGAGGAGCTGGTTTTAGTGATTTTTTTCACTGTTCCTAAAGTTACTTACAGAGAACTGGTGGTGTTTTGTTCTAATTTTTTTTCCATAGCTATGGCCTGTGCTTTGAATATGAGATGAGGCAATTTATCCACCTATGTGCTTTTGCAAATTGAATTATATCCTTGGGTAGTGCAGCTGTATTCCCAAGCTTTACTTGGGAATCTCTCTTTATCCTTTAGGAAGATTGGACAGGTAATAATAATTTCCAGTTAAAGGATGTCTGAAATTCAGGGAGTGTGTTTAATAACACTGCTTCAAATGTGACTGTTACTCTTTTGCTGCTGGGCTAGTTACAGAGATCTCAAGATTGTGAGTTGATTGCTAATAAATGACATTCTGTTTTCAGATAGGGATGGTAAAGAAGATAAAACCCCCATAATAAAAGTATACTTTTCTATTTCTTCAGCTTTTCAAATAATTGAATCTGAAAACTTTCAGTGACAGTTGCTAGTATGATGATTTTTGTGGGTTGGGGTCCTGGCTGGTGTTACCTCTGGTTATTGTTGAGCCATCCTGGGCTTTCCCCTGCCTGATGATGTTATTCTGCTATAATATTGTTATGAATACTTGTGTTATACTGGATACTAGTGACCCTAACTCTGCAGTCAGCATAGGGTAGGGCAGATCGTTCCAGCATTGCCTCACTAGTCTCTCAGATTTACAGCAAAATGTAATGGAATGGACAAGGCCCAGTTGAAGGTGTGCTTAAAAAGGATTTCCCAACCAAAGCAGTCTTCCTGTCTTCAGATAATGCCAAATACATGCCTTATAGGAAGGATTTTTCCTTTTATATTAAAAAAAAACCCCACCAGAAACAGAGCCCTACAGATCAGTAGAAGAAAGCACCTTCTGTGATTGATACATCCTTATGGACAGCAGTTAGGCAACAGAAGCTTTTCAGCTTAGGCTGGGGTGCCCTGACAATTTTAAATTTGTTTATGTTGATGCTAATGTTTTTTTTTTAACATCTCCTCTTTAAACAACAGAGGAATTTTTCTGATTGTGCAGTGAGGTTGTCACAAAAAGATCATTGTTCAGAAGGTGTTATTTTAAGCGTAATGGGGCTGGGATAAATGCAAGTTAGGTTTTGAATAAAGCAGACTCCAAACTCTCTACTTCCAGCTAAGAATATTGCCAAGCAAGTGCTGTGCTGGTTATTCTTCTTAGTGGTGACTGTGTTCAGTCAGGATGAAACATGAAATGAATCATATCTCTGATTATCAAAGGCAGGGGGATTGTACCCAGGAAGTGGGGTGGAGCATCTTGCATTCTGGAAAAGGGCAGAATGGAAAAGAATATCCTACAATAAATCTGCTTTGTTGGGGATTGTTTATTTGTTTATTTTATCAGGAGCAATGCTTTCCTACAACAGATTGGAGTATCATTTTCTCTCAACATGACATTGTACGGCTGACCACCAGGGCAGGCCAAGATTCAGTAGCTGGTCCTTTGGGGTTTCTTCTATGCAGTTTTTGTGGCTGACTAGCATTCTGTCTGTTGGTAATTTAGCCTTTCCTTCCAGTGTCAGTATCAATAACCTAAAGGGATAGCTAAATTTGCAAGTTTTTTAGGTTGCAATAAAGATTCTGGCAGAATCAATGCCAGAAGAGCCTGTGGGGTATTACCTTCAGTTGTGAGAGAGCAACATGCTGGATCTTGCTTCCTGTGAAAACCAGCATTGTCCTTAATAGTGTTTTCAGATGGATGATTTGTTCTTGTTTATGCCTTTTTGTTTGGCTGTTGTTTTCCCATATGTGGGAAGCTATCTTGTTGCATAAAATTTTGGCTTAATGTGCAGAATTCTTTTTTCTACTTCTTCTCAGTCTTTGTTTTTAATCTAGTGTCATGGAACACTGCTTCAGATAATGAGCTTTGGGTAAAATAGAATTTTGCATGTAGATTTATGTAGAAGATTTCATTTGTGGACCTTTTGTTAGCTACATGATTCTGTAACTGTAAAACTACTGATGAGAAACCTTGGTCTTGTCATGGGTTTATTTCATGATCCAGTTACTGAAGTTCTTACAAGTGCCTCTGCCTGAATTAAGGTGAAAATGGTGACAACAGTATGGGGTTTTTATTTGATAGTAAATATGAGAGGGAGAGAAAGAAAGAAATAAAGAATAGGTGGGGGGGACAGAAAGGGCTCGACAGAGACAGAATAAGGAAAATATCACCACTCCATGGATCCCAATGATGCTCTGTTGATCCTCTCCAGCTGGTCTTCTTGGTGGTGAAGGTCCCCCAAAAAAGCATAGAATCCAGTGGGTTAACACACACTCAGGCTAGGGAGGAAAACCCAGGCACCTCCCTGCTGGGGGGGAGTTTGTCACTGTCTGTGTTGCATCATGTGCAGCCCTGGTGCAATGCTTCAGGAATGACTCTGGGGGGGCACTTTGGGGGGTTTATGATGGATTGTGGCACCCCCTCAGCTGCCTGCCATGTGAATGTCCCATGGATGTGGCCTGTGGGGTTGGGGGTTCCACAGCTGGGCCAGTTTGTGTTGAGAGGATGAGTATTCAGTGCCTCTAACCAGAGGCTACATCTGAAACCTCCACCCCCCCTGCATAATTTTGGGGGGGGGGAAGTCAGTGTAAACCTGGCTTCTGCAGGCTGTGGTCTCTCCCACCCCAAATTCAACCAGGGAAGAATATCTGCTGCATTTGGCTCTCTTGTGGATGCATTCCTCTCCTTCAGCTTTGTTTTTTTCCTAGGCCTGAGATGATTGAAGAATGGGTTTTCCCTTTAATCTTAGTGATTTAACTTCCAGTCCAGTCAGGTATCTTCAGGGAGGCTTCTTTGGTTGTAGCTTCTTTATGCAGTTTTTGTTATAACAAGCAAAACTTTTAATCAAGGTTTGAGGCATGAACTACTTCAGCCTCTGACAGTTTAGTATAGGAGATTTGGCTTGTTTTTTTTTTTTTAATCTCATTAATTGGCATACTGAACAACATTGTAACATCCCTGTAGTCCTGCCAGTACTCAGTCTTTCCAAACAGCTGTAGTATCAGATTGCACTTTTTGTGCTGTGCAAATTAAGCTACTGTAGTACTGTGCTTGTAGAACTGACTTCATTTCTCTGCAGCTTATCTACACTGCTGTTATCACTAGATATGACACACTTTCCAGGAAAATGGTGTCTATTTAATTCAACACTGATGAGATTAAGTTCCTTTGTGGTAGATCTACAAAAGAAGAAAGAGTAGATTCTAGTCTTTAATATCTCTGTGTTTCTTTTTAATTTCAAGCTAATATGCTTTTTCTATTCACGGTAGTGCTCACATGAATAAAGGGAATAGAGGTTATGTGAAAAAGATTTTTATTAGGATAGACTAAACACAAAAACATCAGTCTTGCATGTGTGCTTCATAAAACTGACAGTGATTTGTTATATTCCCTGTGGTTTTAGTTTTTTTCTTTTGTGATGCTGAGGGTTTTTTTTTAGTAGCTTTTTAGAGAAGAAAGGTTACTTCAGTCAGGCCTGTCCTGCCTCTCCAAATTCTCTTTTGTCCTGAAGTAACTTTGAGCCCACAATGAGTTTGAAGCAAATATTCCAGAAGTCTCAAAAGTGGTGAGTTCCTAAATATATTCAGAAAATAGGCAGCCAGCTAAGGAAGACTAAGGAATCATTCTTAGCCCTGCAGAGGCAAGGCTGCACCTTAGAGAGTGGAGATACTGTGAATAACCTCATTGGTGGAGAGCCTTCATTGGAGCTCTGACCACCTTAAGCATCTCCAGGTAGCAGACACTCTTGTCTTCACAGAGGTATTTAGTGTCTGCAATGTGCTGAACATGCATTTTTAAAACACCTCAGTGTTGTATTTGGAGGCTGTTGACTGGAGTGGTAATGATCCATATTTTTCTTTGGGTAAGAACCATTTTCACTGAAAAAAGAACCAGATTTGCACAATTCACTCCTTTTTCATGAGCAATTTTTTGGGCACCCCCAGCTTCATTTCAGTCTAAGGTAAAACTGATTGTTATAACGCCACTGTTGAAGGTTTTAGGGAACAGTTCCTCAAAGAGAAGATCACAGAATTTTTAATCACTGATCTGTTTCTATACCAGACTGATTGCTGTGCTGGTTCATTTTCTTTGTATTAGATTCTCAGTCAAAAGTTAGTTAACATTTTTATACTTATGAAAAATATATCTGCCAAATTACATGTTTTATAGGACAGTGAAAACACCAAAAGGTTTTGCATGTTATGTTAGCTGATCTAACATTTTCCTTCATTGTGGCTTCACCAAGCATGGGAATACAGTCAAATTGTTCTTTGCCAACTGTCTAACCAAAGAGGGTCCACATCTATTAGTGCCCAAAGGAAACCTGCATTTCCACAAGCCAGAACTATATTCCCCAGGGTCTGTATTATTTTGGACTGAAATAATTATGGCATTTTATCAGCCAAGCCCTAGGTAAGAAGTGATGGCTAAAAGCTCTGAATTTCAGATAGCAGATCACAGCCAAAGGAAGAAATTTTGTGGCGTAGTTTTAATAAAAAAAGGGGGGAAGGAAAACCCAAAGTACATGTTAACCACTGGATTAAGTTTTTCCTTCCTGAAAGACCCCAAGATTGCTGTTTGTTCCCTTTCAGCACTCTGTGCATTTTGCATCCATTTTGTGGATTTCTGCAGCATTGCTGCTGCTGCAGTTGTGATCAAATTAAAAATACTGGGTTATCATCATCTGTCTTTGTGCTGTAAAGTGCAAATGTGATGGGACTCTTGGTGAGACAGTGACATGAAAGCTTGAATGCCTGGATCTGGGTATAAAAATATACATTGGCTAATCACTTAGGGATTGTAGAAAACATTCTTTTAAAATGAATTAGTGAGAAATAGGTGAAATTAAATACAGGATTTGTAAAAGTAGTCATTCTTCCTTATTGCAGTCGTTAGAAAGATGCTTCTTGGACATGCAGGAATCACGTTTTTTTACAATAGCTTTATAAATGTTAGATTATTAGTGTACTATTTTCATATTTCCAAGGGCAGTTTCTTTTTTTTGTATGCATTTCTATGACTTTAAAAAGAAATATTAAAAATTCCTTATTTTAGAAACCTGTCTGTGTAGTTGTGGTGATGATGTCTTAAACTGCAGTTTATAAAAATCTTGAAGTTAACTTGTGGTGCAGTCTTGAATTTTTTTCAGTATTTATGGACTGCTTCACTAACTTGCATATCCTTATGCTGTAACACACCTGAAATAACTGAATGTAGGTATATTTGGTTGAGTAATTTATTTTTTTAGTATTTGTTATAAAAATTTCCTTAAAAAACAGATAAATCTCTCAAATGAAATTAAGAAAAATGCGTGTATACAACTGTAATAAAAGCTGATATTAAAAAATTACATAAACTGCTCTCCCATGCTTATTCAGAACCTTGCCAAACTAAATGCATTAAAATCTCAATGTGTTTTAAATGAATAGGTTTGAATTGTGTTCTGTGCTTGCATATGCTGTTTGGGGATTTTCAACCCCCACTGAATACATCCTAGGAATGTTTGGGATTTTTTCCTTTTTCTTGGAAGGAAATGGCAGAACTATTAGCACACACTGCTGTAGTTTTGCAGCCCTTTTCAGAAGTGGATAAGTTAATAAACCATAGGATGAAGAGAATTACTTTAGCTGTCATTGGCATTTGAAAAATGTTTAGAAAGAATAATTATTTGAATTCTTCTTCTGAGATGCAATATGATGACTGTTCTATGAATCTAACCAATTTAACCTCCAATAAAACAAAGCACTGTTGATTTTAAAGTATTCTGTACTGCTAATATGTTTTTCTATCAATTCCTTTCTCAATTGATCCCTCTGTTTCCCCCTGCCTCCCATGGCAGTCTTTTCCCTGTGAAAGGACCAATCTGTCTAAGGTAGAGAAATTACATTTCTATGTATTGATTGCCATGTCTGCATGTAGTTAACTCACAGAGGCTATGCTAATCATCTATATGTCTTGCTTCATTTTACTTTTTGAATACTTTTTCCCCAGAAATTAATTTTTTTCTGTTTATACTCGTGTCAGCATGATACCTAATTTGTAACCTTAATGAAGGAACTATTTTCTGTTCTTGTGAGAAGTAGTCTTACAAAACTTCATTTGTATCATTGTCATCTAAACAGGCAGAAAATTGCATCATGTCTTTCTATTTTTGTGATATTCAGAAAACAACCCTTTTGCTGTATTCTTTTTTTTTTTTAATCAGGCTAGAATTCGAGAGACAGCAACGAGAGGAGCTTGAAAAATTAGAAAGTAAAAGGTAACCTTGTTCTCTGTGGTATTTATGTGTGTATATGTGTCTGTATATACAAGTTATAAACTCTTTTTTGCATCATGAATTTGGAATCACAGTGTTATTCAGCAAGCAGACAGTCCTGAGTAGCTGAATTGGAGCAAACTGATATTTAGCAAAGAAATGCTGGATAGATTGTACAGATACAATGTATTACCCTTGCTCTTTATTTTCATGGTTTTTCTGTGAAAGATGGTAAATTACCTTCTTAATTAATATCTCTTTGTTATGGTTTATTTGTCTTTGGATTGAAGTGTGATAGGAGAAACTCACGTGTTACATTCTGCTTTTCTCATACCTAACTGTGATGTGGAATGGGCATACTAATCATGCTTTTCACAACATTATGTGGAAGCTGGTCTGAAATTCAAAAGAAAGCATTGTTATTAGCTGGCAAACTGAGTTGATTGTTTTGGCTCATCATACCTGCTACGACTGTGGAAGTGATAACTGTGCCTTGTTACAGATCTGAGCACTGATTAGATTCAAAAGCTGAAAACCTTTCTTCCTTCTCAGCTTTAGATGGTGCGCTCCATTTTGAGAGAGCTCTCTATGCAGTTGGACTAAGTGAAGTAAACTCAAAAAATCCTGATGCTCTGACAGATACTATGCAGCTACTAATGCAACACAGGATCACTGATACTTATTGTTTTTTGTTATGTTGGTGCAATTTGAATTCAGATCATGCAGAAATTGATTTGCTTGTACTTTAATTCTTCTGACTTCTGGCAAAATAACCAGTTGACTTGCAGGTTGTCTCTGCTTGCATTATGGGGATAATGGTAACCCTCAAGTAAGAGAGATTACACAGGACATAATAATTCGTCAAATCTTATAATCCTGTTTATCAGTAATTCAGTTTGAGTTACCCTAAGTGAAAACATTAATTAATCTGTTGGCTTAAATTTGGTGAGGCAAATTATTAATCAAGTCCTTGTATACAAATTTTTGTGCATGAGAGTATATGTATGTAAAAAAAATACATATTTACTCTCTACTGTGTGCATGGATATGTTCTATTAATATTTTTATTTGATTTTACAGAACTAATGCAGTCTGATTTTTTAATCAGTGCTATATAGCATGTCTTCATATAACTTTATATATCCACAGCTTTTTATACTGATACAGACTATATGAATCTCTTTTTGATTTGTCTCATGCATGGAGTAATTTCCAAGCAATGAAGGATCTTAACCTGTAGCAAAATAAAACTATTGAAAAAAATAAATGGTTATATATAGTAAAAAATCTTAGTTTAAACCTTTTTAACTTCATGTAAATGTTTTACTGTAGGAAACAAATAGAAGAGATGGAAGAAAAACAGAAATCTGACAAAGCAGAACTTGTAAGAATGCAGCAAGAAGTAGAATCACAGCGCAAAGAGACAGAAATAGTTCAGCTGCAAATCCGAAAACAGGAGGAGAGCCTGAAACGAAGAAGTGTTCACATTGAAAGCAGGTTAAAGGATTTGCTGGCTGAAAAAGAAAAATTTGAAGAGGAGAGATTGAGAGAACAACAAGAGATAGAGCTTCAAAAGAAAAAGCAGCAGGAAGAAATTTTTGCCCGGGTCAAAGAGGAGTTGCAGCGACTACATGAACTTAATCATAATGAAAAAGTAGAGAAAATGCAGATTTTTCGTGAACTAGAAAAACTGAAAAAGGAAAAAGATGAGCAGTATCTTAAGCTGGAATCAGAAAAAAAGAGACTTGAAGAACAGGAAAGAGAACAGGTGATGCTGGTGGCTCACCTGGAGGAACAGCTTCGAGAGAAGCAGGTCATGATAGAGCTCCTGAAGAGAGGGGATGTGCAAAGACTAGAAGAAGAGAGAAGAAATCTTGAAGAGATCAGAGAATCTCTTTTGAAAGTCAAGGAAGCCCGATCTGAAGGTGATGAAAACCATGAAGAATTAGAAAAAGCACAGCATGATTTCATAGAGTTTAAAAGGAAACAGCTGGAGCAGCTGGCTATTTTGGAAAAAGATTTAATCCAACAAATGGATCACCTAGAAAAGGAAATAGCAGATGAAAAAAGAGATCTGGAGCACTTAAAATTTGCACAAGAAGAGCCTTTAAATCTCAAGAGAGATGATGACAACTTTATGGATGCCATACTCAAGGCTGAAGAAGTTGACAAGATAAAGCCAGTGGAATACAGGCTCCAATCTAAAATACGCCAGCTTGAGTACCTGAAGAGTAATCATTTGCCAGCTCTGCTGGAGGAAAAACAAAGAGCTTCTGAAGTCCTTGCCAGGGGCTTGTTAGGGTTAGATAATACTCTCTATCAAATAGAGAAAGAAATAGAAGAAAAAGAAGAACAGCTTGCCCAGTATAGGGCTAGTACAAATCAGCTGCAGCAGCTACAAGAAACCTTTGAATTCGCAGCCAATGTAGCCCGGCAGGAAGGGAAGGTTCGGAAAAAGGAAAAAGAAATCCTTGAATCAAGGGAAAAGCAGCAGAGAGAGGCGCTGGAGCAGGCTGTTGCTAAGTTAGAAAGGAGGCATTCCGCTTTGCAGCGTCGTTCCACCATAGACTTTGAAATTGAGGAGCAGAAACAGAAGCTGGCCACCTTGAACCACAGCTGTGGTGAACAGGCAGGGCTGCAGGCAAGTCTGGAAGCTGAACAGAAAGCTCTTGAGCAAGACCGAGAACGGTGAGTGCTGCAGTGCCTTCCTTCCATTTATCAGAACCTGTCCACAAAAGGGGAATTGTGGCATTCACATTCTCTGAAAAATCCTTATGCCCAGAATTTTTCTCCTGGGAAGCTGGGAAGCCTCAGAGAAAAAGGAAAACACTACTTACCTCATTTGCTTCTCTTGTGTTTTGCTCATGTGGAAAGTGTTTGGGCATTATTTACCCACAGGTGGTTGTTTCATTGGTTTCTGGTGTGAATTGTTTTGGCTCTTTGGCCAATCAGTGTCAAGCTGTGTCAGGACTCCAGAGTCATGAGTTTTCATTATTATCTTTTTAGCATTCTGTAAGAATCCTTTCTGTATTCTTTAGTATAGTATAGTATTCTTTAAAATAAAATAGTATCATAAAATTATAAATTAGCCTTCTGAGAACATAGAGTCAGATTCATCATTCCTTCCTGCCACGGGGCACCCTGCAAATACAATAGGGAATAATCTTATACCTTGGATGTTAAGAGCACAGCTTGTTCAGTGTCCCAGTACTTGAGTTTCTTAATGAGTTTCAAGTAGTTTACCCAAAATTGAAACTCTGCTGCTTTTTAAAGGATTTTTGCTCACTTATTAAGTTCTGGTATGTTTGGATACTTATCCCATCCTCAGCAGGATATTACTTGCATTAGCCATCACACTACTTAAATTGTTTTACCTATGTAGAAAGCTCAGACATCCTTATGTTCTGCCCTTACAGCAGATGCACCATCTAACAGCTTTATTCTCTAAAATTATTTGTGTATAACATTTCATTTTCTTTATTAGTAACAAGTTAGATGTTTGTTCAAGATTGGGTGACTGTTACAGTAAACCTACTAACTGTCCCTCTCAGCTGCTGATATACTGAACCCTTCTGGTATTAAAAGTAAATGGGGGTAAATGTTTAATTTTTTAATAGCTCTGGTTTCAAGGCTAAATAAAAATAAGCTATATCCATGTAAAATTTGACATTGTTTTTAAGCTTATTGGAAAATATACAGAGGCTTTACTACTGCCCAGTGTGGTTATAGTCCCTTTAAGGCACAGAAGCAATGTCATCAGTTATACTCAAGATATCTTGTAGCATAACATTTAGCCTAAGTGTGGTGGGCTCAGAGAAAAGTCAGGCAGGTGGGGAAGGATCTTTCTCTGTGGAAGAAGAGGAATAAATCTTTTAGGTGTTTTTTTGACCTGAGCAAAAATTCACTAAGATTAATGTGTTCAATCCCTGCAGTATGTAAAATGTGCAGAATTGCCATTTTAAAATGTGGTACCTGATTTGCTTATACTGGAGCTTTAAAACCTGTGACTGTCAGTGAAAAAATGAGGTGGTTTTTTTTCCTGAGGTAGCATTTGTCATCTGTTTTTTAAATATTTCACTAATTTATCTGAATATTTTTTCATAAGCCCTTCAAACAGATGTGGAAAAAAACCACGTAAAAGAAGAAACTTGCCTGTAACCAAATTGAAGAGCTCTTCTGTATTCCATTCCTTTTAAACCATTATCAGAAGAGTTGCTTTATATAGACTGTGTAAAGGTCACTTTTTCAACATTTATAGCTTCATTGTTCGGCTTTTAGTTAAGCATTTTCAATACTGATTCATCATTTTGTGGAAATTGCCATTATTTTCCATAATAGTTGTGAACATAAAATTTCATTTTCTGCACTAAGCATCTCACTTGACTGAAGTGAGCTATAGCCAACTGGAGGTTCTACAAAAATAGGGTTGTGTGATAAGTGAAAAAATATGTTGTCAGCCAGAAAACTGAGGTTTAGAGAAGATACCAAGGAAGTAAAAATATGTTTTTTTCCCCTTTTTTTTTTTTTTTTTCTTGTTTACTTCAAAATCCTCTTTCACAGGCCAAATAAAGCTTTGAAGTCCTTCTGTGAATAGCCCATGGGCCTGAATAATTGAATTCAGTATGTGTTTGTGAATGTTGAGACAAGACAAAGATCTAAAGATACATGAAAGCATGTTAAACATTTCAGTCTACTTACTGCTTCTTGTGTTTGAGTTTACATTTCACAGTATATGATGCCATAGTAAGCATATGAATTATATATGTTTCTTATTTTTTATCTAGATCCCATTATGTAATGATGTGCTCTGGTTCAGATCAATGTTAACTATTTGAAAATGTTTAAATGAAATAATCATTTCAAGTGCTATACAAGTGCAAGGCCATCATAACTAGGTACAATGGTTTTTTTTGTTTGAATCATATGGAAGCTCAAAATTCTTTAATCCACAGGTGTCTTGGTTCAAATAATTTAAAGGAGAATGCCCGGGAATGAGTTAATTCCTTTAAGAGTTCCAATAATCCCTTTCCACCAATAAGAAATTAATACTAATAGCAGTGTCTCGGTTTGGAAAGACAGGTGCCTGCTAAGGAGGGCAGGAGCCTCCCCTGAAGTGGAGAATGTGAAACCCCCCTGAATTGCTATAAATTTTAAATTAAGGGGCTCTCAGGCAAAAATATGGGAGCAGGAAATAACCATTCTTTATTAAGGAAGAAAATAAAAGGATAAAATAAACAATGCAGTAAACTAAAACAACACTGACAGAGTCAGAACCCAACCTGACACCCTGTGGGGTGTTGATAGCAGTCCAATTGGATTTGTGGCTGCAGCCCTCCTGCAGTGTCAGGTGTGGTTCTGCTGGGACAGGGATCCTGTTGAAAAGAGTGTAGTATTCCTCTGAGGATCCAGTGGAAGGAGAGGCAGCTGCTGCTCCTCTGGGAATCCAGTGGACAAGCTGTGCTGGTGTTCCAGAATCTCCAGATTATATCCAGGTAGGAATGCTTGGCTCCTCCCTCTGGGCGGAGCATCTCCCAATGGGATGCTGTAGTCCTTATCAGTCATGCAGTGACACTCCATAGCCTCTTATCAGCAGATGTCCCCACCCTCCAGGGAGGAGTGGGTGTGGAAGAGATAAGGCAAACTGCCCACTTAATAGAAAACAACCGCCATGCAGATGAATACATCTAGAATACATCTTGCCTTGCAATCTGGGACAGCAGAAAGTTGAAAAGCATTAATTTATGAAGAAAACGAATGCCAATAGGCGGGGGGGAAAGAAAATAACTGCTAGATATTGAACTGCTCGACCTCAGCACTGCAGTGAAACAAAAGGCAGGCCCGAAATACCCGTTCCAACAGGGACCTGCTGGGACAGCTTCAGGCTTCACAGGACATGGTGACAAGGTTTGCTCTTTCATCTCTGCCTTCACTCCCCCTTCAGTTCCTGACTTGGCACCATGGGAATGTCCCTGGGGAGCAGGATCATCCTACAAGTGCTGCAGGAATTGTCTGCAGGCTCCTGCAGTGCCTCATGCTGCTCCCTTGCCAGAGGCACCACAGGCCAGGGGGGCACATCTGGGCTGCTGTGTCTGGCTCTGGGGCTCCCTGTTCTGGGCAATGAGGAGGAGCTGCAGAGGCTCTGCAGGACTGACAGGATGGACTTTGGGGCTGGCAGGAGAAGCTGAGGGACCTGGGCTGCTGCAGCTGCTGAAGAGGAGGCCCAGGGCTCATCCTGCAACTGCTCCAAGGGTGGTTCCAGAGAATCACAGAATCAGCAAGGGTGGAACAGGCCATGGAGATCCTAGAGTCCAGCCTGTGCCCTGATACCACCTTGTCTCCCCCGGGCCTCCTCTTCTCCAGGATAAACAACCCCAGATCAGATCAGATCCGCTGGGAAGGCAGGAGCCTCCTGGAGCAGTTGCAGCAGCAGATGAAGAGCTTCCCCATGGCAGGGCACAGCAGGGCAGGCATGGCAGCTGGACTGAGGGCACTAAATGTGTCCCCTCCAAGGCTCAGTGTTGGTCAGCAGCAGCTTGGGCTGGAGCAGGGCAGCTCTGCTTCACTTCTGCCAGCAGATGCCCCCTGGTTTCCGGACAAGTGGCTGCAGAATTTGTTCTCAGGGCAGCTCAAACGTTGCTACTGCAGTTTCTCTGATCTGAGAAATAAAAACAAACCAGAAAGGAAAGAAAAGGCTTTGCCTAAGTAGAGACCAAGCAGTCAGCAAAGGAAATATCATGCTGTGAAAAGCTGTGAAAAAATTTAGGTGGGGATTTTTAAAATGCCTGCACCCCTGATTCCACCAGACACTCAAAGTACGCGACTTCAGGGTCTTAAATGACACAGTAACAGTTTTTGGCCACAGATAATTATGGTATTTAATATCATTGTGAATCACCCCAAGACAACAGGGATTACTCCCAGAATTATAATTTGAGGTTAACTTTAACTGGGATAAATACACACGTTTTGGCTTTACTGGCAGAGGTTTGGGGCACTAGGATGAACATAAAGCAGTTTTAGAGCCATCTTTGAGGCAAATGGCAGGGCACAGTTCTGTGTACACACTGGTGGATGCAGCGCAAGGCTGACTAAGTTTGTAGCTAAATAAGTAATGTCTCCTCATAGTAGGATGTTTACAAACCAAGAGCTAAGCTTTGTTCCTTTAATGTAAATCTGATTTTTGTAGTTAAATTGATTTTCCATGGATGCAAACACTTTCCTATATACATAAGCCATCTTTCATCCACTTACCCTCAGGACACAAGATTGTTTTGGTGCTAATCAAAAGAAATAGATGGCTTCTGGCAGTGCTGCAAAAAGCACTCTAAAACTAAAGTAACAATTCAGCCTAAGCCTCAGCATTCATCGTCTATCTAATTTTCTCACTTAACCCCCAGGATGGAATATAGAGCTGCACTTCAGTTTAGATATATACAATTGTACCAGAAGTGGTAGAATCCCAGGTTTGCATAGTTTCTCCTGTTTTAGCATGAACTTACTTTCTTTTATTATTTGATTTCTAAGTAACCTCTAGAAAAACAATTACTTTTAGAGACAAAAATTGTAATGAAAATGGGGAAGATTATTACTGTTACTAATCTAATCTCAGCTGCTTTACAAGTGAAAAGGATGTTGTAAAGATTACTTTGTTGTAATATGATGAATATTGCAATAAGTGCTTCTTATTTCATCCAAAATGCCTCAGGCATTTTTAGTCAGAAACACAGTACCCAATTTTAAATGTTGCATTCTGTGCATAAATCTGGGTGGAACTGAATTTATTTGTTAAAGACAACAAGGAGGTTTCAAAAGATGATTTCTTAGCTGTATATATACAATAAGTACTGAATGTTTATTTTGTTAGTGAATTTTCAAAAACATATATACAGATGGAACAGCTGAAAAATGTACATGTCTAGTACACAACTTAAAGATTTTCCTATAGAGAAATTTTGCCACATCAATGTTTTGGGTTTTCTTTGTGTTTTTTTTTTTTTTTTTGTATTAGTGCTGTATTTTGAATTTTTCATTTTTCCCCTTTTGTTTCTTCATTTGCTTTCACACTGGAGATAATATCTGAGGTTATTGAGAGAGTTCTTTAAAAATGAGAATTTATTCATATGATTCTAATAGATAGATTAGGCTTTAAATTAATATTTAATGTACAGATTTAGATACCTCTTGCGATGGAAATTATAAGTTGTTTTATTTGACTTAATACTACTCTTGGAATGTGGTTTTGAGCTGTCTCTATTTTCCTATCTAAATGTGCTTAAAGAACAATTATGATTTTTAAACCTTCATTAGTATCTACAATCTTATGTGTATGTATACCAGTGTAGGCACATTGCTTCCCATCAGACCTATTCAAATCAACTCTAAACCAAAGCAACTTACATGTTGTGATATCTTTTTAGCCTGGACCAGGAAATTCAGCAGCTGAAGCAAAAAATATATGAGGGTGATGGAGCTCAGAAAGGAAACCATGGAATATTAGATGAGAGACTCTCCAATAGCACTTCCCCTGCCAGCCCAACAAAGGCACAGACACCTGCTGCTCCACTGGTGGATGAAAGGTAGGTAACCAAAGAGATCTTTTAAAAGACCATTCTGCCAGGGTTGAATTTGATTTATATACTGGAAGACTGGTCTGGAAATAAAATTGATGTTCTGCTGTAAATAGCCAGTAGCCTCAGCTGTTGTTCTTGTGCAGTTTGTTTTAGAATACAAGGCTGAGAAACTAGGCTGAAAGGTATTTAAATAGTTTTTGAGTTTACAGTTACCTGTCTATATGGTTTTGCTTCATATATGCGTAATGCAACAAAGTAAATTTAATTGCCTTAAACTTTTTTTAAAAGGACAGCTGCCTGGCATCACTAAAATCTTTAATCTCCCTTGTTATACTTCCACATGGAAGTTGTTGGTGTCAGCTCTTGGAAGATTCCTTCTGTTTGAAGACCGAACATTTGCTAGTCCAAGTTGCTGATATCAGAGCAGCAGAGAAGGCAAGCTGTTAAATTACTGAAGATGCAGCCCCAGCCTTCTTTATTCTTCATCACTTGTACCCTCACTGCCTCTTGTGTGTAGAGCTGCACTCACAGCAGTGGCTGAATCTGTGCTCTAGTAATTTGTTTAATTAATAACAAATTTTTAATCTTTACTGGTTAGATGAACACTCGTTCAAAAGTCAGTGTTCATTCCTTAAGGAGGGATAAAACTGGTCTAACATTAAGCCTGCCAATTAAGAGCTGTGCAGTACTTAGGGTTAAAAGCATTTCAAAGAGCCTTTTAGTCTGTCTGGATTTTTATGTAAAAATATACTGTTTTTCCATACACACACACACTTTTCTGTATCTTAAAGGATAAATGCTTTTATTGAACAAGAAGTGCAGAGAAGGCTCCAGAATATTCATCATAAAGCTGAGGATAATCATGTTAGTGCTTCCTGGTCTACAGAAAGTTTGAAGGTGAGCAGAAATGGATGGGAGATCCTGACCTTCAATGGATCATGTCTAGCTATTTATTTAATTTTGTTGTTCAGTAATTTCCATGTTTTCCTGTGTTTACTTACTCTTAATTTACCAAAAAGTTTTAAAAGAAGTAAACAGTAAATGAGGTAAAAGTTTTTAAATTTTAATCATACATTTATTTCCAGTGGCCTTTTTATGTTGTATTCTGGGTTTTTTTTAGAAAGAGTGTGTAAATGATAATAAGAAGTTTGCAAATAAAATCTTCATTTTATGTCAGAAAAGATTTAACTGATGAAAATTAAGGTTCTTCTGGATAGAATTTCATACTTACAAACAAATGTCTATTCAAAAACTGGTGATCTAATTGATCCAAAGAGTGGATTGATTGACTTCTAAGCCAGTTGTTTAATAAATATTGATTTTTAT
Organism: Emberiza elegans; assembly: GCA_024865655.1. Classification (NCBI taxonomy): domain Eukaryota; kingdom Metazoa; phylum Chordata; class Aves; order Passeriformes; family Fringillidae; genus Emberiza; species Emberiza elegans. The sequence goes on along the minus strand of JALJVW010000184.1, from coordinate 1,627,686 downwards.
TTTTATCTATTATAATGTCTCTTCCTCTAATATTTTTGAATTATCTTATACAAGAAAGGCACATTTTAATAACCTCCTGCACCTTTTTTTGTGCTTAGGACAGTGAGAGGCACAATAACAGCAGTATTCAACGCAAGTTGAAGTATGAGGTAGGTCATAATTTGTCAGAATGAAATCTTTGTCTTAAATTATGGCATGCCCTGTAATTAAATTTCATAATGTTTAGCTGCATAATCAGAATTTTGAATTCGCAGCAAGATTAATGGCTAACAGAGATGGAGGTGCATCTTATCAGCTGGAATCAAAGTGATTTTGTTTCAGATTGTACCTAGCTTTTCCTTGTTTGAGAAGTGTGGTGTTAGGGTGGATCTTTCTTCAGTGTTTTGCCATGATTCTGAATTTGGAATAGTATCCCTTTCATTATTTTTAGAGGAGAAAAGTGTTTAATGAGCATTGAATTAAATTTAATTTAAAATAAATTCATTTAATTCAATGATTGTCTGAATTCAGAATACACATAACATTTTTGACTCACAATGAACTGCTGTAAGGGTGTCTGTAAGTTAGCAAAAGAACCAGGTAGGCTGTGTCTGTCCTGAAGGATTCGTGTATATGTGTATTACACATGTATTAAATTTATAAATACATTATATTGTATAATGTATAAATACATTATATATATGTATTTTAAATATTTATAAATATTCTTAAATCCATGTATTTATGTATTTTTGAACTGAGGCTCAGAGCCCTCCCACCATATTTAGTTCTCTAAGTGCTGCTTGTAACACTTATTGTCCTGGTTATTGTCCTGGTGAGTAAATCCTGGGTACCTTCATGGATTTAAACTGTAACAATAGGAGGGCTGCAGCACCTCAAACTTGTATTTCTTTTGACTTTTAGACTGATGTTTTTCGGCTCTGTTGGACTTTGTGCACCCTGTTGGCTAGTATGGGATTACTTTTTTGTGTGTGGGGGGGGGAAAAATTGAGGGCTTATGAGTTTCTGCATTGCCTGTTGAATTTCCTGGGGTTTTTGGGTAAAGCAAAAATAAACTAAGTAAAATGGATACTGTACAAAGAAAAAGCAGGGGTGGGTTGAAAAGGTGAACTGTTCCTTAATCAGATCTCAATCCACTGCTATTGGGTTTTTGAGAGAGAGAGAGAGAGTTTGTACCAATTTTGAATGATTGTAGAAATCTAATCAAAATCAATCCTCAGTTAAAGAAATGTTTGGTCAGGAGACTTTACAAAGAGATTTTTATTTCTTCTTTTGGAATTTTTAACAGAAAGGTACACGGTGGCAGCCACACTATGGCTTTCCATTTCTGTCTAAAGATGGCAATTGTGCTGCAGAGTTGTGTGGAGAAAATGCAGGAGTAAAAACCTAAAAGACAGAAGGCATATACAGAAATGCTGGATTTATTTTCCAGTTCTGGAAGACATTCTTCCCCTTGTACATCAGACAAGGCATTTCAGGATGAAGGCATAACTCAGAGCAGGAGAGCTTTGCATGTCATTGTGACATTGGAAGTAGTTTAATTCACTCTAAAGGTACTAATACTTTGAAGAGTAAGAGTGATCTGTATCAGAATGTTTTATCTAGGTCTTTACATAGTTCTGACTTTAATAATGTGGCTTATTCACTCCACAAGGTTGAAAATTTCAATCATATTGGTGACAAAATAATTACTTCTCCAGATTGTGAGAGCTCAAGAACTGAATCTGATTGTTCCCACTTGAAACAGATGTCTTCTGCAGGATCCTTAATGGGTGCAAAATGAGCAAACTGGCTTTAGCATATTGTGCCTTCTCATTTCTCAGTCTAATGTGCATTCTGAAACAAGAACTTAGGAAGATAACAGCCCATTAAAGACAGTGCAACCAATAGACAAAGACCAATTTAGTAATTCTCAGCTTCCAACACACAGTGCCTCTGATTTGGTTTCTTTTAAGTCAGTAACTTCTTGTTTTGATGCAAGTTTGGGATATTTTTTGATCCCAGTTTGGGATATTTTTTCAGTCAGCTTTCTTACTTTTACAAAGATAGCAGTAGTCAGCTGGTCAGCAGTGCAGTGGTTTCTAAACAGATTGAGGAGTTAGCAAGTTTGTGTGATGCAAGTGAGAGATGTGCCCAAGCAGTATCATTAATAAAAAATCTGTCATTTATAAGAAACTTGCAAGGAAACGTGTTCCTCAAGTCAGGCATGAATCAAGACATCTCCCACACTAGTGGTGGTGCTAAAGCTCATACTGAAAATGTCATTCAGCCTGAATCCCCCATGCAAGAGGCTGTCACAATGAGCATTAAGCATGGACATCTCTGATGCCTTTGTAGAAAACCCCCTGAAGAATTTGCATTCCATTGGGAAAAAAAGAGCTAGAAAACAGTTTGGTGTTAAGACAGAACTTTGTGCATTTTCCTGATGTTTTTTTGAAACTTCAGGTCTGTTCTCTGGAAAAGGTACTGGAATTTTTCATGTGTGCTTTACCTCAGATTTCTGTTAGGGTTGAGAAGTTGAAAGGTGTCTGTTGGCAGTTGCAGAAAACCAAACCCAGAACCAGCTTGCTTGCTCTTGTTGGGTTCCATTCTGTTTGTTGCTATTTTGTCAGCTGAACAAGGCACCTGCCAGAGTTCCTTGGCTGTATTCCAAGGTTCCTGTCAGCACTATAAAGGAGATTCAAGTTGGCTTTGCTGGACAGAATATTCGACTTCTGTGTTCTGCTGAAGGTGGTTTACTCACACTATTTAAGTATAACAAACACTTCACTCAAAGAATTTGCAGTGACATGAGAAGTTTGAGTCTTACAGTTTGATTGTTTGGATGATGATGTTTATTTAAATAAATTTCAGCTCTTCAAAGACGATTTGATGCAGATTTCACTGGACTGGACTTCAGATGTAAATAATTGGTTTTTTCAAATGGAGTACAATTGCCCTGTAAATTTCAAACTGAGTGAGCTGACCTGGTTTGCTTACTCTATGAAAATATGGGAAGTATTAAACCTTCATTAGGTGACATTCACATTCTGCTGTCTAAATCCATGAATGTAGACTGTGCTAAGCACACTGTGTATAAGAGTCTTACAACTCCTCATATAGGTCTCTTAAAGGAAAATAATGTCTTTTTTTCTGCACCTAACATTTTGGATGCTTCATGCCAGCCATCACAATTTGACAGCCTTTGGTTGTACAGTTTGAATGATACCCATTGTGCAGTTTTGCCATACAAAGAGAAGCACACATAAATTGAGCTTGTGTTTTCTGAAAGGGACAAGGTTGGACCTGATTCAGGAATTGTTTTTTCTAAATACTGTGAAAAAGAAATAAATACTCTCCTGACAGTCATCCCATCTATTCTTCAAAGCAGTTTGCATATCCCTTTGGAAATCTGGAAATTAACATTCAGTTCAAGTGAAGAAGCCATTTGGCTAATTATGCATTTGACTAGGTATTGAAATCCAAAAGAGTTTAGATACATTCAAAATAAAAGGCTAATAAATATTGATAAAATCCTCCCCCCCCCCCTTTTTTTAATCAATAGAGAAAAGGGACCTTTGAGCTCTAAGGGAATACCACAGACTGTGTAAACACATCTAAACAGTAATAGTTATTAATTGAGTGCTTGCATTTTGTACATCTCTGATATGCTGTACATACAGGTCCTTGGGAAAGTGAGGAAACTAAATGCTTCTGTGTTATATGGTAGGTGGATGAACACTATAATTACAGCCCTGTCTTATGATTTCCATTCTGGCTCTGTTTTCTAGCTCCTTCCAAATACTCTCTATCTTCATTAATGTCTTCTCTATTCCTCCTTGATTGTCTTTTCCTTAATCTTTTTTATAATCTTTGTTTTTCATGCTCCTCATTTACTTCATGTCCTTGATCTCAATATTTCAAAACATCTGCAGATTTTTAAAATCGTACTTTCAATTTATGCTCTTAATACTACAGATGCTTACAGCTTTTATATGTGCAATTTTGGGAATATTAGCATTGACAGTTCTCTTCCTCTTCAGAGTTTTACATTTAATGTTTATTGCACTTTCATATCAAAATTTGTCACAAGTGCAAAAGGAGTTGTGCTTTAAATAGCATTTCAAGCTTTGGTGATGCTGCTGTGGCAAGACAGATGTTTTGGGGTCTGCCATCTGTGAGCACGTTTCTCATGCTCCAGCTAGGTAGCTGACAACTGGGGACACTGCCTGACAGATGGAGTGAGTTTAACTCTGGAGTTCTGTCCATGTAATGTTCTTGGCCTTGCTTTCATCATTCTCTCCTTGCTTACTGATGGGGTTGTTGGTGCTGTGACATTGCCTCTTTGACAGTCTTTTTGTTATTACATCCCAAGAAAAAATGGAGCTGTTGGACATTAATAGAATATTTCCATTAGTCAAAGCTTTCCTCTAGCTTAGAAGGGGTATTTTACCGGTTAACCCCTGTCAAGTATTCTAATAATAAATAAGCTGTTGTCTCCTATTTTTTGTTTCTACCCTTATAAGGGGAGCTGAATATCTTTTGAATCCTGTTGCTTGAATATGCCATCTGCCTTGTTTGAGGAAGATGGTTCTTGGCAGAAAAACCAGTGGTATCTAATCTGAAATTCTAAATTCTGTTAGCATATTGCCAAGCAGAGGTGAAATCTACCACACAGAGTCAGACTTCAGTCTCTCTCCTAGTATAAGAACATTTCCCATTTGTTTTTACCATATGTTGGGACATGATAATGTAACTTACATGGGATTTAAAAAGAAATAGCTTGCATTGGGTAGGGAAGTTATGTCTGGAAGGATGAGCACTTGTTTGGATAAAGAGTTATGGAGGTTTTTATTGTTACATTTTTACATCCTTAAGGAAGTCCAAAAATGAGCAAAATGTGTCATTTATTTTGAGGTATTTTAACAAAGAATGTGTACACAAATGAGTAGACAGAGTAATATCATCATGTCAGTCCTGCTCAGGAGTGGCTCCCTCATTGACATCACTATGGGATTTCTTCTGGGCCTTGCCCAAAGGCAGCCTTGAGTGGCATTACCTGAGAGAACTGTCTTGATCAAGGCTGTTAAAGGAAATCAGTCTCTGAAACCAGTGTTTTTTTCTGATTATACTACTAAGTTAAATGTTTGTGCATTTTGTGTTTCCCAATAATGTTTTCTCTCTTCTGTGCTTTTAAAAAAATCTAACTCAGTGAGTACTCTGCACTTTCATGAAACAGAAATTCATAGCAGTGTATTTTATTCTAATACTTCTGCTATTTTTCCTATGTGAAGTAAAAATAAAGATCATTGTTTGTGAATATCAAAGCATTATTTAATGTATTAAGGTGCATTTTCCTCAACATTTTGAGATTGTTTTTCTCTCCATTAGCTGTTTGTAATAGCTCTCTGAAAATGATTGTCAATAAATTACACGTTGACAGAAGTGGCTTTAAGAGTGGCTTTACAATTTTATTGCTATTTTAAAACAGATGATGTTGTTTTCAGGGGAATGAACTCCTCTTTTCCCCCAAGGAAAGAGCAGCTTACATTTCAGTGCTCCAGAAATGAGTTTTAGCTGAAAAGCTGGTAACGTGGGCAGTAATTACAGAAGAGCAAAATGGACAGGAGACAATATTTCTTGTGAAAACAAAGGTCACTAAAAATATTCTTCCATTCAAACATAAACTTTTTTTATGATTTCTTAAAAAAAAACTTTGTGGTAAATATACTCTAGATTAACTCAGTGGAATAAAAAATCACTTTCTTTGTTTTGTTAATGGTAATGTTAATGGAAATTACATTGTCATTTATAATTGACTGGCAATGTAATAACAGCCTCCTCTTCTTGAGAGGCATGATGATGTCAAAAGGCTCTCTGTGACAGGCAGAGGTGTTTATGAATGAGTTTCAAATCCTTCTCCAGCTCCTACACAGCCTTATGTGTACTGGGAGTCACCAGGAGTTGCTACACAGAAGATGAATGTTGAGAATACAGTTACAGCTCAAGTGATGGATAGCAGTGCTAAATACAAATATATAACACACTCATAACTGTGAAGTGATAGTTGTTCAATCTTTTTGGTTGTTAACTTATATTTGTCATGCTGCTGTTATTTTCTTAAGCGCCAGTTCATTAAGGTTTTCAGACCAAATATGTTCAATGGAGCAAGTAGAAGACTTCCTTAAAGGCAGTTTTTCTACTTTTTCCCTCTGAATGCATATGCTCCTTTTGGGCATAGTGACTGCAAAGCATTAATCTTTTCAGTTGCAAAAATGTTTTCTTTTTGGCATAATTTCAGACTTACATATTCCATCTGGCTGTCAGAGGAATGAGCCCTCAGTGGAAATAAATTTTTAGATTGTTTTGTCCAGACTGTGCAAATTTATCATAGTTGAGTTTTCAGGGATTCCAATATGACAAAAAAAAATAGTAGGAAACTATTCTCACTGTGGATTGCTTATTTAATTATAAAATGGGTTTGAACTTTTAAAGTTTAAGAGCTTTCTGAATTGCCTAGACCCCTGCAGCTTTGCATGATATTTTAAACATTTGTTATAAAAGATAGAGATGTACAAAAATCAGAGCTAACTGTGAAAACTTGATTAATACACTGATTTTTCTGAAAGGGTTGTAATGAAAAGTTTTCTGCTTTCCCTTGGTTTTGGTATCTAAGCTGAAAAAGCCTTTTCAAATAAAGGAATATTTTTTTAATACACTTCACCTGAATTTTTGTATGCATAAAAATATGCCAGGGCTTGCTTATAAGACAAGATCCACTTTGTTTTCAAATAATTCCTTCTTTTTAGAAGTAATTTCTACCTCCTCTTTGCCTGCTCCTCTGACCAAGAACACATTCTCATTTTCAGTGAAGTTCTTTTCTTTTTTTCCTTGTGTAGTGATTTTGGTTTTCCTTTCTCCCTTTTTGGTATGTGCATGAAAGAGGAGGGTCTGTCGTTCCCTGGGAGCAAATCCAGATGACCTAAAGGACCCAATCAAAATTAGTATCCCACGGTATGTCCTGTGTGGGCAGGGAAAGGATGAGCACTATGAGTTTGAAATAAAGGTAAGTGCTTATCATTTGCTTTTCTTTAATGCTTTTGTTCCACTGAGTGCAGTTTTTGGTTCTCTTTTTCTCAATACTGTTAAGTAAGAGAGATGAGAAGAATGCACAGTAGAGGACACTATAAAGACAAGTATTTTCCAAGTGGGTTGATTGTGCAGAGGAGGATGGAGGCCAAACTCTTGGGTGAGCAGTTCCAGAGCCAATGTCAGTTCAATTTGAAGAGTTCCAGAGATGAGGATTAAATGCATATTTGTTATAGGAAAGCCCTTTATTGAGATGCAAGTGTCAGCCGTAGAAAAAGCTTAGACTTGAAAGATTTACCTGCAATAATGAAAGCATGAAAGCTTTATTTAAGTATTTTGCACATAGGCAAGACAAAGGCTTGGTTCCTTTCACACTCTCTTTGGTGTTCTGATTCTTCCCACTCTGCATTTCCAAGGTGTTGCTTCTCCAAACTTTCAGTTGATTTTCTGTGTAGAAATGCTGGGGGAAAAAAAGCATATTAATTTTGTTTCCTCTGGTATGCAGCCAGTGTTTTTTCAAAGCAAAATCTAAAGTCTAATTGGAAATGTGTTCTCAATGTGCGTGGACATATGTGTAGCATAACTGATGCACATGGCATCAGAGACAGACCTGTCAGCCTCCTTTCCTCAGTGTGCTGCCAGATGCTTCATTAGCTGCTGTGAGGTGGAGGAGTGACCTTCCTCACAGGGTAAAGGGCCATTTTTGAACTGTGCTCTCTTTTGAAAAGACTTTTATTAAGATGGGCAGTCTTAGCTTTGTTTGTGCTAATTAAATTTATCATTTTGAAACACACCATGCTATTTGTGGGTGGGATACCTCCTTTTGCCTGTTGAACTTCGATTTTCTTGGGGCTAGTGAAAGCCTGGAGCCAGGGAGATGCTGAGGGATGAGTAAGTGCACATGAAACGTCCCCAAGGACTCTTCTACTCGATTTTCAGCACATGAGATTTACTAGACTAGCTAATGGTTAGTGAAGATGGCTAAAGTAAAAATGTAGCTTCTGTTGGTGGATTTCTTTTCCAGGTATTCTCCCTTCATTAGTAAAACCCATGTAAGCCTCTGCAAGATCTTAGCATGAAGGAGCAGTTGGAAGACTGTGTGCAGTGTGGGGGATGTTTCTTACAGTCATTCCCTCACATGAATCAATCTAATGAAAAAGCAAATGCTTTTTCCCTTCCCTCCAGGTGTCTGTGTCACTGTGGATTGCTTCTGATTAGCTCCATGCTACAATCCACAGACCTTTCACAAACCTTTTTGTTTTAAACGTTGTCCATGCAGAGCTCCCAGCTCTACTTTGATCTGTATTAATCTCTAGAAGCTCCTACAGTTATTCTGTAGAAAATTAGAACACCTGGAATAGTGGGTTTGTCCATTTTTTTTGCCTTAAAAGTTAGGAAAATGTGGCAGAGGGAGGAGACTAAATGTACCTCTTCATTTAATCTCTCCCTCATAGGTCAGAATACCACGTCAGCTGTCAAAATAATTCCTGGTTTCAACCTTACTTCACTTAGTTCAAGTTTATTTTCAGGTCATCTGAAATATATGTCAGTTGTGGGAAAGGACTCAGGTGTTGCTAGCCCCATTTTCTTTTCTAGGTCCTAAATAAGCTTTCTTCAGCAAGGTTCCTCTTGCTTTTGGGAAAATGGATAGCTGACCTGTCTGTGTGTCATAGCACTTTGGAACCTGACAAAGTGACACGTGATGATTGAGTTGCATTTTAAGACAGTCCCCAAAATTGTGAATTCTTGGTATCTCAGGGGTATTTTCTTCAACAGATGTTTCTAGTCATTGTGGTTGTAGTTAAATCCTGCATATTGTTATATAGAGCAACAAATGTAATAAATTTCTGTATATAACAAATATATAAATCTCTTCCTGTGACATGCAGTAGTAAAGATTTTGTTAAATGCCAGAAGAGAGAGAATGAGTTCCACTTTCCTTGGCAGCTTCATGCTCAATTCATAGGTCTTTCAACCCTAACATATTATCCAACAATATTTTGTTTTAGTGCAGGGTTAGCATCTTGTTGGTGTAGACATGTATGGGAATGGGCCAGCAGGATGTTCTGTCCACTCAGGTTCTTCCACTGGATACAGTTCCTAATTAAAGATGTTGAGTGAGTCCTACAAGAACTGACTGGAGAGCATGCAAAACAGGAAGAAACTGATAATTTATTAGAGCTAAGACAGCGCCTTCTTTTGCAGCAGGAATATGTCATGGAGCTGTTTGTGCTAGTCTGCTATTAAGTATTCTGTAAGAATTGATTCATTTCCAAAAAAGCTTCCATTTGAGTGACAGTTTTATGTGTTGTCTTTAAAGACATGATGAAACAATAATACCTTAATCAGGTCTAAACATATTTATGCTAGAGCTGAATTAGTATGCCAGAGAACTATTCATGTATTCCCCCCCTTCCTTTCATGTTGTGTCAGGAGGTTCAGACAAGGCTGTGCTAGAAACAGTGTGGGAAGAGCTTTTGCTCTTAAATATAATATAAATAAATAAAATATAAAATATAAATAAAACCAGTGGCATCTGTTATGGACAGTGCCCATGGTTGCAGACAGTACCTATGGTTGGCAGAAGGAGCAGCAAGGCAGCAGGAAAGGTGGAACTCCAGCTCTCAAAAAGACATGCAGGGTTTCCTGAGAGCAGGTGATGGAAACAGTCTGGAATCAAGGACAGCCCTGCAGGGATCCTCTGACAATACTGAAAATTGTAGTTAAGCATTCTCATTCATCTTTTCCTCATTGTTCTGAGTTCTCTCCTTTTATTTATCCTGTTTGATATTCTTTTAAAACTGTTTTTCTTGTGTTTCAAAGCCTTTTAGTGATGTCTGACAAGTACTCTATAAGAAAAGATCCAGGCAGATGTACCCTAAAACAGTGCTTTCCTTCAGATCCAGTTGCATTTCTGTTCAGCCAGATGCTGTGTTGAATCTGCTCAAAAAGTCCACATTTCTAGTCCAAATTTATTTCTGAATTTGGTGAACTGTTGCAGAGTGGGAGTAAAGCAAAGGTAGTTCTCATTGATATATAGTTCTTTAAGAAAAGGATGCATGCCCCATAACTGCCTACATTAGTAAGAAGTCTAATATTCTCTCAATATTATCAGATTAATACCCTCAATAATAAAATAGAAAGAGGTTATAAGAAATTTTTAGAAAACTTTTGGCTTTTCAGATGCTGTTTTCCTAGTGTGAGGAATAGTTTCAACAAGGTTAATATGAAGAAATATGAATTCTCATGATGCCTGTAGACACTTTAACCAGCCTAGATAAAGAAATGAGGCATTTCCTGTTTTTTTCTCATTACTTTCAGAATGAGATGGAATATTGCTTTTTTCTACCCCGGTCATGGTGTTACTTGTGTTGCTATGGAGCAGAAAGAGGACAAGTTGTGTGATGTGCTTTACAGTGCAATGGATTGAAAATGTCTCCTAGGTTGTTTTCTATCAGTCATCATGAGAAGGAAAGATAAGGAGACAGGACTATGATATCTCCTTTCAGATTTATACATTTTACATAGGAAATGCTGCCTTTGAATGGGAGAAACAAAGCAACCCACAATTCTGAGGCAAATCTAGGATCACAGCAGTGCCTAGATAAGAATATTCCCAGATCTGTCTTGCAGATGTACTTAACCATATGGTTTTTGTTCTTAAGAAAATACTTTAAACTGTATTAGCAAACTATGTAAAAAGCAAAGAGCTTTTCAGAATTGCTTTACTGGTTCAAAACACCTGCATATGTCCCTCTCCCATTCCTAAAGAGTGCATAGTCAGTCTGTCATACAGTTTTTTTTAAATGGGGGAAAATCATCCCAACCCAGACTTGTTGGATCAGTTGTAGGAGTAAAAGGCCATGTTCTAGAAATGCTGTTGCTATGCCAGGTGCATTGTAATTCTCTTTGTACAAGTGGAGGTTGATTCTGTCTGTCCTAATAGCAGTATTGCTGTGCTTTGGGGACCACTTAAGACTTTGTTTAGCATTGAAATTTGTTTTTCAATCATTCCAGCTATAACAACAATAAAATTCTGTAATTATCTCCAAGTCTCATTACAAGAAATTGGAAAGTAAACAAAGAAGATGACAAGGACGAAATCAGGCCTTGGATCACCAGAGCTGCACAAAGTCTTTTGACTTTTGGCTGTACAGTCAAATGCTCTAGTCCCAACACTTTCATGGCCCACTTTGAAATGTCCTTAATTAATGTCACCTAATTTCAGATAGTGTTTAGTATCTCAGTTTTGAGAATAACTCATGGTAAGGTTGGTTTGCCCCCCCTCTTTCCTCCTGTTGTTATGCACTTGATCCACAGGAGTAATAATGTTTATTTTAAGAAAACTTCCTATGTAAATGGAATGTTCGTCACCATTTTGAAAACACAGACCAAGAGTGTCTTAAAGGAATATCTTCTACTAAAAGTTGGTATAATATTTTACCCTACAAGCTGGAATCCCATTCTATATGGTAATGAACTCTGTATGTCCAACAAAAGTGTATTTGTTAATTGTCAATATCTGTTTATAAGAATATACATTTTTGTGAATATATTGAGAGGCTACACTGCACTTACTCTGGATGTTATTTATTCATTAATGAAACACCTACTGATAGTTACACTGAGAGTCAAATAGCTGCACCAAGAAGTGATTGGGGATTGGGGATGTTCTAATGTGTTTACAGTCTTGTCAAACCACTGTGGATTAAGGAATAAATGCATTCAGGTATTTTTTGCTTTGCAATCAGTGCTCCTTATTAAATACAGTTCTGTCACTGTAATGAAAGAAAAATTAACTAAACTGATAAAAGTTTTTGGATTTAAGACAGCTAAGAACTGTCCATTTTAATCTTACAACCTTGTACACTTGTATACTTGTATACTGCATGGATTTTGCACTGTTTCTTGTTTTTATATTGTCTGCTCTAGATAACAGTCTTGGATGAGACATGGACAGTGTTTCGGCGGTACAGCCGTTTCCGAGAACTGCACAGGACTTTAAAACTGAAGTACCCAGAGGTAAGTTTTGGTAAAACTTCTTTTACACAAAAGGGTAGAGACTTGAAAAAAAGTGGTTTGAGATATGTTCACTCAAAAAGGGAGGTGATTTCAGACAGCCAGCACCATTTCACCAATGCAGTTCCTGCCTAACCAATTTAGTCACCTTCTATGATGGAGTGGCTGTATTGGTGCGCATGGGAGGAGCTATGGGTGTCATCTCTTTTCATCTGTAAAGCCTTTGACATGATGTCTTGGTTTGAGACAGTTTTAGCAGCAGACAAAGACTTGCTCCTGTGGGGTCTGCCTGCTGCTTCCTCCTGTTCTCAGGCCCTGCTGCTGTTGCTGTGCTCTGCACTTGTGGCTGTGGGATGAGGGAAAAGCACCGGTCTGTGGGCGCTGGCATGGCCTGGCCTGGCTCTGGGAGCTCTCTGGCTTTTTTTGGTGCCAGCAGAGTTTGCAAATTCATTTTGAAATGGTTTCTAGTTGCAAAATGCAGTCTTTGTGGATGGCTATGGTTGTGAAGCTGAAGCTGCCAGAAAGAAAGGGGTTCTGCTCCCATAGCCCTCTCTCCTGGAGCAGCCAGCTGATGGATTCAGAGCAGGATTGCTCGAGGCCAGGGTGACTGGCAGACACCTGCAGAACTCGCCCCAAGGCAGCTCAAACCTGCCAACTGCAGTCTCTCTGAGATGGGGGAAAAAACAAAAAAGAGAGATCCCAAAAAGGGAGGAAAAACCTTTGCCTGAGCAAAGACCAAACAGCCTGCAAAACAAATACCACATGGCAAAGGAGCTGCCTGGGCCGACCAGTTCTGAAAACAGCCACAATAGCACCTCCTCACACTCACAAGGTCTCTGGCTGCAAAATCTTAAGGAGACTGACAGTTCTTGGATGCAGGTAGATCTGGAATGCAGTAAAATTATGGATCTTCCCAGGACACACGGTCCCCACAAGATCCTTTTCTCTAAATTGGAAGGAGATGGATTCGATGGGTGAGCTGTTTGGGTGGGTGAGGAATTGCTTGGATGGTCACATCCAGTGGGTGGTGGTCAATGGCTTAAGGTCCACACAGACATCAGTGAAGAGTGGTATCCCTCAGGATTCTGTATGGGGACCAGTGCTGTTAAATATCTCCATTAGCTGACACAGAAGGAACAAGCATGCCCTCAGCAAGTTTGCAGGTGACACCAAGCTGAGTGTGGCTCACGAGCATGAGGGATGGGATGCCATCCAGAGGGACCTCGATGAATTCGAGGAATAGGCCCATGGGAATCTTATGAGGGTCAACAAGGCCAAGTGCATCTGCATGCAGGCAGTTCCTGGGATGAGTACAGGATGTGGAATGAGGGGATTCAGAGCAACCCTGCCAAGAAGGATTTGGGTGTGCTGTGGATGAGAGGCTGGGTGTGAGCCAGCAATGTGTACTCACAGCCCTGAAAGCCAATTGTGTCCTGGGCTGCATCAAAAATGTGACCTGCAGGTCTAGTGGGGTGATCCTCCACCTCTGCTCTGACCCAGCCATCCAGCTCTGGAATCCTCAGCACAGGAGGCGCATAGACCTCTTGGAGTGGATGCAGAAGAGGGATATTAAGTTGGTCAGATGGCTGGAGCACCTCTCCTTTGGAGAGAGGCTGAGAGAGTGGGGATTGTTCAGCCTGGAGAATGCTCTGGGTAGACCTTATAGCAGCCTTTCAGTTCTTGAAGGGGGATCATTAGAAGGATGGGAACAGATTATTGGAAAGATGGGGACAGATTTTGCAGCAGGGCTGTGGCAGTAGGACAAAGACTAATGGTTTAAACTGCAGAGGGCAGATTCAGAACAAAACGTTAAGAAAATGTTTACAGTGGCACTATTTTTACAATGCCTTGAGAAGTAGTGGATGCTACATCACCAGATATAATCAAGGACAGGTTAGTTGGAACTGAGCAGCCTGATCTAGTTGAAGATGTCCCTGCTTATGACAGGGGACTGGGCTCAGTGGCCTTTAAAGGCCTCTTCCAACCCAAATGATTTTATGATTCTCAGGCTATGTGTCCCGTAAGACTGACAAGCCCTTCAGCACTTGAGAGATCCAAGGGTGCTTGACACAGGATGGATGTTGCAATGAAACTCTGACTCTGTGTGTTGCTCCTGGCCATAAATTCCTTTACTGCTGACTGGCATCGTTCCCTGGAGGTTGCTGTTTTCTTCATTGCAAGATACTTGTTTGTAGGATCGGCGGGAGAAAAGCGGCACTCCAGTGTGGGTGATCAGCAAATCTCATTTATTGATTGGTAGTCACATACATTTATATTAGAGTTAGTGAAGTTCATACATATTGCAAAGCTGAGATCAGGATTGGTTAGTTACTTATCATCCAACTACGCCTACTTCTACATTATTTTGGATTTTCTATTGTAACTATTGGAACTATTCTTCATATTTTTGGCAAAACCTTCTCTCCCCCATCCTCATGTTGCAGCAAGGTTATCATGTCTTAGTTTGTCATTGGATACTGACTGCTGACTCTTAGGCCTGTGTCCTTCTTGCTTCACTAGTGGTAATGTGTCTACGTGCCCTCTCTCAGCTAGCCAAGTGTCTATAAAGCTCTCCACACTTGTAGTCAGATCCTGTTGTCCTGATAACTTCTCATTTGAAAGAAGAGCATTGCTTCACAGATACCCTTTTGTGATTGTGGCTTTCAAGTTTCTGCAAAATGAAAAATTGATCTGACTACTTCAGAGACTCTGGGCATTTAGGATGAGGAGCTGTGCCTGATGAAGCTTTAGTTCATTGGAGTGAGCGTTTATGGAATTACAGTTTTTAGTTTTCACATCTAACTTTTAATTATTAACATTTTTCTTCCCTCCTACATGTTCCCTTGGATATTAGAAGAAATAAATCATTCAAGCAATGAAAGTGACCCTGATTTAAGAGTTAGCACAAGTAAAGAAACTTGGGCAGTACATTAAAAATTATGAATATGTTAAAGAAGGAGAGACATGCAATAGTGTGCACATGCTTTCTTGGTCTTCATTAACATATGCTTTAAGCTAAAAATGAAATGAACATGGAACAGACCTTGAGTCTGGGGCTCAAGATTGTTCCCATTCCAAAACAGTATGAAAACCAAAATGGAAACTACTGTGCACCAAATATCTAAGAAAAAGTTTAAAAAGTAAAAGGAGAGAGAGAAAAAAATGAACTCATCTTTTTTAAATGACAAAATTTTTTAAGGTAAAATTGAGTTTTTAGTGGGAAATTGAAATGTTCTCTGTACATAAAGGCTTTTAAAAATATTGGTTGAGAACATCAGTACAAATTTTTTATTTGGATGAATTGCCATTTCCTCTTGGATGTTAGAGTTATATCTGTCAACAGGAATATCCTAATTGCATCTAACTCCAGAAGAAAGAGCCAGGCAGTCATCCAATTGACATGAAAGAGGGCCACCTGAATTCCTGTGCAGGCTGATTTTCCCCATTTAGGAAAATGTGCTTGAGTAGTCTTCTTCAGAGTTGTTTATTGATCCTGACAGTACATTGAGGAGCAACTGAATTCTTTAATGGTTGCATCAGAGGGAGATCAGCTTCATTCTTGTAAGTAGTAATTGGATTCAGGAGGAATCTAATGTTCTTAAAGCCACTATTAAAATGTCCTGTGTGCTGCAGCATATTAATTTCACCTTTTTGCATAAAGCATTTGTGACTGACAGTACAAATTTAGGCTTTTTTTGGTGTTTCTGGAGGGAGTAGTTGTGTTTGTTTTATTCTTACTTATTTGTTTTGAAGAACCATGACAACATGAGTAGTATTATTAGGTCAAAATGAAGTCCATCATCCAAGAGTGTGTAACAGGATGAGATCCCAGCCCAGAGCACAGGTACATACTTTGCTTCATCTTGGAGTCTTCCCAGCTGAAGTTGTTTTTGTTGTAATTAACAGTTCATAGTTAAGATTTTTCCTGTGGATTTTATCCGTATTTTAAATTCTCTACACTGCACACTTTATAAGTATCTTATAGAGGTAATTTTCTTTTGCAATTTATTGGCTTTTATCACCTTCTCTCTGTGGTTTTGCCTGCTAGGTCAGTATATTTGCTAGTTTAATGTGCTAGTTTGTTCCTTATTGACACTTCTGTGTTGCCATATGTTTGTGTTTTAGGTAAACTTAGTGAGATTCATATCTAGTGCATTAACAGAATTATTGGTTAGTTATACCAAAGCATAAGTGTCTAATTTCCATGTGGGAAACACATGATATTTGTATTAAGTTATCTGTTCCTTTGTGAAGAAGTTTTGTAAGTCACCACAAGCACCAAGTCTTACAAGGTTGCCAGTAACATCTTTTTCCAGCCTTGACTGAGCTTTCACTTCCCAACAACTTTCACCAACCTATCAGAGAGGTTCAAATACACTCATTCTTGCTAAATACCAAGCATGCTAAAGATTAGGAGAAGCAAGATAAGCATTTGATCATGTGAGCCAGTGCTTTTCGATAGGTACTGGCACATAGGTACCTGTTCTGGAAACCCTTGCAGCACCAATGATGACTTCTCTGTTTTCCACAGTACAGGCACACATTGTGTCCATTCCTGCTTTGAGACTTGGGGCATCAAAGGAAAAGGCAGGTTTGTGTGCAGAAGAGGCCTAGATAATATGCAGTGGGTTTCTTCTACTTGTCAGCATTTCTACAAACTACTGTGTCCTTGTTTATCACAGGGGAAGAGCATGTTGTGATGGATGAAACACAAAATAATGTGTGCTGCAGTAAAGATTTGGCATTTGTTTTCTTTGAAGGAATTTCATTAACAGTGTTGCATATGGGAATGACTGATGGCTTTCTATATTTTTACCTTTATTTGAAATAGCTGTAATTTATGGTAATTTTGGATTAGTTTTGCAATGTGAGTAGCAGTTCAGTTTGTTTGGTAAATTGAAACTCATCTGTCTGCTTCTGCTCATCTGTCATTGAGCTAATTTAGGATTCACTTAGAATGATGCTAAAATGCATTTTAATACTAAACTTGTCAGAGTTGTGTCTTTAGTCACTATGTATTATTTCAAAGAAACGTGGTCCTTAGAAGGATCTTATCAGCATCTATCAGAGTTGAGTTTTATTTTGCACAGTTCACCTTCCCACTCTAAATTAATATTTATAATGAACAGTGAAAATACTGTGGGCATGTTTAATATATGAGTGTCCTGCTTTTAGAAGTGAACTTTACAGCTCATTAGTTGCTCAGCTCTGAGTTACTATATCAGTATTTTGATAATTTGCTGATCTAGCATTTCATGTTTCTGCCACTGAATTCCCAAAGGGATGTCTTGGCAAAGTAATGTATTAGGAAGGTTAAAAAAAAAAAGTATCTCTTTCAAAAGAAGAAACTTACCTAATATCTTCTGGTCTTAAAAGATGTCCTATATATGATATATCTGCACATTTTGTCTAATGTAATTAAGGGGCTGCTGACAACTGCTTATCTAACCAAAATGTGTCACATGCAAATTTTGAAAGACTGAAGAAGCTGCAGCAGAGTGAGACTGAGCCAGTGGCAGATCACTACCAAACATTTTACAGTGTCTGTTTTTTGGGGGGGGGGGGCTACATGACTGTCATTTGCCCAGCTCCAGCTTTCTTGCCCTGCTAGATTGTTAATGACCATTTTATTACTTTTGGATTTTTAATTAAGACCATATTTGACTTTCAGTTGCAGTAGTCTCTCTAATGAATGCACTTTTTGTTTGTTATTAGTCAGAGAAGAAGCAAATGGACTCTTCATTCTCAATAGAGGAATGAGAACTTCCATAGTTAGATTGTCCTGTTTTTCACTCTGTCTTCATCTTTTCTTACCAGTTACTGGTTTTGGAATAATACCAGAATGTTGGTTTCTGCAGAAAACTTTCCTTCCTGAGTCACATCTTGTTGCAAGGGAAATCTCACTCTCCTAACACTTTCTTGTCTCTACTTTCTTTCAAATGGGAGCAGAGAGACTTCCTGTTTGTCTTTCTCCTATTCAAATCCAGGGTTTATGAAGTCCCTCCTTCTTATGGGAGTCCCTAAGTCCCACTTGCATCCAGGTTTTGTGGGGCTTTCACTGTAGGCTCTGCTTATTGAGTTCCCTGTCAGTCATCCTGAAAACTGCTACTGTGTGCATAAAAATCTCTACATGTTGTTAAGGAAAGCACCTTCCATAGAGCCATTTTTATTGCTAATAGTGATTCTTGGCTTAAAATATTAGAAAATCCCTGGAGACCTGCCAAGGAGAAGCTACAAGGCATGTTTGCATTTATAGATTCATTTATGGACATAAGGACATGCATGTGTCCTGTTCAGTAGGGATGCCACAGCTATTGACTTCTAGCTTATTTAACAGAATGTAGTGTCTGTATTTAATTTATGGAGGTCTGTATGTAAGTATATATTTGTGTTTTGGGGTCTAGGCACAAAGGGACTGTTTAGAGTTTAAAAATAATTATGGGTCATAACCTGTAAGAATTGCATGAAATTCAAAGAGCAGAAAATAATTCTCAGATTTTTCAGAACTACTAAGTGAATGTTTTCAAAAATATACTGAAATCAAAACGTTTGTTGCAAGCTTATTTAAAAACATTTTAAAATACTTTGTAATATTTCAGATTTTTCAAAACTCAAAAAGTAGTCTGTCTGGTTTTCATCCAAAGTATTTTACATCTCAGTAAAGAAAGACAAATGTTGTCAACTCAGTGACAGCAATGTCTGTTTCATCCCTCCATACTCACAACCACCCACACATAATGTGTATGTTTGCTATTAAAATAGAGCAGACACCAGTTTTTTAATTGTTTCTTAAGTTCATTTTAGACACTTGTCTACTACTGCTTATTATTCAGGTGTAGTTCAGCTATGTAATGATTAATGAAGAGTCACGAACTGTTTATGGAGGCACCACTGACTGATCTCACTGTCCTTTCCTTTGGACTCTGTTCTCCTCTTTTGGGTGGCTGCCAGGGAAGGATCTCTGTTTCCTTTTCAGAGGTCCGTACATCTGGTGCTCTTGATAAGTGGTTAGTGGGAGAAATCTTCAACAGGAATGGCTGGCACAGATAATGGAGAGGGGATGAATTTGAGGTGAAGTCATTAATTTTAGGAGAACATCCTGGGATTCTGGAATTGATCACTGACCAAGAAATGCAATATGTTACTAACTTTCAAAACATGTTTGGTGTGAATTTAGGGATTTTTATTCTTCCCCCCCCACACCAATAATCTCAAGGATAATTAGGCAATTTCTGTGCACTTATGTAATGATTAAATTATTTTTAATGTCTTACCAGACATGCAGAATTCTCCCTTCCAATGAGGAATGCAAACAGAAATTAAACCAGGAGTGGAGCAGTAAGGCAGCAGACTTGTGCAGAGCACTTGGGGAAGTGTTTGGGCTGGGATCTTGGCTGGCTGACTGCTCCAGTTCTGGTTTATAACTCTGCAGCTGTAGAGTTTTATTGAATGCAAAATTGATGTTAATATTCTGTGATGGAGGTACTTGGCTTGCAGGGCTGGCAAGCCTGTTGCCATGTAACTGGTGAGCTCCTGGAGGTGAGGAGCTAATTTGGCAGCAGAAGTCAGAAGTTTATTGCATCAGAGCTAGTTGGACTGAAACTGCTTATTTTACCACTGGATTTTCTAGTTTACTGGCATTAGTAACTATATATTTAGTTAGTATGTAAGGTATAGGTAGTATGCTCACATTGAATGCAAAATTCTGGACATTGGGATTCTTCTAGTGTTCAGTTTTAAATAGCAGAGAGTGGTATAGTTGTAAATAACAGAACTTTCCTAAGACAATGTTGAAAATTATTTTGTTCTGAAACCTGCTGAACTTATGCCAAAGTGTTGATCCTGCAGTGACTGAAGTCCCAGTCTATTCACAAATTCATTCATTGTTGACATTGATGTTTGGAAACTCTAGAGACTAAGGAGCAATTTAAAATTGGGGGTTGCGTGCGCCAGAGAGAGCAGGGTGTAGCATTTAATACTGAACATGATTGTACATATCTTGCTACAAGTGTTATCTCATATTTTAGAAAGTTCAGGTTTATTTGGATATGGATTCTCAGTTCAGGTTCTTTCATAGAGCCTTATGACCCTTTGTAAACATAGTCTCTAACAATATTTTAAGATTTGTCTGTTTCTTTGAAAATTTGATCCAGTGAAGAAATAAGCTTGTTGATGTGGTTTGGCTGAACTGGAAGGATGTTTCTGGGTGTCTGGATATGAAGTAGCAAATTTGGTTTGTATATTTTTCCCAAATAGTCAAGACTGATGTACTGTAGTTTTGGTTTTAAACAATGGTAAAATATAGTAGGACTGATAGATTTGATATGAGAACCATAGGGCAAATATCAAGCACCAAGAATGTATAAACAATCTTAAACAATCTAAAAGCTTTTTTTTTTTTAAATAGAAATTGTGTATTAGGGCACAGGTGAAAATGAAAATAATTTGCAACATTGATGTGCTTGGAAATAGCAAATGCTATGATGTGTATTCTGGCAGAATTATAGGTAGAAAAGCATTTAGAAAACAGTTTTTGAAATACGAATCTAAATTAAGGGCAGACCTTAATTTTTACTTTCTAGCATGGGAATTTAGTAGGCTTGGTAATACATCTTTCCATAAATATTGAAAGAAAAAAAAATTAGTAAGTTTTAGAACATGTATTTGTGTGTAAACCCTTTAATACTATTATATGAGCATGTGATTGTAGCCTTTGGCTTCTTTCAGTACAAATTACAGTAATTATGATGTAGTTAATTTTAACATTCATATTCTTGTCACCCAGAACAGCCAGGAAGTGCATACACAGGAAGCATATTTTGTCACATGCATGTTTCCAGCTCCTGTTCCTAATTTTCTTATGTTCAGAGCAGTCTGCAAGCCTGCTGCTTTATATTTGTAGTACTTCCATATAACCTGAGTTTGCCACTACTTACAAATGGGATTTAAGTGGTAGACCCTTAGAAGCTTCACCTGGCCTTTCTCTCTGCAGCATGAGACTGCTGAAATTTTTAGAAGAAATGTTTAGCATATTTCTCAGTACATCTATCTACAAATGAAAAGAAGGATTCATTCCAGTAAGTGGAATGTGTAAAAAAAGTCACTGCTAACCATATAATGTAGTTCAGAGAAAGCTTGATTACAGGGAAATGTATTTATTCCAATTGGTCCCTCTGAATTCATGGTTGCTAACCAGAACTGGAGTATCAGAGACAACAGCAAACCCTCCAGCATATTTTCTTCCAGCATAATACTCAATTCTCCATCTATTTCTGGTTGGAAAATTAAATCAGTGTGTGAATTTTAGTCTGTGAAATTGTTGTGACAATTCATGTCACAGCACTGAATGTGAATGTGTAGGAGCCTTGTAAAAACCCAGTTTGGGGATTAATTTGTGTTTGTTGTTGCTTTGGGTGCTAGATTCATGCATCAAAATTTTCTTGGCTTGGTATATATATGATTCTGCAGAGATACAGCTTCTCTCTATCTCTTCTCCCTTCCTTTCTTTCCTCCTGGGGTTTTTGATGAGACCTGGCCTTTTTGGTCTTTCCCTGGCAGCAAGTGAAACTTGTGAGCTTCCAAACAGTTCTCTGAGCTTTACTGGTTGTCTGATAGATTCAGAATGAAACAAGTTTAATCAAATGCCAGATTTCATTGATCGTGCTGTGCAAAAGTCTTGTACATGAGTAACATAGAAATTGAAAAAAAACATTTAGAGAGGTGTGAGTCCATCATCTCATAATTTTGGAACTATTTGACAGAATAATTCCATTGATAATTTGATAATCTGATTTTCCAGGCACTGGTCAATTACCTACTGAATTTGTGTAATATCAAACTACTCATATTGTGTTATCAGTAAAACAGTTTTGAATGGATAGCAGCTATCTGTGAGAGAGAAATGCCTCTGAGAAGAGTTCCTAGACAATATAGCTGGAGGTTTAGGTGCTCATTGAGACTGAGCCACTTCTTTGCTGTTCCTGACTATCAGTTGACTTGGGGAGTGCCTTGGGCTGCAACCTTGTGTCTGTTTTTGTGCTGCTTAGTGAAAAGCAGAGGGGACGATTGGAGGTTTTGCTGTTTCTTCTTTTTTTCCATTACTACCTTCCTTCAGGGGACTTTTGGATATGTACTGCATTAATCATTAGCTGTTAGTGACACTCACTGCCTTCCAAGGGTTTGTGAAGAACAGCTTGTTCTTGTTGGCTTTGTCAGGAATACACTCCTAGATTAAGTTGGTCTCTCAAGTAGAATCCTTTCATATCAGTTGATATAGTGACCCAGCTCAAACTCTAGTTTTTGTGAAAATACCCTGGTTAATTTTGAACAAACAGCATAGAGAGTAACAAAAATTGTCAAGCTCCAACTGTGCTGCCTGTTGTGGTTTTTTTCTTACAAATTTGGGTGGTATTACAGACACAACTGCACACGTGAAACTGTTTGCTAAACTTTATTCACTCTCTAATCTGGAGAATTATACCATGCCTCTCTTGTGCTTCATGAAGCAGCTTTTGAATAGGATATTTCAGGTTTCTCTTCTCTTTGGAACCACCAGGTAAATGAACAAGGAAATACAGATTGCAGATCAGCTGTTCATTTAGGCATTGTTGTATTCATCAAATGAGTGATTCATTATCTGAATGGGATTGAGATACAGGTGTCTCTTATCTATTGTCAGTAAAGGAAAGCTGCTGAAAATTTTTCCCCTTTGTATCTAGTAACAATTTTTACACATTTTAATCCACATTTATGGCTTACAGTTTCTCTAGCTACACTGGAGGAGTAAAAGAGCAGAAGGGCTGTGCGGAGCCTTGTGCTCCCTAACAAGGAGGGGCACGTTTGCCAGTGACACCAGTGTGACCCAGGAGCGTGTGCTTGCAGCCTGGAAAGCCAACTGCATCCCAGGCTGCATCTGGAGCACTGTGGGCAGGAGGTGGACGTGTGGGAGAGAGTCCAGAGGAAGGAGGGAAAGGTGCTCAGGGTGCTGGAGTGCCTCTCCCATGAAGACAGACTGAGGGAGAGAAGGCTCTGGGGAGACATCAGGCTCCTTCCAGTACCTAAAGGGGCTCCAAGAGAGCTGGAGAGGGACTTTTCACTTATGTCCAGAGCCCATGAATGGCTTTAAATTGACAGAGGGGAGGGTTAGGTTAGATCCCAGGAAGAAGTTAGTCCCTGTGAGGTTGGTGAGGCACTGGCACAGGTTCCCTAGGGAGGATGTGGCTGCATCATCCCCAGAAGTGTTGAAGGCCAGCTTGTGCAGGACTTGGAGCAACCTGGTCTAATGGAAGGCATCCCTCCCATGGCAGGGAGGTTGGAATGAGGTGGGCTTTAGGGTCCTTCCCAACCCAAACCACCCTATGATTCTAAAACCAACCCTAAAGTTAGCATTTTTACAATCTACAAGAGGCATTTTTTGTTCAAAGGTCTTTTTTAGTATTACTTTATCATGTTCCTGCTAATGACCTTTCAGACTCAATATGGTGAAAATAATACTGTGTTTCTCAGTTAAAAATGACTTGACTTTAGAAGAAAGGAAGAAAACAAATTTCTCTGGCCTGTGCACCTGGTAGTACAGTTAATAAATATGTTCCTAAATGCCTTGTTTTGTATTCAAAGACAGATCTTCCTGTAAAGCTCTCTTCACTGCTGTAATGTAAATATATTTTAAAAAAAGGTAGAAGGGTCTTTTACTGTCTCTGCAGCACAATGTACAGAAAGCTCCATCTTACTGAAGAGAATTGTCAATCCCTCTAGAGAGCCTAAAGCAAGAAAGCCCAAGTCAAAAAATATATTAGACATGTCTGCATGACAAAAATCAATAAAACACAATCTCTTGTGGTTTCATATGAAAATAAACACAAAGAAGAAGTGGCTATCAGGAAAAATATTGAGCTGCAGGTATAGAATTGGAGATGTCAAGAGAAGACTGAAAGCAGAGGATGTTGTCCAGTTTACTGTAGGACATATTTCAGAACCAAAGCCAGGAATAATAGTGTTGGAGGGTAAGCTGTCTGGCCATGTCTGAAAACCAAAATTCAGTGTGATGTGAGTGAGAGTGAGATGAAAAAGCACTCTTCTCATGGGTGCCAAACTTTGGCTTGTACTGTTAAAACATTTGATTAATTCATGGTTATCTGTAATTGGTTAAAATGCTGTGAACAATAAAAGGAGAAAAATATAAAGAATAATATTTACTTATTATAATATAAAGGTATGTATTTATTTGGCTAATTTCTTCTCTATTGATTTATTATTTTCTGTCATACCTAACTGTAGGTACTACTGGGTATTAATGATGCTTTGATATTTGTGTTGTGCACTGCTGTCAGCAGGGCAGGTACTCTGAAGCTTTTTTTTAATACTCTATATTTTCCAGGAAATTTTAAAAAATTTTCTAAAACCATTTCTGAACACTTCATGTCCTAGTCTTCTTATATCCTCCATGGGAAAAAAAAAAATGCAAACAAAGCTTTACCAGTATTTTAAATCCTTAAATTACTCATTTTATGTTCAACTCTAACTCCAAATTTATTTTAAAATCAGAGAATAATAAGGAGACCTTTACTTTTAAGTTCAGTTTTTGGTAGTACCAGTAATGTAAAGTAATTGCAAATTAATGTATTGCAGGGTTTTATTTAAATAAGTAGAGCAGCATAATTTCCATTCTGATTTTACCTGAGGCTCATATGTGCTCTAACTCATTGTAAAGTTGCTGTAAAAAACAATGAAAAAATAATGTGTTTTTTAACTTTCCCCTGTTTTCCTGGGTTACTAAAACTTGTGTAGGTGGAGCAACATGGCTCTTACACAGACTCAGTGAAGCAGTGTTTATTGGGAAAAACATTGTTCTAGAAAGCATCTGACAGATGGGAATTATGAAATTACTGACATAATAATCTATGCCCAAATTCTTGCAGTTGTATAACACATCCCTGTTTTCTCCCCTGCCCTAAGTAATAATGTTGGTTCAGTATCATTTTGGCTTTTTCATGAGTGTGTCTTTGAGATTTCCATGTCTATGTGGGTCTTGCTTATGAAGCATTTAGCTTTAAGTGCTTGATCAAGTAATTTTATTATACTTGGAGACAAATATCTATTCTTCCCCACCATCCTGACTCTCAAGAGCAGTACTGAATGTGGTATTCTTCATGAAACTGATAGTTAGAGTGGTCTTTCACTTTGTACCCAGAGTTGCTTTTCTGCCCTGCACATTCACAATCCTTTGTCAAGCAAGCTCCTGAAAATAGATCTGTTAAATTTATTACATTTATTTGGTTACCTGCCATCTTAAGCTTTACCTAGTGCCAACAGCAACAGTGGAAGGAAAATTTGTATGAGGCTTACAGCAAGTTTTTAAGTCTATGATAAAGCAGCTTGTTCTAAAGTGTCTGTATGACTAGACACAAGTGAAAATGAGTGTATAATGTCTGACTATCAGTCACTCTTACTGTTGGGGGATTGAGTCATTCCTTTTAGCTTCCCATTTGCGTGCCTGCACTGCCTTTTCTCTGGTTTTATCACTTTAGATGATGCAGAAGGTTATCTAACTTCTCCTTGTAATCAGTCCAGTTTGTTGTGAGGGTTAGCACTTTATGTCTGCTAACAAATCACACTTGAAGGCATACTGCATGTTTGTTTGCAGGTGTATTTCTCTGTGACAGCTGTTCTTTAAGACCCTGAGATCTGCCATTAATTTTGAGTAGTCAGAAAGGCATCCATCTAGTCAGCAGTACAAATCATTACTGCTTGTTGATGAGTTTTCATTATTAACATTTCTCAAAGGCAAGGGTGACTGAAATTTATGGCATCAGTCAGCCACACAAGATGGGGATGTGTCATAAATGCTGCCAGATGTCACTGAGATGAGTTCATGTACAACAAGCAAATCTTCTTAGGGAGAGCTGTGAAAGCTGCTGTGGTGAATCCCCTTCTCTGAGCCTGTTTCTGTTGCATAAATCTGATGGTATTGGGACTTCTCAGTGTGGAGTCCAAGTGGCCCAAGAGGCACTGGAGCATCAGCAGAGCTGGGGCAAGGTTGTGTGCAGCCATGGTGAAGGCAGGGGGTGATGCATGGCCCACCTTGTGTTATGGCAGGTACAGCCTTGACCTTGCTGGAAATCCCAGCAGGAAGATAATAAATCAAATCCCAAATAGTTTTTGAAAGAAAAATAAACCCTACAGAGATCTCCAGAAAATAACTTTATAGCCTTTTTTGAGAAGCGGGGTTTGAGTCACACCTTTATAAAGATTGATTAGTGTGTTGAATTTTGAAGGAACAACCTCACAAAACCAGCAAATTTTACTGTTTCTTTAAAGAACTAACCAAGACCTGAGACTACATGAAGAAAGATTAATGTTTAGTTGGCAAAATCATGGTTTTTACCATGGTTGGCACACACCTTTGTCTTAGCTGATGTCTGCCATGCTGTGCTGGTGTTTTTCTCCCAGAGAATTCTCTCTTGGGGCAAGGGATAGATGAACAAGGGAGCAAAATCAAGGTTGCAAAGACACAGTGTGTTAGGAATTTTTCATGCTTCTTTTCCAAACACATCTACAACTCAAATTTAATTGGTTTTTTTTGGTTTTAACTGGTTTACCTGTAAGGCAGTTATATCCTTTGGTTGATGTATGCTGGTTCTTCTTTTTACTCTGTCTTTTTACAGCCTGTGTATGAAAGTTAAAATATTTTCTTTGCCATTTGGGCCAATTTTTGTCTGTCTCTCCTGCATTGGTAATCCTAAGAGTTATACAGGTATTGGTTTCTATTTAGAAAGATGCCCTAGCTATATTAGCTTCTGATTTTTATAAAATATTAAAATCCCCAAGCTGAATAATTTTATAGAAATATGCAAGGTTTGCATGAACTTTGTTGCATCCTATTGCTCATTTTCATAGATATTCTGTATTTAAATGTTGTTGTACTGCTTATAAAGGACCAAACAAAAAAGTAATTTGTCAAGTATTATATAGACTCTTGTTTATGGCTCTAATTTGGTATACTATTATTTATTATACTATTATAGTCTATAATTGCTTTAAGAAAAATACTCCTGTAGTGCAAAGTAATCTCTTTGGCTTCAGTTAATTTGATTTTTCTTGGTAGCAGGAGGCAAACTAAATGGAGTTAAAATTACATTGATAAACCACAGCCTCCACGTCTCACCATAGCTCCAAAACTGCAGATTTAAGTCTGGGTCATCTTGCTGGTTTAAAGGAGGAACATGGATATGAGAACTCTCAAACCCTTTTGATAATTTTAGATGATTGTTTGATGGACAGGTAGGCATGATTCAAAGTGAGAAATCTTTGGTGTCTAATCCTATTTGTTCATTTTGCATCATCATATGGAGGTTTCAGGATGGTTCAGAGGAGAATTTATCTTTCTATGTTCTTGTCCCTCTTAAGTGAGACAGAGTTGAAATTCTTTGGAGAACCAATTATGCCTGTCTGGGGGAGGTAACTGGCAAAAGATCTTGAAAGTTCAAAGAGAATTACCCAGAACTAAAGAGAGCAGAGCTGTGAAAGTTTGTGGGTCCTGAGAAGATGCTCATTTATTGGTGAATACCAATTTATTGGGGGTTAATCACAGCATCCTGACTTGCAACAGAACTGCATGTTATTTATGGGAGGAGATGTAAGTGCCTGTGCTTCTTGGTACTAAGAGATGGATGGATGGATGGATAGATAGATGTAGATACAGCTATAGCTATAAATATGCATGGTGTTCCAGTGAGATAAGTAGGAAAAAAGCAAAGAATTGTAACTAGTACAAGTAAAGTGGAGAAGTTGCCAAATTGCCTGCTTGGCAGGTTAACTCTGGCCTCAGAGGGATGTGAGCTGGAGGGATAAAACAGACCTGGCTCGCTGGGCTGCTGGCATTAGGGGCCAAGCAAAAAAAGCAACGTGCAAACCAGGGGTTGCCCCTGCCAGCCAGAAATGAGAAGGTTAAACCAGTTCTTTGGTTAGGAAGACCTTTGCCATGGAGCAAAAAGGATGGATAGCAGAAAGAAAAGAGTGTTCTCATGTATGTGGGGCAAAGCAGCTTCTATGAAGAGAAAAAGCTGTGCTGTGATGGGGCTAGAAACTAAATTGGGGCATAAATTGTGTAGAGAAAATACCAGGGACAAAACCCACCAAAAATACCCAAACCCCAAAACTCTAGTGCATTGTTGCAATCTCTTGCATTTGCCAGAAGGGAAGTATTTGCCAGCTAATTTATGTAAGATTTTTCAGAGTAGACTTGCCCAAGGAAGGAAGGAGATGCTTATTCCCTTGTGTGTGTTTGAGTGAGATCCAGGCTCTGGTGCCTGTAGCAGCAAGGAGAGAAAACAACAGAGAGCTGTGAGCCTGGGAGCTGGGACACAGCAGGGATGGGCCTGAAGCAGCTGCTCAGCTCTCAGAAATGCTTCAAAGACCTTGGGAGCAGAGTTTGCTCCCCTCAAAGACAGTGAAGGATTGACTCTTGGCTGGTACTGAGGACCCCTCTGCAGAGACCCTTTGTGTAGGAGGAAGGTTGCTTTTCCTGTACCTATTTCCTGGTCATTTGAGTTTTCCTCAGTTTAGGAGGTTAATTACCCTTGTTTGTTATAATAAATGGTGGCTTTTGCTGCTGCTGTTCAGCCTTCTCCAGGGAAGTTCACTCCTTTAGAGGAGTGATATGGGCACACTTCACATCCTTGGATATGCTGCCCATTGAGAATATCAAATCCCTTTCCCCTTCTGGCAGATTGTAGGGAGGATTGCAAATGGCCCAGTGGAGTAAGGAAAAGAATTAGGTAGATAGGTCATGCAGGAATGGAGGGAAGCACAGTGTTGGAACAGAGACAAGCTGAGAAGTGGGGGAAGAACATGTTGGGAGAGATGGAAAAAGTAAAGAGAAAGTATTAGAAATGGAAAAGTAGGTGACAAGCTGAATGTCCAGAAAATAATTCCTTGGATATTTCCTCTCCCTGATTAATTGTTAATGGAAAATAATGTCTTTAATCCTTTTCTCCTGTGAGGCCATGACTTTCCTGCACCGTACATATTGGGAGAGCACTGAAGGTTTTACTCAATGGAGGACTGTGTCACTATTTTGTTTAAAGGAGAATAAGTTTAGAGGTTTCTTCACTCAACTTTAAAGTTTGAGCTATATCAGCTGAAAATATGACTTAGGTGTTTTTATGTTATTTTATTGTTTTCATTTTTAGTGGGTAGTATAGCAAATAATGTTTCTTTGATCTCCATTTGAATATTTTCAGAATTTATAAAGCAGTCTTTAATCTTTCCAGTAAGTGTTAACTTTTTACCTTTGCCTACTGCTTTCTTATGAAATTGTATAGAAAAGGTAATTTATTTCAGACAGAATATAAAAAAATTATAGAAATTAGGCTTGTGGTGGTTTGGTTTTGGTTTGGTTTTTTTTTCACCTTGACAAATCCTTCAATACTTGGTGCAAGTTCCTAGTTAAAAATAGAGCCTGTGTCTAATTTCTTTAGACTCTGGGAGTCTTAGTACATATTGAGATATTGAGGCTTAAGTTACTTTGTTTAAACTTCAAAAACTGAAAGTAGGAGTTTTTTCTTTCATTGCTTCCTGCAAAATCAACTCAGGTGCAGCCACTGTGGCTGCAAAACCGTGCCATGTTCTTCTCTTTGATTTTTCTCATCTGTGACAGAGATTTCTGGTACAAAGGATCAAAAGTCAGACCTACTCTTTGAAAAATGAGAAAATTCAGAGTTGTAAAAGTAACATGAGAACTAAAGATGACTGAGTTTTTAAATAGTTAGCATTTCCTTAATTTTCTTTTTCCCCCCCTTTCCCCCCATTTAAATGTATCAAAACATTGAAGTAAAAAGAGAATTTGAGATGAAAGGTTAAAGATGATTCAGACCCCATCAATGTCTGCCCTGTTTTTCTTCTTAAAAGAGTATTTTACCCTATTGTAGGTACTAAAACATAGACTGTACCAGCCAAAAATAATGAGGTGTTTCAATCCTGTAGATTTTTGCTTGATGTCAGACAATGGAATTTTTTTAATGTTTAGGGAGCATAACACTTGGAACAATTTCATGTTTCAGGGAGTGACAAGCCTACATGGCTGTATTATGTAGTATTTTGCTTTGGTCCACCATGAGTTGAAATATCACCTGCAAAGTATTGTACAAGAGTTTTCATTAACATGTTCTGTTCTGCCATACCATAAAACCCCTGAGCTGAATTAAATCCAGCAGGTCCCCAAGCAGACAAACTGTCAGTGAAGAGTCTCCAACAGATTATAATAGAAATTAAAGGGCACCCTTCAAATGCTGATGACTATTTTTTCATAAAGGTTCTGAAATGAGAGTGCACCCCATCCCAGGCAGAGCATTCCATGGTATTGGAGCCTTCATTTTCACTATCTTGGTTTCCAAAAGGCCAATCTCCAAATTCACATCTCCCTGGGGCTCAGGAGTTGAACACTATGAAGTCTGGTTTCACTTTAAAAGGGTTTGCTTCCAAGTAGGTGTTGTTAGGTATGTGGTGTTCCCAGAATCTTAAGGTCAGAGTTGAATGTAAGTTAGAATAGGGACAAAAAAAGGGTCACTTGCTCTTCTGCCACCTGCTTTTACCAGCATGAAATGCCTGCCAAAAACCAGTCTCCTGACTGGAATGTGGGAAAAGGAGAGGAATCCATTCAGCTTGTTAAAGTTTGCTACAATAACATGTACCGGGTACAAAGCACCTTCTGCTTGAGGACTGAACCTTACACTGTCTAAATTTGGTTGTACTAACTCACAAATACTCCATTGTGGCAGGTGAGTATTGTTTCTTACAGATTATATTGCTGAGACAGACAAATAACATGTCTCTAAGTAATGCTAGACCTAGAAATAAAACATGGCCTTTATTTATTGTAAAGAAATTAGGGAGTAAATTGCAAATTACTGTTTGCCTCTCTCTACAACTGCTACTGCCTAGCAACAGTTGCCAGGTAGGATAAACATCATTAACTGTAAAAAGTTTAATGTGTAAAAGACATTAGGAGTGCTGATAGGCAGTCTTGAGGTCTCTGTGTATTATTTTAAAATATATGATCTGGCTTTTCCTTTTGGGTCTAAGCATAGTCCCAGCCTTGCCCATGGTACAAGTATGCATGTGTGGGCACTCCTATGGATATAATGAAATGTGGATTGCAGGGATGCAGTGATTAATTTTAGTAGGGAGATGCTTCTGCTGTCAGAATAAAAATTAGAAATCTTGCACGCTATATACAGAAGCTTCTCAGGAAATCATTCAAGCCTTCTCTTCCTATCAGGCTGGGGAATATGCCTCTTAATTTCCCCTGACAGAAAATACATCACCTCATCAGCAGCCCTAGAAAATGACAAAACATCCCTGCCAAAAAAGTCTGTCTGCCAAATGCTTCCATTGCCACTGCAGGAAGTGGGGCAGGGAGGGAGGAGTGTGTCAGAAATTCCATGGAAGGAGAATGATTTCCCTTACTGCCTGTCCAGTTCCACTGTTGCTCCCTGCATTATCACAAAATGTTCATCTCGTCGTCAAGGTGAGACCCTTGAAGAATTCATTTGGGCCAGAGGGTGAACAAACATTTAATTCTGAAAGAATAATTTATACTCCTGAATCTGGATAGTGTGAAATTCCCTTAGAGTGTTTGAGCCCAGGCAAACATCTTGATGCAAAATCCATACCTGCAAGATCTCTTACATATTTCAGTGCCAGAACAAATGCTGCTCAGTCACATACTGTACTGTGTGCATTAACCTGTAACAGTGATTATTTCCACTGAAGTAACTGTACAGTTTGATAAAGGTGCTGTAGCATCACTAATAGCAAAATCTGAAATATTTATTGAAATATTTGCTACTGTACTTTGGCTTAAATGAATAAGGTATTGTAAATAAACCTCAAAATTCTATTGAACCTTGCTTTGCTGAATCTCACAATTATGTTCAGAGTCTGTATATCAAATAGTACATTAGGACAGAGAATTTTTATGGAGAGTTATTGTAACATTTATCATTACTGCAGTGTATTTGTGTTGCTGAGCTGCTTCTAGTTCTTCTCTTTAGGAACCAAAATTATGATGGGATGAGGATGTTTTATTGTCACTGTATATCTGTGGGCTCTTGCACCAATATATTTTTCCCTGCATTAAAGTAATAAGTCAGTGTCAAAGATCAGTGGGGGTGTGTGTGTGTATATATATATATGTCTATATATACATATATATATGTCTACATGTATTTATATATATATGTATAATAAGCACACTATCACTGGTAAATATACTAATAGTGTATTTTGATATAAATATAGCACAATGGACTGGCTTCCTATTACACTGAATTTTCAGTCATACAGAGAACTGCACAATTCACCTCACTCCAAGGATGTGTCAATTTCTTATGTTGCAAAGATAATTTTCAAGCTGCAAAGTAGGTGGGAACTAGTGCTGTCATGTTTGCATTAAGTGTTTGGATAGCCTGAAACTCAATCCTGCAGAGTTTTGAATGTCTTTTTCTCATTTTGGCGGGCATTAGACTGTGGGCATGTAGTGGAGTAGAACCCATTGAAATAACTGAGTTGCTGAAGTGATGATGAAATTTGTGGCTGGAGCATTTTCTGTCATGTGGATGGGTGGGCATTTTTTGTGTGATGGAAATGGTCTTTGTACTTTATTTGTGAGATAGCCATCTGCTAATCATTTGGCTAAAAGAGGAGCCAGGGGACCATTGGTAAAGTGTGGGACACAGAAATATTCTAGCAGGCCTGAGGTTTGTGTAACTGGCCCCAGAGAGATGCCATCTGCAGTAAGTGATTAGTCCCTTATAACAAACCTCTGCAGGATAAAAAAATCCTTCCAAGTGACTTACATTTATAAATAGTGTGTATATATTCTATATACAC
The DNA here is from genome assembly GCA_024865655.1 of Emberiza elegans. Classification (NCBI taxonomy): domain Eukaryota; kingdom Metazoa; phylum Chordata; class Aves; order Passeriformes; family Fringillidae; genus Emberiza; species Emberiza elegans. The sequence goes on along the minus strand of JALJVW010000184.1, from coordinate 1,594,710 downwards.
ACTGGCAACAGTGGCATATTACAAACATACTAACTTTATACATGTATGTCAAGTTCAGCACACTGACATTCTGGTGGCTTTTATTATGTACAAAGTAAGAAGATCCCCACTTCTTGACCATCAGTAAACTCATGGTTTTCATATAGGTACCTGTTATGACTTTGAACATTGCAGAGCAAAGTTTACTGGCTGAGACCTTTGTCTTGCATATTAAATCCATTACTCTAGTAATGGACTTTGGTTTGGTTTCAGAGATATGTGCATGGTATTGATTTAGGAGTTAAGAAATGTTAAAGCAATGTGAGTAGCTATTTCTGTTTGAAATTGTTCAACAAAACACATTGGTTTTATAAAATAAAACTGGTTTTCTCCTAAGATATAGCCAGAAAGCTTAGGAAAACAGCTTGCTCATCCCAAAGTTATGTAGAATTAGTCCCCAAATTCCTGTTCAGATGGTACTTAATTTAGATAAGGAAATCTTTCCTGATTTAAGACCTTGCTTTGACTCCACAGAGTAGATCTGAGGATGCTGTAGTGGTAGGTTCATTGGGCAAATTGGTTTTTAATAGACACTATTTTAAAATTCTATAATGAAAGTATTTATTAGCAAATAAATATAAAAAACAATTTCCCTATGGCCAGGAGGGGATTGTGGTGGTAGTTGTTTTACCTTGCTTGTTCCTGGTAGTGTCATGATGCAGTACTATTTAGTAAAATGCAGTTTCTGCAGATGTGGGATATTGAAGTCCTTGAAAATATTAGCACTTAGAATGATTTATAGGTGAAGAAGAGAGTAATGCAGTGAAAATAAGTCCCCAGGACATTATGATACAAAACTGTTTGGTTGTGTTCTGTTTGTCCTGCCAACGTGAAGAAGCAGGCACACTGAGAAGAATATGGTTGGAGAAATGTAAGCAATATAATTGGTACATACTGGCAAGATTGATGGAGAGCAGACGTCTCTTCAATGTCCTCTGGTGCCCCACATCACTTTTATCATTTCTTTAGACATTTCTTTAAAATTGTCGAAGTTGGAGTTGAGCCAGAGAGTGGGAATAAATCATTTGTATTGCAGAATTCCTCTGTATTTTAAAGATGCTTACATTCAATGTTAATAATGGAGCTCCTCATTTAAATCAGTGTATGTCTGCTCCCCGTAACCAGCTGTAAATTCTCTACAGTCCTCTGTGTGCTGATAGACTAGAAAATGATGCATCTATTTTACTGGTTCAATATCATCAAACAGCCTGGGGAATTAATGCAGGAGGCAATTTTACAGAGGGATTTACCTGCAAAACAACTCCAGCAATTCCAGTGGGAGGTTGCATTATTCTATCTCATGATGTGAGTGCTGGGAAAAAAATGGGTTTGATTTACCTTCAAGTGCAAACACAATTTATGGGGAGAGGACCTGCTTTCTCCTGCATTGTTCCCAGTGGCTTAGCAAACCAAGTTCAGTGGTACTTGTTACCAGCTCTTGAGTCTTTTGTGTGTTTTCCAGACATAGCTGGCTTTAATTAGTTCAAGCATTTTATTTATTGATATACAAAAAGGGGAGGTAGTTCCCTCCCTCCTTTCCCTCTCTTTCTTTCTCTCTCTCCCTGCCCCCCTTCCCCCATAGGGTGGAAAAAGAAATGAGGAGGTAACTTTGAACACCTCTCTAGAAGAACTAAAAGTAGAGATCTGAATCGTTGTTTTTAGCAGTTGTGCCATTGCCTTTTTCTCATTTTCGGTGTGATCAGGCAGGATTTTGCCTGCATGTGTGAATTCTCTTCAGGAGTTGAAGCTGTCAGCTCCCAGCATGGACACCCATTTGAAGGGCTCTGAGCTGCAGCTGAGTTACAAGAAGTGGTAGTTCAGGACACAACAAAAGCTTCAGGTCAGGTGTTGGCTGTAGCCCAGCAATGCATCTGCCAGAGCATGACTTCAGTGATAGTTCTTACATTTATGATAGAATATAACCAAACCAATTAAACTACCATAATGTACTACCAAATTCCACTACCATGTTGGAGACCACAGATTTTAAGAGACTAAATGCAGTTTTTTTGAGATACATTTTCCTGCAGAAATTGTTCATACTTCCTGTATGATACTACCATATCACATTTGGATTGCAAATTTTTAATATTTCTGTGGGCAAACAGTGGCGGTCCAATTCCTCAATTTTCTCTCAGTCACTCTCTGATGACAAAATGCATCTTTATCTCAGCAACACTACAGAGCAGATCACAATAACCTCAGTAAAAATGTATAATGTGATATTTACTAATAGCGTATAGTGTGGCTCATGAATATTTGGCAATTTCTTCTTCTTCCTAGTTGCTTTTTAAACAGAATTTTCTCATTTGAGCTTATCACTTCTGATGCTGATTCATCCTTTAATGTCTTCCAGGTTGCCACTTTAGAATTCCCTCCAAAGAAGCTCTTTGGGAATAAGGATGAGCGAGTGATTGCAGAACGAAGATGTCACTTAGAGGTAATACCAATTTTTACAGGCTTCTGCTGTGTGTTTGGGAGGAGTACTCCCTGCTGCACCAACAGAAGCCATTCCCACATGATCAACATTAAATAGCCTGTTTGTAAGTATCAAGTTACTTGCTGCCTCGTTTAACACAGGAGATGGCAGCAGTACATTGCAAAGTAAGGAATCATCTCTTAAAAAATAAATTACTCCTAATCTAGAAAAAAAAAAGGAACTCTTAGAGATGTTCATAGGAGATAGATTTATTTAAGGGGGAAAGGTGGTGGGTGAGGTAAGTGTTCACTGTAGACAGCTGGTGTCTTTGCAAGACAAGATTAAAAAAAATTACTGCTATTTTAAATGCAGTCTGTTAGCTGGAGACTTACCACTTTATCATAGTATATCCAAATATCTCATGACAGAACTAAAGCAATATTTAGGCATCTTTGAGTTTTATTTTGTAACCCAGCTCTGTGAACGTATTCTTTTTCTTTCAATTGATTAAAAAAATAATATTGTGGACAAGGTTATTGAGTTGGAGGGTTTGAGTTATTTTAGTAGTTCTACAGTGCTGTGTGGATAGCATGATTTTGAACTCCTGTCACACATTAGGTCTTTATGTTTCTATGTTAATGCATGTTTTACTGCAGCCCAGGGGCAGGAGGTGGGGTTTTGGGGAAGAGGCATGATCAAAGATTAAGCTGTACACCCTGCAACTGTATTGCAGAAACATGGGGATTATTTGATCATGCAAGTCATTAAGAATTGTATTCTTTGTAGAGCTAAAGTGGCATTAGGTAGAGCTTTAGAGAAATTAATATAAAAGTAGATTGCTTACAACTGGAATCTTTTCTTAGGTGGTTTGCATTTTTTCTATGGACTTCACCTTTTCTTTGAAAACATCCTCCCCCTGACTTCTGATGTCAGGCTGTCTTACATGAAGCACAAAATGAATTTATTTTTTTCTTTCACATCCTGGATAGACACCATAAAGGCATGCCCATGTTCCAGTCTAGTACTCAATTTGCGTATTTTTTACCAGTAAAAAATTAATCTCTTAATCTTTCTGACCTTTCATTGGTTTACTAACAGATTTTGTTGTAATAATTTTAATGTTAAAATTGCTGTGTATAGCAATGCTTTGATCATGGCCATGTAGTACTTACAGCTTTACTCTTGTGTTTGTGGGGTTCACCAGATGGAGGAAGGAATGATGAATCTGACTTCACGTTCTTGGAAGGCTAATTTATTATTTTAAGATGCTATATTATATAAAAGAATACTATACTAACCTATATTAAAGAATACAGAAAGGATACTTTACAGAAGGCTAAAAGATAATAATGAAAACTTGTGACTCTTTCCAGAGCCCCGACAAAGCTTGGCCCTGATTGGTCAAAGAGTCAAAACAACTCACACCAGAATCCAATGAAACAATCACCTGTGGGTAAATAACCTCCAAACATATTCCAAAGCAGCAAAACACAAGAGAAGCAAATGAGATAATATTGTTTTCTTTTTCTCTGAGGCTTCCCAGCTTCCCAGGAGAAGAATCCTGGGCACAGGGATTTTTTCAGAAAATATGCCAGTGACACTTTACAGCCAGGTTTTAATTTAAAATTATACTGTATCTATTTTAACTAAGTTAGGTTGTTAAAACTTTATTACCTATATATTTTGCAAGCATAGGAATATATGGCAACTGTTCACTTGAATATGTTTTGCTGTGTGCCCCTTGGCCATTCCACTAAGTACTGAGGAACTGAAGATCCCCTGTGGCTAAGGGCAAGCCAGATGAAGAGGATGAGGAGCCAAGCAAATGTTACTATCCTTGCCATGAGGAATTGAATGCATCAGGCTGATCAAAACCTCCTGGTGTCTAGATCTCTAATCACAGTGTTTTCTTTTCACTACGTGTTTTGCAGTGGTTTGCTCTGGCTTTGCCCATAGCTGGAGAGCTCACACAGCTGCAGGCTCCTTGGTGAAGAGTGAGAGAAACCACCTAAGCAGTGATGGTTTCCAAAGTCATGTAATGCTTTGAAGGCTCAAAGAATGTCTTGAGTTGTGCTGTGAAAGTGGCAGTCATGCCACAATGGTGGCAGATGGCCCAGGCACCAGTTCTGTTTCAAATACTGGCTGTTCATGCCTTGTGGCCTTCAGTCCAGTGTGAGCCTTGAGTGTGCATTAGGGTGTAATGAGAGTGGTAAATTAAACTGGAGGCATTGTCTCTGTGGGGGACGTGGATCCTTGGCTTTTGGGAATTTGGGCAGGTGGAAGGTGAGAGAGTTAGACCTTGGTATCAAGTAGAATCATGGCTTGTATTCAGTTGACTTTCACACCTGATCCTGTTCCTTGATTTGCTGAAAACCCTTTGCAATCTGTTTCCAGCTTCACAGCTGATGTGTTGGTACAGCTGTAGTAGGGTATAAAATCTTGTTTGGTTGTTCCACTTGCTTACTCAAGAGCTAATGGCTAATTCAGCAGTTCTAGAAAAGGCAGAGTACAGCTAGCAGACCAATTTTACTGAGCTAATTTTATTGACTAAAAATAAATGACAGCCTGAAATACCAGTCCAGTAAGTGTTCTGAACAAATATTCTTTGATGTAAGATTATTAGTGGAGCAGTCATCCTAGTGGTGGTGATAAAGAAATTGCTCTGCTCTTCTTTACACGTTTTTTTATATTAGGTATTCATGCATCTTAAATAGGCTGGAACTCCATATCATTTTTTCTGAACTTCTTTCATTGAAATAGCTTTAGGTAGTTCAGTGCTTCCCACAGGTCATCTCTTAGCAACTGCAGTTCCTTGTGCCTAATTAGGTTTCTCCCTTTGCAAGACAGTTTAGGAAGAATTTAGTTTTCTTTACATATCATCTCTAGGATTCTTGCCACAATAGAAGTACTGAGATAGAGCAGTGGGGTTTTTGGTACCTTTCCAGACAACTAGAATCAGGGGGACTGGCTGTTGTGGAGTTTGCTTTGTTTGAATATTGAGATGTAGTACTACCTTATTTCAGCCTGGGTTTAGAAGTGGGCCTCTTTAATCATAATGGAGGTGAAATCACTTGGAGTAAAAGAATCCAGAGAGCCCTAAATTGTAAGAATTGTGATTTTTAAGTAAGCTCAAGTTTTGTGTATAACATTAAGTTCTTTTATTTATCTTAGCTGGTACAAACGCTAAGTAACTGAAAGCTTCACATTGCCTTGTTTGTAGGAAAGCACATTACAGGAAGTATTTTGTGTGAGATGAACCTGAGAACTCAACTTTGATCTCTAGCATGATATGTAGTTGCACTGAAAACACTTTTGCTTTGGTGTTTGTTGGTATAATATCAAGTCTTTTGAACTGTATTTGACATTACCATAGAGCTTTGGAAAATTATGTGCAACGTTTTTTTACCTATACATCTTAAGATAAAACATCTACATTGTATTTAAAATTATCTACCCAAAGTACCCTACAGCAATCTATTAATTTAGCTCTTCATCAGGGACGTGTTGCAGGGCAAAACTCTAAATTTATTGTTTTGCAGTTTAAAGACTGTAATTTCACTTTAGAGCTAACCTTGCTTGTTTAAATCTGCCTTAAATGACATAGCCAAGAATTCTTCTGAGTAAAGTTAATGAACAAAAGTTACTGTGTATCTATCCTTTCTTGCAAATAGAAATCAGTAGGTAAGAGTATAGAATCCTTTTTTAAAAGCGAATTCAGATGATGTATATTCATTTTTTGTATTTTTTTAAGGAAAAGCTTTGTAAAGGAAGTACTTGCCGCAAGAGTCAGAATGTATCTATTCCTGTTTTAACTGCAAAGTATCTTTAATCTTTTGGTGAGTTGCTAGGTCTGTGGATGATACTAAAAGGAAATTTTCCTGAAATCCCGGCTTCTATGGATACTGTGTTTCTGTATCATACCATTCCCCTGTCTATTCTTTTTTCTTCTTCTCTTAGACTCATGCTTTGTTGTAGTAATGAAGATTATTTTTAGCCCTGTATTCCCATTGTGCAGCCAGAGAAACTGGGTAGGAGTCTAAGCTGACATAGCAGATTGAGCTGTGTTTCTTGACTCTTTGTTCAGAAGCCTTGCATTCATGGACTTTCTTTCTTGCCCTTGCTGTTACCAGTGTGTTTAGCAAAAAAACAACTTTTATGCAAACAAAATCCAAACAGGTTGTTGCTTAAAGGAAAACAAAAACGTGTCCCAAGCCTCAGACTGTCTCCTTGTTTCTGTTCCCCATTTTCTCTTCCCCGTTCTCAGGGCTGCATTTCCCCAAGTTGGTTTGCAAACAGCAAAGGGAGAAACAAGCAAAATCTCTGGTGGGGTTTTTGGGGATCAGCAGTTGGGTAGAGTGTGGTGCTGATAACACCAGGGTTGTGGATTCCATCCCCAGACTGGCCATTCCGTGAAGAGCTGGACTTGATCCTTGTGGATCACTTCCAGTTCAGAATATCCTGTGATCTGTGATCTAGAAATAAAGCTCAACAGTCAGTAGGAGTCCTGTGTTGTCTTTTGCTGCACTTACAGAGCTCAGGGAGTAAAAGTCATTCTGTTAACAGTATGGTAATGTGAGCCTGTGTTGAGTTCTGTAGAAGCACATACATCTTCCTGGCATTGCCTCTGCTCTTCTTTTTTCTTGGCACTTTGGACCTCTTTAAAAGATAGACAGGCTCAATTTATTTAAAATTAATAATATAATTGTCCTCCTCACTTCCTGATGTCTGCCAGTGAGGATTTCAATGATAGGTGTTAATGCAGGAGGCAGAAATAAATCTTGAATGAGGTGCATAATTCAATTTTGCTGTCCAATCTGGAAAACTGTCTGGGGAAAGTATTGTAGACACTGAACTGGCTGAAATATTGCTGTTACCTTCAGCCAAAATTAACCTTCCAAAATTAGATTAACTTAGAAGTCAAATCCTTTGTTTAGTTTTTAGTTTCTATTTTTATTTGAGTTCCTTTGGAGGTGATGATTTCTAGTTTTTTTTAAAATAAAGCTCTAAATTTAGCTGTGTCATGTTTCCCCTTTAAAAGTAACATTATGCTGAGATGGCTTCAGGAATCTGGTTCTTAAGGAAAAGGTGAAATAATGGAAATAGCACCTTTTTCTTGAACTTGGATTGATTCTTGTTATTTAAGTGTCTTATTAGTATTTAAATTAATACCTTGGTGGAAGCCAACAATAGAAACGTCTGAGAAGGAAAAAAAACCTCAAAATATTTGTCAACAAATTTGAGCAAACAGAATGTTTGAATCTGCCTCAGACATTGAGGTTTTCCTTGAAGTCATGAGAGCAGAAACATTTTACTGTGATTTTAGATTATTCATCACCTGAATATTCAATATGAACTTCATTAGTTCTCCCCACAAATCTTTGTTGCACTGCCCCATTCCTAAATATATTTAACTGAGAGAACCTGTGCTAGTTATAGGTGAATTGATGTCTGTATTGCAAAAATCCTATCAAGTGGGGTTAGAATTAGCATTTCTGTTTGATTTTTTCCCCTGAATGACACTAGTCACAAAGCTACTGTGTAGATGTTTGTTCAAAGTGATTACTAAAAGGAAATTGTTAGACACAGGCATCAGCTTCCAATATCCCAATATTCTAATGCCAGAGCTTTCTAAAAGGAGCTTTATGCAGCTGCTCACCAGCTTGGCTCTTACAGAATGAATGTTTGCCTCTGACAGTGTGGTGGTAATTACTGTTCTTAGCAAAGTCTAGGTGAGATGGACTTCAGAACACATTCAGAATACAGCTTGTTACTTACTGGAAAATAAAAGAAAACTCTTCTCTTTTTTCACAGATATGATTGCCCACCAGTAGCCCTGCTGGTACAAAAGCAAACCACTGCAAAAGTTGGTGTTTGATATCCTAGAGAGGATTGTTTCATACCCATAGTCTGAGCTACAGAATGCAATATCTTGGAGTGATGACTTTAATTTCCCCCTAGAGGAATAGGGATGCAGTGGGATCAGGGAAGGAAAGAGCACAGATGCATCCACAGACAAAAGGAGAGCGTGTGTGGCTGGGCCTTATTGTGAATATCAGTTACATGAAATCCATGTCATAGATCATTTTCTAATTTAGGTGTAGTCAGTCTGCACCAGGTGCCTTTCATATCCTCTAGTAACCGCTGCAAAATTTAAGAACAAAAATAACTGCTTTTCAGCACCAGCACTGAAGTCTTGCTGGCAGACAGGCTTTGCATTTAGCCATCTGAGGGCAAGTTGACATGGCAGGTTCCCATCTGTCACCACAGCATTAGGGCAGCCCAAGGCACATGGCTTTTCTGGTTTTGAAGCATCAGCCCTCAAAGAGGAGTTGCAGAAGTTCTCAGCAGCAAAACATTTAACCTTTTTTTTGGATGGCTCTGTTGCTTGTGTGAGACCCTGTTGGGTTCAAAAAAGGAATAAATAAAATTAATTTTACTTATTGGTTGCAGTCACTAGATACAAAGAAGCAGAGCTTTGCATAGGTCAGCTGTTGATCCCATACCAATAAAATGTTACTTTGATTAAATACTGTAGACCTTCAGCTAGCCCACAACAATGCAAGACGTTATTCTTGTAATCAAAACACATGATAAAGATGGTCATTTAGAAGGAACAATAGCCTGAGGTTATTTTCTGGATAAGTTAATTTTAAGCTCTGGTTTGACAGGCTACTGAGTGCAAAAGGAATGGAAAGTGTGGACTCATTTGCTCAAACTTTGGGCCTCATTCAAAATCAGGTCTGAAGCCTTGCTCTGCAGAGCTTACTAGAGGTAACTTGGCATAATATACATATCTTTTTAGAAGAGTTTTAGAGTTTCTTTCTTTAGGTGTATAGCTTCAGGTCCCTACCTCAAAAATTATTTTTTGTGATCAAATATTTATCTCAACTGCAACCAAATAATTAAATAGGATTTGCAATTTAAAAGGCCTTTTTATTTTTCCCTTTCCTTTTAGATATTTCAGAGTATCAGAAAATAAGGAGGTATGTTTATCATGATTTATTGAGTATGGAAAGTAAGGCAGCATATAGTTTGAGCTCCAGTTTAGCTCCATATCCTAATGTGTTTTGCTGTCAGGATGGACTAAATTTCCCAACATACCCTACAAACCAAGTTTTGAAGTTGTGTACTGTGATGGTGTTCACAGGGGTTTTTGGATGAGGGAGGAGACAGAGGTCTGACTCCATGTTTCAGAAGGCTTGATTTATTATTTTATGATATATATTACATTCAAACTATACTAAAAGAATAGAAGAAAAGGTTTCATCAGAAGGCTAGCTAAGCTAAGAATAGAAAGGAATGATAACAAAGGCAGGTGTCTCAGACTCTGTCTGAGCCAGCTGGACTGTGATTGGCCATCAATTAGAAACATCCAACATGTGCCAATCACAGATGCACCTGTTGCATTCCACAGCAGCAGATAATCATTGTTTACCTGTTGTTCTTGAGGCCTCTCAGCTTCTCAGGAGGAAAAATCCTAAGGAAAGGATTTTTCATAAAAAGATGTCTGTGACAGTGTAGCCTCATCAAAATCTCCATTAATGGCTCTGCACATACAGATGTGGGCAGATGTATAAAAGGAGTGATCAGCCAAGGACAATGGGTTGAATCTGGTACTGCCCCTTTCCACAGGAAGAGTATCAGTCATCCTCCAGCATGGGATTTACCAGAGGAAGCAGAGGGAGATGCCTGTCAAGTTGTTTGGTAGGTGTTTGCCAAGCCCACTCCAGCAGATGACACACTGTCACACACTGCTGGCCCAGGGATGCATGCTAAATTCAGTCCTGTTGTTCTTTCTAAATAAATTTTGACAGGACTTGTTCTGACTTGTGCTCTTCCTTCACTAGTCAGGTCTGTTTTGATCCTTTTCAGAATGGTCATTCACTTTCCAAGGAAGACTCACACTGATAGACCACCTGTAAATCATAGCCCTTGCTGCCTTTTTATTTGCTTCCCTGCCAGCCTGCAATTCAGTTTTCATTAGAGCTGCCTAAAGCCAATAAATGTAAGCTTTTACCATGCAGACATTGTAAGAAATAAGAAGTCCTGTGGATTTGAAACAAATTATAGGCAGAATAAGATTGTAATTTGGGATGTAGACTGACTTAAGAAGTTGATTCAATTGATGTGGCATAATAGTAATTCAGCATAATGTGCTCATGCCATTACACTTGCACAGAAAAATGTTCCAAACAGCTATAATGAATAGTTTGGGTTTTGAAAACCTGAGAGAGCAGTTTCACCTGGAATCATAACTGGCATCTCTCAGAATGCTTGCACATTAAGAAAATTCAAAAAGGTATATGAATTTAAGTAAATTTCAGTACCACCTTGGGTAAAATTAAATTTTAGTGTCACTCAAGCATTTCTGGAGATGTAAAGATAAAATCTGCTTCACCTGTACAACTCTGGAGGAAACTAACTCAGATTCAAGGAATCTGCATCATGCTGTGCATGAAAAACATAGACTTTCCCAAGAGGCTGAAAATCTAAGTCCTGTTTTTCTTTAGTGCAATTTAGCTGCTTAAAGAAGCTTGATTCTTACCTGCTTGGTTCCAAAGTCATTTAGGCACCTCTAAACATGCCCCTTAAAGGAGTGTTGTATGGAGGGTGCCTGTGGAATTCACCCCAATGCAGCTCAAAACTCCTAACTTTCTGAGATGAGGAAAAAAAATGAAAAGAGAACCCAAAAAGGGAAGAAAAGCCATTGCCTAAACAAAGACCAGATAACTCACAGAGCAAATACCCCATGGCAAAAAAAGCTGAAAGCTGCCTGAGAGTGCCAGTTTCAAAAGCCCCCATGATAACGACCCCTCCACACACACAGGGTTCTCATTTTGGTATTCTTATGGTACAGTAACATTGTTGGGGGGCAGAGATAGATATGGAATATAATAACATTATGGATTACCCCAGGACATTCCACCCCTTATCTAATATCATCTGATTTATGCCCAAATGAATACATTTCAACTGTAAACATATCTACACATCTATCTATACATATCTACAGATAACTATATACAAATCCAATTTCAGTGGTCACTGACCATCCCCCAGGTATGGACAGAGTTCATTTGGTCCATGACTGATATGACTGGACAAGTTCCTGGTAATTAAAATATGCAATGGCAGTGACATTCAGCAGCCAGTGGTACTTTCCAGCCTTGCAGGCTGTTCTCACCCATAGTCAAATCCCCCTGAGGTGCACAACATGTTTCCCCAGCCCTCTGCTTAACCCACCAAGTGTAACCAGGTCTTTGAGCAAAAACAGTCCCACAGATAGGCTTGCTCAAGGCAGACTGAATCCAAACAGTCTTTCCTAACATAATTTCACATGCACAACAGGGACTTTGTCTGTCTGCTGTACAGGGGTTTGGATTGGGCAGGGCCAGCTCAATTAGTGGAATCTCTGGTGTTAATTAAGTGATGATGCAATTCCCCCCAGTTAAAGCCCCTTCTAAATCCTCCCCCCTTGGATATAAAATGAACTAGTTTATGAAAATTATGTCCCAAAGAGTTGTTTCTTGGCCTTGGTTCCAAAGAAGAACCAAGAGAGGGATAGAGGCTTTGGAATGTGTTTTATCTTTCTGTCTGTTAGGGTAGGGAAGCAGACTGGGAAAACCAGCTGTGAATGCAATAATAGGCTACAAAGCTACAAATAAATGTGTAAAAGTACAGAGAATATATAGAAGAAAAAAGGCAAAAAATTAGCCAGCATCAATGTGGCTATTGCAGTGGTGATTTGACATTTTCAGACATGTGGTTCTGTCTTTATTCTCCTAAAAAGTGCGTATGCAAATTGTCCACAACTTGAGCAAGGTCTCTGGCACCAGGGACAGTCACATTCTGGAGGCAATTGTCAAATTTGGCTCCTCAAGGAACCCTTGCAAAGCTTTGACAGTGTCTAGTTTTGCAGGGTTTTTTGTAAGGAGAGCCCAGCCATCTGGGTCTTTCAGCAGAAGATGATGGGCCAGGTGATCCCATCATAATTACTGACATTTTCTCTCCAAGTTTTTCCACAGAAATAAGATCCTTCAGGCACCAGGTAGGCTCCCAAGCAGTAAGTCTTTTCCCCATTGCTCTGAAATCACAGCCACACAGAATGACCTAAGGATATGTGCAGGAGATAAATGTGTTCAGATCCACAGGTGACATTAGGTACTTCCTGAGGGGCCTGAAATATCACTTGTGATATTGAATATCACATGCTGTTCTGCTCACCTACTTTACTCAAATCTGCTTTATAATATCTTGCAATATATGTCAAGCTGTTGGGGAAAAGAATTGAAGCTTCACGGTTTCTTTATTAGAAAAAGAAAAAGCCCACAAAAGACCAAAATGTTTCTGAGTAAGTTTTATCTGGTGAGCGGAGAATTGATCTGAATCTGGAAATTGTGGAGGTGAAGGTATTAGTTGTAATCTGGTGCTGTCCCCCATAATTTTGGATTGCTGTCCTCCAAAGCAATGGTACCTCTTATTCTATGGTCTTGCTATCTGTAAATTTGTTCCCTGCTTGCTCAAATTTAATAAATCCAGAAATGGACTTGAAACTATGTGGAGGCTCCCTTTGCATGCCTTGTCTTTTAAACAGATCCTTGGTTTTGTGATCACAGATTGGAAGCAAATCACGTGCCTGTCTGCTTGCTTTGGGGTAGAGTCTCTTGGGAAGAGCTGACTGTGCAAATACCTAATTACAACATAAAGTGGTTGTTTAGGCTGAGGGAATGTGCTTCAATCTGTCTGGCTTTGGGGGTTTTTGGGTAATCAGATTTGTATCCTGTAGAAAGGGCTGTCATACCTGTGTATGCTTTGCTCTATGGATAATTCAAATCAAGATCTGATTTAAAACCTGCAACACTTAACACTAGCCAACAGAATAATGATGTGATTGGTACAGGGAGGAACTAGCACCTGTATTAAAGGGAGAGAGGAGCCTGTGTTAGAAATTAGATGAGCAAGTCCTGCCTCTGTCACCAGTGATCTTCTGTGACCTTGTGGTAAAGCTTTGGACTGTCCAATTGATGGGTAGGTCTTGAAAGGGTGGTATTGTTTCACAGAAAAGGAGCTGTTGTCTAAAAAAGTCCCCAAAGCCTTGTGAGATTTATCTTATTAAACTTTCTAGTGCTTTCAGCTCTGGTATATATTAGCAGGTGGTAATTTTAATGCCAGTTTTCAAAGTATCTTCTAAGGTATTTTAAGCACTTTTTTTTTAGGAAATTGCTAGAAATAGAAATATGGAAGCAAAAGCTCGAAGTGTTTTTACTTTCTGAAAGTACCAGAGTTGATGAGTTTTTGAACACACCAAATTTTAATGAAAAAATCCAATTCTTGCTAAGCTCTGCTATTGGTCTCTGAGGCTATCACTGTTAGCAACGGATTAGGAGAACAATGTCACTGAACTGAATTCCTCTTTAATATGCCACAATTGAAAGGATGATAAGAAGACTTTCACATTTCAGAAAGCTTTTTGATTGTAGTACCTTTAATAACTTTAAATTAAGTTATGGCTTTACATTAAAATGTATAAAATTATGAAGTCCCCACATCACAAAGTAGTGCAGAAATTATTAGAATGACTTTGTTGTGCTGATGAATTGAGCACAAGATGAGCGCTGGCCTATTGCTAAAAAGGTGAACCCTATTAAAATGATTTTTAATAAGCTTTTTAAATGCTTTCCATTTTGCTATTCACATAATTAAAAGGGAGGGAAAACTACTCAGACTAGCTAAAGAAAGAAAAGCCTTTGGGCCTTATAGCACTTTCTCCAGTTTAGTTTCATTTGCAGAGTTAAAATTTGCAGGTGCAGCTGTCATAAATTTCAAGTTAGAGGGCTTGAAGGTTGTATCGCCTTCAGAGAGGGCAAGCACCACTTTTCCTATTTTGGATGAGTTTTTAACCTGGCTTTCTGTGGTATTTTCAGGGTCCCTAGGACAAAGGAGGAATTGAAAATCTGACTCCATGTTCTTAGAAGGCTAATTTATTATTATATGATCTATATTATATTATATAAAAGAATGCTATACTAGAACTATACTAAAGAATAGAGAAAGGATACAGACAGAAGGTTACAAAGAATGAGCATGAAAACTCCTGACTGCTTCCAGAGTCCTGACACAGCTGGACCATGATTGGTCATTAAGTCAAAACAATTCACATGAAACCAATCAATCAATCACCTGTTGGATAAACAATCTCCAAACCACGTTCCAAAGCAGCAATACACAGGAGAAGCAATGAGATAATATTATTTTCCTTTTTCTGTGAGGCTTCTCAGCTTCCCAGGAGAAGAAATCCTGGTGAAGGGTTTCAGAAATTTCAGAAAATATGACAGTGACATCATTCTATCCTTGTTTTGTACATGCAGAGTATTTCTGTTCTCTGAGCTGGTGTTGCTGAGAGTGTGTGTTTAGCCAGAACAACCAACATGATGGACGTGTATGAGGTGCCCATTTTACATCTCTGTTACAGTGCCAGGGTCTTGTGCCCTCACAGCAAGCTGTTTACAAATGTATCATTAGGATATTTTCCAGCATAGCAGGTCAAATGCTGTTAGTGAAATGAAACTCTAAAGTGCATTTGGAAGAACACTGATTACCAGACTAAATAATCCAGAACAAATGGCCAGAGTCTAACAAACAAAAATGAGTAATAAAACCAAGCGTGTTGGAATGTTTTGGCAGTTAACTAGTTTTTTCTTTCCTAGATAATCATACAAACCTAGTAGCTATTAAACAGTGATTTGCATGCCAGGGACAGTGTTACTATCAGTAGGAAATCACATCATTAATATCTATAAAATTTGGACCTCTGAAGGCATTCTGAGCTTGCCAGTCTCTGCTAAGAAATTTTTTTTTTTCAAGGGCACATCAAAAGAATTCTGTAAATAGACAAAAATTGTATCTGCTGCTGGAAATGGATTTTAATACAAAAGATGTGGAAACAGCTCTCCTCCTGTCCACTGAGTGTTGGAGAGGAGATCCTTTCATCCAGCTGCTTGCAGTGGCCTCCTGAGCTGCAATGAAGTCCATGCTGAATCTCTTCTGGATCTCTAAGGAACCTTTTGTCATTTCTGGCACGTGGTGTTGATGTGCTCCTGCCCCTCTCCCAGCTTGCTGTGACTCTCATCCTCTCCTTTTCCCATCTGAGTTTGGGAAGCTCCTTTCCATACATTGCAAGGATCACTCTTCTTTTTCTCCTGTCACTTTTCCCACTTTGCTGTCCATTGCAGCTGACAGGACAGAGCAGCCTTCCCCTGTAGTGCCCTGCCACAACTCTTGGATAATGCTTGTGATGTGAGCCCTTGTGCCATCAGTCACTGTTTCCTCACTCCAGGGGAGCATCTTTGGGCAGAGCAGCCTGTGTTTCAATGTGCAACAGCTTCTTTGTGTCAAGGGCACAGCAGCTCTGGGCTGTATTAACATATCAACCTTGCAAACAGGGTAAATGCAGATCTGGGTTTTATAAGATGGCTAATTTGTTCAGAGGTGGTTGTTGAAGAGCACATAATGTCAAGCCATATGGCAGGAAGCCTTCATTCAAAATTAATTCCATCATTATCTGTTCATGTCTGCTTGTTGCCATTTTCCCAAGGATCTTTTTTGTGTTCAAAGAATCTGTGATATTCACTCACCTCTGGAGCACAGATGTGGAAAAGGAGTGTACCTGCTGTTCCTTGTGTGTCACATAAGTGTATGCTTAGAGCAGAGGGATTTTTTACTTTGCCATTAGAGCTATCATGCCAAAACAATGAGTAATGGCTTTAAAGAAAAGGCATGACAGTCAATTATCTGGCCATACATACCAAGGTGAATGCAGTAGGTGTTTTGATGTGTCCAGTGAGATATTTTGGTACCTTTGAGCCTTTGGTAGTCATAAACTGGAATTATTGCAGTAACTTTTCAGCACAGTGCTAAAACACTAACAGAATGCTGTGTTTTACATTTCATTTTCTACCATATTCATCCTGCAGGAATTACTGTTTTGGGACTTTTTGTAAAGAACCCTCCTCTGAGAACTAATTATGAAAAATGTTTCTCTCTTTCTCACTTTAAATTACCTCTTAGTCTACTGCAGTTCATCTTGAAGGCATTTTTGTAATCCATTTTTTTTTCATGAACATTAATGCAACCTGTGGCAGGTCTGAATGAAATAGAAAGTTTCACCATTTCTGCCAAGAGAATAGTTTTTGTCTCAGCTGCTTTTTTTTGTTTGCTTTTTTTTTTTGTTCTTCTTCCTGTAATATTGAAACAGCTGGTTTCTTAAAAAGATAGCAGATTGTTATAGTTTGGAGGAATTATTCTTGAGAAATGAGTGAATAATTAAAACAGTTTCCTGAACAAAACACTTCCCTGACCCCAAAGCTCTGCATTCAAATAACTAAATGTTGTGTTCTTCAGAGGAGAATGTGCTTCTCTGGCTTGCAAATATATTTCCCATGGAATCCAAGACCAGTGAATGATGTGAAAGTTCTCTCTTTCTGTGGTCAGTCTGTAGTACAGAAAAGGAGTTTATCCCTGGGCTCCAGATGAGATTTCCCTTGCAGGTGTTTGGATGACACTGGGAGACACCTTTTACCTAGTGTTTTGTTCAAAAGTTCAAAAATTACAAGTTGTTAAGTCACACATGCCTGGAAAGTTGCATCCAAATGAACCCACATATAATGGGAGCTTTTTCAAGTTTGTGAAAACCAACTGTGTTAATGTACATTTTTTCTCTAGGTACAAATGTGACTGCAATTTGCACAGTGGTTGGTGAATATTAACTTATGGGAAGGAAAGGAAGTGTCTCCCATGTACTTCTCATTAGTAAGACCAAAAAAGAAAAAACAAACAAACAAACAAACAAACAAAAACCAAAAAAGAAAGAAAAAAGACAAAAAATCCCAAAAAAAACTACCAAATCCCAAAAAAAAAAAACCAAAAAAAAAAAATCCAAACAAACAAACCAAAACAGAAAGGGAACTTTGAAGGCAACTCAATGAAAAGATACTGGTAGGTTCTGACATAATATGGAATTCATGCAAATCTTCCAGCAGATAGCCATCATCAAAACAAACCCCAGTCAATGCAAGGATTGTGGAAGCTTTATGAGGGAAAGATTTTTCAAGTCCTTTTGTGTATTATGTGGTGAATATCCTGCAGCATGGATCTGAGGTTTGCACCTGCTGTGTTTGCTAATGCTAGACAATAATATTAGCATGCCATGATTCCATGACTGCAGAATAAACTAGGAAGCATCATGCAACCACAGAATAAAAGAGTTGCCAAGCTGGGCATAAGAAGGAAGTGGAAAATACTTCTTTTCTGCTTTTCTTGAGCTTGATACAGCCATTTCAGTAGACTGTTTTATAAATGTTGATGGTTATTGAAAGGACTGTTCACATCCCATGCAAATATTTTTGGAGTTTTTTGCTGTTCATTTAATTTTTCAAAGTGGTTGTATTAAATTTGATCAAGTAAACCTTATGACATTTTATATTTCATTCCACAGAAATACCTCAGGAGCTTTTTCTCTGCAATGCTGAAATCTCCATCATCTCCACTGAACATTGACAAAGTGGGGCTGACATTGTCAAAATACACCATCTGTGAATTCTCACCCTTCTTCAGGAAAGGCGTTTTTGACTACAGCAGCCACGGGACCAGCTAAGTTTTGGGCCAGGATCCTTATGCTGGAGGAGTATAGCTGGAGTGGTGCCTTCACTTTTGTGCAAGAGGAATGGGGGAAAGAAAAAACCTTGTGTCTCCTCCATAGCTGGAAACATCCAAACAGCCCCAACTGGAGGCAGCCGGGCCCCCACGCTGGCCTGTGCCCTTCAGCAGCTCCCAAGGCAGTGCCTGCATTCTCCTGGCACGGGCTGTACAGACGTTTTTGTGTAAGTTGCTCTGTTAATAGTGTACAAAGATTCTGACTCTGGTAATGAGTTTGGATCCCCTTCTTGGCAGCAGTGCTTCCTTCCCATTTTCTCAGATAATTTGTTCGAGAGCATCTCATGTTTACCATGGCAGTGTGTCATGCTGACAGAGGGTTTCCCAGTGGCCTTTTGGTTTCTGTCCAAGCTGTTCCTTAAAGAACAGCTCCTCTTTTGTTTCTTTATAACACAGTGGCATGTTAAAGGTAATGATCATGCTCCGCTGTTGTTTCATTTTCTTTCCCTTCTAGATACACTGAGTATTGATTGTATAATTGTATAGTTTTTCTCAGAAGAATTAAAGGGCCTGGGTAACTTGAATGCTTACAAAAATATATGCAGCAGGAAGAATATAATTTGAACCCTGTCAGAGTCCTCCACACTTAGTTGTTTGGAGGCTGAACAAATCATTCACCATTAATAAGCAAAGGAAGCAATAGTTACCAAATAACATGGTCAGCATCTTTTCAGATTTTGTAATCATTCAGACTGGAAATGGAAACTCTGCACTGTACAGAGCTCATAGCTATGCATAAAGCTGATGCAAAGTGCTATATATTGTTTTTTAAATAGCTTCTTCACAATAATTGTAAAACCTGAGGTTTATTTGCATCAGTTAAAATTTACAGGATTTAAATAATAGTACTTTAAAATGACTCAGGATTTATTCAGACTTGCACATATATATACAGGTAGAACTAATTTTATATTGCTGCAGATTCAAAACTATGTATACACTGTGACTGGAATTGAGTATGTGTACATGTTAATGTATAATTGGTTGTATAAAAATCAGAATTGAATTACTTCCAGTTATTAAAATGCATAATGAAAGGTAAGTTTTGTGTGCCATTTGTTCAGAGTGTGAAGCATTTTTTCTGAGTTGATATCACTGACCACTGGTAGGTTGTGGTAATCAAACTATTTCATGTCATTGAAAATTATTATTAAAACCTAAAGTAACAACACTGGTGGCATTTTTATTTCATGACCTAAATTATAGGAACAGCAGTGTTTCACATTTAATATGATACATCCATGGTCCTGAGGGAACTGGCCAAGGAAGTGTCTAAGGCCCTATTCATCATATTTAAGAAGTGATGGCACTCTGGGGAAGCTCCCCCTGACTGGAGAAGGGGAAACATAACCCTCATTTTTAAAAAGGGAAAAGAGGAAGACCCAAGGAACCACAGACCAGTCAGTCTTCCCTCAGTGCCTGGCAAGATTATGGAGCAGCTCCTTTTGGAAACTGTGGCTCATGGTAAGTTATGTGGTAATTGATGACTGCCAGTATGCCTTCACTAAAGAAAAATCATACCTGATGAGTTTGCTGGCCTGCAGGAATAGTGGGAATGGCCTTAAGCTGGTTCAGTTAGATATTGGGAAGAAATTCTTGGCGATAGGGGTGGTGAGGCACAAGTTGCACAGAGAAGCTGTGGGCAGCCCCTTCACTGGAGGTGTTCAAGGCCAGGTGGATGGGGCTGTGAGAAGCCTGGTGAGAAACACCAGGAAGGTGTCACTGCCTGTGGCAGGGGCACTGGAACTAGAGGACTTCCAAGGTGCTTCCCAAAGCAGGCCCTTCTGTGATTCTGTGCTGATGTACAGAGATAACTGGGTTCCATTACTAAGCATAGCCTGCCACAATAAGCATCTTTAATTAAAATTTTAAAAGAAAAAAAAAAAAAAAGATGGATGATTTAAATTTTGAGAGTATTTCTATAATTTTAATTCATTTCAGGGAAAACAAAAGTTAGGGTAAAATTTCCAAGCCCTTTTATTAGCAGGGTAGGATTTATTGCCTTTGAATTTGTCTGACTTTATTTGATTCTGACTGACTTAGGTATCTTAATACCTCTGATTGGGAAGCTAAGCATTCTGATCAAACCTGCTGATTCCCAAACTGGTTTTTTTTTCACTGGGTCCTGGACATTCCTGGACTCCTTCATGCACTGGAGCAATACCTGCCTGTGCTTGGTCACTGACAGGGACCTGATCTCATGATCCCTGCTCTGCCCAGTGCCTCTATTACACCTCTCCAGGCTCTCCAGGGCCCTCTGTGCACATTTCATCCTCCTGACCACAAGGCTGTGTCTTCCCTTCCTGCTTCCCTCTGCCATTTGGCTTTGCTTGTGCTTCCCAGATCAGAAGGTGGAGGGTGGGTGCTTGCTGGGTTCCTGTGGTGAGCCGAGTCACTGGAGTTTGGTGTTGCAGCAGTCAATGGAGGACTGGTAAGTGCATGTGGTTGTCTTGCTCTGATGCCCACATGAATGGCAGAAATTAGGGATGATCAATAAATTTGACTTCAAAGCCAATGACTGTTCTGTTTCTCCTTCTCCCTTGGCCTGTTCCCCTTCCTACCTCATTGCAGTGAGGTATGATAAAGAATTAATGCCTCAGAGTCTTCAGAAAAATGATTTTGTGTAATTGTAGAGCATTATTTCCTGGGTGCCACTTCTATTAAAGGACCTAGCAGGCCAAAAAAGGGTGAACTGCTTTATCTGCTGCACTGATAAACCCATTTTGTGCAGTTTTCTTTCCTGAAAAACTACCAGTGTGCCAAGCAGAACTCCATTGCACCACATGGTGAATGCTGCTTATGAACAGACAAAAGCAGACAGGACTCCTAGAGGTATTTTGTGTCACTTTGGATTTGGAGAACCTGTTTAAGAAAAACTCAATGTGATAAAGAGTTAAGTCAAGGGAAAAATTTGAATATTAAATTTTTTCACTTGAATTTAAAGGAAGAGTTGTACTGGCTTTCTGCCAACAGTACAAATTGATTCAGGACCAGGTGTTCCAATGGTGTAACCTTGCCTGTAAGATGGTTAATTTATGTTGTCTAGTTTACCTGACCTGCAATGTTAAATGTGTACATTGCAAATAACAGAGGTCTATTAATCACTCTATTTACAATGTCATCAAGTTAAAAGCTACAGAGTTGTGACTGTAAGCATGAGATTAGGACCACAACCCCCAGCTACCAGTTTTTCCCACCTTCTTACCTATCTTTCACTGGTGTCCAGAGTTTAATCAATGATGGGATGCTCAGGCTAAGCTAGGAGGCATCTTTGAATAATTACATCAGTAAAAATATGATGGCTGTTTATAACCTACAGTCTTTGAACTCAGACTTCAAGAGAAGTGAAATGCATATAGCTAGCCATTTTAAAGATGTTCCAATTGCATTTCTCTGTAGATATCCTCAAGCTCTAAAATTGTCCATTAATTTTATTTTCAACATACTGACACTTTCAACGACATTGTGAAAGTTATTTTCAGGCCTGGTATGGGTGGTGGATTTTTTTCCAAGCGCCTAAGTAGTTGAGAAATGTCCTTAAGTAAAACCTAACTTATGTGTCAGTCCTATATATATTTCAGGCAAAGTGTGTGTTTAAGAACTTTACTGTAATGGGGCTATCACAATTATCCATGCAACTGAAATCATGTCTCCATTAAAGTCAGCAAACAGCTTGGCTCATATCCTTGCTGAGCCTACAGCAGTTTTTCATCAATAGGATTGCACCAAAAAATGCTAAAAAGCACACTGGAGATGGTGCTTGGCTTTTTTTTTTTTTCTTTTTCTTTCTGCATAACATGATTAAATGCAAAAAAACCTTTGAGGAAAGCCTTGTTGTTGGTCTTGACCCTGCTCTCCTTTAACTGGAAGTGCTTTTCCCCTGAATGTGCTGCTGCTCATAGGCAAGAGGGTGAGCAGCCCTCAAAGTCCTGCTGATAAATGACTCCTGGCAATCTCCTCGCTCCTGTGGGTGGGAATAAGAAATAGGTTTGTATTAGACTGTGATAACACTTGAAATTTTATATGCTCCCAGCTCCAAAATTGAAAAAAAAAATTATTTTTAACTTACAAGTTTCTTATGTCCGTCCATGGGTTTATTTTCTCTGTGTTGCATTAGATTCTGGGGAAAAAAAAAAAAAAGATAAGCTAAAGAGCAAAAACTTTCTGGCTTCCATCCTCATAATGGGAAATAGAAGATATTCCTTTGCAGGACAGGCTTCATGAGCAATTAAGGTCTATGCAGTTGTACAGGCCCTGGACCAGTTAAAGGCCTAAAATCTGATAAAAGTGTATTTTCTTGGCAAAGCTGTAAAGTGAATTTTTAAATATACTGAGTCCTGCCACTTTTTTAAAATTGTTGTTTTATTGTTTTAAGAGAGTGCTTTGTTATTATTGGTGGCAGACCAGAATGCTGCTGTAGATGCACCTTTTCATTCCTAATACAATGAAAACAAAGTCGACTAGGAACAAAAATACCATAAAATATAATCAATTAAGGTTGGAAATGGCCTCTAGGATCATCAAGTCCAACCATTAATGGACTATGTTGCTCTGTCACCAATAAACCATGTGCCCAAGTGCCACATCCACACATTATTTGAACATTTCAAAGGCTGGTTATTCTACCATTTCCCCGGGCATCCTGTCCCAATGCCAAGTACCCTTTCACCAAAGAAATATTTCTTAATATCTAATCTAGACCTCCCCTGTTGCAACATGAGAAAGAAGAAGATTGGGAAAATGAACAGTGACCTGAAAATGAATTTTGTGGGAAACAGGTAAACTTCCTTATGCCACCTGTCTAGTGCAGTGAAATCTCTAAAAGAGCTCATCCAACTGGCTGGAAATACCTGATCACAAACAATACTGGTCTTTTGTCTTTTTGAGACTTGAGTTTTAGAAGGAATGTGTTGGGAAGCCATATTGAGGGTGAACATTAATGTTTGACGAAATGGGGCAAGATTTTGGACCAGAAGCTTTAGTCTTATGTCTGTAGTGTGTAACAAGTCTTAGAAGCAAAAATGCAAGTGGCAGCATGGGAAACCCTGTATCTTTTTTTCTTCTTTACAACTTTGTTTTCTTTATAAATACTGACAATTTTCTCCGAAGTTCTGCTGACATTGGAGCATGCAGCACAGCTTTTGCTCTCACACAGAATTTTGGCAGTACTTTGGTGGTTGTTTTTTGCAACTGGTCTCAGAAAAAGAAATAGGTCTAAGAAAAAAGTTTACAGACTCTTTCAAAGTTCTTCTCAGTTTCTTTTGCTAGCTCCTTCTATCTTCTCATGACACTTTTGTCTGGGTGGCTTGTTCTCATTCTTTGTTAAGTTTTCAATTACTTCCTGTCTGTAGTCTTATTTTACAGATGGTTTATAAGAATGTGCTGGGAGGAGTTGAAGAGAAATCAAATCCTTTATTATATGACAATTGGTAGTTATCATCTTCTGAGAACTTATTCTGATCTCCTGTTTTTCTGTTTCCTTAAAGGCATGGATCAGAGATCATTGACTGAAACCACATGTTAGTTGTGTTCTGCAAAAATGGATGTCCTTGATTTTTGATATTGGGAATTACAACAGAAATCAGAGTCTCAAAAATGAGCAGGTGAAAATTGTTAATGGTGTTGTCGTTGTTCTCCCTGGGAAATCAGTGTGTTTTCAGGACTTCTGCATTATGGTTGTTTTTTTCCCAAATGAGAATACCTTGGAGATGTATGGGTTGCAAATTACTCCTTTCCATGGTGCAGAGTAGCATGCTGATAATAAGAGCAAAATGAATCTACTGATAATGAGAGCTTCAGGAATTGTCTATGGAAACTAATGATGTGTGTGTCAAATCACCTGTTTTTCTCATTGAGTTCAACAAGAGAGAAGGCAATGCTGAAAAAACAAGCCATGGCACATTTTCATCCATAACCACCTCCAATTCTCATTATTTTAGAAGCTGAGCAACAGGAGAAGAGTGCTGGACAATGCAGAGGCAGCAGAGCCCTCTGAAAGATTAGCATAAGAGAATGTGAACAATAAAATTCATATCTCAGTCTGTCCTGTGTTCAGATCTGTCCTGTTCTGAGCTTGGTCTGAGTCCTGTTTTTCTGTTTCCTTAAAGGCATGGATCAGAGATCATTGACTGAAACCACATGTTAGTTGTGTTCTGCAAAAATTGGTGTCCTTGATTTTTGATATTGGGAATTACAACAGAAATCAGAGTCTCAAAAATGAGCAGGTGAAAATTGTTAATGGTGTTGTCGTTGTTCTCCCTGGGAAATCAGTGTGTTTTCAGGACTTCTGCATCATGGTTGGTTTTTTTCCCAAATGAGAATACCTTGGAGATGTATGGGTTGCAAATTACTCCTTTCCATGGTGCAGAGTAGCATGCTGATAATAGGAGCAAAATGAATCTACTGATAATGAGAGCTTCAGGAATTGTCTATGGAAACTAATGATGTGTGTGTCAAATCACCTGTTTTTCTCATTGAGTTCAACAAGAGAGAAGGCAATGCTGAAAAAACAAGCCATGGCACATTTTCATCCATAACCACCTCCAATTCTCATTATTTTAGAAGCTGAGCAACAGGAGAAGAGTGCTGGACAATGCAGAGGCAGCAGAGCCCTCTGAAAGATTAGCATAAGAGAATGTGAACAATAAAATTCATATCTCAGTCTGTCCTGTGTTCAGATCTGTCCTGTTCTGAGCTTGGGAGTGTTCATTAATGCAGTGGGGATGAAAGAACGTGCCAGTTCTGGGAAGCCAGTGCTTCCAGGAGGCCTCCAGCACAGAAAGGTTGCTGAGCATGTGTAAAATCAGAACCTTGGACAAGCTTCCAAGCTGCCTGAGCCTATTGATTCTGGCACCTGCTTGCATAAGCAGGTGCTCAGGTTTATGTGCTCAGATGAAGTTACCTCTTAACATCTTAATTATATGCCAGACTCTGGCTGTATCTATTGTGTGAGTGGTTCTCAGTGTTGGTAGGAAAGGCAATGGAGAATGGAAAATACAAAAAAAGTTGCAAGAAAATAAAAGAAAAACAACCCCAGACCAAACAAACAAAACCAAGTGATTATTCAAAAAACAGAGGTATCACAAACTTCTTAATCTGTGGTAATTTACCATTTGCATAACATTATTTACTGAATGGACACAGAATTGCTCAGATTTGTCAAGTCTATCAGCAAGTTGAGAGCATCTCTCAGCACAGCTCATTTCATATGCAAGAGGATTTCACTACCCCTGTTCTTTTGTAGTGGTGGAATGGGGTTTTAAGGGACTGGGACTCTGCTCTGTGTATTGGCAACTTGTATTTCATCCTGTGTGAATCAAATCAAGGGTGGAATTTAAAATTCATGCTGAGTAATCTGGCCTTTAAAAGCATGATGATGAGACTTTAGAAGGTAAATTCTGGCCTGTTTGTTAGCACTGATCTGGGATCCTGCACACTGCAGGACAAAAGCCACATAATCATCCTCACTATACCATTTTGAAGAACTTTGACAATTATTGTACCTTTTGAATTACCTTTGACAAGGCTGCTAAATGAGATTGCCTGATGATACTCTGGAAAACCAGTGACAACAGGACTTGGTTGGGTTAAGTGATTTATTATCCAGGCATGAAGGCTTGGGCTGTGGTTATTAAGACTGCACAGAGCTCTCTGCTAGAAAATTCTTGGAAAGTATCTGTCCTGGTTTAAACGACCAGGTGTCTGCCAGGGAAGGTGGGAAGCTTCCTTGGAATGGAAAATGTGATCCCTTTCCCTCCAAGTTATTATAACTTTGAAATTATGGGACTTTTAGGCAAAGATATGTGAAAAGGAATAAGAAGCTAACCTCCAAACAGTAGCTCTCTCTAGGAAGGTGCTGTTGTGGCTTAACTGGAGAGATAAGTAAATAGGAGCAAATAGGAAAGTAAAGTAAAGAAGAAAGAAAAAAGAAGTAAAGAAAGTAAGTAAACAGGAGCTCACTCACTTCCCACCCCTTGTGTGATGGTGGAGAGAACTGAGGAAAAAAAAGTGAAAATTGTGGATGGAAATAGGACAGAAATGGAAGAGATAGTAGTAATGAAAAAGTAATTTGAGCACACAAATCAAGTTTTGTACAATGCAGTTGCTCACTGCTTGCTGAGTGCAGCCCAGTGAACTCCCCAGCAGTGGCTCCCAAGCAGCTTTCCCCAGTTTTATGCTGGACCATGTGATCTGGATACCCATTTGACCAGCTGGGGTCAGCTGTCCCAGCACTTGTGCCTCTCCCAGTCTCTTCCATGGCGCTGTGGTTTGAGAATCAGACAAGTCCTTGTCTTAGTGCAAGCACTGCTTAGCATCAGCTCATCTCTGTGTTATCAACATTTTCTCATCCTAAATCCAAAGCACAGCGCTGTACCAGCCTGTAGGAAGAAAAGAAGCTCTCCCCCAGCCCAAACCAGGACAAAATACATTGAACTTAAAATTACTGATTTGTTTTATGAACCTTTGATTTGTCTGTACTTTGGCCAGTATTCACCATTCAAGTAGATGCTTTTCTTCCCTTGGCAGATACCCATTCACAATGCAAGAAATCAGTGGTGGCAGGATGGTAGAGGCAAAAGGGGACCAAGAAAGGTGATGGAGCCACTCAGGCACCCCAACAGCCAAGTCTTAACACCCCTTCCCCAGGTTATCCTGCTTGATGAAACTCAGGACTCACTGCCAACTTCCCACCACTTCCCACAGGTCATGGTGCAGGAGCTGCTCTGTGGTTTCTCTGCAGGTTACAATGCTGTTCCTTTCCTCTGGTTCCTTTGTTCAAGCCCTTTTTAAAGGAAATCACTTTTCAGTTGCATCTGTTTTGTTTATTAAATGCATGTGTAATTTTGATCCCTTTTCATTGCCTTGAGCAATTTTACTGTTCCCTTACATATTGCAGAGATGTGCACTATGTGGGAAAAAAAAGGGAGCTCAAGTGCCCTTTTTTTTTTTGTATTTCCTCTCTCTTCCACCAGCTTTATGATGTGAACCCCCTCTTTTTGCCTACACCTTCAAGGACAATTTTATACTGGTTGGTCCCCAGGTAACCTAAAATTGTGATGCCCTTATTGTTAAACCTAAGTTTGTAACTGAAACTGAACTCTCATCCCTTTTCAAATTAACCCCTTGGTGCAAAACATCAAGGGTTTTCCAACCCATCAAATGGAAGCCACTGAAGCTGGGAACTTATTGACACACCAAGGGGTTAAATCTGCAGCTAACGCTGTGGATTTTGTTGATTTACTAAACCCATTACAAAAATGCCCAAGAACTGATGTTGTTAGGTGTGGCCTCATTTCTCTTCTTGGAAAAAAGCAAGGCACAACTTCCCAAGGATATTTCTGTGATTCACATTCTCTGAACCTCAGAGAAAGAAAAAACAATTCTTAGCTCATTTACTGCTCCTGTGTTTTGGAATAAGTGGAATGCATCGAAGAAGGTTATTTACCTGAAGGCATTTGCTTGATTGGATTCTGGTGTGGGTGTTTGGTTCACTGACCAATTGAATCCAGGAGTGTGTGTTGGCTGACAGTCACGAGATTCTGGGCACTTGGGTGCTTGTGCAGATTCAGTTTAGATGTAGTGTAATATAGTAGAGGATAATATAATATAATAAA
This sequence comes from Emberiza elegans, assembly GCA_024865655.1. NCBI lineage: Eukaryota > Metazoa > Chordata > Aves > Passeriformes > Fringillidae > Emberiza > Emberiza elegans. The sequence goes on along the minus strand of JALJVW010000184.1, from coordinate 1,566,927 downwards.
GTCATTAATTAGCCTTCTGATATCCATGGAGTCAGATGCATCATTTCCCCCTCATTGGGGTTGCCCTGTTTACCACAGTTAGGTCTCTTAGTCAGGGACAGACTTGAGAGAAAACCAAACAAATTCACAGCTCTAGAAAGGAAAAAGAATAAAGGGCCTGTGAGTGGAAACAGCTGAATTGTATGCCATGTTAATGGGCCACAGGCCAAATCCAAGTACTAATTACAAAGAACTCCTCCAGTTCTCTAACCTCAGTGCAGCTGCAGGGCGATGGTGATAGTGGCACCAGAGGGGTCTGGAGTGGCCTGGGCAGACTGGAGGAGACTGGGCAGACTGGAGGGACTGGGCAGACTGGAGGGGACTGGGCAGACTGGAGGGGCCTGGGCAGACTGCAGTGGAGTGGGCAGACTGGAGGGGCCTGGGCAGACTGGAGGGGACTGGGCAGACTGGAGGGGACTGGGCAGACTGCAGTGGAGTGGGCAGACTGGAGGGGCCTGGGCAGACTGGAGGGCCTGGGCAGACTGGAGGGGCCTGGGCAGACTGGTCTGGAGTAGCCTGGGCAGACTGGAGGGGAGTGGGCAGACTGGAGGGGAGTGGGCAGACTGGAGGGGCCTGGGCAGACTGGTCTGGAGGGCCTGGGCAGACTGGAGGGGATGTCTGGCTGCAGGAGGGCTCTGGGGTTCAGCCGGGCTCCCCTGCAGTCCCCTGGCCACCAGTGTGGCCGTGTGATGTGCGCACGTGGGACCAGCTCAGGGCTGGGGGCTGGGTAAGGGCACATCCCTGCTCCAGGGGCCATGCCAGGACACAAGAGCAGGGAAGGGCTCCAAGGCACCCTCCTGCCCACGCTCCCAGCGTGGGTGCTGTTGACAGATGGTTTGCATGTTTGAGAAAGCAAAGCCAGGCTTTCTGCAGCCACGTGGGGTACCCCAGAGAGCCCCTCCTTGCCAGCCATTAGCTCAGGTAACACAAACAAGGCCAGGAAAAGCAGAAAAACAAATTTCCCTTCTGACTCTGCTGCCAAATGCTCCTTCCCTGCATGGCATGGAAAGAAGAGTCCTGGCCAGATGGTGAGGAGGACCCCAAGGGTGCAGGCAGCCCTGGGACAAGTGCTGCCCACCTCTTCTCCCAGCTCTGCACTGGCATTTGCCTCTTTTCCTGCACTGCTCCAATATGGACTGGGAACACAGCATCATTTTCTGCCTACACACATCACACATTAATTTGAAAAGCAAGCTCTGGATGTGATTTAGCACAAGGAGATGGAAAGTGGAGAGAATGTGGCAGTGAGTTTGGATTTGCAGAGGATGGTAAATCTTTGGGCATCCAGGTTTTTGGAGGACTCAAAAAAGATTTATATCTGTTGTCTCTTGCTCAGTGGAACATAGATTACAAGTAATTCTAGGGTCTGTAAGGCTGGTGGCTGTCTGTCCTACCTTATATTATTTTCCTCTTACTCTTGCCTGGTTTTGCTTCTACAGAAATGCCTTGACAAGACATTGCAGCAATTTTCCCAACAGATATGATAGTCCATCTCTGGAGGCTTTGGAAGATATTTGCTCAAAGAGGGAGCATTCACTGTGCCACCCATTATGTTAAAGTATGAAATTAGGATATCAGTTATTGCATCTTACTACACAAATTACCATTTATATAATTGTAAGTCTGTCTCTACTGAGCAACCATTTTTATGGTGATGATCTTAGTATTTACATAAAAATTGCAGTACACAAGGTAAATTGTGGATTCTAACCTACCATTTTTGACAAGAATTTACACATGCACAATAACTTATTTTTTTCTTCTTAAGCAACAGTAATCATAAGTAATGTGCAGAAACATTCATAACCACAGTCTTGCATGAAAGCTCCATTTTTCCCTCAGTAACCTGCTGTAATTACAGTGTTCATCAATTCTGCCATAGGTAGATACACCAGATTTTGTTTTCCCTTTATCCTCATACAATTTTAATGACTATCCCTGCTTGGAATACAGCGTTGTAAATTAAAAAATTAAAAATTTAGAAGAAGTTTGTTTCCCTGACAACAGTGACAGCAACATTTAATACCCCTCTGTGTGATTTGTAGATAAATATATACAGTTGCTGATACTAGTGAGATAACGTGCCTGGGGCTAATTGTGCCATTACAAATATTTGAAGCCTGAGCTTGATAATGTAGGTCATGGGACTTAAATATGTATGAACTCAACTAATTTGACTTTCTTGCTGCTTGCCAGCGTATTGACAGAACCTTTGGAGCTGCAAAGCAGCTGAACTGTGCTGGGCACAGTTGATCACATATTGATCAGGCATCGTGGGGCTTTGTGTTTATTTGCATTTGTGGTGGCAGCTCAAAGGAGGAGGCTCACATGGATCATGGGGCTTGTGAAGCAGATCCTGCTCTCTTCCTTCACGGCTGTCTTCTCCTGGGTTCCAGTTGTGGAACACCCCAGTTTGGCACATGAGGTGTGCAACAGAGCTTTGCCTAAGTAAGCCCTGCATGAAGATGGCAGCCTTGGTTCTGACTGACCATCTCCAGGATTGGTCCTGAGAGGAACTGTGTGTGTCTGGCTTTCGCTCAGAGCCATCCACAGGAGTGCCCCGTGGTTGTGGCTGCATTTTGGGGCTCTGCAGAGCAGCCACAAGGTCATGTTGTGGTCAGCCCATGGTGGTAAGGCTGGTCTGGATGTATCCAGGGACAGGGTCCCCTCAGAGTAGCTGACAAGGGCCTTCTGGACTTTTTACATTCCACATTACTGATTTATTAAGACAGAAGAGACGAGGGAAAATGCCAAGCTGTTTGGTATAATCATTGTGTCTTGCCCTGTGGCTGTGTGAGAAATCATTTCAGCTCCCTGTGTGCAAAGTTGTTCTGCTTACAGTGATCCCAAACTCTCGGTTTTGTCCTATCAAGCATCAAGCTCAGTTCTAGTGAAAGAAAACCCTTTACATACCCATCAATGAGCATTTTTTATAAGCTCAGGACTCCTGGTTTAGCCTCTAAAGAGCTTTGGCCAGGCCCAGAGGTGCTTTGGCTCTCAGAGCAGATTGCAGTCAGAGGTGAGGAAACCTGATTCCTTGGCTCTGCTCCTCTGATCCCCAGGCAGAGCCTTGCTGGGCAGTAATTCCCTCACCCTCAGCACTTTGGCTCAGGGCAGTCCCTTGGGCTGGTGGCAAGAGAGCACTTGCAACTTTGCTGAGTGCCAAGTTTGGGTATGGACAGAGGGAAATGTTTGAGGTTCTCTTGATTTCTCATCTCTGCTTCTCATATTCATTCATGGCTAATGAGGCAGGTGCTGAGCCCAGTGAAAACTTACAGGTGGTGGAGCTAACACTGATCCCAACCCCGGTGTCACAAAGCCTTGGGGCAGAATTGTGGTCCTGTCCCTTTTGGAGTGGCACCAGTGCAGCATCCCTAAGGCTGTGCCACCTGATGGCTGCACCAGCACGGCATACAGGAATTCTCTTGGAGGCTTTGGTAGATGGGGAGAGGTTTGTTGTCCTCATTGCATCAGCCACATCTTAAAGGATCAAAGGATTTTTGAAGCTGGCTTCAGACCTCAACATGTGCCTGCTGCCGGGCCTTGGGTGAAGTCAGTGGTGCTACAGCATTTTATAGAGTGTGAGGCACTCAACACAAGCTGTGGGGAAGTATAACCATGAAAGTGGCATATTTCAGGGGGATGGAATTTCACAGCACAGAACACTGCTCCTGCAGGGCTCTTAGCTGGGAAATGGGCTGCCACAAGTCACCTAATAAAGCCTGGGGCAACGTGCTGTGATGAATCATGTTGGGAAGTAGGAAAAGCAGACATAAAGGGAGAAGATGTAATGAGAAAGAAAAAGCTTGAAAATCCAAGCATCATGGTTCAGATCACATTAAAAAGATTATTTAGATGTGAGTAATGGGGTCAGAAATTCTATATCTAACTGGACAAACCATGTGCTGTCCTATTACAGCAAGTTCTCCTTAAAACCTTTTAGATTTAACATGCTGAAATAATGTTACACATAGCCAGCCTTGGTCCATGCCAGTAATTAATTTGAGTGCAATTAATCTGAGTGAAGATGACATCTTTTGTCAGCAACAGGTAATCCTTCCTAGCAAAGGTAAAGCTGAGCAAGCAGTTGAAAGGGAAATCATTAACAACATTCTCCTTCTCCTGCAATTTGTCTTCACATCCTGTTACTTCCCTGGATGGATGAGCTAGACACAGAGAATAACAAAACAACAAAAAAAGCCCTTTTGAGCTTCTGCAGCTGGTCTTTCTGGTTGAAAGGAAGGCTTTCCTTTGTATATATTGATATTTCTTAAATGAGATGCTTTGATGGTCCCTTAGGGATTTAGCTTGTCTCAAAATGAATGTGGAAATGAAAGGAAATATGCAACGTGTAAGACAATCATATTGGTTGAAGAAGGATTGGTTACAAGTGTCTTTGCTCAGATTTAACAGGTTTAATTCTATTTATGTCCATTACTCCTTTGCTGGAGTCTGTCAGAAACATGGCCCCCTTTTGGGTACCACACAGGAGGCAGCATTAGACACTTTTCCATGGCTCAGCCATCCAGTGCTGCCAGAGACTGTCTGGGGAGCTCTGCAGTAATGTCAATTAGCCATAAAAGTTCTGCAAACAAGCATTATGCCACCTCCTTATGCATCCCCTGCTGCTCACAGGGACACAGTAATGTCCAGAGCTAAAAAACGATGTTGGATTTGCAGCTCTTTTACTGGACACAGTCTCACATTGTCAAATTGAAAAAAGAGGATTTAGCCTTTGGTATCCTTTCTCAGGATATGTTTTTCAAATTGGAATGCCATTAGTTTGCATCTAATTCCTCGTGAGCTAAATGTATTGGCTTTCATTTCTTGTCTGTGCTTTTCTCTCAGATGGTGTTTCTGCAGGTGACTGGGGAATCCCTGAGCTCCAGGGGATCAGCAGGCATTATTTGCCTTTTCTGTCCTCTATTCCTCCATATGTTTATTTATTTACTGCCATTCCCTTGATTTTAAAAAGGAAAAGCACAGATGTCTGAGGAGTGTCTGCCTTTTCTTCGCTGTAATTAATTACCTATTATCTATTCAGGGTGCTGCATTGATTGATCCATCAAGGGCCGTGTAACTCAGGGAGGAGTTTCCCAAATGGAAATCCTTCCCTGGACCTCCCCAAGGAGAATGAAGTATGGATCTGTCCTACCTGTGTGAGATGGAAGAAGAAGCTCAAAAGCTCTTAGCACTCCCCTCGTGCAAACGCAGAGCTGGGTGCAGGAGAAGGATGCAACAACAATTGCCACAATGGCAACAGCCTTGAAAGGAGATAAGAATTAACACAGCACTTAAATTTAGGGACCAGGGAATGTACCTGATCCCTTCTCTGCAGCACCACCTGGAAAGTAAGTCCTGGTGTTGAGGGGTAAGACCACGACTTTCTTTCTCTGGGCAAATGCTTTTGTAGCAGATCTTGTGGTATTTCCATGTAGCATCCATGTTGAAGATTGCATTGGAATGTTTTCCATTACCATCTGTGTGGCTTTACCTCTCTCTTTGAGTGACCACATTCACACCTCCCTCGGGAGGGGACATCTGCTGATAACAGCTATTGAATGTCACTGCATGGCTGATAAGAACTGTAACATCCCATTGGGAGATGCTCTGCCCAGAGGGAGGAGCCAACCATTGCTACCCAGATATAATCCAGAGGTTTGTGAGACACCAGCACGGCTTTCTCCACGGGATCCCCCAGAGGAACAGCAGCTGCCTCTCCTTCCACTGGATCTTCAGAGGAAGAATCCATCCTTCTCTACAGATCCCCCTTGCTCCAGCAGAACCACCCCTGACACTGCAGGAGGGCTGCAGCCACATTTCCAATGGGACTGCCACCAACACCCCACAGGGTGTCAGGCTGGGTTCTGACTCTGTCAGTGCTGTTCTAGTGCACTGCATTGCTTATTTTATCCTTTTATTTTTCTTTGCCCTATTAAAGAACTGTTATTTCCTGCACCCATATTTTTGCCTGAGAGCCCCTTCATTTAAAATTTATAGCAATTTGGAGGGGTGGAGAGGGTTTACATTCTCCATTTCAGGGGAGGCTCCTGCCTTCCTTAGCAGACTCCTGTCTTTCCAAACCAAGACAATCCACCAGTCTGAGATGAGCCTTCATGTGCCTTTTTCCTAACAGCAAACCATGCATCTCTTAACCCAGGGCTGCAAATGTGATGCATGCCATCCATGTGGATGGGTTTGTAGGATCACACACCCATTTTGTGCTCACATGGGCTTTTCTGAGCGCTGTCAGCAGCTGGGGGCATGTATCTGATGCTCCTTTGCACAGAAGAACTTCCACCCTTTTGAAATGCTCTGGGTGCTCCACAGATGCAGGGTGCTCAGGGCACATCCATGCATTTAACTTGGCTTAACTCATTTGTTCTTTAATTGTTCATTATCCAGATGGGAGCAACTTCAAAGTGCTGTTCTCAGCAAGACACATTCCTCCCCACCACTTAAATATGCCCAAATCCTGTTTCATGAAACACTTTGACTTTTTTTTCAAATGTATGGTATTTCAAAGTCACTTTATGATCAGACCAGGATCACCAGCAGTTAAATCCATCATGATCCAAAAGTGTTTGAGGGCATGTTTTACCTAAGTCATATTGCAGGCATAAAGGGCTCAGCTGTAGAAAGCCTCCTAGTGTGCCCTGGCTCCACATAAAAGAAAAATAATGGATATTTTCATAAAATAAAAGTGCAGACCATCATATGCACTCGTAATCTCAGAGCAATTAAGCAGCTGGAGAGAATGATGATTCACACTGGGACTCACTGTGCTCAAAGAGTCCTTTTTTTGTATGTTTGATCATGTTGCTGAGAAATCTAGTAAATAATGTATTATTCTCTGGTTAAAAAGCTGCCTTCTGGGGATAAGGCAAATAGCATTCTATTTGTTATTGTGCATCATGGTATACAGCACAACCTGATGAGCTCTCAAAGGGAGCAGTGTGAGACCTGGCAGAGGACCATTTCTGGAAGAAGTAATCCAAGGATGGGCTGTGATGGAGGCACTGCCCTGCAGAGGTTTAATTGTTGTGAACTCTACCATGTGTCTCCTGGTGTTGGGGGTTACAAAGCACCACAGGCACTGGAAATTTTGGGTTCTCTCTGAATTTCAGCCTTCATTAAAAAAGTTGGGGGTTTTTTTTTTTTTTTTTTTTTTGTTTTTTTTTTTTTATTTATTTATTTATTTTTTTAACTTCAGTGACGCACACATCTTTTATGGAAAATCCTTTCCTTAGGATTTTTCCTCCTGAGAAGCTGAGAGGCCTCAGGAACAAAATGTAAACATTGATTATCTGCTGCTGTGGAATGCAACAGGTGGATCTGTGATTGGCCCAGGTTGGATGTTTGTAATTAATGGCCAATCACAGCCCAGCTGGCTCAGACTCTCTGTCCGAGACACAAGCCTGTGCTATCATTCCTTCCTATTCTATTCTTAGCCAGCCTTCTAATGAAATCCTTTCTTCTATTATTTTAGTATCATTTTAATGTAATATATTTCATAAAATAATAAATCAAGCCTTCTGAAACATGGAGTCAGATCCTCTCTTCCCTCAGCCTGAGACCCCTGTGAGCACCGTCACAACTTCAGTCCTCATGGCGTAAGAAAAATGGTCACAAATGTGGCAGTGCAGGATGAAAAATCCAACAAAAAGAACTCAGGTTGACCTAACATCTATCTTGTGATTAATATTGGGGCTGACTTGCCAATTTATGCTATTTGAAAGGCCAAATTAAATAACCTGTAACATTTTTATACCACCCTTCAGATGTGGATTGAAAACCCTTTCAGATGTCTTTTGTGATACACTTGTGATAGAGTGTTTCTGTGCATTTCAGCTAATTTGGTCTTATTTTCCTACAGTGATTTTTCTCAATTCTGCCTCACTTTTCCATGAGTGATGGTCTGTACACATGCACTGCTCTCAGTGGGACCTACAGAACCCTGGACTATCCAGTTATTTCACCACAAAAATTTTCTATCTGGGGATATCACCTGCCTGAAGGTTAATCTGGAGAAGGGCATGTGTGCAGGAAAGGACTGGCAACTGAGAAGTGATATCAAGAAAACTGAGCCCAGGGACAAGAGCTGCTCCATGTATTCCCCAGCTGACTTGGCCCACAGGTCCTCAAGAAAATATCCAGGTTGGAGCAGAACAGAGTGCTTTCCTCCTGGTAGCTTTCAAAAATTATTTTTCTTGAGTAATGCCAAACTCCTTTGAGGTAAATGTGTAGAGGAATAAAATTACTGAATGAACATAAAACCCTAGAACTGGTTGGGCTCATTTAGTTCCAGCCCCTTCCCCATGGGCAAGGATGTCCCCCACCAGATCAGATTGCTGATGGCCCCTGGCCTTGACCACTTCCAAGGGTATCTGTGATCATTTTATGATTTCTGTATATAAATAAGCAAGTATTGGGAGAGGTTGTGGTGGTCACTGTGAATCACTGAGCCTAGAAAAGACTGGAAGTGATCAAACACAATCTCCAAGCAAATCCTGCGGCCAGTTCACTCAGCATCTCATCCCATGGTGCTCCTTTCCCCTCTTGCCTAGAAATAACAGGCATAATTTTTCCCCAAGACACAATTTATACGGCAGACAAAACCCCAGCAGCAAGAAGAGCTCAGCAGGCACTCCAGGACTCTCGCTGCTGTGTAAAAGCAGAGGCAGCAACGATGGCTGTGCACTGATGTTGGCACCTCAGGCTCCACTGTCAGTATTTGCAAACCACCACTTAGGAGGAAATTTTCTGTGAGCTGATGGTGGTTCAGCCCAGTTCCCTTGCCAAAATCTTGCCATTTTCTGCTTCACATCACCTCCCCTCAATACACACTCGTCTTTTGCGCCCCAAAACGGGTCAAATTAAACAGGTTTTGTTAAACCTCAAGTGCCTGATCATCTCCTTGCAATATGGAGCTTATTGTTGCTTCAACTTTTCCCAGTTCCTCAAGGTTTTCTAGTTCTTTCTATATAATTAGTTCCTATTTAATGAATCCCAATTAATAAACCTATTTAGTTTTATTCCTATGCTCGACAACTGTGCTGACAAAGCCTTTGATTTGCAGTTGATACCCTGCTCTCCTATAGATATTACATGTCTGTTTGATATATATGCCTCTATAGATATTACATGTCTGTTTGAGCAAACTCTGCTGCCTCCACTTGTCCTTCAAATGTCCCAGACAGAGGCACTGAGGAAGGGTTAAGGGGAACATGCTCTGGAAAGGTGCCAGAGGATTTAGGTGGTGACGCTCTGAGGATGTGCTTGAGAAGTACAAATTGTGCTTGTTTCATGGCTATGCTTAAAATCAACTCAGAACTTGTGAGAAATACAAGGCTTTGGAGGAGCACGGGATGTCTCCCTTGGCAGCCCAACATAAATCATGCTGTAAATGGGCCGTGCTTGCTCCCCGCACCCACCTGGTAAAAAGGGGAAGGGCTGATGTTTAATTCATGCACAGGCATAATTAAAGCAGGGGGCTGTGTACAGATCACAAACGGGATGGGACTGCTGGGAACGTGCCTTGAGCTGGTTTATTTTCCAGCATCAGTCTCATTACATGGTTATGACAATGGGAAGATGCCAGCAGCTCACATCCCAGGCAGCAGATCAAGAACTTAATGTTACAACTCACTTTATAAGTTTCTTGACCAATCACACAAAGCAAAAGCATATTCACAGTAGTTCTATCCAACCACTATAAGCACACGTACCTTTGGTTAACCAATGCCTGCTTATTTCGAATACAATATCTGTTTGTAAGCCTCAAAACACAATGCACAGAGCTCCATTATTAAGCTTCAAACTTCCTAATATCTTGCTAGGTAAACTTTTCTGCAGCTTAGGGAGTTATTCTAGACAAGCATTAATACACAGGCCATTGTTCTATTTGTCCTTGCTTTTCTACAGTTTAAATAATTTTTCTGCTGAGCTATCCTATGGCTACTGCTTAGCTCTAATCACAGTTCTACTGCCTCTGTGGCCTGCCTTTTGCAGCTTTCCCAAAAAAACCCTCTAATTTTGTGGATTCCCACAGGTTCCATCTGCAAAATCAGCTGGGTAAAGGGCTCTGAGAAACCCCTCTCTGCTTGTTCCTGCACCTCCTCCTGGAAAAAGGCACAAGGCAGAGACTGATAGCAATCCCTTCATCTGCTGAGATCCAGATTGGATTTGCCCCTGGATCAGAGGTGAACAGCATCCCTAACCAGACCAGGCTGAACTGAGCTTAGTCTGAGCTGAGTTTATGCAGAACTGAGGGAAAGGTGGGACCAGGGCACTTTTGGAGGCTGAAGTTCTCTCAGGGATTGAATGGGGCAAGATAAAAGGATGAGATCACTGACAAGACGAAGCACAGAACTTGATAAAACCCTCAGACTTTGGAAGATTTACAAGAGCCTAATAAAATGCAGCAGGTTTCCCCTCAACAGGACCACAAGAAAGAAGGAGTGATTGACAGCACAGGCAAGCCTTTCACCTGAAAGCAAAATTAGGGAGACATGGAAAATAAGCAATCCTAGGGCTTGGAAAGCCTGTGCAAGTGATGCTGAGGCAAGAACAGGAGGAGGGTTGTTTCTGTGCTGGTCAAATGAGCTGAATCAATTATTCACTATGTGGGTGGTAAAAGGCCTTGCTGACCTGATCAAAGCCAAATGCTGTGGCTGGAGTTCTCATCACACAACCCTTGGATCTGGGAGGTGTTTGGAGAACAGTTGTGGCATTCACATTCTCTGAAAAAATCCCTTCGCCCAGGATTTTTCTCCTGGGAAGCTGAGAAGCCTCAGAGAAAAGGAAAACAATTCTTATCTCATTTGCTTCTCCTCTGCTTTGCTCCTTTGGAATGTGTTTGGAGATTGTTTACCCACAGGTGATTGTTTCATTGGATTCTGGTGTGAGTTGTTTTCACTCTTTGGCCAATTGGGGCCAAGCAGTGTTGGGACTCTGGAGAGAGTCACGAGTTTTCATTATTATCTTTTTAGCATCCAGTAAGTATCTTTTCTGCATTCTTTAGTATAGTTTAGTTTAGTATTCTTTAATATAATATAGTATCATAAAATAATAAATTAGCATTCTGAGAGCATGGAGTCAGATTCGTCATTCCTCCCTGCCGTGAGGGTCCCTGCAAATACAATAGAACAGCAGATGTTTAGCACTTAATAGTTCATAAAGACTTTGTCAGAAACCTGATTCAGGCTGATAGAGGTGCTCTGAGTCCCTTCCTCAACCTGCAAACAGGAGCCAGGTCCTGGCAGCTGTGATATCCGTGTTTCTCACCTCTGGGTGTGTAACCACCTTTTGCTCTGTATGGCAGGGCTGTAAATCACTACAGCACATTCACACTGACAGAACTAGAAAACATCACAGCCCCTTGTGTTGTCTTCAGTCCTGTTGTATCTAGGACTGGATAGCTAGCCTTTCTTTATGCTGTTAAAAAAAAAATTAAAAATTGTCTTAGGTCATCTCATTATTGCAGTATGTACATTTCCCTCAAAAATAAGACTTTGGAATTAGTGTCAAGAATGTTAAATGCTCTTTTGCAAGGAGATTATTTATGCACAGAGTGAGGAATCTGGCATGGGGATTGATAAAATCAGAGGTCAGACAGCTCAGGTGGAGAGGCCTTATTAGCCTTTGAGGCTTTCATTTAAAATTCTTTAAAAGTTTATGGATATTCTCCATGAGCATATCACAGGCCACTGAATAACTTTCGATTTATATTGTTTTGACCTAAATTTTGTCCATGTTATGTCTCTGAGAGATTACAACTTTGAGTACTAGTAGGCCTGGAAGGAGAAGAATCACCTTGGTCTTGGAATATGAATCTTCCAAGAAGTTGATTCAACATTGCAGGAATCCTTAAAACCAGAGGATTTTAGGATAGGGTAGAAAAGACAGGCCTCAGACAGCAGGTTGGGAAATAGTGCTAAAACAGCAGAACATGTTTTCTAGGCCATGGGAAAATCAAGTAAGCTATAAAAATAAGCCTCTGTAGCTGAGCTTCCTAAGTTGCAAAAAGTATATATTAAGTATATCATAAGTATATATTAGAAGGCCGATCATGAATAGAGCTCTGTGCTGTGTCTCTTGTGAACGAACCATTGTCTTAAGGAATAGAATGCTATTGTTTTAACCTTAGTTACGTGTTTTTTAGGTGATTGGACAGAACCACTGTCAATATGTTTTTACTCTGTATGATTGGATGAATCTTAGGCTGGACTTGTCTTATGTTATACTGTCACACTGGAATTCTTTGGCACGCTCTGGGAACAGCGAGCTGTTAATCCATTGTATTCAATGTATTGAGACTGATGCTAGAAAAATAAAGCTCAAGACACTGAATACCCGTCCCGATTCGTGTTGTTTTTCCCCGTGTCAAACTCCAAGCGATATGGTCATAATCTCCTCTCTTGCAGGAATAGGGAGGCTTTGATGCCAAGTTCTTGTTTTAGGACTTCTGAAAGGAGGCTTTGCTCCACCACGTGGCTGAACCTGCTGTGGACAAACAAGGAAGACTGGATGCTGCTTTCCCAAGCTTTCACTTTGAAGGTGATTTTGCTGGAGGCTGTAGATGAAAAGCCAGATTTGCAAACCGCCGAAGCTCTTCCCTTTTCCAGCACCAAATCATCGAGCTCGCAGGCTGCCTGTGTCCATCTGCCCTGCCAGGCACCTGCCTGCCACTGCAAACTCTGCTGTTAATAAGCACCTTATTATTAGGAGAAAAACCTTGATTTTCTCCCAGTTTGGAAGTGGAGTCTCCTGCAGGGTACAAGTCACGGTTCACTTCCATTGTGTGCTTCCCTCTGTTCTCTCTGTGAGCACAGGGAGCAGATGGAGAACTTTGCCAAGAGAACAGACATCTCTGGTCCCTGGCTGCAGGGCCAGAGGGCCCTCAGATGTTTTCCCTCACATTCTTACTGCAGTCACTGAATTTGTCCAGGGGGTTTGGAAAGAGAAGCTGCCATTGCCAGGCCTCTTGTAGGGGGAATATGGCTTGATATGTTTTCACTGTTACTGATGAGAGAGGGAGAAAATGCTTAATTAGGGAATTAACTGTCTTTTAGTAGGTTAAGTTTCCTGTGGACATATTTACCAAAAAGAGAAAAAAGTGTGGCAAAGTCTGACAAAAATCTCTTTTCTCAACGTGAATGAAAAGACAAACAGACTAAAAGATAAGTGTAATTGCTTGATAGACCTAGGACTGGCTTTGCTCTAGGGAAATCCTGCTCTCCCTTCTCTGCTGATCCTCTTTGCTTTCCTTCTCAGGTAGCCTGGGAAAGGGAGAACCATGCAGATAATTCTGATTTTGCCCCATAAGGTCCTGCAGAGTTTGGCTTTGCTCCAAAAGTCCTCTCTTATCCAATAGCTGTTCACTGGAGTAACACAGATTGTAAAACTGGGAAGTCCAAGTACTTTGGGGGGGAAATGGGAGTTTGGGCTTATGCAGCTGTGAGATATGTTGCAGGTATCCCAGGGTGACATGGAAAGCATTTGTCTGATGCAGGGCTGCTTCTCACAAGCACAGGGTAATTTACATCTCGAATCCTGAAGGCAATGAAAAGTTAATTCACAGTGCTGGTGTTGAAGTTGATTAATCCAGTTTGGGATATGAGAGAGGAATTACCACTTCTGGTGAGATGAGCACCAGGACCTGACACTCCTCTGTGCATTCCTCTGTTTGAGATTTAGTTTTTTATGACTGGAAAACAGCACTGTGCATAGTGTGGCAATTTTATTCCCTTTATGAGCTAAATTCCTTCCTCCTTTCCTTTCCTTTCCTTTCCTTTCCTTTCCTTTCCTTTCCTTTCCTTTCCTTTCCTTTCCTTTCCTTTCCTTTCCTTTCCTTTCCTTTCCTTTCCTTTCCTTTCCTTTCCTTTCCTTTCCTTTCCTTTCCTTTCCTTTCCTTTCCTTTCCTTTCCTTTCCTTTCCTTTCCTTTCCTTTCCTGTCCTTTCCTTTCCTTTCCTTTCCTTTCCTTTCCTTTCCTTTCCTTTCCTTTCCTTTCCTTTCCTTTCCTTTCCTTTCCTTTCCTTTCCTTTCCTTTCCTTTCCTTTCCTTTCCTTTCCTTTCCTTTCCTTTCCTTTCCTTTCCTTTCCTTTCCTTTTCCTTTCCTTCTTTCCTTTCCCTGCTACTCCCAGGTTTTTTTTTGTCCCATAAATGAAAACAAAAATCAGTGAGACAGATTTATCAGAAGGATAAATCTGATATTATGAATATTTATGGATATTCTGTCGTGGTGATCCCTGCTCCAGGCTTGGTGTTCTCTCTGGGCTATTCAATAACGAGTCATTAAACGCCCCCACCCTTTCAATTAAAGCTCCCAAAGTGCTTGCTAAGCATGAATTACAGCAAGGCTATCAGAGACAGAAAATGATAAGCCTCGATTTGCAGGCAAGAAAGACCCAGTTTTGTCCAAGGAGTTTGATTTAAAAACCACCCTGAAAACTGGCAAATCAATGTTCAAAGCACTCCAAGTTCAGTAGGACCAAGTTTGCGCTTCAGGGATCCTCTGTGCCCTGTAACCATCACAAACAAAAGTCTAGTCCCAAAGGTGAAGTAAAAGTAAATTTATTACTTGCTGAACCATTCTGAATAATTTTCAAATAAATCGTGATGGGGCACTGTAATTACTGTGTGGGTTTAATTTAGAGTAGGTATTTACCAATCAAATTATATCTGACAGAGGTCGTGAAGGGATGGAAGTTATCTTAAAAAAACCCTCAGTAGGTGTATCAGTAATATTCCAAAAATCAATGCTGTCATCAAGCCATATTGACCTTCTTAGAAGCTGCGATTTTTTAAATTACATCTCTGAAATAAGATTAAAACTTTTCATTATGCCTGTAGAGTTTCCTTGAAATAAATAAAGAGCACCAAAGCATTTTTATTGATCCTGAGTCTCATAATAACAGTCTTTAAATCCGAACAAATCCAAATGAAATGACACAATCCCAGCCATCCTCCTCCATTATCTTGTGCATCAAGGGAAGTTAAAATTTAATATGTATTTTGTAAAGGTTTAATTAATGGTGGGATTTTTCTTGGTGTGCCAGCTGTAGAATCCACCCTGGAGCTCCTGAGTCCTCAGCAGAGATGGTTCATAAATGCTAATTTGGCACCTGATACACACAGCAAGGGATGCCACTCCATCAGCTCAGCCCCAGACACCTCCTGCTCGTGAATTGTTGTTCTCCATCAGAATGCACAGCTGAGAATTTGTTTAAATAAAAGAAAAAGCTGTTGGCAGTGGGAGAAGGATCTAGAAGGAAGGTTTCAGACCTACCAGGAAGAAGGAGCATGGCCTTGCAGACAGACTGTAAAGTTTCACAGGAGTCGTTCTGGTCCCTTCTCTCTGCAGAGGCAGCTTCTCTCCCTTAGATTCTCCAGCAGTGACTCCAGCAGTCACCTCTCTGTTTTCATTCTTGCCAATATATATCCTCTCACCATTTCTCTCCTTTGCCCAATTTTTCCCCAAATCCCTCTGCCCTCAGAGGCATGCCTGGACACCCATCTTGTTTCTCTGCCCCTGCTTTAGCAATTTTGTTTTCTTCCTCCTTTTGCTCACATGGCTGTAATTCCATGAATTGCTGGAGGACACCATTGGTGTCCTCTGCTTTACAGCAGCATAAAACTGGACAAGAGCATGAATTGTACTGAACACAGCTTAAAAGCCTGTACATTGTCTCTGTTCTTTTCTTGCCTCTGCCCCTCATGTCTGCTTTGGTGTTTGATGTTTTCAAATGGGCCAGATTTGCACCAGAAAAAGTTTTGTTTTCCTGGAGAGGGCAGATGGTTCAGAAAAGTCAACATTTTTTCTGAGAAGACATTCTGCATCTTAAAGATATTGCATAGTCAATGGGGACATAAAAAAGCATGAAAATTTGCAAGGAGCCATAGCAGTTTCAGGAACATCAAAATATGTTGGGTTTGATTCCCAAGAGGAGCCCTTATTTGTGTGGACGGGGATCCTGTAATTTTATTATCTCCTAGTAATTTTCCTGTCTTCCATTTCATACCTTTAAAAAGGTAGGAGGGTGTGAGCAAATCAGTTCATTTGCAGTTGTGTTTTGGTTTGGTTTAATGTAAGTGGCACTGAAACGCCAACTGAAATTAGTGTGAAAATGCTGGAGCATCATAGAGAGTTTTGAAGAGGAAAAAGTCCTTCCCAAATTGCCAACTTTAGTAGAGAATTTCCTTTTTGTTCTGAGATAATCTTTACATTATGCCTGCATTGTTAAATATTTAAGGACCTCGGCTGCAAAGAATTGATTTAAAAAATCTGGCAATTTATGTGTGCCATTAAACTTCATTTTTGCTGTAACACAGCTTGCTAATTTGTTATGATGTCTTTGATTCAGTGGCCACTGCCAGAAGTGCTAGAGGAAAAGGTAAACTTTAAGCTTGTTGACTTGATTACTGAGTTGATTTATTCCTTCTTTTGGCCAGTTCACACCCATAGCAAGGGCTGTAACTGCTCTGCAGTCAATACTTCAGTTTCCCCTGTACTAGGAAATACTTTGGGCCAGGCATTTTGTGACCAAAGCTTTCTGAACAAATGCTGCAGAACTAAAACAATTCCCTCGATTTTATTTTTTTAAATTAATTCAGTACTTGTGAGCTACTTTACAGAAACAAATGCACGCATAAGGTCCATATCAATAATTTATTCTCCTTATTAGAAACCATCAGGGCCTTAGAGAGAATTGTGGATGTGAGGGTTTAAAATCATCCATTCCCTCAGAGAGGCCATTGGGCGGGCACACATACTGTGAACAAGGCTTGGGGGAAAAGGAACTGGTTTTATAAACATGGAGTTAGGTGTATACAGGGGGAAATTGCCTCTCTGCCTAAATAAAAAATAGATTTCTTTCCAGTTTTCTTGGAGTTCACATGTGTAAGAGTAATTGAGTCTGGAAGAGAGAATTTCAAAACTCAATATTTATGAATTTTAAATATGCATCTAGAAGCGCTCCTAATAGATGTGGTGGGTTTGTTCTCCAGCAAAAAATGTTACAAATTACTGCATGATTGCATTTATAAGTGTTTTACAGCAGACTAATTGTTCATAGGTGTTTTTATGCCACAGGTGCTACAAGCAACCAAACCAAATGAAAACCCAGCGAGGGGCAAAAAGAACCAAACCCCTCTGGATCTAAGGACAGGTCAGTGAATGACTGTGGATTCACTGTGTCTTGCAGAACCACAAAGGAAAAACTGCATTATTTTGGTTTTTGCCCAGGACCTTTTTAGTGCCTATATAAGACTGTAATTCCATGATATAATACCTGGTTTTTTGCTATGCTTTATATGTATGTTTAGCCTATCACATATCTATTTGTTTCATTATTTAGTAGTAACAACTGCATGAACACTAGAAAAGTGGAGATTGATAAATGTGAATGGAGAAAACTGTGAATTGGGTCTGGCACTAAGAGCTTGATGCATTCAGAGGCTGACAGAAGGCAAAGCCTGAAAGCATTTCAGACACACCTTAAAAGCTGAACATGGTCCTCTAATTCCAGCCTCAGAAGGGAGGCAGGGATTTTCCACCATTAAATCTTAGTGAATAAGATGGAAGCAAACAAGGCTTTGGAGGAATCACCCTGCTCCCTAGAAGTGCAGGCTAAGTTTGAGAGAAACCAGTCAGAAAAGTCATCACAAAAGAGCAGAAGGCAACTTGATGTTGCCATCCTTACCAATGTGAAAAAGCAGCCTGGAAAAGAATCCAGATTTTTGACCTCTTCTTCTCACAGAAATGAGAGAAGAGTAAAGATGGCTGAGAAATATCATAAAAGCTCTAAAAACAGTGGCTAGGTCACCCCTCAGAATCTTAAATATCATTATCTTCCAGATGCTAAAAAGTAAGTGTCTCTCTCTCCTGCTCCTTCCAGGTTTATACCCTTCATGTTTACAGAAAAAGGCTGGGAAACAATACTAAAATAAATCCTAGAAATCAGAAACCATGTGGCAGATATAATCACTATTGTATTTCTTTAGGTGGTTTTTTGTTGGTTTGGATGTCTAGCTCAGGTTTTTATGTGTGCTTGGAATTAGCAATATGCCATTAGACACAGTATAAAAGCAGCCCACAGAGAGCTACTCAGAGTTTTCATGTGCACAAAATGTTTGTGAGGAAACACACTGCAAAAACACAATTTGTTTTCAAAAAGAATTTTTAGTGGGGAATGCTGATTTTTTAATCTGAAGTCAAGGTACAGTTTTCCCTCACAAGGGTTTTTTAAAAGCTGAAAACATCCTTCATAAAACTAAATAAACCCATACTGTGTTCTAGCATATTTGTGTTTAAAAGAAAAACCCCAGGTCTTCTCACGCTGGCCTTGGGGACATATGCCAAGTTCTTTATGGAATCTGGAACTTTGTGCTCAGATTAGATTTTAAAATGGGGTTTTGTAGTGCTAGAGTCTGGACAACAGGTCCAAGCCAGAGCTGACTTACAGATGAATCCTGTGTTACTAATACCACCTATGCTAGCTACTTAAAATTAGATAAACCTTGTTATAGACTCACCAAACCAGTTATGCTGGGATCTCACAATTCCTGGGGAAGTTCTCCAAATACTCACTGCAGCAGGGGCTGTGGGTCTGGATGGTGGTAACAAGTTAGAGCAATTGGTGATGTGTCTTTCTCAATCACTGCTCTCTTTCTCATACAGTCCTGATTTGGTGTCTTGCTTATTTTGTATGTTGCTGGAAGTGAGTCCATAGGCAGCCTGTTGTTTTATTAAATGTTTAATTTTATTTCTGTGTTGCCTTGATATTAATAGCAAAAAAAAAGCATTCTTTCCATTGGTGTCTGTGCTCTTCCTGTTGCACCCATCAGCTGGCAAAACAGGTGTGTGTTATTGAAGGTTTTTGCTTAAATTCACCAGCTTATTCACCTCTTTTTGGCAGGCCAGTGCTGAAGAAGCTATGCAGGGACATATAATTCCATGCAGAGGGAGTGATAAATCTCTCTGAGGAAAAAGGAGATCAAATTAAGAAAACCTGGGAGGACCAGGAGCAGCATCCACTGCTCCAAACACTGCTGTAAAATCTTACTGCTGCCTTTTTTTGTGTTCACAGCCTGTCTGGACCATCACTCCAATCACACCAACCTATGACACAGCTGCAGCCCCCTGCACAGCCAGGACTGTGTTTCCATTCTAGTTCCCTCAATGAACTGCCAGTGTTGCTGTGACAATTATTCTGTGGTTTATTGAAAAGGGAAGAGTCACAGTTAATTCAAGGAAAATGAATATATGAAATATTTACATCTGACTATTCCTTTTGTTATTGCTAATCTTCTTTTTTTGTTGTTTTGTTTTTCCTTATAAGCAGCAAACAAAATGCTCTGTTTGTGAAAGAACAGATTGGGTTTCTATGTCAGGGCTGCTTTATATAATTAGTTCATAGTCATAGGGAAAAAAATATTTATAAATCCAACCTTCACAAAAGAACAACACAGAGGATCATCTGAAGCCAAACACGTATGAGGCTTTGCATTATGTAATCGTAAAATGCTCCTACTGAAATGTTTTATTGATTGCTCAGTAATGAAGGAACAAGACCAAATCTATATGGACAGGTAGATATAATTGATTCCTTTCATTGTGGAGTGTTAACATAGAAAAATATTAGGTTATCTGCAAGGAGCAGTCTGAATGCTCAGATTGGTATTCAGCAAAAGCTTTGTATGGTACCAGCACTTCAAGGGGGCTGTTTCATATTTTCAGTCTTATCTGTCAACAGCCCTGCATAATCCTCAACAGGTGGATCAATAGGAGCCAAAGGTATTGTGTTACAGTGTGATAATTCCTCAGAAAAGGCGGTTGTGTTCAGGCTTCTCTGATAGCACTGATGTCAGTGGGCAAACAAAGAGGCAGCAATTACCCCTCCCTCAAACAATGATTATTTAAAAGTTCTCATGGATGGGCAAGATGCAAAGCACAGAACTCGTGAGGGTGAGGGGCTGAGGAGCAGGTACCTGGCACAGTCCCTTTGGCTCCGACAGGGAGACTTCTGGCATCATTGCCACAATTCCCTGGGCTGGGGGAAGGAACCTCACTCCACTCAAGGAATGTCACCAAGCACGTTGTGATGCAACCAAGGGCTGTGAGCTGCATCCTCTGGGCTCCTGGTCCTCAGAGCTGGCATGGCACTGCATTGCAGAGTGTTGGGAAGGATGAAAGTTTGACAAGAAATTCTCACAGATATATAAACTTGGCAGAAAGATTTTTGAATGTAGAGTCTGATGAAGAATAAAGATGGAAACAAGTTTTGATACAGAAGAAAAGAATTGCTGAGCCAGTCTCACTGGATAACCAAGGAGGCAAAGGGTGTGTTAGTTAGAAGGAGTTTTATGACTTAGAGCAAAGGATAAACCCACTCAAACAAGATGTTTTTACCAAGCAGAAAGATAGCACAGGCAAACAAGTCAGCCAATGCTGCAAGTAGAAAAAAAGTCTCAGAATTTTCCACTGCAAGAAAACTGAAAAACAACTTCCAGCTTAAACTTTTAGTGACTGGAGAATAGTAACATGAATATGGTAATTACAGTAGTTATGACAGGCTACAGATGAAAGTTAAGGTATGGATTGGTTCTGCTGTATTAAGATGCTCAGCAAAGGAAAGTGTATAATGCAATGTAACCTAAACTCAGGGTCTCCAGGCCTGCCTGCAGGTGGAGCTGACAGCTGTAGGCACAGCTCTGTCACCCACCACCCTGGACTGCTGTAACTCTTGGATGGAATAAACTGCATTTTGGAGAGCCCCACATCCCTCATTCAGGCTCTTACAGGAGAGGAAGTGAGTTCATGCTTGGCCTCCCTTGCACGAGAGCTCTTGTGGGCCAGCAAACTCTGCTGCCAGGGGTTTGTCATCTGCTCATTGGTTTCCAGCCCCAGAAAAGGTGCCCCTGTACCATCCATGTCTGAACTCGTGCCCCTGTATCCATGAAGATCAGCAAACCAACTCTGAGATTAATTCTGAACCTTCTCCTCTGAAAATCCTTATTCCATGCACTTCTGCCAGTATCCTAGATAACCTTCCCCGGCAGTCAGGCTCTGTGAGATGGGGGGATGATGCTTTGTACCTTTTGCAGAGGTAAAATATTCACTTGCATTGATCCACCCATTGATTTTTTAGGCTTGTTTCAGTCATGTGGCAAACCCCTCTGAGAGGAATCTTGAAATCCTCAGGTTTCCTTGGGAGCTGCAGTGTGTTGTAGTGTAAAACACGGAGCTTGCTGCTGAATGATAGATGTTGTGAAATAAAGAGTACTCAGATTTGAATGTGCTTGCTTATTTTATGATGTGAGACTATTTTAAAGAACTTTGAGGTTCCTTCATGCTTACTTAAGCAAAGGAGGCAGCTTTCCAGATAAAAATAAGTTTATTCAGTGCTGACCAATAATGAAATTAACAGCGGATCCAGTGCCACCATTTTTCAGACTGGGATTCCAAAGAAGAGCAGAGCAAGAGGATCCAACTTCAGACAGTCAGCAGGGAAAGGGCAGCAAAATCCTTGTGCCAAAATATCACACCACTGTCCAGAGAAACCTGGGGAAAAATTATACAATCTGGGCAGAGTCGAGCTGTGCTGTCTGGAAGGAGACAAATTTAAGGAAAAATCCATTCCTGTACTCCCCAGCAGCAGAGACCTGGCCCCCAGCCAGCCCTGGTGCAGGCAGAGGGAAGCTTCCAATTCCTGGCTGTGAAACTTCTGCCTCCTCCAACAAGAGCATGAATCCCTTCTGGCACACTGCTTCCCATCCTTCAGGGTGAGATTTTTAATCCTGAATCAGCTGGATAGGGAGGATGAGGAGCTGGGCATTCTGCAACAGCCGGGAAGGATTTCATCCCTGATGAGAATTCAAGTTTATATTAATTATTAATATTTGTATTAATATATTGTTGACACTGCACATTTTTAACCCTTTTTTTGTTTTTTTTTTTTTTTTTTTTTTTTTTTTGCCAGCTGTTTAGTTTAATTAAAGATCCCCAGCATGGGTTTCCCCCTGAAAGTATTCAGTGATGCCTCGAGGTCTTTTGGCGAGCCAAGTATTAATTTCTCTAAATTAAGCTGGGTGCCTGCCTGCTCTTTTGCCTCAGGGAATGTGGGGTTTCTGTGCTCCCATCATTCACTCCCTATCCCCCTGAGGACAGGAAAAACCTCCATGTGTTCCTTGGTGCCCAAGGGCTGCACCCAGAGGTGCCGAGGGAGAAGCCACAAGTTTTCCAGGAGAGAGGGGACTTTTAAATATTCAAATCTCTTCCTAAGAAGCTGTGATGTGGCCAAACACCCAAGGGATAATCGGGTTTGTCTACTAATTTTTTTAGAAAGCAAACACACAAAGGAAAAGCCTTGCTCTGGATATATACATCTAGCTACAGATTTAATGCCAGCAAAGACAGTGAGCTGGTGAGCACCCACCCCAAAGGTCAGAGCCAACCTCTTCACTTCTCCCTGGCTTTTGTTGCTCAAGTTTTCTTATTCCCATATTTATAAGTTCCACTGGAAAAGAACAGAGCTGTCTCCTTCCATGATTAAAATGCCAGAAAAAGCCTTTGGTTCCTCAAAATCTAATAACCAATGTGCTGGGATTGGCTCCCTCCTGGACAGGACATTGAAGAGAGGGCACAGTGTGCACCAGCAGGACACACAGGGACAAGGAAGGGTGACTACCTGGAGTTTATCAAAACTGAGGGAGAAGGAAAAAGAAATGAATGGAGGAGCCAGTCAAGATCTGATAGGAGGATCTTTTGGGGACACCCCGCATCTCAACAGCAAACCAAACCAGAGCCCCAGAGGCACTTGAGTTCAGGGTCTTGAATTTAATCTTTGATGAAGGCTGGACCTGGAATGCCAGAGGAACCCACCCTCTCTAGGCCCAAATCACAGATGGGAGCGTGTCTTGGTTTAAAAGACAAATGTCTCAGAAGGAAGGAGGGAACCTTCCTGGAATGGAAATTCCCCTTCCTCCAAATTGTTATAACTTTGAAAATTACGTGGCTTCCAAGCAAAAATGTAGGAAAAAGGAGTAACAGTTCTTTACCATAAAAAAATGAAATACATATATAACAGAATAGAACAAACAGCGCCACACTAACAGATGCTTCCTGTGAAAAACGCCAATCACTTATTTTTAAAATTTTAAAAGTTTAATAGTAATAAAATGGTTATAAAAATAATAATATAATTAGAATAATAAAAATTTGGACAATTAGGATTTAGGACAACACAAGACAATAAAAACAAAGAGTTATGGACAGTCGGGGTACCTCTTTCTGGGCAAAATCAGCCCAAAAAGGACCCACGTTAACAGAGGATTAACCCTTAAAAGCCACAGCCTGTTGCATATTCATACACCTCATCCATGATGCATAAATTCCATTCAAACACAGGATTCTGTCTGGTCAGTGTCAGCTTCTTCCTCTGAATCCTGACAGCACCTTCAGGGCTGAATGAGGCAGGAAGGCTGATGCAACCCCAGGGGTATAAGAGAGACTGAGCATCCATCTTGAGGATGAGCCAGCCACGTGGGTGGGAACCACAAGGGCAGTTCCCAGCACTGCTATTTTTCCTTATTTAGTCCTTTTGTTGTATTTTTATTAAGGTTTAATAGACCTTTTAAAATTTTTAAAGTGAGCGGTTGTAATGAATGAATGAATGAATGAATGAAAGAAAGAATGAAACAAGCTCAGGTTCCATCCCTGGCTAGAAAGCACATAGAGGTGTTGATTAGCTGTTGATTTGAAATGCTGTGATTGTGAGCTAATTGAGAGCTGGGGGAGGATGTATTTTTTTGGCCACAAGAAGAAGTTTGATTCTTAGATTGCAATCACTCTGCTTGTGTCCATGACAGGCTCTGGATTTGCTGTAGTGGAGCTGTGGTAGGGAAGGTCTGATCTACTCTACATGTGCATTTAGGACTTCTCGTTTCCAAGGCTTCTCTTTGTGAACTCTAGCTCATCTCCAGAAAATCAGAGATGGGAGCAGCTTCATCACAAACTGATTGTGGAAAGGGGATCGTCCTAATGAGGTATTGGGCCAAAATCTCCTGAAATGCTTCAGATGCCATTGCACTGTCCCCGGGGCAAAACCAATTTATTGCTTTGTTTGCCTATGTGCAAGGGAGGGCTGTTCTGGCTGTGCTGAACTCCTGGTGCCTCACTCAGCTCCTGGGATTCTTGTGTTTAAGGATCTTAGCATCCATATAGGGTTGGTTACACCAAAAGTTTCTGTGGCAGCAGCTCTCTGGCCACAGAGAGGAACAATTTCCCCAGGCATTGTCCTGGGGAAAAGGCTGTGAGAAGCTCAGAGAAAAGAATGAGAAACAATTCTTATCTTAGCTTGCAGCACCTGTTACTGTGAACACGTGGAATGTGTTATGGAGATTTGTTTGCCCAGGGGTGGTTTCCTAATTAGCCAATGGTGATGGTGTTTGGATTGGTGGACCAATGAGGTCCAGGTGTATTGTAACTGTCTATAAAAGCAATGAGTTTCTTAATTATATATAGAATAATATATAGAGAGATTGATCAGCCTTTTGTGAATCATGGAGTCAATGCTAATTATTACCCAGCCAGGGGCCCAATGTTGTGGTGACAGGTTCATAAAAGCAAGGGTTTGCTGAAAACTCTCTCTACTGCCAGATGTAGCATTTTACTCTCCTGTCCACACAGTGCAAATCCATGAACAGTCCCATTTGTGCCTTTTCCCAGAGCTGTGACATCCTTGTCACCAGGCCATCAGCATTCTGTGGGACTCTGTTGGTGTGCTGGCATTCAGAGTGAGCCCTTGGGTGATGCCTGTGAAGCTCAAGGGTGTTTTGCCCAGCCCACAGGCTGGCTGGAGCAATCCGTGTACAAGCTTTGCTCACTCCTAAATTTCTTTTTTGGCCTAATTCGGACTGATGGCTCAAGTAATGGCTGTTTTCAGGAAGCCTTGAAAAGTTCTGTGAGCAATGACAGGACAAGGGGGAGAGAGCCCAAAAGAAAGGTATGTAGAACAGAAAACCTGAGAGCAAAAAATGGCACAGCTCTACCTCTTTATAGTGGAGAAAAAAAGTTAATTAAAACACTTGTAAGCCTAGAAAGAGCAGTTTCAAAATTAATGACCTATTTTGCCATAAAATGAGGAACATGAAGTAATATTTTGCCAAGGCTGAAGAGCTGTGTAGGCATCTGCTTACTGGGTATGTGGCAGTCTTTTTTGAAAACAGAAGGCAAATTCCTCTAATACCTTCTTAGGTGAGAGAGCTTTCTGCCTGTTTTTATTTTTATTTGCTGCTGTTGGACTGCCATTATTTTAAGGCATCCTGCAGTGCAGGAGAACAAAGGCTCAGATTTGTCAAGGTGGTGATGGCAAAGCCTAACGTGGCCATGCTGCAGCCTATTTGTGCTCCTTAATGCTTCAGAGCTTCCCACATGAAGTGAATCATGCCAGAATAATAATGCCACATCTTGCAATTCATTCTCATCAGTTTTAATGAAGATAAAGAGGCTCACTTTTAGAATCCATTTGTGCTTAACAAATTAAACATGCTGCTGAATGGTGCATGTGTACAGAATATTTGTCCATATAATGTTCATTTAGGTGGCAAAGTTAACTAAGCTTGTTCACCTATATTTTTTATTTTTTAAATTCTCCCTGTGAATTTTCTGCCTTAAGAAGGCCTCACAGCTATACAGTTGGTTCTGATCTTGTTCCCTGCTTATCTGAAGTTATTGTTAATCATATTTTACTCCTATTTTTGATGTTGCATCATCACTTTGCTTTGAGAAAGTATTTTTGGAGTCCAGCAGCCAGAAGAAGTGAGTGAGAGGCAGCAGAGGATAGGCGAAAGCCTCATTGGAAAATCTCCTTTATTTGCCACAGCAGCAAAATCCACCACCAGTTGTATCATCATCACCCTGTTCAAAATATTTCAAGGTTTGTTTTGGTTATGGACTCACAGCAGTTGATAAAATAAAAGCCCTGATTGGGCTGCCAGAGATAAGATGCTACCAACAAGGGCAGAAGAGGAGGCACAAGAGGAGAAAGGACAGGCAGGTGAGCAGCAGGACCACAAATGTCCCACAGATTTATTTCAAATATTGAAACGTACACAAGGGTGCTGAATTACAGCAATTCGCACTTATTTGTAGGGGATACCCTGAAACACCCTCCATTAGCAGCACAGACAACATCTGTATAGGGGGATAGAATACAAGAAAATAAAGGTAGTGTAGAAAGTAATCTCAGCCCTAAGGAGTTGCAGCTGGGCCAATTATCAAAGATTAGGAGCAGGCCTGACTTTAGCAGGCCACAGCTGTAAGCAGTGAGAAGAAGATGCTATAAAAGAGTGGGGTGGCTGGGTGAGAGGGGAGCTGGAGCCAGTGGCTGCTTTGTGCAGAAGAAAGAGGCAGTGCTCTGAGGAGCTGCCCATGGGAAGCACCAGGAAGGTTTGGAATATTTGTGATAAGGAGACAGCAGTATGGGGCCCCTGCAATGAGATGACACCACGTCTGCAATGAGGATACAGAGGTGGGCACTCTGGCACCACAGGGTGGATTTCAAAAATAAAATCAACACCCTATTGAACAAGGACAGATTTGTGTGGCCACAAGGAATCTTTAGCCTGCTCTTTTTTTTTCTTAATTACTCCATAAAAATAGTGAATATATTATTTCATTCACAGATATATTTTTATTCCCACTGTGAGGGCCCAAATTCATGAATCCCAGCAGCCTTTTCTGTCCCTGTGCTGCTTTGTGTTGTCATTACAATCCCACTGCCAATTTGCTCTTTTAAATCCCAAAAATGTATGGTTTTTATTGAAAAAAACCATCATAACTTTGTCTGGGAGGAGGCACAAGTCAGAGTTATCTAAGAAAATTGTGTTAATCCCTTCTTTCTCCAGAGATAAATCCACAGCAATTGAACTACATTGCCACCTGCACTTCTCCCTCTGTTTTGATGCAGACTTTACAGAAATGCTGTCAACAATAACACAATTGGAACAATTATTTGCTGCCACATCCTCATCTCTCCTGACAGCAATTTGCCAGTGTGGACCCTGAAGGGCATCTCTAAAATCAGCTTTAACACATTCATGGTGGCATCTCCTGGGAGCTCTGGACAGCTCAGGACAGCTTTTCTAGGATGTGCTACAGACAACATCAACTCAGTGGAGATGTTTCTATGAAGAGGAACCATGGAAGAGGAGTATTTGATGAGAATTTTGGAGTGAAAATACTCTCCCATATTTTCACTTAAAAAAAAAGAACCAAACCAAACCTTAAAACAGTACCAAATGTAGTTGTTGTAAAGGTTAGAGAGGGAAGTTAGGAAAAAGAGAGCATCACAAAGACATTCCCTACAGGTAACCAAACAGTGTGTCTTGTGAAGAAGAGTGGTTTTAAAATAAAACCCATTTCTGTATTTTGTGTACTTCAGAGCAGGTGTTTGCGCTGTGATTGGGCTAAAGGAAAAAAAAAGGGAAATTCAAGTAAATTTGCAGCTGGGTGCAGCACAATTTTTTGGGGGGCAAGAGCTGCTATTCAAGGTCAGTGATAAATAACTCCTGTCTGGAAGATAACAGAGAACATGCAGGACTGGAGATAAAAATCAATTTTGGACAGAAGGTGACACATCAAGCCCGTGTGGGTATTATGAAATGATGGTAAGAATGAGGGCTATGTTCATCCATCATCCCTGGGGAGAAAAAGATTGGAGCAAAAAGATGAAAGCCAAGATTTCTCTGTGTACTGTAAGGGCTCCATTTTAGACCCTCTGCCATCCACAGGATGTTCTTTGTTTTGGCAGAAGAGGACCATCATGGAAAAAAAAAATTCCTGCTTGATTAATCTGCCCAGAGAGTCAGTTGTTCATGTACTGAATATGTGAGAGCAGGGAGGTGCTCAGGATGAGAGGAAGATTTACCGCTTAAAGGTGAGCATTGCCCTGAAGATGGTGTAAGGACACGAGACACTGACAGAAGAAAAGGAGGAAGTTGAAATCCATGTGAAAACAAATGTTTTAGAAGGATTGGGAAGATCAAGAAGAGAAGACAAAGTGAAAAATGCAATTGTGGAGGAGATGATGAGGCATAAATGGCTGTCAGAGAATGGGGAACTCCAGTGGGTGGATCAGATGCTCATGACAGAGAAGTAAAAACAGCCAAAACAAGTGGTGAGGGGGGAACTTAGATCTTCCAAGAGCACCAGGCTGTTCACTGGAGGATTCTTTAATTGAGATGCTTTGATTGAGGTGCTCTGAACAAAGGATACAGTCAGAAAGGTGTTGGAACGGGCCAGAAAGGAGGTAGAGATGAAGTCAAAGGCCAAAGAAAAATGACACACAGTGTGGTGCTGGTGGAGACCAAAGGGGAATGTGTTTCATGTGGAGGGAATTGCCAGCAAAGCAAGGAGTGGCAAATTTTAACATTCCAATGCACAACTTAGATGGGGGAAAGGGCAACACCACAAATCTTGGGTTTACTCTCTTCTGGTCCTCTGTTTTCCCAAGCATTCATGGCAGGTTACCCAGGAGCTCTGACATTACTGCACTCTTTGTGGCCATTGCAATGAAAAACTGCTGGGGTTTTCAAGAAGCTGTCCTGCCATCATCCTGCAATGAGGCATTTTAAAAAGTGTTGATTTTTCTGTCTGGTAATTTTATCCAGGCTTAATTAAAAGCAACCACAGAGAGCAAGAGACTCAGAGAGAAGACAAGAGGGAGGAAAAATAAAATTATTTGGCTTCACATTCCAGGGACCCAAGCACAATTTGGCAACTAACTGAGGCTCATGAGAGAGTTTTAAATTTTTTTTTTTTCCAAATTATATGTACTGAGTTTATAATTATAGAGATCCAGATCCTTGGCATTGTCATTTCCAGCAAGTCTCATTACTTATCTTGCAGTAAGTACATGGCTGTTAATACTAATTCCATAATGACAGTGGAGCAGTGAAGTCAAATTTAATAGTTCCTCAGTTAATCATTAAAATTAGCCTATCTCTGTGGATACTGGATCTTCTAATATTTCCATGCAATGCCGCTGTGGGTAATAAATGAGATGGCAAAAGGGGCTTTTTAATGTGTTATCACCCCATGGAGGCCAATAAGGCCCCCTCAGTTCTGGCTCAGAAATGTTGGAGTGGGCTGTGCAAGCCAATTCCTTTCTGCAATAGTTCTCTGGGAAAAATCTATTTTGACATATCCACAAGATAGTGAAAGGTCAAAGATGGAGAAGAAAATACCAGATAGCCAGAGCACACGGCATGTGTCTCAGTTTAGAGAAAAATTTAGGAGAAAACCTCTCTGGAATGAGTGTTTTCTCCAAAGAGAAGGGATGCAGTAATCTCCTTTTTCTGCCAATGAAATAAATGAATACCAGTGGGTGAAAATGAAAAAAACCCCAACTGTTTATTAACAAACAAGGTGCCGGCACAGCACAGGAGAAAAGACTGAAGAAATGCTAAACACTGAACCTTCAGAACCTGACCCACAGCAGAACAAAAAACTAAAAATGCCCAGGGAAGGAAAACTCCCTTGCTGCTGATGGGGGGGAAGGCAAAGCAGTGGCCTTCCCTTGGTCTCAGGGAAGGAAAAAGGAGCTCATGCAGCAGCTCAGGCAAAGCAGATGGGAACTGTTGAATCTGTGACGTTGGTCTCCTGCTCACAGCAGATGGAGGTGGTGGATTTTGGTGTCCTTTCTCTTGTTGGTTCAGCTTTTCCCAAGGTCTCGGGCTGGCTGGAGTGTATGGGATTGTAAATTTTTGTCTTTGACGCATCTGTGTCAGTTCAGGCCATCCAAATGGTCTGTGATGTTGAATCTGATGTCCTTTCCTTTCTCCCATTTAAACTTGAGCTAGAAGGGAAATGTGCACGTGTGCCAGTTCTTGGTGCCCAGTAGATATATTTTAAATAATGGAGCTTTGGGGAGGAAGGGGGAAATTGGTGAGATGAGAAACCCAGGGCTTATTTACCCTCCTTTTTCCTCACTCCAGGGCAGATGTGTGTCTGTCTGGAGAAATATGATGGGTGTGTGTTTTAAGCTCTCCAGGAAATAAGGCCCAATTGATTGAAATATAAATTTACTTGATTAAGGGCTGATTTAAAATTTTTTAAAAAGCAGATTAAAAATTGAACAAATCCCTTTTTGAGAGCTGATCCACTGCTTACAGATCCCCTTCCAGTATTTAAAAATGCATCTAAGGGCTAGCCAAGCATCCACAGAGACCAGCAGTCATACTTTGGTTTTGTCACCACATTTCTGGCTGATACAGCATTGAGTGCATTGCATATTCCCCAAAATAACAACACACTGCACATCCCCCAGAATAAGGACAGCGAGAAGGATGGGAAGAGATGTGGTGTTAAAGGACCAGGATGATGGGTTTGAGATCTTTTTGGACTCTGGGTGTTTGAAGAGGGTGTGAAGTTATTGATAGCAATCAGGAAACATTGGCCATGTTTGATGCTCCACTTATGGCTCAATATCTAAAATGGAAAGACTGATTGGTTTCGGAGCACGTTGTAATCAATATGGCATATTTGATGAATATTGCAGCTAATTAGCCATGACTTGGTTGTTTAGTGCTTCAAATGGGGAAAATTATCACGTCAATGTTCTCACTTCATAAGAAGAGAATTATTGCCTTATTTTCTGGTATTTGTTTTGGTTTATGCATATGCATCTTTATTTCTGTGCTTAGTGAATATGTGTTTTTACAAGCTTAGTAGGCATAATTTAAAAAATTTTATTGTGTAAATTAATTTCACACACAAACACTGGCACAGCACACTGGAGTGCAGGCCTTGTAAGCTCAGTAAATGCCTGCACACTCTCTGGCTTTCTCCAGATTGGAAATGTTTCCTTTCCCTTCCAGAAGCACCAAAGCACACAAATGTGTTTTATTACCCCGAGGAAATCATCCAGACAGCAAAAAGCATCCAGCACAGGGCAGGAAGGATGCAGTGGAGCTCACAGCTCCTGGGTGCAGTGATGTGCAGTGCTCTCACACCCACAGCACTGCTGGGCTGCTTTCTGAGGTATATTTCCAGTCTTCATTGCAAATAGCTAAAGGTCTCCCCAGATCCCCACTAATTATATACAAATGAGTGTTCTCTGCAGCATGGCCATATTTATTGTTAGAATTTGTGTGCCACTAGCCTTCCCTTATTTTCTTCCTCACGGCATGTTTCTGTGCTGGTGTTGTGTGGGCAGTTTTTCTTCTTCCTGGACCACATGCCACAGGGAAAGGCCCAATCCTGATAGATAGTGGACTAAAAATTTCTTAGAAATCAGCTGCAGAACATATTTTTTCTCTCTGTCATGCCAGGGGAGAAACAGACTCCAAATGCACCATGGTTTCTCCTGTATAATGTCAATTTGATCTTGATTTGACTCCCTGGGGGCAGTTTGCTGAATGCAGGGACATGTGGTGATACACACCCTCCAGTGGAGCTCTGACTCCGACCCCTCCACATCTTCCTCATGCTCTGTGCCAAAACAATGTCTTGTGGTAGGAGCTGGAGAACTGGCTCATCACTTCATGGAGCTGGAGAACTGGCTAAGGTGATCTATGCAAATAAAAGAAAATAGAACAGGGCAAAATAAAATAAATAAAGTGAATGCAAGGCTAAAACAGCAGGAGGCATTTTCATTGCTCACAGCTCCAGCTCTCTTTTCTCTTTTTGGCTAAATAAAAGTGTTGTTGTTGTTGTTTTGGTTTTTTTCCCCCTCTTTGGGGTCACACTGCTGGGGCTGCCAAGTGCTCTCCACAGCTGGATCAAAGTCTCTGTCTGCCATTGCCTCCCATTCCCAAGCCCATGGGAGCCTGGGATTTGGCAGTATATCCACAAATGTCCCCATCTCCCTCCCCCTCCAGTTCTCCAGCATCCTGCTGAAGTGTTGGCCTGAACCTTGCACAATGGCTGTTCTTCCAGAGCCCTCAGCTGTGAGATGGGATTAGTGGCTGGCCAGCTCAAGCTCCAGGGAGCTGCTGTGGTGCTCACTGGGCTAAAAAATTCCAGTGTGCCCCACATCCAACTGTATGTTAATACAGTCAAGCAGAAAAAACCAAACCAAAACATGATCCAGGGCCCCCTTTGTGTCTGCCAGAATGTTTTCTCCATGTCACAAGTTTTGTTAGCCTTCCACTGCAGGATACAGGGCACTACAGCCTTTCTTTTTTTTAAATGAAATTGAATTCTACTTTTTCCTCTTTTAAACTTTGTGCTAGGCTTGACTGGAAACAGCAACAAAATAACACTTAGAAATGCTTTTTGTTAACACGGTTTTTAAAACTTCCTTTTCTGTTTTTAGCTCATGATAGAAATCAGCTTCACCACAGAGTCCTGTTTGTTCTCTGACTCCTGCTCTCATGTTATAATATTGTTCTGATATAAATTTTCTCAATAAAATCTAGTGTAGATTATTATATATTCTATGTTATACATAGGGATTGCACACAGCTATCCTGGGAGTTGTCTTTAGGAAGTAATAGATCCTATGTAAGACATTTTATATAGAATTTTGTTCAGTTTTATTAAGCGGATATACTGCCAAAAAAATAATATACAATGACATACTATATATGCAATAGATGCATAAAAGATATAAAATAGTCTATAGTAAAACTTATCTAAATACTGTATCACATATAATATAAACATATAATGTGTTGTGTTTACAGTAAATACTATGTGTAGAGTAAGATTCATTATAGTTCATTATGATAAAAAGATTTATTATGTTTCATTATGTACTTTCATTATTGTATCTTGCTAATGACATTTACTAGACAAACAACATAGCATGATATAATTCCTATATGGTATGACACAAATATATTATATAATATATGATGATATATTGGTAATATATTTTATATATTATTATATATATATATGGTATATATATATTATATATTATACATTATATAATATTATATATAATATATATTATATCATATATGATATTATGTATACAAATGTATATAATTTTATAAAATATTATATTATATAATATTGAATATTATGTATTATAATAAATAATATCTATATTATATATAAATACTATATATTATATATAATATATATTTATATATGTGTATATATAATATAAATATTATATATAGATATAGTATATAGAATATATAATATTATATAGAGTATATAATATTATATATAATTATATAATATGATATTAACATGCTATATATAATATATAATATATTACAATATATATTATATAATATATGAAAATATATTGATACTACTCCTGTAAAGGAGTAATATATAATGGAATAGCATAACGATTATATATTACATAATATAGAGTGTTCTGTTGTGTGCAGTTTTGTATTTCAGGTTACATTTATCTTACCTAAAATAACCAGTATTGTGCCTGTGTATATGTAGCTACATATACATTGAATATTAAATATTATATGGCTTAAATGTTATCTATAATATGTGGTCTAAACCACAGTATTTGTAGTAGCTTGCTGGTATATATTAGATGATAGCTGGATGGTTTAGTTTATGTAATACAAAATACTTTGTATGCAAATATTGACTTTATGATGTTACAGCTTTTACCTGTGTTTAGGGATTATATAAACCCAAGTTTGAGCTAATGAATTTTCTATAGAGCACACATTTTATCTAATTAAATTAGGTGTAGTACACATACAGTATATAATAACATGCACTATATAGGCCAAAATACATTAACTACCCATCATCTGCTATATACAGTTTATGGTAAATACAGAATATATACTGCATAAAATTTGCTTTGACTGGGGGAAAGAGCTAATCAATGTCTCCTCAGCACCTGGCCTCCCATTTCCCTTTTCTGCAGAAAAAAATAAACCCACCCTGCTCTGGTGTGGGGATGCTGTGGGGCACATTGGGCAGAGAGGGGATTTTTAATTTCATCATGCCCATTTGTGTACTTCTGGGTTTGTGGGTCTCCACTGCTTGTTTCAACTGTCTTGTGATTTGATCTCTCCTTCTCTGTTTCTGCTTTTATTTCAAAACAATTTCCTGAGTTCCACTGCTGCTGCGATGAAGTTTAAAAAAATATTGTCTTTAAATTATAAGTCTGCAACCCAGACTTGCACTGAAAATTATTTATAAAAGCTTGTTCTGTTTTTCCCTGGGGAAAACCAGGAAGATCTTGGTGACTATTTTTAATAGGTGATGTGTGTCAAGTTGGAAGTGCCATTGTTCTCTAGCATCCACCAAGTGCATGGACTGGCTCTTCTGCCAAGGAGTGGATGATGTAAATAGAAATGCAAATAGAGGTAGCCCCCAAACCATGAGCCCTGAGCTGCCACCAGATGGAGCAGCCTCCCCAAGTACCTCCTCCACTGTCTGTATTTCTATATTTTCATCAGGAGTCTTTTTGGTTTTCTTTTTTTCTTTTTTTTTTTTTCCTGAAGGAATTCATTATGATAAATATTTTATCAGTGAATTTCTGAAACAATTAATAGTGATTTGACATTTACTTTAAGGAGTTCCTGATAATTTTAGTGGAGTGAGAAATTAGGGTATTTAAATGTCTCTGGACACTTTTAGTTCAGTTAAAAAAAAAAAAAAAAAAAAAAAAGCCAACCCCAAGACTCATTAAAATCCCAAAGCACAGTTTTTCCCTTACAAATAAACCAAGGTCATTATGACCCCTTTGGAAGCTGCTGTGTGAGGGGCTAGGGAGAGGAATCAGAGCCAATTTAAAGCGTGCACATAACCCTCTGAGGAGATTCACATGGAAATCCTGAAAGGTAACCCAATTTCTCTTGGAGACTCTCTCTGAGAAGCTGATTAGGGAAATTGGTAATAGGGCCTCTGTTTCTGTAGACATAGATTGACATCCAGTGTAATCAGCTCCACAGAAGACTTTCCCAGGCACAAATCCACCACTTCAACACCTTCCCTTTCAGACTTTGTTCAGAAATCTGTCAGGAAGACTCTCCTAATCCACATCATTTGGGAAAACATCCCTCTCTGTGAGGATCTCTGCCACTTCAAACACGTGCCCTTGTTCTTACTCCAATGGCATGGACTTGTTCCTCTTGAGGTTGTGCTGGCCAAGAAGGGTGGGATGGACAGCACTTTCTCCTCCTAGCTGAGAAGGCAATTTATTTGCTTTCTCTCAAAACATACACACTGTTGCAGCAGAAACAGGCTGCAGTGTGGGTAAAGTAGGTGCTTTCACTGCTGTACAGTTCTGGACATAAAGTGAAAACACCGTCCAGTGAGAAGCACAGCTATTTCTGGTATTTCTCTCTCTCAGGTGAGCTCAGACCATACACACATTTCATCAGGAATCTCTTTTGGGGCCTGCACACAGCAAAAAGGCAGATATTCCCACAGCCATGCATCTCCTGTACCTTGTCCTCTTCCATCTGGCACTCCAAGGGTTGCACACCATGATATTTTCTGGAAAATCCCTTTGCCAGGATTTCTTCTCCTGGGAAGCTGAGAAGCCTCAGAGAAAAATGTAAATAATAATTATCTGATTCTCTTCTCCTGTGTTTGCTGCTTTGGAATGTGGTCTGGAGGTTGTTTACCAACAGGTGCACCTTTGATTGGTTCCATGTGAGTTGTTTTTACTTAATGACCAATCAAAGCCAGCTGTGAGCAACTCTCTGAGGAGTCACAGGTTTTTATTATTCATTCTTTTCTAGCCTTTTGATGTATCCCTTCTATTTCCTTGGTATAGTTTTAGTGTAGCATTATAATAGAAGAATGGAATGGAATGGAATGGAATGGAATGGAATGGAATGGAATGGAATGGAATGGAATAGAATAGAATAGAATAGAATAGAATAGAATAGAATAGAATAGAATAGAATAGAATAGAATAGAATAGAATAGAATAGAATAGAATCGAATCAGCTTTCTGAGAACATGGAGTCAAGATTCTCATCTCTCACCTCATCCTGTGGACCCTCACAAACACCACACACAAGGAAAGGTGACATTTCAGAGAAGGAAGCCATTTGTTGGAGAGTGTTGAACCCACACAGCCCAGCCCCTCACTTCAGTTATTGATGTTTAAAACCTTGGCTGAGAAGGGTAAGGCCAGGTTGGTACACAAAGTTTCACCTACATCACTGTCATGAAAGAAAAAAACCCACTTTTGTGATCTTTGAAGTATCCTCTACTTATCCATTTTTTAAGTAAGTGATGGTAGAAAGGACAGATAACATCTGGCATACTTAATTCTCTATTATACCTGTGGATTGCACATATATGGAGTATTCTTTGACAGATAACAGATGCTGGGATTTAGTGCAACAGGACAGGTTTTGTAACATCTCTTGTGCAGCACTGGGACCAGCCCAGATGCCTTTCCCCCTTTGAGCTGTAACATCCTCTAAAAATGCCCCCTACCAGGAGATATCTGGTTGTTCCAAGAATCTGCCAAGTGACAAACTTAAATGAGGATCTGGCTGCATGCGTTGCTGATGGCACATCCAACCCAAAATGTCCTTTGCTGACAACCAAAATTACCTCTGCACCAGTGGCACGGTGAGGAGGGCATAAACACACAGGTGGCATTGCCTTGTCTTCAGGACAAGCTTTATTAACTATTTGCTTTAACAAGGTAGTTATGAAGGCATTGGTTCTTTAGGTTACAAGGAAAGTAACGAGACTCAGGTTCAGCATGTAAATGACAAAGTAACAAGGAAGGCATATGTTAACCCATATAACTGTTAGACCATCTATTAGAAGACATTTTGCAAGCAACATTCTACATTTCTTTGCATTGAAGTAAAAACATATTTTTTTTTCGTCAAGAAAGTTACCATTTTCAATTTTTACATTTTTTAAAACTTATATCACAAATGTCAGGGTAAGGCAAATCCTGGATGAACAATATGATAAAAATCCCTATTCCCCAAGAAAATAGATCCACATACTCTGTTAAATTTTGCAATTTTAAAAGCAAAGCTGGCATGCACTGCATATAAACTCTTTTTTTTTTTAATATAATTTAATTCAAGTCCTAAAGCAGAACAGTGTTAATTCAAAGAGAGGCTTTCTCAGTGCTTTATAGAAAGAGTGACAATTAGCTGCAGTGACCCATTGTTACAGACTATGTCTCAGTATCACCTTTGGATGTCATCATGGGAGCAGTCACCAGCCTGAAGAACATTGTGCCTAATGGTAGGGATGAGCACTTTCAGACACAGGAGGAACAACAATCAAGCACAGCCTCTGACACTGAATGCAAACATGAATCAGCACCCAAAGGCTGCTACCCCCTCTACACCACCTGCTGTGAATACATTTTGAGTTTAAACCAAAATCCTTGACATAAATACCAGTGTGGTGATTCTCCATCTAACATTTGTTCTTCTACAAAACCAATGGGTTCTTCTTCTCCTTACCTTTCTGCATCTCCAGAGGAACACCAGAGACTGACTGCACTGTTGTGAACACAGCTGAGAACTCATGCTGCCAAAGTGTACCCACTTCATGACTAGTGAAAAATGCCAAAACTCAAATCAAAACCCACCCAAAGGAGGACAGATAGAAACAAGGATGCAAATAGCACACTAAGGGCTTAAGCTACTCATAGGTCTCCTTGCTTTGCACTTTCTGGACTTCGTGCTTTGCCAACACATCATTGGGCAAATGGTTGTTTTGAAGACTGACTATTGTCTACCAAGGTTAAATAAAAACCAAAATGAAATTACTGTCAGGGGATAGAGAGTGTCTAATATATAGCTGCATCTTTGCAGCTATTTTTTTTTTTCTTGAACTGCCAGTCAGTCTTCACAAGACATTTAAGGAATCTTTAAATCCTTCTGAAGGACCAAAGCTCAGCATCCAGCCTCCTGTGGGGCTGTCCCTTTGGCTCCCTTGCTAAAGCTAAAGTTGGTGAAGAAAGATTCTGACATCTGATTCCTGGCTAGTGTTAATGCTGGCCATGGGGAAGCACGATCAGGAGAGGTACAGAACTGCATTCAGGGCACTGGACACTTTGTTGAGGTTATCACAGTTCTACCACCTCCTGATGTATTTATCCACTCCTGACCTACCTGTTGTGACAGCCTGTTCCAATCATTACAACACAGTGTGGGAAATGCACAGAAACAGGAGGGACCATGCAGAAGAGTCCACATCCCAAAAGAGACCTTCTGTCAAGCATGACCCCAAGGCTGGGAAAGGAGAGCATCAGAGGCACCTCAAAGGGAACAAGGAGTCCTTCAGAGTATTTGGACAGAACAAGAGCCAGAGGAATGGTAGTTGCCAAATACAGGTAATCTTATCAAAATTCTCAATCAGATTAACAGACTATACCATAACAGACTATCTTAGCAAAATTCTCAAACCAATTAACAGACTAACATTAGCTCATTTACTCCTGCAATTGATCCGATTTGGAGTTGCCCAGGTGATGGAGAAGCTCCTTGAGAGCCCCTCTGGCACCAGTCACACCTGGGTGTGACTCACACTGGAGGCAGCACACAGAAATTCCCTTCTGATCCCACCCCAACAAACACGCTGGAGTCCCACAGAGGAGGGGAGGAGGGCGGGGGAGCTGTACTTTCTAGGAGCTGTACTCTCTGTGTGCAATCTGATGCTTTTCCCATTTTCCTTTCTAATGCTTGTTTTTCCTTGACACCCTCCTGAATTAGCAACAACCATTGCCTGTCATAGCCTGTGTTAGGTGCCTTGACTTGCTGTTACTCCAGCACAGGATTTATCATTGAAACTACTCTAGCTGGGATGAACCCAGATCACAGCAGGATAGAGATATGTCTTACCTTTCTTTTTTCCCCTTTTTTTCCTGCCCACATATTGAATACCTATTCTGTGATTCAGGTGTATTTTGGGTGAAAAAAAAAGAGTACAGAACCAATTATTTTTCTTGAAATTATCAAATTAGGATCAATTACATTGCTTAAATTGACCAAATTATTCTTAGCAGCACTTTAAAATACAGTTTGTAGCACAGGTTGCATGCTCTTCCATCCAGTGTATTTTCCATCAGTTTCAGTTACAGTACAGTTGGGAAATGTACATGAAAACCTTTTGTTCCTTTTCTACAGATTTCAGTGCAGCATTTACTGGCAGAACAATTGACATATGGAGAGACATTCTTATCCAAATAACTGTTAATTGCTTTTTTTAAAAAAAATAAAAATCCATGCATATGCAGTGGAAAATGTAACGAGGGCTCACAAAAGCTACTGTGTGAAGCTGTTAAAGCTGGGAGCTGTATTTAAAGATGCCTCTAATGCAGAGTCTTTCCAGCATTGAGGAAATGTCTGTTGCCTACCTGTACCCAAAGGTCATACTTACAGCACTGGTTTTGAGATGTGCAGAACTAACTGGAAAAAGCAGGATTTAGGGGGCTGGCTGTTTGAGGCCACATGTGTTATTCACATGTATGGACATGGCACAGCATAGGCTGATGATGGGAAAGAAGATGAAGATGCTAGAAAAGGGGTGGGCCTGGAAACAGGCTACTGATGGTATGATGCAGGAGGAAAAAAGACCCAGTAGAAGAGAGGGACTCACATTTCAGAAGAAACTGTTGTAAATGCAGGGTTGATTGCAAAACATTGTTAGACCTGGGAAGTTATGATCCTTCCCAACAGACTTACAGGATGAAATGCAATGAAGAACAAAGAGAAATTAAAAGCAAAGACTCATTCCCCCAAAAGCTCCCCCCCCTCCCAACCCGCTGATCATCTCTGTGTGCTCTTTTCGGCCAAGAATGATGCTGGAGGATGTCAGCGCCTGCCCGTAGGGTTTCCTTGGGTCTCTCCTCTCCTGCATCCTTCCTTCGCCACAGCAGCAGAGAGAAAAGTGGAAAGAAAAAAGGAACATGTTCAAATGTCTGCACAGAACCCAGGTCTCATGTGTCCAGCAACAGATGCCTATGGTTTCATTTTTTGCCCAATTTTTCTATTTGACACAGCTTACGTATAACAGCTACTACCGGGTGAGCAAATTACCCGTGATTATCAGGCTGTCTTGGTTTTCCAGAGCACCACCAAGCAACAGCTTGACACCAGAGATCCCCAGCTCTGGCAGGTGCTTTGGTGACAAACAACACATGAAAGTACTAAATATAGGAAGCAGATGGATTTCCTCCGCTCCAGAACGACCCTTGTGAGAGTCTCTGAGGTTTAGCAGGCTGATCAATCCTCCCTGGGGATTGCTCCTAGTAATTAAAGCAGCAGCAATGGAGTTTGGATGACTTTGACAGCGAGTTGCAACGAAATTCAAGGCTTGCTTCCAATCCTGTGCATGCCACTGAACTGCTGAGCAAGAAAGACATGGTGTGCCCGGGATCTGGCCCCGCAGTGGAACTGAAGAGATTTATTAATTGATTGCTAATTCATGAGCAAAAATTACTCCAGCCCTAAACATTCACAGATAACAATTCCTAAGGGAAAATGCAGCATGAGAAACAGACTTCTTAAGGGCCACATGAAAACTGTAATGTTCAAATACCTTTTTTTAAACAGAGGAAGGGTATTAACATATTGATCTGTTTTTAAGTTAAGGATTTCATTATTTGCTCTTTTTGGTTTGAGCAAGAAGCTAAGGGAGGGGGAAGAAGAGTTGTGGATGCTGTATTTTAATTAATATTTTTACTTCAGTACTTTTTAAATGGGACACCATCAGGGCTACTCCTCACTCCAGCAGCACAGCAGCACATCACCTGTAAGCTGATAAGGACCAAGAGTCCCGTTCAATAATAAAACCTTGTGTTTTAAATCTCTGTGTTACAGCTGCTGCCATTGTACACCTTGATCTTGAAACCCCATAAATACAGCATGTGGCTGTTGATGATATTGGTACTTCTCAAAAACCCTACACCAAAGGAAGCAGTGTGCCCTGAGAACCACTTCTGAGGGAGAAATGGCTCCTGCTTTTTTTTGTTAGGGATGAGCCTTGGACTTCTGTCTTCCCACTACATTATTCATTTCAGTCTAGGAGAAATGCTATTTATGCCAATGAAAAAGCACTTCCTCAGCAGCCACCACTGCTCCAGCCACAGCACTATCACTTAGTGTGGAAAGCCAAAAAGAGCTCCAAAAGGCAGCAGCACAGCTCCAGAAGGCAGCTCCCTGACTTTGCCTTGTTCTTCAGTGGTATTGCTGAAGAGGCATTGGGCACTGGAGAGCCAAGGGCAACAAACCCTTTAAAATGTGAACCTTTTGTTCCCAGAACACAGCTCATACAGAAATGAGCTTTGTTCCAACCAGTATAAATTGCCTGTCATTTTCCAAAGCAATGCCAAAAATTGTTTGCTCATTTATTCTTCTGTTCCTTATCTCAGTGCTGTTTTGCCTTCTGATGATCTAAGACCGTGCACTGCCTACAGCCATTACAGCTGCAGACTGCTGCTACAGTATTTGCCTGACAAATAAAGTTTGTCCTTTTTATGATGCAATACAGGCCATATTAGACAATTACTTCTCCCTTGTATCCTGTCTTCCTATACTTTTTTTTAATGTTTGGTAAATTTTAACTTTAATTCAGGTGCTTTCAAAGCAAGTTTTCATACAGAAACTGTTTGGAAAACAGGGGACAAAAAATAGTTGTGAAGGTCTTACCTGTTACTTAAGCTTTCTGCTCTGTTTCCATTGGATCATTTATACTTTCAACTTGACTATTCATTTCAGCTGAAAAAGAAATGAGATGGTCATTAAACTCTATTAATGATACTCGTTAAGTTTATCATGTGGAGTAATAACTGCTTTTAAACCAAAAGGGACATTTATTGCATTAAGAAATCTCTTAAGTCATCAAATAGGTCCCTTAGGGGACCCATCCTAACCTGGAGTTCCCTGGACACTATGACAAACAGTCCTGCAAGGAGGAAGGCTTTAGCATCACTAGAAATGCAAGCCTCTGGCTCTAGATTTGCTCTTTGGTCTATGTCGCAGACATGTTTTATGGAAAATCCTTTCCTTAGGATTTTTCCTCCTGAGAAGCTGAGAGGCCTCAGGAACAAAATGTAAACATTGATTATCTGCTGCTGTGGAATACAACAGGTGGATCTTTGATTGGCCCATGTGGTTGTTTCTAATTAATGGCCAATCACAGTGAGCTGGCTCGGACAGAGAGCCCGAGCCACAAACCTTTGTTATTATTCCTTCTCATTCTAGTCTTCTAGCCTTCTGATGGAATCCTTTCTTCTATTCTTTTAGTATAGTTTTAATGTAATATATTTCATAAAATAATAAATCAAGCCTTCTGCAACATGGAGTCAGATCCTCGTCTCTTCCCTCATCCTAAGACCCCTGTGAACACTGTCACAGGTCCACAGCCATCCAGTCTGACTTTGGAGCCCAGCTCAAGGTCTAAAGGACCTTCATGTCTCTCTGTCGGCCACAGAGATATAGATATTGCCAAAGAAGGATCTAGAGTTTTGCTGGACTAGTCTTGACCTTTAGATTCAAACCTTGACCCTCTGATTCAAGGACTGGCTTCTGACATAGTCCGTGCTAGGATTCAGGTTGAGCCACAGGATGAACACAGATCCATTTCCATGGAAAAATAGAATCATTTAGATTGGAAAAGACTCTTGAGATCACTGAGTCCAAGCAAAAACCTAACACTGGCAAGTGCCACTAAACCATGTCCCTAAATTACAGGAGTCAGGCTGTGACACTTTTGATGCTGTCTCAGTTACAGAGATGCTGCTTCCAGAAGTTCCAGAACTGCAAATTGCTGGAACCTTGGGGAGGATTCAGAGGCAATGTCACTATATTCCTACAATAATGGTTTGCTAGTGTAAGATCCATTTAAAAACCAGCCTTATTTTAATTTAAAATTACAAAAAGAAAAAAAAAACTAAAAAAAAAACTTAAAAAAAACCTTTTAAAAGAAATTAAATAGAAGGCTTAAACTTATTTCACTATGACATTTGTCAAAACTATAATCCAAACTATGGCAGTGTGATTGGTCATAACGAGGCTAACCATAAATACCTGCAGTTTTAAGACTAATATATAGTATTTGTTCTGCACTGAATTTGAAGCCATATATAATAAAACTGGTTTTTGTTTCTTTACTCAGGCTTTGTTTTGTGTTATCACCTGTAGATTATGAAGCACTTGACATGGATGACAGGGAAAAACCTCAAACATGAGTAGAAGATTTGGAAATTAAGATGGGAGACAGGAAGGGAAAAACCCCAAAATCAATAATGATGCTGCTTCCAGGCAGGCAGTATGATGTCTTTTCTGAATCAATATCATGTCAATGTACCTGCTGGAGTTTTGATGAATTATTTGTAAATTATTCATCACCCATATGCAGAGAAGATACTGTAATGGCTTTCTGGATGTATGTGATGAACAATATGAAAAGTATCCTCTCCTGATTACAGAGCTCTGATGCACATCACATTTAGCAAGCTTGTGTTCTGTAACAATATTTGCATAGAAAAGACAGGGTGCTTAATAAAAATATCACTGAAGAAAGGCTGCTGCACACTGACAACAGCATCCCCTCCCAGCCTCATCATGCTGGACAGCTTCACTGGCAGTATTTGTTGAAAATACCATCAGCCTTCACTCACATTCTACAGAAATCCCCTGCAAAATAACTCTGGAATTGAAACCTGTGGTGAGGCTCTGTCAGCACCCACATGAACCTTTCCCAATGTATTTGTGATGGAGCTCAGCTCCATGAGCTCTCCTAGAGAAATCCCTTAAGATATTCCTTTAGTAAATTTGGATTTGTTTTCACTCAGTAGCCCAAAGCATCCCATGGATTCACAATCCAAACGTTTTAATGTGCTCTGACTTTTGGGTTTGTTCAAAGACAGGGAGGTCTGACTGAAGGATGGGCTTCTGCAGCACCACTGAGTGAACCCCAGCTGTGAGAGCAGCCACACAATTCTCTCTGTTGAGCTGGAAAACAGCCCAGCAGGGAAGCACACAGCACAAGAACACGTGGAGGAACTGCCCCCAGGGATGGAGGGGATGTGACTCACAGTCCTGGGTTCCTCCCAGCACGAGGTGGTGTCAGAAGGGCATCATTAGCCCTGGGTGTTCTACTTCCAATCACAGCACAAGCTGAAATAGGGCTTCTCCCTGATGGGCAAGGTTTTTAGAGGCTTTAAACTGCTAACTCAATTCAGCAGCCTGGTTGCACCTCCCCATAATGTGCCACATCAGCCAACAACCCTGAGAAGCAGCTGGAGCGCAAAGAGATGTATTTCTCCTAAATTCAGTTTCACCTGCACCTCCTTCTGCACCTTCACAGATGGTTTTTGTGCCAGAAATGGACATCTCTGTGTGATGGATGTGGACATTCTCTGTCTGATCTCTTTAAATTTTGACCCATTGGGGGCCAAAATTATAAACTCTCAAATGATGACCAGGCAGGGATTTCTCCCCCAAAAATAAGAAAGTTCCTTGTAAGAGGAGAAGAAATAACCCAGCAAATAATTCCCATCCATAACAGGATGAAGGAGAAGACAGGCAAACAGAGACTGGAGAGCCAAGTTAACCTGTGAGAGAGTTAGTGCATTTCTTTAGCCTAGGATATTACACAGACCTGGGCAGCAGATGACACCAAAATACTAATGTTGGTTTAAATCTGGATGCAGCTTTCCACAGGCTTGAAACAAAAAGATGATGGAGCAACCCCATTGGGAAAAGTTTGATCTGACTAATAGAAGCTGGAAAGTAAAAAAATTGCCTTAGTAATCTCTAGAGCTTTGGGGAAGAAGAAAGAAGGTGCAGGAAGGTGGGAAGGAAGGAAGGAAAGGAAGGGAAAGGAAGGGAAAGAGAGGGAAAGAGAAGGAAAAGAGGAAGGGAAGGGAAGGGAAGGAAGGAAGGGAAGGGAAGGAAGGGAAGGAAGGGAAG
Organism: Emberiza elegans; assembly: GCA_024865655.1. Lineage (NCBI taxonomy): Eukaryota > Metazoa > Chordata > Aves > Passeriformes > Fringillidae > Emberiza > Emberiza elegans. Next base: position 1,522,031 of record JALJVW010000184.1, on the reverse strand, counting down.
GAAGGAAGGAAGGAAGGGAAGGAAGGGAAGGGAAGGGAAGGGAAGGGAAGGGAAGGGAAGGGGGAAGGAAGGAAGGAAGGGAAGGAAGGGAAGGGAAGGGAAGAGAAGAGAAGAGAAAGAAGAGAAGAGAAGAGAAGAGAAGAGAAGAGAAGAGAAGAGAAGAGAAGAGAAGAGAAGAGAAGAGAAGAGAAGAGAAGAGAAGAGAAGAGAAGAGAAGAGAAGAGAAGAGAAGAGAAGAAAAAAAAAAAAAAAAAAAAAAAGAAAAAAGAAAAAAGAAAAAAGAAAAAAGAAAAAAGAAAAAAGAAAAAAGAAAAAAGAAAAAAGAAAAAAGAAAAGGAAAAGGAAAAGGAAAAGGAAAAGGAAAAGGAAAAGGAAAAGGAAAAGGAAAAGGAAAAGGAAAAGGAAAAGAAAAGGAAAGGAAAGGAAAGGAAAGGAAAGGAAAGGAAAGGAAAGGAAAGGAAAGGAAAAGGAAAAAAAGGCTGCTCTCAGGGAAATACCATCTAAGAACTCAATCACCAAGGTGGGGTTTGCCATCATTAAAAAAACTAATCACAAAATCTGTCCTGGGTACATGAATTTTAATATACAAGGGTCTTTGCTGTGATGGATGATAGAAATGGGCAGGAAAAATATGTGTCTGTATACACAGCCCTAATCCAGGCTACAGATGTACCTTCTGACAGTTTTCCTGATGGAGAATCAATCCCAGGGCTGAAATAATAGTAATTTCTCAAATATATCACTCTCATGGACCTGCCCACTGGATGAACCAATATTGAGATCCACGTAAGCTGTATAAACTCTCTGCATCTCTAATGCACTTTCCACGGTGCTGTTGAACATGAAATTAAAGCACAAGGGCTGGGCTGCCAAGGGGGATGCAGTGATACATGCTTGTGCTCTCAGCTGTGAAGCAATGAGATCTCCTGGGGCAGAAAGAAGGGGACCAGAGGAAAAAAAAAGCAGGCAATTTGCATAAAAATTACTGTTAAAGGGAATGAGTTTGATCCTTCCTCTATTTTTTTTTAAACACACGGTGTATGTCCAAGGAAAACCACCCTGTAATACAATCCCAACAGCAATTTAAGCTGACTAGAAACAAAGACTTCCCTGACAAGTGAAGTACTCTTTGGCAGCCTAAGCAAACACCCTTTTCCTGTTCTTTCATGTAACTTAGCACGTTCAAAGAAAAGAAAGGTACAAGATGGGTCATATGCAGAAGATGTTACAGGATAAGCAAGATTTGAAACAGAGAAACCTATCAAGATCCCCATTTCAGAAAATGCCAGCTGGTCCTGCTGTCCTGTCCTATGGGCACACGTTGGAACAGCTATGCAATCACTTTCCAGCCAGAAATCCCTTAAGATATTCCTTTAATAACCTAAGTATCCCATGGATTCACAATTCAAATGTTTTAAGGTGCTCTGACTTTTGGGTTTGCTCAAAGAATGAGTCAAGAGGGCTGCTTTGGCTTTATTCTGCACTTCTACTTGTAAGAGCATAATCTCTAGCATTTTTTAATAAAGAAAAGTTCATTATGCACACTTGCTTTTCCTGTGCTTGCAAACTTCTCTACAGGCCAGTATCTAATCAGTCACAAATTCAAATGCTGCAGCACAATCTGACACAGAGAAAGGAAATTAGCATCAGATTCTTTGTGTAACTAATAGCAAAACCAATATAATTTGTTTGTCTTTGAAATGTATAAAAGTGTCCCTTCAATTTATATTACGTCAATGTTGAGGAGGTTAAAGAAAGAGTTAAAAACAAGCCTTCAATACAGAGAGGAGTCTGTGGGTATAAAATGAGGATTGTGCACCCAATCCCAAACCCACTGCTGTCTGGGGCAGTAAAAAAGCCCCTCTGTGTGAAACCCAACAAAACCCTGCATGTAGATCTGAGAGCTGACCAAGATGAGTGAAAAAGGCCTCACAAAGCCCAAGCACCAATATGCTGATTCCCACCATCATTTCTTTACACACAGGATGAGTCTAAAAGGTCAAATATTTTTTTTTACAAGGATGTTACACACTGTGGATTTGAGTAGCATCCCAGTACTCAGCCCTTGCTGGAATTTGCCACACAGATGGGTCATTGGCTCATCGAGATCAATGCAGGAGGAATATGATTTCCAAGTCAGGAATTGTGGGTTGATTACGTCCACAAACCTGGCTGGAACTGCTGCTAGGTCAACTAAATTGTGGTTGTTTTATTAACAGTGGAAGTCCTAGTGAGAGAACTGGGTGGATACTGAAGGAGGAGGAAAGGGAATCAGAGCTGACCAAGAATGGGATTAACGTACAAGTTCAGAGTGGTGATACTGCCAAACACTTCCCCTCGATGGAGCTGGGCACCAGCACAAAAATATTCAGAAATAATCCCCTGACTGCAGTTAGACCCCCAACAGCACAAAAAACATTCAGAAATAATCCCCTGACTGCAATCAGACCCCCAGCCTCTTGGCCAATTCTATACCAAGACCAACATTACAGTGGGTCTAAAATATTATTTAGTCAAAAGGCAGGCAGTGTAGAACATCCCAACTGAACACATTAACCCAATTAAATTAAAATCCAGGGCTACAGTGCTGGAAGTTACTTCCACTGGACTCACAAGACAGTAGAGATGGTGTAAACTCTCAAAAAGACTCAGTTGAAGAGACTGCAAGTACAACTCAATTTTTTTAGGAGGAAACATCTAAACAAACTCCAGAAAGGCAATGCTAGGTATCAACTTCAGGGCAATATACAGAGTCACACAATGGTTTTGCTTGGAAAAGACTTTAAGGACCATGTAGTGGTACTCCCCTGCCTTGGGCAAGGACACCTTCCACCAGACCAGGCTGTTCCCAGCCCCCACGAGCCTGGCCTTGAACACTTCCAGGAATGGGGCATCCACAGCTCTCTGGACAACCTGTGCCAGTGCCTCCCTACCCTCACAGTGAACAATTCCTTACTAATATCCAATCTAAACACTCTCTTTGTCAGATTACAGCCATTACCCTAAAAAATTAATTGAAAATAACAGAACAACATACCATCCTTATTTGAAACATCTGCTGCTTGACTTGCAAGGTCAATTTTCACAGGCTCCATGGAAGTTTCCTCTTGCTCTTGTATCCCTATAATATAAGCCAGAGAAGGGGAAAAATCAATACTCACAGAACCCAATTAATATCTAATTCTCAGACTCTTCATGCCTGGCTTTTTTTTTCCCTTCTGGCAAGATCTTACCTTTGTAGACTCCACTGCTGTACAGTGGCACCCACTAGAGAAGAGGACAGAGGGTATGGGGAGAACATGGTTTGAAAATAATTGCCTGAATATTTTTAGCAATGCAAACTCTTCTTTAACTGGGATTGTTAAAATCACATTGTGGTGTGTGCTTCTGCCTCCCCACCATTCTTTTCTCATCACTTTTAAAGAATCCCTTCTGCTCATAAAATGAAGTATATTGTGGGGACTTAATCACAAAGTTTCTATAGCCAGCAGAAAGGAAATAAATACAGTGAAGTGTTCAAAAACACTGGGTAGCCAGACACAAACTAGAATATGAATGTAGGAAAATGCATTTTATCACTGTAACTCAATATTTTTATCTCTTCTGCCTCAGGCTTGTCTGGAAGCTTAGATTCAAACTCCTAACAATATTTGAAAAGGAAAAGAAAAAAGAATTTGCTGTTTTAGACAGAGTTCTACTGTTCTGCCATTGGCTAAGAAGCCAATTTTTGTTTACATTCCATCATGCTGCTTCTCTGCTTCTGTGGCTGCTGTAAAGTCTGTGACTGAACTCTGGGATATCAGGTGATTGATTGGTCACTAAGGGATCCAGGCATTTGGGTGGTTATAATGAGAGAGCAGAGTGTAGTAAGGACTCACATATTTCAGAAACATTTCATTCATAAACTGAAACAATTTACCCCTTCAACAACACAGATGAAACCTTCACTGTCCCTCAAAAATCTCCTTCTTTCTCCTGTGGAATTCTCAACAGGGTTTTTAAATCCACTGGAGTGTACTACATTTATTTTGTTGATAAAAATGTATCTGCTACTGAAAATTTCAGCCACCTTTCCTTCTAATTTTATCTGCAAACCAATGGTATAATGGGGAATTTAGTTTCCTCTCTGCTTGCTGTGATGGCCAATGCTATTTTCACTGGCAACTTCTGGGACACTACCTATAGAATCACAGAACCATTAAGGTAGGCAAAGACCTCCAAGGCAGAGTCCCACTGTTAACCCAAGACTGCTGAGTACACCTTGAAACCAAGTCCTCAAGTACCACATCACCTCCTGGACATTTCCAGGGTTGGGGATTCCACTGCTTCCCCAGGCAGCCTATTCCAGGGCCTGACCCATGGTCCTACCAAGCCTGGGGGATGGATGACTTTACAGTGATGGAAATGTTACTTTTCATTTTAACAGACCTTCCTTCTCATGCAGAAACTTTTCAGTGGATCATCATATCAGCAGCTTCACCTCTTCCTCCCTGGTTTAAAATCATCTCCCCACAGATGCAAACCAAATGCCTGTAAACATCTGTGACTGAGGATGCTGCAGATCTGCCTGAAATGGCCCCTTTGTGGGTGCATCAAGCTCCAGAGGCTTCTCCAGGGAATTCATGAGAGTGAGCGTGGTTATCTCCTGTGGTTTTTAATGTACCAACATCCCCAAGATTTCCCTGTGCTCACCCACCTGCCTTTCTGGCTCATGCAAAAGATAAACCCAGGTGACCCTACAGGAATAATATGAATATGGCAGGAGTTTGTCAAGTACAAGACTGAACAGGTGTTTGAAAATCCCTGCCTGACTTTTCCTGGCAAAATCAATATGAAATTTGAGGGACCATGAAAACACTGATGAATGAAGGAAGATACATAGACATTCTGATTGTGATACATTTTGATTATCTGAGGGAAGCAGTTCTTTGAAAAATAAAATTCTGAAAAATCTCAGAATAATCAGGTGGGCTGGGAGGAAAAAAAACCAAACCCATTTAGTTCCAATCCCCCTGCCATGGGCAGGGACACCTTCCACCAGACCAGGTTGTTCCAAGCCACATCCAACCTGGCCTTGAACACCACAGAAGGCAATACATGCCAGGGCCCCACCACCCTCTGAGTAAACAATTTCCTCCTAATATCCAGTCCTAAACCTGCTCTTTCACGTTAAAAACATTCCCCTTTGTCCTCTTGACTGTCTCTATGTGAGTGCAGCCTGCAGTGGATGCAGCTCTACCCACCAAGACATCCTGATGTCTGATGTAGGTATTTGGGAAGGCTGCTAAACGAAACACTGGCAGCTGCTGCCTCTGAATCTGACTTTGACTCCTCTCAACCACCATGTATTGACCAAATAAAGGAGATATGATATGACAGGTTATGTCTGGCCTCCCAGTTTCCCCTCTTGTCACTGCCTGAAGATGACCACATGAAGTTCCCAGCCCTCATCACAAGAACGTGAACTAGCCAGCATGCCTGGCTTCACCACGCTGCTGAAAGGCTCTTGGCTTTCCATGTCAGAAATCTCTCATGCAAAGGTTTATGGGCATACAAGGTGATGATGGAGGTTAATGAATGAGAATTTTATGGACACACGTGGCTGTGTAAATTTCTGCACATGTGCTTGGTTCCAGTTGTCTTCCATTTGCAGTGAGAACATCAGGCGTGGGATGGGGGGTGGTAAACCCAGGATGGGGGGCTGGTAAACCTAGAAAGAGGCTAGGAAGAGTAACAGCAGCATCAACAGATCTGCAAAATTTTTTCTCAGAGGTTTAGGATCATAAATACTGCCAGAAGAGTTGCTTTTGTTCTGCTTTTTCACTTTCTTTCCATGTCTGAAACTCTGGTTCCCCATCCTTTCTAGGAGGGGGTTGTTGCACTATCAGTGGTTTTTACACTGGGAGTTTATTGCTGGATATTGTCAGCAAGAAAATTATAGTGGGAAACAGTGTTCAGAGGCAAACTAGGCAGAATATATTTGAAACTTTTACTAAGCTGAGCACCACTGCAAATCTTGGGAGGAGGTTTTCACAGTTTAGCATCTCATTTTTTTTGGGAAGACATACAAATTCAGTTAATATAAATTTCATTTCTTCCTTCATTATTACTATGGGATGGACACAGGAACATTCAGTATACTGCCATGCATGTGGAAAGGGTATTATCCAAAACAGCTCTCCTGCTGTGCAGTCAATTCAAGTTCACTCTGAGATCAGCCCAATCCACATAAACAGCAGAATTTGATCAATACCAGAAACTGCCTTGACAACCAATTTATTCATGAGGCCTCTCCCTCAAAGATTTAATTCTTTCAGGTTGAAGCACAAACAAGCAAAGGGTTTCAGGTCTCCATGCAGGAGCTGAGGGCTCCTGAAGGGGGGAGGGAGCCTGGCAGATACTGCTTTCAGGATCAATTCCCATTTCCAATTGTGCTCCTGCCAGAGCTCATTACCTGAGCCCTTTGCCAGGTGCTTACACAACCAGCCCAGCACTCAGAAACAATGGGCTGCTGGCATGGAAAGCAGGGCTCCCAGCCTTCTCCAAGGCATAAGACAAGTACACACCAGAAAGACAGAAATCTCTGCACACTTATTTAAACTCTTTTTTTTCCCCCTTTAATAGTCACTTGTTCCATGTGCTTACAGTTAATACACCCCTTTTCTCTAGAGATGATTTTTTCCCCCTCTAAATTCACATACTGTTTACAGGACTAACGTGAGGCTCTTGTGGTAGCTCTTGGTGCCTCAGCATTGATTTTAAAATTGTCCAAATATAGATGTTAGGCATCTGTTTTACAAATCCCCAGTAAATTCTAACAAGTAAAAACTGTAACCCTTGTCTTGCTCATCATCCTCCTTCTCCCTTTGCACAAGGTTTACATCTATTTCAACAAAAGCAGGCAACAATGCAGGCTTAGAAGCTGTAAGAACCCAAGCACTCAGTTTCTGCTCTGACCTGTTTACCTTAAGGATGCTTATTTCTCTTTCATGAGTCTCAAGGGGGGTTCTCCTGGCAGAGCCCTCAAGACCAGCCTTGGCACTGGGTGTGGGTCAGGGATGTCAGGTGGGCTCTGAACCAGGAACCTGGGTTTCTAGTCTAATAGAATTATTTAATTCTAGTTTAATAATGCCAGAGACCCCCTTTAAGACAAACAGAAGAACCAGCTGCATGTGTAAATCAGTTCTGTCAGTGTAATCACATGCTCCACAGTAACTTAAATCTTTAAAAAGTCCCCACTTATAGAAGTCTTGTAATATGTGGGAAATCCTGGCCCTATGATCATTCTGAATATTTGAGGGAGAAAGGAGTTGTCAATACTACAACAATCCTGAAAACTACTGTTTTTGCAGGCAAAATGGCAATGCCGTTATTCCCATCTGCTCTGCAATTCTGGGTGTTGCTGCAGAAATTCAAATAAAATACTATCCTGCCCACAGACAATGTGCAACCTGAAGAAATTCATTAGTTGTAAATTATTCATAAAGGAGTTGCTTCTACTTGTGCTATACACCTTGAAAAAATCACCTCTGTCATTATGCAATAGGAAAACCATGTCAGAGCTACACTGAACAATCCACATTTCTTCAATCAATACCCACTATTGTTTTGAGTTTAGCTGTAAATATGCTGCCCCTAATCATGAGTCTCTGAGAGAGTCAGGCATGTGAAAAAAGAATAAATCCAAATTTCTCTGTTTAAAATTGGAACACACCATTTTTCATCTGCAGTTACAAAACTAAACCAAACCAAACAAACAAAAAAACCCCAAAAACCAGAAAGCTCTCCTGACCAACAGCTGCATTATCTTATCTGTCAAAACCAGTTTCCATTTCCTTGCTCTGTGAATAGCCAGAGTTGGTTTTTTCCTTCTTTCCAGTCATTTTATTGTACCACTTTGCTAATGTGACTGTCAAGCCTTCATGCACTTTGTTTACTGCTGTATTTTGGTAACATTATAAATGCTGCCTCGTTTGGAAACAGAAGCTGTCTGTGACACAAGGATTCTGTTTGACTCCTGTTTGATATCCATCTGGGATGACTGACCCTTTTAATCACACTGGATTCTACCACATCAAATATTTGTGCTGCCTTCTTGTATGGCTTTACAGCTGTAAGCACCCAACCTGCTGCTATTGGGGAGCTAAGAGAAAAACCAGCAACCCTTTTCCATCTGTACTTCATTTATGCTTGAGCTGGAGGGCAGTTTTCTCCCTTGCTGTCCTTCTGCAATGTGCAGGCCAAGCCTGACAGTTCTGAACCTGCAGGAATGGCACTGCCACCACCATGCCTCTTGCTGTTCAGCCTGGCTCAGTAAATAACAAACAACTCCATCTGATATATCAGGAACACCACACCTCAATCAACCACCACCCTGTCCCCAGCAACTGTGCTCCACAGAGACGAAACAAAACTCCAGGATGCAGATTTCAAAGGAGAGTGTGCTGGTTACGGTACCAGCTTTTCAAGGCAGTGAGTGAGCATCATTCTGGATTTGTGTTGCCCCTTCATTTTTAATTGGAGTGTGTAGCCTCCTTTTTTGGCATTTTGGCTTTGTTTTCCAGAGTAACAAAGAGAGATGAATCTCCCTTTCCCTCCAGTGCAGTGTGTGTCAGCTCAGCTCTCTGTGTTTGTGCACACAAATGTACCTAAAGGCATCATGCTGCTCCCAGACACTGTTATTCCCAGCTCAAGCTAAATCCATCTTTAAAAAATGGATTTTGAAAGTGTCTAAGATCTGCTCATCCCTTCCAGCCTTCTATTAAACATACTGTCAGTAAAATCCCATTGTGCCCACCATTCTCCAAAGGTGGGAATGGGAGGCTAGTGAGTATTGTTGCTCAGCAATACAGTCCATAAGATCCATACAAATTTTTGTAGGGCACATCTAAAACCACTCATGTCCAACAGGAGCACTTTGTGTATTTTGTCTCTCTCTAAAACCAGGATAAACCTGCACACAGCAGGTTCTTGATGAATGCAAGGTACATTGTTTTAAGAAAAGCCTTTTGATTTTTTTTTTTTTTATTCTGGAAAATGTGTAAAAGTCCATGTCATCATTTTCCAGATGCTCTTTTTGTGAAACCTCTCATCAGAGAAGAAGCCTGCAGCATAGAATGTTTGAAATGGAGCATCCAGATAATTTCATCTCATCCCTCTGGCTGTTAACACAACTAAAATGTTGCCTGGTTCTGATCAAACTAGTAGATCACCTGTCCTGAATGGCTTCCAAAGCACTTATGCTCCATCCCTGCCTACAAATAAGGCAGACAGCATGCTCAGTAGCATTATGACAAGTGAAGGGAACAGAAATTGTGTGATTATTTACCTCTCTTTCCCATTCTGTCATTTTTTCCCTGCTGTTTGTGAAACTCATGAGTGATTTGGTTCAGTTCCTGCTCACTACCTGCCTCATCCTAACAAACAACCTGAGCACAGCAGTAACTGCAAGAGAAAGGCCACTGTGTTTTTCAGTGTCTCCTAAAAAAGCAATCAGCAGGCACCACCAAGAACAGCTTTGTGATTGCAGGACACTTCAGAGAGGCAGCATTTTCCTCTTCTCAAACCCTGTGCAAGGACTCAGTAGTAGTGGGTAGGCACAAAGCTAATAACATGCATCAGAACTACAATAAATTGCTATGGAGAAGTCTTCAGTCAGGTTCATCAGCTCTGACATCTATCATCACTGACACCCAGGTCCTGGGATTTATGAGATATTTTCTGCTCAGTTTAGGTGCAGGGGCTTGTCTCCCAAAGCACTTTATTCCAAACAACACTTCCCCTTACACAGCCTCATTCCCACTGTTTGAGGAAGCCCACCCTGCTGTCAGTGGTCACTCTGGCAACTTTACAAGCAGGAGAACAAGAGAGCAGAAATTTACACAAGGTTTCACACACATCATACACTTATTGTTTCAAAAGATAGTAAATTCAAACAGCAAGTTAGACCAAGGCTGGCTTCAGTCTAGATCATTACTGTGACTTTGGGTAAAAACTGGAACAATGCTTTTTGAAAGCTGAGGCATGTTTTTCCTCAACCATCCTGCCTTTGCTCCATATTACTGAAAACTTCCCAAAGTTCTGTTATACCTCAAGGTACCAAATAGAAACTGGAGGCCAAAACCATATAACACATGGTCTGAACAAAAGTCTTTAAGGAAAAAAAAAAGGGGGGGGCAAAAAGAGGAGGACAAAACTGTCTCAGTATGTTTCTTATCAGAGAATACACTTTCAAAAAAATGCAGGATTTTTCCCTTTAGCACTGGAAATCATATTCCCTCTATCCATCAAACTATCTTTAACACAGAGGTTGTTCCAGATGCCAGCACACACAGGTCAGCATTTTCAACAATAGCTGACTAACGTTAGGAGCACTTTAAAAGGGACTTTAGATCCCTTTTTTCAAAAGCTTCAAGCTTCCAGCTGCTCCATCTGGCTTCAAAGGGGGCTCACTTCATAAAGTGTTTTGAATGTGCTCAGCATTTTTGAAATTCAGGGCAACTATTTTGAATCCTAAACATGGACTTTAACAATCCATGCCAATTCTCCCTGCATTAAGGATAACACCACCTCCTTAATCTGTGCTTGGAAAGCTAAGTGACATTCTAACCAACAACCTGGCTTTTCCATTCTTTTTTCCCTCAACAGAATTTGTAGGACTCCTAATAAAACTGGTGTCTATCATGAAAACTAGCAGACTTGAGTCTAAAAAGATAACTATAATTTTCCTTGAAACTAACACCTCCTCAAATCCTCTTTGTAACTGATGAGCTCTTTCCTCACAAAGAGCTGTCCTGAAGGTCAGCCAGAATGTAGCAGCCAGGGCAGTGGGATACTCAGAAATAGCACAGGCCACAGAAAATACTGAATTCCAGGCTGGCATGTTGGACTACTCAGCCCTTCCTGGAATGCCAGCTCCCTCCTCTGGGGTGCCAGAAAACAGAAGGGCTTGTGTTTGCAATCTTAGCACCTAAATCAAGACCTCTACCAATTAAAGCAGAGGAGGATAATTGTATTAGCAGCTGAGAGTGGCAGACTTCTGTCCTGCTAAAGCAGGATGACACTCACACACTAAAAACACTTCCCCAAGCTAAATTCTTCAGATTGCTGGATCCAGACTATGCTTTACAATTTATTCATAATAACACCCTCTTAGCTTAGGAACTTGCAGATGCCTAGAGCCTTTCCATTATATATCTTTCAAGAATTTTGAGCTTAGGAATATAAAAAAAAAACCCAAAACCCAAACCTGACATAGTAGTTCCAACCTTGTGTCAAAAAGCAGGAACATTTCCCCTCTTCTTCTTGAATACCCACAGCTGGAGGGAGGGTAATACAGAGCTTTTGCCAGCACACAGCACAAGGGTGAGAATTAGAGGTAACAGGTGTCTCTCACAAATGCTCTCTACAAATGTGCACGTGGCCCAGCTCTGCAAGAATTTGTGTGCTGGTATAAGGATTGTCACTGCCCACAGTCTCCACAAATACCCTTGGCAACTCTTACTTTCATGGGAGCTACTGAAGCTTTCAAAGAGAATGCAGAAGTGCTAATCTCCTGATGCAAGTGACTTCAGCCCTGACAGACATTTCCTCAGAGTCACAGATAAAACTGAAGGATTAAGCCATAAAGGATTAGGAGAGGTGTCACCTAGAATTGAGTCACTGGCCTTGAATCTTGGTTTTGTTGGGCACCGAAAATAGCAAATTTCACCATCTTAAAAACAAGCTTTATTGTATTTCTTTAAATCTATATAAATATTTTTCAGATATGTATCTTGATTTCCTGAGTAGGATTAAAAGACTAGATGGCTCATAGTTGTGCAATTTCCATTTTTTACTACACTTCAATCTGACAAAATACATCCATCTGACAATCCAAAGAGACCAAACAATTTTTTTCACAACTGTGGACTGGATGTTTATGTATCTAAGCAAATACAGGATGGCTCTCTTCACACAGAACCTATTTTAAATGATACAGACCCTAAAAGGGGAGGGTCTGTTAGGCAGAAAATTGGTCTTTGCCCAGGAAGTTTATAGCTCATAGCAAATCTAGGTCTTCCCAACTTAGCTGCCCAGTTATTTTGATGCAAGCACCAAAAAGAGGTCCACACATGAGATGTGCTTTAAGTCCAAAAAAGTCTGTGGCATTTCACTTAACAGGTGTAGAGATTATTTGGGGTGGTAGGGAAGAAATAGGCCTTGTGCCTTAAAGGGGTGTTTCAAGTCACCCTGGATATCTGTGACAATGGTGAGAACTGATTGGAAATCTTATGAGGGACCCAAGCACTGATCCTCAGCCTGATAAATCCTGCCATAATTTGGAAGTATTGTGCCTAGCTGAGGCTGGAGAGTGGCAGAAGCCCTGACACTGTGACAAAGCCACTGCAGCTACTGCATTCTGCAGGCAGGGGGTGGTCCTGCTGTGCAGGGAACCCACTGCAGAGGCACATGTGCAGTCCATGAAAGTATTTCTAATGAAACCTTCTCCTGAATCAAATTATGCTTTGTTTTTCCTGGTTTAAAAGAACAGATAGTATAATGGGAAATGTCATGTTTTCAGAGAGTCATACAAATGTATCCTGTGAAGCCCAAGATTTCCAGAGAAATGTTGCTGGCTCTTGCCAAAACATTAAACTGAAGATACCAGGCTGCTGTTAAAAAATTAGAAGGAAAGTGAAACCCCCCTCAATTTAAAAGGACATGAGTATTTTTCAGCTTTGTCAGACATTTTCATGGAGAGGAGGAACAAGAAGGAACTGCTTCTGATTTTCCAGCAGGAAGCATTTAAGACTGTGTTTACTGGGCTTTGATGACACAAGTACTTCTGGCAGAGGCAAGCGAGCTATTTTTTAAGCAGCAGAGCTGGAGGAAGCTGGGTGGTCACAGAGAATCCATGTATAACACAGTGGTGCCACTGTGTTGGCAGTCCATGAAAGGGATGCCTCCATTAGGCTGATGAGCATACAAAATCATGGAATTTAGGCTGTGCATTCCTTGGATAAAGAAAACTGTGAAGATCACTTTGCATGGTATTTCCAGTTTAAGTTCAGAGACTGGACTACACAGCAGTAATCATTATTGATAGTAAAAGTCCTAATTAATACTAATAGTACAAATAGGTAAAAGGATCCTGCTTATCCTTCTGTATATTTCCCATCAGAAAAATTTTCCACTTAAGTTTAATTTCTTTAATAGAGAGCAATTCATACTATAAGCAAAAACTTAACAGTGTAACCACTAATGTACAATAGAAAGTATAATGAAAATGAACCCAAATTTAAGTTCTCTAAATTCAGGCATATTTACTATAGCAAGCCTAAAAGTTCAGACCCATTTTATTTCTGCCTGTCCTCTGATTTACAAACCCTGAATTAATGCAGCTCTTTTCACAGCCCACATATGAAAAAAAAGGTGTAAATGGCTGAAGGAAATGATAAGAACTGGATCACATTCTGTGCACAGAATGGCTTACTCTGTGTAGCAATGCTTTCTGACATTCATCATCACAGTCCAGTCCTTGGATCACTGCTGTTGTGGCCATGTGAAAGCAGGTTTGCACTGGCAGAGCAAGGCTTGTAACAAAAGGCCATCCCTCCCAAGGGGAGCACAGCAGTGATTTGAATATCAGGCCTCAAAAAGGAGGATTTATTTCAAAAATTTTGCCAAGGGCTGCTAGTGGGCCAATCAGTTTCAGTGGGTGATGGCTTATATAGCAAGAAAACTGTGAAGTCTCCAGAAACTAGAAATCTGTGAAATGTGGGGAAAAGAGCCGCCTTCTTGCCAAAACAAAATTCCTGGTTTTATGGAGTATTGGATCAAAGACAAAGTATTTTGCAGAAAGACAGCACCATCACAAACCTCATCACCAAGGCTTTGGGGATGCTGGGTCCCTCTGGTGTCCTCAGCCACACTGGTTGAGCCCAGCCAAGGCTGGACCAGCCCCCTGCCCCTTCCTCCAGCTTTCCTCTGGACATACCCTCCAAATTCTGATTTATTCCATGCTATCAGCAGCAGGAGTGCTCAGTGAGCAGCTGGGGAGCCCCTCCTGCTCTGGGCAATGCCTCCTCAGCAGCTCCCAGCAGCAGGGCAGGGAAGAGGAAAACCCAGATGTCAATTCCAAAGCCTGCCCAGAAATTTGCAGTACCTGCAGCAGCTGCTCTCAAAGGTTTAGAGCTCAGCTCTTCTTTCCAAAAGCCTGCAGCAGACCCAACCACCTGAAGCTCTTGGGCAGCACAGGGACACAGAAAGCATGGAGCAGCTTCAAGCTTTGTGCATTTGTGCCCTTTGGGTCCTGGGCTCATAGAATCATGGAATAGTTTGGGAAGGGATCTTAAACATCATCTAGTTCCAACACCCCTGCCCTAAGTTTTTGCTCAAATATTTTTCTACCTCTCAAGCAATTAAGAGAAAATGCAAAATACAGAGAAATGGCATTTGGGACAAATATTTTTTCCATCCCTCTCCTAGGCTCATAGAATCATAGAATAGTTTGGGAAGGGATCTTAAACATCATCTAGTTCCAACACCCCTGCTGTAAGTTTTTGCCCAAAAATTTTTCCACCTCTCAAGCAATTAAGAGAAGATGCAAAATACAGAGAAATGGCATTTCAGCACAGGGACACAGAAAGCATGGAGCAGCTTCAAGCTTTCTGCATCTGTGTCCTTTGGGTCCTAGGCTCATAGAATCATGGAATAGTTTGGGAAGGGATCTTAAAGATCATCTAGTTCCAACACCCCTGCTGTAAGTTTTGCCCCAAAATTTTCCACCTCTCAAGCAATTAAGAGAAGGTGCAAAATACCAGAGAAATGGCATTTCCTAGTGATTCTTTTCCTAGTGATTCTTATAAACAGAGTATATAACCAGCTACTTTAAAAGCAGGCTTTGAAATGCCACTGGCTTGCTTTGTTCCAAGCCCAGTCCCAGGGAGAATGTCAGGTCACATAACTCATTTGTTATCTTTGTACAGAGGAGCTCCACTAAGCACCAGCCATCATAAAAATACTAACATTCCTCTTAGTGGAAAACAAATAAAGAAAGAAAAATGCAACAACTGGCTTAAAAGGAAGCCAATTAGCACTTCAAAGATTGCCACGTGGTCTGTAAACAGGAATGGTTATACTCTGGGAAGCTGGGCTCCTCTTCAGCCACAGCCTGAGTTATGGAAATGGAGGGAGCACCATTACACAGATAACACTCCCCCATGACACAAACCTACACTGTGCATTCATTTGGACACACTCTTTGCATTTTATTTCCCTCAGTGGCTTAAAAAATGCCAAGAATCAGAAAGGCATGTGAAGAGCATTTTAATCTAGCCTTAGATAAGGCACTTTGCTCCTCTGGGCAGCGAGCACACAGCAGCAACAACTTCATGCACAACATGAAGGAAAGTGTCAGGGAGAAAACTGCAATAATTGAGGTCACATCCTCTGTGACTGCAAGGAAACCCCCCCCCACATCTGCCCCCATCATCCATGGACATTTCCATGCATATACAGCCAACCATTTTAATGATGCATAAATATTTATCTCCTGAGCAGATAAACTAGTAGGCATTTGATTCTGGTGATGCAAACACCTGATGGCTGGATGCTTTCATCCACCTGGAAATGCAAACCACCAGCCACTGAATTAAACTGTGTGGCAAAATTATGTGTCAGTTATCTCTGAGCTATTTGGAATCCCACACAAAATCTGTGCTTCACGTGGTTAAGCAGCTAGCTCTCATGTTTTATAGGGAGGGAGGGAGGGGAGAAGGGAAAAAAGTTGTGTTTTGTGTGGTTTTTTAAAAAATCTCATTTGCAGCTGTACAGTTACAGCTTACAGATTAATAATAAAAGAGTGTATGTATGTGACAATGCAGAAACAAATGATGTTCAATGTCAACACAAAGCAAGAAGCAAATAAAATTTTCTGTTAATTAACCAGGCTTTCATTTCAGCTGCTCTGATCTTGTAAATAAAGCTTACAAACTAGTTTCAAGCAAGTGTGGGAATTATTCAGAAAAAAAAAAAAAAATCCCAAACCATAAATCAAAACACCTTAACTGAGTGGTTTCCTAGTACTGGCTAGCTAATTATATATGTCATTTTTTATTCAGGAGATCTAAACAGATTAAAACAGGTTAAAAACA
Organism: Emberiza elegans; assembly: GCA_024865655.1. Taxonomy (NCBI): domain Eukaryota; kingdom Metazoa; phylum Chordata; class Aves; order Passeriformes; family Fringillidae; genus Emberiza; species Emberiza elegans. The sequence continues at coordinate 1,505,895 of JALJVW010000184.1, read as the reverse complement.
ATTGTATTCAGGAACTGGCCCAATTGTATTCACCACTCTGGATAGTACCAGACATCAGCTGGTGTCAACCACTGCCAAAAAAAAAGGGCATCCCTGAATGTCTGAAAGACAAGAAGACATTGGGCAGAAGGATATATGGATAAGAAGACAGACAGAAGGAAGAGAGAGAAGGAAAGAGCAAACAACCAAATAACACTAAATAACATTTTCCTGCACCTATACCTTGCCTCTAAGGATTTGGTTTGCAAGCACTTTATTGAAAATGTTCAAGTCCTTAACTTATCTTCTAGGGGTAAATAAGGGGGCCTGAAAAGCCTTAGGTTAATTAAGCATTGCTGAGATGTGCTTGATGAGATGGGGAAATACAAAGCTTTTGAAAGGGTGAAACATCTCCAAGCATCTGGCAGCAGCATTGAGAAGAAAGGGGAAATACAAGGGGCAGTCTGCAGCAGGGAGGTACAGGACTCCTTAATTATTGGGCCACCAAGACCATACCACCCCAAATGCCTGTGAAAGCTCACAAAATGAACTCACAAGGCTCAGCAAAAACAACATCTCCTACTAAGAACAGCATCTTCAGGAAAGCAAATGAGTAGCTTTCCCCAAGGTCCCTCTGCTAATTAGAAATGATGGGTAATAGATGCAGGTGGCGAGACCCCCAGATGAGAGCAAGACTATTCCTGGTGACCTCTCTGCCTGTTTCTTCTGACTGCTGCTCTCCAAGGCTTCACAGATGGTGTTCTCTTTAAATTAATACCACCCTGCCAGCCAGAAGGAAGCTTCTGTTGTACTTGGCAGTACAGGTGAACAGCCTGCATTTAGATTTCAAAGCAAATGCCACAGGTGTTCCAGCAATATGGCAAGCAGCTGATGCGCTCCAGCCTCTTCAGGCCTGGATAAGACTCAGCTGTGTTTCCTTAACTCTAAGACTAGCTAGAGAAAAATCACAACATTCAAAGGGCAAACTTTGCACACTGGAGCAAAAAATCTGAACTATCTTCACTGTGAATGACTTTGTCAGATGTGAGGTGTGAAAGTGCCAATGCCATCCTGCCTTCTCCTCTTGGAGGAGATGGGTATGTATCCAGCTGATTACAGGTGCAGGTTAGCAAGGAGCAAACTGGCTTCAACACCCCAAGCTGTGACCAAAGCTTTGCCAGAAAGCATTGCTGTGCTCATTCTCACTTTTGGAATGTGAATGTGTGTAGCTGATTTCCTTCCCTCCTACGTGCAGATCCATCTCCAGTTTTTTCAGCTGTGTGCTGGTGATCTAGCTGGATTCACAAGCTGGGCAAGAACAAGCTATATCTATCCTTGAATGGCAGACCTCATTACAAGAGGAAAATGGTTCTGGCAATTTCATACATTGCATGGCACTGCTGCTTCCAGGATCAAATATCAGCCTCAGGCCATGGCTACCTCTGGTGGTTAAATATCCCATAGCAGCTGTAATAAGAACAAATGGCATTAACCATATTTTACAGCCAAATCTTGACATGAATATCTCTCCCCCAGGCTCCCCTTGAAAATTCTTTTCACTTTGGAAAGATTTCCTGTGTCTTAAACATCACACCTTTGACTTAGTACTGTTAAACATTGGCTGTGTTTCGTGCCAGAGGGAACAGTTTCATGAGCAGATTCTGTGATCTCTATATGCATCAGTTTCTAAGATACCTTGGGTTCCTTTAGATAGGTTCAAGATATATTTCTTACTATCTGCTTTTTCATGCTCCCACACTTCAAGAGCCAGCTGGATCTGCAAGCAGAACTGCATCCAGGAAATCTATTTTATGCAATGATGGAAGCAGGCAATACTAGCAATATTGTCTAAAGACTTTTTTCTTTAACTTTCTTTTCTTTTTAAAGCAAACTTGCCCATATTGCCTTGCCAGAAGATTCAAATCCAAGCTACAAAAGCATCCAAATGTTTGGACATTTACCTGAAAACCAGCTGTGTTCCAGCTGCAGGAGCCTGCAGTACCTGTAACTCAGTAACTGGTTTCTGAGACATGTCAGTAACCTCCCAGCAACCTCAGTCATCTGCAATTCGAGACTCAGGTTTCTATGTGCAAGCAGATTTATGATGATACAGGCATTAAAAACATTGACAAGGGTTTAAAAAGACCACCACTGTGACTGTGTTCACAGGGGTTTCCAGGTTGAGGGAAGAGACGAGGATCTGACTCCATGCTGCAGAAGGCTTGATTTATTATTTTATGATATATATTACATTAAAACCATACTAAAAGAATAGAAGAAAGGATTTCATCAGAATGCTAGCTAAGAATAGAATAGAAAGGAATGATAACAAAGATTTGTGTTTTGGACTCTCTGTCTGAGCCAGCTGGGCTGTGATTGGCCATTAATTAGAAACATCCAACATGAGCCAATCCCAGATGCACCTGTTGCATTCCACAGCAGCAGATAATCAATGTTTACATTTTGTTCCTGAGGCCTCCAGCTTCTCAGGAGGAAAAATCCTAAGGAAAGGACTTTTCATAAAAGATGTCTGTGACACACCACAGCTGTACCTACCACACACTGGAGAGTCACTGCCTTGGAAGGCAGTGAGGAAGAGAGGTAAACAAAAACCACAGAGGATGCCAGCTTTACCAGACCAAGATGAGCATGGAAGCTGTTATCTATGCTCATGTGAGGGTAATTGTAAAATATCTGCTGTCCCAAGGAGGAAGTCCCAAAAAACGAGAGCACAGCTCTGGTCTCTTTTGGTGATCCAGCTGTTTAGATCAATGTGACCACCAGACAGGGACTCCTGATATCTAAAGGAAGAATTGGGTGTGTGGGTAAGGACCACAGCAGAACCCCATGGATCTGTGAGGTGAGATCACAAGAAGAAGGGCCAAGGGCTTAACTGAGGTGTGATGGCAGCAGCCATGCAAAACTTGGAGCAATGAGGATCTGAACCCCAGTGAGGGAGAGGGACCATGCCAGTGCTTGCTCTGGCCTCATACCCTCTTGGTCAGAGCATGCTGGAAATAAATCCCAATTAATGCTGGAAGGGTTCCACCCCTGATCTTGTGTCTTAGAGATCCCTGCAAGACAACCACGTGGGAAGCCCCTCTCATTACTGGGACAGCACCAATGAGAATGTGTCACCTGTAGAAACCTTTCAATGCTCAGAAAAGAGCAAAACAAAAAGGAGTGAAGCTGCTGTGCACTCATAACAGCAAGTCCTCCTCAGTTTTCTGACCTCTCCAGACCAGCTGGGTGGATGGAGGCACCATACAAAGGTAGCAGCACCCCAGAAAGGGGGTGATGCTCAGACCCAGCTGTGCTCCCTGCTCAGTCTGTCAGCTTCCTACTAATCTTCCTTCTAGCTAGGATAGCTGGAGGAATCAGGCAAGTTAATTTCCTTGACTTGAGTTCCTGGAGATAGGCATTGATTTTTCAGCATATTGACATCTTATTTTGAAGCACCTGAGGTATCTCCATTTGTTCTCATTTGACACCTTTGTGCTGCATTTCAGGCTGTCAGACAGTGAAAACATGTCCAGCAGCTGTGCTTTACCTGATGAAACACTGTGTAGCTGTAACTGTGTAACTGTGATAGCATTTGGCCACAAATTGGGAATCTCAATGTTTTCCAAGCCCTGATACAGTGAATTTGCCATCCTGACCCCCCATGACTATACACCATTGTTAGCTGTAACCAGGGGGCAATGAAGAGACTACTGACTTTTTCTGCTCAAAATCCACAACAGAGTTTAACCAATTTTTCTGTCCAGGTAAGAATGGTATAGCCTCTAAGTGACTGCATATTTCTCCACAGAGAAAATGCTGAATTGTAGACACGCTGTCTTTCAAGGGCTGTAAAGTAATGTAAGTATTGAGAGGTTTTAGGATGATGTAAATAGAATAAAGGAGGTTTTGACCTCTGATTCCTGCACAGTGACTGCAGAACAAACAAACAGTAAAGGCACATCCACATCCACAAAGGGGAATAATGAATCAAAGGGCTCATATACCCTAAAACTTCAGTGTAAAGACCCTGCAACAGTGAAGCAGCAATGAAGGTCATCTTCTGGTTGAAATTTAATGGCTGTAGAAAGCAAAAGATTTTAGAGCTCAGGATAGAAGTCACAAGTCTGAACATGGGAGGAAAATCATTGGCAACTCCTTCAGCAAAGTACAGGGTTAATCAAGCAAGAAAATTATAAGCATTGAAGCATGTGCACAGGTAAGTAAAAAAACCCCACCATTCCAATACCCTTCATGTTTCTCTTGGATCTCTAAAACAAAAACTAAAGTGTTTTTGCAGTTGCCCATAGACTGCTGCAGCTGCAACTCACAGTTCATAATTCAGAGCACTGGTTTAATTGCAGCTATGAGCACACGCACAGCACACAGGAGTGCTCCAGGAAAGGCTCCTCAGAGATCATACAAGACCCCAAAAAGGAGATTTTTTGTGAAATAACAAAGTCCCAAAGAGCTGCAATTGTGCACCAACATGTTGGGATGACCCTGCTGCCTGATTCAGATGCAGCCCCAGAGATGTAGGAGGGAAGAGCTTTCTCCCTGGTAGATCTTTCAGAGTGGCTAAAGACAAGGTCAGGTTGGGCTGCTGGGTTGATGCTACGGGCCAGGTGTGCTGGTGATGCTGACCTTGCATGCTCATCTGGAGGCAAAATGTGATAAAAGCCAACCAAGCAGAGGAAAACTCTTCCAGATGGCAAGACCTCAAAAGAATGCTCACCTGTCAACCACATTAGGAAAAGGTGAGGGGACAGAAAACCTGCTGCCAAAAAGTTATGAGTAAAGTGCAGAAAAAAGGAAAAGAACATCTAGAGGAAAGCATTATCCTTCAAAGATCTGAGTGAGATTGAGTGGGATTTTTCCCGCTCTGGGTCAGCTGCTGTGAGAAAGGTTTAATCTCAGCTGAGGTCATGCCCTAGCAAAGCAAGCTCTACTTCACAAGGCTGTACCCACATTTCCCCTCACTCTGCAGCAGTCCCTTCTTGTACAGCTCTGGCCTCCCTCTCCAAGCACAGGAGGCAAGGACACCCATGGAGCCACGGTGTACCTCACTAGCAGAGCCACAAGTGGGAATTCACAGAAGAGAAAACAGCGCTGAATCAAAAAGTGTGTCTCTTGATCCACGTGACAGTATGGAGTGAGTAAATGCCACCCTTCTCATATGAGAACAAGATTTACTCCTCACCACAGCGCTAGGCAAAGCTACAGAAATAATCAGTGAAATGAAAATGTTCTTCCACTCCTCAAAGAACAACCACAGAATCTTTCAATCCTAGGGCATATGGTGTTTTAATTCCTTCCTGTTCCATACTTGAAAAAAAAGACAGTTCCCCAAATTATACCTTCTCCACTCCCACTGGTTGTGGTCTCCAGTTATGACTGGAAATCCACTCTATTTTATTAAAATCCTTGGTTAAATGCAGTTTGCCTCCCTTCTGCCCTAAGTGTGTGGCCATTTGAATTTTTGAAACAGCTACAACATAGTGCCACAACCTGGGCAAGGCGCTACATCCATCCAAAACCTAAGCAAGTGGGAGCACAGAATTTCCAGTCCCAGAGCCAGCTCAGCTGGATGAGTGTATTCCATCATAAACAAACTTTATTAAAAGAGGTGAGAATCTAAAATTTATCAGTGCTTAACAAAATGAAGGCTCCTTTTGTAGAAGATGGCACAAGGACGTAACATTTCTCTGTCAGGGATCAAATTGTTTCCTGGTGAAACTACCTGCACTCCTTTGGTCTGCTGGACTTATTCTTAATTAAGACTGAATTTCTTACTGTGGCACAGAGGAGCTAAGCCCACTGCTCAAAGAGATACCTCTGTAACTGTACATATATATTAAAGTGGTGCCTTATCTCTAAGCTTATTTCCAGAAATGCTGATGGCTATGATGCCATCTGTAACAGTGCGCTCCTTAGCCAGTGAGTCCTATTTTTTCAATATGTTACAGGACACTGTTTCTAAGACACTCTCCCTTATTCCTTTCCCTCATTCCTTGGGTGCTATTTGAGATAGTTTGAGATTGTTTGAAAGAGATACATGTTTTGTTTCCATAAGGCACTGCTGTCTCTCTGGAGAGGTGAGCTAAAACCAAAGCCTGGTAGACTTGGGCCCCACCATTTGGAATAGAGATTCTATTATCCCCCCAATTTTCATAGGTGAAAAGGGCCTTATCAGTATCTTATTTACTTGTAGCTCACAAGTAAAAAACATGGAATATCATGTAATACTCTTATAAACATATGAGGACTAAGAATGACATCATAGCATCTGCTTTTCACCAGGATTTAATGATTTCATATTTTTTGGCATTCCGAACATGGAAAATCGAAATGAAAATGGCACTTCAATATATTTCATTAAAAATATCCAGTTTCTCCTCCAGCTTCTTCAAGGATTTAATTTCTTCTCTTTTTTTTTTTCTGTATATGGAAAAGCACTCTAAAGCTTCTTTTACTTCATTTAATGCTGAGTGTGATTCAATTCAGTGCTGTAACATAAGTTAATTAAACTAAACAAAGGCTGCATTGTCAACACTTTCAGCAGGAACAAAGAGATGATATTTTTAAATGCAATAAAAATTGCTAATTCATAATACTATTTCTATTCTGCTTACTGTAAATGAAATGAAGAAAACAATCAAATAGATATAATAAACCTTAAACACTATCATTGTTATAGTATTCCCTATTGTTGTTTTCCTGTTTTCTTTCATTTTGGCTTTTTTGTTTTACCCTTACCATCATGTCTGGTAACACAAAGTGACTGTGACAGCAAGCAAAACATTTAAACTGAAAAATTACTTATGTTTTCTACTTTCTTATTAGAAAAGCACACAGAAAAAATATATTTTTCCTTGCAAGGGATGAAAAATAATTAAAACTTCAAATTAATCCTGCACCACCTATTTTTTATGTACATTCAGGTTAGAACCTGGTACATGGAGACTAATGAAAAGAAACAGATTCTTGCTGTGGCAGGAAAATAAATACAACTTTTTTCCCCCTCAAGAGACTGAAATCAATATCTAGAGCAGACTACTGACAGTGTAATAACCACCCTGACTGCCAATGCACAGTGCTGCACAGCATCCTCAGGGAAGCTCCCTCAGGAAAGCCCTGCAGGGGGTCTGCATCCCATCTGCTGCCCCATCCTGCACCATCAGTGAAGCCTCTTTGCCGATGTAAGAGCCTGGACAGCTCCCACTGCCAAAGCCCCCACACAAACAGTGGGGCCAAAGCCCCAGAGCTCCTCTTCTGCAGCCTGCAATGTGTCAGCAGAGCAAAGGGGATGCAGGGGGGAAACCCAGGGCACTGGGAACATTTCTCTGTGTGCTCTGGGGTGCCCTGACCCCCAGGGGAGCACTGACTTTGACCCTCATTCATGAACAAAGTTTCCAAAACGCCAGAATAGACTGGAATCCACAAAAGTGTGAAATAGATTATAGAGAGTAGTGTGGGTGTATCACTTGGTGAGAAATTCATGTTTTGGGATTTTGAGTATGTTGTGGATGGAAGCAAGATGGAGGGCACAGGGTGTTGTCCTGGGTTTCTTCTTCATGCCTCTTCTTCCTTCTTCTCCATGGGTTTGGGTGGCATTTTGTAATTGGGCAGAAAAGTCCCCATTGCAGCTCTTTGGGATCAGTTACTGGGTTAAAAAGGGAAATAATCTAGGTGTCAGTTCCTAATTGGACAGTTTAGTCTTAAAAGGCCTTGTAACAAGAGATTGTTGGCCATTTTGTGTCTTCTAATGAAAAGCTGCTGAACTCATGGTTGTGAGACTGTTTTACTGATAAGAAATAACAAACACCTGAGTCCGAACATGAACTACCATCTCCAGTGCTTTCAATCCAGACCCAGAGAAACCCACAACTGGTACCCCCACACAGGTAAGCCTCACCTGGCTACTTCCACGAGGCATAGAAATGGCTTGGATATCCTTTTCTGCCACAGCCATAATGCCTTCAGGGGGGCAGAGTGCTTGATACAGACCAAACAGCCCTTGAACCTCCCCAGACCCAGCACAGTGGGCTGGCAAACACAATCTGGTCACAGAATTTCCTCAGCTGGCTGATGCTGCAGCTGAAAAGTTCACTGGAGTTTTGTGATGTTCTCAAGAAAATAAAGGTATGTAAAGAGAGGCTTCATAGATGAAGGAACTTTTAGAATTTCCATTCCTAATCTCTCTGCACACCTCCCAGCAGTCCCACCTACTGCTTGCTTCCCAACAGCCCATATCTCTGCATAGCCTAGAGCTTTAAATTCCCATTTGCAGCTTTCTGGTTCCACAGCCTTTCCAGCATTTCTCCAAAAAAGCCCAATGGTGCACTTTTCTTTTGCTTTGCCAAACATCAGCATCTGTTAGAATAGGATTCTAATGATATATTTCATATTTAGCATCTGAATATGTCCAAAAAATGGCATCTGATCTATTCAGTATGGGTTCTTATCAACACCAAATGCACTGTATCTGGTTCAGGATGTTTTTTCCTATCCTCTTTGAGCAACTGAATAAAAGAAGTTGGAGCCTTTATCCTACAAGTAGTCTAGAATCTACAGCAATCCAAAGTAATTTTTTCTTTCCAAACAAAGTGAAATTACCTATTAAAAGATTCTAGTGAAGGCTTTTATCTTTTTCCCCCAAAATGTCTCATTTTTCCCACTTGAAAAATTGAAGGAGTTTGGTTAAGCAATAAAATTGTCATGAATCAGTAATAAAAATGTCAGTTTTGTCCAAAAAAGATCTTTCTCAAGAATTCTTTCATTTCTCTATAGCCACAATGTCATTTTGAAATTTTTGACTGTTTGATAACAAAGTCATTATTCTGACATTATTTATGACTGTACCAATTGCATATAAAACTCCTAAAAAGGCCTGAGACTGGAGCTATAAAAATGAGAGCTCTTTTCCTCAGGCTTTGGAATATTTAGTTCTCTCCAAGATTACACCATAAAATTATCACTCCTGCTAAAGCAAAATGGACAAGAGAGGAGAATGGACAAAGTGCAGCCTGCCGAGTTACAGGTTACAGCTATTCATGTTACAAAGACTTGAGCAAAACTGGGCTTAGCTACAACAGAACTCGGCAGACTTCAAACCTGAAATTAGGCAGACTTCAAATTCAGAGTGAACAAGCACTGATCAGAAGATTGACAAAGGAAATCACATGGATGGAAACCATGGATGGAAACCTCCCCCAGGCTGCCCCTGAGCCAGCCCTGACCTCACAGGTGAAGGTGAGGGCTCTACACAGCCACTCTAATGTTTCTCACATGGAGAAACGTCACGTGTCAAGCTCAAACAATATTCCAAATTGGCACAAGATGACGAAATATTTCAGCCCAAATAGAGAAGAGAGAAAACAGAGAAATAACAGAAATAATTGTTCATTTTCTAGTGCACTGACAGAAAACCTACCCCTTCAAAGAGTTAAATGACTTCCAAGGATGATTAGTGAGGGAAACCATCATATCGGATGTCTCAATGAAGGGAGACAAAAAGAGAGGGGAAATAAGATGACAGAGGTAGAGAGTGGGCTCAGATGAGAAATTGGCTGCTTATTCACACAAATATGGGATTTACTTCCATGTGCTGCAAATTGTGTTGTGGAATAAATGTGCTGATTAAACCTACAAATAAGTGCTGAGTGCATGGTCATTACAACACAGCAGGGCCACTTCCAAGTGTACATATAAAGGCACTGCCAAGAGGTCTGTTAAAACTGTGCACACTTACCTAGTCAGCAAATAGGTCAGTGACCACCACTTGCTCTGGTTTTTAATAAAGGGATTTGAGAATATTCCCCAACCTTATAAGAAACATAGATTTTCATTATTTTTTTGTGAACCAGAATGAGTGAATAATAGTAGTTGGAAAAAAAAAAGAAAAAGGCATCTTAGCTTGCCTTTTTTCTTCAGCTGCTCCTTCTTAATATATTAACTTCAAGTTGCAGTAGGAAAAAGGGGAATAAATTGGCACATGTGATATTTTATTACTGATTTTGGAAAAAGCAACAGCAGGTTTTTATGAAACACACAGTGCCTCACATTGTTATATTCTTCAGGGTAATCTGGCTTGGTTCTTACTGCTGGCAATGGGAGTTAGGAGCGTGACTGCCAAGATTTTGATTCTTCATTCCTCTGGGCTCCCAGCATCCCAGAACCTTGAAAGCACCAGGATCTGGGACTCCTTGGGAATTCACACTACAGCATGACCCTGGAGCTGTGAAGTGAAATGAGCTACACAGAAGGAACCTTGCAAGCTTTAAAAAACCCCAAAACACACAGATGAGCTGGCAGTAAAATTTGCACAATTAAATCAGAAGATAACCTGTGGTTTGTCAGAAGTTCACGTAAACCAAGACATCTCTAAACCATCAAGAAACAGACATTTTTCCATGGAAAACCACATAATTGAAAAACTTCCTATCATGCTTCAAGGCTGCAATCAGTAACTGAGCAGAAATCCAGCTCTAGGTTGGAAAAGGGACTTTGTTGGTACTTTAGTGGCTTACACAGCTCCAGTTCTGAGGACTGAAGGGATTACAGAGAACTCCCAAGAATCTAATGCTCCCAGTGAGACAGAGAGAAGAGAGGGCAGCTACATGCTGCCCTTTGCTCTGGGATGAGTTTGAAAACAAGCACAAGAAAATCTCATGTAGAACAGAAAGACCAGATAGTTTGGAATTTAGTAGTTGCTACATTTGGCTATGCATATAGATCCAGAATGGGTCAAACCAACTAAAAATCCATGAATTTCTGTTTAACAGGACTAGCAGTCCCACATTAACCTTTCCCCCAAGTTCTTAAAACAAAAATACAGTATTTCATCCTATATCAAATGTACTGTGTGTGCTGCTGGAAAACTTTCAGCTGAATTACTTTAGGAGGTAGCACTCAGGTTACATAAAATAATGCCACATATTAAATCTCTTTTTAATGCCAGGTAATCTCCTTCCATTAAGAGGAATCTCTCTCATTGGGAAATATATATTATTTTACCAGTCTGAACTTCAGCTGATTTTATTTTTCTTACCTCTTTTTGTCCAGACCCACTGCTTCACGTTATGGCAAATTTTCAAAACCTATGTGGTAGAATTTGTGCCCACCAGAACAAGAAGCAACTAGCAAGATGAGCTATGAGGGTGCTCAGACCCATAAGAATGAAAACAAGACAAGGGAAAGGCTTTCTTTCCTTCTCTGCTCCTGCTCTGCAAGAACACCCATTTATTTTTCCTGTGCCAAAGACAGTACCTTTGGAAGAAGCTGGACAGAATATTTATGCTGTTATCCTGCACACAGACTCAGCACATCTCCTCTTATAATGGAATTTACCAAAAGATCACTTAAATTGATGACACTACCTCTATGGACTTCAACAAGCTTTGGATCAGATGAATCCTGCACAGTATCAACACCTGAGACCCCAGGTAGGAACAAGCCCCAAAATATTTAGCAAGAACTTTGCAAGAACTTTTTTACTTACTTAGTATTTGAAACTTTTAAATCAAGGGCTGGAACAGAAAAGGTGCCAAGAACAACCCTTTTCTGACATTACCTGCTCTTCCTTAACATTGCATATTTTAATAGTAAGTAGCATAGATGTTGAAATATAATCTCTCTTCTGAGATCTAAATGACAGTCCCTTGCTGTTGGGGACACTAAAAAAGTACAGAGGAGAAAATATGCAAATAATGAAGATACATTTTTTCCAATTTAGTTCTGATGATGCATAAAATAATATGTAAATAATTTCTATTTGGAGGAGATTAACATAACAGCATTGGTATTTGCAATCAGAGTGAGCCTGTACTGTATAACCTGGGTTTGCAACTGAGGTAGTGTGGTACCATTTACCTGAATAAGAATTATATCAATTCTACCTTCACCATCATGAACACAGCACAAAACCAATACCATTAACACAAATGATAACAAGGAGATGTGATTAGTCTCAGCTTGGATAGGCAATTAAAAGTAAAAAAAAAAAAAAAGGGAAATATTGTTTAGCTGTATATGAACAAAGAGGTTCTATTAACCAGGCTTTGCAAAGAAGAAAATTGTCAATATTGCTAACACAGGTTTGCAATTAAGTTGGTGTCAATGTGGCTGAGAGAAGGACTTCATAATTAGGACAACATAGTTAGTATTGACCTGAATTTTCAATAAAAATCATGTCTGCATTTTAATTTGGAACTGTAAAATTCATCATTGGGGTCTACAAATGACCATATAATTAACTAGCAGTTACTTTAAAATTAGAGAATTATTTACATAATACATTATTTTTTATATAGCCACATGCCTTTACAAATGGTGAGATGATTGCAGGGTTCCCAGGAGCATCCAACACTTAAATTAGTACATTTCCTTGCAACAGCATTCCCAAGGTTTTAAATATGTTACCCCATATAAAAATTACTGCTTCAGAAGACTCTGCATTCTCACCAACTATCGGTTTCTTCATTAGAATTACTAGTTTTAGTTACTCTTTAGTTAAATCTCTATTAATGACCTCACAAATAACTATCATACCCATTTATTCAAATACTCAGAATGCTTCCAGCAAATGTGATCATAAGGATACTTACATAGACATAAATTGGTTATTTAATCAGCATTGTGGGCTTAAATGCAAAGAACCAAAAGCGAGGAGAGCATTTAAATGCCACTTTTGAACCTGAGTGTGCACTTTTTTGCACTTAGCTTCCTACTGAAATCCAAGTCCAATATATCAAAACGCCACTCAAAGATAAGAAAAAAAAAAAGATTTTTCCTAAGGGGGAAAAAGAGCTCTTTTCTGTGCCCTTTCCATGTTTCCTCACAATAGAAAAGGATAACATGAGTCCTGCAGCATTCTCTGTCTCCATCTGCTTTATAATGGGCTCACCTCCTTCTTCTTTTCCTTCTTCCTTTTCCTCTGCACCAAGTATCAAAGGAATCTCAGCTTCTGTTGTGCCTTCTTGGTTCAACAGTGGATCTGAATAAATTTGATAAAAAGATGAATAGTAAGGCTTTTCAGAATGGACATGAAAGGATTGACACCCACTAGAGATTTTGCCATGAAAAACACTGGCAGAGGAAAAGGATCTTTTCCTCCACGAGTACAAATAAAAAAGCTGTCCAAGGAAATCCAAGGGGCTCTAGTTCAGAGCAAAGCCTTGAAGATACTGAACTTTCTGGGATTTAGGCACAAAATCCCATGTGCCTACTCCAAACATGGATCTTCAGTGGGACTCACTGCTATCCCAGAGATGCACACAGTCCATGCCCCACCCCTGGGTGTGCTGAAGGTCAGGTTGGATGCAGCTTTGAGCAAACTGGCTGAGTAGGAGGTGTACCTGCCCATGGCAGGGGGGTTGAAACCAGGTGATCCTTAAGACCCCTTCAATCCCAGATATTCCATGATTCTACATTAGTGGTTTTGCTTCTTAATCTTGCTTTTTGATTTCAAGACACAAGGAGTACCTTCTATTTCCATGCAGGAATCTTGGGAATCTTCCCCAGTTTTTATCTCCTCATTTGCAGAAACAGCCTGTTGTCCTGTTAATACAGCAAACAGAAAATGGTACCAGGATGATGCTGCATGCAGGCAATGCTAAATTCATTAAAATAGAACATGAACTTTAAACACAGCATGGTAGTTCTAAGCCAAGCACTGCTTTTTTTCTAGTAAGTGAACCATGTTGGACACATTTTACATATGAAAATACCACTTAACAGTACTAAGCATTAAGTTAGTTAGATAGCTGGTCAAAACTGTCCCTGCAGCACTTAAGATTTTTTCTCTTTTGCAGCTCAGCCTTGATACTGCTTCTCATAGTAGCTGTTGTAAAGTGCTTGCCCTTGATGGTCAGCAGAAGGAGCAGAAACACCCCACAGGATTTCAGAACCACAATAACAACATGACAACAGTGCTTTGCACCCAGGATCACTATGGCTAAACCTATTTAGAAACATGTGACTTTCCCAGCAGCATCAGGGGTTACTGCCCCACAACTGGCTGACACACAACCTCTACTAGCCAACAGAATTTCCTTAAGGTGGCAGAACTCATGCTGAAACCCACTGGGTGCTGACACTGGAAGAACTCAAGTTTCACAATGGTTCATCACGTCTGTCTTAAAAAACTTTGACTAAAAACTTTACCTTTGGCTTGATCTTGTTCACACATCACAGGATGCACTGAATCACCCTTCTGCGTGCCTTTGGAGTCTTTCGGGGAATCTGAGGAAAACAAGCAAACAAACAAATAAATAAATCCTGAAGCAGTTTCCATGCTGGAAAAGTAGACTTGAGTTTGAGGAGCTCTTAGGTGCCAGCTTCATATTTGGCATTTTGATACACTGACCAATTTTCTATCTGTTTAACTACAATATTATAAACTACAGAAGTGTATTTGTGGGTTCCAATTATTCAAATTGATTTCAGAATCCCTACCCTTACTGAGCATTTTTTTGCTGGCAGTACAAACCTTAAACCAGGAGCTGGCAAAGAAGGATGCATAAGAACAATCAGCAGCACTACCAAGAATTTTATTCCTAATGAGTGGAGCGGCACAAATCTATGAGAAATAGTATGAACCACCTACTTGATAAATAAAGTGATTTATTATTTCTTTAGAATAACAGTTTTTCATGGTTGAATTTACAGAAACTTTAAATCTTTCCAGAAACAATAAATCCCATAAATCCCTGTGCAAATCCTAGCCTCATGTCACTTGATGACAAAGCTCCCAAGGTCACTATAGCCAAGAGTGCTTTTCTTATTTGGGGCAGACTGTCAAAATGAACTGCCCAAAACAATGCTTGCAACCAGTGCCACAGTGAGACTGAAACTGCATTTTGGCAGAAAGTCCAACTGCTGTGCTATCTGGGGTCTTCATAAACACAGGGCATTCTTTTGTTGCATCAAACAGCATTTTCTGACAACAGCCAGTTTTTGCATGGGGATGGAGAAATACATAATGCATAATTCCACTGCATTCAGGTAATACAGCAACACAGACACTCAATTTAGTGTGATTTAGTGATTTTGCTCATCCTCTTCACAGATTTCATTGGATAAAGAGCTCTCTTTGAACCTCATTAAAAACCAGTGCTGATCTAACTGGACATTGTGCAACCCACAGGGATGAGCCCACTCCAGGTCGTAACAGCAGCAACAGATAATCAGGGTCTGTGCTCCCATGTGAGATGCTTTCTAAAATCCTGCTCAATGGAAAAAGTAAGTAATGATGCCAAAATATCTACAGCACATGATAATAAATCACATTTTGACAGTGCTTTTACAGCTTAAATACTGGAAGGTCCCACTCAACAACACTTGCTGAGCAAATCTTACAATATACCCAAGGATGCCCCTGTAAAACTTTATTCCTGAAAGTGTCCAAAAGTAATCTCTGATGGATAAGTAGAAAGCTAGGTTGTTAATATCTGATCCAAATTTAATAATCTGTAGGAAAGGTATGTGCTGAAACGGTGTGGCTTTAATTAACTGCAAATAATTCCCCAAGGCAAATATTTAATTACCTGCACACTTTCTTACTTCTTTCATGGCATGACAATAAGTTTAAAAAACCAAAGTTTGAAAGTAGAATAAGTTACTGATGTACAATTTGCTAAACTTTATACTTGCTGCATTTTTTTTTTTGCCCTACTGCACCAGTCTTCCACACCATGTTGTACAATGAGGTTCAAAGGATTATCCTTATCAGCCTGAATTGGAGCAAAACTAAATTAGAATTTTATCAAACTCCAAGTTCAATCAAAAATCCAGTTGAAGGATCTCCTGGTACCAGAAAATTCTTGGTAGCAAAAAATTCTATAGGAAAATTTTCAAGCAAACTTGAAACACATTGAGGGAAGTTCTGGCTTTGCTGAAGTTTTTGACAAAGCTCTCAGGATTTCAGACAAGCCAAGATCTGTACTACCTGTAACTCCACACCATAAATTAATATATTTTTCTGTATGATACAGCTGCATGCTTGTAAAATGAATTGCATTGGTGAAGCTGGAATCAGAAGTCCTCTGCCTTGAGTGCCATGATGCCAGGGACTAAACAAGCAGCCCTTCAAGCAGACAAAAGTGATGGTACAAAGAGATGCTGCAGTGGATGGAGTGGTGCTAAGGGTGCCGTGATTTTCCTGAAGAAGTGTCCTGAGAAGGACAGCTCAGCGGCACAGGCACTTGTCCTTCACTTGTCACTATTGTGCCAAGGATGACACAGGAGCAGGCAGGAGGCAGGATTGTAGAAAGAGCAAAGAAGGCTTTATTCAAGAGGTTTTATAGAGTGGTACGATGCATTCTGCTTGACTGGCTAGTTAACAAAAGCACCTTCCTCATACACTGCCCTTGAGAAGGACAAAGAGACAAAGTAGAAAAACACCACTTGCAGATTGTTTACACTTAACAGGTTACCACATCCTTACAACTCCATAAAAATTCTCACAAGCCACCGTGAGAAATGCTTCCCTTTCCCTCTCTCTGTCCCATGGCCTCCACATTCGCTCACACTGGCTAGCTGTTCAATTCCTCCAGGAGGGAAGAGATGAGAGCCTTGTATGACGTTCCACAGAGAATAAACTTTTATTGTGAGCAGGGCACTCTACAAAAGGCACCAGGCACAAGAGCTCCAAGGAGGCAGGGAAAACAAGAGTACATATGGGAAAGGCAGGGGGTGGGACAAAACCCTGGGACCAATGGGATGAGGGTGCAGGGGCAGAGCAAAGGAGAAGTGTCAGAACCCAGGGAATTCCTCTGACGGCCCTGGAGGACTCAAGCCCCTGTCCCGGGGTGCTCAGAGACCTTGGCACAGAGCCCAAGACACCTCTGCCTTTGATTTTGACCCATGGAGCAAATCACCACCTTTATATGAAGAATTACAAGTCAAGAGAGTTTAAGTAGAATAATAGTTAGTTTGTCATGGGGTGAAAAATAAATTTTTGGGCTTTTTAGAATGGGGGTTCAGGAGGCAAGATGGAGGAATCTGGGCATGTCCAGTCTTTCTCCTTCTTCATCTTCTTGGCCTCCATCTTCTGCTGTGATGTTGGCACTTTTGGATTGGTTTAAGGTAGAAACTCACTGTCTAACATAGATGATAGGTATTGAGAAGTTATGGTAAATAATGTACATGTAGCTTTTAGTATAAAAAGATAGCACCCCAAGGTGGACAGTGTGCCTCAACCCAACCTGCCAGACAGACCTTCAGTGAGTCAGAGAAAGAATGTGTTAGATAAGAAATAATAAACAACCTTGAGAATGAGAACAGAAAAATCCTGACTCCTTCTTCGACTGCTGGGCTGGGAAAAAGAAGCTTGTACGTATCTCAGAGTCACTCTGACCAGCAGAGATCCTGAGAGGGAAGAACCCATGGGGTAGAAGAAATCAACACAGGGTCACAAAGGCCTCTGGGGGCTCCCCCTAACCACAAAGGGCAGCAGGTTTTCCCTTTGCTGGTTCTCCAGCTCCCACAGTAAATACAGTATTACCTGTGTTGGGAGGAGGAGACCCAGGCAGCCCCATCACTCCCTTATCCCACACCCATTGCACCTTCATACTCCCAGACTGGTGCCCTTAGGGTTCACTGGTCCTACCTTTTTTCCCAAGATGAGGAATGACTGCAACCTAATGCAAAAACCAATTTGCAGCATCACTGGCACAACTACGTGCAGCGGTTGATGGATTTTAAGAATCTAATCTAATGGATTTCAAGAAGCCTCGTGCTTGGCTGATGTGTGTGCCCCATCATGCTGCTGTTTCTCGTGCAACATCAGAGGGAGAGGTGTCATCACTATTCCCACTTATGGGCACAGCTGGCAGTCTGTTCCATGGGCTTCACTCTCCAGGAATTGTAATTTTGTGTTAAACTTTCATTTTTATCATAAGCAGTTATCCCATTGCTGCAGTGTTGGAGGAAGCAATGTAACTGCACTGATTTCCAAATTATCCCAGGCAATCTACAATAATAATTTTTTGCAAGCTGTTTTTTGCAAAGCTTATCTCTGAAAATAACAGACAATGGACAGAAGTTACTGCCTAGCTGTAAGAGTCTCCCAGTTTCATGTCGGCAGCAGAAACCTGTCTTGATTGGTTTTACCATGCAGATTCTGAGCTCCAAAATCCTTAATGTCAAGATCATATCAAAGGTTCCTTCTTTTCAAATCCAAATATTGCACTAAATATTCAAGCCAAAATGTCCAAAGACAGATTTCCTTTTAGGATTAACAAGAATAAAATAAAGCGAAGGAATAAATCCAGATTTATGAAGCAAATCTGTGCCAAGCAAAAGTGAAAGTGTAAAACCAAAGGCAGTGATCAATAAAAGTGCTGATGATACACTACATTCTGTGTGCAAGTTTTCAGTAGGTAGTGGAATTCCTCAGGCTCAGCTGCTCCTCTGTGCCCACAGCCCTTTGGAGCCTTGTGCAAGTGTGTGTAAGGCCAGATTTATAGTTCTGTATGATTCCAGGGTCTACAAGAGCTCTGGCTGTCCCTAAAGCCTTTGTTCACCTCTTACCCACCTGGTTTTGTAAAATGACATAAAGCAATGTTAGCCTTCTCCTAGCATAATTAATTATCTGTTAATTCATACCAGAGAATCCAAGGCAAGGTAGTCTTTCACAGCAAAGTATTGCTTAATTTTTTGATAATATACACACTGGGCACTATTTACTTTGGGGCTGTAAAGTTAACACTCCTCCACTCAGGACTGAAAAAAACCCTTGTTTCTGATACCACACTGGAACACAGCTCCTAATATCACACATGAATGAATCAAACAGGAGATGCAATTGCATAAATAATCCAAAGATAGGCCACATTCATCTACTGCACCTCAGGAGCTTAAGTGCTTGTTGAAGTCTGAGCATCCCTGAGGTCCCTCAAAACTCCTCCTTGCTGGCTGGAGTGGCAGTGTCCGTGTCAGGAGTGCTCGTGTCTGCTACCCTCCATTTTACTGCAACAAGTGTCTTGTGGGACTGCGTGCTTGAGTCCACCTGGGAATTAGCCCCAGTCTCTAACAATCTGTTTATAAAATATTTAGGCTTTAATAAAACTGATCAGAATACTCTGCAAGTATATTCACTGCTCCCATCAACTGTAAGTTGAATTCATCTCCAAGAAAAGCACGTAGCTTGCAGTAAAGTATCAATCCTATCCTTCCTGCCAATAGTCAGGCACTTTTTTGTCTAAATCCTGTACAAATCCCCAAGCTTTTCCATGCCATTCATTTTTTTCTCTTGACTGTATAATCAAACACGATTCTGCAAAAGCTAAGGAAGAGGGGAGATGGTAAGAACTGAATGTTAAGTGGTTTTAATGCTCTTTTAAAATTCACTTCCCCAGCTACTCTCTCTGTATGGCTTGTTTACTGAGTGGTTTCTAATGTGCAGAACACCTGGGTCCTGTACACAGCACAGATAAATCACCGTGTTTTAGGGAGCTGTAAGAAGATCAAAGAGGGAAAATGCTGGTCATTAGGAGAGAAACAGGTTCAGTACAGTTTATTTTTTTAAGCATGATACTGTGATAAATGACTGGAATATTTCCAGAGTGAAAGAAATCAAGCAGACATCTAAAATTACAGGTAATGGTGTGCATGGAGGCTTCCACATGATTAGGGTATTCTTTTGCCTCATAAACCGGGGAAAATATGTTAAAATGAAGTACTATAAAATGATGATTTATGAGAAGTTAGGAAGAGATTCTTGAGCTTTGACTTTAAAATGGTATTTTTATATCCACCAAGATTTCATTTTAATCTATCTTTATAATAAATTAGATTTATTGGAGCCCAGGTTTAAAAATGCTTGGCAAACTAGACCTTTTTAGGTGCAACAACTCACAGAGATATTTTATCAAGTTTTCAGGTAAAAGGCCAAACAGTTCATCTCTGCAGGTGGGACCACCAAATACTTCTCCCACCTGTTTGTGCTTCAAGCTGACAGAAGGGCATCTCACCTTCTGTCCACCTGAGAAATTCCAGGTGCAGCTGCTATAAAAACTGTGGGCATCCTTCTCCTGACATAAGGAGCAGGACCTGTTGTACAGGGCTCTGGGAAATGGAGAAGCTGAGAAAAACCTGATTGCCTTGGCTAGAGCCTGTCCAGGGCAAAGGAATGGAGGGAGGAGATGAAAGAGCAGGATCTCATGCTGGACTGGTTGCAGCACAGCTGAAGGCTCCAGGTCAGCTAATATTCAAAAATAAGGAGAATTTAAATAAACCATTAGTGGATTAGTGTTCATTGTTGCAGATGCCAGTACTAGAACAGAAATACCTCTTGAGTAGTTCAGGGGCTGGACCCCATCTGGATGCACAACTCAGGTGAGATTAAATGTGAAGAAGTGAATAACCCACATTACCAACAGCTCCCAGTGACCCTTGTGGAAGTTGTAAAGAGAAGAAGTGGCTGGTTGGATGGTGGTGCTGACATCCCTGGTTAAAAACCCCAAACCCCACAAATTAGCTTGTGTTTGCCAGTTTGCTTTCACAGGATCCTTCCCACCAAGGGACAGAAAAATGTTATCACTTGAGTAGGCATGCAAAGCCACAGGTATGGCTGAGGGTGATGAAACTCTTCCATAGAAAAAGGTGCTTTTCCAGTTACCTATAATTGGAATTTTCCAGGCTGAAACTTTAGGTCTAATCATAGCCCAAGGGTGAAGTAAAAACATTTCATTGGTAGCTGCTGAGCGCTCAAAATCAGGTCAGTCATTTAGATGTCTTAATATATACCTATGAACTGATTTTAAATACCTCTTTCTGAACATATTGGCCTTTCAGTCAATCTTTTTCATGTGCTTTCCAACGACTAATTTATGTCAATTTGCACAGCTCCCCTGCATTTGAAATGCTCTTTCAGTTTATCCCTTCTCAATCATTTCTGTCTTTAGGACATCGTGATTTTTCCATACTGAGAGCTACAGCTGACCAAAGAGGAATTAAAACCCATTACATTTTACAGTCAGGATATTTACCAGCTTCTGGATTGCCCAAAGAGAATTTTTAGGGCTAACCCATAGCCAAGTCATATATCTAATTCTGTTTCTGAAAACACAAGCCCTCCACCCAACTGAATCTGACTCCAGAGAATGCAGAAAAACAGTGACTTGCTTTCAGTGGCACTCCTACAGAAGCCCAGACTTTGGTGAACACCTGGAAATAATTAATCAATCACTTCTTTATTTTTAAAATTAATTAGTATATGATTTAATTTACTTGCCCTTCAAATGAAAATTTAGTTCTTATTAAGTGCTAATGAATTACGATCAATGTATTGTGCACAGAAACTTTGCACAGTAGGGATTTATGCTTCACCTGGGCTAAATCCAGTTCCTTTTTCACATTTTTCCTGCCAGAAAGTCTCATCATTAAATTGGGTTAAATAGTAATTGGAATAAGGGGCAACTGAGATGAAGATGCAGAACATTCTCTGACACACACATGCATGTACACATCTCTCTTTAACAAAACAAAAGCACAGGTTCAATCCTTCAACCCAATCTCTCCATCAGTTTAAAATGAGTTTGTAGCCCCAGCAAAATCTTGTACAGACAAACATACCAGACTGAGTGCAGCCTGCCTGACACACCCTTTATCTGCTGCATAAGCTTTGATGACTTCAATCACTTTGTTCTGCCCTTACACTTCTCAGAAAGAAGCATCTCTCACTTGAAATATGCTGGATATAAAGGATCTACTTCCACATGCACAGTAATGGAGCACCTGCAAAGGTGCTGCCCAGAGATGTCAACTCTCCCCCAAGAGATCATAGTTAAGCATGCAAGTCTTTAAGGGTAAAATTGCAACAGTTCTTTGCAGACAGTGGAAAGAGAAACTTGGCACGGACTGGAATAAGAGGATACCTCTACAGTATTGCATTGAAAATCCTGATATTCTTGAAACACGACTGTTCTCCCCCTTCCTGCAGCCTCCTCCCCCCCTTTTTTTTCTGGAGAGACAGATGAACACTCAAAAAATGCAGTTTGCTCAAAGGCCATGTGCAAACTGGGTTTGTGTGGACTGTTTTTCCTGGACAGTATCTCTCCTATGGCAACAGAAGACATATACTTTTAGATTAATGTGAGATTTGCAGTCTCAGAGGAGGTTTTCATTTTAATCAAAGCCCCTCAAGTGCAATTCCTCCACTGCCCCCAACTCTTATAATGAAAATCCCTTTCATGTTCCCATCCTACCTCTTTTTCTTTAAAAAAATGATAAAGAGGACTCACTTATAACAAAAATACTAGATCTTCATAGTAGCAGAGATGGATGTGCTTTGTTTTGAATATTATCACATTCTAGAGCAATAACTATATCAACGTGTTTGCTATATTTTAATCCCAGAAATATGAGGAGGAAAAAAAAAAAAAAAGCAGAAAAACTGCTAGTCAACTCTAATTGGACTCAAACTCCTTGTTTTGGTGCACTCAAAGTGAGTTCACATTTGAAAGACCTAAATTTTCATAGCAGGACAGAATGGTTTAAATGATGCATTTTGGGAATTTGCAGCTAGACTTCTTTGGCATAAATCTTTTACAGTAATTAAGTGGAAGAACTGGGAAAACATAATTTCTTTAAATGCTTTATGTCCTGTTCATTTAGTTGAAAATAAACTAGAGAAATGAGTATGTTCCAGAACCTTGGAGGTTTTAGCCTTGTTAACTCAGTGGGCAAACAATTTGAAAGCTGGAATTTGTTTCGGGAGCATCAGGTGTTTTCAGAAATGCCAGGATTTTGTAAAAGTGCCATTTCTCAAGAAGCAGCACTTTTTTATAACATTAGTGTTTATTTTAAAAAACCCTCAAAAGCTGAAATTATAGAAACATTGAAGAATCACAGAGTGGTTTGGGTTGGAAGGGATCTTGAAGGTCATTTCATTCCAACCCCCAGCAGGGACGCCTTCCACCAGACCAGGTTGCTCAAAGTCCCATCCAACCTGGCCTTGAACACTTCCAGGGATGGGGCATCCACAGCTTCTCTGTGCAACCTCCACCAATGCCGTGGCACCCTCACAGTAAAAATCTGCAAAGCTGAAAACCTACCAATGGAAATAAGGATTAAAACCATGGCCTGGTCCATGGCGGCCTTGCTGTTCAAAATTCTTGTTTCCATTAAAAAAAAACTAGCAAGCAAATATGAAAATATGGTCTTAGCTTTTCTTTCCTTTTTCTTTTTTTTTTTTAAACTTGTACAGTTTTATGAACAAAATCTATGGAGGAGAGTTTGTCTCACTCCTTATTCCCTACCAGATGCTTCCCATTTTTCTTATGAGGAGAGGTAGGACATCAAAGAGATAATGCACTTTGGATCTCTCAGGGCACTATCTCTTGTGTCAGCCTCTCAAGAGAAGAGGGGAAAACATTATATAAACTCTTAATATATTATATGAAAAGTGAGACTTATCACACAAAGATGATTCCTTCTCTAAGAAGAGACTTCTAATGCAACAAAGTAAAAACCTGGAGGGCTTACACACTGAGAAGCATATCAGAAGACAGTCATCCTCTTTGTTAGGAACAAACACTCAGTTTGTTGGGATCATTGGCTGACTGCAGATGGAAAAGGGAAATCCAAACCCAAAGCCTCACTGTGACCCTCACATTGTGGGACAGAGAAAATGGGGAATCTTCCAAATACAGAATACATAAACAGGCCAAATGTCATCAAAACAAGAGAAATTAATGACAGGCAATCACCAACCATGCTGGGATTGAATCCATCACTATTTCTGCCTTCCACTAGCCTTGCCACGACTTCAGTTTGTGATGTATCAAAAGCAAAAGCCAGTGCTCCAGCAAAGGTTTGTGGTTCTTTTTTTTCTTTGCAGCATCAATCAATCTGTTAAAAGAGCACTTAAATCAACCTGCACAAGGCTTTGAACTCATAATCAGGTAAGTATGTAGGCTGTCCAGCATGTGGCTTTGAACAAAAGGGCAGGATCTCACACCCTGTCACACTTATCTAGAAAAATGAGAAGAAAGTCAAGTAGCGATGCTGAATTAAACATTAAATCTTTTAAAATAAATAAGTTAATGGATGTTAATAATTATGTTATCTCAGTAAAATGCATGAAAATTTTCTATTAGTCTTTCTTGAAGGCCAT
The DNA here is from genome assembly GCA_024865655.1 of Emberiza elegans. Lineage (NCBI taxonomy): Eukaryota > Metazoa > Chordata > Aves > Passeriformes > Fringillidae > Emberiza > Emberiza elegans. The sequence continues at coordinate 1,481,798 of JALJVW010000184.1, read as the reverse complement.
ACTGATGGATTGTATTTATTATAGATAGCATAACTCCTGTTTTGGATTACCAGTAGCAAACATTTTGTATAACACCCAGACTTCTTCCTGATGTACCCCCACAAAAATGCTAAAAACTGTAGACCAGCACAAGCAACTAATTGCATGATTATTACAGGAATATCAAAAACAATACAGCTGTGCACTGGTTCCAATCTGCTGGTAAACCAACAACTCCACAGGAAAAATCTCAGCTTGAAACATTTAAATTAGATAATCTCTCTTGTTTCCTAAACACCCTGTCATTTGGTCCTGTGACACTTTTAAATATTTATTACAAACTAAATTATCTGAGTGCCCAGCACAGTCTGCACAAGATAAACATTACTTTCTGCCTCTCCATTATGACTTCATCTCCTCCTGTCTCCTCCTGATGTGTTTATAGCTATTGTGTTTTTCTTTTCCCGCATCAGGAGAGCACTGAGCAGGGAGCTGAAATTGCTGAGATAGATGTGCATGCTGAACTATATGCCTGTGAATCACCCCAGTGAGCCCAATCCTTTATTTTGGATATGTCATGTATGATATTTTAGTATTAACTCTGTAACAAGAGGACTTACAAATTTGTGGCATCTCTCCTACCAGCACAACAGTTGGTACCAAGTACTTCATTACAAAGACTTTTGAAAATGAAAATCCAAGCATTTCCCCATTTCTGTATTGTTTAACTATGATTTTGGCTATTTCCAGACAAAGGAAAAAAACGGTTTGATGGAAATGTCCTCTTTCGGATGGGGATGGGACATTTCAAAACACAATTTCCAATCTTTACCTTTATTCTCACTCAGTTCAATGTCTTCTGACACTAGGCTGGCTACAGCTGAAGGTTTTGTTTCACCTGTAAGAGCAAAGGAAATGAAAGAGAAGCTATTCATTGAATAGAAAACTGATGAACCACTTTACTGAAAAAAAAGTGTTAGGCCTTATTGAGACAAGATATTCGACCTAAATTTCATTTACTGGGCTTCCATCCATTCACTGGCTATTACTGGTCTGATCATCTTCCCTAAGCAAGATGTAATCTAACATTCCCACACAGCCAGGTTAAATCTGTATTTCATTTTCTCATAATACAGAGAGAGGAACAGCTATTGGTTTCATGGGTATGCTGGTATCCTGTTTGCTCTGAGATTCATTTTTTTCATTTAATCCATATATTTTTGAGAAAAAACTATTAAGTCATTCTTAAATTGAATCATGTCCATGAATCCCACTGGAATCCAAATGACTAGATGCAAATGCTTTCCTGAAAATAGAAGCTTTCATGAATCAGGCCTGAAATTAGAAAGTCCCTAAAATCTGCAGCTTGGAGTTTTTTAATAGTAGAGCATGCAGGTAAAACTATTGTAGTTAATAGATACCTGGTACCTGAACTTAAATCAATAGTGGAAGTGAAAACATTTTATTTTCTTGCTAATTGTTATAGTTCTAAAAATCTTTATACACTTTCATTTTAATTCCTAGACTTTAATTTCTTTCAAAAGACTTGTTGTTGATGATTCTGGGAAAATATTTTCCTTGTATAGCCATCTAGTACTTTTAACTAGATTGAAAGAAGAGCTCAGAACCACCTGCCATGTTGTTTTTCCATGTGTTAACTGTGAAGCTCATTGATGACAGACTGGAGCTCAGACTTTAAAAAACCCCACACTGTTTAAAATTTTCAGCCTTTTTAGACTATTATTGCTTTCTCCACTACAACAGTTTTCTTTATAATATATACTTTTCTTTATTATATCAGGATATTTTTCACTATAATGAGAATATAAAAATATTTATGTAATGAACCAGGTAAGAATAGAGCATCACATTTTTGTATTGTATCTTCTTTTGCAATATTGAAGCACATGATTTGTCATGCTCAGAAGAAGTTTATGCCTTTTGTTTAGACAATACAAATAAGAACTTCAACATTTGGTGGGATTGCTCCTAACAGTGGTCACTCATGGTGTTTAGAAATCTTCTAACATGCAACTGTGTACCCTGGGAAATCAGGTCATTTTCTACTGCCAAGAAGGGGTGAAAAAGCAATAACCTCAAAGTTCCTGGTGATGCTTTGTCTCTGCAGTGCACAGAACAGAAAAGAGCAGAAACTCATTAAGTGGATGTAACAATCTGGGCTAATTGTGGCCCTCTCTGTTCCTGTAAACCAGGAGGGAAATTGTTAAGCCAAATCATTTTTTTCCTGCAGCACCATCTGCCCATGGTCAAGGAGGTGACTACTGGGCTATGAGTGGGCATGACATTATCTTCAGGCATGTACCTAAATCCCATCCCTAAAGTGTGACATTTTCTGGAGCTGGGACCTCAAATGTCTGGATCTTTTATTTGACACTCTTCATGAGAATAATGAAACATGAGTAGCAATACAAGATAGCAAAAGAATGTATATCAGGGCTCTGATAAACCAGCTCTGACAGCTCATGTTGCAACAAGTCATAACAAGCAGTTTTGAGAAAAGCGCAATGCATTTAAAACACCTACAGCAAAGCAGTAGTTTCAAGAGGCAAATATTCCTTAATTCTCTTGGGGGAAAAAGAGTATTTTATTCAATCAAACTGAAAGACTCACCCCATCAGAGTGACTATCACTGACAAGCACAGTGGGCTGCATTGGGCATCTGCAGACGCTATAATCAGGTTTAACAGGAACCTCAGCAACTGGAGCCAGGAGCTCCAGGCAGTGTTAGCTCTTAGGTGAGCTAGCAGTCAAGCAGTACTTGGTAAAGTTAAAAGCTCAAAATTGCTTCAAAAAAGGCATGCCACGGTCTAGTCAGAGATTCAAAAGAGAATCTCAATTCACACAGAATAACTCATTCTTCTCCCTGGTCCCCTGGGCCTGTTTAAAATACAACTAGCATGAAAGTGGAAAAATCAGGGAAGGAGACGTGGTTGCCCTCCAGCACTTACAAAACACCACCATACCCTTATCTTGGGGAGGATAAAGTTTGCTGAGGTCCATGGGAATCTATTTTATTCTGTAATACTGTTTGCTTCTGGCTTCACCTTGCACTGCCTGCCCTGCATCAGGAGGCAGAAAAGGTGACAAAAGACATGAAACACAGAGGGACTTCAAGCACGGACAACATCAGATGTTAGCACTCAGCTGCAGAACAGGAAGGCAGGGAGAAAAGCTGCCCTTTTGCCTACACAGTGGCCAATGCACTGGATGGGAAGAATTCCCTCATTCCATGGACTTCTCATTGCCACAGTACAGGAAGCAAATCAGGTAAGTCAGGAATCCAGACCTTCTAAATTTATCTGCTGTGTTTGCTGACTGGCTGCCTTCAGCTCAAGGAATTCCAAAGAAAACCCTTTTACTCCCTCTGGTTTAAATATTTTTAAGGAACATTCTGCATTACAATGGGAAAAAAAATCCTAATCCCGTGTAAAAACAGTGTGCTACGTGTAATACTACAGTTAAAGACATACTCAAGAAATAAGGGAATAGACAGAGACTTCGATTGCCACTTCAGGTCTTTTGGTAACCAATTCATTCTGGCTGTCTCTTGCAAGGAACAGAGTTGTGCCAACCACAAACAATCAGACAACAGAACAGAAAAAAAAAACCCCAAAAACAGAAAAAAAAAATCTCTTGTGATCATGGAGGGACATATATTCCAACATACTGAACTCACTATAATTAATAAGTGTGTCACCTGCAAAACCCACCACTTGTGAACTCTGACATTCACCCACAGCATATGCATTATTTTTCTCTAGGAATTTAAATCTTTATAACCATTATGACTTGTGCAGACAATTTTTTTAAGACTTGAAAATACCCTTTAAAACTATTCAGGAGTTGAGTTTTCACCAGAAGGAGCCTGCTGCCTGCTTCCTCCTTCCCCAAAATTCTTTCCCTCATTCCTATTCTATGCAGAAGGGAAAAAAATAATCCTTATGAGACAATTAGCAAGATTAGTCACCTTAAAGGGAGAATGTAGAGCTGGTAAACTGGAGAGGGGTCTGCATTCCTGCACTGCAACACACTCATTCATAAGGAATGAAGATTCAGTCTCTAATGGGAGAATTGCTCAAGATCTGAGCTAATCTGGTGAAAATGTACAAACATTCCCCTTCAAAAGCACTGACTAAGATTATTGTTCACCAAAGTGGATAAAACCAAAGGCAGGCCTTTAAGGAGCTGGGCACAAACCTGCTTCTTGGCTCTGTGTCTTACTTTCATCGCTGTTTTGCTTATCCACTGTGCCATTACCACCTATGGAGGAAAACACATAAAAATTATTTATGATATATCTTTTTATTGGTACCTGGAGCACTGCAATATTAATTGTAACCAATTTAGCACAAACTGCTAATTTACAGCATAGTGCTGTGATAAAAAAGGAGAGATGTAAAGGTAAGCTGAAAAAAACCTGCCAACAGGACCAGTTCCATTTAAACAATCATGATTTTTATCTCAGGATGAGGATTATAGATTTTTATCTCAATAGGCTCACTGGAAATAACAATACCAAATGGAGGGACGTTTCCCTAAACACAGTCCACAATAAATGAAATTGTTGCTTGAAGTTCTATGTATTTTATAAAGAGGTTTTTTCCTAGGCTTATTTTCCTCCTGTAACATTTCAACAGAATTCTTGGGCTGTGTTTCTGACCTACAGAACTTACTACCATGCCTATGGAAGGTAAGAATCACCTGAATTGAATTTTAAAACAAAAGCCACAATGCCACTTAACAAAAAGTATGAAAATGCATCACAAATGGCTGTAATGAAGAGAGCGCATCAAACCAAAGTAAGATTGCTAGGACTGAATGAATTTTTCCCCTTTTTACACTCACATTCATTCCCAATTTTCCTCACTACTTCACATTCATTACCCACTTTCTACCCTCCAGCTCCCTTTTGGAAGGCAGGCATCAAACAGCAAATAACCACTGAGAATGGGTAATACCCTGAAAAATATCTATGGGTCTCTTAAACTTTGCTTGCCCTGATAAGAAATATAGCAGGAATCCTCTGTTTTTAGTGATGGAAAAGGCCCTTTTAGCTTCATAATAACATGACAGGCTGCAGAGCTGCATGCAGGATTGGATGCCATGGCCACACTCCCTGCTTTGCAGCAGCACAACAACAGCTGAGCACCAGCCTTAATGAGGTATTTGAAAAGTTGACTGCTGAGCAGATACATTGTGAGAAGGGAAATTCATTCCCAGGCCTGGAAATGTCCTGATAATGATACACAATTTTTTTTTTCCTGTGATCTTTGCTGGCTGCTGGGTTTTCTGATTACAGCTTCTCTAAAACAACACAGCTGAAGTTCCTTGTGTCAGCCACCTTGCTTTTACTTAACACGTGGAACCTGGTGATGGGAATAGCAGTGGTCCAAAAGTGATTAGGTGGATGGAAGGAAAACAGAGAGAGCACGTATTTTGCACAGGCAGATGTACATCTGGTGGCACCCTGCACCCAGCTGATGTTTAAAGGCTGAGGTTTGCTGCTTTCCCTCTTTCCAGCAGGCAGTTCTTCCTGGCATCCAGCAGATGGGACTCGTGGAGAATTATTTCCAAGGCTGGCCCTGCACAGAGCTGCTCTCAGGAGGAGAGGAGATGGAGCAGGAGCTTGACACCCCTCACCTGAGAGAGGAGAGGTGGGCAGGGTGCAGCTGATGGCCATCAGTGGGGATTTGGGCTCCCTGCCCTCCTGGTAACCCTCTGTATCAATTCTAACCTTAATGGATGACTTGCCATAGTGATTTCTTAGCACACTAGTGAGCTCTAACCTGTAAAAATTGCATTATATAGATGACCACAATGGACTGACAGAAGAGTTTTTCTTTCCCTGACTTGAAATCAAAAGGTTTTTTTTTTCAAAGTCACTGTTCTGCCTGTCCACACACAGTAGGAAGACCACATGGAAAAAAAATCCCAGAAAGTTAGCTTAACTTTTTTTATCTCCCCCACCCTTTTTCTCTTAAAACACAGGCTTGGTGCCATCAAGCTATGCAGCAAGCAATACATAAATAAAGACAATCCTGTAACACAGCAGAGCAGCAGCACTGGGAAAATCTTTCCCAATAGGTCAGACCAAAAGAGATTATTGCATCACTGTAAAATGAGCAGTGCCAAAGCTTCAAGGATTCAATTATGGTCAAGTGTGACATTTTTCACTCTATGCAGAAAGAACTTCACAACCAGAAAAAGCAGGTCAGGCATAAATGTAACTACTGATATATAAATGAAATTAATTCTAGCCATTACCTTTCTGCATTCACAATTAAAACTCCATTTCCAGGTGATACTTGTTTCTACGTCCATTATTATGACCATAAGCACAACTTATTTGACTAAAACCAGATATTTCAGGGGTTCCCTCATATTTATTGCCAAGGAACTCTATCTCTTGCTTAAGTCACTCAGAAAAAACTTCAACTACAAGAGAAAGTTTAAATGATCATCTGGTTTGGTAGATTATCAAGTAAACCACATTTCTCAATTCTAAATGTATTATTTCACTGGACATTCACTGTTTAGAATTGGTCTCATAGAACCTAAATTACAATTTTCTCAACACGTTTTTCACTTCATTTTGTTCCTTTAGAAAGAAAAAAGTGAAATACTTTAAGCAGAAACTTCACCTCTTGCACTCTGATCCAATCCAATAGACAGACTGGATCATGACATGAAAATTCCCCTTGATCTGTGCACTGACAGTAAGGGTTGTGCCTGGCAAGGGACTTTGGCAGAAATAGAGAAAAGGAAATGCTAAAAATTAAGACTGGACAAGTGATGCTCAAATAAATGACTTGCAGAAGGAATGGTTAAGCTCTGCTTGGCCTGGAGTATCTATTTATCTTGTGAGAAAGGGTGGAAGCAGAGCATGAATACGCTGACAAGACAGCAAACTATAGAGTGGAGAAATAACTAATCCCAAAGTCTTTGGCAAAACAGGTTTTTCCACTTTTAAAAAGCCCTCCTAATGAGTCTCTCACTGAGTGTCTTTGACTGATGAAGAGTCTTTGCAGTTACTGCTCTACACTGGAACTGGGTGCAGAGCAAATGGAAAGGCTTTAAGGAGCGCTTCCTCAAGGCAAAGAGCTGGAAATATATTTTACAATTTACAATTTTTCCATCATATTTTTATTCACCCTGGCTCTCCTTTTCTCCAGGCAGAAAAGCCAGAGCCAGTACATTTTCCTTGAGTCTTCCCCACGACATTATTTATAATAAAAATGTCTTTTCCACTGGATGGCCTCTACAGTATCTGCCATCCTTCTTTTCCCACTACAGCAGCAATCAGTGATTGTGTTTCCTTTAGGTGAAAGCTGTCCTCACAATATTTGCTTTTCTATTACACTGGTAATTGAACAGCAATCTGTCACTCACTCCAAAGGAGACACAAAAAGTGGCAAATGACATGTCGTGTCATTTTAGGCCAGAAAATGTAAATGATTTTGAGCCACATCACAAGACAAATGGGAACATCTGTTTCTTTTCCCCCTGGCATGACAGTCAGTTCTTAAAAATAGAAGTTTGAGGATTACAGTACTACTGTACAAACAAAATAAGCACACCAGACACTAAAATACCTTCTTCTGCCCATATATTCTGCTTTCTCTTGCCAAGTTGACTACTGCCTGATAGGTTCTTGCTGTCTTCTCTTGGCATTTTCTTTGAGGTCATCAAGAAAATCCATTCCCTTTACCCCTCCCCAAATGTTCTATTTGGTAGAAAAGAGGCTAAACAAGGATCAATCAGCACGCTCAGCAAGCTGGCAGAGCAAGTGGCACTTCTAACTCCAGCAGAAAAGAGGATTCTCCAGGAGTGCCTGCCCACTTGCTGCTATGGAGAGGTATTTAGCATGCTTAGTGAGGTGCCAGCTGCAGTGGCAGCCCCCACATGAAGCAGATAATATGATAAATAATAAGCCAGCCATCAGACAGGAGAGGGCTGGGACAAGATCCTGATGAAAGAAAGGTCAGGGAACAAACCCTTGGAGCAGGTTTCAGCATTCTTCACATGTTCTCTGTAAGAGCCTGGAAACATGTGGCTTCTTACATCTTCCACTGTTCTTGTGACAAACGTGGCAAGCCAAAAATATTAATGGCCTGCTGGCCTCTTGGCTCTCCCCATTTCAGAGCTGAGAGAGTGCTGTGTCTGCTCACACACCTACTCCTCTCCAGCAGCACCTTCCTTCACAAGCAGCTGGTGACATACATAGAGATGAGGATAAAGTCAGTGCCCCAAAAACTGCTGCAAAAAGACATTTTCCACAACAAAACAGAATTGCAGATACTGTATTTTTTTTGTTGTTGTTGTTGTTTCAAGGAAGAAATTCTGCATAACCAGTACAAACCAGTCCATTTCTACCGCTCCAACACAGAATCACAGAATATCCTGATCTGGAAAGGATCCACAAGGATTATCTAGTCCAACTTATGAACACAGATGCCATTAATTATAAAAATTGGTTTTTCTACAGACAAAGCTTCATTTATATTATCCATAGGGTGTCAGTGTTCAGAATAAGGTTTCTCCAAACCTCTTCCTCCTTCCTGGGGTAGAAATAAAAGTGACAAAGGGCCAATACTTGAGGCTTTCAGCTTAATTTGTGCAAGTGCCACATCCTGGGACACCAGGTTGGGTCCTGTTACATCTCTGAATGGCTCTGCCATGCAAGTTCAGGAGCATCCTCTGCTTTTCTGCATGGCCAGTGACTTTGGCATCCCTCCACTGGTCTGACCTGTGCTTCTTTCTTGTAAAACAAATACAAGTACAACCAAGATCTGTCAGACAAAGGGGTGCCAGTTTTGAACTGTCTTTTTTACAGCACAGAAATACTGCCATGGTAATCATACTGATGACATTAAGGTCCTTATTACATAGCAGAGAAACTAATTAATGAGAAAATGAAAAATATAGGCCTTGATCTGCATTCTGCACACAAGTAGATATGCTGGCTTCACTGAAACCCATGAAATGTGAGAAGAAAGCACATGTACATCCACACAGGCACTTGAGATCATACAGCCTGCAACCATTTTCAAACTATTCCAGTGGTAAAATAATATCAGACATAAACCAAGAAGCACATACACACAAAGGCCATTATTGCAGAACTACAAACACATTAAAGTGAATCATTAATGTGGTGGCCTGAGGTTGCTGAACATTTTCAGTTTTCATTTTAATTTCTTTTAATTAAATTATGATTTAGGTCAGTTTTAATCATTACTTGTATATAACCCCTTTGGGGTAAATTTTAAGAAGGGTTAGTAACGAGTTATCTGCAGTAATTGTTTAATGGAGTTATGAGACTCTTCCCTCTGTGCTGCTTCAACAAATTACCATGCTGCAGATGCAGCCCTGAACAGGCTGCTGCAGTGCACCCAGTCCAGTGAAGCTGTCATCCCAATAAATAATAGTGTTCCATTTCCATGCAGCATTTTGTCCAGGAGAGTGGGAAGAGAATGAGAAAACTGTAGCTTGAGTGGCTTATCTCAGAGGCTAAAAATAAAACTATTGTATTTAATGTATTTAACGTCCTGAGAAATACAAGAAGTGGTGAAGTCACTGGGTCTAGCTCTCCACAGGCTCAGATTGTGCAATAGAGGTGCTGAGCAAAGGACATGGAACATTTCATTGCCAAAGATGCTGAGGATTGCTATTCTTGTGATGGTTCAAAACAAATGCAGGGAGACATCTCCTGGAAGCTTGAGCTGACCAACACAACCAGAATATGAAGGATATCACACCCTGGATGTCACAGGCAGTTTGTGCAGAGGACAAGGATAATATTGGCATTTTGATGCAAAAAACCCCCACACTGTTCTCACTTGGCTTTTCACTGGGTCTAACTCTCCACTGACTCAGATTTTGCAATACACAATCTGTGTATTGCAGTATCACAAGGTGCTGCACAGTATTACCACTGTGCTTGTCGTGTATAAAAGGGGACAGAAATTGCTCCTGTGAGTTGATGCAGAGTTCACAGCAGTATAAAAAGAACCCCTAACTCCTGGCCCTACAATTAGTCCTATCCCAGAGAAACAAAATGACCCCATGAGGGCAAGTGCAAAATAAACCCTCAAATTTTATCATGACTATATAAATTTACCCTTTGTTTATACTTTTACAGTGTGCCTGACATCTGGGTAACTACATACTACAAGGGACAGCCACATGGCTTCTTTTTCCAGCCCACAGTCAAAATAAAGCTTGAGACCTATTTTGAATTTTCACAAATAGAAGAAACAGGCATAGAAGCCAAAGAGAAGACTACACGCATACAAAACCCTCCCAAATTGCAAACAAAACCAGGAACTACTTAGCATCAGCATTTTGGATTGAAGGGACCAGCCCCATCTCCTGAACTGGACCTGAACAGTCACGATGGTTTAATGTAATTCACATTATGCTTAGAAATGAGCAATGAATTCCTTGACAGATGAGCCCCCTGCAGGTGCCTAGGGCAGTGTCACTGGGTAGAATTCTGCTCTGACAACACTGAATTACTCACTGCAGTAACTTAGCCTTAGCTCATCTCAGAAGGAGGACCATCTAATCCAAAGCATTCAGCATTCACATAGGAATTGCAAGTGTCTTTCTGGTGTTGTTACACAGACGTGCATTCAGTTGCTAAAAGAAACCCAAATGGGTAAATGGCCAACACCACAGGACTGCACATCACCTGTGGAGGCCAAAATGAGCTGTGTTTTCTGAATTTTGCACAGCCACTGCATGGCAATTTAGTGGAACAGCAGAAGCCACTTCACCAATGAAAAGAATCTTCTAAGAAATGTTTGCTCAGAGAGAAAATACAACTGAAAATACAGATAACATCCTCTTTTACCCCTGGCTAAGTGCAAGGTGATCACCTAATATTCTGAAAGCTGTAATCAGTCAGGACAGATGGTGGACTTCAAAACAGAAGTGAAAAGAGAAGCTATCACCCACAGAGGATGGAGGTTAATAGCCACTTTTAAAATATAACCCATCTGCATTAAGGTGAAATGTCTCACAGATATGTTTGATACACGTCCTTCCCAGGGAATTTCTTCTGTAGTACTTAATCTTCATTTAACATTTTTTTTAAAGGATTAGGTTTGCTGGCAAAAAGGAGACAGTCAATTCTAAGCTATCTTAATAAAAAGCAACACTTTTAAGGCTGAATAAATGACTGTGTTTTTTGAAGAATAATTATCTGTCTCAGTGTTCATTTTTGGTAGATTATGATTGGAGCAGAAATTTACTGAAGAAAATGACTGCCCCATGGGATGCAAAGTATGACTGCAACCACAATTTAGCAAGGGATAAAAGAACCCCTTGCTACAAACTGCAGAACAAAAAGTCAAATCTAGATAATATTAATTAATACCTTAAAGAGACAGACAACCAGGCCTGCACAGTGTTAGAAATCCCTTAGAAGAGATGCTCAGAACATCTCTGTGTAATGGCAAGAAAGAGCCATCTGTGTGCATGCCACCAGCTCCAGGGAGGACTGAGCCCACCTTGGAGGGAAGTAGCACAAGCCAGGTGCCATGGACTGTGCTGGGGGCATGCACCAGGTCCCCCTCCATGAGGCTAGAGAGCAAGGCAGCACACTGGCAAAATTCATGGCAAATAAAGGAGAAGCAGGAGGGGGAAGCCTTATGTTAATCTCACAATTAGAAGATTAAGCCACAAACAGATTTATTTTCTGGTCCCAGGACTTTTTGCCATTACACAAAAGCTTTTTGGGAGAAGGGATGAGGATCCAGGTATCTCCCTCTTGGTGTGAATGCTACTGAATGGCCATGACCTGCTGGACCAATGAGCTGTTGAGATTAAGATGCAGGTTTGTTTTGCCTCATTTCTGCTGTGTACTTCAATCACCAGACTGACATCTCTGATGGACAGAGCATCTGCCAGCTGGTGAGCCTGGATTTCTGACACAACATTCAGAAATGCGATGCTACCTTTGAAAGCCAAGAGGCCAAATTGTGGTGACCCCATCAGGCAAAGGAGCCAACACTATCAACTCTGTGAAAGGTGATTTGTGGTCATTTTGAACTTTGTGGTTTGGCTTATTCATCAACCTGCTCTCCTTCCCACCAAGTGAATGGAAAGCAGACAAAGTCCGTCCTGGACGAATAACTCCAACAGACCTGCTCCTTCCACAAGTGATCCTGGGAGACCAACAGCCTATCAATCTATCAGGAGGAGTCTGGTCATTCATCTGGGGAGCAGCTTGTGAGAGGAGCTGGAGCAAGACAACTTCCAGAGCTCCACTTCTGTCTTCACATCCCTTGAAGGAGGGCAAGAAAATGGCTTTTGCTGCATGGATTGATTATTTTTCTGCTGGAGGAAGAGAAAAAGCAGGCACTTGTGCTGCTGTTACTAGATGTGTTACTCATCTTTGATACATTGGTCTCCCACAGACCATGGAGGGAATGGATGGGGAAGCTCTTGGGCAGGCTCTGCTTTACATCTGAGAAATCCCGTGAAGAAGGAAAGGACAAACAGTTTTGCTTCTCCCTGTTGCACACACTGTGCTGTTCACTGCATATGGGGGGACACATGGGGAGGCAGGTAAGAGACACGAGGAACATTTAGGATTTTTGTTTTGTTAGGCTTTTGTATAAATGGTTTGCCTTTGCTTGGTGACACTAAGTAGGATGAGAACGGGTGACTGTGGTATTTGTGCCAGCTCATGGCTGCTATGTTGTGACAAGTACTGCCATTTTGTCTATGGAACCACTTTAAGATTGTGTTCTGAAGCTGCTGAAGTAAGACATGCATATGTTTTCTTTAATTACCAAACATATTTTGTTCACCTGACACTTTACAATCACTCAATCCATGAATGCACCTGACTGAGGGAAAGGCAAAATTATCCCTGGCTGCTTTTACTCTCCCAGGATGCAGGAAAGCAGCCGGGAAAAAAAAAAGAACAGAGAAGAAGAAAATTATTTGGCATGTTTGCACATGTCAAACCTGAAATACTGCAGGGAACCTGTGAGTAAAAGAGGTTTCCTAGTCTATCCATTTTCACAGAAAATACCTCTGCAGTGAAAATCTATGGAATACAACCACTGACATAAGAATCTGCTGTGCAGTTCACACTTAACTTTTCTCTACCAACAGTGCAGAGAACAATATATTTAATAGCATAATAACAGATACCATTAATACTTTAGTGGTTTGAAGATTGCTTTCATTAGCATGTCAAGTGTTTATTTTAGCTTACTGCAAAACAAGCTCCTTACACACAGCCACTTACTCACCTTTCCTTGATTGCAAAGAGGGTGATAACAAAGGAACTTACTTTCCCCAATATTCTGTGGATGTTTTAACATGCCCTGAAGTGATATTGCTCCATTACCTCCAGCCAACGAACCAGCCTGGTGAGCTGGAGAAAAATATCACAGCAGAAATATTGCTGAACTCAGTGGAATAGCTTCCAGAGACTGCCACAAGGGCAGACACAAGGCTGATATCAACACAAGTTGTACTCCCATCTTCAATCTAAAATGACACTCACAGCCAAGCAGGGGAAAATACATCGGTTGTTCCCATGTCTCAGTGTGTATTTGTTAAATATTTTATAGCTGGTCATGTTACCAAGGGGAAAATAATACCCTATGTTAAATTTGGACTTGTTTTTATTGATAAAAGATAGGGGCTGGGCTTTTAGGGATTTTAATTTGTTTTGTGGGGACTTTTTTTTTGTATTTGTTTACTTTTTCTTGTGTAATTCCTTTCCTTTCCTTTCCTTTCCTTTCCTTTCCTTTCCTTTCCTTTCCTTTCCTTTCCTTTCCTTTCCTTTCCTTTCCTTTCCTTTCCTTTCCTTTCCTTTCCTTTCCTTTCCTTTCCTTTCCTTTCCTTTCCTTTCCTTTCCTTTCCTTTCCTTTCCTTTCCTTTCCTTTCCTTTCCTTTCCTTTCCTTTCCTTTCCTTTCCTTTCCTTTCCTTTCCTTTCCTTTCCTTTCCTTTCCTTTCCTTTCCTCTTTGTTGTGTTTTTTTTTAAACTTGGGGCACTTAAAGTGAATTATCTCAAAGTTTAAACACATCAAACCACAAACCACTTCAGTTTTACCCTAAGGGAAATTCAACCAAGCCGACCTCAGGCAGCGCTTGCCTTTGTTGTGTTTTATTCAAGACTGTTTATATGCATTAGCTACTCAGTTTTTCTTTTAAAAAGAACAAAAAGCTAGCTTCTTGGAAATGAAGACAAACCCCTACCTAAATAAAACTATTCAGACATGTAGTTGTGGTTCATGTCACATCTTCAGAACTTTCGTAATCTTCAAGGTTCCCCATTAAAAGTTCTTTTAATTCATCAAAACCAACAGCTAATAATTAGACCAGGAGAAACTAAATCCTCTTCTCAGACAAATGTGTGCAAATCCCATTTACTGCAATGGAAATGGCTCACAGGTGTGTTACATTACACTCCAGCCACTTGGCAACTTGACAGGAATTCAGCGTCTGGATCTCAATTTCTTGTCTCCTCTTCCAGAGGCACAGGTAATGCCAAAGAAATCTGATCCAGGTTTCTCCACAGGCCCCTCAGCAAACACTTTAATCACCTATTCTTGTCTCCATCACAACAACTCTCAGGGCTAAATCTGAACTTTCAATCCTAAACATTACAGGTTTGCTTCCTGCCCAGCATATGGGGGCTCTGCCACCAGCTATATTAAATGCAGCAGCAGTGATTGTGTTTTACAGACTTAATTTCTACATCAGCAAAATCTACTGTATGGCAGCAAATTCAAGGAATTCGGGCATTTTACAGCTCAGGAGTAACGCAAGAATTCTATTGCCATACTGTTTACTTTGCCCTTCCTACACATTTATTTGTGCATCACAAACTGAACAGTAGCTCACTGGGAAAAATGGACAACCACAGAGAAATAGGAAACTCTATCTAGGGAGCCACAGAAAAAGTAAAACAACATAAGTTAGTTTTTAAATGGAAGGAAAACCTTACAGTTTGACAATACTTTCTCTCTTCCTTTCATTTTGGTTTTTTTTTTTTTTTCCAAGATACTGATACAATGAAAAGTTTTAGCCACACTTCACGTAAGAATGTATCATAAAACAACTGTTGTTCTGCCTGTTTAGGAACACTGAAGGTGTCACCATGATCCCAACCGTGGATCAGCCTGAACAGAAATGGACATGTGGCTTGTCATTGCTGAATTCTCTAATTGAACTAAAAAATTGGTATTTTAATTTAAACTGGGTTCAGTGCAGCATGAAAGGAAAGACACTCAGGTGTGATGAAATTTCTTGGGTCTCTCCAATAGCTGTCCCTTCCAGGTGATGACAGCTATTGCTTTAATGACTTGCCCGTAACAAGCAGTCACGATGTTAGTGACAGCATGTTCCTAGCAGTTCCTTAAAATGATAGATGTTAACACTTTTCTGCTCTTTGTGGCTCACACCATGCCCTAGACAGAGTACTTTAGGAGCTGAATGCACAGCACTAAGTCAAAATGCTGAAGATTGTGGAGCCACTGAGATGCAAAATTAGATAGGTCATTGGAGGAATATTAGGTCAAAAAGAATCTGTGATAAGGAAGTGTCATGGATTAAAGATTAAGGTTCATCCTTTTATCTATTTCACAGAAGAGGAATTTCTTCAGGATTGGGGTGTTTTGCTCTTCCACATATCTGAAAGCCGTGAAAATAAGCCTTTGATGTTAACATCTTATAAACAACTCTTCCAATGTGATAGAGATTAGGAAAATACACTCTGATCCAGTTTTAGAGCAACACAGACACGTTTATGTCCATACACAGGAACAAGCTTCCCTGAGCAGACCCAAGTGGAGGAAAGCATCCTCAGAGGATAACACTATAAGCATAATGTTAATCACCTGTGACTCCTAACTGCAGAGAGATGTACTACACTGTGCAAAAAGGAAAACAGCAACAATTTCTTGTAGAAAAGGAAAGCGAGGATTGTATCACTCTGTGTTTCACAGCAGGTACCTGACCAATTTAACCAACCAGACCATGGCCCAAGCCCCTCACAACATGGATTACACTTGGGATTTTTAATTACATGAAGTCAGAACTGGTTAGAGATAAAACAGCAGCAATTTATTAAGATGTATCAGCAATAATCAGTAGCTCATCACATAAAAACTAGGGTTTGTAATTGTGAATCTACTTTAGGATAAAATATACTTCAGAAGATTTATAATCCCTTCATCTAGGCCAAAAAGAACTCTCCAAGTGTGTGCAAAGAGCATTCTTAACTGGAAGTTTTCCAGTTCTTTCCCAAGAATTCAAAACAAACTTTTCCTCAAAATGTGAACTGATTAACAGCCCTGAGAAGCTGTTAGAGCACCTACCTTCAGCATCATCCTGCACATCCTCAGGCTGCTCTTCTTTGCTCTTTGTGGGAGATGGAGGCTGGCCTTCTATAAACATAAAAAATTATAAATTACATGCATTATTTGGAAATGGTTTAATTGTATCAGATATTACCATGTGTGATTCCACAATTGTGGAATTTTTAATCTCAGCCCTCCATTCAGTACTCAATGCTTATCTTTCTGCTATTTAAATTAATTATTGCATCATCTCTTATGAAAATTATAATATGGATGTGGATTTCAGCCTGGACTGGACTTTCTCTGACTTTCACAGGAGAGAAGTGAAGAAAGCTCATACTGAAATGACACACTGCTTCACAAGCACTACAGAAACAATAATCATAACCCCCAACCAAATAATGTTTTAATTTGTAGTTGTAAACATAATATTTATTATACTGCATTATGGAACTGTGGAGAAATAATCTGAACTAAATAATCTTTTTTCTGAGCTCAATTCTCCATTTACTGTTTTAACACAACAACAAGTGAATATAGACCAAAACTAATAATTAAATGAAAGGTAGAGAAATAAATTTCACAGATTCACAATTTCACAAATTTCAAAAATTTCCTTAAATTCACAGATAGTGAAGTTAAGGAAACGAAAGCTTTACAAGACAGAAATGCTCAGGTTGAAAAAAATCCATTTCAGCCTTTCAGACAAGCTGGAGGAAAGGGAGTAAAAGAAATAATTCAGGCCAATTAAATGTGAGATCTCCCTTACTTATATGGACTGGAGCACAGAGTGTTTAATATCATTTGGTCAAATTTTAAATATTATGAACTTTTTCCACAATATTTTCAAAATATCCTGTCAACATAAATGATGGCATTACTGTTTGTTTGCTATGACACACCTCAAGGCACAAACTGGTAGCAGAGAGAAAACCTCTTAATAAAAAGGGAGGCCAAGCTGGAAATTAAGCATAAGAGGTATTCATAAATTAAGACATTTAATGCAAGCAGGTTCCCTAATTAAAACATTCTTTAAACACTGTTGCTTAACCACGAAAGCAGTGACTGACAGACAATTAAAACTCAATTCATTGAAAACACTGAATGTATTCAACCGTGATGGGAAAATGACTTTCTGTCATTTGACTTTCTGTCAAGCCTCCTGATTCCTTGTGGCTAACTGAGGGCTTGGTTGCAGGAGAAGCCTAAGAAAACATACTTTTGTCTGTGCTGGAAATAAACCTTGACCACTCCTAACCAGGAAATTTAAGAAGACATATGACCTCATGTTATTTACCCTTATTGCTGTTGTTATTAGAAAATAAGAATCATGGTGTTACTTCAAACTGATTAGTTAATTACCAACCGGGAAAAAGCTATCTACACATGTTTTATAAATTGCTTAAGTGTTTCAAAAGCTCCCAGGTCTCTCCTGCTGTCACATATATGCCACACAATCATCTACTCTTTATGTTGTTGGAGTTTTAAACAGCTCTTGTGTTCCAGACTGCAGTGCAAGATGTTTTCCATTCCCATCTGTATGGCAGATTACCTTTGTCAAGTGGGCAGTTTGCTTTATCTCTCTCTTTGAGTGACCACATTCACACCTCCCTCGGGAGGGGACATCTGCTGATAACAGCCTATTGAATGTCACTGCATGACTGATAAGAACTGTAACATCCCATTGGGAGATGCTCCGCCCAGAGGGAGGAGCCAAGCATTCCTACCCGGATATAATCCAGAGGTTTTTGAGACACCAGCACAGCTTTCTCCATGGGATTCCCCAGAGGAACAGCAGCTGTCTCTCCTTCCACTGGATCTCCAGAGGAAGAATCCATCCTTCTCTGCAGATCCCCCTTGCTCCAGCAGAACCACCCCTGACACTGCAGGAGGGCTGCAGCCACATTTCCAATGGGACTGCCACCAACACCCACAGGGTGTCAGGCTGGGTTCTGACTCTGTCAGGGTTGTTCTAGTGTACTGCATTGTTTATTTTATCCTTTATTTTTTTTCCCTATTAAAGAACTGTTATTTCCTGCTCCCATATTTTTGCCTGAGAGCCCCTTCATTTAAAATTTATAGCAATTCAGAGGGGTAGGGAGGGTTTACATTTTCCATTTCAGGGGAGGCTCCTGCCTTCCTTAGCAGACTCCTGTCTTTCCAAACCAAGACATCTCGACAGTCAGATGCCCAGTTCTCATGAAGGACTTGGATTTTCCCCTTTTATCTTCTACCCTTCCACAGTTACATATATCTAGAACCAAAATGCTGAAAATTTCAAAACAGAAGGTATGAAAGCAGTTGGGAGGTGAAAAAGGAATTTGCAGATTCAAGGGGTAACTACTCAATGATCCTTGTGGGTCCCTTCAATTCAGGATATTTTATAACTCTAAGAATATTGTGTTCATTCAAAAGACAAAATGGGAGTCAATCATTGGCTTTGCATGGAGCCCAGTGAACACAGAAATATTCTCTGCCAACCATACTTATGCCCAAAAAACCCAGAAGGGTCATGGTTTGGGAAGGTGGCAGGACAGCTCAAAATGTCAGCAAAAATTCCAAAATTGAGATCTGTACGTAAGTAATTTAATTCTATCTCACTTTCTTAATTTTAATAAAGAGCATTTGTCTTTAGGACAATCTTGCCAATTTAAGAAGTCAAAATACTGCTCCAAAAGCTTTTACCTCTGTTTTCTGGCTGGTATATCCCTGCCTCTCCCCATGTGGCACTCCCTTCTGACCTTAAGTTTAAAGTCTGACCTAAACTCCTTATGTTTTCATAAAGAGAGCTGGATGTTCCTGCACAGTCACTGGACCATGATGGGATCAGGGTCACAGAAACCTTGAAGGAAGTTTGGAAGGAGAGGCAGAGGAGGACAGGGAGCTACTCTGCACATGAAAGGAGATGCAGTGTGCAGAAGTCCATATGGAATTGGAGATGTTCACCGAGGACCTCCAGATGAGGGAGGGAAGTATCAGAAGGTGCTGTGGTGGGAGTCTGTTACACAAAACCTGGTCAAGATTAAATGGAAGAAGCTTCCTTGAAAGAACTGGCAGGAATCTCCTGAATGGAAGCTTTTGTCCTCATGGGAGTTATTGAATCCTCTGTCCTCTCCTTTTCTTGTTCCTCTGGTTTCTTCCCCTTATAACTATTCATCATTTCCATTTCATGTCATCCACAAACCCTAAACAGTGACACTTGTTTTAAACAGTAAACCATGAGGACCAGGAAAAAATCCTCTGAACCACTGTCTGACCAAGTATTTAAGAGTTTGTGGAAGACTTTTGCTACTGTTTTCATTGCAAACATATCTCTGCCACTATTCAGAATGGCAAATGATTCCAGAATTGCTCTATTCATACTTTTATAACAGACAAAAAGAGACTGAAGAATTGTTATGATTTCCTTTTGTGTTCAAACTAGCTATTGATAAAAAGGAATGAAATATTCCCAGAGGCTCATAAGGTGATGATATTAAAAAAGTAGTCTTAGCTGGTCTTACTATGCACTGTTTATCATCAGGGATGGTTCACCCTAATTTTGTGTAAAACCCAGAGATGACTGTGGTAACACTGGCAATAATGATTACCACTGCTTATCTTGACTAAGACAATTAATTCCTAGAATATTTTCAGTTTGGCTTATACTTCACAGAAGTGATATATTTTAGCATAAAATATTCTTTACTCACCTCTCTCTTCACTCAGCTGAGGCCCTTCTTCATCACCATCACCTGTCAAAAAAAAAATTAAAAGAAAAAGGTTACTGGGAATACCAGCAAACATCTAAAATGAAATATTCCATGTTTCAGATTGCCCATATCTTTGCCTCCTCCTGTTTAACATTTTGCAGTGAAATCTGGAGATGGAGGGGGAGGAAGGTTTTGATACTGGTAACTACCAGATACAAGTAACACAGAGAATAAAGACAGGGAATAAAAGTCTGCATAATTTACAAAATTCTGCAAATAAAGACAGGTATAATATGAAATTCCATTCTCTTTACTGCAGAGCTTTTGGTTTACTTGACAAGTTTCAGTTTGCTTGGTTTCCCTGGAACAGCTGGCTATGTTAAGAAGAGAACTAGCAACCCTAATAGAAAACCACTTAAGGAAGTTACTAAATATTTGCCAGACAGGAAAATTGGTTTAATTAAACTGGAACAAAATGAAGACAGTGAAAATTGAACTTGGGCTAGCTAGGAACAGATAATTTTTAACCTTTAGATGAGAGACAAGGAAAGAAGATTCCTTTTGCAAAAAGTTCCATTTTAGTAGCAAAGAAATTTCTTAGAAGTTGTTTTGCTGAGTAAAAAAAAAATTATTAAGAGGTCTCAATAGATCCACCTTGGGCAGCACAACTTAAAATGGCCACAAAATGGACAACAGGTCATGGGGTCTCACACTTTTAGAAGTTTTGGTCCATTAGCATATTGGAACCGAGAGGAATTATGGATTTGTCTTTACAAATAAGTTGTGGGTCTGCTGGTAGACAAAACTAGCACTGGAAGATAAAAGAAACAATGGGAAGGATTCCACTGATTGATGAATGGCAAAAGATATTTGCTTTTACAAATAAACTTTAGGTTTGCTGATAAATGAAATTAGACATTGAAAGATGAAAGAAACAATGGGGAAGAAAAACTAAATTCCATAAGAATTAAAAATTAAAAGGGAGGGTTATACCTTAGAGGGAAATCTTTGGTATCAGGCATATCGGGGAGTCTGTACCTCTCAAGTGCCTCAGCCAATGGGGAAAGAGAGAAGGGAAATGTGGGATAAAAAGGGAGGCTGCCTCCTCCAAAAATTCCAGAGATCCCAGGGGAATGCCCCATGGCCTCTCCTTTTATTCAAATAAAGTAAAATGACTCCTCTGTCTCCTTTTTGGACCTAAACCTCTGATGTTTGTGGATTAATTTTCCTAACAGAACTAATTGTCCAATTACAGCTTTAGCCCATGAATTCCCATCCTTCTTGTTTTCTCTCTTCCTTCCACCATTGTTTATGTTCTTGGGCCTGAGATCTGGATTGGCTGTCCTTGGGTTCCCAGCTAGAGAAGGAATTGTTTTGTCTAC
This sequence comes from Emberiza elegans, assembly GCA_024865655.1. Lineage (NCBI taxonomy): Eukaryota > Metazoa > Chordata > Aves > Passeriformes > Fringillidae > Emberiza > Emberiza elegans. The sequence continues at coordinate 1,460,395 of JALJVW010000184.1, read as the reverse complement.
CTATTCTGTGAAGAGAGCTCACCATCCCCTACTATGAAGCCTGGACTTACACACTAAAACAGAATAGAATCTGAAAATTATAAAAGCTAAAGGCCAGAGGCATCAGCAGGAGCCGAAACCCCGCAGTGGTGGCGAATTCTCCCCACAGCGACTGCAGCCTCTCTCCCCATGGAGAGTGAGAGCTGAGGGGAGCTAGAGGCTGTGCCAACCCCTTCCCCAGCCCAAAACCTCTTGGTAACTCTGGCCTTGCCAAGAAAAGATCCCCTCAGGTACGGGAGTAGCAGCCAGCTGCACCCCTCCTCTGTGGCCACATCCTTTTTCTCTCTTACATACCCGTCGTTATTGTTTCTTAGCAACAAATGGGAGAAAATTTCCTAAGCGAAAGAAAACAAAAGGAAAAAATCCTAATCCCCAACATACAACTTTAAGGAGCTTTGACAATTAATTTTTAAGATAAGAAAATGAAAAATATTGTTAAAGCTCATGGGAATTCTGTCATTGGCTTCAACAGAACCAGGATTTTCAACTGGAGTTCTGCTATTCCTCAACAAACTGCCCAGAAAACATTTGGCAACATAGAGATTATTAATTATTCAGTTTCCAATAACATGTTCTTTCCATGGAAGCATTTATAATGAAACCAGCATGATAAGGTTTCAAATTAATCTAAGATATGAGACTAAATCAGCAGAATCTTAACATACATATATCACCTGGTCTTCTGTGGAAGTTCTTAATTATGGTTCTGTAAGTGACTTGGAATATGAAATTCCCAAAGCAACAGAATAGTTTCTAAGCGAGTGATAATGGACACAGACAAGAAATCTGATGTTATTAAAAAGCAGGGAAGTCATTATGCAATATAATTATGAAGAGGCAAAGACTGCTTTTGTGAACTAATTTTGAATTAAAGGCTGGGTTTTTTTGGAAAAAGTACCAAAGGCTTGCTGAAAGGCAATGAAGTCTCTGCATCATTTCTGAAAATGGAAGTTGGGCTCCCAATCACTTGGTGATACGATCTCTGTGTCGTTGTGGTGCCTTTGAAAAATTTACCTCAATCTAGGTATGAATCTGAGCTTCACTCTGGCACACAGCAATCCCCAGCCACTTCATGTGTCTATAATTATTACTCTCACACTATTAATCCATCTGGTGGAAGCATTTCCCTGTTAAATATAAAACATTCTCCTTCACTGGCCTTGGTATGGCTGGCTGAAGTGATAAACACCATTTTTAGCTGACAGAGCTCTATGCCAATACCAATTATTTGAGATAAAACCAGTGGTTTAAAAGTCTATATCCAAAATGCATTCACTTACCCTTTGAAAATAATGATATTAAGGGCAGTTTCTTGGTTACTGGCTCTGAATAAGTAAAAATATTTTTTACTGAAGCTCTATGTGTCTAATATAAAGTGAAATCAGTGCCAATATTACCATAAATTTGATTTTTTATACCTAGTTTTGTTTTTCTTTTGTTTGTTTAGTTTTTTTATTTTTAATTAAAAAAATATTCCTATACAATTTTTTACCCCATCTAGAGGAAGCCTTTGAAAGCTTTGTTTTGGTTTGAAATATGCACCACAGACAGTCAATCCCAAAGAAAAATTGGATAAAACCACAAGAGAACCTTAGAGTGAATCTTTTGACAGCAGCAAACATTTCCTTAAGTACATATTGTCAATATTTCTTGTCCAAACTGCCCCACTGGAAAGACCAGAGGTGAGATCCTCTCTACCTTTCACCCTCACTTGAGAGCTGTTGAAAAATAATTGACCAGCAAAACATGCTCCAGTGTGTGAACACCTCTACCCACACTTGGTTACTCCTCTGGCCAGAGAAGCAGAACAATGACCATTCACATCACTCCCCCAATAAAGCCCAGGATTTTAGGAAGTTCTACCAAGATGACTTTGCTAGAAAAGGAACGACTGACCTTGCAGCCTGGAGTGAGAGGAAAACTGACAGTGACTGCCAGAAAGGGTCAGCTCGTCCCCAGGAAAAGTCACATCAGTATTTAGAAGGCTTAAGAGACAAGAAAACCTTCTAAACCAAAATATGTGCAAAATTTTCCAGTTAATAAATTCAGGTACACTACATAAAAGTAAGGTATTAAGTGGGTGATGTGTGGGAGAAGTTTCCACTCAAGTACAAAATAATTTACCGTTGAAAGTCAACCTATGATTGAAAGTCTCCCTCTAACTCCCAGGCTATCAAAGTAACTATATCTCTAAAGATCAGAGCGCTTTACATTTGGAGCAAGGTGCTCAAAGCAGAAGCTTTTGTGTAAGCCACAGGCTCCCTGTTGGGGTCATGCACTGAGTGATGCCTGTGGCTCTTTCATTGCCCTGTCCCTTGTTATCTGCAGAGCTTTGGGAAATGCAATAATTGCACCATATCTGCTCCCACTGACACAGGAGAAGGGGATGCCTTCTCTCAGACCCTTTTGTTCTGCTTTTTGCCTTGCTGGTCAGGTTGTTTCCCTGTCTCCCTAGCTGTGGCATACAAGCAAACACAAGCCAGATGGCTAAAATCATCAATCTGTGTTAAGATTTATGTTAGGAACAGAGAGGTGAAAGGCTCTAAATACCACCACTAATCCCCAAAGCCATTAAACCACCACCTCCTCCTTGTTGCTTCCATTTGCATTCTCCTTCATGTTAACAGGCAGAAAGCCAGCGCTGTACAAACACTGCACAGTGAGACACCCTTACATGAGAACAACATCTGTGCTGCAGGAGGCTGCTGCTGCATCTGCCTCCAGCCCCTGCATCCCTGCTGGCACCCCCCAACACCATTGCATGCTGCTGGCCCCTCCCTGCCTCCCTCTAATCTCTCCTCAGCTGCCTAATTGCATCCTTCAGGATTTTAATTTTTACTGAGCATTTTCTGCAGTTTCCTGATTTCCAGATGTTTCCCCATTTCTTGTCAACCTGCATGTCTCAGTCTGCTCTTCCTTGCAACCGTGGCTCCACGTCCTGACCACAACCAGGTGAGAACTGGGAGGGCACTGTGGGAATAGATAAAAATCCTCTCTGCACCTTGCATGAACATTCCCCTCTGCCAAAAAGAGCAATGAGATGGGCAGAGCTGTACAGGAGGCTGAAATGACAAGGGTGATCATAGTGTTGATGTCTGAAAATAAAAGCTTGAACCAAAGGAATCCCCCCAAAATTTCAGCACTGAAAGCTTCAGCCATCCTCTTGAGCTTATCTGCAATGCAAAAATAGGGGTCTGGTTTGAAGTGTTTCTACTGTCAAGCATTTCCCAACAAGCATTCCATGATCTGCTGCGCTATTTCCATTGGGATTACAGAGGAAGAGCAGTGCACCAGTCTCACACCTTGGAGGAAAATGGATCCCATTTCAGGTCTTGAAAAACGTTTTGTGTCCAATGTTAGAGCAGCCAGCTCAGTGTGGGCAAGGGTACCCACCTGAGGCAAACCCTCTAAACCATGATGATATCAGGTTTCCAGCAGCTGAAAAGACCAAGCAGGTTCTCACTGTCCATATTTCTCTCTCCCACACCTTTCTTTCCAAAATTTTATCCTGAAGCTTCGACCACCTGACTGCATGATTACCTTCACAGTCTTAGGGAGATTTATAATTGTATTTCATTTAATCTATTTACAATACCTAGTAACTGAAAAATCCCTTATTTTGGTGGCTTGCAACCACTGCTGATACCCAAAAGGAGCTTCATGACCGTGTACAGGCTTTATGTCCACCTCAGCAGAAGAGTTGCTGCAGCACTGTGAGCCACACAGGAAGGTTTCTTGGGGCCCAAACATACACATGAGGCTCGCAATAACCTCAAGTTATTTTGGTTGTTTTGATTCCTCCAACTCACTTCTCCACTGGGGAAATGTGACAGAAAATGGCACAAAAAAGGACGGTATTTTCTTTGAGGAAAAGCAGGTTCGGAAATCTCTGAGATCAACTAAAGCAGGCCTGACTCTTTTCTCCTCTCCTAGTAAAAAGTTATATTTTATATAAAACCTTTTCTCATCCTCAGTGCTCCTAAGATGAAGGAAAAAAAAAAAAAAGAAAAAGATAAAACAAATAGATCTTTAATAAAAAAAAGGCATTCTTCTGCTTTGGAAGTAAAAATAGGACTTCTTTGGGTCCTATTTCTATCCTTTTATCATGCAATCCTGCATACAGAGCATGCTACATAAACCTCCACCTGATACTGAGCAAGTTTCATTAAATTTTTTGTCTAATTGTAAAGAAACTTCCAGCGATACACTCTGTACATCCTGGCCACACTGCAAGCAGTTTCCTTCCTGTGTTGCTTAGTTACACCCGTCTCACAGCACTGGAGCCTCACAGAATGTAGAATGTGTTTGCAGTTTTTGAAGCCATATCACATAGAAATTCTCACTACCAATCTCCTAAAAAGTCAGGCACTGTGGCTTTTTTGTCATCACATCGGTGACCTCTTTTATGAACTGCATCACCTGATCTGCTGTAAAACACAGACCATACAAACCATATGAACCTCAGCTGCATACAAAGACTGTGCAGAAACTGCTATGCCCACAAAAAGGGAGCTGGACAACCTTAGTCCAGTGAAAGAAATGGCATTCACACCAGGATCAGATCTGGACTTCTGTTTTCCCAGTTGCTTCTACCTTACATAAAAGGAACAAGGCACTCCCTGGGGAAACGGGTATCAAAAAAATCAAACCCCAACATATTCAGTATTTCCTCTCTGGCCTAAAATACTGAAAATAACAAAGTTTTGCTCACACAAGTGCTAAATTGGATGTTAATCTAGTAGTCACACACAAAATGGCACGTTTTGCATATGGCCATACATTTGCAAATACAAGCTTCTAACAACATCTCATCAGTAACCTGATTTTGGTTGCAGAGGCAACCAAATGAGACAACCCCAAATTTAACTGCTCCCTTGGAAATAAGAAGCAGTTGAGCACATGAAGTCATTTGGAGCCTGTGGCCAGAAAGGACAGGATATTTTTTTGATGATGACATAAAATGCATTTGGAATGCTCTAATGAGATGCCACAATACCCAACAGAGTAGGAAGAAAAGATCCCTGATCAGAGATGTATTCACAGAATGTGTTATACAGAAAAAGCTGCTTGCTCATTTTCTGGTGCAGGCATCCCTGCTGCATCCAGGCTGAGTGCAGAAGAGAACAGCAGCACACTTCTCTGTCTCAGTCACTCCCTGAGCCCCAGGTTACACACAGGCCATGAAGATTAATAGCTGTTGTTGCACCAGTCTTCTGTTGCTTGAGCTAATCCTTCTTTAAAATGTATTTAAGACCTACAGGCTCTGCAGCAACTTGTATCAAGTACTCTTAGATCCTAACTGTATGTTGGGTGGAAAACTACTTCATTTTATTCGTTTTCTTCCAGATTCATAATTTCCTGGAACACCTTGCACTCCTTGTGTTACAATAGATGGTAAATACCTATTCCATATTCACCTTTTTAATTACCATCATCTTCCAGTGCTCCCCCATTCTGTTGTCATGCACAGCACCCTGATCCTTGCATCTAAACGACCCCAGTGCCTTCAAGGGCATCTCCATCCACCTGCCACTTTGCTGTTTCAATGCAGCTCCTCCTATCCACGTGTCCCCCAGGAACTGGAAAGCTCATGGATTTGGAGTGAGTGGAGAAAAACATGGAAGCAACCACTTTCCCAAACTTCTGGATGGATTGTAGGCTCTGTGGTCAGTCTCACAGCAGGAGACAAGAAAAATGCCTTCAAGATGCAAAGAAGAAAGAAGAGGAGGCTCCATTTAGCAAAGCAAAAGCTCCTGACAACAGCCCTTAAAGAGGTTATGGTTCCATTGCTGATCCATGCCCTGCTCCAAGCTGTGACACTGCTGCCAGCAGGAATGAGGAGGTAAATGGCTTTCCAGACCATAGTGCAGACAGTATGGCAAGCCTCTCTCAAACCATGTTTTTAGGTGACCAGTACTTGCAACACACAGAGTCTAGAGCAATTCTCTTTCAGCAGCTGGCCAGAAAATAATTCTGATGAGTTTCATACTAGGAAGTTTTATTATGATTCAAAAGGAAGAGGGAAACTACCCATAAACTTTTTTTAGGTTCTGGAAACCCACTGCCATGTTGGAAGGTGCTGGGAACCCTTTCTTGATCTGCATATCTCCAAAGATGCTGAAAACAGTATCTGAACCATCAGCTATATACTCTGTCCCTCAAGCATCACTCCTGAGCTGCTGCTTGATCACTCTCCTGCACTACATTGAGAGAGATGTTGGCAAAATGGGCAAAACAGACAACCCCATTGAGTGGCAGGACTGGCACAGCCTTTTCCATGGCAAATAAAGACAGAAAGTCATTGAAAAATGTTGGTTTTATGGACACATTTAAGTGACCTTGAGATTTTCTGAGGTAAATTGTTTTCAGACATATTTCATAATGGACAAGTACTTTAAACATTGTGGTTATTTTAAACTGCTGGATTGAGAACAATTTTTACAGCAACCTATTTATACTGTAGGGTACTTGATCAGGGTCTGAAGGTGCTGTGGGAGAGAACTAGAGCAAAGCCAGTATCCTATTTTAGTGCACAGGCTCCTCCAGCTTCCCCAGACGGGCAGCGCTTCCTTGGAATCCTCCACTGCTGAGGGCCAAGGAACCATCAGGGGAAACAGTGGGGCTGTGCTTCTCCCCAGCTGCTTGGAATCAAGTCCTTCAACAAGGGGCCTTGCAGGAGCCCTCTGAGTATGACATCTTCCAATATAAAGACAGTTCAAAGGGACACAGAGAGCATTTTGCACCCACACGAAAACACGAGTGTGCCGTAACTTCTCCAAACTGACCGCTGTCTTCCACCCACCAAACCATCCTCACTCATCCCTGCCTCAACACAAGACTTGAAATCTGAGGGGAATCTTAAATGCTGACATGGAACCCAGAGCAGGCTGGAAAAATACTGAGAGGTATTTAGCTACGCTTTCAATGGCTTGATACACAGCTCTGGAAAGGAAAGGGATGCATGGTCATGGCAGTCACCATCTGAAAAGCCAAGCAGGATCTCCAAGGGACAAGACAAAAGTTTAATGAGGCAGAGAAATCAAAGTCCCCTAAGCAACCCAATACAACAGCTCCATCAGAACGATGGGGTTAGGGAAGCAAGACAGCAAACAGCACCTTGCAAGCTTTGTGAGGGAGAGCAGTGAAAAAAGTAATACGATTGTCTGACTGCTTCCAGTTTAACCCTGTGAGTTCATCAGCTGTGAAGACAGCTTGGAAAACTTGCATGAGACAGGAGACAGGAAAAGCAGCTGCAACCAAAACTTTCAGGATGGCCCTTATTGATCAGGAGAAGAAAGCCAAAGAGATACCAAACTCCCCCAAATCTTACCCTCTAAGGGACATTTCTGTGGGGCCCCTTGTACTCCAGCCAGAACCAGTCAGAAAACCAAAGCCTTGTGACTTATGAGGCAAATCACTGCCCAGGTGAAACCTCCCATAAAGGATATTGGGCACTTCCAGTTAACTGCTTGGCACCTCTCCACAGAGTAAAATAAAGCCCATGAAAAATATTTGGTGGAATACATTCAGGTGATGAATTATGGAAACGAATTGGCTCGTGAACGCTGCAAATGCAAATAGAGAGGCTAAATTTATCAGATGGATTATCCATTTGATACTGGATTACTTGCTAAGGGCTACCTTACAACTCCTTTGCTCATGCAGAGGAGTGCTCCAGCCCCAGTGCAGCCTGCCACAGTGAGCAGAGAGAGCGATGCCTCTCAACACCAGTACAGAAATTACAGCCCCTGCTTAGGAGTTGGCTCACGTATTAGTGCAGAGATTGGCCTTTTTAATACAAAGGCCTTCATTCAGCCATTTAGACAGTTTCCAATTTGATTCCAAGCCTGGGAGATCTCATAACAATGAATTTCCTCTGCAATTGTAATATATTTGCACATTTTATGCACAAGCGGGATGCTGTGCACCCTCCTGAAGTAATAGGAGAATTATTATAAGGCAGTAGCTCTCATCCATATGGTTTGGGTAGGGGAAACAGTGTTTTCATCAACCAGGATGAAAGTAGAAAATGCATTAAATATCATAGCCTGTAACAGAGGGAAGAAAAAGTTTTCTCAATGAAGCAATCTCTCTTTTTCCTACCACCAACTGATAACGGCTCAAAAAAGAAAAGAAAAACAAACAAAAAAACCCCAACACTGACAAACTCCTGGGCTCAGCATCCTTTCATTAGCTCTAAAAGGACACAAGTCTAAAAGCATGCACCTTCCATCTGTAAACTGGCTTAATGAAAGTGCAAATGTCCTTTCTCCAAAAATTTTTGCAATGTTTTAGTGAAGTAATTTTCTTACTCTGTTTAAAGTGGCAAGAAGTAAAATAACCTTGGATGCTGCAGCTTCACAGGACATCCCTTTTATAGCACTATTTCTATCTAAAAAATGTATTCGGAAAAAAATGTTTCTCCTCTCCAATCCACTGGTAACAGGTGGTAGATTTAGAAATACTTTAAGCATTACAATTGAAGATAAACCGTTTATAATATATGACAGCCACCATGAAAAGTAAGCATTTGCCAAAGTTCCTTACAAGATTATCTGTCTGACATATTAAGTAGCTTTGTGTACACAGAATACAGGAAGAAAAGAAAAAAGGTATCTTTGCTCCAGCTGGCAACTGTTTACAAATGCTCTTAATTTTCCTCCTATGTATGGAATCCTAGAAGTATGTATCATTCCAAGGTAAATGTTGGCAAATCTAGCTTTTCAAGGGGGATTCAATTTTCTGGTAAGTCTTATAAATATGTTTAGTTAGCAAGAAAAGCAATGCCTGGTGTTTGGACTCCATAGAGTTCTATTAGAAGAAACAATGCATTCCAAAAGAAAAAAATGATCTAAGTAGCAGTTCCTTTCCCAGGAAACTCCCTCATACTACTAATAGTAATGAATCCAGCAATGTAAGAGCTACACATATGAGCCAGAACTGCAGGCAAAGATATTTTCTTTGCCTGAAAGACATTCTCTCAGTTTAAGCAGAAAGAATGTTCCAACACACGTGAAGGGAGAATAGCTGGGCTATGTCATTGCACAAAGAGATAGGATTCAATTAATAAAAAGAAAAAACCCCATCATTGTGGCAATGTTTAATATAGTAAAACAATGATCCATCTTAAGCAAACAAAGTTGTTCTTTCTACTGCTTTTTTCTTCCTAGAATATACAAAATCTTCTCAGCAAAACCCCAGAGGAACAATAGAAAATTCTGCCTTGACAACGGACCCTTTACTTAACCAAACCAGGACTTTTCTGGACAACACTGACATGAGAACCTATGTCTGAATCAAAGATAAGTGGTGCTCTGCTCCCTCTTGGACCATGCTGGCTCTGGAATGGGCTGTGTAATCACTGAGACAGAATCAGAAGTGCTGAGACAGTTACAATTGCTCAGTTACTGCACAACTTTCCTGCACTGCTAAGACACCACATTACTTTGAAGTCTAGCTCTTCCCCCTATATATTTAAAGTTTGAAAATGACAAGACTCTTGGCAGTTGTCTTGATATCAATATTATTACTTGACTAATTTCTTCGGCATTCCACTTGCAAAATAGGCCTAATGATATGTTCAACTAATGGAACAATTTCCCTATATCTATATTCCACTTACTCTAATGCACTGAGGTGTAATTCTAGCTTCATTTCATTACCACTTTCATTACCTAGCTCAAGCACTTGCATGTCTTTTTGGATTTATTAATGCAGTGGGTTTAAAGTAATAACTATTTATGTACATAACTCTATGAATATATTCTTCTTTCTAAGCATTTTTGTCCACATCTATTAAAGTGGATATGTTTCACAATGTTTCTGAATGCAAGATGCACTTTTAAAATGCCTTGATGTTTTTTCTCTAAGCTTAAATAAATACTTCAGTGTTATTCTATCCTGTGAGTGTTTAAGATAGCGTCCTATCAATTCAAATTTAGGGCAGGTCTATCCTTAAATACTTTAATTTCACTAAATTAATAGACTTCCTTTAAACCAAAACAAAACTACTGGTTTAATGAATTTCTTCCAAAGTCAAAATATCAGGAATTTACTGCCAAAGGTAGAGGCAGTTGCTAACTCCTTGACACAGAACCATGTTAGCTAAGTCTTCTGAGCAGGAAACCAGTGCTGCAGAGAGATGGGACATCTCTGCAGTGAGAGAGTCTGCTGGTAACTTGTCCAGGTCTGCTGTGCTAAATGCAGATGGCAATTCCCCAGACACCTGACAAAAGGAACAAAGAGCAGACGTGATGGTCATCTGGTGATCTCCATGCAGACCCTCAGGTGATGTTCTCACCAGGAGAAAGTTTAGCATGGGGCCTGACTTCAGCTGACATCGGTTGGAAAAGTGTCATTTCAAGTTGGCAAAGCGAGCTGGAGACTGTACACGAATGGTTAGGGCACTCCACAAAAGAGACCAAGATTCTGACCATTTCTCCAGTGACACTGCAGGAGAGTGATTTGGGAAGAAAGTCCTGCCTCTCCCTGTCTCCTCACAAGCTGAAGATCTAAAGACACTAAAACACTAAAATAAAACCTTCCTGAATCCCTGGCTACTGATCCACTCCCAGGAAATTCTTCACTGCATCAGGAATAAAGTTATAGAGCTAAACAGGTTCCTTTTAAGGCTCTGGATAATCAGACAGCAGATACCCAGTAATGTTAAGGCATATCAAAATCAGAATCATTAGTTATGAGAAAATTGCAACCAGGAGTCTATGAAAATGGGTCCTAAACCATTTTATTAATCTAATCCTACAATAATCTATCTGAATTTCAGATACTGAGAACTAAACATTCTCTGGACAGTTACAAATTTTGGATGAACATTTTTATACCCACATATGCAGAACACTGGATTTAGAGGGTCCCTACCATGATCACCTCTCTGTGGTCTCATATCAGAATCCCAATTTTTGTTTGAGAAAAGAAAACATAAAACCTTTACATACATGAGAATAAACATACTTTTGAAACCATGGTATGGCAGATCATCTACATAATGTGGTGTAATGAAATTATTTGTTTTTCTATAACAAAAGACCCAGCTGCACAGGTTCTTTGTAGAAAGGAGTTCAATAATGTCAGGTTTAAAAAAAAAACCAAATGAAATAAATCTTCCACTTGCTGTCTTTGTGCCTTCGAGATTGTCATGATACAGCTCTGAAGCATCTTGTCTCTCAAACTTTCAAACCCAGGTGGGTTTTACATTTATAGAAATAATACCAGGCTTTACACATGATTTCCAAGGCCTTAGAGATGAAAGTGAGCATTAATGATCTTGACTTGTTGACAAATTGATGCTATATTCTTCTCTCACTTAATCTGAAGGGCAGGAACACAGCCAGCAGCAGCAGGCAGGGTACTGCCACTTTATCCTTTGGGTTGGGTACGCTGACAAAAAAATAAAATCACTCAATGAATGGATTAGATATGAATTCAGCTTCTTGAAATGCATGTTCAGTGTGCTCCAGACAAGAATATTATTAAGTGGTTAGACATCATTTGATGCTACCTGAATAATTCAATAGGTCTTTAAGTTTCAGCTGCCAATCACTGCAAACTGGCAATTACAAAGTCATCTACAAAAAAGCTTTGTTCTAGTGAGATTAGACAAAAATATCACAATTTCCATGCTACCAGACAGAGCAAAGGGAAAAAACCACTAAGGCTACAGTGACAACACAGTCCTGTGAAATTAATGGAACTCTGAACACACCAAAGCTCTGCTTCTTATTACTCCAGGGCCATTTCCACTAGACAGACAGCACGGGGAGTACTGGGAGATAAAACAGAACACTAAAATCTGGATCTTTTCACACATAGTTGGACTGATGTAAGCACAAAGAAAAATAAAATGGGAGGAGTTTTAGGGTTGATATAATTACGGAGAGCAGATTTCTAATGATGTGCGATAAAAATAAATCACAGGTTTATTGGAGGAGGGGGATTAGGAAATTTACTATCCACCAGGTTTCCTTAAATCTAGAAAGCAACCTCCTGTGTGAAATCCAAGATGAATGGCTAACATTTCCCAAGTGCTCCAGTGAGAGCCATCTTTCTCCCATTCATTCTTACACAGGGACAGCTCAAGTTTAATCTCCTCATTCAGACACAGTTGGGCTCTAACCCCTGTGGTATCTTTTCAGACCCAGAGAAAACTCACCAGCATTGTTAATGAAAGACCAAAGTGTGTACAAAGTGTATGGAAAAGCAATATACACTAGGAGCTATATACATTAGTGCAAATGATTTCCTTCCCAAGAGTCAAGAGAGCCAGTGCCATGCACCAAGTGTTGGGAAAAGATACACATACAGCATGGAATGAAGAGATTAGCTGTACTGAGCGTACAAAAGCAGTATTAGACATTGCTTAAATGGTTCACACATTTTAATTGTCTGCATTTGTCCAGGATCAGAGCCTCTATGTGCAGCTGATCTTTAAAGAAAGTTCACATTTCACTGTTTGGCTTTGGAAAGAAGAAAAGATGCCAACTGTTGCATTTTTTCTGCGTCCTTTTTTAAAGTCAAATGGTGCTTGATTACTACACCTACCTAGAGGGAAAAACTCGCCCATTTTCTTCTTGAAAATCTTGTAGTCAACCTCCAAAAAGACGCAGAAGATGATACGATCCACCTGTAAGAAACAAAATGATTCACAGTCAAAGCATCATGATCATCCATATCAGCAACAACAGTCAATAAAGGCAAAGAAACTTTTAAGCCAATGTGCTTTTATGCTTCAGGCAAACAAGAAAACAGGGCTGTGTGTCTTGACTTTGTTGTACATCTGTGTTGTAATTTATAATATAACCTTTGCAATCACAGCTCACGACTGTGTTCTTTGTTAACTGCCTCTTGTTTATGCAAACTGCTCTCGAGCACAGTATAAATGACTTTGGCATTCCAGATGAGAACTGGGATGCAATGTTTGATGAAAAAGTCATGTGGGGACTCCTAATAAGCATACAGAAGAGCAAATGGGTAAGCAAAGAGCTCTTTTTCCAATCCTTGTCCGACAAACCTATTTGCAAACCCATTTAGTATTTTAAAATGGCTTTAAAAGGTTTCATGTGGTTTTAATTTACATGAAGCCACTTATTCTCACTGTAATACAAATAGAATGCAGCAGAAACACAAAAGCTGATTAGATGACAGGTAGCACACAGGGTAAATAAAACATTTAATATGCCATCTACTTAGCGAGGCTGAGCATATCAATGAAACCACAGCCCATAATGTATGCACCACCCACCAATGAGTTCAAATAAATTCTTTTGGGAGATCACTGTTATGTGAAAAGCCTTTCTGAAACAGACCAAAAAATAATTAAAAAGCTAAATAAAACAAAACCAGGAAATCTAAAGCCTTTAAGGCTAAAAAACACCCACACTGAACTTCAGCCTTGCAATACCTTTGTGTTACTGATTTGCATTTCCCAGCACAAAATGCCTCTGTAGCCAAAACCCACCCTTTGGAGGGGTGCTGTGGTAAACAAAAAGACCTTCTTACAGCTGAGCTGAGGGACCTGCAACCCAGTAATCATTTCTTTTTCTGAAGTGCATGAGAGGTTAACCACAACGGGATGAAGCCCAAGCAATAGGAAGCTTGGCATCTTATGCTGCCACGGTGTCTCCACGGGCAATAGGACAATCTGTCACAGCAGAACTCCTCAAGAGTGCCTTTGCATGTGCTAGAAAAATCCTAAGCCTCCCCTCCTGCAGGGAAACAGTGGGAGGAACGCTCTCAAGATGTAAATTCTTTCCCTTATCTTCAGTAGAAAATGCTGTCCTTTTGCTGCAGCTGGTCTTAGAAGTGAAGTCCCAGCCTTGGCTTCAAAGACATCGTTATGCTGAACAGCTCAGGACTGAATTTTTGAGCTCACTTTGGCACAGCCCAGTAGAATCCAGAAGGGGATGGATGAGAGCAGGCAAGCACTGGTTATGCTGGAAAATACCAGCAGCTACTAAAAGGGACATCCTGGAACAAGAGGTGATGACAAAACCTTAGCTGGGATGATGTCATCTGAATGACCAGACTAGGTATGTAATACCACAACTAGCAATAGTAAAGGCGTAATGGACTCAAGTTGCACCAGGGGAGGTTCAGGTTTGGTATTTGGAAAACAATTGTCATTGAAAGAGTGGTTAAGCACTAGAACAGGTTCTCCAGGGATGTGATAAAGTTCCCATCCCTAGAACTGATAAAAAAATGAGTATATGTAGCACTTCACAACATGGGTTACTGGGAAAGATGGAATTCACTGAAAGGTTGAATGTGAAGACCTTGCAGACCTCCAACCTTACTAGAACACTTTATGAGACTGAAGGTACAAGGTATGTTGGTGTTAAGGAAGAAGGAGGCTTGTGAGCAGGAGAGAAGGCAGCAGAGCAGGGAAGCCTACCAGCAGATTTTCCAGGAAGAAAACTGCCTGCTGCTGTCTGCTCCTATGATGCTTACAGAGCCAAGCTGTTCTGTGCATCCCTCATAAACAAACCAGGCTGGATCTTAAAAATATTCTGGACCAGAATGGCATCAGCTACTCTTATAAAGGGATATAATAAAAAACTCAAATACTAGTTATGGGCTTAAGCCAAAAAGCCATACTCATCTCCATACTCACAAATTCATAACGTAAAGCAGCATTGCCAATAAGTGTTACATTTTACCTCCATGAGATTTGACATGATCTCTAAGGTCCCTACCAACCCAAACTATTCTGTAATTTTATGGTTCTGCCTAAGTTGGTTGTTTTCAGGAGGGAGGCTTTAATCAGCAAGTGCTTAAATTACATTTCTTGTGAAAATTGGATCAGGATATTTCTGGGGTGTTGCTAGATTGTCATCTTCCCTCTCTGCTTTGCAGACTTTCAAGCATTAAAAGTGATAGGCCCAATGAACCAGAACAGACAAAAGAGCAAGGACAGAAATGTATAAAGCAGAGGAGGAAGGATATTCCCATACAGAGAAGTTTCTGAGTCTCTGCATAGTCCCATATTCTCTGCTGAAAACCCTACAGAAATTTGCCTCATTCTGTATGGTCCAACTTCTCAGGATGTTCCCTTTACTTTTATTTATTCAGTGCAGGTTGCAATAGTAAAACTTCTCCATGAGAATTTCTACTACTTTCAATATAATTCCTTAATTTAAAAATAGGGAATCTCTCTAGAATTGGCAGACTATTTCAAAATTTCTAGCCTGCTGACTGTACACATCCTATATATAAACCTGTTCCATTTCTTCTTGATGTGAGAAAAACTGCTCTATTTTTAAGTATGCATAAGATATTGTGATGACAGCTGAAATCCTGTGTTTATCTGATTGCATGGTATGTGTTGGCAGATAGTAAATCTGAAATTAACCCTTGCTCTATAATTCTGCCAGTCTCTGGCTATTTTATCTAATGTTCCCAGTTCAAATAAGTTGAGATTACACAGGGAAAGCAACCCTTGTCCTCACTATGCCCATTCCAGCTACAATAAGGAAATCCAAGCAACTATAAACCTACTTTCCCTGCTGGCCCACAAAAGCCCTGCAGGATTTTTGGGACAGTTAGGAAAGCCACTCCTCATTCAACAAGGAAATCTCTCCTCTCATGTGGCCTGGAGATGCCACCTTCATTAGAGTGTCACAGCCCAGATGAGACCCCCAGAGCCTTCTGCAGATGCCCAGCTCCTCCCCTGCTGGCCAAGCACCACTCAACTGCAGCAGAGCTGTAAAGGAGCTGCAGGTTGAAGGTATTAAAGCTCATCCCTGACTGACAGCTCTTTTCTGAAGGCTGGTATTAAAATCAGCCATGCCCTGTCAGAGCCTGATCAAATTCTGCTCGCTTTGCAGCTATGAATAGGTGGATCAAAGAACCCCAAAATCAAGAGCACTGCAGCACAAGAAGAAGGGAGTTAAAATGCATGAGCTGTTCACCTTCAGGCTCAAGGCTGTGAGTACATTTGATTGTTTTGGTTTTTTTTTACCTTGGGCCCTGCTTTCCTTGCTTTATTTAATTTTGATGGGAATAGCTTCCAGGTGGTTTTGTTAGCAGCACCTGATAAGAATTAGTAAACTTCTCCAGGGCTTACAGGACTCAGGCTATTTTTTTAGAATCACAGAATGGTTTGGGTTGGAAGTGACCTCAAAGGTAATCCAGTTCCAATTCCCCCATCATGGGCAAGAACACCTTCCACCAGATCTGATTCCTCCAAGCCCCACTCAGACTGGCCTTGGACACATTTTTTTGCAGTAGAATGGACCCTAACACCAGAGTTTTAGAAGGACACAGCCATCTCCACTGATGTTTTCAATTAATGAGATATGGGTATAAAAGCACAGTTGGTCTAATAGCAGCACTGATCTTAGTGCAAAGGAAGTGGCAAAGATATTTCTTCCCGGTTTTTGATCTTTGGGGTTTTGTTAGTTGGTGGCTTTGAGAGCACTTTACATGTTGTGAGTTTTCAGTTTATTGGTGAGTTGCTGCACCTTGGTTGAGTTCACTCACAGACCACTGATGGTCTCTGGGAGCTCCATGGAAGGCTGGGCAGGTGGGTGCTCAGGGACATGCATAGGAATCATGGAAAGCTGCTGAAGGTCTCTTAAACTTGTCCTAAAGAGCCCTCCCTCCCCTCTAGTGCATCGTGTGGGAGGACACTGCATGTTCACATGCACATCTCTGCAGTAGGAATTTACAGCTGTATCTATATAAAAAAAGACAGAGAGCCATTTCTTACATGGACAAACAGAGATAGGATAAGGGGGAATGGTTTTAAACTAAAAGAGAAGAGATTAAGATTAGCTGTTAGGAAGAAATTCCTCACAATAAGGGTGGTGAGGCACAGGTTGCCCAGAGAAGCTGTGGCTGCCCCATTCCTGGAAGAGTTCAAGGCCAGGCTGGATGGGCTCTGAGTATCCTGGTCTAGTGGAAGGTGCTCCTGGCTGTGGCAGGGGGTCTGTAATAAGATGAACTTTAAGATCCCTTCCAACCCAAGCCTGTCTGTAATTCTCTCTATGTTTTAGCACCAAACATATCTATGTTTTTATCTCAGCTCTGTTGCTGTGGTCTCGGGCAGGTTGTGTGATTCCTCTGGCTTCATTTCCCTGCCTGCTTAGGGGACAGGAACACCTGGCTGTGCACCTATACATGGCTTTGAAGAGCTGCTGCCAAGCACAAGCCACAGGACATGCCAAATGCTTTCACAGGTATAGCTGTATGTACACCCAAGTAACGAGCTGGATAGATCAAACCCACATCTGCAGCAAAACACTGATCAAAAGGCTTTCTAGACTATTTCATATAATGAGTGTTTCCATGTCATTGCCGCTCTGTGTCCTAACAAAATAACAGCTTGCAATGAAAACAAACCCAAGTACGTTTCAGCACTCCCAAGTATTTCATGCATGTCTCCAGCACCAAGACATTTACCTAGCAGGAAGTGACTGCTTTCTATATGCATCAAAAAGTTCCATCATCACTTAAATCCTACCAGAAAATACATCATAGAAAATAAATGAGAACTTGCAAAAAATGTTTCCCAATCCTAAATGAATGATAATACAGCACAAAGAGAAGGAAGCAGCTTTTTGCTCTTTGTAGGTGTAGTAAATCCATGCCATTACACACTCCTGCCTGATCCCATTAGGACCTACTGTCATAAGGCAACAGTGAACATCAGAAGCTTGCAGAAACATTTTCAGTTTATCAAAATTCCATGGATTTAATTCAAAACTCAGTGAAGCAAACCAGAGATTTTTTTCATTGACTTCAGCATGCTTGGATCAGCACCTATACTTTGTAGCACCAGACAGAAAATTCGCCTCCTCAAGAATTCAAGTTCTTCTGATAGAGACATTTAATTACCCTGAATGTCACATACTTTCTCAAAGACATCTTTAACAGTCACAGTTCAGAGCTGCCTGAACCCATCCATATGCCTTGACTACATGGCCTGTAAGAAAGGAGCTCTGAATGTTCAAAGTTGTATGGGGCTTTGAGCAAACTGGTTTAGTAAAAGACCCCCAAGGCAGGAGGTTTGGAATGAGATGGTCTGTGAGTCCCTTCCCAACCTAAACCTTCTTGTGATTCAACAGTGTTGGACCTTTTCCTTTGTTTGGACCATGTTTTCATGGGCAGCCCTGTTAGCTTTCATTGCCTGGCAAAACTTCCCTAGTAGAGACCAGTGAGAACAAAGCAACCCAAGTCAGGTTTTCTGATGCTCTCACAGAATCAATATCTCAGCTGTGAGTAGCTCAGAATAAGGAGCAAGAGATTTTTAAAGCACTCTAGGACCATGCCATGAGTGCTCTAGCTGGTCCCTGCACACGATGTAAAATCTCTTCTACTTCTGTGACAAGGGCTCAGTTTTCTGTTCTGAAGATTATATCTTTCTTGCTCATCTTCAGGGACTTCATTTGCCATCTCTTTCCGTTTTTCTGACAGAGTTCCTCTCTGCCTGCAACTGAGCTGATGCACTGAACATGCAGAAGTACAGAGACCAACATCTCTTTCTGCCCTGCTGAAGAACTGGTAGATGATTTATCTTCTCTCTTGGTGCTGGCAGTCTCCCCTTCAGCCTACCCCCTGCCTGATTTGATCCTCTGGTCATCCTATTCCACCCAACAGATGGAAACACCAGCTTTGTAGAATAACACAGCCATCTGCCATGTACCTCCCAGCAGCTGTGATCCACTTTGCCAGAGATGCTGCCTTTCCTGAGCGCCACGAACATCTGGCCAGCTGTCCAGATAGCAGCCTGCCTGACCAAACAGAGAAGAGAGGACTGCATCTCCCCTTGGAGACCAGCAGGGTTGATGCCAGAAGTTTTCACATGCTTTCTGAAGTTTCAGGCCCTATAAATACTAATTTCATAGCACTGTAAATTAAAAATCAGCCTCCTGGTATTATTACTAATTTCACAGAAACCATTAGAGCATAAAGCCTAGCTGACTGACTGCTCCTTTTGGCATGACATCATGGTCTATAATCGCAGAATTACTCCTGAAAAGAACTTCAGTCTAGTATTTATGGCAAATAGAAAGCTTTGGTGCTGCCTTCATCCTGGGAACAAGATTTAAGCAGGGCAGAGGTGTCAGACTGGTGATACGGTGAATTTGACAATCAACGAACTGTGTGATGATGTTCACAAAGCTATTCACCTAGCCTTAAGAGCTTTTCTCTTGGCACAGCTTCAAATCCACTGCAGACCTGAGCCAAACCACCCTGTGTTTACTTGACCTTGCAATCATACAAATGAGCCCAGCCTCAGGCAAACAGGACATCTCTGGATTACCCTTTAATCCAGGGAGAAATGTACTCTTTCAGGATGCTGCTCTCTGCTTTTCAAGGACTTGAATTTTGAAATTCTTTGGAATCCAAAGCTAAATAAAAAAAAAAAAAACATCACTGCAAGCCTCTTGCAAGTAATGGTTTCAGTGGAGAGTTATGATATTGCATCAAGAGCAAGCACCTGTGGAGGACTAGCTGTGAAGAAGCAACTCTTACTTAAACCATCACATTACTTAGTTAGCCATTGAAGAAAAAAAATAGAAACCATATGATATATAAAATTATTCATGCTTATCACAGAGTGGAATGGTTTCTATGCTGGTCCTACTGTAGTTAAAAAACAGAATTAGAAAGTTATTATTACTGCTTTAATATCCTACTTCATGATGGAACATGTACTTAGTTTGGAGTGAAAGATAATTAAAAGTCCAAGGGCAATTTAGAAAACCAAACCAAAATCAACAAAAACCCCACCAGAAATTCATTACTAGCTTAAAATATTAACACAAACAACATCCTAGTAGGTAAGGCTTTGCAACAATCTCTGCCTTTAAACCAAAATGTTTACTTTACCATTGAAACTGAAAAAAAAATTCAAAATATGGCCAGAATGTGTGTCCCTGTCCTTTGTGCCTGGTCCTACAGGTCTGCTCATATTCAACAGCTGAGGGCTGTTGATGCTCCCAGCACCACACAGGACCCAGACACAGCAGTGCAGTTATCACCATGGCCCAAGCCTGTCTCCACATAACTGAAGCATTTCAAAACCCACAAAACTTTCCAGTGGAGAACCACTTCTACCCACAGTTCTCAAGCACAGGCCAGCATTACAGGTTTGTGATAGTTCTGATAGATCCCTGCTGTCAGGTGAAGATTTGATGTGCCCGAGGTCACAGAGGAACAAGAACAGCAGAAGCAGAGTAGGACCCTGGGTTTTTTCCTCCCGTTCTCTTTTGACCAAAGATGCTACAGAAGGAAAAAATAATTCCTACGAATGGTCACATGCAAAGTTCACAAGCTTCACTGCACAGCACTGCTTTTCCTCTGGTGGAAATATATTTTCAATGCATCCGTGTATTGTGTGAATCAATACTGATAACTCTTTCCTCCTAATACATTGATTGTTTTTTAAGAGTTACTTATTCTTTGTGAGGGAATTCACTCTGTGAATACCTTCAATACTTTTTTTAATACAGTGTATTATTCAAGGGCAAGTAGAGCATTCCCTTTTGGCCTTCTTTGTGCTGAGCTGGTCCTTTTTTGTGTGTGAACAAAGCATCTGCCTGACAAGCAGAATGGTTGTCCTAAAGAACCAACCTGGATCTCAAACCAGAAATTATAACAGCATTTTCACAGGAATTCACAATTTTGTTGTCAGCCATTTGTGTATATCCCAGTTACTTACTGCACAATTATATGACAAATAAGATGTGACAGTCCTGTAGAGGTAATATAAACACAGACAGGCTATATAAAATAACCAGTCCTTAATAGTCCACATGTGGTTTTGTTCTCAACTACAAAAAGTTTTTCATTTTCCTAAAGGTGGAAAAAACCTGTAAAACCAGCCTAGGATTTAAGGGAACATCTCAGTATATTCCTTTTGATGGTCACTAAAACTTGCCAGGGAAGGGCCAGGAGAGTAGTTTAAGAATGCATTTGTTTTTACCAAGATATCCATCAATCTGCACAGTTCACTTCTATGCCACACAAACACGATGACATGAAGCCCATTAATCTTTTCCAGCTTAATACCTACTGTCCTTTGAAGATACAGGTTTGGAATAGCTGAAGGCAACCTCCATTTTTCACAGCTCCCAGTCATAGGGCAGCTGACACAGCCAAGATATTCCTGTATTCAGCGAAACCGGGGGAATGAATGGATTCTGATGAATGTAATTTGCTATCTCAGTGACAAATGGCAAATGGGAAGAGAGGGTGTGCATGCAAATATAACTGCATTAAATAAGGGCTTGTGAAGGATAGTACTCTGAAAATATCTGATAGGCAGTTTTACAACAACCATGCCTTACGGAGGAGATAAATCATCAGCTTACTTAGAGTTATCATTATATCCTCATTGTGGAGCTTCGCTGAATAAGATGGAATTGTGGCATACAATCAAGCAGGGTGTTGTGATCCCATAAGCCAAGTTTTGCATCACATTTTACCTTACAACATCGGTTTTTCACTATCTTTTTACTAAAAGTTGGACTTAAATATCCCAAAGCTCCCTATGATTATGAGCATCCTAAACCCATCTGGGCACTGAATCTGTGGTAGACTAATTCCCAAGAACTGTTGTGCGCCACCTCTTTGCTGGATTGAGCTGTCACTTTGGAAAATTCTCATGTTTTTGATGTTTTTTGCTAGTTTTGTTGCAGTACCACATAATATCTACTGATAAAATTCCCACTCCTTCCCAAGACCGGCAGGAGAATCAGCACTACTTGCTCAGACTCCACCACTCAAAAATCAAAATATGTTTGAACACAGAAATGTGATCACCTCCTTGCCATTATCCTAGTGGCTGCTGCAAGATTTTGAATACAAAACAGCCCTAGGACTTAAAACCTTACACAGAGAGACCAAGCGATGGTACCTCCTACACTTCAGACAGGTATTAGAATCAAAAACTCACAGGTTTGGTTGGAAGAGACCTTAAAGATCATTTAGTTGCAATCCCCCTGCCACAGACAGGGATGTCTCCCACTAGATCAGTTGCTGAGGGCCCAATCCAGCCTTTCCTTGAATATTTCCATGAATGGAACATCCACAATTTCTCTGGGTGAATGGTTCCTGTGGCTAAAATCTGAGTAATTTAAGTTTGGATGCTAGAGCCAGTGCCAGGAAGGGTCAGCGCTGCATGGCACTGGAGCCAGCAGGAAGAGCAATGGGGATCCATTGTCCTGGCAAGCAAAGCTCCCTGCTGCTGCTGCTGAGGCTCCTGAAGGGTGCACAATAATTGAACTGCAGAAAAAGGGCAGGAGAAACAATCCCTGGAAGATGATGATGGTTTAAGCAACCTTTTTTAAGTGCACTGTTACGGCAAGGGTAAAATGGCAGCAACAATTTTCTCACTGAGGCTGAACAAAGGTTTCACCCCACCTCAGGGGCTGGGATACCTTCCAGCTGTTTTCACATTATTTTCTAAATTATTGGAAAGGAAATCTGGTTGGATCTGACAAAGCTGGTTTAAACCACAACTTTTTAAAGTATTTTCATCAAAAGAGGACAGATGACTCCCACATACAAAATTATATAAACATCAAACCCAGAAAGTTTCACCTCAAGAAGCTTTTCAAAATACATGATGTGATGAAGTTTCTCAAACCTATTGTAAATGAGAGAAGTCCAGAAGAAAACTCCCACTGAATATTTCCCTTGTTTGCTATCACTCCTTTTATCATTCTCATTTACATCTCATCTCTCTCCTTCATCCTCCATTAATGTTCACATTTGTCACTCTTTATCCAAAGGCTGATGATTTCACGGGGGTTTTGGGGCAGTGCAACCAAATGCTTCCCACCCTGCTGGGAAGATGACAGCAGCACATGGTCACCAATTTTGTCTGACTACATCCAGGTTTCCAAAAATTCAACAGATGTCATAAAAGCTGCACTTCCAGGGGATGAAAAGGGCTCACCTAACCTGCAGCGATGTATTGCAAGTTCTCCTCACAGCACCTCAATATAGGGTTTGAGAAGAGCATGGGTAGAGATAACACTAGTATAGAAAGTTATTAGTTCCTACCCAATGAGGTGATTAAAACTCCAGTTGTGGAAGCAAAATAAAGGGGTAACAGACCTGCATTCCCAAGAAAAAAGGCCATATGGCATAACTTGAAACAGCTCTGAAACCATTGTGTGGTATTTTCAGGGTCTCCAGGACGAAGGAGCAATTGAGAATCTGACTTCATGTTCTTAGAAGGCTAATTTATTATTTTATGTACTTATATTACAGTAAAGGATGCTGTACTAAACTATACCAAAGAATAGAGAAAGGACACTTACAGAAGGCTTAACAAGATACTAATGAAAAACTCGTGACCTCTTCTAGAGTCCCGACATCACAGCTGATGGTGATTGGTCATTAAGTCAAAACAATTCACATGAAACCAATCAAACAATCACCTGTTGGATAAACCATCTCAAACTACATTCCAAAGCACAAAACACAGGAGAAGCAATCTGATAATTATTGTTTTCATTTTTCTCTGAGGCTTCTCAGCTTCCCAAGAGAAGAAATCCTGGTGAAAGGATTTTTCAAAAAATATGACAGTCACACCCTTGCTCTTACTAAAACCTGTGCTGAATCATTTAAGTAAATATTACCTAATCTCTCTCTTGGAAGAAAATGTTTTATGATTACCTTATTTGTCATTTAGAGATCAAATTAATCTCACTAATGCAAGCTGTTAAATACCATTTTCCAAGGACAAAGGCTGATTTTCTTAAATACTGTATGTGTCTTGTTCTAATACTAGAGAATCTTTTTGCCACCAGAAAAAGAACCAGACAAAAATTAAATTTAATGTTAAATTTACAGTACTACTAGAAAAAACACTTCCATTCCCAGGATACTCAATCCAGTGTCTCTTCCAAAAATGAGATCAACTCAGGATCATTTTCTTACTGCCTGTCTAGAGGTACACCCTATTTGTGCCTGAAACCCTCAGGTAGGTTCAACAAAATAATGCCATTTTTGTTAAATAGTGGCTGTAGAATGATGAGCTATTTTTGTAAGATTTTGCAATGCTTGATTCCCAGCATCCTGAAAGAATCCCTGCCAAGAATCTGCATGACCTAAACGCAACCTCTGCACGGTTCTTGCTGATCAGAAGTGAGGAGGTCAGGAGGAACAATGAGCAGCAAGTCAGGCAAATTGGATGTAAAATACTCATTCCCAAACACTCAAGAACTTGAGCTGGTGGTGACTGGGTCAACTTGTGGAATGGCTGCACCTCGGAGCCTGCTTTTGGGATGTCTGTAGCTGTGAGAGGCTGGGACCAGGAAGGAAGATCTGTGCTTGAGAGCAGATAAAATTACAGATGTGGCATTGTGAGCTGGGACAGCAATCCAGCCCAAATGCCCTCATGTAAAAGGTCATTAAGCTAGCTTGATACAATTGACAGTTGCCTTCCTGACAGAGGATATTGCAAGTCTAATATAGGTTGTTTAGGAAAAATCCCAAAACCAATGGGATATAAATGTCGACAGCATGCCAACACTTTTCATAAGGATCAATAGGGGAAAAATGAGATTCATCTCTAAGGGATCACTTCTAAATTAATTTTAATAGATGGTAATAGGCTGACAGTCCTCTGAAAACAGCCAGCAGATGTTCCAGCACTTTACCAAGCCCCTATGCTTAGCATTGGGTATACCAATTCCACAAAATCCATCTTCTGGATGGAGCTCTGTTTCTGCAGTTAGAATACTAATGATGGCTCTAAGTGGGTTTTGACTTCCACCAGCGTGTTTAGCTCTGCTGTGGATTGCAGAACATGAGCAAGTGAGCAGATTTATGATTTACTAGAAAGGACAGGAAGTTGCTTTTTTATGGTACGTTGCTGTCTACAGATAACCTTAGTTCTATCCATCTCCTCATCACAAGGTAAAATGCATCTAAATTACCAAGATGATGCTCAAATAAAATTGAGAACATCAGAACAATTTATACAAGCTGCTCAAATGCACTGATGCATATAAAGTCTCCAAAACCATTTATTGTCAAAATGTCAATGCTAAATGCACAAAAATGTAACTTACTTTATTCCATTAATTAAGTAATGTGTGCACAGCACTTTGAAAATGTAAAAGCACTTTGAGCACTGAGAGCTAAATAGTATTATTTTCAGTCATGTGGACACACTGTATGAATCATACATAATAATCACTTCTTGTGGAAAGTGTTTTTGGTTCACTGCCAAACCCTAACCTAGAGATTTGGCACTTCTGTTCAGTAAAACATCTTTAAATGGTCCTATTTGGACTCCAGCTGGAAATTTTCTGCAACACATTCATTACTGAGTCTTTCACAATATATACCAGGTATACAGTTCCTTCAAAACTCTGTAATTAAAATTGTATAGAGAGATTGTAAACACTTAATTGCATTCTCATTTGCACAGAATATTTGAGAAGAGCGGCTCACTAGAGTTAGCTGTGATTTAACTCATTCTCTTTGACCTGCACGAGATGCAGCAGGTGTAATGGATGCAACACAGCATTGGGACTCCCTTTCATCTTTGTGAGAGCTGCAGGACCTTAGATTATTTTCTGATCTCTTGGTGGAAAGTATTGTGTGAAAAGGTGATTATGTAAGAACTTGATGGTATCATCATTATCTATCCCTATCGTTGCTCCCCTCTAATCCTCCTCTGACTGGACTTTTTCTCCCCTCTATCTTTTGTGACTGAGGAGATGCCACGAATGTGAATTTTCCTTCCCAAATGAGAGCTCAGAGAGCTTTCACAAGGGTCATGTTTTGTACCTACAAGCACATCTGTAGCATCCGTCTTGAAAAAAACAAGCCTGGCTATCCCTGCCTTGCACAGAATTACTTCTCCATGATCACATTCACAGGGGAAAGTCTAAAATAACCAGAAACCAATAAAACTACATCATTCTCCTGATTAGTTAAGAGGAACAATGATGACTTACAGCTGGCCTAAGTACCACCTGTGAACAAGTCAGCTCCATGTTTCCAGCTTCCTGGCTGACCTGGTGGTAGTACACTCTATCCTTGTTATAGCTCTCAAATCTGGAGATATTTTATGCATGCCTTGTATTTGTTTAAACACATGCCTATCCATGTTATAAATTAGTCTGTGTGGGATTAACCTAGCCAAGAATTTCTCTGGTAAAAGTCTTTCTGGATGTTCAGAACCTTGTCTGTAACCCACTGCACCCATCCCTATTAACAACTCCCCTACTATAGCCTTGATAACAGATAGCTGTGTTTATTCAGCATCATTTTTTATTCTCCCACTAATGGAGAAAGAGAAACAAGAGTGGGAAATGTCTGATGTGGTCAACATTGCTCTGTAAAGTTTGGACCGACTTGCTCCACTTGAAACAAGAGAAATTAATTTGGAGATTGTTAAAAAGAAAGGAAAGAAATAAATTATATTTGAACTGACTGGCTTTGAACAGAGGAAACATTTACAGGGTTTATTGTGTCAGCTTACAAACCTTTCTGGGGGCAGGGGGCAGCTACACTGCATATCTTATCCATAAGGTAAACACAGTGAGATCCCACAGCAGCTCCCAGCATCGCTGGCTGTGCAGGACTTGCATGGACAAATTGAGCTTTGGGGGGCCCTGTGCTCAAAATGAAGGGTGCTCCGAGCCTGTCAAAACATTGCTCAGCTCCTGCTCTAATTCTGCCTGGCTCTGTGGTGAGCTCTCAGTGTTTCCCACTCAGAAAGCAACATCTTTATCTCATTTCAGCTAGACAGAAATAGGGAAAGGGCAGGGGAGAGTCAGCTGCTGTGGCACAGCGGGCTGGGCTGGGCTGGTGCAGGTCAATTTGGCTCCTGGAGGGCTACAGCAATTTTCCACAGCAAAGCCTCTTGCCTGGCACCTCGCTTTCATGCAGTTGCTCCAAAGGTTCAGTAATGGTAGGTGTTAAAAAATCCATATGGCCCTGTCAGGATTCCAGATACATACATTATTCAATAATAATAAGTTCCAGACTTATATAAAACTCTACACTGGCTGTATATCTGGTGTAGGGGGAGGGGGAACAAAGGAAAGAATAAAAGCATATCTCATGCAAATACAGCAGATAAACCATTTCAATTCCAACAATCAACTCCCAGAAGCGATGTGGGTTTATCTGGCACCTCTTTTTAATAACTCCAACCTATTCCCTGCAACCTTGGCTCTCTGCAGCCTTGAGCATGGAGAGGACAAGGAGTTCTTGATCTCACAGAAAGGGGAATTTGTGGCCCCCTTCCACATCACACAGCCAGCACATGACTGCAACACCTATGGAGCCAAGCAGCTCCTTCCAGATTCTTTACTTCTGATTTCACCTGCAAGTATGCAGGAGCATCCACATGGATGTGTGGAGCATCCACAAAGCTGATCCTGGAGACAGCTCCACCTGATTTAGCTTCTGACTCCAATGTTCAGCAGTCCCATGTTAAAACCCACTCAACATGTCCCTGCATTTACATTATTCATCACCACCAAAACCAAATGATTACTCGCTGTGGATCATGTCATACCCACCCAAAGTTCCACATTCTTGTGTCTGGTAGCTCACTCAAATTTCACTTCTGTAAGACTAATGTTCTGAGAGATAAGTTGAACATATTTAAATCTCTGAAAAGTCAAATCAGTTTTCTCAAATATCTTCTCTTATAAAAATATCTGCTCCAGAGCTGTGATTTTTATGCCAAGAGTCAAAGCACAGTGACTGTATATGGTTAAATTACAACTCTCTAAAATGTGGATTTATAATACAGATAATGGAAGTCCTCCTATAACTGTAACATTTCAAATCTGCCATCTCTAAAAATGTCAGTTTCCAAGGGATGTCATCTGATGGTTTGAGCTGCCTCTTGATCAATGGCAAGATGATGCTATCTTGGGGGAGGAAGACTTTTATTATTTTGCAGTTACTGGGCAGGATGAAGATGGCATCTTCCTCCTCAGAAGGCAACTCTGCCTACTAAGAAATTCTCTTGGAGTGATTGAACTTCTGTGGCACTAAGACAGCATTCTGTTCATACTGCCTCACACTGCCTGCAGAACTAAAAACATACTGTGGCTGTAAACACCATATTTACAGCCTTAATCATGATGACAGCTTAAAAAATCACAGCATTTCACAAACGAATAAATGTGGGCATCTCTTCTGCCTTGTCATTTCTGAGCTTTTAGGAACACAGGTCATGCTCTCACCTATGTTTTCCAGCTACAAAAAAACAGAACATATTAAAAGCACACATGAAATAACTTCAAAAAAGAAAGTCTTTGTCTTGTAAGCCTTCAAAGCTCAAGCTTTCATAGAAATATCAAATATCACAAGAGCTGGCACCAATAATACTGCATTTTCCATTCTTCAGAAGTTGAGGAACACCAGAAAAACACCAAAGCAGAGGCAGGTGACCTGGTTGAAACTCCCCAATATGAATTGTAAAGTTGCTCTGGCTGTGACCTGTTCACACTGAACTCAGTTGGGATTCTTTAATTATGAGGGGGCTTGGGCCAGGCTCACCTGTGATCACCATTGCACACTTCTGGAAGGTGGGTCACCTCCATCCTGCCATTACCTGTATATAAATGTCTGTAGGTGGATGTTTTCTCTTTACTGCACTGAAAAGGGAGGTGCCATTGTTTTTGTAGAATGGGTCATTTTCTCCTGAAACATCAAAGAAGCAGCAGCAGAAGGAACAGCTCTGGAAACAAGCTTTTTTTCTGCTGCACTTTCCTTCCCATGTGCTGCAGGATGTAGTGCACACTTGGATCTGTGTTTCCAGGCTTCAACTCTCTGCAGAGCTCTTTCACAGGAGCCTGGAATGCTGCACTGGGGAACAATCCCAGTGAAATGACGAACCTGCTGCTGCAATGCTGCCAGGCATGGAGCAAGCCAAGGAGCTGCACTCAGCTGGAGCTCCCAGTCACAAAGCCATCACTATCCTAACTTTTCCTTCACTAACAAAAAAGAATCAAGAAAACTCAAAAATCATCTTGAGAGGATCTTGCCTGTAGCCTGGGAAGCCTTTGTGGGGCTTCCTACATAAAAGGTTTCAACCTGACCTGTTATCAGCATTTATCTGGAAAGGTAATTGCTTCAATCATATTGCCTGCTGCCAGCTCCTGTGAGTGTGAATTGGTTGATCTGAGGGTCCACAATGCAAGCTGCTGAGTTGGGAGGTGTTGCAGATGGGATTCCTTCAGTGAACATCACAACAACTTGAAAAGAAAATGTTGTTTGAAATAAATTGTACAGCCACGGACAGGTTTTGAAGCCTGAAAGCTACAGAAAGTAGCCATTACAAATATTTTCAATCAGAAGAACCAAAATATGATTTTTGTTGAAATAACACAAATATACAAATCACAGATTTTAGGAGTTTTAATGGGTTTTTTACCCCATTATAACTTTCAGAACAATGCATTTCCTTTATGTTCAAGTTGTGTTTAAAAAGTTCAGTCTGCCTTAATTCGGCACTATTTTGATGGAATTTCTTTTTTTTGTCTCCTTTCCTTTTCCTTTCCTCCTTTTATCTTTTTTTTTCCCTGTTTTCTCCCCTGTGAAGCCAGCCTACAGCAGCTCATCAAAACGAAGCAAGGTAGCCTGAATTTTCTCTTTATTGTTTTTGTGATGTATCTACAGCAGCAATCTGATCTCATCACGAAACAATTGCAGTAAAGATATCTAAGTGGATGCCACAGCTCTGCTGAAACATAATAAAGTGAAATGAACCAAAAAAAAAAAATCATCATTCCAACACAAATCACATAGTTAAGTTGTAGTGAGTTGCAAACAGAATATGAGCACTGGAGGAGGGAGGTAAAGCCAGAAATGCCTGACTAACACTTTTACATTATTTCTAACATGGGGGAGTGCATAATTAAGGGATTTCCAGCACCAAAACCCAGAGCTGTTGTGCAGCACTGCACAAATCAGTGACAAGAGAAAGGGTGAATTACAGCACTTTCCACTGCAGTTTGAACTACTGCCTTGTAAGATAAACACTATTGATTGCTATTCAGCCTCCTATTAGAAAGAGACTTCTAATTTTGGGAAATCAATAATAAAAGGTAGCAGAACACACACCCCACATTCCTCCTCCTCCCCAACCCCAAGCCCCAGGTCCAGTTCTCTTCACATAAGCCTGGAAACAGGAAAGGACAGAACCACACAGTAAACTGGAAGATCATTGCTCATGTGCAGGGTGGAGGATTTGCCCCTTGGGCCACATTCTTTTTCAGCACTGAATCTGCATCAGAATCAGCATCCACAAACTACTGTTTTAATTTCCTGACAGAAAAAAAAATGTCTTGCAATGCTTGTTTTACCACAGTTTTTTATTTCTCATTTTTTGTATCTCAGCTGCCTTCAGTGCCTGAAAATTAACTCCTTAAGTAGTTTAACAAATATCTTTTCTTTTTCAAAGCAAAGGCTTTTGTTAGAGGCCAAAATAGCTTAAGTTTGCAAGCTGTGGGGTCCTTTCTAGTTCTTTTGTCTGGCTCATGATTTTAGAGGCCAAAAGGCATCAATTTAACAGCAAAGGAATGGGTGGTGGTATTGAATTTTTCAATCAGAAGAACCAAAATATGATTTTTGTTGAAATAACACAAATATACAAATCACAGATTTTAGGAGTTTTAATGGGTTTTTACCCCATTATAACTTTCAGAACAATGTTTCCTTTATGTTCAAGTTGTGTTTAAAAGTTCAGTCTGCCTTAATTCGGCACTATTTTGATGGAATTTCTTTTTTTTTTTGTCTCCTTTCCTTTTCCTTTCCTCCTTTTATCTTTTTTTTTCCCTGTTTTCTCCCCTGTGAAGCCAGCCTACAGCAGCTCATCAAAACGAAGCAAGGTAGCCTGAATTTTCTCTTTATTGTTTTTGTGATGTATCTACAGCAGCAATCTGATCTCATCACGAAACAATTGCAGTAAAGATATCTAAGTGGATGCCACAGCTCTGCTGAAACATAATAAAGTGAAATGAACCAAAAAAAAAAAATCATCATTCCAACACAAATCACATAGTTAAGTTGTAGTGAGTTGCAAACAGAATATGAGCACTGGAGGAGGGAGGTAAAGCCAGAAATGCCTGACTAACACTTTTACATTATTTCTAACATGGGGAGTGCATAATTAAGGGATTTCCAGCACCAAAACCCAGAGCTGTTGTGCAGCACTGCACAAATCAGTGACAAGAGAAAGGGTGAATTACAGCACTTTCCACTGCAGTTTGAACTACTGCCTTGTAAGATAAACACTATTGATTGCTATTCAGCCTCCTATTAGAAAGAGACTTCTAATTTTGGGAAATCAATAATAAAAGGTAGCAGAACACACACCCCACATTCCTCCTCCTCCCCAACCCCAAGCCCCAGGTCCAGTTCTCTTCACATAAGCCTGGAAACAGGAAAGGACAGAACCACACAGTAAACTGGAAGATCATTGCTCATGTGCAGGGTGGAGGATTTGCCCCTTGGGCCACATTCTTTTTCAGCACTGAATCTGCATCAGAATCAGCATCCACAAACTACTGTTTTAATTTCCTGACAGAAAAAAAAATGTCTTGCAATGCTTGTTTTACCACAGTTTTTTATTTCTCATTTTTTGTATCTCAGCTGCCTTCAGTGCCTGAAAATTAACTCCTTAAGTAGTTTAACAAATATCTTTTCTTTTTCAAAGCAAAGGCTTTTGTTAGAGGCCAAAATAGCTTAAGTTTGCAAGCTGTGGGGTCCTTTCTAGTTCTTTTGTCTGGCTCATGATTTTAGAGGCCAAAAGGCATCAATTTAACAGCAAAGGAATGGGTGGTGGTATTGAATTACCAAAGCTGGTGTGCTGGGAGGCTGTTTGGGTCTCTGCTTCCTGGTAGGATTTTTTGGAGGACGGCTGTGTTTCAAGGCCAATTCTATAAAAGCCCACCAGACAATGCCAAATCTCCAAGAACAGATATACACAAAACACTTCATAAAGCATATTTAGGCAGACATTGTGCATTACATACCATGTAAGATGCCCTGCAAGCCTTCCAAGAAAAACAGCAACACTGACTGAAGCCAGGCCAAGGATTTTCTCATTAGCATGAGCAGAGGTTAGGCAGGCATGCAGCATTTCCCTGTCTGTTTCCATTTACAGAGGCAACCACTCCTAGGAATATTATACCTAATACACAACTGGATAGTCTACAAAGAAATAGTTGTGGTTTTTCCCTGTCTTCTGCTGCTAAACTCCTGTCTGCTTGGTATTTACATGATTTCCCCTGAAAGTGGTGAGGTTTACCCTCATATGACACTGCTTTTCTTACAGTCTGACAGGGAATGGTCATCCCAGGCTGGTATTAAACCAGCAGTTTTTCTGGTGATTCTCTTGTTAAAGCAGCTACCTGTGGCCATTATCTGAATGCATCATTTAAGTCTTTGATGGCAAAATGTCTAAATAAATAAGAGAGAACAAAAATAGCTAGCAAATATCAGGAGATGGTTACGTGGTTAAACCTATAAATGACAATGCTACAGGAACAGTCAGAGGTATTTCTAATAAAGTAATCACAAACAGTTAATAGCTTGGAAAGCAACAGGGGATTTTTCTCTTCCAAAGCAATGGGATTCTCAGCAGACTCTAACCAGTCCTCATGGAAGTGGAAATGTGCTTATCTATATCCATCCCCTCTGATCGCCTCACTTCTCAGCACAAAGGCAAATCAATAACAGGGCTTGTTATTGAGAGAGGTCTCAAGAGTCAGGCACTGTGATCACACCTATAATCCTGCAGGAATCTATTTCCCACAACTAAATCATCTCCAGTGCAGCTGGCATATTGTTTAGAGCTGCTGTGCAAAGCCTGTGATACAGGGAAGGAAATAAAACTAGATATGGGGTGTCCATGCTGACCTGCTGCCTCTGCATCTGACTCAGTACCAAAGGTTATTGCACCAAAATAATGCTTTTGATTGCTTGCACTTCTGGGATGGAAACCTCTGTTATTAGAGAAAACTCTGATTCTCTGCACCGTGCCTGTGGATGGGTTTCTCTCACTCTCCTTTGGATGGCCAATTAAGTGACGAGGGCAGTGGAAGGGTTAAGCACTGATCTCTGGGTTCCCCGGGCATGCCAGGGATGTGCTGCTAATAACACTGGTGGCGGTTTCCTGAGCTGTAATTCCCAGCATGAGAACAGCTTCTGATCTGATGAAAATTCCTCCCTTGCTCCAGCAAACACCCCATCATTTAGGAGTTCTGAGTGTGCTAACAGCTAATTTATTAAAGGACTCCTACCGTGTCCATGTTTACAGGGCTCAGGCTGCACACAAAGGAAAAGACTATTCCAGACACATAAGGGGAGCAGAAGAGAGCTGCATTTTTGGAAAGGCAGCACAATGTGCCAGGAGAAGGGCTGAACTGATGAAAAGAACAGCTATGATTTTGTGCTGAGACTTCTTTCAGCCCTGACTAAAATGAGCACAATTACAGATTGGAAAAGATGAATAAATGAGAAAAAGATGGATTTTACAAATGGTGAAATAAAGTGAAACAAGTTCAGGCTACAAGTCTTGAAACATGTGGAAGTTTCCTAGATGCTTACATATGGTAATAAAGGCAAATGTACATTGTGGGCAGACAGATATTTAACCAGTGTCATATTATAAAGTGCTGTCTCTTTTTTGAAAGGTTCATCCTATAAATCACTAAAATTTCTCAGACCAAAAACTAGTCTCTGACCCCAAACCAGGGGCACAAAAGGACCGAGGAGAGACGGAGGCTGCATCTTCCAAAGGATTCTGCTTTTAACTAAGAAACTAAGATTCCTTCCACAAATTATGAATAACCCCCCCCATCTTCTGCACAAAAAATGCTGTAACATACAACTTCAGCCACCTCCAATAACAATCACATTCCAGATGTCTCTCTCTCTGACAAGCTGCTGGAATGCCAAAGCTTGAAAATAGAAGAAGTCCAAGAAATAAGCAGATGTCCTCCACATCTAACAGCATTGCCTCATTACCTGCAGGTAAATACTGGGCACAGCCTGAGTTTAGAAAATAAGGTTAAGTGCAAGGAGCACCTGATTAACAACTAATAGGCTAAATAATTGTGTGCAGTTTCCAGACACCAACATTTATGTGTTAAGATTTCCACCTCCTAGCTGTGTTCTCCTTTCACTGAGAAGTATTCATAAAATAATCTTAACAACTTTGGTATTCATTTAGTTTAAAGATTTACACTTTAGCTTCCTTTTTAAATACCATTGTAAGCAAACCACTTGATGTGTTGTCAAGTGATACTCTAATGCAGACAATTTCTAGTGGGCTGAAGTAATTCGGGGAGAAGAAATAAAAGCAAGGGTCAAACACCATGCTGAAAGTATGTTTATCTTTTTAAGGTACTGCCTTCTCCCTGGGCCTCTGATGGATGCTTTATGAAAATATACTTTTCTATAATGAGCCCTTACAAATATGATGACATCACCTCTTCCTTACTTCATTCTGTCTGTATTTGTATTTGTATCAGCTTAAAATATATTCACAACATTTTTGGCTCTGTGAATAAATTTACATGTTAAGCAGCATTAATTATGAGTAGCAATGTTCTGCTCCTTGCTATGCAGAGTTGATATGGTCTACAGATGTCCAGATTAACAACTCCTTGCATGTGCAAAACAAATGGCACGTGGTCCTTCCAGCACAGCACAGCACAGCCATGTGTGTGATGGGGCTGCCCTGTGCACAAGGTCTTCCTCATTCAACTTTACCTTTTACCTATCCCTTACTCTTTCTAGACCCCCAACACTCCTTGGAAGAAGAAATACTGATCCTAAATCCTTGACTGTGTGCTGTGAGTAATCCTTTCTCTTTCAAGGAAGCTGCTCACAGCACTGCTCCATCCCCAAAAGTCTTGTTCCATCCCCATTTGGCCAAGCTGCAATCCTGTCACTCCCTTGTGACTCCCCTGAATTTTAAAGCAGTCAGACCTCAGTGTGTTGGTTACTTTCATCATCTGAAGTACTCTTAATATATCAATTTACCTCAAAATGCTTAACAGTCACCTTCCATCTGTGATTTTCCTTCAAACATGCCTTATAAACAGCTTTATATCCAACTTCTCCACCAAGGACCCTGAAGTTCTCCAGTCTCCTGAAGCTGATCATCTTTCTAGGAGCTTCAGCTCCCTGCACCAGCGAGATGCCTAAACAACATGATCCATCACCATTCTTCTCAAGGAGACACAATGGAAGAGTTTTAAGATGACCTTAATGCCCCACTTTGGATGTTCTGCTTCCTAAGCTTTGTTAGTGCCTGGTACAATCTGGACCACAGGCAGATGTGGCTCCACATCCCTACCTGGAATATGGGGAAAAAATCCCTTACAAGAAAAAGGGACAAGAAAAAATTAGTCTGGAGGAGCAGACAGAAGAAGATTAAACCTTGGGATTTTGTTGTCATCTTATTGCAGGGGTTCCATACTGCTGTCTCATTATCACAAAACTTTCACACCTTGCTGGTGTTTCCCATGGGCAGCTCCTCAGAGCACTGACTCTTTCTTCTTCACAAAGCAGCCACTGACTCCAGCTCCCCTCTCACCCAGCCACCCCACTCTTTTATAGCATCTTCGTCTCACTGCTTACAGCTGTGGCCTGCTAAAGTCAGGCCTGCTCCTGATCTTTGATAATTGGCCCAGCTGCAACTCCTTAGGGGTGAGATTACTTTCTACACTATATTTTCTTATATTCTATCTCCCGACAGGGTTTAACCAGTAGGACCTTGGTACACTCCTTACAGCAGTCCCAGGGCTGTGAAGTTACTCGAGGGGTTATTTTGATGCTCAGCCTTTGGATTAGTTGTGCTTCTGCAGCTTTGGATGTTTGTATCTCCCTCACCTCATCTGCAGCTCACTCACTCTGATATTGGCTAGTTTTCTCTTTAGTCACCACATTGTGGTCTCTGTTAAAAACCATCCTGCATTGCTCTTCTGAGGTTTCTTAGATTGCTCTATTTCACTTAAAATAAGTCTGTGACATTTGATGTGAAGTCACCCATAATATAAGGTACTGAAAATACATCAAAAATAATCATACATATTTTTTGTGTCTGTACTCTTGCAATGCTGGCAACATGGATGCACTAGGCTGAGAGACCAAAATATTTTAATATCCATGTGCAAGGGACCAGAAAACATCCCCCAGAAAATAAGCTATTAAATTAAATGAAGATCAATTCCTTATTTATGGATGATACTCTGCTAAAAGTCACCACAAGGTCAAAGAAAGATGGAAGAAATATTTATATATCACCCTCCTAGAGCATAATCATATTTAAAAAAAAAAATCTGCTGTCTCCTCTTTCTGCAGCTCCTCTGAGGACTATGGCAATTTCACCTGATATTCAAAAGATTCTGAATTATTTTGAAGCACCTTTCTGATGTGCTTTCAGAAATTCTACCTCTAACAAGCTGCTTCCTTTGGTGCTTTTTTGATTATTTTTCCTAAGCTGCTGGAGATTTGGATGGCAGTCACGAGCCAGTTTCCACAACCAATTTCAGTCCATAAAAGCAAATTAGGCAGAGAAGAGTTCTCATGAATTCTTGGTACTGCATTTTCTGTTTGTACAATATTTTCCAGGAAATTCTGGTCATCCTCATATGGATCACAAAGACTGAGATTGTCACTATGTGAGGATGTAGACATCCACCTCTAGTGTTGATAAGAAGCCATTATACCTAATCCAAACTGGTTAAAGGGTCTTGGTGGGATTTGTGGTTGTGGCTTTTTTTGGTTGGTTGGTTTTTTGTTTTTGTTGGGGTTTTTTGGGTGGTTTTTTGGGGTGTTTTTTTTTAATGTTTGCTTGCTTTTGTTTTTTGTTGTTGTTTTAAATTTAAAACAAATTTTCTTTTATTAAAAAAAAAAAAGTAATTCTCCAATACTGATCAGTTACCTCCAAAAGTATATTTAATTTAAGAGTCAAAACACTGATTTTTGACAGTTTCAAAAAATGATACTGAAATAGAAATTGCAGAAGCAATATCCAGGGCAGTGTCATTGAAGAAACATGTCACAGTCATTCACTGACTAAGTCCAGAAAATTCTGCCATCTTTTGGTACCACAGAAATGTATGTTTGCCTTTTCCCAACAGTTAAAGAATGTTTAAAGATCCATTGCTTATGCTCTCTCTAATCGCCTGCTCTGAGCCTGTGGCTGGGGACTAATTACAGTCACTACTAAAATACCCCAAACATACATTATGCTGTGTATTTTACTGAAAATATATTATAATGAATTTCAATGGGCAAAGAAAAATGGGGTATTTAAATTTCCTGGCAGAAATGTGGATTTATGAAAAGAAGCCCCTAGGATGGGAAGAAAATATTGGTACCTATATGCTAACAAGATTTCTGACATTCATACCTCTGGGGGTCAAATAACTGACCCCAAACTCCTCAGTCTTGGGACCAGACTTGCTTTTTAACATCCAAAGAATTGTAGACTAGTTCCAACCTGACAAGTGCTGTTCAAGGCCAGGCTGGACAGTGCCCCTGAGCAATCTGATCTCGTGGAGAGTGTCCCTGCCCAGGGCAGGG
This sequence comes from Emberiza elegans, assembly GCA_024865655.1. Taxonomy (NCBI): domain Eukaryota; kingdom Metazoa; phylum Chordata; class Aves; order Passeriformes; family Fringillidae; genus Emberiza; species Emberiza elegans. The sequence continues at coordinate 1,422,805 of JALJVW010000184.1, read as the reverse complement.
TGGTTGGAACTAGATGAGCTGTAAGGTCCCTTCCAACCCAAGCTGTTCTCTGATTCTTTAAGTACAAGAGGATGGAGCAATTATTCTCAGAGAATAAACAGAAAGGATCAAGTTTCACAGTGCTTTAAAGGACCTCCATGAGAATGGACAGGCTTTTTAAACATTTTCTCTAATTTTTTTCATTCCATTTTTCCTCTTAAACAAAAGCAGGACATATTCCTCCGGTTCCCCTAGTTTTGGGCAGCTATACTGTTCTCTTCAGTATGATAGAAAGAAGAGAACTTGTAATTCAAAACATATTGATGTCAATCTTCATATCATACCTGGCAGATGGCTTGATAAATAAACTAAGAACATCAATAAACACAGAAAAGAGCTGTTCTTTACAGAGGGAAGTGTGGTGCCACTCTTTGCTAGCACACATAGTGCAGCTCTGGCATATGCTGAGCACACCCATGAGATATTCTTGCTTGCTCCAAGAGGGAGCTTGGCTTGCTCGTGGCCTCCTTTCCCTTAGATCACTTAAGGTGCTTCCTGCAAGAAGAAAACTGTCACGAGACTGGGAGTCCTGGGGCACTTTGAACCCCTCTGTTTTCACACAGGGATGTGTTCATGAAGGACTGGGTTGCATGTGGTCCCTGAAAGAGCTGGGGACTCGCTGATGTGACTGCACTGCCCTTATTTCCCTATTTCATAGGGCAGCTTCTTTCACAGAATCACAGAATAATGAGGTTGAAAGAGACCTCTGAGATCATTGAGTCCAACCTATGCCCTAACACCTCAACGAGACTATAGCACCAAGTGCCATGTCCAGTCTTTTTTTTAAACACATTCAAAGATGGTGATTCTACCACCTCCCTGGGAAGAGCATTCCAGTACTTTGTTATTCTTTTGGTGAAAAATTTCTTCCTGATATCCAACCTATCCCTTCCCTGATGTGGCTTGAGACTGTGTCCTCTGGTTCTGTCAGTGCTGCCCGGTGGAAGAGACCAATCCCCACCTGGCCACAACCTCCCTTCAGGAATTTGTAGAGGCAATAAAGTCACCTCTAAGCCTCCTCTTCTCCAGTCTGAACAGCCCCAGCTCCCTCAAACGTTCCTCACAGGGCTTGTGATCCAAGCCCCTCACCAGCCTTGTTGCCCTCCTCTGGACGCGCTCAAGCACCTCAACATCCAACATCTTTGCATACCCGTGGTTTCTGTGCTTCTCTTCGAGCACCAAAATGGTCCCAGCTTGTAAAGAACTTCTAGCACGTACACTGGAAAAAACCTCTTCCTCAGCCTTTATTGCCAGGCTGCACAGAAAGGAAGGAAGGAAAATCTGCACCAGTGTCAGCCAGATGCAGAAGTGAAAAGACCAGGTAATTCTGAAGGGTGGATTTACAGTCAGAAAATTTCCCTCCTTTAACCTCACACATTAGAGGAAAAGCAGAAAATCTGAGAATAAAGAAGGGATCATTTCTCCTTTCCTGCACAGAAGGGGAAAAAGCAGCTTTAGCTACCAACCTCGCTATTTTTGCATCCTTCCAAATTGCGGCTCAAACAAACTGCTCTCAGTTCTAACATTTGTTTCTGGTTTCAGACTAGTAGAAATCTAATTTCCTTCTCCCCAAGAGCAAATGTCAGCACAAGTGGGATCTGAAATTTGTTGCTTGACACCTGCAGCAAAGAGCTAAATTGAGAGTAATATTTCAAAGAGGTACTTGGGAGGTATGTGCTTAAATTTGCTTAAAAGGCAAGCAGGCTTGGGTATGGTCCTACTGCACACTGCCTCTAAAACATATTCCCTGCCCTCCTGGACTGATCCAAAGGAAAGGGAACTGCTAGAACTGCTATGATTGGAACCATGTGGGCCAAATGTAGTGTTTTAGGAAACTTTGTAAGTCTGGCTCAGAAGTAAGTATTATTATTTTACGCTTCTAAACACATAGGCCAAAAGAGCCTGCCTAGCTTTCACACAGAGTCAGATGGTTTGGGTTGGAAAGGATGTTAAACAACATCCCATTCCAGCTCCACTGCCATAGGCAGGGACACCTTCCACTAGACTTGGATGATGAGAACCCCACCCAACAGAAAAAACAGCTGACAATTAAAATGAATTTTTGATTCAGGATCATTCCAAAATGAATTCCACATCATGAGACTGCATCCTCCGTCTTCCTAGCCTTGCTTTGGTGTCCAGATTCCTATGCCACCGCAGGCAATCTGCCTCTGACTTTTCCAAGAAGAACTCATCATCCAGGCTGTGAGCTAATAAATGCATCCCAGGAAATTTGATGACATCCTGTAAATTAGCATTCAGAAATGCAGTATTTAAATGTAGAAAATAATAAAAATTCTATAATGATATTTATTGATATTTGCTCTAGTTCATCTGTAGAATGATATTTATTGATATTTGATATTGATATATTGATATTCCACTGTTCTCCCCCAACAGCTGGAGCATGTGAGCTACCTGTAGTTTGGCACTGCAGGCTGAGAAAGAAGGCTAAATCCTGGCCAGTTCTGACTCCAGGTAACAAAGTGCACAAATTAAGTCTGTTTTATCACTTAACTGCGTAATCCTTGTTGGATTGCTCGGCACAATTCTGAAATTTGCAGTGCAGTTTTCTCATTTTGAGAACAGGTCCCCTGAGGTTTAAACCACACTGGAAACTTTTGTTTTGAGACGTCAAAGTGCATTTTCAATTGTCGCATCAGCCTGAACAGACACATATCTTATTAATATATAAACAAACATACAGTCAGGACAACTGATGGAAATGTAAGCAGAGAACCAGGTAAGATTAAAAGTCAAATAAAAATCAGATTGCCTTCTTTTTTCCCCCTGCTACAGTCACAGAATTATAAAAATGTGTATGTCAACTTACTAGAGCAGAAAATATGCAAGTTAGCATTGCTTCCACAATGCAGAACGACAAAGAAAAACTAGAACAGTGCTACAGATTTTAAATGGATCTAAATTGGCACAGTTCCATTAAAGTCGTAGGGATGAAGGTTGGAATCCAGTCACCTTCCACACAAAAATAGCAATATTTGGATTGGCTAATAGTTATCAGAAATTACACTGGCATGGAGTTGCTTTAATCTTCAAATCAAGTCATGTCTCAGAGGTGTTAACTGGAAGATTGCCATTACATTCAGTGCCCTGTTCTAAAGCCACCACAGAACCAATAATTAAAGAAAATGGCAGATTATGCACATGCAGTAGTACAAACATAGTAGAAGTTCAGACTTCAGTAAGAAAAAAAAAAAAAGATTGCTGGTAGCCTGCCACCCACAGGGGCCGTTCTACTATTTTTAAATCAATTAGTTCAACTCCTCTCAAAAATCAGCCCTCTCTATCCTCGTTAGCGGTGACAAACAGTTTACTGCACTTATTATTCTTTTAACAGCTCATTAGAACTGGAATTTATCAATGCCAAAGAATCTAAAGGTCATTTATCATCAACTTCTTGAAATACAAAACAAAAGACAAAAGCCATCTAAATCATCCAGAAGGATTGCAATTACTGTAAATAGGATATATTAGAAAACTGAAACAGAAACCCAGCAGCATCTATATTTGTGAATCATTATTAGAGAGAAAATGGTTTGGTTTCCTAGATCCTACAGGAGAAAGTCCAAATTATTAACTTTCAAAAGTTAACTTTTACAAGTGGAAACACATTCAAAATCCATTAGGATGATTCTCAGATGCTGTATTGGTGAGGAGCACTGATGTGCCAAGAGCAGGAGGGAGCTCACCCACAGATACTATGTGATGCACTATCCCCTTACAAAAGCAGCATTTAGAAAGTGCCATAGTCACTATTAAATGTGGTTGTTTTCCAGGACAATGACTGCACAGATCTAGATATCCACAGAAACCACATATTTCATTATCACTTGCTTGTATTGATCTTTTACAGAAATGTTGAATTATGATAAAAAATATCAGATGCATTTTAGGGAAAAAAGTTAAGTATTCTGCATGAAAAATTAATTATGCATAATTACAACATAGAAATTATTGGATAAATAATTTCATCAGTTTCTATAAAGATGATGCCTCTAGATGCCTTTAGCTGAAACTAATTGAGTTGAATAGGAAAATAGCCTGAAAACATGAAGAATTTATCAGAGAATGACAAGCTTTTTATACTCTTTTGAACCATCTTATATTTTCTATGCCATGGCCATAACACTTTTCCCTTCATTTTTTAGAAAATACCTCTGCAGAAATATTACCTTACCTATATTTCACAGTAATTTTTCATAACGGAAATAGTTTCCCATTTGGGGATATATTTAGTACATAAAAAAATACTTAAATGCATATGCATTATTCTGGGTATTAAATCAATGAAATAAATAAATGAAATGGGTACACTGAAAACCAAAACCAAAAGAAATGGAAGTTCTTAAAGGCATAGTGCAACAAAAACCCAGACCAAAATGGATCAAGGAACATTGTCTATAGCCCACACCTGAGAGGCTGTTAAAAATACACCTACAAAGACTGGATGAAAACTCTCTAGGCCTACATGCAGACTAGCTCCAGCCTGCTTTTTGCACCATGGATCCTGCCAGGGGCAGAAGGGACAGCCAAGGGAAGAATTCCAAACGCCAGCCCTGAGAACAAGCATTGCTCTGTCCCCTCAGTTAGCAGGAGCAGTCAGGGTTCGCCGCCACCACGTGAAAAGCTGGCAGGGCTGGAGTGGAGCACAAAGTTGTGCTCTGAGAATCTGGAGAGCTTGGAGGGCCTCACCATTTCCTGCTGAAGGCATCCTCTGCAGATGAGAGTGATTTACTTGCGAGTTCCTTTCAGCCATAAAGCACGATGCTTTTTGCTGAGGCTGGGATTTTACATTTTAAAATTTGGGTTAGGAGCTAAGAAAGGCGGTCAAGTCAATGCAAGTTAACAACTTCCAGCCCCTCACCTGAGCACAGTAACTCACCCCTCCCAGCACCTGGCATTTGTACGTGAAACAGTAACTGGCAGCACAAGAATCCCATGTTTTATCCCACTTATTACACAGCACCATGAGCCACTTAAAATGGAGCAATATGGAAACTTGTAGGAGGACGTGAATATATGTGTTATAAATGGATGAGGCTTTAAATATATATATATTGTACCTGTACTTGAATATCTTTACCCTGACTAGTCCCAGTTATCCTTGATGGGCTGCAGCTGCGATGTTCTTCATTGGGCTGCAGCTGTGGCTTGTCAAGGTAACTGGGATAAAAGGGGAGTGGGCTACTTAGTCAGGCAGAACCTTGAAGGAGCTCTGACTAAGGAAGATCTTGATCCTGTGCTGTGAAGATCTGCCGCCCACAAGACAACAATGAGAGGTACAGGACTAATGAAATATAATAGCTATAACAACATGGGACTTATTTAATATGCTATTGGAATTACGGAATATGTTAACTACAACAGAAACTCCCACACTTTTTTCTATATGGACAAATCAGAACCAGTGACCAGGAGCTTCTAATCATACCTGAACCTAGGCAGGTCAAAAAGACAGTTTTATAAAAGCTTTAATGCTTTAATACTCTGAACTACTGTGGAGAAGTCTCAATTAGTCGACTGCTTTCCTTAGGGAAATCTCTCCTCTCTATGTTTATTTTAATTAAATACCAAACAATGTCACAAAACACATCCCTGGCACTGTGTGGGAAGCAAAGTAGTTAAAACATTTTTTTTTCTCTTTGAGGATATAAAGACAAATGCACAGAGAAGGAAATAGCTCCTTTTAAAATGCAGCACTGATATTCCCTACCTAACATAATAAATTGGAAAACACAAACACATCTAATACATATTTATGAAAGGCAGCATTTAACTGCTCTGTAATACTGTGAATAAAACACCATGGAGGGTCTGTGCAGCTTATTCTGGAGGTGGTTCTGCATGCACGGAAATGCAAAGGTGCAGACACCTTTGGTCAGGTGTTGGGCACAAACCAACAAACCCCTCTGCTTATTTGGGGTAATGAGGAATGATGGCAAAGGTCCCTGTGTGACCACCTGCCCCTGCACCCAACTCTCCATGCTCAGCACCACACACAGCTGAGACAGAAGGTTTATATAACAGCACGTACCTTGTGTTTTACTGTCCTTAAGTATTTCCTTTAACTTCATTTAAAAAGGAGCTTTATGTTCTCCAAAACTGTTTGAAAAATCAACTTTTCAAGACAAGTAGCCTGAGGCGTTTCACAGGGCTCAAGTGTTCAGCATTATTAATGCTCTATAAGCTTTTTCATTGTGTCATTACTAAATAAAACATCAGCTGAACCCTCCTAAAGCTCTGCAGATATAGGAGGCAGTTGTTATAACTATATTTATATAGGACATTTCTGCCTTGCTGCTATAAACTATTCTGACCATAGTAGATTCTGATTCAGCACTTTCAGGTGTAAAAGTCATGCAAAAAGGAGAAAATATTTTTTATTAACTTCCTTATGGAAACATTAAGGAAAGTCATCCTTAATTCATTCATATTAATTTGGCAAGAGCACACACCCATACCTGAGAAATAGCTGTGCAGTGGTAGCAGCCAATGTAACAAAAAAAAGAGTCAAACCCCTCTTTCCATGAGTATTACAATTCATAACAGGGATCCCCTGTGGTTACACCAAAATTACTGAAAGAGTTGTAAAGACAGCTACTATTTCCCCTGTATAAGTATATATCAATGAAGAAGTTTATTTTAAGAATAAATGATTATGTATCTATATTAATATATTATAAAAGTGTATTGTATTTTATACTATTTATATTTTATAAAATATAGACTACTTATATTTGTTATATATATAAAATTTCTCTCTCCCTTTTTCTCTCTCCCTAACTGCATACTACGCTCGGGGAAATGAAGATGATGGTTCTGTGCTGAATAATCTCCAGTGGAGCTTTGGCTGGAGGAGGAGGATGTACAGGGACTTAATGTACAGAGCTGGTTGCTGGAGATGGGGTGAAGATCCAGACTGGCCTGTGCCTTCTGTACAAGGGCATTTGGGAAGGATTTCCTCCCTTCTGCTTCTCTTATCTAAGCTTTGAGCAACCTGGTCTAGGGGAAGGTGTCCCTATCCATGGCAGCAGAGGTTGGAATGAGGTGATCTTTAAGGTCCCCTTCCACCCAAAACATCCTGTGATTCTAACAGATCCCAAACTCTGAATTATTTTCCCTGAGTTTAGTTCAAACCAGTTTTTGAGCAAAGGCAGCTTTGCCTTGAGCAGCAATCTCGCTAATAGACGGCCACTGACCGTGGGCTCCCATCCAAAGCATGGGAATTTCAGCTCTGAAACACAGGAGCTGTTTTTTAGCTACATCAAAACAGACTGAGGGCCCAGCATCCTTGTCACTGCCAGATGCTTCAAAATAAGTTAGATTCATTTTTGCTGCTAGCAAGATTAATTCACGTACTAATCAACTCAGCTGAAACCGTGACACTGGTGAGCCCAACCACATTTTGACCTTACTGTACAATTTCCAGCCTGAGAAATAAGAAAGATTTCTCCTGACCACAACACATGATGCCCCAGAGAAAAAGTGATTTAAGAGAAGATTGGCACGCAGTGGTAATTTCATTTAAGCTGGTGTAACCAATTTGGGGGTTTGATCTTTGAGAATAATGTTACAGCATAACATTTTCAGAAGTGCCCAAGTGACCTTCGCCCTTCGGCTCCGCTGGCTTTCAGCAGGTTAATCCACTGAATCACCCAGGGAAGTCAGAAAACTTTGCCAATACATGCAATCTTCAGAATTAAACCAAGAGAGGCAGCCTGGCTTTGCCCTGTGAGCTCCACAGGACTTGTTTTGAGGGAGCAGAAAGAGCTTTTTGTTCCACCTGAGTCCCACACCAATTTTTCTCAGCCAGCAGAATATCAGTTGCTGCACCTCCACAGCTTCATCCCACTGCATCAGGAAAAACATGGGAAATAGGAGTCTGCTGGAGGAAGAGTGGAACAGTCCCAGTTTGTGATTATCTGGCCAGCTAGAGCTAACACATTCCCCCTTCCCAAATGTTCATGGGAACTTTCCCTGGGGCAGTCTGCTTTTTTGTGTTCCAGTTCCTCTCCTGGCACAAAGAGCTGTCACCAGGCACGTTTCAGAGGCAGAGTATGTCTTACTGTGAGGGTAAAGAAAATACATCAGAAATGCAAGGCAACTAATTTTGAACACTGTTTTTAATTACTGATACTTCATTATTTATTTTTCACCCTGAACATCTTACCAGGATGATCAATGCCTTGAACCATTAATTCAGTTCTGTGGGTGTAATGTAACATTTCAGACTTCTCTTTCTGCTCACTGTGTAGCCTCATCCCTTTGAATCTTCATTTCTTTGGAATCACAGGCCGTCTTCTTTAATTCTCCCAGATTCCATTCTCTGAGTTTTCATTTTACACAGAATATTGAAATGACATGCCCAGAACAACACCATGTATCACTCCTACTTTGGAAAGTGTATTCCCAGGTTTGATGGATGAGCTAAAGCTCTCTTTCAGGTGGGAATGTACTGCTAAGTCTCTGCAGATGGACTATTTTTCATGTGGTAGAGCACTATGAATATGGATATCCAGCTGTAGTGCTTAGGTGTAATCAGGGAGGGAGATGCAAAAACACAGTGACAAGAAGGTCAATATGTTTTGCCTAATAACAAATTCTACTGTTGGTGCAGCTGAAGGGAAAGGCAAGCATTGAGAGAAATATATTTCAATAATTACTGCATTTTGAAAAATGTGATAATTGCATACACAGAGTAGCCACTGGAGATCAATGGCAGAAGACACTTTGGTTGGAAATGCATTTAAAAAAGAAATAAATACACAGCAAATAGTGGAAAGATGTATTAAATGATGCAACAATTAAAAGAAATATGTAATTTATGTGCATCTAAATATTCCCAAAACTAGGAAAAGCCTAGCATGTTCACACCCCTGGCTGCAAGTACACTCACAGCCAGCCTGTGTGTGCTGACATGATATATACTAAATGAGAAGCTAAAGCAAGCTCAGCATAGGAGACTTAGCAGTGAAGCCAAGCCTTGGGATTGTGTGGTCAATGCCATGGTGCACTGGTGTGGTTTGACACTGGCCCAGCACCAGGCACCCACCAGAGTCTCTCGCTCACCCTCCCCTACCACAGCTGGGCAAAGGAGGGAAAGAGGAAAAGAATTACCAAAGGCTTCATGAGTGGGATAAGGACAGGGCTGCAGGTGCATCACTGCATTCTGTGGATCCCCATGGGCTGCAAGGGCACAGCTGCCTCACCACGGCCTTACCACGGGCTGCAGAGGAATCTCAGCTCCCGTGCCTGGAGCCCCTCCTTCTCCACTGACCTCCATGTCTCTATGTTGTTTCCCTCACATATTCTACCTCCTCCTCTTTTCTGGCTAGAAGCAAAACCCCCCATTTCTTTTTTTTAATTTTCTTCTTAAATATGTCATCACAGGCATTACCAGCCTCTGTCATTGGCCAGCAGCAGGTCCATCTTCAGAGCCATCAGGGATTGGTGCTGCCAGACGTGGTGGGAAGCTCCCAGCACCTTCTCACAGGAGCCACCCCTGTGGCCCCCCTGTTACCTAAAACCAGGCTGTACCAAACCAATAGCTGTGCCCATTGCTGTGACCAGCAGGAATTCCATTCCTGAATGCCCATCACACACAGAGGTATTGGGAGACCATGCCGCAGCCTTTGCATCAGGGCTGAACAGCACTGTGGCCACAGGGGAAGAGTGGGAGGCTTCAAAGCCAGGAAATTCCTTGGTTATCCCATGGTTATTGCCACAACAACTGTAAAAACTGAGGCACTCCAAAGTATGAAAGAGCCACATAAAGTCTCTTGTCCAAGCCTACAGAGCCAATGAGGGTGATTCCACAGGAGAATACCACATTCCACATGTTACCAATTTCTATGCTGTATCTGAAACCTGATAGCCAAAAAAATATGAAATTATCCCATCAAAAGCTCAATCTCTTCTAAAATACTGAAAAAATTAGCAGCATGACTGGCCTGTGTAAATCTCCATGCCCATTCATGCCCCACTACACGCAAAGTCTGCCTGCTAACTGCAGCAAAAGGTAAAACTTGTGACAGTGGTTTACAATAAATCAATTCATTGATCTTTCCACTTTTTAACCAATATTTATCCCCAGACAACTTCAATTAGCCCCGTGAACAAAGTGACACCTGGCAAACAGAACCATAAATGAGCCTTTGATGTTATCACATCCTAAACCAAAGAACACAGGGGGTGTTTATTTTACTAGCTGATCCACATTCCTAGATACACTTTACAAGGAAAAAAGGCACTATTAACACCCTTGTCTAAGGGCTAATTCTGTAGCTGTTAGAAAGTCCCTAGTCCTTTCTTCCATAGAAAGAAAAAGTGCCATAAGGAGGTGTCACCTGAAAAGCCTGCCACTGGAAGAGGTGTGGCAAATATTCTAACATCAAAAATAACAGAAAATAAGACAATGCTGAGAGGTTTTAGTCAGCAAATACATAATGAAATGCAAAATTAAAACCCTGAAAAAGAAGCAAATAAACAAAACCCCAAAAAAACAACAAACAAAACCCCCCAAAAACCCACAACCCAACAAAAAAAATTGCTGAATGAGGAGCATTTGAATTGATGAAAGGCAATGAAGCATGATAGCCAGGAGAGTCCTGGATTCCATCCCTAAATTGTTCCTGGGGAAAACAGTACTTAAGCGTCCATCTCTTTTTTCCTGCAAACTCTCATAACAGCAATTTGATTGAAGTAAATCACTTAGCATTCAAGAGACATAAACTTCCCTAATAGTGTGAAGTAATCCTATAAAATATCACAGTTGTACAAACAAATAAATTATCTGAGTCCTTGGCAGAACATCCAAGGACTGAACAGGGGAGATGAGAGGTGGCAGTCCAACACAACGAAATAAAATGTTCTACTGGTATTTCTGAAGCTCCTATGTTCAGACAAACAATGGCCCAGAAGGTCTAAAAGTTGGGAGTTGAATTTGAGGCTTTCACACCAAACACTAAGCAAGCAAAGAGGTGATAAAGCCATCACTCAGGTTTTACAGTGTTTTATCTATGCTGAGCACTCTCAGACTTGTTTCCTAAATCATGCATGGCAATTGCTCCCTTGCCAACATTTCCCAACATAAAGTCATTTGATGCAATTTAAAAAATAAAAATTGAACTGTTAGAAATTCCTGACCTATATCCAGATTTGTGTCCTTTTTCTGCTTTGTTTGGCCAAGCTCACTCCCAAGGAGCCTGAGACATCAGGGATCCCCATCAGAATCTGAGATGCCCTGGCTAGATTTTGAGGTTTTCCCTCTCAAACAAAACATACTCTGGCATAGTTCAGCATTAGATTAAATGTATCTTGCAAGATAATAATGCACTCAATAATTGATAGTGTGTTATGCTAAATTTGTTAAAAGAAAAACAAGGAACTAAGGCAGCAAACCCCACAATATACACTGAAGATAAATAAACAAAGAGAATAATTACCAGCATACTCTGCTAGTTATATTCCAAACTTAATCAACCCAGGGGACAAAGTAACAGACACAGAATTTCACCCACACTTCAGAACCAGAATTTCTCCTCCAGTGCAGCACATTCTGAGAAACACAACCTTTCTGGCTTTCAAGACTTGAGCTTGTTTTTTGAAAGCCCAGCTCTCTCCTAGCTTCCAGCTGAAGCAGGGCAGACCAGTCCCTCAGCTGCAGTTAATCGGTGTGGCTCCACCAAAATCAACAAATCTGTGCTATTTAACACTAGTCTAAGAACTGACCCTGTGTTATTTCCCAGCATACTGTCCTCAGCTGAGACTGCAGATATAATTATTTTGGTTCTGGCATCTGAAATATTTCATCAACAGCGAGTTAATTAGGTTACTGCAGCAGAGTGTTGTAAACTCCCATAATTTTTGATGTTTGCTAAAACAATACATATTCTGCAGCTGAGTAAACATTTCTTTGGGGAACATAATGTAAGAATTGGTTCTCACCCCAGATGTAGACTGCATTTATAGAAATTTGCACTGTGGCTTTGATTGGAATTCTCCCCTCCTCTGGTCTGTGACAACTGAATGCCTGTAGACTCACAGCTGTATCGGTAATGATTCTCCAAAATTCTACAGTGCCTTTCTCTAGTTAGTCCTTTACTCTTTCTCTATTTAGTCCTTCAGTCCTTAGTTAATGAACTAAGCCACAAGGATCCCCCTGGGTCAAGAATTATTCTATTTATTTTACATACGAGAAAATTTATGATGAGAAAGCTGAAGCCACTTGCCAAGTTTGTGTGAGAAACCTAAAGTAAAGCTTGAGAGAGAAGTGCAATCAATGCCTAAGAAAAGTTCCAGTCTTACTGAACATGAATTAATGCTTGCATAATTCAAGCCACATTTTAAAAATATTCTTAGATAGGCAAGTGTAATCCAATAAAAAAGAAAAAGAAATACCATTTCATTTTGCTGAATGATAACTAAATGCTGTGCATATTTATTTGAGAAGTTTTAGAGTTTTTTTCTCTCCAGGAAATAATTTTCCTAAAAGTTTTCAGCTTATATATATTGGAATTTCCTTCATGAGGGAAAAAGTATCCCTTATTGCATTCAGCAATGAAGTAGCACAAGAAAATGATTCTGGGTGGAACCTGGTGGCATTTATTAACAGTATTGGCTCAGATGTGTGACATTTCTGGAAGTGCTGGAAAAACAAAAGGAAGTTTCAATCCTGACTTCCCTGACAGCAAAGGTAGACAAGTTTTGAGCTATTTTCATAATTGTGTTGTCTGTTTTGACATGTTGAAGAACAACAAAAGCATGCTTCACCAATTGCCCCGTAAGAAATAATATTTTGATGCTCAGATTGCATTTTCAAGTTAAATAGTGCAAAAGAATTGCATACAGACCTTTAAGAGAACACTACAGGTCATACAGCTCAAGTCAGACAATGTTGTCAAATAACAATGATTAAGCTGACAGCAAGACAAAGAGCTGCCCATGGCATTCATGGCTGCAGCTGCAGAATGAGATGCTGGGGACCAAACAAGCCTTGACTCTGGCATGGCCCTGACTTCAGAGATGAGCATTGCAGTGTTTGAGAATTGCTTCAGAAAGGACAACCCCATCATTGGCCATGCAGGTGTGGGCTCAGCTTTTATAAGGATGGCAATGAAGATGCCAATCAGGAAAATTTCCTCCTTCAGGAGTGGGGGGAAAAAAACCATGTCAAACCTGTTTAAAACAATGGATTTAATTTTGTACCTTTGAGGAGCTTTTGGGGGGATGCAATAGGTGCCTATGTCCAGGTTCTAACAGAACAGAAGAAAGAACAGAAATAACAGAAGAACATGACCACAGGAGGGGAGCAATGAGATAAAGCAAAATAGACTTTCTAACAACTATCTTGCTCTGCTATATGTAAAAAAACCCCACTCTGTAGGTCAGGTTGAAGTAAAAAATCATTGAACATTCTAATTACTAGATAATACTTTCTCTTTAGTGTGGAACTGTCTCTTTTCCTAGCTGATGTTCTCTATTTCCAGTGAAAATACAAAATTTATTGAAAATGAGATTCTGGTCTTGTACATTTTCATATTTTAGAGGTCAATTTGCATACTAATCATGTTCCTCTTCTCTTCCATATTCCACAATAGGAACAAGTACATTCACAAAATATGGTTCAAATTGACAAGGCATAACAGCTTCTATTGAAAATACAAATCCATGAGCACTGTCAAGTTACAGCTTAAAGCAGAACTTTCTTTCTGGCAATGTCAATTTGCAAATATGGTAGTCACAGGATTCCTGGAATTCATGGAGCAGATAGGATTCAGAAGAGGAAAAATGTGTAAAGTGGGGAAATAAAGATGCTAGACAACACTTAAAAACAGGCAATGGCACAGTGAGAAAAAGATGGAGAGGAACAAGAAGTGGAGGGTTGCATGTTCTACGGAGAGATGAAATGAAGGGGAGTGAGATCAGAAACAAGGTTGGTGCTAAGCACAGAAGAAACTATCTCAGAGATAAAAGCTATTTTTTGGCTGCTAAATTTTGCTGTTAGGCAGATCCAAATAATTTGCCAACACTGTCTGCTCCATAAATAACTACTTGCAAATGTGTCCTTTCATTTTATGTATTTATTTTTACTAGCTCTTCCACTGGTGATAAACACTGGATAAACACTGGCTTTGCTAATGCTCTCTTCTGACAAAAAAAAAAAAATCTTTACTCCTTCTTCAGGGACGAACAAAAAGACTAACTGCTCATAAAACACAAAAACGAAACCATCACAGGAAAATTCCTGCATGGCTGAAAATAAAACCTAAAATCACATCAAAATTGGTGGCCCAGAGTAATTTTCAGTGAACCACAACTGTTATTTCTCATGCCAGCCGGGAACATAAAGAGACTTTATTAATGCATGATTTCTGCATTTACCTCATATTTCTAACGTGGAATAAATGAGAAACAGACTTAAAGGCCCCATTCCGCAGGACGAAGTAAACAAATGCGTTCTACCATATATGCCTTTCAGAATGAATTAAATTCATGCAGCATTTGTTCAACTTGCTCACAGCAGACAGCTTTCATTCTGTGCAACAGGCTGTGAGAAGAACAGACGACCACTTCTCCCCACCACTGCTGTGTCACTGCACCGAGCAGCAAAGGAGCTAAGTGGATTTCTGAACAGCAAATGCACGTCTGTCACTGCCACCTGAAAACATAACTTCCATTCAGCACTGTGCTGCCAGGCAAGAACACCGATATCCCAACATTTAACAGCAATTGGAAGCAGGAAGGAAGATGGGAACTTAAAATTCATTCTCACTCCTACCAAAAGTGATGCTGTAAACAGAGCCTTGGGATGCAGGGGCTCTGGAAGGCTGATGGTGCACACAGCTGCTTCCATCTCATCTTTAAGTTTCCTCTCATGCCTTGCTCTCAGAAGGGCCAACCCAGGGATTAATAGACCATATATGAGATATTAACAACATCTAACTGGAAGAGCTTCCACTTGACTTTTTTTTGGTCTTTTCCAAATTTAAGAAAAAGACTTAAAAGAACACTGATGTTCCCAAACCCAAACTAGTGGGACTTTTTGGTTTTGAGGTTGTTTTTTTTTTGTTATTGTTGTTGTTGGTTTTTGGGTGGGTCTTTTTTTTTGTTTTTTTTTTTTTTGGTTTTTTTGTTTGTTTTGGTGTATTTTTTGCTTTGCTTTGTTTTTTTCAAATTTTTGGTTCAAAGGGGAGCCCCAGATTGTGTTCCAAATTCAACCCCACAGTTCTGAGGTTGAACAAACAAGAACAAAAGTTGGGTCAAGATCAGGCTGAAGCCTTTGCTTGGAAAAGAACCCAAACAATCCCTGCATGTGCTCCTCAGGCCATTTTTAGCAGCCCATAGACCCACTATGGACCAGTGCTGCATGAAAGCACAGCTCAGAAATGGAACAACTACTTTAAATTAACATCTGAATTGTTCTGTGAATGAAAGCAGCAGGTTATGCTACATCAACTACATTTTTCTCAACTCAGTCCTTTAAAACATATTACTATCAGGGACTAAATGATGATGCCAGCCTCCCACTGCAATCCAAAGCAACCACTGCACTTCATATGCACAGAACATCTAGCTATCCATCAGGTAAATAATTTGAAAAAAATATTTCCCCATCAGAATGGAGTTTGGATTAAACTTTTAGAAGTGAACTAGCAAATCATTACTATACACTCCATTTGGTACTTTTGCTGAAAAGAACTTCCCTATTCCAAAAGGCCCCAAAAAGTCAATAAAGTTGAAGTAAACAATTTAAAAAAATAAACTCATAACCTTACAGCTGGGCCAGCACCACTATGGCTAAATAATGTCTCTGGAACATTGTTTACTTGAAAAGAGAGGCTAAAAGCACCACTGATGCTCAATTCTTTTCCCATTTGGTGTGATGGATACCTAAAATGTCTTGGTCTCTAACAACTGCAAATAAAAGAGTACTCTTACTTCAGCTAAGCTTAAGAATTAGTTTAAACTCATAATTTCCCCACTAATTTGTAGTTTACCCTGGTACCTTAGGAATACACACAATGAATAACATGTTGCTTATATGGCAGTTACTATTATGGGAAAAATGTATAGAAGAATTAATAGTTCAGAGAAACAGTGGGGTTTGAAGTTAAATGCATAAGCAGTCTTTACAAAATATATTTTCCAAGCTCTTTTTATGACAATTTTTACAGTTATGTGGGTATTTTACAGGCACAAAGACAGATTTCCATAAAGGAATTTTTAATCACCAGATTTACTATGTCTTCATTTCTGTTTCATATCAGCTTTTAATATCAATGAAATTAATCTGGCTGTACTGGTAAAAGACTGGGTTCATACTCTGGGGTGTCTCAATGAGAGTTATTCATTTATTGACATCAATTTATGTTCCAAAGGAGACACGCAACACACAATAAACATAATAAAATGAAATAAAATAAGACAAAACATTAAACCTTAGGTTAGTTCCTCTGTGGAAAAACATATTCATCATTATGAATGATGAATTAATTGGATCATACATACAAATCTCTCATTTCTTAAGTGGAGTGTCTCTTTAGGTCACACGTATGCTGTATTTATGGCTAAGGGAAAGGGTTGTACCTCTTGTCCCTCCACACTGTGTCCAACCTGTGTTTTTCACAGACAGGGTTTCTAGCTGTAATAAAATAAGATACATCCCAAACACAAAGGCAGACAGAGAATAAAAACTCCATCTAGAAGCACAAATTGCAAGGAACAATAAACACCCATTTAGCAGGCACATCTTAAGGTTACTGAATTCATGTGGTAAATAAATATTTTGAACAACCTTTCATTATCCTGCTGCATATATCCCTCCTAGTCATCAACACTGGCAGGCTCCTAAGAGGGTTTAACTCATCTGCCCATCACTATTCCAGTATTGTGAAAGTCTAATGCCACTCATTCTGCATTTCATTCCAATCAATACCAGCTCCTTTGCATTTTCCAGGCAGCACTATTAGTCATGGGGGGAAGGAGATGGCATCCTGAAGGTGCACATAACCTTTTGACAGCCATGTACATTAAAACAATCTGCCCAGCAATGCAATTATATTAGTGAGGTGCTGTCAATCAGAGAACATTTCTATATACAACCTGGGGGCAAGAGGAACAAGGGGGTTTGGGTACAAATTCTGGCTCCTGTTCAGGACAGCACTTTAGCAAACCCCTGAGCTAAGCACTGAGGGTCTTTAAAGTCAGTGGACCATAGGCAAATGCTTAATTACAGAATTAACTCTGTTCAGAATTGAGTCCAAACAGCTCAATCTTGCAGTAGATAAACACCATCAGCTGCCATTGTATTGAGAGTTGCTAATGCTTGACGTTGAGGTAACTGAGAAAGTTTGGACGTGCACATACCAGCTAGAATCCATGTCTCCAGCATTAAGGAAGAGAGGCAAACCTGTGCTAAGGCTGGATATCAGTTGTTCTTCCTTTAAAACAAATTCAGCACTTTGGAATATAGCACATCCCTTTTTTGTCCCGTGAAGAAAGAAAAATGAATAACCTCGAGGTTGTATTTATTTTTGTACATATAGTATAGATGTTATTTCTTTAAGCCCACAGAAGGATGAAAAACTCAGACAGAAATCCAAAGAAAGAGGAAAAAAAGTTTAGGATGGCAAAGTACATTTGAAAACATATGCCAGGGTATTTTGTCTAGGGCAACTTCTGCAAGCAAAGTGGGTTTTAAGTGTTTTAAGTGAATTCTAATGAAAGACTCCTTTTCAGCCCTACTTTGCTTTTAGCAGCATTATTTCTTCCTTATTACTATTCAAGTTTATTAATTGCCCATTGCATTCCTAAAAGTATTTTTGGGAAGTGATAATAGCAGCACGTTCTTTGATGGAGGGAAGGCTCTGTTGGCACTTAGGCACTTGAAATGTGTGAAGTGGTTTGAGGGTGAAGGAACTTGAGCCCTGGGTGAAAGTGTAAGTAGATTTCAGAATATCTGACTAGCAGGATTTAAAGCCACAAGTGTAACAAGTGTATGCTAATGCAGCTGAATGTCAAAACAGAAAGAAGATATGTCACTCTCAAAATGGCAAATTATTTTTTTTAACTACTTGAGACTTTAAGAATGCACATTTGATTGCTCATTAAAGCAATTATCATAGTTTCTTAAGCACATTACACTGCATCTTTGGAGGATTTTCTACCCAAGCCATTCAACTCTCTTTTGTTTCCTGTTGAAAAATAACATTTAAATTATTTAGTAGACGATTGGTGCAGTCTGGTGACCAAAAGTTCAAAAAACCAAGCAGAACTTCTAATGAATAAATTGTGAAAGCAATTTGAAAATTGTAGGGCTTAAAGAAGAGCACAAGCCTCATCTGAGGAGAAAAAAAATCTCAAAGAATACTGTTTATCATTTCAAACATGTTTCCTTGAGGGAAGGAGGGAGGGAAGGAGGGAGGGAGGGAGGGGGAGGGAAGGAGGAAGGAAGGAAGGAAGGAAGGAAGGAAGGAGGGAAGGAAGGAAGGAAGGAAGGAAGGAAGGAAGGAAGGAAGGAAGGAAGGAAGGAAGGAAGGAAGGAAGGAAGGAGGAAGGAAGGAAGGAAGGAAGGAAGGAAGGAAGGAAGGAAGGAAGGAAGGAAGGAAGGAAGGAAGGAAGGAAGGAAGGAAGGAAGGAAGGAAGGAAGGAAGGAAGGAAGGAAGGAAGGAAGGAAGGAAGGAAGGAAGGAAGGAAGGAAGGGAAGGAAGGAAGGAAGGAAGGAAGGAAGGAAGGAAGGAAGGAAGGAAGGAAGGAAGGAAGGAAGGAAGGAAGGAAGGAAGGAAGGAAGGAAGGAAGGAAGGAAGGAAGGAAGGAAGGAAGGAAGGAAGGAAGTCTGATATCTTTAAGACTGAGCAAGTGGATGAGATTCTGTTATCAGAATTGCAGGACCCTCAACCTTCAAAGCTCAAATGTTTCTTGCTGACAGTTTTTGTACATTAGAGAGGCCAAAAATTTAGTGCACAAGGAATAGGCCTAGATATCCACTTTTTTTTGAGCATGAGAATGTCTTTCCCTCCTTCTTCATACATATTGATTATGCCATAAGTGCATTAAATCTGTAAGAAGTCTCTACCTTAGTTTTAAAAAAATATTTAAGAATTTTGCCTATAAAATAATGACACTAATGAATTACATACCCAGTTCTTCATGCCTGACCCTCAGACAAGTCAAAGAAAAGGTAAGGAATGAGTGAAAGCAGTCTGAGGATACTAATTAACAGAAGATGGTGTATATCTGTTTTGTCTCATGAACTTCTTGTTAATGCTTTACCAATACCAACGAGGCCAGCAAGGGTCCTTCATTTTACACACAAAAATTAGCTCTCAAGTTACTGGAAAGTTTCAAAGGAGAAGAAACTTTTGCAATATGTTTATGTTTTCCTCCTAAAAACGCAGAATTACTTTTCCACAGAATTGTACTATCTTGAGTATTCCTCTGAAATTCAGCCAAGGTGCTGAAATAGCTTTCCTAGTCAATTAAAGGGTACAATTTCTCAAAAAACAGCATTCACACAGATGGCAAGAAATAAGACATTTGCTTTTAGACTCCTAGTTTTTCAGCCATCTGATGTACTACAAACTTGGATTTACAAAGAGTAAGACACTCAGCTTTTCCTAAATATTTCCCACAAGGTTATATAAAGCAGGCAGTAGTATTGTTATGTTACCTGTCAAGTCCTTTGCAATGAAAAAGTTTAGTGTTTCCTCTGTTGTACAAACAAGGATTACACCAAAAATGTTTTCTCACATTCATCTTGTTCATGAATATGCATTTTTTTAAAAATTTTTGTGATCCTACAGATTTTTAAGTTGCACAGAAATGAGAGGAAATCAAGTGCTATCTCCAGTCCTGTAAGCTGACATACAGCCACACGCTGAGTATGAATCCAGTGGTCTGTAATATCTTCCTTAGCAGGCTTGTATTCTCAACAGGCCTGTATGGATACAGCTGTAGGCAGATTTGTAGTAGGTAAGGATTTCCTGCTTACAAATTAATATTTCCATTGTTTCTTCAGTTTTTACTACATTATCACTTTTATGTTGGAAAACAAATCACCATCTAATGAAGTTTAAAGACTGTAGCCACCTATTCTAGCACTGTCACTGCTACACCCAGAATGACATCATCACTTTACTAGTAAAAATATGACGTGAACTCTTCAATGTAATTATTTGAAAGTATTAATGTGAATAAAGCTTTTCTGTGTGCATGTACAGAATATCCAGGACAGATACAGATATCCAGGTCTGCTCATCCTTTTGCTGTTGACAAGATGAGACACAGACACGACAGGATCCCGGTTTGCACCACAATGGCACTGAGTCCTCGTTCTCCTTGTTTCTGTGTTTCTGCTCCGATGCCTGTGAAACAGCCATGCCATGAGCATCAGCCTTTCATGAGTCTCCCAATTCTTTGACTTTGTGTCCTGCAGGAGTTATTTAATGTTGTTGGTCTGCTCACTGTTGCTAGCAGTGCTCCCCAAGTCTCCCCATTTGCCTCCCAGCCCTAGTATTGTTATGTTACCTGTCAAGTCCTTTGCAATGAAAAAGTTTAGTGTTTCCTCTGTTGTACAAACAAGGATTACACCAAAAATGTTTTCTCACATTTATCTTGTTCATGAATATGCATTTTTTTTAAATTTTTGTGATCCTACAGATTTTTAAGTTGCACAGAAATTAGAGGAAATCAAGTGCTATCTCCAGTCCTGTAAGCTGACATACAGCCACACGCTGAGTATGAATCCAGTGGTCTGTAATATCTTCCTTAGCAGGCTTGTATTCTCAACAGGCCTGTATGGATACAGCTGTAGGCAGATTTGTAGTAGCTAAAGATTTCTTTCTTACAAATTAATATTTCCATTGTTTCTTCAGTTTTTACTACATTATCACTTTTATGTTGGAAAACAAATCACTATCTAATGAAGTTTAAAGACTGTAGCCACCTATTCTAGTGCTGTCACTGCTACACCCAGAATGACATCATCACTTTACTAGTAAAAATATGACGTGAACTCTTCAATGTAATTATTTGAAAGTATTAATGTGAATAAAACTTTTCTATGTGCATGTACAGAATATCCAGGACAGATACAGATATCCAGGTCTGCTCATCCTTTTGCTGTTGACAAGATGAGACACAGACACGACAGGACCCCGGTTTGCACCACAATGGCACTGAGTCCCCGTTCTCCTTGTTTCTGTGTTTCTGCTCCGATGCCTGTGAAACAGCCATGCCATGAGCATCAGCCTTTCATGAGTCTCCCAATTCTTTGACTTTGTGTCCTCCAGGAGTTATTTAATGTTGTTGGTCTGCTCACTGTTGCTAGCAGTGCTCCCCAAGTCTCCCCATTTGCCTCCCAGCCCTGCCCCACAGCACTCCCCACAGCCAGCCCAGAGTGAATGGCAGTGAGGAACTGATCCATCACGACACAGACACAGCCAAAAACTGTGCTTTCTCAGCTGTCAGGCATGCAGAGAGTCTGTCGCTGTGCTGGCCAAATGGGTTTTCCCTTTGGCTGCAAAGGTTAGCTTTCATCAAAAGCAGAGAGAGAGACCTTCTGTGAGGTATTCCCTGAAGAGTGCTGGCTCCAGCCCCAGCTGCAAGCAGCAAGGCATCTACACTCAGCCAGCTCTTTTGCTGGGTAATACCTACAGTCTGGGCAGCTGGCTTTGAAGGAATAAAGAAAACTTGCCTAGCTACAATCTGGCTTTTTCTTTCTTTATGACATGCACTGTACAGCAACAGCAGTTTTCGTGATCAGCTGCCCTCCGTCAGAGCTTAAACCTTTGCGGATACCAGCAAATCTTCCATTTCCCTTCCTCGGGAACTGCAGCAGCCAGCAAAGCTACTGAAGCTTTTTACACTTTTCCTGACATTAACTTATGAGCACCAGAAACTGCAAGAGTGTATTTCTGCAGGATGCTGCACCCCTACTGCCCACAGCACAGCCAGTTCCCACAGGGAGCTCTGATACCGACCACACACACAGCAGGCAGTGGGTCAGAAATAGCCCCAATTTGTTCTCCTCTGCCTCTGTGCACTCATTTCCTTTACACAGCTCTTAAATTCAAGCAAGGGATTGAAACTTCAGGTGATTGTCAAACAATTATTACTGTATGTCATGATATTGATCCAGTAATGCTCCTCCAGCTCCTGCTTTGGGTAAATGAGACAGGCTACCCACAGCTGCCCAACACAAACCCCTAACTCTTGCAAAGCATAGTCTTGCAATGACTGCAAAACACACCATGTTCTGCAGGTGGTGTTCATTCATGTGAAAGTCCTACAACCCTTCTTGCTTGGAGGAACTTGTATTTTAGAAGCAGGGAATAATCAAAAGTGGTGTTGCCTTGTTATTGCTCTTTGGGTTTTTTTTTTTTTTTTGGTATGTGTCTTTGCCTTCTGGATGCTAAAATCAGCTGTAGAGGAAGTCACAGCACTTCACAGGCGTCTTTACTCTCCTGGACATGAATACACACTAATAGCTTAAAACTCTCAGATCCTAGATAAACCTGAGCCCTTGGAGCATCCTTCTGTGCTTATGGTCTCTAATGCAGCTGCAATCTGCCTCAAAGCAGGTCCAACACCTCTCCATAACAACACATTCATGATGCTTTTAGAAGTGGATGATGTGAATTTGGGAACAGGTTGGTGATGATGGAGCCAAGCTCTTTCCTAGGGACTGGAGTTGACTCAGGCTGTGCTTCTAGGGAAGGTAGCTCTGCTACAGCTGCACATCAAGAAATGGAAAGTAACAAAAGCATATTAAAAAAAATGAGGAGAAGGTGGCATCTGCACCAATTCAAAGTTCTCCACAATGGTGGCCTCATTAACAGTCCCAGGATGGTCACATACAGAGAGACAGGACTTGTCAGGTCCCAAAGCAGGTTTAAAATGCCTGGGGATGCCCAAAATCACACATTTGAACCCAGCAGGGCTGCTTCATGCCTTCAGCTCTCCAGGAAAAGCCAGTTGCAGAGGGTGTGCCTTAAGGCATGGGGTCTCATCTCGTTCCTTTGGCCCTGCATGCTCTATCTAGGAGCAATTCTGATTCCTTTTCTCCTGGGTAACTCAAATGGACAGGGATGGGGGGATTACATATGTATTATTACCAATCTCTATTTAGGAGTAATGAGATGAGGGAAATCTGAAGGTTTTATGCATCTTTAAAGCCAACAGTGGTCTTTTAAACATAGTTACAACACACCTATACATCACCTCTCTGTTGATTCACCTGAATCATTAGTGTCACAATGAAGAAAACAGTCTTTCTTCCTAGGTAATTACTGTATGTCTATTAAAATAAATTAAGTCTCTATTGAAAAGGCTTGTTTGTTCCATATCCATCCTGCTAATGTGTATCTTTTCCTTCATTATATCTGGTAAACTGTCAAGCCTGCTATGTTGGGGAAATCAATAATTAAAGAGCTTTACAGTAATTACTCCAATAACACACATTCTTGCCACTTAAAATACCAATTAAATCCACTAAATTAAAATTTACACTGTCAACAGACAAAGATGGGAATGTCAAGCACTAGCCCTCAAAGAGTTTCGACACTGCTCAGAAAGTCATTACATGGAGCAACAATCTCCTGCAGAATATTTTACAGAGTATTTTATTTGCTCATTGGTGTTTATTGTCCGTGTGTTTCAGGATATGAGATGTGAGTCAATAACAGAATCACAGCAAGCAATGAGAGGATTGTGCTATTCTCATACAGCACAAATAAATTAGTGGCATTTGCAAGCAATTTCAGTGTGACTGACCTCCCTGCATCTGATCCAGTATTTACAGCAATGGACACACATACAGTATGAATACAATTTTAAATATATACATACAAATAAATACTTTCATTTATTTATTTTTAAGTGTATATTCATTGTTTTGATATGATAACATTCATATTCATATGCATAAGATAACAGGCCTTTTCCTTATTTCAGGAGGGTTCTTTTAAAATGAACTGAATACCAGTAATTTCATTATTTTATAATCTGAAAATTAGTATTTTGGTATATTCTAATAAAAAAAAATCCCAATGTGTACAACCAAGTGTAGTTGGGGACATGCAGGCATGTTCATCCCAACTTAACATTAAACACTTTAATTGCAATAGCTAACTTCACATTATTAATCCCCTAATTATAGGGGAGACTGATGACAAATTTTCAATAACATGGGTTCATGGATATAAGAGTTGCACAGCTAAAATAAGGGAGCCTGTCCTCTCACATTCACATGTCACATTCATATTTTCTGGAAAAATCCCTTCGCCCAGGATTTTGCTCCTGGGAAGCTGAGAAGCCTCAGAAAAAAGGAAAACAATAACTATCTGATTTGCTTCTCCTGTGTTTTGCTCCTTTGGGATGTGTTTGGAGATTGTTTCATTGGTTTTTGTGAATTGTTTTGACTCATTGGCCAATCAGGGCCAAGCTGTGTCAGGACTCTGGAAAGAGTCACGAGTTTTCATTATTATCTTTTTAGCATTCAGTAAGTATCCTTCCTGTATTCTTTAGTATAGTATAGCATAGTATTCTTTAATATAATAGAGTATCATAAAATAATAAATTAGCCTTAGGAGAACATGGAGTCAGATTCATCATTCCTTCCTGCCACGGGGAACCCCCCAAATACAATACTCACCCCAAATGCTTCCCTATTCATAAATCACTTTGACCCTGACACAACCTCATGGCAAAACTGATTTGGGATCAGAAGGGCTAATTTTCCTTCTCATCATTGCCATTCACCATTTCTCCAGGACTGAAGTAAGGATGGCATCACCATCCCTGGAAGCGATCAAAAGGCATGTGGATGAGTGGATGTGGAATTTGGGGATGTGGATGGCGGTGAACACTGTGGTGCTGGGTTAATGACTGCACTCAATGGTCTTAGAGGCCTTTCCTACCCCTTAGGATTCATGAGGGTGGGGCAGAAGGCAGGAATGAGTGTCCAACTACTGCTTTGCTGGGTGGCAGAGAAAGAAATCATAACCTGACAATCATAAATCTGAGATATCTGCAGGTCTTGCTGAAGGACCAGCTCCAGCACTGTGCTTTCCTTTAGGCCAAATTCTCTATCTAAGCAGTAATTTTAATGGCTTAGGCATATCTTTTGAGATACAAACATTTCTTATTTTAGCTTCTTATTTTAGAATAACCCGTGTTTTCATCTTGCCTATCTCAGGCAAAACAGGTTGGCTTTTTTCTAGAAGGAGAAAAAAAAAAAAGCAATCCCAAACCCCCTCTGAAGTCAAGGCATAGGCAAAAATCCTGAAATTACTTCAAAAAAACAAATAATCTGACATGAATATGCTATATTCAAACCTAGACTCATTTTAACTATCACGTCTTCATAGTTTGTAATAGGTGTCTGTGCCCCACAGGTGGAATTTACCAGCAAATCCCAATTTTCCAATTGTGCTGCAGTATCTATCAACATGATCTTGATTTTCCTATTATCATATGCAAAGAACAGTTTTCTTTATTGGACATCACTAGTCAGGCTTGAGTGATGTAGCAGAGACTTCAAGGTCCCCCGTTTGAAGCCATGCTCCTCTCTGGGAACTTTGTGATGTGCTCCTACAAGGAACTGGAGATCAGGGCTCACAGAGTTTATTTAGGCTTTTCTCTCATTTATATAAAAGATGAGATTCTCTCTTATTTTTTCATTCAGCTAAGCCCCTGATATTCAATCTCTGCTGAGATAATCACTTGACATTTCACAAAAATATCACAGTATTCTTCCTTACAAAATAAGCCTTGCTCATGGCTTAGGTAAAGGAAATGGACATCCTAGACCATGTAGGGTCACTGAAAGACTAAAACTTGCAGCCCAGGAACCTTTTTGGGAGGCAACCCCAATTCCTTGACTGTACTTTCACCACCAGTGACAGAGTCAATTTCAAGGCCACTGGTTTACACAGGCACATAGAGAATCATTTTAGATGTTGACATGAAAAAGCTTTAGGTGAGATCGAGTGGGACACAGAGGGAGCAGGTAAAGCCGCTGTCCTATCAAAGATCCAACAAACAATTTGGGTTGAAATGGATCTTCAAGACCATCTCATTCCCACCCCCTTGCCATGGGCAAGGACACATTCCATTAGACCAGGCTGCTCAGAGCACTGTCCAACCTGGCCTTGAACGTTTCCAGGGATGGGGGAGCCCACGACTCCCCTGAGCAACTCGTGCCAGTGCCTCCTTCCCAATAAGGGATTTCCAACCCATGCCAGTGCCTCCTTCCCAATAAGGGATTTCCAACCCATGCCAGTGCCTCCTTCCCAATAAGGGATTTCCAACCCATGCCAGTGCCTCCTTCCCAATAAGGGATTTCCAACCCATGCCAATGCCTCCTTCCCAATAAGGCGTTTCCACCTTCCCAAAAGGGATTTCTTTCTAATACCCAACCCAAAACTCTTCCAGTTTGAAACCATCTTGCCTCTACCCCTGCCTTGGCTATCCTGTGTGTTTCTATTTTCACCCTGGGCTGGGCTGCTGCTCACACTTAAGAAGTGTGTTTTGACAGCAGGGAAGTGATTCCATGGAAGAGCCCGAGCACAATTTCTGCTGTCATTGAACCCGAAGGCAGGGCTCTGCATTGGGGTGAGTGAACTTGAGAGGAGGGCATTCCACATGCTCCATGTACTTTCAATATCACACAGGTCAGGAAAGGCTAAGAGGTGTGGAGAGGAGAGGAGTAAAGTGGAATCACAGGGAGAAAGGGGGAAAACAGCAGCAAAAAGATCACCTGTGAAAAAAGCTGCATCCGCCAATGCTTAACGTAGCTATCACACAGAGCACTGCTCCTGTATTTTTTATAATACATATATTTTTATTTTTTGCTTTGTATGCTTCTATTTATATTTAACAAGACCTTTTATTCACCCTCTCTGCACCCAAATAATACAAATAAAAAACCAGAAAGCAAGCCCCACTAAGCTAACACTTACACACTTCTGATGGTGGCATAAAGAGAGCAGCACCATCGTGGTCTCTTGACCTACATGGGAAGCACTGCTACAGCTGAGGCAGCACAGAAAAAGAGATAAAATGCTTTCCCTTGAAGCAGCTGTGCAATAATGCAGACTCTGCTGTGTGCTAAGTGTACAGCTACTGCTGCTCTGGCAAACGCTGGAGTGCTTTTCCCCCACGCATTGCTTCAGGAAATAAAACTTAAAAATCCAAGAAAACACTTGAAATAGAGCTGAAGTTGACTTTTTCCCTGCCTTTTCAGTTTTGATGCTAGATATGAGTTTGACATCTCCCTTGACTACATCTGTGCCCCTCTAACTCATTATTCTCACCCAGATTTTAAACTAGGTGAATGTTATTAATTAAGTGGATATGGCAGCAGCTTCTGAACTGATGCCCTGCTTGTATTACATGTGGGAAATGGGATTGTATCAGCCTTCAAAAAATATAAATAGTGTGTGAGATTCATAAGTTATGAATTATCCTTGCCTACTAAATTAACAACAGATTAATGAAGTGTTCCCTTTTCATCATATTCCTCCAAAACTCTAAGAAAAAAAAAAAAAGACTGCCAAGCTGCACTATTTTCAAAACAAAGCTGCACTTTCTGGATGTCTGATATTTCTGTCACATCCTGCTACTTGTAAGCTAGCTGTCATTTTTGGTCATGCTCTCCCCAGACTGGGATCTCCTCTGCCCTCTCTGCTTATTCTCCACAGAATGGTCATTACTTTACGACGGTGAGATATCAACTTTAATATTTTTAAGTTAATATTTCTGGCAGAAACAGGTAAAGACAAGAATTGTATCTCATTAGCTAATTACTACAGAGCTGGGAATAAACACAGGTTTGTCCATTTCCCCACTTTGTACTGGAATCTCAACCACTATCACTGAATGCTAGAGACTACAGCGCACCTCCTCTTTTTGGCTGAAAAGAACTTTTCCTAGCAGTTTCTAAAAATACTATGAAAACTATACAAAAATGAATACACTTGAGATTTGCAGCACAGTAGTGAATGTGAATCTTCTTAGAAAAAAAATTATTTCCAGATTTTCTGTGAACTTATGTAGGGTATGGACTTTCCAGGTGTGACATCAAAAACTAAATATAAATAGTTATTAAACATTGTGATGATGCTGCAAGACGTAACAAATACAAATACCTGACATGACATGCTCTCAGTTTTTATATTGATAAAGAAAACATTCATTTTTTTTATTACATCATGTTGCTTATTTCAGTTGCAAAAAAAGAAAAGAACAATGGGTGCTCACAGAGGCACACCAAATGTATACATTTTCAGATCCTGAGCTTCTGGTTAGGGCAGGTTCCCAATAAAGGGGATTTGTGGGGTGATTGCCTCCCCAGCCATAACAGACAGCTGTAAAGACTAACGAAAGAAATTCTGTGTTCAAGCCAGTTCTTAAAAGTAATGGTTATAAAAAATGCAACCTTGCTTTTTTACTGCTATTAAGTGGTCCCTTCAAGCAGTGAGATGGAGCTGTGATTTTTGCTAATTAAGATATCATTATTACCCTATGCATACTGCTCAAAGGAGCTTGAGAATTTAAGGTCTCTGAAGAGAATCCCTTACTCCCTCTGCCTGCTTATTTTTTATATCTGCCTACATACCTTTTATATCACCAGTAAGCATTCAGGATTCATTCAGTCCTAGTGAGCAGCAGGCTTTCACTGACTGTCCAATTTTCATAGTTAGGTGAATATTTGGGTAATAGAGTTTTTCTGAAGCCTAATTAGAATGCAAATAAATGATAATATGACATGCAATCATTTTCAGTGTCCAACTCCATAATCCCAAAAATTAAATACATTGAAATGCATACCTCTTCTATTATATTTAGTTAGTAACTTGCTAATATTATTCATCTGTTCCAGTATTTTCCTAAAATCCTCTGCTTGGAACAGGATATTATTTTATGATTGAAAAATCAGCAGAAATAAAATGAGCAGCTGTTAACCTCAGCAATCACAGACCACATGCAACCATAAATGCATAAAGCACTCATTTTTCAAAAACAGCATTTTTTTTTCTCCATTTGTTGAAATTCAAGTTTGGATACACCAAGATGTTGCCAATTAATCTAACACACACAGCAGAATGATCACTTAGCTCTAAGCAAATTGTTCATATTGCACATTACATCCCTGTTCATATTTACTTTACAGCTTTACATTTGGACATAGCCAATAACCTCCTTGGTAGTGCTAACTGCTCCCTCTGATATTTATAAATCTAGACCAAGCAGGATGGACTGCAGTGAGAATCCACAGAACCACTGAAACACCACCAGGCTTCACACTTCTCCTATCAAATCTCTGCCAAGAATGTTACTGACAAATGTAGTTTATTGAAGGATTATCCATTGTCAGAGTCACTGCCGTGTAAGTAATTCTAAAATAACTACTTGCCTCTCATTTTAAAGAGTGATAAAAAAAAAAATTGCTGATGAGAAACTAAAATACAAAGTGGAAAATGGGTCCACAAAAGAGGAGGGGGGAGGCAGATCTGTCAGGATAGCAGCTGGGAGAAGGGGGCTGGCTCTGCTTCAAAGGGTAAACCCTCCATGGGTAAATGTAAACTGGGAGAGGAGAAAACCCATTTACACAGACTGGTATCATTAAAACTGGATTAAATATATGAGGCTGGAGAACAAGACTAGGATTCCATCTGGGTACAAAGACCATGAGGAGAGTTGGGAGCCTCATTAGCAGAGACTTGGCTTCTTTAGGAATCAGGAAGAACAATGGGACAGGAATCATTCAGGGACACCAAAAATGACCAGGTCAGGGGACTGGGCAAAAAATAAAATAACCAAAAATAACCAGGTCAGGGGACTGGGCAGTTTCTCCTACAGGGTGCCTGGAGGAGGAGTCACTGTGGCATCTTGTTCTGCTGTCTTCCAGCAAACATCCCTGAGAGACTCCATGGTGCCTCTCAGGGACAGCAACTTCTGCCACCAGCTCCTCTCCCAGCCAAGGACAGTGGGCCCTGATGAGTAACAAAGACATCAAGTGGATGCCTCATCACAATTTCTTCCTTCAAATCATAGGCAGCTGCAATTCAAGACCTGCACAAAAGAGCACCAGGAAGGCTGTCACTGCTAAGAAGTTAAGAAATACATGAAATGAATGGCTCATAAAACTTCCCTCCTCCATACACAGATGTCGCGGCAACCCAGAACAGCCACACACGGCAACAGGATTCATATTGGAAAAACACTTTCAAAATTACCATTTCTTAATTTCTGTCTGTTTTCCAACCAGAAAAAAAATTTGCTTCTTTAAACATTTTGGTGCCATTTTTGTTCTTTACTAGGGGTCTTCTGAATGCCATAATTACAGTGAGGCACATGCAACATCTCATTCTTTGTACCTGCTCTCAGAGGATCAGTACTGAATCTCCTTAAGACCATCAATCTTTTTGTTCAATGCATGTAATCTTTTCTAATATGAACTTATATGTAGGTTTTGTAGCACAAAATTCCTTCAGGCACACACTAAAGCTTTTTCCTCCTGGACTAAGTTGTTGGAATGAGCTGCTTTGAAAGCTGTCACCATGACATAAAACACTCTATCTGCCTCTTCCTTCACTGCCAGTGGGCAATATTATTTCATAAACAATCTAGTTCTAGGCACTAATGTTGCCCACAGTTAAAAAAAAAAAGCTACAAAGCCAAAAGGTAATATTTTCAAAACATACATTTTAAGCATTCCATAAGGTCTGACCATCTGTACAATGTCACATAAAAATAAATGTGAATATTTCCACACTACACATTAAGTAGCTGGTGGAAACAGAGGAGAAACAGTGGCAGAACAGTTATGGCATCTTGCTAGAGATGCAGAGGGTTTTTCCAGACTCTTGGCAAAAACTCCTCCTACTGCCCCAGTTATAATGGGCACACATGAAATTTTATCTTAACCCTGTGAGATGATCTAATGGCACTTCAGAGGCTTTGACCTTGATCATCAATGCACTCAGGGATCATTTAAATTTCAGGTGGCACTCATCCTCAAATAAGAAAAATAATTTAATGCCAATTCAATGCTTCTCTGAAAGTAACTGCTTTGTACATTTGCTCCACTTTTTGTGAAAAAGATTCCCCTGAGAGCAGTGTCAGCCCAAACCAGCCATGGAGCACTGACCACTCCACCACCTCAGGGGAGGAACTGCTCATCATCTCCTGATCTCATTCTTTGATCTCTGGACTCCCAAACCAGAACAGAGCAGCCCTGGCACTTCAAGGTATTACCCTTTTTTCCCAGCACACTATTGAAATTATGAGGCTATGGCATACAGGGCCATCTGAAGGAAAACTATGATTAGTGAATTTTCAGTATTCAACAGTGAATTTTTGAACACAAAGACTTTTTCCCCAGAGAAAAGGAACAAAGGAAGAATATAAACACAACCAAGTAATACATATTACCATTAACTTTTCCAGCCTTAATGACTCTGTGATTCTATACTTCTCAATAACTTCTGCAGATGGATCTTTAACCAGAGCATCTGAAATGGCAGACCACAACTGAACTTTGAGAGTACTCTTCCTTTATGATAATATTCCTATCTTTGACCTCTTGCTTTCAATATAATATCTGCCTGCCTGCAAGTCCATAGAAACAACTTTAAAAGCCAGTAATATCTTGATCCTGCTTTAATCAAATGTCTACTGCAATTGAAGGAAAAGTCAGAAGTAGATGAAAACCTATTTTCACTAATGCAATAACAATAATTCCATAAACATATTAACGATTTCCTGCCTCACTCTTAATTTTATTTTCTCTCCATTATATTCATTTAGGAAGATAATGTTACCATTTGTTATTCTGTCTAATCTTTGTTAAGCATCCAGGCTAGGAACAAGAGAAATGAGATTGTTGGCATTTAGACAAAAAGGCAGATCCTGTAGGATATAATTTGGGTATAACAAATTATTAGGCAGGCAGGTACCTGTAATTGGCACTTAGTTCTGCAGGTTTATTACAAATATGGTACACATTTAATGGGTCCACAATGTGCTTCCAGCTATTACTTGAGAGAATAAATACTATTCAGGCAAGTTCAACAGGATCCAGGGCAAATCCTCAATGATGAAAGCTTTCAGAAGCTAGTGCTGCACGAGTTGGGATTGATCAATACGTTCAGTGTAATTTATGGGGTTTCTTTGTTTATTTTATTTTTTGAATGGTGTTTGTTTTGATTGGTGTTTGTTTGTTTGTTTGAACTTTATTACTTCAAATTAAATTTCTCTCTAATTTCATTGTAGAAAGTGGAGACAAACCATTAAACCACCACGATTTCAAATAAACCCTAATTATGTACAAATGCAAATGCATCAACAGGGCTTGGACATGCAATTAGATAGCTAATTATTATTTAAAAAAATACTACTCCAGATTGCTATACACACTGTCAGGTCTGCATTCACAAAAATAGTGTCATGTTAAATGGCTGGGGTAGAAGCTTCTGCTGTTTTTCTTGGGATATAAGTGATGGATGGAGTCACCAAGGGGATTCATAAGAGCCTGCCACGGGAGGAGGTGTTGATGCTCATCTCATGCTTTCCTGGCAGGAGCTTACAAGAGAAATGGCAGGACTGGGAGGGTGGTTAGAAACATTCCTAAGTTGTGGCTTTCTCCTGGGTGCTGACAGCTGAACCTGGGCTGCCATGGAAGCAACAGAGCGATCCTAAGAACCGGGCAAGAAGAACATTTACCTGTTCCACCATTTCAGTATTCTCTTAGCTGAGGGATTTTGAATGAGGAGCTCCACTAAAATGAATGTGGTTTTATAGTACTGCTTGTCTGCAAAGAAGCTTCTCCATGACATCTTTCCTGTGTAAGTCTTATTCAAGTCTGTCCATAATCCTTTGAAAACCTGATGTCTCTTATAAACACACAGCCTGACA
The DNA here is from genome assembly GCA_024865655.1 of Emberiza elegans. NCBI lineage: Eukaryota > Metazoa > Chordata > Aves > Passeriformes > Fringillidae > Emberiza > Emberiza elegans. The sequence goes on along the minus strand of JALJVW010000184.1, from coordinate 1,389,826 downwards.
CAGAGGCACCACTCCAACAAACACCCAAGAAGAGCAGAGCTGGGAGAAAGGGAAACCAAAGTGCTCCAGTAAAATTTCCATCCCTAGGCTGCTAAAGGAGCATAGAACTCACATAAAGAAAATAAAGAAGAAACCTTCTCTGCACAAGCCACCAATCAGTAGAATCTGATTAGACCAAGATCATGATAAAAACAGATTGGCCCAAAAAAAGATGTGGAAGAAGCAGGAACTTGCTAATTACATATCTCATGAGCTTCTCACTTGCTGAGGTGAAGGAGATCTTAATTCTCCTAGAAAAACCACCAGATTTTTATAAAAAGCTGTGTTTATATTTTTTAAAAGCATTTTCCTGTTGATAATATCTCCATGTTTCCAGATATTTTGGAGACCTTACCATGGCTCTGGTAGCAATTAAGAGAATTCAACATGAATCTATCTGACATAAGTAATATTTTTGTACCAGGATTTTGCCACGTAATATTTCCAGCTGCATTCTTTTGGAAATGCTATTACTGCTTATAGAAATGCAAAACAAATCTGTCATTCACCTTTTTTCCCACTGTACCAAAGGCACAAAAAGAAGAAAAAGAAAGTATTTCACAGCATTCCTAATTCCCTTTGCCTAAAAGGAGCTAAAGCAGTGTTCCAGAATAGCCCATGAATCAAGCATCCTATGAAATGCAGGTGGCAGCACTGCTTGGCACGCTTTCGTCCATCCACACCAGCCAACTCCCCTGATGGGCCACTCCATTCAATGGTGTGAGACTGATTCAGCTGAAGGATTCAGCTCATTCCTGGAGTTACACATTAAAAAGGGCAGTAACAGCAAAGAGCATGAGCAGAAATGGGGGTAGGAGAAGACAGGAGCCAGATGAGCCTCGGTTTAAGAGTAAATTTAGCTCAGCAATTTTGGGCAGCTGTGGCACAACTGGATTTGTGGCAAGTACATTTAGATGCCACGTGAGCAGTGTAACTGGCTCAGGACAGGCAAGGCCAATGCTGTTACACGGCCTGGGCGGCACCCCATGTACCTGACCCAGCTGCTGCCCTCGGGGGTGTTTCTAAGAAGCACTCTCTGGACTCTCTTTGCATATATAAACCCCCCACAGCTCGTGTGCCTTTTTAAGGCTGTGCTTTGAAGCACCTGCTCAAAACAAACAATATCCTACTATGTGAGCAGCCCTGTTGTAAGCGAGGACACCATACCTAAGGTGAAGTGACCACAGGGATGAAAGGATTGAAGCGCTTTCTCTTCGATCACCACCTCCCTTTTTTTGTTTTCCCCAGGTATGCAGTACCATGGTTACTCTAACTACCATCTCAGATATTCTTCCTCTCGACAGCTCCATTTCCCCTTTGTTCTCACTCACATGCATCCACATGATTTCTGTTCTCACAAAGCTTAACTTGGCTGTAAGACTAACTTCTTCTCATTCCAATATTCTGGGGACTTGAATGATTTTTTTGTTTTTCAGCAAAGGACCAAAGTCAAGCCATACCATAATTGCAGACATCAAAAACATTGACTAGGAAAATGCTCATAGTCAGGAGCCAAAAGGAAAAAATCCTCAAGTGGCTTAAACATTATACAGATTAGATATATACCCTGTATACCCAGTGTCCTACTGCTGCTGATATCTTCGATTGTTCAGGCAACAGTCTATGTCAAAATCCATTTAAATAATGCCCCAACTGGCACAACAGCCTTCTCCCATTTAGTAGATTCAATCACTACTTGCTGATGGAAGGCAGAAATCCCAGCTAGAAGATGACATTTACAGTACATTTCTCCCATGGCTGAAATGCTTTTATCACTCACGATCTTTTGGACAGGATTCCATATCTTGCTCAATGTATCATGAAAAGGGAAAACAAACATGAGGCAGCAGCAACAGCTTTGTCACATCTTTACTGAACTTATTAATCAATATTTGTACTGTCAGTGAACCAAAAACTAGGCTGGACAGCAAAAAACCCAGAACAGTGCCTGCAGCCTTGGGTCTTTTTATCCCTCCAACACAAATAATATGCCTGCATTTCATATTGCTAGAAGTCACATCCATTATTCAATTATTCAAAATACTTCAATGTAATTCATATTTTATGAGCCCAGAGTAAAACCAGGTTAATTGGTTTGTGTCAGATTATAAATTTAATCTGGATAGTCAAAGCACTCAGGTCAGATTAGCTGTATTTCATTCTTTTCTCAGAAAAAAATCCATTACATTGAAAAGTCCTCATCATGTACAGTTTAAAAACATGCAAAAACTGTCATTAAATGAATGAAAACACTTTCAAATAATAAGACCCATCTAATCTTTGTTGCATGAGGAAAAAAATATATAATCAAATGCATTGTAAGAGTTTCACATATCTCTTTTCCCCAAACAAAAAAAAAAAAAACAACTTAAAAATATCTGGAAAACACTAGTTTATACCAGAAAACATTAATTTTCAGAGTTCTTTTGGGTTATATATATATATTTTCTGGCTGGGAGAGATTATCTGAACTAATTTATTTCCCTGTACATTCTGTGTGCTGAACTGAGGAGGAAGGAGATGCGGTAGGTTTTTGCAGTGAGAAGCATTTGCTTGAGGAATTCCCTCTGATGTGTTTATCTGATGTGTTATTGACAACGTTAACTAATGACTATTCATTACATCAAGTGAACATCTTCACAGCTTGCTCCCCGGCTGCTGGAAAGAGCAACAAAGCCATGAGGAAGCATCTGACAATCGTGCAAGGATGGACACCCTGCGGCAGGACATTCCCCACCTCACCCCCAGACAGCTGGGTCCTATGGATGAGATAACCCAGCAGACAGATGCCCAACAGGGGGGTTATCTCTGGTGCCAAGAGGGCGAGACGCCCAGCAAAGAATAAACATCTTGGACAGTGAGATGTAGAGAGAGAGATAAAAATGAGATATCATTGACTGAAATACACTGCTTTACTCTATAAAAGCTACACAAACTTCCGCAGAGACAGAAGCCTCCTGCACACACCCTGGAAGTTTGGATGGATCTCTGTGGATACTTGTCACAGACATGTTTTATGAAAAATCCTTTTGTTGGGATTTTTTCTCCCGAGAAGCTGAGAGGCCTCAGGAACAAAATGTAAACAATTATTATCTGCTGCTGTGGAATGCAACAGGTGCATCTGTGATTGGCCCATGTTGTTTGTTTCTAATTAATGGCCAATCACAGTCCAGCTGTCTCAGACTCTCAGTCAGACACCAGGCTTTGTTAACATTCCACTTCTTGCTTGCTACCTTCTGATGAAATCCTTTCTTCTAGTCTTTTAATAGTTTTAGTGTATATATATCATAAAATAACAAATCAGCCTTCAGAAACATGGAGTCAGATCCCCATCTCTTCCCTCTTCCTGGGACCCCTGTGAACACCACCACAGAAACTCTTCTGGAAATTGAGAGAAAGGACCATCTGTATGCCCCATGAGAAACTGGATGGTAAGATACATTGAATCCTAACCCATACCATTTTTTGGCTAGCTGTACCTCACTCGTGCACTGAATTGTTTACCCACTACCAGGGTTTCTTTTGTTTGTCCTGTGTACCAAGTTATCTTTTAAAGTCTTATGTCTGTTTTTCTTGGTCTGTTCAATAAATAATTCATATTGTAATAGACCTAATCAGCCATTATTAAGAACCTGGGAGAGTGGGTTTTGGGCCTCCATGAAATTACTGTCTACCGCCAGAGGCCTGGGCAGAGACAGGGACTTGTCCAAACACCCCTCCCCCATTTGTAACATATCCTTCCTGGAAAGCCCCCAATAATCTTGTCTTCCCAGATGGTCTCCCCATTTCACATGGGGAAAGGCCCTGATTATAAGAGGTGTTAAACACTATATCAGTCAATAAAACTTCATCTATAGGCTCCAAACTAAGACAACTTGTTTTGCAAAACTACTAGAACTCCCTAATACTCAGTCTGCAAAGATTGCTTTTCTTGTTACCATGTCATATCTTCAATTTCCATGGCAAAACTGCAAACAATTCATAAAGGGCACAATGGATTTAGGTCACACCTGCCAAGGACACAACCTGGCAGTAAAATGCAGAGCTGGATGCTGCTATTCACTGAGCCTGCACAGTGGCTGTGGTTTGTTTCCTTCAGCCTCCCCTTTCCAACTTCACCTCAGCTCTGCTTTGCCCTTTTTGCAGCTCATGTCTTGCTTACCTATTACATTGCCTACATCCTCTGCATTAAGGATGTAGAAGTCAAAAAAGAGATGTTTTAAAGAAATTGACTTCCACTTTTTCTTGCAAGGTTGAGAACTCCCTATTCACTGTGTGTAAAGACTGCGAGTGCTTAGTCTGTCTTTGAGAAACTAGAAAAACTTTGAAATTTCAAAAGGAAATATCAGATTCTCATTACTGTTGTGAATCTTATTCAAACTCAGATTTAGAGAGGCAATTAAACTAGAAATAGTAATTACTGTCATCACCTTTCTACCCATACCTAAGGCAAAGCTCATTGGATTGCTGAAGGTCCTCAGTACCCTCATCTCTTAACCTGACTTTCAATGACTAAACTTACTTGTTCACATCATCAGAAGTCCCAGGGAATATTATTTATTACTATTTCAAGTGTACCTGACTTTGTATCATCTTCATAGACCAGGTAAACCAAATAGTAAGTTCCCATGAAAGGCTGATGGTCATGAAGGAACAGCCATTTCCAAACATAATTTTCCATCGTCACTTATATTGTTAATTGGCATAAATCAAAACAAGACCAAATGCTTGAGGTACAGCCACTCTTTCAGAAAGGAAACAAAAGGAGGATCTTGTCATCCTTATGTTTTGGTGATGCCAGGTGAAATTGGACAAGCACCCAGTAATAGTCAGCTGCACACCCTGTGTTTGATGTAAGTAAATAATTGCCCTGCAGACATGGCAAGCCAAAATCAGTAAGTGCACCTGTGGGGAATCTGTAATTTACCCTGCTGCAAGACTGAGAGGACAGGGCAACTGGTAATCCACAAAGGGTACGATTACCCAGCAGGGAAAGGAATTTCATGACCTTGCAATGCCCTCTCTTTGATAACCACTTGCTCTGTGTGTTCAACAGTACAAGGCTGCAAACCACACCATGGAGTTAAATAAACATTTTCTCCAAGAAATCTCTTCCAAAGCACCAAGTGACTACACATTTCTATGCATACAGTTGACCTCTACATAACAATTCTCAGGTGGTATTTAAAAATGATGGACCCATCTGTAAAATCATTCCTTTCAGCAATTTAAACGTTTGACAGCATCCAGCAGATTTAACTTCCACCTAAGCAGAGATATAGTAGCTTGCCCCATTTTCAGCAGTCTGAAACTTGAAGGTGGACACAGATTAATTATCTCTTTTCTTAAGCCATTGCCATTTTTAAGATAGAGCTTCAGCTATCTAGCATATAAAGTTAGGATTAAACAAACTCAGAATTGATAGATGCTTTATTTGAGATCAAAAGATAGGCAGGTGTCAAAATTCATCTTTGATAACACACCATCCATCAGCTTTGACTCTCCTCCTAAAGTATACATTTTTCTTTCCAGTGCTGCAGTAATGACATTTCACACAACACATCATGCCGCACTTCATATTCTCCTATAAATGTGATTTTCATTCTTGTTTCTAAGCTTGTATCCAAGCTTAACTCAAGCTTTGTATTTTTGATAAAGATATAAAAATATAACTGGCAAAAATGCATTATTTCCTATCTTAGACTCCCCAGTGATTACTAGCAAAAGTCTCTGTATACACCATTAAGAAGCATTATGCTTCCATATACAAACTTTCCTCCTAATGGCTTGTTCTTCCAGAATAAGATTACCTCATTAGCATGGTGGAATGAGTTTGGGTAAATGAATGGTACCTATATTGTCAGTAAAGCTGAAATGCTATTACATATATACTTCTCTAGGGAGATTCAAGTAAGATTTAAATCAATTTACTGCATATTTTTTACTATATAAGAAGGGGAAGAAAACTGGCACATCTGGTGTGAGCTGACCTTCCCTCAGGACACAAAACTTTTGATCCTGTTTTCTCCAGCATCTGCTAGATGTCATGGTAAATGCAATTAAATATGTGGCATGCTGTAATTCTTGTTTGTCGTGCTTTCCTGCAGGTAGAAAGAACCTTTCCAAATTCTAATATTTTACCCTCATAGCATGTGAGCCCACTGTCAAGTAACAACAGCTGGACCTTACTAATCATAAGATAAGTTCAATTTACATTTCCTTCTGAACTCAGACCTGTGATGTTTCTCTAGTGAACAGGTGACAAATTTCTCTTTTCTTCATCATCTGATTTCTTTATGGTGTATAGGACACCATCTTCTGCATATATAACACCACAACAGAGAAATTTAAATAAACAAAGCATTTTAACACAGAGAAATGGATGTTATAAATATGTTGGAAGAATACCTTCATTCACTAATATTTCATATGGTGCCTTTCTGGATTTAAAATAGACTTGGTATCACAGATCCAAATGATTTTAAATGCAAACTTTGCTTCACTCACCAGTTCAGTGATGTGTGCATTATACAGATAACAGCTGGTCTTTTATCTGTGTTCCAAACAGAGATCATGCACCAGATAACTTCTTCGTTAGCCAACAATATCACACTGAGCTTGGAGCACACATTGGAGCAACTTCTTGCTATTCACACAGGTTCTGAGATGCAAATTGAACATGATGAAGGAGTGTCCCTAACCCAAGAAAGCTCTAAAACGTGTTCTTTACTCCCCAGCAGCAATTTCAGTAGTTCAGGTTTCAGTGAGCTAACACTTCACTACGAAACCACATCTATTTCAAAATATGCAAAAATACTGAAAGTGCCTTCGTGGATCTGTGTTTTGCTTTGCAAGGGGCTGGGGAGTTTTCTCCTTTGCTGATTTCACAGCTCAGAAGAAGGAGGAGAACCTCTTGACTGAATATGATGGCCAGAAACTTTGCACGTACAAAAACACAACATGCTTTCTGCTGCTAAAAATGAGTTTTCAAAAGAAGTGAAAAGACTGGAAAAAGATGATTTGGTATGAAACATTAAGGTTTTATTCTCAGTCACCAAGCTGGGTTTTTGACAGAAGAGGAAAAAGGTAGACTAGCAGCTCTCAAAGTGAGAAACTCCTCAGGACAGCTCACTTTCTGTTTAAGTACAAAACCAGACTTGACTGTAATCTCTGGGGAGCCTGATCAAAGCAGGTCACCTGCCTGTGCCAAACAGACCATCTGATCTCCATTTTATATCAGCAATAGATGAACTGACAAACTAGCCACAAGCCAAACATAATAACGCCAAAAAGCTGTCAGCCTACAATAAACTTACCTTGAGGCTACAAGAATATAATCTTTGAATGTTTTCTGGCATTACTTGATCTGTCTCACCCAATTAATACTAGTATACTACCCAGCTAATACAAGGGCTTCAAGGATTTGTTGCCCATCATCATGATGGTGATGAAGCATTCAGCACAAGATAAGAGTTGTAAGGTGGTTGTGTTCCAGTTTAAAAATATATTCAGTGAAGTGAAATTCCAGTGTTATGTTGCAATATGCTTTTATTAGGTGGAGGTTTATAAATTCTTCTCCACAATCCTGTTTCTCAAGGCATCTCAAAAATGTTATTTAAAAATATATCAAAAACTCACCTGCCATTCAAAATCTTTTTTAGGAAACTCAGTTTCAGATACACACACACATGTATACATAAAAGAATATATCTATAAGTATGCATTCAATATGTATTTAAATGGTTTATAATTGCCAATATTTCAATCAGCACTAATGCAAGTAAGACATTCTAAACATTCTTTTTGGAAAGAAAAAGATATTTTTTTTTCTTCTGTATGAGAGAATGTGAGATTTTCAAACTTCTTCAGAAATGTGCATGCTACATTGGCATAAAGGTTCATTTACCTTGATTAAAACCAGGATTGGGAAATTCAAGCAGAGCCTGCATACACTTCCAGGGCTAAATATCTCCTCTAAAGCTTTTATCTAGACTGAACTCCCACTGGGAGTGTCAACATACCTTGATCTCTTTGTACTCTATTCCCCATCTATAAAATGAGGATTAATCTATGCCAAAAAGGAGCTCTGCAATATATTAGAGTGCGCCGGGTTCTTCAATCACACGAACCACAAATTCCCAAGTACCACTGCAAATAAGCTCACTGGAGTCCAATGCAAAAAAGGTTTGGGCTTTAATTCAGTATTATATTTTAACATCTCTTTTTTAAAACACAAAATCTTCTCCTCTGCTGAATCTGAACAAAAATCAGAATCTGAACTAGCCACAATCTCAGCATGGTAATTACTCTTTTAATACATTGATTTTAAAAAGCACACTTACTGAGAAAGAAAATATGGGATTCCCTGCATTTGGCAGTACCATGAACTAAGAAATAGTGATAAGAACTTTACAAATGCATTTTAGGGCTGGAAAGCAACATATTTCAGAGAAGATTATCTTATTATTTTGCATATCACTAGACATTGGATCTAGAGATATGTCATAAATGCTCTTAACTGCCAGTTAACCTTTGATTTTAACAGGCAGCCCATGCCTGACATTTAATTACTATCCCAATTAAATATTTTGCTGTTCTCAGCTTATTTTATAATTTAGAAGCAACAGAAAGAAATCAAGACAGACTTCCATGAGGAAGAATTTACAAGTGTCTTTATTAGCTGTTAGAACACTCATTCTGGCAGTGTAATGAGATAAGGACTTTTGGACCATTTCCTTAATACTGAGATGTTCGTCTTAGATCCTTAAAACCATTCCCAGGGATTCTTTCAGTAGTTTTTGGGAATGACACAACAGTGAAAAAGAGAAGTATTAGTGTTTTATGTACTAGGTGTAATACTACTACAATATCAACACACAGTTCTCCTGCCAAGGTGTGACAGAAAGATGTTCATGGGGACAATGGGCTGTAGTGAATGGATATTAAGAACCAAAGCTATGATCTGTAGAATTTTGTGTCTTCAGTTGAATTTTATCCCCCCCACAATGATTTCACCATTAGCTGCCTGTATGTTGTGAAGTTGTTAAGGCAGCTGGTCAGGGTGGTTTCATTACATTTATTATGCAGTTAACTAGTGATCCAGCACATCTAAAAAATTATTAAGCTCCTTTCCCTCTTTCCAGCCTAGGAGAGGCTGTTTTTTGGTCCAGTTGTTATCTTTTGAGATAACTTTTCCATTATTTCTTTCTGGAAAGATGCTCCCATAGGAAAAAAAAAAAGGTTTGTGGAAGCTAGAACTTTTATGGGGAGGTCATTAAGAAGTGCTGATGCCATTCCTAGCTCTCTGCCTGTCACCTGCAGGCTGACTGCTCTTTGGACAGTCTTGAGAACCACTCCACCCAAATGAGCGAAATGAAGCCTAATTCCATGAAATCTCTCAAGTTTTGTACTGTTTTGTACTATGCCTGTGTATCACCCTTTATACGGATTCCATCAGGGCTGCCCCAAAATGCAGCAAACATCAGAGACCTCCAGGAATTGAAACCTGTCTGCATTTTTAGGTTAATGGGGGCAAACTGAAGCTCCCCAAGTCAACTTAGAAAATCCAGCAGGCTGCATCACCCAGTTTTAGAGTGCATCAAGTATATTCACATGAGAGTTAAAGCAGGGTAGGTAATGTTCTGTGCTAAATCCCACATCAAATTACCGCACACAACCATCCTGTGCTGACCAGCCTGACAAAGGGCAGCTGAAATCAATAATCCTCTCTTGCTAGCATGGAGCTGGGATCTGAGACTGATGTGTATCTTCAGCAGGAAGGAAATCCGGGCAGGAAAACTTTGTACCCAACACTATTCGCTTCAGGCTTTATCTATGCCATTGTATTTATTTAGAAATCAAAAGGGATTTTCTTTTTTTTTAGTAACTAATTATGGAATTGTTGAGGCAATAGCCTGAAGTGTCATCAGCAAATGTCTCTTCTAAGGGTGTGTTATTAGAAGATCTGTTTATAGATTTTTGAAAATTATTTATCGTTCTTTAAATCAATTTGAAAGTGACTAGCACCACATAATTTTCTATTTTTACTAATTACAAGTAAAGAGCAATATTAGGACAAGATGGTTATAAATAAAGCTTGTTGAGCAACATATTGACATTATTTTATAAAGCTTAAGTTCTGCCAAGTTAATAATGGAACTTGGACCATGCATAAGGAAACATGTTTGATTAACCCTGGCTGTGCTAATAATAACTGAAGATCATTTCTCTTTCATTAAAAACTACTGTGCTACATTAGTATTTATATCATTCTTTTGCTGGTGGTCAAGGAGTTAACAAACATCTGGAATGTGCCTTGTAAAAGATCATGAACACATTTAAACTATTTTTATCGTGGAAGCGATTTGATGTATCTGATCTACTGTGGTATAAAACTGGAGGGGCTGTCACATACAGTACCCAAGCAGTTTGAAGGGAAAAACATTTCCAGCTGTACCATGCAACAGTTTCCAAATAATTCAGAATACATTTAGTAAATGATCATTTCATGAGGAAGGGGCTAAGCTGTATCACAAAATTGAAGGACAGATAATAAATATACACTAAAACTAAGTTTTTAATTTAATATTGAGCATTTGACACCTGGATTTTCTGAATTATGAGCGCTATCCTCCAATTACTAACTAACTCCTTTTCCTTTCTGTATCTTGAGCAGTAATAAAGTTTTGAGTTTGAGTGGAAGTTCTGTTTGATTAGTTTTCCTGTTGCCAACAACAACTAATACTCACTATGCTTTGGGCACATTCCAACAGGCAACTGGCTGGATGATGGTGAATTCACCTACACAAGTTAATAAAATCTGAGAAAAGCACAAGGGGTCCAGCACTGAAACGAGCTGAATGGTGCAGAAATACATCAGCAGATTCACAGCACTGCAGCACTTCAGTCATAGTGCACTTCAGTTCTGGCTGTCAGATTTCCCTGTGGGTTAAATACTGCAGTCTTTGACAATAAATGTGGACTTCATATTGCTGGTCCATGCACTCACCTCCTTTGCCTACCAGGCATATTTACAATCTACAATTGAGCTGCAAAACCAGTAAATTACTTTCTTCTTATCATTTAGTTTCTCACATTTGCACAGTGACCCAACATCTGCCAGTCCCAGTCCTGTCCCTTGCTCCAGTGCTGTTGCCCAAACTTTCCTCCCTTCCTCAGATACTTCCTGTAGACCAACAGAGCTCCTTTAGAACTCCAACTCTCAGAGGAAAAATATGTTCAGTTCAAAACTAAGGTATTTATTACAAGAATTAAATAATTCCTCCTTAGCTATCATTAGCTATAAAGCCTTGAGTTATATTATTCCAAACTTCTACTTCAAGAAACTGGAAAATATACTCACTGATTTTCTAGAAACTTACTCCATCTCTCTCCTGGTTACTTAAGACTTCATCTTTACCTTTCTGTTTTCCTTTCTTTTTTCCTTTTGAGGAGGGAGCAAAAGAGGGGAGGCAATCTGTCAGCCCCCATGCTGGGAAATCTTCTTGCCATGTGTTTTTGGTTTATGAAGCTTTGCTAGGCACCGAGCAAGCTGTGAAACACCACGGCAGCAGCTGCCACATCTAGAGAACATCCTTCCCTATCAGACAGGTACAACAAACTTCCAAGTCCATTGGAGTAATGAAAAAAAAAACTTGAGCAGGTTTTGTCCCATGCCCTCTAAAGTCACAGTACACTTTCTCATTTGCCTTCCATGACTATTAAGAGAGAAGCAGTATGTGCTGGTTCACAAGGTTAAAGATGCACAGGGAGGAAATACTAAGTCCATCTTGTCTGCAGTAAAACCAGCATTTCTACCCTTAGTTTCTCACTAAAGGTGAGGAATATCCTTTCAAACAGAAGCTCTCTGTGCTCTCTACAGGCAGAAGTGACACGCAAATGAGTTTCCAACACAATCGAGACTGGCAGAGCAAAGAGGGGTCTCTGGCCCCACCCCTCTGCCAACATCAAAAAGAACCTTCCATGTTTTCTAATTGAAAACTTTGAACAGTCCACAGGCTAATTCCAAAACTCTTTTAAAGAACAACAAAATTCATCTTCAAAGGTTATTTGTTTTCAAAACACTCCATAACAACAAAAAGTAACTTAAATCTGGGCATGAAATTAAAGTTCTCCTACAAAGGAAATAAAAATAAATAGTTAATTTCTCAAAGGGTTCCCATTTCTGGCTGATTTCTAAGTGGTGCTTGGACCACAGATGTATTTCACTATCTAAATTTGGGCACAAAAAGATCTCTGGCTATTCCCAAGAGCCAGCTGGATCATGGGGCCTGTAGTGCTCCCTTTTGTGACTTTGTTTTACAGCCTCGAGAAACATTTTTCAGTGGTCAGATTTCTCCCCTTTCTTCCTAATTATCACAGAGATACCAAAGCTAAGTCAAGGTCCTTAATATCAAGGATACTTGAAGTTATAATGTTAACAATAAAAAATATTTTTTATGAAATAGCAAAAAATGCTGTCACAAATAGACATCTTTAACTATATTTGGAACATCTAACAGCTACTAAAGAACTTAAAACTACATTGAGACAGTCCAAAATAAGAATACAAAGTAAATTATTATCTAACATAAAATGTAATGGACAAGAGATTTACCCAGTATATGCTTACACTGCAGTTCTTTAAGTCAATTTTGCACCTATCTACTATTGAAACAATTAACTTTAGGAACAGGCAAGATAAAAATGATGTTTAATGTACATTAAAAAAATAAAATTGAAGGACATGGATTAATTAAGCATTTTCTAAGCACCTGCTTGTAAGGGATTGACGAAAAATCATTTTAAGGCAGACACATCAAGAAGTACTACTAGTCTCTTTTGGGATATACTTGTTGAAAAACTTGTCGCATGTCACAATCAATAAGATACCTTTTATTTTAATATATTACTCACTAGTATTTGCAAATGTAATCTTTTACTGCCTCTTTGGAAAGAGATTTGATAGAGGCAGCATTACACCATAATGCAGAAACCAGGATAAACTTGGTCTTCAGATCCAAGTGAAATGAAAACACTGGCAAAAATATCCTTTAAAAAAAAAGCAATGTGCAAGTCCACCCACAAAAAAAAAATCCCCAAAACAACTCAAATGCCTTATTGTTTTTGAGAGGAATAGCAAGTCTGCATACCCAAAGCTAATGAAAGGACTGCTTTTAAAACCTTGATAGGACGTGCAGATACTCATTAAAAACATTGCGAGCTGCTCACAGGCAAATGGGCAGAACTTTCTCCCATGGGAACATGCAGCAGATTATCAAAGACAAGCAATGAAGAATAAAGCTGGCTAATATGACAGTCAAGGCTGGGAGGATTTGCTGAGATAAGAAATGGTTCTCAGCTTTCTGGCAAGGGTATTGTTGTTAGACATTCTGTGATTTTCCTTTACAGAGAGGTTTCACTGCTCTTTTTTATTTCCAAAATTAGCATATCAGAAGATGAAGCCTGGAGCTTTATGGCTTTTTTTTTTCCTTATTAACTACTCAAAAGCATGTGTTTCTATACCTTTTGATTTAGCGTACAAAGAAAAAATGAAGAATAGAATCAATCTTTCAAATTTCTTGCTTCCCTGAAAAATACTTACAGGCTATCTTGGCTGATGAAATTACATAAACCCTACTCAGATCAGAGATAGTGCAATGGTGAGCACCAAATAATTTTAATTTCACAAATACTATTACATGGTGGATTTGTGATAATTTTTTCAATGCAGCCATAAATTGTAGGAACAATTTCCTCAGAACTTCAAAAATTTGAAAAATTTTAGAAACTTGTACAAAGATGCATTCAGCAATAGATATGAACAGGATAAATAAAAATAGATAGTGTGTGCCTTCATGGAAATTATCTAGACATGGTTATTTTCATTGTACAAAGGAAATAATCTGTAATAGTCCGAGGCTTCTTAAGCAAAGTGATTTTACCAAAACCAACAATGGTTATGTACCAAGAAACAAAGAATAAGGAGACTGAATATGAACTATGTCAGATAATTAAAAACCTAAAATACAGAACCAACTGCCTCATAACTCACAGTCAAGAAAGATGGCTATCTATACACAGGAAAAAAAATTGGCACAAGAAATGTGAATGGCTTCAACAGTGAAAAAAGAAATGGCCATTAAAACACTGAAGGAAAAACAAAGATTCAGTCTATGGATATGCATCACCCTGCAATGTAAATGTGTGGAGATCAGCATAGAAATAAATTGCTTTACTTTTGCTACATCCTGTATCAGCCAGGCCCTTAACAGAGGTGGTGATGCATTGCAAGTAGGAATAAAATGGAAGGTAAGAGGAGACAGAAGAAATTGGCAATCATTGGTAACGACCAATCAAAGGGTGTTTCTTTAAAACTGTGTTAGGAACCAAATGAGTCACAGCAATTTTTCTTGCTGATTAGTGAACAAATGTGACTAGTTGTTAATAATGCTGTAAAAGATAGAAGCAGTCAATAAATCTCTCCCCTGTATCTGGAAAATAAGTCAGTAGATATGTCATACCACTTAATGATGATAACTTTTATCTTTCACTCAAAAAGTAACCAAGGGTGATGTTTAAATGAAGCTTCTACAGTTAGACCTTTTTAAAGCAGCATAAGCTTCAGGGCAACACCTTCAAAGAGTAGTTTCCAAGGGGAAATTCTTACCATCAACATCAATGTTGAGTAACTCTTTGAACAGTACAAAAATTCAAGAGGTTTGGAAAAAAGCAAACATGCTATTATAGCAAAAAGTAAGTACATAGAGACCTGTCACTTGAAATCAGTCCTGGGTAAAATTATGGAACCAGCAACACAACTGTTTTTAAAGCAATTAAAGAAGGGCTATATAAGTTAGAAGTGTTTATGGTCTTGTCAATCTAACTCAAGATCTGCGGCAATGACATTACACACTGTAAGGTTAATAAAGTTAAAGGTGCTGAGATGATAAATTTCCCTGAGGTATGCAATTCAGTGCCAAGTAATATTTTGTTTAAGAAATAGAAAAACTACAAATTTAATGCAATACATTAAATATATCAAAGATCGGCTAACTGACAGGTTTTAAAATTGAATTGGTTGTTTTCCAAGTAGAGGCCAGGAAGGACCAACCATCTACCCAGTTGCTACTGAACATAAATCCAGAAACAAAGAAAAAAGACCATACTTACAGGGTGAGGAATTTATCCTAGAAAGCAACAAGTGAAAAGGACACACAGCCCATGATGAGTAAGAGTGTTGGGCAGTCACTTGATGCTACTGCATCTTCCAGAAATTCTGACAGCTGTCCCCTTGTCCAAGAAGGGAGAGGAGGCAGTTACAACAAACCACAGGCCAGGCAAGCTCACCTCATTTCCTGGGGAAATTGTGGAGCAAATTCCCCCAAAGACACCTCCATGCACATTAAGGACAAGAAGGGGACAGGAAAAACCATCAGGGTAGCACCAAGGTCAAATCCTGACTGATAAACCTGGTTGTCTTCCACGACTTGGAGGATAAAGGAGGAGTAGAAAGAGGACTGGTGACCCCTATTTCATAAAGCTATACTCACTATAGTACCCCATATAATTGGATAAATGATTTTTCCTGTGGGATCTTGAACCTTGGAGAGATTCAAAACCCAACTGGACACAGCCCACAGCAGAGCTGTGAGCAAGGAAATGGAAGAACACATCTCCAGAGCTCCTTGCCAATCTGAATTACTCTGA
The DNA here is from genome assembly GCA_024865655.1 of Emberiza elegans. Lineage (NCBI taxonomy): Eukaryota > Metazoa > Chordata > Aves > Passeriformes > Fringillidae > Emberiza > Emberiza elegans. The sequence continues at coordinate 1,374,079 of JALJVW010000184.1, read as the reverse complement.
TTCAGCTCCATAATCAACCAATCATGAGCTCTCAATACAACATTATGGAGTCTTTAACCTTGCAGATTAAAGAAAATGGGTAAAAAAAGAAGCTAGAAATAAGGGGCAAAAGTTAACAGCAATGCAACCAGAACTTTAGTGACCTCAAAAATTAAGACATTAAAGTCAGAGTACTTCAATATCTTGCACGTTCCAGAAAGCCTGTGAGTTCATCACAATCCTCTTCTCCACCCTTGTAATCTGTGCATCTGTGACAAGAAAGCAATGGGCTTTTTCCCCCCATTCTCATTCTTAGGAGGAGTGTACTCCATTATCCCATAGATGGAAGGAAAACATAATAAGGGAAGGTGAAACAACTGCAGTGCAAATAAACCAAGAGTAATTTTCCTGCATTCAAGAATTCAAACGCTGAAATTAGTCCCGGCAGAACATTAAATCACTGCTCCAGGATGCCATCAGAATCATGCAGCTGGGTAAACTATTAGGAACTCTACAATTACAAGTATCACTTGGGGAGAAATTGTGATAAAAAAGAAGTGATAGACACATCATGTTGTGAATATACAGCATTGCTTCTTAAATGTTTATATGCCCATAGTGTTTAGAAAACAAATGCTTTGTGCATAAAGTGACATAATAAAAATTCTTTCTACTTCACGAGAGCTCATTTTTAGTGAAAATATTTTTCCCTATAAACGTTTGATGTACACATCTGCCAGAGCTAAAAAAGTTAGACTGTAAAAAAATTAGTTACTAGTAGAAAAACCTGAAAAACACACAGAATGTAGTCAAAGCATGAAACTTTGCCTGTAACATTTACTAGATTTACAGAATTCTTTTTGCAACCTTCTCCACTGAAAATAGTATTTTTAATTTTTTTTTTTATTACAATGTTATTCAGTGCACTGAATTGCATGGATGCAATTTCAAAATAAAAATAATTCTGATTGGTCATAGCACCACAGGCAATTTGAAGAAGTTAATTACACATTCAAAGTGTTCATTCTGTCTTCAAATTAAAAAGAGAACTGACACCAGCATTACTTAATGTAATTATATCATTTTACTCATGTATTTTGACCAGTGTGTAAGTTAGTTCCTGCCATCAAGGCAGTTCCATCCTAAGATTCTGTTGTTTTTTTCCCCAAATAATAAATGCTAAGCCAAATGGATTTGAGGTATAAAAATCCAAGACATTGCCAGATTTTGAGAAAAGAGTGCCACAAAAGGTGATGCAGCTTCAGCAGTTCACCCTGATTTGGACCTGCCCTCTCGTACACTTGGCACTTGGGGTCACACATTTTCCATTTTACATATAGGTAAGGACTCAACTGCCACTTGCAGTTGTCTTTTATCCTCTCTCTGCTATCAGATCCTGCTTTCATCTCTGGCCACCCACTCAGCCTCATGGTTTGAATTTCAATGGAACAGACGTTCTAGGATGTCCACAATATATACAATTCCTACCACATGCACTTTTCTAACACCACTTCATGACAATAGGGCCAAATGTTTCCCCATCCACAGAGAAAAACAAAGAGGAGATGGGAGAAAATCCCCTTCCTTTATAAAAGGGAAATGATTTCCCTGTAGCAAGTTGTGAACTGGCAAACACAAGAGGTGATAAAGCCAAACCAAAGGTAGAAAACATGGGCTAGAGATGTAAACATCTGGGATGCCACAGAGAAAAACACACTTTCCATTGTGCTCTAGATGCTCATGGGAGGATGTTGGAGTACTGCTGATGACCACCCACAAAACCTGCCAAGTTCCACAGATTAACACACAGAGTAATGCTGCCAAAATTCCAACTCTAGAAATATATTTCCCAGACCCTTTTTTCTGGTTAGTTGGTTGGGGGTGTTTTTTTTTTGTTTGTTTAGGTTTGTTTGTTTGATTTAAACTTTTTGGGGGATGTGGTTTTTGTTTGTTTTTGGTTTTGAGGGTTTTGAGTTTTTTTTTTTGTTTTCCTAGATTTTGTTTTCTCCCATATTGTAGAAAAAAAAGCTAAGCCAACAAATAAAGATCATTTTCTACACAGCTACTCTTGTATTTTCCTGACTAGCCTGCAGAATGAGCAGCAGTTACAATAATTCTTGAGCTAATGGGTTATGAGCCTGACAGTGATCCTACATTCTGGGGAAGAGAAGGGATTCCTTTACTTGTAAATGGAGAAATGGACACAACTGATGCATTCAATGCCTTTTTGCTTTGCTCTTCACAAAAATGTTTAATTGTGAGCAAAGCCTTAAGCATAATCAAGTTAAACAAAGAAAGGATGATAAAACTGAGAAACAGTGCATTTGGACATATGTAGGTAAAACAATTGACACTGAAGTCTGTTGAAATCATTCCAGAGACTCCAAGGGAATATTGATCATTCTCCTGAAAAATGTGTGATTGATGGGAGACATCCCAAAGGATAGGTAAGAAATAAGTAAGGGAAAACTCAAGAGAATGAGGATTTAGGAAATTACACAGCAATACTTTACATTAGAAAGATTCTAATCTAGAAAATACATTTAACTATCCCCAAGTAAACATCTAGAGGATAACTGCATGCCTGAGTTCGGCCAGCACAGAGCTGCTACAGACAAATGCTGTCAAACCAACCTAATCTCCTCAAGTGGACTAGAGAGAAAGCACTGAATGGGATCTACCTTGGCTTCACTCCTGTTCCTGACATATTCCACATGACGTGCTCCAAATCAAACCACAGAAATGTAGGTTAACATGAAACCACAACACAACAGGTGCAGGTCCATCTGAAAATATGCTCCCAGAGACAATTACCTGTGGTTTCCTGGAAAAACTAGAAAATGTATCAAAACAGGCATCAATCACTCTGTTCTGGGCTCTGATGCTTGACTGCTGATATTATTAATGATAGAATGAACACAAAGATAAAACTGGCCAGTGAAAAAACAAAAAGAGCAGCAATTTATTCTGAGTATGAAGTTAGAAAACAAGTCTTGCTGAAATGGAAAAGTAGTCTGAGATCAAAGACAATGAGAAGCACTTCACCTCCAACACACAAGTCATAAGTACAAATGGTTTGTGCCAGCCTATGAAAACAGGTTTGGAGGAATTTGGCATGCATCACAGGATAAGGGACTAAACACTGTGATGCAAAATGTGCCACAAAGGATGAAAATCATTATTCTAGGAATGCACTAAAAGGAGTGTCATTTGTAATGGCCAGAGCAACTGATCCATTGTTATCACCACTTCAAAACCAATGAGGTCTCATGTAGAGCATGAATAAAGTAAACTGGTAAAAGTCCAGAGAAGAGCACAAAGGAAATGTTCAGAAAAGTGCTTTTAGAAAGGCTTGGAGAAATAAATATGTGTGTGTTGAGACTATAAAAGTTAACTGCAGAACACACTGAGACATGGCTGACAATGACCACCAAATGCTCCGTGCATCTGGCTGGGGAAACAAGAGCTCCTGCCCTGAACTTGGAGCAACATAAATTTAAGTTACTGGAGCAAATTACCTCACTGTACATTCAAGAACAGAGCAAGAAACAGCAGAATCCACATTACTGGGAGGCTGTTCCAAGATAAGGTTAGATATGAGTCTCAGGATTAAGTGCCATCACCCAAGACAAGCTAGGACTCAGTATTTACTAATATGGTGCTTTCTGCTTAAACTGACACAGATAGAGCAGCTGGGATGTTCCAGCTTATTCCCGGCTCCAGTGGGGCAAACACATCAATCACAACACACACTTGGCAAGAGCTCAACACCAACCAGGCTGATCAAAAGAAAAAACTCTGCACAGAAGACGTGGGGCTGTCAGTGTGAATGTGTGGCAGTAATTAACAGATGTTTGAACTTTTCCAGTTTGGGTCACAAACTGAGCCAGCAAAATCACTGTACATATAGCCTGTCTCCTAAGGGTGAGAGTTTGCAAACTCTGCCTGCTTGGGCTAAAGGCAACAATACAGAGTAATGCTTTTCTTCTGCTCAGAACTTTCTAAGGCTCCTTGTTTTTCAGCCTTTTTTTTTTTAAGATTATGGAACTAAAAAGCTAAAATGAGCACGTGCCTAAAGCAAATACACAAATAGGATCTCTCAACTAGTAATTTATATTATACCAATCTTCTGCGAGGGATGTAAACAAAGTAGAAAGCGCTATTTTAGTATTCATGCAGCCTCTAGGGTTTGTTTGTAAAACGCTCTGGACCAGATTTTCAGTATCAGATGCATAAGTTATGCCAGGAAAAAAACCCTGAATGCAAAGCAGACTTCATTGCACATTGCTGTCTCTTCCATCCTGCTGCATGCAGCTACCTCTCTTCAGCATGTCATTCTCTGCTTCTCACAATTAGCAGGGCATCAGGTCAAAAAACATAAAAATATGAGCCTCATCCCATTGCCTTTCTATTTTCACATATTTGGCTGATGAATTTGAAAATCTTCATGTTTTATTCTAAGTACAGGCTGCCATAGATAAACTGGCCAAAGAATAAAATGCAACATGAAACCCTCCTCAAACCCCAGAAATTACAGAGAAGGTGCACACTGTCCTTAGATCTCAAAAAGTAGAGAAATTATAATTAATTTCTCTTCCTCCATGAAAAATGATGTTTAAACAGATGCTAAACACCAAACACCTGATCTTCACAATCACTTGTGAGACAGGTAAATATCCCATTTCTTTTTATGGAAGCAAGTGGAGACAGTTCAAGGTCCAGGCTGGAAGCATTTCAGCCCCCTAGAATCATTGCATTGCTTCGGCACTAATTCTGTGAAATAGCTGCTCTGATATGGAAGGAAAGGTTCACAAGTGGGCTTTAAATGAATTCTCTGAGGTTCATAGTGCAAATCATTATCAGAAATTCAATTTTATCACAGATGTTTTATATGCTCACACCATTACAGTAAGCTACTGTGAGGACCAAGGATAAGGTAATAAAGGAGCACCTGAAAAACTTATTAAATGTGCTTTTTACATTACAGACGTCCATGGAGATGACTCAGTTTTTCAAAATTGTGGCATTCTACAGGCTGCTTTACACAGAGGGTCACAAATCCACTTCAGCCCTTTAGCTGTGTGTCTATAAACAATTTGAAGTGAAAGGTTTCATTCTAGCATTATGGTCATCAGGGATAGGGCGACACAGAATGACCATCAGGCCTGCAGAAAGCAAACAAAAAGGCAATGCCATGTGTGAGGGACACAAGCTGAAAATACACAGGAAAAGGGCTGGCTCATGGAGACCACACCATTGGCACATCCCATATGGGGTCCATTTGGAAAACAGAGCAGGCTGCAGTAAGGCCAAATTGCAGCAGATGGACAAAGAGAAATGAGAAGGCTCATGGCCCAAAGAAAGTTGAGACATAATCCTTGTGAAATGCATTTAGATGAGCTGGAATGGTTCCTCCTGAAGATGTACCTAACAACATCCCCAGCCTTCACTGCCTCTGCTGGGGACAGCAACTTTTTGCCTCATTTTTAATACCATCTCATGATCATTTCAGCTTAACACACCCTGGCACGTGTTCAAAACCAAGAGCCTGGATGAGCAGCCAAGGCAATAGTTCCTGAGAGCCCTGAGTCCCCAGGGGTGCAGATATGTATCTTTTTATGCTAGGAAACCTATTTCTCTGGCTGTAGCTCTTGACAACATTGCTGCACCTGAGAAAGACACTTTTATCAGACTGCGCGACACCAACCAAATGGAAAAGAAGGCCAACAATTTACCCAATTTTGCTTAAAATAATTAGCTACAAAGTTACTAAAAAAAAAATCACTACAACTCATGTAGAAAATGCACAGTTGTTTACAACATGCTGTTTCATGACCTCTCAGGGTAGCTATTTTCTATCTGTGTCACAGAGTTGAGAAGCATTACAAGTACCTGAATTTCCACATGCAGTTGGATCTCAGGAGCTGAGATCCATAGTACCAGATTTAGTCTTTTCAGCAGCCGTGATATTCTCCCACAGAGAAACAAAACTGCAGAAGTGCTCAGGGCAGGTCCTTGCTCTGAACCACCACAAAAACTTCTCCACCTTCTTAAAAAAGTGTCTGGGCAGCAGGTCCATGCCACAGGGCAGTAGAGAGCTGTTAACAATCTACACCCTCACATTTCCACTCCGACCCTCTTTACACCCCTAAGCACAAAAGTCTATTAGAAAAAAAGACGGTTTTAGGCAAATAAAAGCCCCTCACAGAAGGAGGATTTGTATGAAGGATTTTTTCCTGTGGCCTGATGTCTTGCTTATCTCATGCTGTCTTGTCTGTGCTGCACATATCTCTCTAAAGGCACCCACAATATTTAAGTCTTGTAAAAAAAGCTGTGAAACAGGGATTCCAGATGTTATCATTTCTTAAACCCTTGGCAGCACACTCCCCCCAACCTTTTGAACACTTCATTCCTGAGTTATTTATGCACTAAAACAACTACTTAAAACTTGTTTTAGTGCATAAATCTGTGTGCCATTTCAGTCTAACATCAATATGTTAAATTCTTAAATTTGTTGCCAACCATTACTATACAAACTCACTCTCAGACAAGCTCTACACTTTATGATAAATGCTGAGAAGAAATTAAGTGCTGCTACTGCATCACTACTAAAAAATCATGGGGAAAACCATCAATTTATTCTCATCATTGTAACTAATGCTTATCCATGGTGTTCAATAAATTTAATACTACTTTTCAAGGCAAGCAAAGCCATTGACTTCTAAATATTATACAACCTATCAATTAAAATATTGTGGATAATCTGTTAATTAATGGTGAGTTTTATTATTACTCTTCAAAATCAATTAATTTTTGTCAACGCTGGTCACTTTCAGAAGGAAAGATACAATAGGTTAACAATAGGGCATCAAGATACTGACAAGACAGCACTGATTTATGGGCTTTATATAAGATTAATAATGTGGATTAGCACAGGACTTAGAACAGTTGGCAACGACAGATCTTGCAAAATGTAATGCCTTCCAATTGAGATGTTCTTATTGCAAAATAATGATCTCTGCTGAAAACATCACTAGATATGAGGGCCAACACACTTCTGCTGCACAAACTCCACTGACACAACCAGGGAAGGCTACAGAAGAAAGATTTCTGACCTTAAAATATGATGAGCAAATTTTTCAACTTACTCTTTACAGTAGCTCAAAACCATCGTGGACAGTGAAGTCCCAGCTGGAATAAATGAGATGTCAGTCCTTGGACTACAAATAGTAAATGTCAGATAGGTACTCGCAGTTTCTTACAAATACATTGCAGGTGAAGCAGACATCTTACAGAATTTGAACAAGTCTTTTTGCTGTGCTGCAACACTAGACCTACGTGTACATGTTCTTCAATTTCATTCCATATGAATACAAAAGATTTAGTCAGTACAATTTTGTGAATCTGGAAGCATTATGCTAGATGTGATGCCACTAAGCAGTACACTGCTTCCTAAACCAGACTGAGAAACTGTTTTAACTCTTGAGAATGCCAAGCTGAGAAAGTAACATACTTTCTGTTGCTAAAATGTCAAAAGCCCAAAACAGACAGCATTCTCCTCTGTCATTAACACAACTGAGTCACAAATAATTAGATTTTATTAGTTTTCTTATCCTCCCCCCAGCAAAACAAGTGCATTTACATGCCTGTAAAAAAATGTTTGCATCAATTCCAAATAATTTTCTAATTATTTTGAACTTTTCTGCATTTACCCATCTTTATTTAAAACAAAGTAAAGATATAATTTTCAGTCCTTACACTCTAGAAACCTCTGGGAGGCATTGGTTGGAAACATTACATTTGTGATACAAATTATTGCTGCAAACTATTGTCAGTTATTTTCCCTGTCCTCCCTTTCTTCAAACTGCAGTTAATCCTCCAAATAATTTCCGACATCCATCCCTTCCCTCTTCCTGCCCTGGGGATAAATGTCTCAATCTCCTTCTAATCATTCATCATCAGACTCCTTTGCTTGGCTATTTTGTACCAAACCATCCCCTACACAAAATGATTTTATCCAATTTTTCACTCTTACTCAAGACTTTACAGACATTGCCTGCTATTTATCTATATATGTTTTATGGGCTCAAGTAAAGCTATGAACAGTAAAAAATTAAATTCTGTTTTGTTCTATCAATTTATTACCCAAAATGGAGATGAAAACTTTGAGGAAAGCAAATTTGATAGGTTGGGGTTTCTTTTCCTCCTTTCCATCTCTAACATCTGTGCCAGCACCAGAAGTGGTGGCAGACACCCTTGTAGGGGGAAAATCAGGGAAAAACACAAGCAGTGCAGTTTTAGAAAGAACGATAAGCCACAGAGAGATGAGATATAAAGGGCTTTTGCTGACATCTGAAAATTGTACAGAGGTCCCACTGACCTTTCATGCTCTGACGTTATGAGAGGATTTTTGGGTGTAAGGGATGAAATCTGAGCCCATTCCTCTGGTGCCTCCTGTCAGGTGCATGCCAGTGGGGGCAAAGCTGCCCTGCTTCTGCCTTTTCTGCCACGTGTATCAACTATCACTCCAGCAAATCCACCTCATTACCTCTTCTTTCTTTCATACACTCAACAACTACGAAGCGACTTTAGACAGCAGAATATTTTTCATATAAATCATGTCCATGACCAACTCATGGAATTAATACAAAGCAATGATCAAGCCCCAGCCCTACACAAATTTCAGAGAACAGCAGAAAGACACGTGGCTATATCATGCCACTGATTTTTAAAATAAACTCCCAACTGGAGTCAATAATGAAATATGCTCAAAAATCAATGACATGCCTGCTACATGGTGATTAAATCTGTAAAATGAAGAAAAATCCATTAAAACTTTGATACTTAAACACTCCCAAGTCACTCACATCTCTGTTTCTGAAATTCAATTGCATGCCAAGACAATATATTTGACTCAAATGCAGCAGTAAGAATTAATTTGAAATTCTCAAAAATCCCCCAAAGCAATTTTTACCAAAATCTGTAACATCCAAAGGCAGTGTATAAGTGGCCTCAAAGTGCCTCAAGGCTACCATTCATTCTTCAAAAGAAAATTATTGTTGTGATGTTAAAATGCAAGGGCAGATGATGTCTGTGATGACTTCTCAGGCTGAAACTGTTGACTGATTAATATCAGTTGCATCTCTCTGTCTAATCATCCTTTTTTTTTTTTTTATTTCATCATAACAAAAATTCACAGCAACCTTCACTCTTCCCGCAGGAGGTTTAGTACAAATTGTTGCTGTTACACTGAAATGGCACACAAAAATCTTGTGAATGAGAAAAAAAAAACCCAAAAAGGTCCTGGCTACACCACCTGCAGGAAAGCAGCACAGAGAAACACTGGCTATTAGCCAAGGTTAGGGGTCAAGCGATTAGTTTGCACTGACGTCTAATGCTTTAAAAGAAAAACAATGTTTAGTTTCAGGTTCTGCAGCTGTCAGGGATGAAAGTGAGGTAAGATGGACTATTGCTTTGGTCCAGATGGCAATCTCTGTCCCTGTGGTCTTCAGAGTATCACTGAAAATGATACCACCATCTCTTCTTAATAAAAAGGCAGGTAAAAAGCAAGGCAAAGCAGTGATTTACTGAACACAAATGTACAGCAACCCTGAATTACCATTATCACTGGTTCTTCCAGGTGCAGTCAGTAGCAAAAAAAGCCATTTTCAATTATCCACAGATTCCTCTTTAAAGGTTAAATAACACACCTCAGGTCCCCACCCAGAAACATGGGATACCTGGGTAACTTCCCTTGAGCAAATTCTATAGGAAACATTCCTTTCCTGAATTGGAGGGTTGCTTTACTGAATTGCAGGGCTTAAACCACTGAGAGTTCTGCTGGTAAGTGGGAAAGGAAGAAACATGAGGAAGAAGAGAGGAAAATTAGTAAGCAGTAAATCAGCATAAGTCTTTCAAGTGAGATTCCAATCCCCAAGGGCATCTGAAAATTGTCTTCAGCTCTCCTCCCATGAATTGGGGTGGTTGATGATGCAAAACCTACCAATGTTAGCCACTTGTCACCACTTTTTCCATGCCCAGGTGCACATACAGGTTGGGAGAAGCTGAGACTGTTAGAGAAGCCCAGAATTTCAGCAGATAACTCTGTCCCTGTCCCTATGTGCAGCTCAGGCAACTCCTTCACCACCTCACCTAGAGAGCATCCCATGCCAGAACAGCTCAGATATAACTCTGCTTCTAAATCTAACCATGCATTCAGAGAATACTTGAGTATTTTACTAGACTTTCCTCTAAACTCCAAGCTACTTCAACACTTTTCCCTCTCCTACGAGGACTTAAAACACATAGCAGTTTCTGGGAAAAAAAAGCAACAAGTGAAAGCAGCAATAATTGGAGCCTTTGCCACCATGGAAAACATCAAAAATAAATTTAAAAAACACCATACATGCTTTTAGTCAGTCATTTTCTTGCCATCTTCCTGACTTGCAGTGGTTACAGCCATAGGCATCCAACCTTGGATCTCCACCTATCAATGCTGCATACTCTCCACCTGGATACTTCAATTTAGTGTTCAATCTGCTCCATCAAGAACACCAAACACTGATGCTGCACTTACAAAGCCAACAGACACATTGAATCTTTCCAGGTCATACACAATTGAAGATGCACAGAAAATTAACCCCTGGGTTAAGTTTCATTCAAACACAACACATTTTTGTATCGCTGTAAAAATGACATTCCTAACCAACAGACATCAGACCCCAAAATATTGCCACCATAGAGCAACGTGACTTGGCTATAATGGTTTCTATGCATGTTGCTTGCAAAGAAAAGTATTCTGTATTCTACAGACTATTTCTATGTTTTCAGTGACTGGCTGATTGGGGATTAGAACTCGATGATCTCAAAGGTGCCTTCAAACCCACACAATTCTACTTTTTCATGGTCATCAACAACTTTAAAGTAATAGAATTTTCCTCTTTAGCTGATCTTATGCTTTCCTACTTGCACCTCAACCATCTAAAAGCATGCAGAGAAACTGCAGCAAACGTTTCAAGAGAAACAGAAAATCTGCTTAAATCCAAGCCGTGACTAATGGCATGCATAAAGCTGAGTGGTGTTGAAGTGTTTGTGTAAAAGTGTCGTGTACAGGCAGGTACAAACTATAGATTCACATCCTCCTCTTCCAGTCATCAGACACACCAACTTACCACTGGTAGCCCTGAAAAGAAAAGGGGCCTTTGCCCAGTGCCCCCAAAATCAATGTGGGGGTCAATTCTAAATGGCAATGCACAATGGGCTCTTAAAACACCTCCTCACCATTTACTCTCCTGGCTTAGTTTAAATGACTTGTGAGGTCTCTAATGTTAAAACATATATAAATGTTAAAGCGTTCAAAACTCGGTTAACATTGAACTTTGGGGTTGTCAGTGATACTGCATTTTTACTTGGACCACTATAAAACTATATCACAAATTAATAATTAAATTATGCAAATACAGAGTAGAAGTATATTTCTGTATTTTATATTTAAGGTACTTTACCTCTCATCTTTTTAAGAAAGACATCTATTTGAGATGCATCAGCTGACTAGGAAAACATCCAAAGTTAGGCAGTTTTGTTGGCATTAACCAGAAAGATTGGGTAAATTATGGAACCCATAAAACTGCCACGATTTGTACTTTCCTAAACTAGTTGCTGCATCCCTGATTTATTAGTGAGAACTTCAAAGGTTTTTCATAAAGATAAATAAAAGCACAGGGACAGGAGCATAATGCACAGGCTAGACAGCTCTAAAATACACTGTTTACAGTGAACTGGGAGAGAGCAACATTTCAGGTCATACTTTATATCTAGCAGAGCAAAACATCAGAACTGATATGACTGATAACCACTGTAAAGAGTGCAAACCTATTTTCCTAAAGATGGAAAACCTTTAGATACAGCTGACCAGTGTCCAGCTTTAAAGAATTAAGGTGCTCTATGATCCCAGACCTTTCTCAAAAAAAATGAACAGCCCTTTGGGAATGGGAAGAAAGCAATATCTCTCTCTTGCAATATGATAAACAGTATGCAAAAATGTAAAAAGTAGGACAGTAAAGTGATTAGGAAGATTTGTGCATCATTAAAATAATGCCCCTGGGCCATCACCTCAATAAATACAGGACAACAAAGATGATGATACTTCAGTCTTCAAAACTCTCTCTGTGACTCATGCTGCAGTAGATGCCACTTAGTGAGAGCAGGGAACAGACATACACAACAAGAGAAGCAGCTCAGCCAATTTTACTCCATGAAACAGAATGAGCACAGATAGTGGCTTACAAATGACATTCTGGCAGCCTGGTAAGGTCATTGCCAACTCTGCCATTCAATTTGCTGTGGTCAGTCTTCTGCCATGTCCCATCACATCATCTCTTGGCCATACATGCCAAATACTTTTTCACTTTGAGGACTGAGCTGTCATCTTTCACTTTGTTACCCTGCCCTTTAACTGCCACTAAAGTGACACTGATGTATATCCCAGGAAAGGAAAGACAATTCTTTACATTATCATGTGCCAGGAGCTTGCTCCCTTTTAAGCATTACAATTGCTGATTTACTATTGCCTTGTACTTTATTAAGGCTAATGCTGACAATGTTGGTGGGTACACAGTGCACTCATTAACTGGTTTTGCAGTTAAAGCATCTGAAGTTAGTATCTAATTACCTGGAAACACTCTTTTTTAATTCTAGCTCTTCTCTATTTATTCTACACATACTTAAGAAAGAGTATGTTCAGTATCAATAACTTCCACAAACATGAGCTTTTGTGTTTGTTTTTTTTCAATCACTATAAGCAATTAACTGGAGATATATAAATCAATATTGAATTTTTAAATTAGTCATTAAAAGTGAAATTTCCTCAAACTTAAAAAAAAAGCAACAAAAAAAATCTCAAGAAACACATCTTTGATATAATAGAAAAATTACTGCTAAATACAGTGAAGCCTTGGCATGTCAGAGTTGCTTTCTGGATAGAAATAATAAAAAATAATTAAAAACATTGGCAGAGAAAGTACATATTAATTAAATTAGTGGAGGTTTACCCTTTAAGGGATCAAGATTAAGATTCCAAGCAGGGTCAGACTTGCCTTGGGAGCAGAGAGCAGCTCTTGCAGGCAGCTGGGACGGGTGGGGAAGGCAAGGAGAGAAGATGGTGGTGACTGCAGGCAGCACCTGCACGGAGCTCTCCATTTGCATCTGCACAGATCAGGACTTTGCTGAACTCTTTAAGATCAATTCCCAGTTAGCCATCCCCTGCCAGGTGTCCAAAACTGTTAACAATGATGTTAATAAGGCAGCAAAGGTCAGATCTCAGAATGTATGCTCTAGGGCATCCAACCCCTAAACTCCTACACACCACACACGAGGCGTTTTCTTGGAGAACAGTGCTCCCTACCTGCTTTAGGCACCAGTAAAGTCTCGTACACCTTTCACAGAAGGATGAACAGCTGCCAAATAACTTGGTGGCATTTCTAACAACATTTTCCTTATCTCTAAAGCCTTTCTGTGCCCCTAATTTCCAAATTGCTACTTGTCCTTCCTCTTAATCTTATGGTCTTGAGGAAATGGTCTTGAGTTGAAACAGGGGATGTTTGGATCGGATATTAGGAAAAATTTCCTCAGTGAAAGTGTGGTCAGGCATTGAAAAAGGCTGCCCAGGGAAGCAGTGGAATCACCACGCCTGGAAGTCTTCAAAAAATGGTTAGATGTGGAACCCTGGGACACGGTTTGGTAGTGAACTTGGCAGGGCTGGGTTAACAGGTGGACTTGATGATGTTAGAGGTCTTTTCCAGCTTCAACAATTCTTGGGTTCCATGACATAACCTCAATATTTAATGCAGGAAGAATTCCCACACCTGTTAATGCTTTACATCAGCGTGGCATGGAATTTCAGCCTGTGTGGCACAGCACAGGGAAAATCAGGCTCCAACTGGGATCCTGGGAGGGCTTCCTTCAGCTCCTCCAGTCAGAGCCACGTAATTAGGAAGTGCCCACAGCAGTTAAGAACATTCCTGGGGAAATTCAGCCCCTCCCATACTGCAGGCACCAAGGACTCACTGAGGAGTGACACTCCCTCAGGCTCCCTCTTAATGTCCCCTTTATGCCAACTACATTCTGAGCTCTAGAAAGGAAAACCGATTTCCTGGCTCCAACCTGTGTTCTAACAGTTCATTTCAGCATCAATTTTGACAATTCACAAGGAGATTTGGAATCCACTTCTCCACACTTCCTGTACTCCCCGTATTTTAGTTTAATAGGGACTTTGGAAAAAAAAGAAAAAAGCATTCGGTGACTCTTATTTGAATCATAATGGAAATGGCATGCTATCATTCTGGGTAATACTTGGAATGAATAATGGTGCATTTACATGGCCAGAACCTCCCTGTAACCCAAAGATCTGATGTTTTCAAACTTCAGAGTCCATAAATATGTGCAGATGTTCTCAAAGGCTGCTAGAATAGCCAGGCTGAGCTCATGCTGCAAGCAAAAGCCAAAGCTCAAAGATTTTATGTAACTGTTCAGATACTAAAAGGTATATAAACTCCCACAAACGTCTTTTTGAATAATGCCTCGACTTCAAAAGTTTCCCCCATAACAAATTCACTGAAAACTAAAAAAAAACCAAAAAAAAAAAAAATCTAGCTCCTAGTCTTGCTTTTATCCCCTTCCTTTTCCTGCATACTTTCAAAATGTCACTACTCAGAACAGCCAAGTTAATGGTCCCAGATCCTGAAATCTGCCCAGACCTTCTGAAAAGACCACCACCTTTCAGACCAACAATATAACAATTTCCTGCCTGCACTCAAGTTCAAGTGGTCAAGCCTAAGGCTTCTAAACTTTTAGTATTTCCCCTGCATGTCAAAGACTAAACATACCATATAAAACAAAATTTTAGAAGTCAAAGATAAACTTTGGCTGTGAATAATAGCACAAATCAAATATTTTCTGAGCAACTTGATAGAGCAAAGCTTCAGTCCTAACTGAAGCTTTATTTAAAAAAGCTGAAGTACCTCTTGGCATTTTTTTTTCATAGAAGAGTGAACATGCAATGACCTTTCCTACAGTAAAATTAGCCCTCTCCAGAAACAGCAAGTTTGCTTCTAAGCAGTCTGAGGTGTTCTGTACCACAGAACAATGTGTTGCTCAACCTGAATGCTGTACTGAGAGCCATGAGTATTTTAGAAAAAGCAGAAAAGGAACTGAATTAAACAAAAGGATAGAAGTAGGCAGTGAGGAAATCCATGGCTGGGAAACCAGGATAACAAATACCAAAACTGTAGTGACATCTAAACTTCTAACGGAATTCTAATGCTTTATTTCTTGATATGTAGTACAATATTCTGCAGTTCATTTCACTCAGAAAAGTCAGAAACAGAAGAAACATACCCTTGATAACTGCATAGGAGCCCTACACAATTTTCTCCTGTAGCTTTCTCCTTAGGTAATGAAGTGGGATGACACCATGATGGTTTCCTACCTGTCACTACTGCTGAGAAATGCATTGGTCCTCTAATGGCTAATGCACCTGTATCCCTAAAGATAGTGAATATAATGACACTCATTGGAGAAATGTATATTTTTTTGACATTGAGCCAATTTGCTGTCTCTCAGCCTTACAAGCTATATCTTTAGTTATTTTCAAAGACACAGGATGAAGAGATTTAGGTAACTTGGAGAAACTTGAACTAGGCATGATGCATTTCAGGGAATTGTTTGCTGTGCTGTTCTCCTCTTGGTAAGCAATACTTATAAAAGTTCCATTTCATGACAGGTCAAGCACATTCTCTTTACTAAGTTGGTAGACTGAAGATTGAAAGATTGAAATCTACCTAAACATCCAATTATCAGCCAAAAAATTATGTTCTGCCCCAAAGTTAAAGATTGTGAAAATATGACATGAAGACATTGCAGAAAATTTTATGAACATATCATCAGCTACAGATGCCAAAGGAACTTTTGGCCACCTGACTGGAATCAGCTGACCCAAAGATTTGTTTCCTCATCCCACAGCAATCCCACCACAGTGTGTTAGGGTGCCACACAATCAAGTTGCCTATGCAAATCAGCACATTCTGACTGGCAGCAGTTGAGCTTAACTTGTAATGAGCCCATCCAATTGTGTAAGTAAATGTCTGCTGGGGCTGAACATCAGAACTGACAGCATTTGATGTTTGGGTGGGCTCTTTGTCCTCCCCTGCCCAGGGAGATTTAAGATAGCCTTGAAGTAAGCAATGTCAGCTCAATGTCGCTACAAGGTGGTTCATCATTAACCTTGATATTAGAAATATTTTATTTATCCATTTCTGAATTCTGACTTATGCATGTATCAAAGAGAACAACCATGTGGGAGCAGTTAATAATTATATTTGTAAAATACACTAATGCCCTTCTCGAGAATCATTCATTCTTACAACCAAATTGACCATTGGTTCTTGTTCACCATCTATCTAATTTTTAATGGAAAAGGTTAAAGAAAGCATCAGGATTTCCGATCTCTATGTAATAGCCCACAGTCCTGCCTGGCCTAGAGCATGTG
The DNA here is from genome assembly GCA_024865655.1 of Emberiza elegans. Lineage (NCBI taxonomy): Eukaryota > Metazoa > Chordata > Aves > Passeriformes > Fringillidae > Emberiza > Emberiza elegans. Next base: position 1,357,557 of record JALJVW010000184.1, on the reverse strand, counting down.
GCCTCTGTACCCAATGGCACTGCTGTGAAAGAAGTGATTACTTCCCTTTGTGTCAACTTTGGCCTCTTAACCTGTATTGACCATGCAGCTATCAATACCTAGCCCAGAGTGGAAACAGTCTTCAGCACAAAGTGAGAACTGCTTTTCCAAAATATCCTAAAATAGGACCATTTTACATTTAAAAAAAAGGTTTAATATAAGTCTTTATATTTGTGCCTGTGCTGTTTTTACACGTACAAAATTAAGTCTAATAGAAAAAAATGTAGAATTTTGAACTTTGATTTTACTCATTTTGGCACAGTCCTGCACTGAAGTCTTTGCAAATAAAGCTGTAAGTCCAACATAGCAGCAAGACAGAGGTCTGCCAGGGGCCCAGCCTATTGCCTGAACAAGAACAGATGAACTGGGCATGCAAATAAAGCTGCCTCCCCTGAACACCATTTCATTAGTGGGAAGAAAGTGTTTCTAAAGGCCAAGGACCTCCAAGTGATTTAATGGCAGCAGCACTAGCAGAATGTGCTTGTAGCCAAAGCAGTGATGGAAATGATCATGGAAATGATCATCTGTAACCACATCCTGAGGCCACCAAACCCTGACATCTTTCTAGAGTAGAATCCAAGCTGCACTCCAATCTTTCCACTAACTGCCTCTTTTACTGCCTCTCCAGGACCAAAAATGAACCTGTTTTCCCATGTGCTTCCTCACGAGTGGGAAGGATTTTGCAATCTGCTGAGTGGCATTACAGCAATCCAAATAATGTCACCTATATAGCACTTACAGGCTGAACAGTGAAATGAGTCATTCTTCTTTCAGGAAGGAATTCCACAGTCTGTAAGTCAAAAGCTCTGTTTGTTATGAACATTTGCTTTCTGGTGCTAAGAATTTGGAGTCACAGAAAATTCAGATTGACTGGCCCCTGGAAGAGAAAAATGTCTAAAGCAACACTGGTAAAGGGACTGTGGGTATGGGTAGAGACATCTGTTACTTGAGCAACTTGGGCTTTATTTTTCTTTCAACATGGTAATATGAAGCACTAAAGAGAAATGACACCTGGCACAGAGTTTCATTGTCAGCAAGATCTTTTGTGACTTACAAATGCACTTAAAAACTGGGAATTCAGAAAACAAAACTAATATATTTTCTAGAGTGAAAGCACAGAGTCGAAAACAGATCAAGGTAATAGATAAAAGTTATTTTCTTTTCCTCTTTTTCCCCTTTAAAAAGAAAAATATCCTTCTCCCTTCCTGATCCAAATGCAAAATTTAAAATATTATGAAAATTAAAACAATCCTGATTAATTTTTTTTTGGAAGTAGAGTAGGCAAACATCAAGTGACAGCTGGTGCCTGATATTTTGTAGAAAATACCAATACTATCAGTTTCCTGTATTGTTACTGACCAGATGGTTATTTAGGGGCCTTTTGACCTCAATTTCTTTTAATCTGGGATAGTAGAGTTGAATAAATAGAAGCTAAGGGTAATAATTTTTAAAGAACTGCAATGCAAAACCAGTGCATTATTTTCTTCCAGACTGCACCAACTTCAATACAAACAAAAGGCAAAAGACATTTTCTGTCTGGCAGGAAATGGGACCATCTTAGCTGCTCATTCCAACTTTTACTTCACATTTTTTATTTCCCTAGGTAGAATATATCAACCATATAAATAATCACCAATATTTGCTAGAAATTACCCCAGAGAGTAACCAGTCCATATAGAGAAATAAAAGATTTATCTTGATATTATTTTGAAACCACGTGTAGATGTATCATCAAAATGCAACTTCTGCTAAAGGTGTGTTTCAAATCACCTCCATGCAATAGAAATTCTAATAACAGGCTGTGAGTAACTATGTTTTATTCTTTAACAAAAGAAGGTCGGAGGTTATTATCTTTCTAAAACTGTCTTTTCAGAGACACTCAAAGCCTGGGGCTTTTAAAAAGGGAGAAAAATAGTTCAAAATCTAGATTGAAATTAAGCTAGATAGTAAAGTCTGCCTGGATATCTTTTTTTTTTTAAGAAAGAAAGGAAAAAAAAAAGGTTCTGAACACACACTGACACTAGAATTACAGATATGAACACCTACACAGCTACAGGTCCACTAAGACCATGCATATGGTTACTAGAAGTTGATCTTATGATATTTCACCATTTCTTTTGAAGAATTCCAGACTTCACTGTATCTCATACAGCCTTATCCCAGTCTTTTCAGTTCTGCCTGCTGCAGTATTTTGCTGTTAGTTCTGTCAATTTGGCACAGACAACCTGCCAGGTTCCAGCTCCCTGAGAATGTTACCCTGGCATGATCATATTCCTAAAAAAGGTGATGTTCTGATCACCCTCATTCTAAAGAAGGCCAAAACTGTCATTTGTGTTTCATTCTGAAAAGAGGAGTGCCTGAAACTATTTCAATGGTTTCTTATATCATGGCATGGCTTGGGTTAGGAGGGACCCTAAAACTCAGGTAGTTCCATAGGCAGGGACACCTTCCACCAGACCAGGTTGCTCAGAGCCCCATCCAACCTGGCCTTGAACACTTCCAGGGATTGGGGCATCCACAGCTTCTCTGGGCACCCTGTGCCAGGGCCTCACCACCCTCACAGGGAAGAATTTCTTCTTAACACCCAACTTAAACCTTCCCTAGTTCAGCCACTCCCTGTTGCCCTTGTAAGGAGTCCCTCTCAAGCCTTTTTGTTTAGTTAGAAGAATGTAAAGATGTACAGAAACGAAAGTGTGATGGATGAAGGTATCAGTTCTGTGCTACCTGGGCTCTGCAGAAATCAGGGATGCAGCACATGCTCTGATGTCCCTTTATAGGTCACACACCCCCACATTTTCTGTTTGAAAGTGACAGTGCATAAACACTATCCAAAGACCATGAATAATTGGTATGGCAGTCCTCTCCTACAACCCACTGGATGAGCAGGAAGAGACAGATGGGGGAAAATTTACCCTGCTACTGAAGGAGTGAGTGAAATAGCTGAGAAAAGTAGAACCCATGGTGCCCACATCTGTGGAACAATTTGTTGCAGGAATGGCAATTACAGCAAAGACACATCCACTGAAACAATCTGGGACTGCTACTCTGCATTATGGTGGCTTTATCCCCTGTGTTATTAGTGAGGAAAGGAGCACTCCATTAGAAATGTCATGAACAAGAGGAGGCAATATAAACAAATAATGCCCTGTGTGGCTTATAGTTAGGTGCCCCTCAAAACACTGTCAGTATCTCAAAAAACTTATTGAAAGAAAGCATTAAATTATTGGAGGACATGGAAATCACAGAGAGGTATGGATAAAACATGGGGAACTTGTATAAGAACTAATGAAATCAGCCTCCAAAGATAGAAAGGATAGTTGTGAAAGAAACACAGCAATGAAGGGAAAAAAAAGCACAGTGTAAGACCACAGATCCTTGCTGCCCCACAAAACTGCTGTAGCTAACTTCATCATGTTTACATGGGATGCTGGCTGGAGTTTAAAGGAAGCATTCACTATACTATATATAGTTGGCAAGAAAAAAGGTTCTCTCCAAAGCTTCTGGGAGCATGTGTTTTATGAATACATGGAATAAAAGTAGTGATTTGTACCATTAGAATATATATCCTTCTAAAATGTGTCTGCATGGCTCAATCAGATTTCTTCATTTAAAAATATAATGCAATGCAATTTTATTCAACTTTTTAGAAGTGAAATACAACCCATGAATAAAGTCTTTCAAATCTCTGCCATGAGAGCAAATTCTCTAAATGTTATTCTGAAGCACCACATAATGATTCCCAGCATCTAAAGCCCAAACCACTTGTGAAAATTCAGCCTTTCAAAGTGCTCTAACTCTATTGCTTCCAGCTGCTTACATCTGCCTAAATGTACTGAATCTTGCACACAAAGTCTGTAAATCAAAGGAGGAAAGTGGTGGAAAGGGAGAGTAACAGAACTCTAAAAGACACAGACTGAAAAATAATTTGCTGCTATTAGGGTCTACTGAGTTTGACATATTTTCAAAAACACCACCAGCACTGAAATTCCTAGACAGCTCTTTCCACAAAAAAGAGCCATTTCAACCTTAGATACCTGATACTTCAAAGTAATTTCTCCACTAAAACCTGTCCAATACCACAGTCAAGAATGATTCTCAGAGAAAGTAAACATATATCCTTGTGTGCAATGTTTAAAATATCTTTATCTACAGAGCAGGTAGCATGACAGCTGTAACTCTCTTTTACAGTACAAAGACCATACCTTTTATAAAGGAATCTAAAATACTTATATAACCTGTTCCAGTAACCTGCACACTCCTCATGAGATACAAAGGGCCCAGAAAAAATTAATGGCAGTTTTTGGTAACTCTGAATACAAATAGTGTAAAAAAAGTTCTGATGCTTGATGATTTTAAGTATCACAAAACAGACTGGTAAAAGCTCATGAATCTGGTAAAATATTTAACAAAGGTTTCATAGAATGTTACTGCACTCTTGATTTTTTTTTCTTTAAAATACTTTCTAGCCTTCCAGCTTATCTGGAATGCTAGAAATAGTGATGGCAGTATTTCTTTTTGAAGAAATGTACAACTGAGACAAAGCTCATACTCAAATGCAATCACTAATGCAGTCACCAGAACTGGGCTCTTTATCTTTGATCTCCAAAACTTTTGTCTGTTTATCAGCAGAGCTGAAGGACATTTGCTCCATGTGGTGATAACAGCAGTCCCCTCATCCTTGGCCATTGAAGAAGAACCTCACTCACACACGTGTTAGAGTTCAACATCCTCTCCCTGCCACAAAACTGTACAGTCCTTTATGGACTCCTGCTCAGCTTTCCAATGGAACTTCATCTTGGACTTCAGTTGAAGGAAAACCTCAATTACAGCAAAATGTAATGCTGGAAACAGATGTTTAAGATAAGCATCTTCATATGTCTAATTTTAAAAAATCTTAATTGTACCCAAATTTGTAATTTCAATTGTATAACTGTATTCAGGTGGGAGGCATGTATTGCGATAAATCATATAAATGGCCTAGTTTTCACTTTATTTTTAATTTCCCTGTATTTGCCCAAATTTGGCACCATGCTTTGAAGTACAGCTAAGCATAGGAAATAAAACTAGTTTTGCTGAAACCAGCAAATTTGGTAGAAAATTCAACTGGAATAAGATTTCAGTTTATGGGCAGGCCTTGAACTGAGGACAAATTAGAACCACAGAAAAATTTAAGATTAAACCAAGTTGAGAATAAAATAGAATATGCTTAAAATGACCAGCCTTCTTTGAAAATATACCATCAGACTTTTCCAGACCTCACTGCCAGCTCCTGTGTCTCTATCTACAGCGTGTGCCCATGAGCACAGTCTCCCTTTCAGATGCTCACCCCAGCTAGAAATTAGATAATTTCATGCAAAAAAGGTGATTGGTAATGTGAGGAGCTTTTATGGTGGAATTTATAAAAAAGAATGAAGCGACTTAAACCTAGGGCTAAGCCAAGGTTCTTTTGCTCTGCGTAGGTGCAAAGGAGAAAATTCCAACTAAATATTTTCAAGAGGTGAAAATACACAAAAGTGTACTGGCAAACTAGAAAATTAAGGAACATTGGAAAAAGAGTACATACATAACATCACTTATCACAGCATAGACTTAGACCACTGAATACAGAGAGCCCTATAACTCATTCAATGTTATGCTCCATGAGAAGAGATCGAGAAGAAGAAGAAGGGGAGAAAAACAGAAAGACAGGAAAGATACAGAGACACTCCTGGCTTTTCCAGTCTCTGACACCCAGGTAAACCAGGCAGTAAATACTAAATAAACTAGACTAAGAGGTACAAAGAAAGTTCCAAAGCTATAGAAAAATGGTATAGCCAATATGATAGAAGAAGGCTTTCATTAGAAACTCTGAGAGTGCTGCTGTTTCAAAAACTGACTTTCAGAGTTATTCCATTGAAATGGATGTTGTCCACTACACTATGCTAATAGAGGGAAGGATAAATATTTTCAGGGATCATTGACTAACAGAAAATAGAGAAATAATTTTTCATGCTGGTAGCAGTATTCACAAGGGAAATATCTAGAAATGGATGACGGGTGCAGGGTGTGCTACAATGGTTGGAAAGGAGAGACCTTCTCCAGGACTCAACTGAGAAAGCATATCTTAGGATGAGAGTTCCTTGGAGTGAGCCAACAAAGAAATGGTTTCCTCAAAGATAAAATAGTTTAAACTACTGTCCAAGTGTTCAACACCAGCTTGGATGGGGTTCAATGAGCAACCTGGCTGGATGAGCCACCTGGGGTAGGTGAAGGTGTCTGTAAGCATGGCAGGGGGGTTGGAACAAGATGACCTTTAAGGTCCTTCCAACCTAAACCATCCTGTGATTATAGGATTAAACATTTTACCTAATACTGAACTGGAAGCATTAGTACTGTGTGCAACAAACATTGACTTAAATAACTAAATCAGCACTCAATTAGTTTTTAAAAAAATTGACATACTTAAGCGTAAATATTTTTTCCTCTTCTCATGCTCTCTGACCCTCACATTACTCTGAGTTACTCAGTAGATAGGGCATCCTTTTCTCCATTCCCTCTGTTGTTTTTTTTTTTTTTTTTAAGCCAAGTGGGATACATAAAAGGTGCACTTCATCTAGTCAAGTGATGTCTTATCCTTCGCTAACATTCCAAAAATAGAGAATTTCTGTCTGAAAGAAAAAAGATAAATGGCATAAAGTGACGCCTAAAATGTCATTGTGAAGCATGAAATCAACTTATTTTTCAGACACCTTTAGCCATATCAATATCTGCAAAACTTGCTGTTTCAAATGAAAAAATGAAGGATTAGAGCCACATGGTAGCCAACTAAATTCTTCCCTTGCAATCTGCTTCTCTGCTCATGGTCTCAGGCTTCAAGTGTGTGTGTGGGCAACATAAACAATTTCCTACAGGGCAGGAAAAGCCCACGTTGCACTGCAGAGTGTGCTAAGAAACTGTTCTTTATTTTGCTTCAAATGCAAGGCAGATAAATATTCACAAGATTAACTTGGTACAGTTAGCACAAGACCTGAGGAAATTCTGTAAATCTAAAGGTACAGTTGTCACTCTGCACAAAGAATACCTGAAGTGGAGGGGAATTCAGAAATATCTCAGTCTCTATTAGCAGATTTCATGGTGTGCTCATTGCATACTTGCTCTAAGTTCCAGATTCACTCTGAGTTAAACTACTGCTTTATTCAGACTTTATTCAGCCTCTAAAATCCCTTTCAACCACACACATATCCAGCCAAACATCTAATTATATTTTGCCATACAAAGTAGTATGAAATAAACACTCGCTTTAAATGTCATTATCTTAATTATGGTAATGGCTTCAGGAGAAACCCACAGAATTATGGCTGATGATATTAGTCTTCTCAGCCTCAGAAAATAATACATACACAACAGCTACATAAATCTGATAATGAGAAGAAACAGCAGAGCAAAAAGTGCATTGCTGAGTGTATGCTGCTAAAATCAGTGGATAAAGATGGAAGATGCTCTGTTTTCAAAGGAATCAGAGTTCAGCCTAGCTTTTCAAGCCTAGCCAAGAGAAGAATTCCCCCGTTTATCCTGATAATACAGAGGTTGGTTTCCCTGCTAGTAACACACCCTCTGCCTGAGTGGGATGGCTCTTTATGGCATGAGGCAGGTTCCCAGGGACAAGAAATCCAGAAATATTTTCCAAGAGCTCTCCAGCCTGTATGCAATGGGCTGCCAGCATGAAAGATGATGGAGGAGGAAACAGCAACAGGCGAAGGAGAAGAAGGAAAAATTTGGCACAGTGATACACATAAAGGATCTATGACTAGAGGAAAGTGAGGGAAAAAGGGAATTAGGAATGCTTTTACTCTGTGTTGATGCTGTTGCTTCACCCCTAATTGGCCACTGTGTCGTGCCTGTGGGAAATGTCACCTTGGGATAACAAAGCATAAACACCATGAATGATGCAACCACACTCCATTTATTTTAGACTCTAGTCTAACACTTGATTTCTTTCCTTGTAAGGACTGTGCCAGAATAAGCTGCAGAAATAGGTTTTAATGAATTAGTTTCAGTTCACTTAAAATTCATGATGATTTCTTTGCAGCAGTGCTGCAGGATCCACTGCTGCCACTGAGGGACACGGTCTGGATGGTCCATGGTCCACCAGGGCATGCCCAGCCTGGCTGTCCTACGCGTACAGAATAAATCTGATTTTCTCAAGATGCCCCAGAGGAAATGTATTGCTCATGCAAAACTCCCTGGAATGTGTGCTGTTATTAGGGAATTAATGAAAACATGCAGACATAGCACTTGCTAGGAAAAGGCCCTTGATCACACTGTACAAATGGATGGCACTGTTGTCACACTTTAGAGAAAGATGTCACTAGTTCTGATGCCATACAGTTTTCTGAATCTGAGAGGATCACCACTGCTCTGTAAACATCTTGATTTCAGTGTCACCTGCAAGTGCTAAATGCCTGCTTAGCATTAAAAGGGCACAACTGTTGCCAAATAAACCTTAAAATCGGTTTTTTTGTTTACACAATGATGAATTTCCACTAAACACACACAACTTCCTTCTATTCCCTCCGAGGCCTTACACTGCAATGCAGAAAGCAGACAGGACTGTGCCTCATGCAGTTAATGATGAGATTTAATACTTCCAGCAGCAGAATGAAGAACAGCTGGTTATCTACAAGGTGGATTTTCTGGGTTGCTGGGGGTGTTACATACAGCACACTTCAGCAAAGCGTAAGGAAACACAGTCTCCTCACCATCTGGGAGCATCCCCCTGATGTCACCTAAAAATAGGTTACACAAAAGGGATGCTAAGGGCAAGGACTGTGATAAGAATGCACAGGGAGAAAACCCTTGAGTTCCCAACAGCCTGCCTGGCCCTGACAACAGCTTCTGCTGCAGTTTGTCAGAGGTCACTGGAACAGCAAGGCTCACTTAAGAAATAGTGTGTGAACAAAAAAAAAAAACAGCCCTGAATTTTACTGCCTCATTATAAGAGACAACAGATGGATGAAGAGAGATGTCGACTACTTCACAATTATTATGCCAAAGGATATTTTAAGGCAGGACTTCAAGGATTTAACAAATTGTAACAAATGTTTTTGTGGAGAACAAGGGGAATAATTCACAGGGTCTACAAAAGATCTTATCTAAGAATATAACTGAGAGGCTGGCCTAGCTGAGGAGGTGAATTCACAGCGTGGAATCATCAGGAAAAAAAGCCACAGAAGTGAACACATCCATCTGTTGTGCTAGAAAAAGGCACTGAAAAAACCAAAATTAAAAAAAAAAAAAGGAGTAAAATGTCCAATGCAAAAGAGAAGGATATGGCCCTTACAGTAGCATCCTAAACAGGTAAAAAGAGGCCATAATTGAATTTGGGAAATCCAAAATAAAAAAAGCAGATAGATGGAACCAAAACATCAGATGATGTTTGGACCAGAATTAATTAGCCAATTAAAAAAAAAAAAAAAAAAAGGTTTATTTTAAAAAAATCTTCCAGCCTCCAACACGTGACCATGAGGCCCCAGTGAAGATCTAGTGAAACAGCAGCAGCCCCTCATTACAGGCTGAGGGTCAGCACTTTAGGTTGCAGTGACAAGTGAAGGAGACAGAGGGAAATATTTTGGGAAATGTGACTGCTTAAGTGCTGAGACAAGGATTGAAACACCTCATGCTTGGGTAAGACAGCTCACCCTCACTTCTGTATATGCTTTAAACAGGTTTCTGAATAACAGACCCAACCCCACATCAGTGAAAACCACTTCTGCCTCTCCCTTCCAGACAGCCTTAGAGAACCAATTGGGCTGAGAGCAAAGGTGCAGCTTTCCAAATATACAGAATTGTAATACTTGATATTGTTAGGAGAAAGAGCTTTCTGAAAGAAACCCCCTCAATGCATTAGGTGTTACATGTTTCAACCATAAAGATGCACAAAGACTGTGGGGGGATAGCAATGTATTTCAGGCAATTAGAGATCAGATGACATTGCTGTCTCTGCTCATGGACTGCCTTTGACAGCATCTACTGCAAATGGCACAGATCCATATAGAAGTCTTGAAAAGCTCACAGTATTTAATCTGCAGGCATTTGAATTTGAAATAAAAGTGATGTTTTCTTCAAACAGAACAAGAACAGGGTGAACAACCATGATGCAGACAGCTTTAAAGCACTCCAGGATAAGGCTGTCAGCAGGTGAAACACCTTGGGCACACTCACAAGTGATGTACCTAGCTTGACTTTCAGAAGACTGAGTGGCAAATTCACAAATATGTTTTTAATGGCAAAAGAAGAAGGTGTTGTTTGATTCATTTGCCAAAGAATCCAAATATCCTGTTTAGCTCAGAGGTGGGAGGGCATATCATATTAAAAAACCCCAAATCAACAAAAACTGCTTTGCAGGATGTGTTTAGAACAAAATATCCTGCCTGGCATATGTTATGGTGGAACAGAAACACACTGTGTCAACAAGCAGGCTACAAAGATGAATCCACCACTGGTTTTGGAGTGTGTTTTTTTGGATATTTTTTTGAGTTTTGGAGTATTTTCTGCTATCCAGGAGAAGAGCTTTGAGAAACCAGCTTTAAACAACCAGCCAAGAGGAGGGGAGGGTGGAACCAAGAGAGAAAACTACCTTACAGCACTTGATACCCAGGAAGTGGGTTTTCTAGGCTGAGGATGAAACAAGCCCTCATCTTCCTCCCCCACCAGCAGCCACAGTCCAGCTCTGTGGTGTTTATGACACCGAGCACTGCCTTGGGTGTTCAGCCATGGTCCTGCTCCCTGCTTTGTCATCCCTTGTCCCTGCAGCAATCTTCTGCCACTGTTTTAAACTGACTGTGCTGATCCAGGTTTCACTTCATCCAGGCTCCCCCATCCTGCTTCCCATGAAGAGCCCAGTGTGGACTGCCTTGGGTGGATTCTCCCCACAACTCACAGCTCTGACAGCAAAGAGGACGTGGCTCTGCCATACTCAGATATTACTCCTCCATCACCAGTTGCCATTTGCCCTGCTCTTTGTAACAAATTCCAGATTCAGCAGAGACACAATTCATTCAAATCATTATTTTTATTCCAGGTGCGTCTCCTCCAGGAAAGGAAATTCCTCACTTCTGAGCAAGGGATCAGGTGAATACTGACAGTGTTAGTGTTATGAAAGTAAACACCATGCATAAACATGCAAGAAAACAGGAAGGTAGTGTAGGATTGATTGGCATCAAACTTCCATCTGAAATCAACAGTGCGCTGCAAGATGAACCAAGGGAACTATGCAGTTTTCATAAATAAGGGAATTATTTTGTGGCAGACTAGAAGTTAAAATAAAGGATTAAATTATAGGAGCAGGTTGTTCCTATAAGAGCCCAGGAGTGAAATTTTGCAGACTGCCCTTCCAGCCCAGCAGAATACTCCTTTAGAACAGAAAAACACTGAAGAAAGGGGTGCAGGCTGAACAGCAGAATCGCAGGCACAGCAGAACTCTTTGGGATTGTTTTTTGTCTTAAGTAAAGGTTCTGCTTTTTCAACAATTTTCAGTTCACCACTCTCTGCTACATTTCTCAGCAGCAGAAGCCTCAAGATTTTTCCTCTGGAGAAATCTTGCACAGATTGCTTGTACCAGTCCAGCCACAGGCTGAGCAATCTGTTCTGGGCTTTTGTTTTGTTTTGGTTTTTTTCTTTCTTGGCTTTACTGCAATGAGCTCTTTAAAGGTACCACAAGCTGTTCCTTTCTCTACCAGAAAAAAAAAAAAATTATCTTTTATTTTAATGTTTTCTACCAAGAAGTATATGCTCTAAGTGGAGGTTTAGCTGAGCAGAAATTCAATTGCAAACATAAATTGCTACCAGCATTTTGACCATTTATCATTTTTGACACTAGACCTTCCACAGGTTACAGCCATACAGGAAGTATAATTCTGATAATAAATTGCAAAGTGAATTCCTGTAACCATCTTTTCCTCTGTAATAGACCCCAGACATTTTAGCAGTTTTAGGCACTTGTACCAGGTATATGCAGTCCAATGACAAGTATGCTTAGCTCACGTATTTTCTTAGATTTACAAACCAACAGAGTTAATTCCTTGGTACTTTAAAGAGATCAACAAAGAGGTTTGCCCTCCTGTAGCACTCAAAACCACCACACCATTGTATTACATGGGATGCAGAGAACTTTCCATCTATTTACAAAAGAGAGACACAAAAGACAAAAACTTCCTCAGAGACTTCTAGAAAAGATGACCTGAAAAATCAATGCATTCCAGCTTGCTAATGGATGTGAGACTCAATACTCCTGAAAGAGAAAAGGATTTTGACCACCTTTGGTTTGACCAAGTCTAAATGATTTCCTCATTTTAAACACAAGAATTATTGTCTCATGTAGAAACCCCAAGAAATGTGAGAGAGACAGAAAGGATTTGAACCTGCTGGCGTCACTGCCTCTCATATTGATCAGGAACCTTTTCTTGTCAGCATCTGCACCTCCCAGGACTGAGCACCTAACACATGGTCACAGAATCTTGGTTCATGCCGCTAAAAAGCACATAGTTGTTTCCAGGGGCTAACTTTTCTTTAAAAAAAAGTAAGGATGAAGAATTAGGCGGCAAGAAAACAAACCACATTTGTAAGTATAGATCCTAATCCTTGTTATAGATCCTTGTTCCTAATCCCAAGTAGGACAATCTAACATTTACCTGAGCCAAAGGTAGGGAGGGAGCTGCTCCAATTTTGTCGATAATAAGCATGAGCTCATTTTCCAGAGAATTATAGAATGGTTTTGGTTTGAAGTGGCTCTACAGATGATCTTGCTCCAGCCCCCCTGCCATGGGCAGGGACACCTTCCAAGACCTGGTTGCTTGGAGCCTTGGCCTGCAGTTTTTAATGTAGAATCACAGAGGAAAAATAATTGTCTTGACTAAATTACAATAATTTCAGATAACGTGCCACAAATAACAGTGTTTTAAAATTATTTATATGTTTATTTATATGTCTCTGAGCATGCACTTGCCATGCTGTGTGTTGAAAATGGGATATTACTTCACAAGACAAAATTTATTTCTTTCCCTCCTGCAAGAAAGAAGGGCCAGTGACTGACCATCACTCCAGATCAGAAGGATAAATTAGAAAGCTTACTTGTACAAAAGAGCTTTCTTGGTGGTTTTATACATTGTTTTGTGGCCTGTTTTTTAGGCGTGTTTTTCTTTCTTTTTTTTTTTTCCTTTTGGTTGTGGGGTTTTTGGGGTTTTTTTTTTTGTGTGTGCTTTTTGCTTGTTTAGGGTCTGGTTGTTTAAGTTTGGGGTTTTTCCTGTATGTGTGTGTTGGGGTTTTTGTTTGTTTGTTTTCTCCTTCCGGCAGAAAAAGGATATGCTCTTAATGGAAATGAAATGAAGGTGAACATGGATTTAACAATGAGAAAGAGCAGAGGGAGAAACTCACATAATTCAAAACTCATTTTGTGATATCTGAAATGTTTGGAAAAGGTTTTATCTCCATTACAGAACTTCAAATTGTACTAAGTTCCCCAAACCCTAACCTCAATTGCTAGCTCACTAAGTATATTCCCAGAAAGAATATGAATTAAACATTATAGGAAAAATTCCACTAAATATAGCCTAGAGAAAGCAGGTGCAACTCTCAGAGACCTGCCTGGCTCTAGTTCAACTCGATGGTGTAAATTACATCTCCAACATTCACATTGTTAGCATTAGAGTAAAATATGAGTGGATTCCATGAAACCAAAATGTTATGCTGATGTAAAAATATGATAAGAGAAGGAGGGAGAGCTGGGAGTGGAGGAAGAATGATGAGAAAAACTGAGTAAGCATGGCAGAGTAATGTGATGTATATGAACAAACAACACCAGTATGAGTTATAGGCTCCATTAATTTCTTTCCTCCCCTATATTTACTTTTTGCCTAGAGGGAATGTAACATAAAGGAGAATTCCTTGTTTCAGATTATGCTTCTACTATCCAAAAAAAAAAAATTTCCAGAACCAACATGAGTGTGGAGACTTCAGTAATTGGACCCATACATCACAACAGGTTGTCAAAACAAACTTCTATTCTGCTTTGCAGAGCTGGTTGCTTCAGAAGTGAAGACCTAGGAAGACACTGATGCTAAACAGTGCTGAATGCCCCCTGCAAGGTGCTAAGTGCCTCGAATGTCCATTTAATAAGTGTGAATTGAGAGCAGTCAGCAATTCACAAGAGATGCTAAAATGCGCAGCAACACAGAGCTACAGATATGTCAGATCCTTTTTCCTGATGGCATTTTTTTTTCTTTTTCTTTTTAACAAGGTCTGTGTGATGTTCTTCACCTCGAAAGAGCCCTGATGAAAGCGTTCTTGAGAGGTGAAAACAGCACTGGGAATGTGCTTGTATGCAGCACTTTGCCATCCTGGAATCCATCATGGTTTTGTTCTATCTGGCACATTCTGGTGTGCAGGAGCAGGGCTCCCCTGCCTTCACCACAGATTCCATCCATGGGAAGCTGCCAAGCTGCAATGGCAGCCAGAGCAGGATTGAGAACCTCTGTCCCCCCAGCACGAGGATTTGGTTGTCAGAATTCAGGACATCTCTCTGGCTGTCTTGGATGGCTCCAGCCCCTGCCTGGGGGTCTCAGAGACCTTGGCACAGAGCCCAAGACCCTTGTGCCTTTGATCTTGATCCATGGAGCAAATCATCACCTTCATATTTTCATATAAAGTCAAGAGAGTTTAAGTAGAATGATAGTGAATTTATCACAGGGTGAAAGTGTAGAATTTTGGGGTTTTTAGAATGGGGGTTCAGGAGGCAAGATGGAGGAATCTGGGCATGTCCAGTCTTTCTCCTTTTTCTTCTTGGCCTCCATCTTCTGCTGTGATGGTGGCACTTTGGATTGGTTTAGGTAGAAACTCACTGTCTAACATAGGTGATAGGTATTGGGAAGTTATGGTAAATAATGTACACGTAGTTTTAAGCATAAAAAGATAACACCACCCCAAGGTGGACAGTGTGCCTCAACCCAACCTGCCAGACAGACCTACAGCGAGTCAGAGAAAGCATGTGTTAGGTAAGAAATAATAAACAACCTTGAGAATGAGAACAGAAGAATCCCGACGCCTTATTTGACTGCTGAGCTGGAAAAAGAGACTTTCTAAAGCATCTCGGGGTCACTGTGACCAGCAGAAATCCTGAAATTTGATCTTTAGAGGAGCAAGGGCTCCTGCTGAGCTCAGGCATGGCCCTTGGCTCCCAAAGGCTGGAGGGTGCAGAAAGCACCTGGTGGAAGTCAGGGCACCCTCTGCACGGCCAATGGCACCTGTGACAAACACTGTGCCTCTCCCTGCACAAGCAGCGGGTGGTGGTGACCTGCTGCACCCACCCGTCAGTGCCAGACTGAGAGGCACTTCATCTGAGCACATCTGGGACACGTCCATCCTGTTTGCACCATGGCAAACAGCACGGGAAGGATGGTCTGCCTTAAAACCCAGATATCCTGGCACATCCTCTGAGGGAGTATGTCACAGACATCTTTTATGAAAAATCCTTTTGCTAGGATTTTTTTCTCCTGAGAAGCTGAGAGGCCTCAGAAATGAAATGTAAACCATGATTATCTGCTGCTGTGGAGTGCAACAGGTGGATCTGTGATTGGTCTCATGTTGGTTGTTTTTAATTAATGGCCAATCACAGTCCAGCTGTCTCAGACTCTCTGGTCTGTCACAAGATTTTATTATCACTCCATTCCTTTCCTTCCAAGCCTTCTGATGAAATAATTTCTTCTATTCTTTTAGTATAGTTTTAATATAATATGTATCATAAAATAAGAAATCAGCCTTCTGAAACAGGGAGTCAAGATTCTCATCTCTTCCCTCGTCCTGAGACCCCTGCAAACACCGCCACAGGAGTAAGCTCCTATTGTGACACAGGACAACTTAAATTGATGGGTGGTGGTTCCTTACCTGTCCAAACATACAAATCAGCAAACAAATAAATTTACTGTAATCTGACAGAAATTCCTGGCTGTGACGGAGCGGGGGATTTTTCCAAGGAAATGCAGAAACAGACACTGGGTGCGGTAGATAGCATAATGCAAGTAACTTGCATCGTGTATTATCACATCTTGTCACGTTAACAGAAGTAGTTATTTCAGTTTCCAAGGTTTGGAGCACCCAAAGAGGAACTTGTAGCTGATCTAAAACCCTGAAGCAGTCTGAGTAGCTTTAGAGGAGGCACAGTATTTTCACAAAGCAAGTACAAGTGCTTTCTGAGAATAGAAAAAATACTGTTGTGACATGACTGACCAGATGTCTAATTGCTCTGTTCAGTACAAGAGCCTTTGTCTGACATACCAAACATCAAGAATAAAGCAAAGAGGAAAATCTGTGAAACAAGGCATGGACACAAAAACTACTTCAACATTAATAAATGGACTTTGAACAATTTCTTGCCCACTGCTATTATAACAATCAGACATTTCCTGTAGGATGCTGCAATACACAAAACAAACACAACAGCAACCAGGTTCACTAAAAGAAACAGACCTTTAGAAAAAATAAGTCACACAATCCATTCCCTGAAAACATGGGAGGAGAAGGGAGAAGGAATACAATGGAAAGAAGAAGAAAATGATCTCCCTTTAATTTGACAACATTTTATTGACATAAAGTGAGATGTAAGAAAAATATAGGATGCTATGACTTCAGCCTGTGAATCCAAATCATAGGCTGCCTGATGTAAAGTGGTGGCGCATTGAAAACATCCCTTCTAAAGCATTGATTCTAATTAATTTAGTGCTTGCTGATAAAAAGCTTTGCTAAATCTCTTCCCCTTTCAAACATCTGTCAAGGAACAAAAACCTGGGTTTTTTTTTCCTCCAGAAACACTTGACTTAGAGTAGAAGATTCATTAGACAAGTGCAAAAACAACCTGTGTGATCTCTGCTGGCATGAACAGCCCAAACCACAACTCTGTTGTCATCTTATTTCAAAAGTCCCATATCTTCTCAGTGATTTCTCATGGGCAGCTCCTCACAGCCCTGACTCCTTCTTCTTCACAGCACAGCCAAGAAGCTCCAACTCTCTCCTCCCCCAGCTATCCCACTCTTTCGTAGCACTCTTCTTGTTATTGGACACAGCTGTGGCCTGTTAAGGGCAGGCCTGTTCCTGATCTTTGGTGATTGGTGCAGCTGCAGCTCCTCAGGGGTGAGACTGCCTTCTGCACTATTCTCTTACATTCTATCCCTCCACACAACTCAGCCATTAATAATGTAAACTGGAAGGCTTTGGGAGGCCAAGAGCAGCTCCTAGGCAAAGTCTGGGAGTACAATCAGGACCATTTTGGAGACAAGTACCATCAGGAACATCTGCATTTGGGGGATACAAGCACCGAGGCTGCCTGAGTCTGCTTGAGTTTGCAAGTGACACTTTGCAAAGAGCAAAGATGGTGCAGAGAGAAACTGAGCAGGATCTGATGGGAATAGGTTTATGTTTGTCATATTAAAACAACATGCCAGAAAAAGGATTTGTTAAAACAAAGGCTTTGAACATTCATTGGGGGGACTGAAACGAGATGATTTCCTATAGCAGAATCAGATTCTGTGATAATCAGGTTTTAAATAGCCAGAATATAATTGCCTACAACACATCAACTTTAACAGTTTACCTACCATAACAATGCTAAAATTAAAAGTACTAAGGTGCTTTAAAAAAATTTTACCTGCTAAAATCTGATTTGCTTCAAGTCAGAATTTTGTACCTGACATCACACCTGTAAAGGTGATTACAGCTGTAACAAATACACCTTGGACTCTGGGGAAGGGTCTGTGAAAGGCACATGCAGCTCTTCAGCACCAGAGGATGACTTGGCTGTGCTCCTCCTCTCTCCCCAGCATCTGAGAGAGGAGAAGCACAGATCTCTGAACCTGCATTATCAAAATAAATTAAAGCTCTAGAGGGCAATTCAACAGCCACATTCTGGCCAAACAGTTGGAGACAGACAGATAATGGAAAAAAAGGGCCCTGAGCTTGCTGCTTGATTCTCTCCACTAACCCAAAGTGATATGGGGAGAGCGCTGACAAATGAAAAGGAGAGAGGAACAATCTAGCTGCATGGGCTTAAAAATTGTATTTTGCCAAGTGCTCAGTCTGCTTTACACTGGCCTTGAGCCCTGGGAGCTAAAGAAACAAGGACTTTTAGGAGTAAACACAGTTCAGTGTTGTGGAAGATGAGGAGGTGTTCTGCAAACCTGATGGCATTATCTGTGGTGTTAAGGATAATTATTAAGCAACTACACCTAAACAGTGGATCATATCCTGTCTCAATCACAGTGCAGTGCAAGAAAGAAAATCTCTCTCAAGACTCCAGAGATGAACTAATAAAACCGAAAGCAGTAGACCCATTTTCCCCCCTCTGTGATTTATTTTAAATTACCATGAAGGCAGACTATCTCCAGACATGTGAAAATAAAATCCAGGTGTAAGACAGACTGAATGCAGGATGAATGTTGGAACCCTCCACATTCTGTTTATGATAAGCAGCATAAGAAAAAAGCTTTTTAAGCAATTTCTGCCAAACCCAAGTCAATCAGAGACTGCATTTACTGCATTTATTATAGGGCAGGGGTCCTCAAATCAGCATGGCAGACACGACTACACATGCACACAAGGAGCCTAGACAATTCTACAAATTGGGGCGGTGTTATTGAGATCACAGTGTTCGTCAGTGATTCAAGAGCACAGGAAAGGTTAGGAAGTAAATCCTGACCTACAGAAGCTACTGACATCACTCCCATTGGAGAGAAAATAGCTGGAGTCAGCCTGCAATCCCTGCTGCAGAGTTTTTTGAATTTAAATTCTAGAAACAGCAGAGATGGAGCAGCATAACAGTGGCTGGACAGTCAGATAAGTTGAATGCAGCTGCATAAACCATGGAAAATTTCAGGGTACTAACATTCTATAAATCTTCCAGGTGAGTCAAGCTCAATGGGTATTTTACCTCCTAAGCAAAGGAAGATAAGTAAAGGATTATGATGATATTAGAGATTTTCAATTCACATAAGTTCCTTGTTAGATAAGGTTAAAGAAAGAGTTCAATTACAGTGCAAGATTCAGGTTAACATGGAGATAACAATGGGCAGGTCCTTGTTACCCGATTAGCTGAACAAAAGAAAAAATGAATATTTGCAAGGCAAAAAAAAAAGGTAAAAAATAATTAATCTAGAATACCTATGCAAGTGTAGATGACACTTGATAAGCTCAGTCATTAGAACTGCAGAAGCATTCTTTTTTAAGGAATTTACTTCCCTGGGATTTCTAGACTCGCATATTCTTTATTCTTCCTTCCCTTAAAGGAATGTGAGACTTTTCACAAATTTCTATCTTTTCAGTAATCTAAATTTAATGATTTAATATTATTATTATGTGCTAATAAAGGATAGCAGCAAATCTAATGTAGAAAATAAATTGATAAATTTACTGATAAATAAATAGATAAATAAATTGATAAATTCCTTTGCATGTTATCTGTCAATCTTTTCACTCTGATTGGTAGGAAGTAATAAAATATAACTAATTCTCACAATATACATATAATATATATATAAATGACATATTGCCTACAGCAGATAAAGAAATAATTTATTGGTGGTGTTCATATTTCTCTGATAATGCAAAAGACAAATGCCTTTTTTCAGAATGGCAGTGCAGCAGTGAAACAATAATCGCTATTGTTTAGCCCCAAAAAAATAGAAATACCTCTTGCATTGAATTACATTGTTCTCAAAGAACAGTGGTTTCACTCCTCAAATAAGTGCAGGATGGGTCACATTCTTCCAGGTATTAAAAGAAATGTATCTCATGTACAAACAAACCCACTGTTGATAAGTATGGTCCACAGGAAAGGGGGTTTTTAGGAAAATGTTTTACCCTAACTACTGCAAACATGAATGAGGGTGATAACACTGATCATGCAGCACAATCAAAGCTTTTTAGCAGAGAGGAATGCCACAAAATCAGCATGGTAGTCTACAGTCTCCCAGTAAAGCCCTATCACTTGGGTTCTTTCAAAGTTCAGTGTATTTCCACAGTTACAATGAGCTGGATTCTTAAAACTGGATGCTCTTTTCAGGTGACTTAAAGCTCAGTCAGGTGGAGCTGGAGAGCAGGAAACAGTGCCAAGTATTGGGTAATTATCAGAGAGAAAACCCTGTGTGTCCTGTTTACAGTGACTAATATTCATAATCGCCTGCACAGACTTTTGTTTCAGATATCCAGCATTCACTTACAACAGTCTTACTCCTCTTCCTAAAAAGCAGACAGTGAAGTTCTAGTGTCAGAGCCATCACCCAAAACAAATGTTAAAATGGCAATTTCAGGAGCTGCTGCCCCAATCACACTTCCTGAAATACGTCAGGATTTTCTGTGCTCTATACTCTGGGTGTCAGAGTGCTGCCTTGCAAAAACCCTGTGTCTCAAGGGTCTCTGACCACTTACCAGCCATTATAACCTCCACTCCTCTGCTTCACCTCTATTTGCTAAATTTCAGAGCAGAGCAGTAAGAATAGAATATCAATCACATTTAGCTTGGCTTCCCTTCATCAGCAATGGAAAACCAAGCAATTAAAAGAAGGTCACTCCTACGTGGCTTGACTTTGGAAAAATTTCCTCAAGGGCAGTGGCCCCATACTGATGTCAAATATCTTCAATACTAAGGATCACTCCTGAATAAATACCTGGAAAAGTATTCCATCTCAAGTGATATAATTTATTTGATATTAGCCTCTCAGTTCTCAGTGCCCATGACAGGAGCTGCTGAGCTAACCCTGCACACAAAATTAACTGATAATTCCAAACACAGGGAGGATAGAGAGCTAATTGGAAAGTCCCCTAGCATTAAATAATTCCCATCTGTCTTCAAAATCATAGTATCAATCATAGAGATTGCTGCACTGGCCTTACTTTTCTGGTGTTCTCCAAAGAGGAAATGGGAAAGGTACAGAATGTATAAATCATTTTGATATAAAAAGAAAGTACTTAGGCAGCCATATAATGAATCCCCAGCAATGTCATCTATGTTAAAGGCCATGAAAAGTTTTGTAAGGTCCTGAGTGTAAACAGCATAGAAAAACAGAAAAGTGGTTTAAAGCTTCACAGAGCAATATGAAACTTTATCTTAGACAAGCACACAAGCTAAAATCTAAATGAACCCATAAACCAGTTACCAAATGAAGGCAAGAACTGAGCTGTGTGTCTTACTCCAAATCTTTGGGTCTTACATCTTAGCACCAAATAATTGGACTGCCACCTAGATTAGCCATTTGCAATTATTTCCATCTTTTGAAAAATTCCTGGGTTGTATTCAAACAATTCTTCCTGCTTTTCCAGTTATTAGAAAGCAGAAACTCAAGCATTCAGTGGGACTCCGAATCTGAAGGTGATGCTATCTCTCACAGAACAGGACTGCAGGTTAGCATTAATCATGGAAACCATACAGAACAATTATCAGATAAAGAACAAAATGGCTTGTGCCTGGTTCAGAACAGAAGCATACTTTGCTAATAAAATGAAGTAAAATAAAACCCAGGTAGGGCTGGTTTTAAAAATGAACAGGTTTTCTCCAACCTACTCAACATATGCCATCCTGGACAACTTACATGTCACGCCAGCAAATGTTTGCTGTGGACTCTGCAATTCACAGTCTGTGTCTACCATTGCCTCCTGATTATTTGTGTGTTTGTGGTTTATATACTTATGTTTTACTAGAACCAGCACCTCTTAATGTGAACTTAGAGGTGACAGATACACTAAAATACACATGCTATTGAAGAAGAAAAAAAAAAGCTTTTGTTTGAGGCTTTTTTAAAGAACTGATGTCAAATGAGATTCTGAAGACAGGTACAGATTTGAGGTGGGCCCCACCCTCCCATCTGCAGCTCCTGTGCTATGCCTGTCCCCAGGAATTGAAGGAATAGGCTTCTTCACCTGCCCAGACTGGTGGTTTACTCCTCTATGCCTCAAGATGGATTTATGGAGGCAGGGTAAAATTAGATAATCTTTAAGGTCCCTTCTAACCAAAACCATTCTATGATAATGAAATATATTCATGTACTGGCAGCTCTGATGTCCTCAGTATAATGGTTTGATACTTGCCAATAAAATTCAAATACAAGTTTGTGTATTAGTAATAAAGTAATACAAAATAATATTTGGATGTTGGCTTATAGAATCCTTGGAAAATTCCTTGGCCAAAATATGATGCAGAACAATAGACAATTTCAATAAGCATGAGCATATGAAGAAGAACATCTTAAAAGATAAAAGAATTTGACTTTACATAAAATTATCACGATACTAAGGACTGATTAGTTTTTTAAATTTAATTTAACAATCCTGATTTCTAGTATAATTTCCATCAACCTGATAAATATTCATGTTACTTCAGTGCTGTCACACAGAGGAGCAAACATGACATACAGCTCACAAAGAAGAAAAGTCTGAGCATTAAATGCATGCAAAAAAGAGCATTCAACCATGACTGTATCACTCTGAGCTCTGCTTAGTGTGGTTTAAGAAGAGATAAGCAAAAAGACATAGATATTTAATAAAAACATTAACAAGGGCAACAAATTTTATTTCTATTTTCTGCAACTTAGCTGCCAATTCCATATTTTAGAAGTACCAAAGATTCCTCTGTTTAAGCTCTGGACATCAGTGAAGCGCTTACAAACATGTAGATTACTCACAATAGCTTGTAAAACTTAAAATTTCATCAGTCCTTCTGAAAATATATTTTTATGTACCTGCTATTCTCTCCTGATTCCCCTGTGTATGATTTTCAGTGACTGACTTCAGCACACTCAAGTATACTTTCACAGTGTACTAAGTGGATTTCCCTAGCTTTTCAAGGACTGCTTTTCTCCTTTATCAGACAAATGAAAACAGATTTAAACTATTTCTGCTACTGGCCCAATGTTGGTATTCTAGTGAGACAATCTGATTCAGTTGATACAAACCAAAATAACACCAGTAATGATGGATCAAAAATTAAACTAAATTTGACTACTAGAATATCCTGAGTTGGAAAAGACCCACAAGCATCATCAAATCCAACTCTTAGCCCTGCACAGACCATCCCAAAATCACACCATGTGAGAGTTGTTCTTGAACTCTGCCAGGCTGGGTGCTGTGGCACTTTCCTGGGGAACCTGTTCCAGAGCTCAACCACCCTCTCTGTGAAGAACAGATATTTTTTCTGATATCCAACATAAACCTCCCATGACACAATTTCATGTCACTCCCTGGCACTAGCGACCAGAGGGAAGAAACAGGAGTTGGCCCTTCTGCTTCCTCTGCTGTGGAAGCTGCAGACCAAACAACCCTGTAACAGCACCCATATGAATGTAAGTTTGGGTAGACAGATCCCAAAGATCTGTGGGATAAATAATAAAGGAAGTCCCACTTTTGAATATCCAACATTAAGTTATGAAAGTCTCCAATTCCATGATGCAAAGACTGACTGAAATAAATTTAATCTACAAAATCACACTAGTCAAAAATTGTTTTGGTAGACTAACAGTGCCATAGAGGGATAAACCATGTATTAGGAATTATCTGTGTCTTTTCATCTTCATTCCTAATAACTGAAGCTATCATAAGCTCCATATCACATGCTTCAGGTACTTTGATTATAAATCTACACCAGATCAGATAAAATCTGTACTTCTGTTTGATACAGTAATGCACAGATCTAATATTTACAAGCATAAAATTGTGGTCTCAATTTAGCTGCAATTCCTATTCACCATTTAAGCCTAGTTAGCTTTTACCCAGTAATTTCTCTTGCTTTTCCCCATTTCTTTAAAACCTCATAGATAATTCCCATCCACATGAGCAGTAATGATCCTGAGTCCTTCAACATGAGCCACCAAGGTGCTCAGGCTGGAGCCCTGCTCCTATGAAGACAGGCTGAGAGAGCTGGGGATGTTCAGCCTGGAAAAAGCTCCAGGGAGATCTTATTAACAGCCTTCCACTGTTAAAGGGGCTTATAGAAAGGAGGGAGAGTGATTTGATACAGAAGCAGATAGCAATAGGACAAGCAAAACAAGGGGGAACAGTTTTAACCTAAAAGAGGAGAGATTTAGATTAGATGTTAGCAAAAAGAGTAACTGTGAGGGTGATGAGGCACTGGAACAGCTGCCCAGAGAGGCTGTGGGTGACCCATCTCTGCAAGTGTTCAAGGCCAGGTTGGATGGCCAGCACCCTCCTCTAACAGGAGGGGTCCCTGCCCATGGCAGGGGGGTATGGTCACTTCCAATCATTCCTTGGTCACTTCCAAACCATTCCTTGATCCTGTGATTCTGTGACTGTGGGAAAGACATTCTGTGCTGTCCTTGTGAGCCAGCAAGGCCTCCTGAAAATAAGGAGAAGCCCTATATCTCTCCTGAAGGAATGCCAAGGTCGTTACCATGGAGACCAGAGGAAGAAGAGAGATATGGACTCTGGCCGGCTCAAGTGTGACGTGGCTCTTTGGGTGTCTACTGAGAACTTTGTTTCTCTTTTATGACCAATGGGCACTGTATATGTGTTAGATGGGTGTCAATATCTGGAAAGACTATAAAAGTTATGTTCGTTTAATAAAACGCCCCTTTTCACCCTTCTGATGGAGTCGTGTATTACTGTACTGTGTCGCGCTCTACAGCGACATGTGACTACAGAGAGACAGGTGTGAGTAGAATTCCTGTTCTAAACACTGAGGCTGAGGGTGGTGACTGAGCTAAATGCACAAAAGTAAACAGGAGAAATAGGCATTTATGACAATTCTTGGTCAGGTGACACACAGCACGTCTTTCAAAGGTATAGAATAAAATACCTCATTTGAGGGAGACTTTCTAAAGAACCAGGAAAAACTTTTGTTATTAAATAAACTTCTAGTCTATTTGGCTTTCGCTACACCTTTCAAAATGCAAATTTTCTGTGAGTGCACTGCATCAGTAGTTACTCATTGTTGTGGCTCCTTTTAACCAGCTGAGAAAGGTACTGGCCTTCTGTGCCAGCATTAAAGGCACCACAGTAATTGCTGTAATTGTCTGATAAATATAAGAATGGTCCTCAATTTTCATTGCCTCTTACACTCACTTTTAAACTTGGCTTGCAATCACAGCATTGGTAGCTACCCTTTCCACTACTGCTGGAATCTTTTACTGTGTTTTCTTTAATTTTCATTCTAATTTCCCTTAAGAAATTTAAATTTTGAGATTTATCAGTCATAAAAAGAAGCAGTCCCGATCCTGGAATTGCCAGATTGAGATGAATGGAATATTTTAATACACTTGCAGTCACATTTCAGTGTGTACTGGCTTTGGGCTGTGATGATTTCACTAGCAGGGGCATTTGACTGGTCAGGAGAGCAACACAGATTTTGAATTGTCACAAGGCAAGCTGTTGTTCTTCCTCTGATACTCAGGATTCCAGAAAGGAGACCAGGTGAAAGGAGACAGGCAGAAGACCTTGTATCTTACCTAGAGACTGGCTGAGCAATCATCAGTCTTTACTTGTCGGGACAAAGTGAGGGAAAATTGGAGATGGGAGCTGGCTGGCTGTGGGGGGCCCATGAACACACCTGTCTTGCCCCAAAGCAAGGAAGGTATCTCACAAAGGTAAAGACAACAGAAACCACACAGGGGAAGCGAGCTTCATGTGCACTCACAGCTCAGGAGGAAAGGGAAAGAGCTCAGGGCAGCCAGACAGCCAGGAGTCAAATGTCAGAGCTGAGAGAGAGCAAGTAGTTGCTAACTTTCCTTAAGAAAAGTACCAGAGAAGTTGATTTTTCCTTGTTCTGGAGTACCTGCTAAGCCCTCCCCAGCCCTGCAGTGCAGAAAGCTTGTGCCAAGTTATGGACATGTAATATACAATCTAGTTTGACATTTAATCCCATATGGGGGACTTGTGTAAGCCTTCACCCGAGCACCTGAGCCAGTGGTCTCAAGAACAGCTGGCTGCAGTCTGGCTCGTGTTATCACAACCCACAGAAACAAGAGCTGAGCTCATTTCATTTGTGTGCTGGGGTCACTGGCACTTGGCAGATGTTAGCCTAAGCATTATTGATCAAACACAAGCAAAGTGGCAGAACATAAGGATGATGAAACACTTTCTGGCAATTTGACAGGTGCACTGCTTCTTTGAGTTGGGTTGTTCATCCACACGTGATATCTATACACACCAATACCTGAAGACAGGATGGCAATGTAAGGAATAATACCAACATTTTTGCCTGATCTTTTCTTTTTAAAAAACCATATCAAACATATTAGAGAGCCTGACTGCATTGCAAGTCTACAAATTCCTACCATACAGAGCCTTTAGCACCATTTCTCATCTTTTATCCATTACTTTAGCTCATTTAAAACCCGTATTTAAAATACTGTGAAAGAGACAATCAGCATTTCAGCTGCACAACTGAATGTGTTGTTACTTCAAGAATGTTCACCTACTTATATTGTTCATATTTATACCAGCTGTGAGAAGCAACCAGCATTGGTTGTTTCAGACAGTTTATTTTAACATTTAGATGTTTGGTGTTAAATGATGCTGGGTTTAAAGAGCAGGAAAGTTATGGAAGAGGTTTAGAAAATATGTGTTAGCAATTATTAGGCAAAAAATTTCTGTTTACTGTAGTACCTCTGCTAATAATCAGGAATAGGGAAAAACCTCCTGAAACCATGAAGAGTCATGAAATTGTCATTGTGCCATAAATCTCCATTCTTAAATTTTTCAATTGCCAGCTTTGCTAAGTGGAAGATAGAATATTTTTCCCACAGCAGGATTAGAGAGTAATATGAAAATACTTATTATTTGTGGGTTTCTTATCCATATTCTTTTACTGTACCTTAAAACATCAGCTTATACCAAGTGGTTGTTGCTTAAAACTAAATTACTGTGTGTCACAACAATTTCAGGTTTCTTGCTGCAGGCTGGAAAGTCAGATCCTGCTTCTGTAAACCTAGAGATGTACTGAAAATATTTAGATAAATTAAAAAATCATTAAATCTAAGGTTTGAAAAAATAAGGGGCGTTGCCCATTTCATGAATCTTCATTGGTTTGGGATCTACAAGGGAAGAATGGTCATGGAATCTGAACTATCTTATATGTGCAAAAATGGTCAGAGAGATTTTGAAATTTTGTCATGTATCTCCATTGAACAAGATTGGTAGCTTCATACAAGCTTTTATTGCAAAGACCATGATTACAGTGATATTTTTAATTCAAAATTTTACTAGGCTGACAAAAGTTCTCACAGCACTGCATTAGCTCTGTGACCCTTAAGACGTGCACATATTTCTGTACAGCAGATTTAAGTCACTTTGTCTCCCAGAGAGTTACAGTCTTGCAGGTGACTCCACAAAGTCCTGGTAGGTACAGCAAGGCTTCAGCACCTGAGGGTCAGCCTGCCCCTCTGCTCCCCTTGGAACTCTGATGTTTTGGTCATAAATGAAATCCTCTGGCCTCCAGTGAGGTCTGAGCATGATCCCTGCACTGCCTTCCAGGCTGGGAGCAGCAGACAGCGCTCCTGAGCCCTGGTCCTTAACAGCCAAGAGATAATGGTGCTGCCACCAGCAGCAAGGCTATCACAGAATCACAAAGGCTGGAAAAGACCTCTAAGATCATTGCCTCCAAACATCAACAAACGGCTTAAGGGACACAACTATTTCAGTAAACCCGACTGGAGAAGAGTGGGAAGGAGAGCACGATGCACTTTCGTTCCTCCACTTGACTGCTGACATGACAGAGGAGGTGTTATGAGAGGAACAGCACATGCAAAGGATAAAATAAAGGAGTAAAAATAAAGGAGAAGCAGTAGACTCTTGCTGAAGAAAAATGCTTTTCTTCTCAGCAATGAAAACGATGACAGAACTGGTGCAGCTTAGCTCAGCACCTTCTCTAGGGTAGTTTCAGGAGTCCTGCTGCCACAGAAATCAGGGCACAAATCAATCTTGTGAGTGACAGGACAAAAGCTCTATCAGGAGAAGTATTTAACAGCAGCTGTAAATATTAGAGATGTTCTTTCTGACACAGTGAAGATTAAAACAAGCCTACGTTATCAACTTGCCTGAAGAGACCCAACATGGGACAACTGGGTGGTGCTGTCTCAATGCATGAAATGATGATGATAAAGTGCAAAGTCAGCCTGGACAGGATTATTTTAAAATAAAAGGCCAATTTATTTCCCTTATTGAATGGAGAGGGAGATAAGGAACACTGGGCTAATCCCACAGAGAGCTCAAGCTCCTCTTTGATGGTCCTGTACTTTTTCCTGCAGGAGACACTGGGGGAACCACATTCCCTGGCACTGGGACACAGGATGCTCCACTGCAGCTCCCTATCCCTCCTTGAGATTAATTGAGGCTGCTAAACTGCCACAGATGCAGCAGGACAAAAAAACCCCCAAGTTTTGCCCTTTCCTCACCCTATTTTTTAACTTTCTTAGGAATGGAAACTTCCAGGAGAGAGTTTATGCTATGAAGGGTGTCTATGCAGCAGCTGCTGCTTTTGGTGCTACTGTAAACTAAATAATCAGAAACTTAGAAATTTAGAAACTATTAGAAATAGGTAATATACATGCCCTTTGAAATCTTATAGCCTGGCTTGTTGATTTGGCCCTGAGGATCCAAATCCATTATAAAACTTCCTCTTCTTTTGTCTTCCAATAATCCATTTAATATTAGTCACAATCTATCTTTTACTGTAAAAAAACCCAGAAAAATGTGTCATGGATTCAACTGAAAACCACATTTTAATATGAATCATAAATTTTCTAATCCCTCTCTCCCCCCCCTCCCCCATTAAATTATTCTCTAGATAATGAATCAGATATTCTTTTATTAGCATATTTCATTTCTCAGCCTTTCAATACATAGAAATAATATTTTCTAGCAAAAGACAGCTCTTAGACAATGAAAAGACATTAAATTGTAGATTTAAAAATTCCCCTTCTACTGAAAGTCCATATAGATATTGAGAGGCTAACAGAACAATTGTGCTGCCTCAAGATTCATTAACTGCTGATTTCATGCACAGACAGGCAAGAGAGAAAACAAGGAAGGGAACCTTTTGAATATTGCATTAACTCTGATATTCAATTATTATAACAATGCCACTCAGGAGGGCTTGCACTGAATTTTGTTAGAGATGAGGATTTTTAGAAAATTGTAACTGACCAATTTGAAGACTCACAAAATAGTTTCTTGGTTTTAATAATATCCTGTATTACTCATTCTTCCCTCAGAAACAGGAAAAAATGTTTATATTTCATTAAAATTCTTAGAATTTGCAGCAGGATCACATAAAAACAAAAATTGAAACTTCCCCTATTTTTACATTATTAATGACAAATCTATATATATGATTTCTATATTTTTCCATAATGGAACATATACCCAAAAGGACTGATCTATTTTTCTTTCTTTTACCTCACCAGACCCTACTTATAGTGGCTTTGTTCAAATTGTTCCTTTTTTTCACATTATTATATTTCTTCTCAAAATGTTTGAGATTCTCAACTATTATCTTGTAGATATTGGTAGCTTGCAGCAAGACTTTTCCTTTTAATTATTAATAGGCACACTTTTATTTTTTGTTAACTAGATAGCTAAATATAAACAAGTCCTTTGCCAAGAGTCATCTTAAAATGGCTCTTGTGTAAAGTGATGTTTCCCCTACTTTACTTCCCACCCTCTTAAGACACCTAGAACTTTGAAGAAAAACAGTAGGGCCTTAATGCCTTACCATCAAGCTAATTAGAAGAACTGCTAATGAGTGTAAATTAGGAATAATAGCTGCAACATACACCCAAGGAAAGAAATCCTGTATCTCAGCTGATGGAAAACCACTCATCAGTCAGAGGAAAAAAAACATTTACACTTTTATTTTCACAAGTATGTAATTTAACATCAACAAGGGGTTTCCAAAGCATGCACATGCCTCGTATCCAATGAAGTCCACAAGTGTTTGGCACAGGACTTTGAGCAACCTGGTCTAGCAGAAGGTGTCCCTGCCCATGGCAAGGATGCTGCAATGAGATATCTTTAAGGTCCCCCTCAACCCAAAGCATTTCTATGAATACTCTATGGCTTCTTACATTTACATTTCCACAATCATGCTCAGAGTTCAATAGAAAAGACAGGAGGTTGCTGTTGCCCATGCCAGTCCTTACTTTGCAAACACTAATTATTTAGGAGTCTCATCTTTGATAAAAAATGAGATGTCACAGCCCCAGGTGCTGGTTATCCAACTGCACAAAGCACATCTCTATTTTGGCAAACTCAGTTAAGGCACACATTTCACTTGCTGGAAGCCATTTTCCCTCAGTTTCACTGACTTCAGAAATAGTGGGTGGGCAAAACTTTCCCTAAACAACAAGCAGACAAAACCAGCCCAAGACAATCCTTTCACCTGCAGTTACCATTTATGTGCCACTCATGTCCTCTGAAACAAAATTCACCCAAATCCCACACTGAAGCTCAGGTATGACCCAATTATGCTCAGCAGAAGGGAGCCCACATGAAAAATGTGTCTCTTCTACACTTAGCCCTAACTTCAGCCCGAGCTGATGCAGTGTCATCACACACAGCCACTTCTGAAATGACTGCTAGTATTTAAAAGGTCTTACAACAAACTTTATTCCAAGATTCAGCAATCCTGATAACACTTTTGAAGTCTGTCCAAAAAAACCCATCCCAAACAACAAAACCAACCCCCATGAGTTCAGATGCTTTGAAAGCTTTAACCAAAGCCTTAAGCTCTCAATTTGTAAAACTGAGATGAGAATACCCATGGTATCCACCAGCGATGTCAGAAATTCCTTGGCTAACACTTGTGAAGAGCCAGCTGCCAAGGTTGTACTTTGATGCTGATTTTGTCAAAATTCTTCCTACCCAAGGCTATAGTCCAATAAGGCTGGAAAATAACCTACCTGCTACCAAATAGGAGATAATAAGATAGACTGCACTTGAAAAATAGCTTTAAAGAAACATTTGTGTTTGCAGGTAATGGGACCTCTCTGTACAGAACGACTCTGCTTATTCCTGTCAAATATGAGAGACACAATAGAATGAAACAAATGCATATATTTTCATCTGGTTTTTTCACAGAAAAGGACTTTGCTCACATAACATTGAGAAAGACTATTTGATTATTCCTATTTTCACCAACATGGTTATTGGAAAAGATATTTAGTGGAAAAACTAGATATGCATCCAAATTTTATCCCTTAATAGATAAAACTGACACAAACCTATAAATTCCCTTTACTTTATTTTCAATATAACCATTTCACTTCAGCTGAAAACATGTTTATTAAGGGTTCAGTGATTGAAGATAAACCAATTGTTAACTACTGTTGACAAATGATTGCTTGGGGACTCCTGCTCATCTAATAAAGTGAATCTGCTCTCCTCACATCTCTCCTTGCTATCACACCATAAACTACTTTTATAGCATCCTCTATGCAATGCATCACCAGGCACTTTACATTATAAAAGTAATCAGCAGATAAAACACCACTGGATCTTATAACACTGACATAAAATTCAATATCTAGTAAAGCCTAAATCAAAAAGGTACGTTTTCTGCATCAATTTGCAAACTAAGAGAAACATGCACTGCTTGTACTTGAGGATGGAAGAGAAGTCCAGTGCTATGGAGCAGGGAAATTCAAAGCTTAGATTTGATACAGCTTGCACACAAGCCTTACAAGTTACTTTGGGAGATTTCAGAGAGCCCAGCTGACACAGAATGAAAATGTCAGATGCCAAGCCCACGTAATGTACATTCAGTTCTCCAAGAACAGAGGTATTAATGTGCACTCGTGCCTTGGCCAAAAGTAATCACAGTTCTTTCAAAACTGATGATTGCTTGCATTATCTCTGTTTTGGAGAGTAATAAGCAGCTGTTTCTCTCATAACAGAAGTGGTAAAATTGTTCCACTGAATCACTGAGAAGGTAGAGGGGTAAAAAATGGTTTGGAAGGTAAATTTAACTCAGGTAAAACCTGATGAGAAACAAAATTACCAAACACTTAAGATATCTTAAAAACAAAAAATCTAACCTAATGGTTTATTTCAGAAATTTTTATCAGGTACTCCCACCAACAGTACTCACACCCTCACTTATCAGGATTTGTTTATAATTACACAAAGTCAAACCAATCCAATATAGCAGTGAAGTATAGAGAAAAAAATCACCTGTGTACATTTACAGCTAAAAGAGATTGCAATACTTAGTGTTAATAAAAATCCTCATCTATAGGAATAGCACTTGTGCAGCAGTGGTTATCAACCAGGCTGTATGTGCAGAATTCAAAACTCATATAAATCAATCTCCAGGGTATTGCAGGGAAGGACCTTTAAAAGCTCATCAACAATGAAATAGAAGTCAGGACTTATAGGAGTCCAAGATGTAAAACAACACTGTTCCATAGTTGGAGAAAAGAAGGGACTCTGAGCTATAACATCTTTAAAATATTTTAAAATAAACACTCCAAAAGACACACTTCATGTTGAAAAACAACAGTGCAGCAAGTTCTCCAAAGCACCGGCATCATGACAGGACTTTATTCAGTGCAAACACCACTAGATGGGCTGGAAATTAACAAAACCAGCCTGGAGAGTTTCCATACACATTGTCAAATGGAAATCTTTTTACCTTGCAAAATCCAACCAAAAGAACTCTGTTAGCAGAACAAGTAATAAAGGATCAGAGAGGGAAAAGGGGCTTGAGATAGCATCACCAAAGGATGGCCATGCCTATTAGAAATTATAGAGCCTTTAATAATGAAACATGAACTTCTGAGGTCTACATTCAAATCTAATTTATTGAATCACTGAGAAGGCAGAGAGGTAAAAAGAGTTTTGAAAGTAAATCAAACCAGCCAAAATCTGATGGGAAATGTAACTACTCAATAAATATTTTTATTTTTATAATAAAAATTGAAATTTTCAATAACCCTTGATTTACTATTAAATAAAGTTATTTGATTTTATTGAAGTATTATAACTGAACTGAAAACTCAGCAGTCAAAATCTAACACTTCTCAATTATAATTTTATACAATGCATTTAATCCTTCACGATTTTATAATTACAATTTTATTCTTCTAAATCCAATGAACAACCTGGGAGGTATCAGATAGCCCCAGTGCAGTATGGTTTAGTATTGCTGCAGACAGTGCAGTGCTTGGCTTTTAACAAAAGCCCAGGTTATACATCCTCCTGCTTGTGAAACAAACCTGAAATGGACTTAGCCTGTCTGATGTACATCACCTGGACTGAAAAAGCAGAAATTTTTGCACTCAGAAAAAGAAGCTGGGTACACATTGCAGCTCATAAACCCTAATCCCACCTGGAGAACTCCTGGTGTCCTGGCAGAGTGAACACTCTCCCACCTGGGATAGCAGGATGTGGCTGCACCAGTGGCTGCAGCAAGGCCAGGTGTTGTAGCCCTGCACCAACACAACCAGGCACAGACAACAGCCTGCCTTGGCTGTGCTCCCCGTTCCTCTGGCAGAAAGAGACAATGCCATGACAAACAGGAGTCTGCAAGGAGCAAGGCAGGATGACAAACAAGATTAATGTTTGAGCATTCCATTGGAAGAAGGAGACTCTCACCCTGTTCTTGGCAGCTGTTCCATAAGTACACTTTGAAATGAGAAACAAGAAAGTACTAAAAAGCTCCCAAGTTATACCTTGATACACTTTAAATCACATATTTACAAAATAATTGCCAATCATGTTGAATTTCCTAGATCTAATCCATACCATTTGTGAAGACAAGAACATCAAGGGATGTAGCCATGATATTTTCTGGAAAATCCTTTTGTTAGGATTTTTTCTCCTGAGAAGCTGAGAGGCCTCAGGAACAAAATGTAAACATTGATTATCTGCTGCTGTGGAATGCAACAGGTGGATCTGTGATTGGCCCATGTTGGTTGTTTCTAATTAATGGCCAATCATAGCCAGCTGTCTCAGACTCTCTGGTCAGTCACAAGATTTTATTATCATTCAATTTTCTTCTCTTCCTTTCGAGCCTTCTGATGAAATCCCTCCTTCTAGTCTTTTAGTATAGTTGTAATATATTATTTGCTTTTAATATAATATATATCATAAATTAATAAATCAGTCTTCTGAAACATGGAGTCAAGACTCTTGTCTCTTCTCTTGTCCTGGGACCCCTGTGAACACCACCACAAAGGGAGTAACCTTGGATGCAGCCAAACAATCTCACAAGGTGCAGCAATGATATTCCCACTGCTGCTTATTCTCTTCAAAGGTTGAAAACAAATGAAGGAAAAAAAAAAAGCTTCAGGGTGCTTGAATGGCTCTGCACTGATCTTAAACCATGGAGGCAGAAGACACAGCAATTACAGCATCATCTGCAACAGAGGCGGTGTGCCGGATGCTGGGACAAGATTCCTTAGAAAGAGCCAAAATAGGGTTGTGAATAATTACACAGGAAGAGTCACTAATAGAGGGAGTACAGCCTGGAAGTTGAACACAAGCAACAAAGAGCTAGATTGCAAGGTTTTGTGCTGAAGAGTGACTGAAAACCCCTGCTTGCTCGGTGGAACATGGTTTGAAAAGCTCTGCCTGAATTGGCCAGAAATTTGCATGATGATCAAAGGTAAAATAACTGGAGGTGAAGAATAGCAGAAACCTGCTTCATTTTTTTTTTCTTAGGCAGGATGGGAAATGGAGGCACACCGCAGGAAAAATTATGGAAAGCAGCCTGGTTGTTGCAAATCAAGGTTGAGACTTCTGTCATGAGATCAAAATTCAGCTGCCCTTAAGTTTTTTACTGATATGCAGCTGCTCAGTCCCTGTCACATGAAGGCTTAGGATGTCATTCAGCGCACCCACAATGTCTGACAGGACAGGACTGCGATCATGAGCCTTGTTTACAGGGGCACAGGGTGCAGAGGCAGCAGAAGCAATGAACTGGAGACTCTGCTTATAGAACTGGAGGACAAAGGGTCCTGAATGTACTTCTGCTTCATAACTTTCTGTATTATTGCCACAAAAATCAATTTAATTGATGCCTAAACAGCACAAATACAGATAGCTGTACATGCACATACACAAGACTGTGAACACTGAAACAGCTGCTTGAACAGCAGCCACTCCTGCCCCATTCCCCTCACCTTGCTGTGCCAGTGGGGCATTTCATTAATAGGCAGACACAACACATTCAAGAATCCTCTGTGCTTTTCACCAAAAAATAGACAGGAATTTTAAAACTTCAGGGACACTCCCAGCCTTTAAGTATCTCTTTGGTAACACTGAATGAAAATAAGAATCTATTGCTGTCATAGACCTGGTTGTCTTTTACATATTCCAGATCCTTTATTCACTAATTAAACACTGAACTTCCATTAATGCTGGTGTTCAGTTGTGCTACCTTAAGTAAAAATAGGTAGTCACCTAGTTCAGTCCGGCTCAATAAACTAAATGCAGGACAGGTATGTGCAATCCCATAGTGAGAACAAACTGGAAGGCATTAATGACCCTATGAGAGCTGTGGAGGATGCCACAGGTTGTCCTAATGTTGGTGTCCTTGAAAAGCTTTCCATTAGAAGACCTTAAAATAGTTTACAAGTGCAAATAGTAAATCATTACATATCTGAACGGCATAAGGAACTAAACATACTTGCTTCCTGGCTTAATTATGATCTAGTCAGAAAATCACATTTTTGTGTATCAAAAAAGTCTATAATCAGGGGAATCATTATATGGAAGTACACTGGGAAATGGGAGGTGGCAGCCAATAGCTACATGCATAATTCAAACTGTGACTCGGGATTACTCACTGGTTCACATCCTCCTGGGACCAAAACATTAGCTCCAACACTTATCAAAATGGAAATGCAACAATGCAAGTTGATGAACTCACAAAGGAAAATCATCTCACTACTGTGAATAGCCATTTACTAATAATAAAACATAAAGAAATGTAAACTCAGGACAGTCTTAACTCTAGGGAACATAGATGTGGGAGATGAAGCATCTCCAACAGTTCTATTTCTCACAGAAGAAAAGTTTTCTGACAAAGGTTTTTCCTAATTTCAGCTGCAACCTTGTTCCCAGATTTTGGCACATATTGAGCAGGTGATGAGGAGCAGACACTCAGCCCTAGGTCAGTACTGAAGAATTCAACAGACCAACATTTTACAATTACAAAAGACCAACATTTTCTGCAAAACATTTATTCCTCCCTGCAAACCTGCAATATTTTTGATTGAGTGAAAAATGTCTTTTTAATGCAGACAGATGAGCTCTGACCTATGACTATCAAACATAACATTACTATGATAGAGAGAGGAGAGGAAAAAAAGTGAAATTAGATTCTGATTTTAGTCATAGGAATAAAACCAGAACAATTCCTCTAAGGTACACTCCTTACAGACAGTGTTTGGTCCTTTGAGTTCAGAAGGAAAACCTGACAACAGAGCAGCATCCTTCTGAAAATCTCAGTCTTAATCTTTTAAATTGAGCCAATGCTGACTGAAGCCAAAGAGGACCATGAGTGATTTGGCAGTGGTTACATCAGATTTTGTGATGGAATTTGATGGAAGCGTTAAGCACCTAATGGGAAGTCCTCTACTTTGAGTGCAACAGTCATACAGAAAGCAACATGCCTTCTCTCTCCATGTTTCTGTTACTGCTCTTTTTCAGTCAATGGCTTTCAGTTGAAAACCAGCAGGATTAGATCAGATATCACTAGAAACCACTTTACACAGGGAGTGGTGAGGCAGTGGAACAAGCTGCTCAGGGAAGCTGTGGGTGCCCCACCCTTGGAAGTGTTCAAGGCAAGGCTGGACAGGGCTCTGAGCAACCTGGCCTGGAGGAAGGGGTCCCTGTCCATGGCTGGGGTTTGGAATGAGATGATCCTCAATGCTGCTTCCATTCGAAGCAATTCTATGATTCTGCACTTAGGGGAGGCCTTTGGGTTCTCAGAATTACCCAGGAAAATGAGAAAGAATGCCTAAAAGTTGTAAAACAACCCAAGGGTACTCCTAGTGAACGAGCAGAAGTAATTTTAAAGCAATTGACGGCGAGGAGTTAGAAAAAACAGAAGTGCTGGAGAGAAATACAAACTTAAGCCTTCAGTGCAACATGAGCTGCCTCTCAGCTGGATTGGCAGAATATATAAAGGAGAGGCATCAACTTCCAAATTGGAATGCAAATATTTCACCAGGTTCTTTCTCTCAGAAAAGATAATTATCCTCTCTCCAATACTGAAGGTATATAGCATAAAAACATTTTGAATTGTGATGTTTCGAGAGACATTTCATAGTATGAAAAATCAGGAAGGTCACCTTCATTTGAGATCAGAAAAATGCTCACAGGCAAGGAAATTAGGGTGAAAAAAGAAAAGGCAACTCGCATTATCCCAACCCTAATTCAACTGGTGTTTCATTTTACGAGCATGGCTGAAGAAGGTTTAAACAAAGTCACTATGTGAATTTAATGAAGAAACAATCGTGGTTCAGTGATGGGAGGGAAATCTGGAAGGTTAGCTAACTATTGCATCATGAACAGCTACATTCTTCCACTTCCTTTAGCTGCCTTTGCCAGCAATAAAAACAATCTTGTTCCAGATTTTAAGCATGACATCCTGGAGAGCTTGATGTGTCCCTCACAAGACGTTAGAGTCTACTAACTGCATCATGTATGCAACATTAGGCAAAACACAGAAGGAAAAAAATGTAGACTTAGGGTAGCTCAGAACTCCTTTAGTTTCAAATGCTTCCAAGCAGAAATGATGCAAATAATTTCAGTTTAAAAAAGTCTCCTGTCGATTTAGAGTTCATGATTTTAAAATCATCCCTTTCGCTCCTTCCATGAGGCACATGTTGACATGTTCCTGTGAAATCCACTTAAAAATACATGCTCTGCACACAAAACCTGCTAGAGGTTAGGGAAGGTAATCTTCAGAAAATGGGTAATAATTTAAAAAGTAGGCTTCATCTGTAGAACCTTTTATAAATGAAAACAGACTGAAAAATGAATTCCTGAGATCTCCTTTAAAAAGCAGGAAAATTAGGCTCTTTCATTACTTCAGGCTTTGCTGCTTCACAGGCTTTCCACACTGTTGGTCTCTGCTGCCTTGGGGAGCAGTAACTATCATTATACAGTGCAAAAAAAGGAGCATGAGCCCTAGGGCTGGATGGAACACCTAAAAATTTCTGACTCCTTTCAGAGTTATGAAAATGTACACTGACACTCCCACTCCACCCTTAATAAAATGAGCAAGTTGTGCTTGAGGCCACTCAAATTCCACAACTACTGAGCCTCAGTATGAGTGTGGTTATCCATTGGCTTCTCCTGGATGACCACTTGGAGCTCCTCTGTACTTACTGAATATGCCCTAAGAATGTTCATGTGTTGTTATTTCTTTCAATAAACCTGCCTTTAAGGTAACACTGCAATAGTTCAGGTGCTAGTTTGTCAGCCCACATCACATTCTTCAGAACAAAAAAAAAACCTTTTATATTTTTCAAATCTCTCCAATTTGAAAAAAAAAAAAAAAAAAAAAAAGAGAAACAAAAATCCCCAAACAAGAAAAACAACAACAAAAAACAGAACAACTCCTCCTCCTCCAAGAAATAAACACATCTCCCTCAACCCCCAACCAATCCCCCCATCTCTCCTTCCCCAATTAGCTATCTAGATCTATGCACTAATGAACATTGACTACCCTTTTTGAAAATGAAACATGGAAAAGCAAAAAGCCTCAATTAAATGTTTGACTGCACAGGTCGATAAAAGATTAATATTGTAAAGAAACAATACTACTAATTTGGTGTAAATGCTTAGGATTTATAGCTGTGTGTGTGTATTGATTTATAGAAGTGGTTTTGGCAAGCACCCATACTGCTGCACCAAAAAAAAAAAAAAAAGAGTGTTACTGTCACTCCCCACAACTTAATATCACACTACAAGGAGCATTTCCATGGTGGAAGCCCACATCCCAATCTGTTTTACTGCCAGAAAAGACAGTTTTAGCCAAAGAGTTGTTTAGGATGTTATTTCATCCACCCTTGTTCTAAACCTAGGGATGCACAGTGCAACAAGGAAAAGAGATATTTGTCCCATCACATTTGTCACATCCATGAGCACCTGATACCATTGCCCAGCTTCTCTGGGTATTGCACATAAACATCCTATGCACTGAAATAAATACATGAAAACTGTCCACGCATTCACTCACCACCATAAATAATGCACAATCATTTTGCAGATCCACTACTTTAAATTAAGCATCAATTTCAGTGACACTTCTCTCTCCTCTAGGAAGGAAAGTTGCAACATTTTAGGAAGTTATCAGAATAAGTAAAAATTAAACATTTGACAGACAATTTGTACAACCTCCTTTTTCAATAAAACTAAAAATGCCTTTTAAGTAAAGTAGATAACATACTTAGTTATGCTAATTCTTACAGCTTCACCAGATAATGACCAAATCAATGCAGCAAAATGCGTAAATTTTGCCCAATACTGATAAAGCAAGGAAGGGACAGCTGGTTTTGGCAAACCTGAGAAGGTAAGAGAGGCTTACAGATCCTCAAAGCTCTGAACAGAATGCATCAGACGCACACAAAGTGAGGTCTGACAAGGCAGCACTGGGAAACAATCACCAGCTTGTCTCAGCCTTTCTAGGCTGGATGAAATCAATCAGAAAACAGCACAATAAGATTCTGTCTGGGTACGTATTTTTCACTTCAAGGTCCTACCAAACCCTCTCTAACAAACTGGATTGTAGGTTAGGGCTCCCTGTGTGGAGCAAGGCTCCCAGGTAAAAGCCAAGCTTGCCTTTTACTAAATTCAATTCAAAGTTCTGTAATGAAAGGATAAGAGAATAGACCAAAAGCTCAGTCCATTAAATCATCTGTAAGTCACACTTGCTGGAACCAAATCCAGGTAAACCACAGAATATCCCCCAGCTCAGTGGCTTGGCCACACCATGCTCCTAAAATACAAGACAAAGAGGAGTAAAATAACATTTAGACTAGCAGCATGTGCAGCATGCTCTCTTGAAGGTTTTGGATTTGTGCAGACATCCTGATATTTTACCAACACGTGCCAGGCTCAGCCCTTGACACTCCTTCCTCTCCTGACTCCCGTGGTGCCAACCTTTCCCACCTGGCTCTTGCAGTCAAAGTGGTGCTGCAGTTTGAGGACAATTTAATATAAACTAAAATAAAGAATTTTATTTAGACTATCTATAATAAGCAGCACAGTTACACAACTTCATATAAGACACAGGTGAAGAAATGAAAGTAAAGCAATGCTTTAATAATACTTTTTCCTTTATACATCTCTCTGCTCATTGCACAGCTCCACTCTGTGCAGAGTTTATGCCTGAGGGTATATCTGCTAGACAACGCCTAAACCTGAGTTTTATCAGAAAATTTCCTTGTAAGGGAGAGGTTCCCCATGGACAGCTTCCAATAAAAGAAAACCCTTGGAAATACTTATCAGAGCTCACCCTCAATGTCTCCATCTTCCCTTCAAACTTTTATAGCAAATCTCATTTGAAGTTTCCCAGGTGTCCAGACAGACTTGATCTTTCATTCCAAAATGTGCTCTAATTTCACCTTAACCAAAAGGTTGTCTTACTATTTTTTTCTAATAAAATAATTCCTGCTTTCTTGCCTTAGAGATGCAAACATCACAAGGCCAGCACTGAGTTACTGAGCAGCTGTTTCCTTTCACAAATGAAGGAAACCTCTCCCTGCTTTCCTGACTCACTGCAGTGCTCCTCTATTGACCACTACAGCTCCATCACGCATCAACACCTAACGGGTACATAAGCACATCAACTCCTGATTTGATTCTGGAAAAAACACCATGTTAATAATTTGTTGGGGCTTTATTTAAGGGGTTAGGTGACCTTTATTTTTTAATACTACATTACATCTTTGTTCTCATATTTAGGTTCATGCTGGTGTAATGCCCACATGGTCAGAAATGTGTCCTCCCACATCCTATCTTGGATCCCCCATCACCTTTCTCATATTTTGGGAACAGAAGTAAAATACATCCCACCTCTCTCAGGAGTTATCCACTTGATCCTTCTGAATGAAACACACTTCTGAAATAAACACTCAGCAAATCCATCACATCTTTCAGACACTTCTCACAGTGTTTCCAAGGACTAAAAGGGGTTTCATGCACAGATACCTGGTGGGTGCAGATGTTTAACTACCTGTATGGACAATGATCTATGGTGCAGAAAAGTTGATATTTGCTCAGTTCTACCTCCTTTTGATCAGATCAGTCTTCTGCCTGTAGCTTGGGAAATAGGACTTAATGCTCATTCAGCATCCAGGAAAACATTTCTGTAGTTGAATAGGCAGAAGGTAATAAAACCATTCCAAACCCTGATCAGGAAAAGTGACAAGAGGCACTGAATGCACAAATCCCTTTCTACTGTCCTCAAGTGTAATCACAAACTCTGCCATGCTGTTAATGAACTCCTGCATGTCATATGCTCTCTCCCCAGGGTAAATGAATGAATAACTCATTCTTGCAGCAAATCAACTTGATAGCCTGGAAGTTTTAATGCAGCCACACTGTTCTTGAGTGCGTCCTGTCCTTTGGTAAGGCCGTCTTACTGGTGTAGCCTGCACTACACAGTAAAATGAGATGACCTGCCCTCCATCTGCAAGAATGCACCCATACAAACTTTTGTTAACTTGTGCTTGACATTGCCCTCCCTATGCTATGAAAAGCTTCCTGTTTGCTCTGTTTACTGCCTTAAACACACACAAAGCATACTCAAGCAATATAGAAAGAGATAAACAATTGAATTATACAAGTATCAAATAGTATAGCATATTTTTGCACATTCTTTATCCTCCAACTCCTACATGCAATTCTAATGTTCACAAAACAAGCATGGGTTTAATATTCTGTACCTCTGTACAAGGTGAAAAACCGAAGAGGTAGAGTACACTTTCTTCTCATCCCCATCTTCTTATACAGACATGCTATTGAAACCATTATTAAAAAAAATACTGGCTTTTCCCTAGCATCCAAGTACAGTGTGTCTCCAAATTTAAGAGACATTTGTGAATTCAGGGCAGCAGGGTGAACAAGCACTACTGCAATACAACATACAGGTGGAGAACTGGGGACAGCAAGAAGCAGGAACAAAGAAATATCCCCTATTTTTAAGCATCCTACGTGAGGAACCTACATTCTCACTAAAGTGCTGACTCTAGCCATTCAGCCATCAAAAGCCAGACCTTAATACCTCTCCTTGGACACATCAACAAGTTCTATTAAAGTCGTGCTGGATGACTCATTCACAGGCCCAGACAGGCACCAGTTCTCAAGGCAGCTTTCTTGGCCACCATTCAATCCTTTCCCTCTTTTACAAGCATCCATAATTTTTTCCATCTTCTTGATTCTGCCACATATGGTGTGACACAACATCCTTATGAAGCTCCTTGAAACAACAGCATCTTTTTCTTAGCTGTG
Source organism: Emberiza elegans (assembly GCA_024865655.1). Taxonomy (NCBI): domain Eukaryota; kingdom Metazoa; phylum Chordata; class Aves; order Passeriformes; family Fringillidae; genus Emberiza; species Emberiza elegans. Next base: position 1,315,032 of record JALJVW010000184.1, on the reverse strand, counting down.
ATTTGTCCAAAACACATACCATCTGTGCATCCTGGAGAGAAAAAAGCCCTGCAGCTAGTGAATGTACAGCACACTCCTAAGCGATGGAAAGCAGGTCATAAAATGGGACATAATAATGGGCTAGAGATCTGAAATCAGACCTCACTAAATTATCCATGTAGGGCATTATATGTTAATTTTGCTGTTGCACATTGATGCAATGCACAAATCTAACCCACAGATCTACGTGACAAGCCATGGCCATCACTCCTGGGTTTTGCTCTGTTGGAAATTTGGGGACACGTAAAATAAAATCTAATGCATTTTACAACATTTAAAACAATCACCACAGATCTAGAAGCTCTGGCCCTTCTTCCTCAGTGGGTACAGAGGGGATTCCATGTAAAAGCATAAATAATTCCATTCACTGAGATTAGAGAAGGGAAAGAAAAGAAACCCCCAGCATAAAAAGTTAGAGACAGGATTTCAGGATGCAAACGTACCCCAGTTAACATTAATACTTCCTCAGAGTTTTTTATTTCCTTTGCCTTTAAAAAAATTAAGCCAGCTAAAAATAAATGACAAAAGCCTGGTAAAGAAACACAATTCATCGACTTTCATGACACAGAGCTCAACGCCTCTGCCAAGATGTGTCTCCACAGAGACCTCAAAGGGTGACCATCACCCCCCTGACCACCCAATCCTTCACATCCCCTGTGAGGCTGCCAACACACACGCTAATTGCTGCCAACAACCATAATGCTTTCTGTGTTCTGAAATGGACACCTGGCATGGGACTATTCAGCTCATTGCACAGGGGCCAGCAGTTGTCAAATGATCATGATTTCTGGCCAGAAAAAAAATTTTCTGATTTCTGGACAGAAAAAGCCTCTATGGAAAACTCTGGGGGGAGGGTGAAAAAAGCATATGACAGCAACACGGAGGGAAAGCAGATAAAAGAAGTGACATCTTCTTGTCACAATGTTCTGCCTCTTTGCTCCTTCCCTGTTAAATATGTAGTATCACCCAAAACCCAATCACTCCAGCCACTTTACTCAGCCATTTCCTGGGGCTCAAAGCACATGGCTGGCTGTGCTGCTACCTCTGTTGAAAGCAGAGGTCTTGGAAGGACCAGCCCTGGGACCCTCCCAGTCTCTACTTGTGTTCCTGATGCCAGATCTGAAAGCAAAACTGGAAGGAATGGGACAACACAGAAAATTAACTGTAAGACTTGTGAGGATTTTAGAAATTACTGTGGTTCGCTCTGTGGGATTTTTTTTTCTTCATTATATGGAAACATTTTATTTAGGATAGGTCGATAAGAACCAAGGAACAGAATGAAGCATATGTCTTGAAGATGAAGAGTATGGTATTTTTACTTCCAGACTGCAGAAATTCAGTCCTTTTCTAAGTTGTCTCATTTTAAGTGGAAATTGTTTAAATACATTGACTTTTCAAATTTTTACTTTATCAAAAACCCTGCATATGAGCAAAGTTCACCCTCATTAATGCTGCTTAAGTGTACATATGTCCTTGACATTTTGCCCCATCTGTGGAATAACATTTATTTTTTATTAAAGTCTTGATGCCATTTTTCAAATACTTGAGCCAGTTCTGTTCAGATTCACAGAAAAACCCTTTTCACCATTATCATGCAAGATTATTAATTTACAACACTGTCTTCTGTTAAAATTATTCAATTCTGCCCAAACAAAGCAGGCAAATAAAATCCCTCTAGAACACCACCCAAGCTATCAGCTGATATAATGTTTTAATGAGGACATCTCCATTTTTCTTCTGAAAAAGCTGATTATAGAATCCCACATACAGCTATTAGACCACTTAGAAAATTTAGAAGTTGTCCTTGGAAGCACCTCCTATCATTGTTTCAGTTTTCACCTACTGGCATATCCCTTAAGAATTCTGAAAGGAAATTTGCATTTGTTAAGCCCTCTTCTCAGAACCCTTTATTAAGGAGGTTACAGGTTAACTGGCAGGCTAAGTGGAGCTGCTCACAAACAGAAAACATCAAATAATTTCTAAAAAAACCATAACAATACTATGTGTAAATAAAAGATTTATTACAATAGACTTCAGAGTGATCCACTCTGGCTCTTTGCTAGCCAAGGATTGCGGTCCCATCCACCAGCCTTTTACCAGCTATGTCAGCACTGGCTGTGCAACATCCTCCACAGCACCTGGAGTGGTTTAGAGCTGTGTTCTGTGTGATGCTACAGTGCAATGTGTGCAGGCAGAAGCTGCAGGAGTAGAAGGATGTCGAAAATAAAATTACAGTTTGATATGTGCTTGGTGAAATGGTACTGGGGAAAAGAGAGCAGGTTCATTCATATCAGCTCTTCTGGGATAAGATACATCCTTTTCATAATTTTTAATTTTTTTTTACATATTCTAGAGCCTGGAAGAAAAGATGACCTGCAGGCACCTTCTTTCAATGCCTGTCACAGTTAGGTTGTGTGCAACAGCCTAGGAGGAGAGCAACTCAAGTGCACTAACACTTTTTCATGTATTATTTCAAGCTGTTACTGCTCTGGGGCTGTATTGTAATATACTTACTGAATATCCTAATTGCTGTGATTTAAAGTGATATCAAACAACAGAGCAACTGGCTTTGCAAGTTCTCTTTCAGTATCCCTGGCTGAGCTGGGAGCATCTGGAGTAAATGTATGTACAAAGAAGTTTGTGAGATGTATTTCAAGAACAAGTTTTGGCTGATTCAAATGAACTTACTCAAATCTCTTTAAGATCAAGCAACAATGTAGAAACAAAAAGGAAGGGAAAAAATGCTGTCCCTTTTTTTCAACAGTGATCAAACCAGATCAGTGGAAGATAAAATTTCTCTTGCCACTTTCAGCCCAAGATATAGAGCACACCCTCTTCCTAGCTAAGTACCCTTTAAATAGTTGATTGAGATTCTGCTCCAGTCCAGTCCAATGCTCATTTTTAAAGTCTGGAGAATGATAAAGTAATATTATCTGTAAAGTCACTTCTTATTTATTTCGCTTTGTGAAGAAAAATTCTATTTTTGCTGTGCTTGGGTTTTACGGGGGGGGAGAGGGGTGTGTCCTCATTTTTTAATGGGAAAGGGTGGGGGAGTGATGAAAAATATTTTGATTTATCAGTTGAATATTATTTTAATGTCTGAAGCATTAATATTGCTAAGATTTGGCAGCTGTGTTTTGAAACATTTCCAAATTATGTAAGCCTCACCCACTACATGCATTAAAAAAAAGTGTAATATGACCATTCATAAATGCCAGTGGTCTAATTGCCAACTGTCCCTCTGAAAATTACAACTCTGCCCCAATACCCTTTTTAGATAGGAAAAACATAGGAAATCTGCCATATCCATTTTAATAACTGCAAAGATCTTAATGATGTACATACTAACTGTACACACTAATGACGCACTTATTTATCAATATTAACTAAAGAAAACTAGATAGAACATTTTTATTTCTATTTAGAAAATGAAGTCACATTCTGAAACCTCACATTTGGCTTCTCTGGAATTATGCTGTTTAAATATTTTGCTGCAGCAGCAGCTCCTCTTGGTGTTAGCCCCCTCTGTGTGTTTATATACCAAAGTCACCATGTGAAAACTCGAAGATATAGATATCTCTCTAGACCCAAGCAGTACTTCCTAGGGATACCAAAACCTAAAAATTCTAGACTGTTTTCATTTGACTGCTTAAATATAGAATTAAAGTGTAGCACTGGGTGATCCTGTTTGAAAGCTTGGACTGTCCCACTTCTCCTCTCTGAGTTCTGACTCCTTTGGTCACAGACAAAGTGACCAAAAGTCATGAAGTCCCTCCTGTAAAGGGATTAGGCTCTGTCTTACAACTACTTGAGCTGTTTTGTCCCCCAGTGGACAGGCTGCTCACAATTCCCCACTGGGATAGCTGAGCACTTTCTCACCAGCTTCAGGTCAGTTTTGCTCAATTTTCTCCTGTGCCAGCGTCACCCTCCAGCTTCAGCAGCTGCTCTGCTGTTACCTGCCTGATGTACCTATAGATTGCAACAACAGCCCCTCTCTCAGCTAACTTTTCCTGCGTTTTACATGCCAAATTTTGCATCCCCCTCTCAAAGAGTAACTTCTCTCCATTGTTTTCCATTTCCAGTCTGCGTTTTTTTAGAAGGGATGGACACCCCGTTCCAGTAACTGTTTAAGGGCAGGTTGGATAGGGCTTGGAGCAACCTGCTCTAGGGCAAGGTGAACTGCTCATGCAGGAGGGTTGGAATGAGATGAACTTTGGGAAACCTTCCAAACAAAAACATTCTATGACCCTACGGTTCTTAAACACAAGTGACCACAACAGTACAGTGATTACAAGATCAGGTTTCTCCAGTGTATTTCAGGTCATGAATGTGTGCCTATTTTCACTAAAATATTTCATGCCATCCCTCCCCAGACTACATTTGCCTTGGCTTCATCACATCACTCAATCTCAGCCATTACATGATTTAATAATTCTGAGTCTTTTTCCTCTGTCATTTCCAATTGATGAACTCCATACAGCAGAAAATTTTATTAACCCCAATGTCTATTACCTTATAACTCCCCTACAAATTTAATAATGTTTTTGTTACTCAGTCTTCAACATTATCTATTATTGTTATGGGCAGGAAAAGCCCCACAGCTTTTATCAAGAAATTCCACTGGTTTCATCCAAGTCTTACATAGTAGCCACCACTAGAAATAACATAGAAAATCAAAGCCATGGCCACAGCTCAGGATCTGTTGCCTGTCCTAGCTCACAAATGCTTGTAGGTATCCCATCACCCCAGCTGTATCTCCAGCTGGCTATCATACAATTTTCTACAGATCTCCACTTTCTTTAGCTAAGGAAAATTTCCTACTGAATATTGCATCTCGTGCTTTATCAAAATGTAGGTAATATCTAATGTTTTGCCTTCAAATAGAAAGTCAAGCATCTTATCAAAGAAAGGTGTTCAGCAATATCTGAAACAATGTCTTTGCATTTTATCCAAGTTTCCCATTAAACTCTGTGCCTTTAAGTACTCATAATTTCCTTTTTGTACTCAAAAGATCTGCATATTGCTCAGAACAGACTAACAGTTTTGTAGTGGGCCAGATCACTTTATCATCTTCTGTTGATTTGGCATCCCTGAGCTGAAAGATTTATTCCCAATCCTTGCTCTTAGAGAAGCCATTTCATACTATCATGTCATTCTGAATTCTGGAAAGGAGACTATATTGTTTCTTATGACTTCAGGGCACTTATGTAAGGCCTTTAGAGCCTGGCTTCCACTTTCATTGTGATAATGTTAATTTCCATATACAAAGTCCTGTGAGGCACCCTACCTCTGCCCTACCTTTTAAGTGAATGTCTTTATTTGAACTGTATCAGTGTGAGCTTTAATTTGACAGAGAAGTCTATTTCCACAATGTGGTCAATATTAATGAATGCATGTGCATGATGAAGAAGGGCAAATTGCAAAATTATGGGGCCATTGGTGGGGTTTCTCACAGAAAATAAATTGTTTGGTATGAGTAGAGATGGCATAAGGCTTTTAAGATTTACCCTGAGAAGCAGACCAACTGAACAACATCTGTTGGATTCATCTGGAATGAGAGAAAAAAAAAGCACAAAAACGTAACTGCCCCTGAGACCAGCACAAGAAGAAATGGAGACCCTTCAGACAGGTTCTTTGAAGGAAGATGAGACACTTTCCTAAATGAAAGCCTGCATCTCTCAGAGGCAGGAAGTAGCACAGGGCACCTGTCAGGCTGCATCACACAGGGAAGAAAAGCAGCGCTGGCAGTGCCTTCCCCTGGTCACCTATTTTTCTCCCAGGAGAGAGAATAGAGATTGACAGCAGCCAGGGACAGGCAGCATCTTCTAGGTCACAAATATGAAACTAATCTATATTTAAGCTGTAAATGTGAAACTAATCTATATGAGGAGGAGAGGTGTCAGCTTGGGCAGCTAAAATTGACAGTTTAAGAGAGCTTTTCAATGTGTGAACTAAGGGGGATGAGCAGCACTCCATAGGGAAAGGTGTGATCAGCCATTGCTGGGAAAGGAAGGGAGGAATAAGGAACAGGAAACGCCGACCCATTATGACAAGCTAAAGTTCTTTAAGATGTCAGAGGGCTCAGAGCTTGTGCTACCCAAGGACTGCAAAGCCTGGTGGTGGCAGCAAGGGCACAGAGTGAGAAGAAAAAGACTGAAGAAACAAAGGCAAGAAAGTCATGAAGCTGCTCCTTCTAAATAAAGCAATGTCGCCACAGTGGTTGGAGATGGAGTCTTTCTAAAGCAGAGCACAGGCTGTTAAATAGAACAAATTATCAAAGTGGCTTTATCATCCTGGCCTTGGTTATTAAGTAGCCCTTCCCAGGGACAATCATGTCCACACCATAGGAAATCCAAGGTGTTTTTCCCAATTTGTTGCCAGAGTTTGATAAGTAAAAAACACAAAAAAGGGTGATTGCATCTGTATTCCTACCTACTCTCCCAGCACACAACACAAGAGTACTGCCATTGTCCAGCACAGATCTCTTCATGCTGGCTTAGACTGGACATTAGGAAAATTTTCTTCACTGAAATGGTGGCCAGACATTGGAGCAGGCTGAGCAGGGAAGTGTAAGTGTCCAGAAAAGATGTATATGTGGTGCTCAGTGACATGGTCCAGTGGTGGGTTGGCACTGCTGAGCTGATGGTTGGATTCAATGATCTGAGAGGTCTTTTCAAACTTTGAGATTCTATGATCCTTTCCAAAGCCTGACTGGCCAGGGACAAAATTGCCTCAATTCTGAAATAATCTGCCACTTCATATCCTTCCTGAAGGCTCATCTCTACTTTAAAACAAGGAAAAAAACCTCAAAACAAACCCAGCTAACCAAGTGTGCTTAAGTATATCTAATTAAAAAAAAAATATGCTTTTGGAAAACAGTCACGTTACAAATAGCCAATGTAACAGTGCCATTTTAGTTCACACTATTTGCTGTTTTCCCTTTTCATTTGTCACACTTCCACTTCAAATTAGGCTGTTGCTTCTTTAAAATAGGACTTCTAGCTGTATGGCACAATGATCTAAATGGTGAACATTCTGAAATAATACATAATAATACAAGCTCAGGGCACTAAACAGCTACTTATTCAACATAAAGTTGTCAGGAAAAGATTCTACAACATCTCTTACTACATCATGTCTTGATAATGCTTTTAATCCCTTCAGCATTTTCCTGGGTTTATATTGTTACAAAGCAAAAAGCACCTCAAAGCCCCTGTATGTACCAGTTTAATGATAACTGTTCCTAAATAATTTACTGCAAACAGCAAAGGCCTAAGAGTTATGTGAAGATGCCACGGGAGCTTTCTGTGCACCTTCACCATCTCCATTTCAGTGCCAAAAGAGCGTTTGATTTTTATCCAAAAGCCAAAGGCAAAACCCTGTCACTGACAAATGTGAAAAAATGCTGATTTCAGAAAACAAAGCCCTTGTAGTGATGATAGCATTTAGCTTTGGTCTACTGGTGGCAGACATGTCACTTTTATACAGCTTCATATAGAATACACTAATAAAACATGATAAAAGTCTGCTCTAGTTATGCTGGCATGCAGCTGATGATAACCTGTAGTGGAAAGTTCATTTTTAGAAGTCAGCACTTTATTCTTCCTAGGAATTTTAAATCTCCATTTAAAATACATCTTCAGAAAAATATGTTTGATAAGTAATATGTGCTCTATGATATCATTTGGGTTGAGGTTCTAAAATATATTGTTATTTCCAGTCAAATTAAAACATCCTGAAGATAATTAACTATATTATTATCCACTTTTAAAAGTGGTAGCTTGTGAAAAAGCAGTTTATACTGAAATACCACCATTAAAGAGAAAGTTTGTGTTTGAGTACAGTTTAGTGTATCCTGCCTGACACAATGGATGAGCACCAATACATTCCAAACTTCTTCAAAGAAAACCACCAGAAGCTGTAACTTAGAGCACTTTCTGCAGTGAATGGAACAGGGCTGATAATCTGACAAGAAAAGCTCTTCTCATGGAGTTTGAAGCTCTAGCTGGATCCCAAAAATAAAGAAATTCAGGACATGTAGGATAATGGCACACTTTGATGGTGAGGCTGCACGCTTTTTTGTTCCGCTGATGTTCCTTTTTATTTCAGAGATTAAATTTAAAGGCTATTCTCATCCCATGTGAATCACACCTCTCACATTTGCCTACCCACAGGAGGGGGATAAAAAAAATGGTAATAAGATCTAGTTTGGGGACCACTAACTGGCAGAATTCTCTAGCTGGCAGAATACTGGCAACCAAAAGTAGATCAAGCACACTACATCTTACATAAAAGAGCCCACGTGCCTCCTCACGCTAAAATAACAGCTCTGCTGTACCAAGAATAGTGTTTGTAATTGTCTTTTCAGCAAAGCCATGACTGCATAAAGCAAGCTCAGCATGGGGTGCTCCAGTTGATTTATAGAAGCTAAATTTTTCTTTTTTTGATCACAGCAATAGAGAAAAGTTTCTTCTAATGCATCTAGGCAAATGCTTTAAACAAATAAATAGCTTGCCAAAGCCTTTAGATCACCTCCAATATGAACTCTGTCCCAACAACAGTAATGGAACAGGCTGCTGATTTCTCAAAGGCAAGCAGGTATTTGTGATCATTATAAATACAGCACGTAATAGTCTTCATTCACTTTCGTGCTGTTTGTTCTTTCCTCAGATCCCATCCAATTTCCCAGAAAATTTGTGCTTTTTCTGTCCCATTAATGTCCACACTCCAGCATTCAGAAGGCAGGAAGATACACAGCATATGCTGATACTTGCAAATAACAGCACTGAAAGCAGTGTACAACAGAGCACATCTCTGAAAAGGGGCTGCAATGAATCACTCCAGCATGCTGATTAGCATTTTTACTACTTTAAAATTTCAACTTTCATTTTTTTACTGCATCTTAATGCACTGCTCTTTCCCTTTTCGGTTGACTGTAACTAAAGAATTCTTCTTCTGCTTTCTCTCTCTCTCTCTCTGACTGTAAAGTAGTTTATGATGTTTTGCATGGTGAACAGCATATATAAAAATAAATTGTATGCTAAATATGTTTAGAAGGAAATATGATAACAAATCAAGAAACAGGAAGATTTAAACCTCCCTTGCAGCCCAAAAGAAAAACAGCTTAGTAGAGATGAGGGACTATCAGCTTTGCTTCAAGATTCTACTTGTCCTGTAGAATAAATGTTTATATTACATATAAAGATATTATGTATTATAACAATAAACAGTGTTTCATGCCACTCCAAAATACCAAGATAGATAAAAGGCTGGACAGACAGTTAAATGTGGGTCCTCTGTACAAAGTTGCTTTATTTGATTTCAGCTCTTACTGCCATCAAGCACCAAAAGGAACAATGCAAGCCTGAAATGACATTAAGCAATGTGCTCTATCACATGTTGGAAAGGGCTCTCAGGGGATTCGAGCACATCTAGAAATTATGCACATGCTTTAGTACTTTGCTGTGTGGAGGACATACCTGTGGAGCAAGGCCACTGAAAACACAGCCTTTCCAACAGGCATTTCCAGAGCTGACGAGTGTTCACTGGAGTGAAGTGCTCTCCCTACACTGCCCCATTCCTTACCAAAGCCAAGCCCTAAAGGAAAACTCTCCATCTCTCAGAAACAACTTTCTAGAGTACATGATATACATTGCATACAGAAAGTGTTTCTGTACAGGCACTATTTAGCATACTAATTAAAGTAAGAAAAAAGAGCATTAACTTTAAACCAAGTCTTCTAAAGTTAAAAATATCTATTACACTGTGCTACACACTTCACTACTCAAGATCACTGAGGAGGAAGCAAATAACCATAAATAACATCCTATGTTTAATAGGGAAACTGTAAGACAGCAGTATATCAAAAACCTACTATTTACTTGACACAACTCGCACAGTAAGCTCATTTTTGTTGCAAGTAAATCACCTCAATATAAACAAGGACTTCAGGAAAAACAAGCAAGAATTCATAGCCTAACTCAGGAGAATCATAAATCTAAATGTTTCTTTACGAAAAAAAATGACACCAATCCACTGCTTGCATCCAATTTTCAGCTTCCCAGGAATTCACCTTGTTCATATGCAGCATGCCATTACAGTGCTCTTCAGCAAGATGCCAGAGCTGAAGACTCCCCAGACAGTCCCAACTGGACAGATGGGTAAAGCTTTTATCTTGTTCCCAGAAAGGCTGTTTTCATGGCGTGCCTGAAAGAAAACAAAGCCTTATACGACCCTTTTTAATTTTCCTCCTCTGAGTCTGCATGAGACAGAGGGCAGCAGCAGGTGCCACAGAGTGGCGAAAACGAGCGCTCCATTTGTGACTCCTGGGAAAGGAGGATCAGGGCACTGGATCTTGGTAAAGAATCTTCACTCAGGTACCTCTCCATCTGAACACTCGGCAGAGCTGGAAATATCACCAAACTAATTTGCAAAATTGCTGTGGGTGAAGAATCCAAGATAAGCATAGGCCATAAACCTGAAATGCCATCAAGTCCTCAAAGGCATCTCATTGAACCTTCTGATGCTCACAGTAAATTATTTTTAGCTAACTAAGAGCGAATCTTCCTGGTTATGATACCATCTTCATTACACCATCCAGTAGGCTACTTCACTGCAATGACTTTTAGATTAAATTGTATTGATAGGACATGGAATTGTTCACAGGATCACAAAATGAATTTATATTCCAAATAGCTGAAACTACAGAAGCAGAAAACTCTAAGTCTGCATTATACAGTCTTATCTTTCTACAGTTGGAAATGTTATTCATAGCAAGCCAACCAACATTCTCACAAAGTAGGAAATCAGTAACGATGGAAAACATGCTCTGCAAATACTCATTTCATAACACATTTCTGAACATCTATTTTGTGCTCATTACCCACAAAAATCCAAGGCACGTGGCTTTACTCACTGTGCTACTCATCAACAGCACATTTTGATTGTAGCTAAAGAAACATTCAGAAGAATATTATCTACAGTATGTTCACATGCTGACTTTCTGATTCATGCTGAGATGGCTGTTCATTCAACCCTGTCTAATTAGCACTCCACAAATTATGAATGGCAAATATTTCCAGTGAACCATTCTGAAGGCTGAGAAATAAACACAGAACAAGTTTTTGATGATTTTTCATATTTAGGAACTGGTCATTTTATTATCAGAGGAAAAAAGGATTCTCTGCTATTTATCAGCTGAGCAATAAATTCTGGCTATCTTAACAAGTACAGAAACAAAGAATAAGCAACAAGAGGAAGAGATTTCAGTTTATCTATTTAGGTTTGTGACTGTACCTCACTTTGCCTTACCATCAATTGTTGGGCACCAAAGGAAAGCACATCAGAGGAATAAGACTTAGAGCTGAAGGTTTTGCATTGTCTAAGGCATCAATAAACTACAGAAGAGCATCTACTTCCCATGCAGAGCAACTCCATACATAACCACTAGCTGGCTGATGGAACTGGCATTTGCTTTCTCCTTAAACTGTATCAGCCCTTACTCTCTCCTCTTGCTATCAGTGCTCTTTACACAGAATTTTAAAGAAAAAAAATAGAAGGTTAAGAAATGTGTGTGAGGACTGTTCTTACAAGGTCAGCTGATACCTAATTAAATGTCCAATTCAGGACTGAACATGAGCAGCTTCAGGGAAGCATTTGATCATTTCATAAATGAACAATCCCCAACATATTGAATAAACCAGAATAAAATTCTATTTACTTATGTAAGTGCACATATCTCCTGTGCAGCTCCTGTTGAGATTGGAGGATCTACTAGTGGTGAAGGGCTGCTGGTGAAAATAAACATTCATAGCTGGATATTCTTGCAACTATTTGGTATTCCCTGAGTAAAATCCCCTACAAACTGAATAAGAGATAGCAGGAGTCCCTCAGTCACACTACATGTGAAATGTGTATTTCCTGGTGCTTCTATAGACTCACATCTAGCTTCCCTATGCCAAAACTCCATGACTGCTCTGGCACACACACAAGTAAATACTTAATATTCAGTTTACATCAAAGACGTTTCATTAGTGGCACCGGTCAGCAACAAATAAATTTCATGCTGCCAACACAGTGCAGATACATATCCATCTCCTGAGTTTTGGAGGCAGGATTGGGCCATGACAAAGACTCAAGGACAACCTTAAATCCAGTGCAGTACATCTAGTACTTCCATGGAAGTCAATTCCAGTCCAACAAAAACAAAATCAGAGAAATTACCAAAAGAAATTACTAGTAGACTCTGGCAGAAAAGAACAGGGTGGTGGGGAGAATACTTTGCATTTACCCCATTATTTCCTATTCTTTTTCCTTTTTTTATTTTCTCCTTATCTAAGCAACTAGCATTGGTCACTCAGAGAAACAGAAAGGGGCCAGTCTGATGTTTGACTTTAGTCATTTTAACTCTTTCCACATTGTTAGATCATGTTTTTACAAGAATGGAGTTTCTGTTCTCTGCCTCTGGTTCCTTTTACACTGGGTCTTCAGTTTCCTTCAGAATGACCGGAAAAGGAAAAAACTCTTTCCTTTTGAATAAAAACTACAAGATTCCTAAGTGATTCTTACAAGATACCAGGATCTGAAGCTTTAAGGTGAGCAAACAATGCAAAATTCATAATAAAATCAGGTTAGCAAAACCCCAAAATTATCAGAAGAAATAATTATAGTATTTTTCATGAGACATCAAAGTAATTTGACATGTATCTTCTTTGTGTGCATTCTTCAATCCTGTGAAGAGGGACAGCATAAACCCTGTGAACTACTTCAGTCTCAATTAAGACTTTAAATTAGGACTTAATGCATGTGATGTATATGCCTTCAACTGGTCACTAGCATGGAACTGAATATTATTCACAGTGGGTATTGACCTCATCTCAACTTGTACTGCTCCTCCATTAGGTGTAAATTCATGCATAGTCCATTTTAGATAAACAAAAGTGATTCTACCAGGCATTAACAAGCCAAAGGAAAATTTCATAAAAATATGAACCAAACTTTTCAAGCCCTTCTGCATACAGTAAAAACAAAGTGCTCTGTACTACATTAGCTTTGTTTTATGATTCTTTAAAAACTACTTGTCTATCAGCACATGCCAAGGCAATAAATCCAGAATTACATATTTCCAATTGATAAGCCTACAAAAACAAAGCAAGTATTCCATAACAAAAAGCCTTTGTTGCCACAACTAATTAACATCGATGAGTGATAGTGATGTCAAAGAGAATACCTTCAGAACCTTTGCACATATCATAGAGCTGTTCAGGATTAGGAGGGGGGAAAAAAGAGTCCTGTTTTTATCAGGAAGTAACACCATGTGAAAGCAAAGCAGGAAATCTGATGGCCTTCCCGTGGTCTTGAACAGATCTTTGAATTTCCTTTGCACAAGAATGTGTGACCTGAACTCCCACACTGTGCAACGTGACTGAAGAAGAGAGGATCCTCCTTCAAAGCTGGGCTCTCAAAAACCCACAGGGACCACAATTTACTCAAAATTTAAAGGCAGCCTTTGGAAACTGCCAGCCAAGTGCACAGCAGTCAGGAAGGATAATGGAAGATAGTGACACATGAGCAGTGTGATACCTACAGAGGCAAGTTCAAAGCTGCAAATATAGTGCCTGAGGAGAGAGGCGAAGAGCCAGATGCTGCTTCTGGCACAAAGTCTAGGAATTATTGCACCAACATCCATCAGAAGAGGCCAGCATGTCAGGAGATTGGGATGTGAGCTGTGCTTCCTCACATCAAACACTTGAAGCTGATTCTGCTTTCAGAAGGATTAATTAGGGAAGGGCCAATATTTGGACAAAGAAAAAGATAAGCTGAGAAAGTGGTATCAAATTCAACAGAAAGATATTGTAAAGAAAGGTGCAAAGGTGTAAAACAAAACTGCACATGTCAATGAATATCTGCTGGGATGGGACTTGGATGCGCCCCATCCACCATTGGCCAGGCTTGGACATGGCCCTCAGTGACCCGGTCCAGTGGAACGTGTCCCTGCCCATGGCAGAGAGGTTGGAACGAGATGATGTTTAACCTTCTTCCAACCCAAACCATTCCACAATTCTGTGATGCTCCCACCAGTACACCCTGCGGTGGCCAGCCCCACCAGAGCATGAAGACTGGCTTCACAAAACCAGGTTACCAGAGATCCTGACCCAACTCAGTTGTTTGCCACTGAATTTAGATCCCGCAAAGGAACAGCCATGAGGGCATGGAGGAGGCTCACATGTTATGGCGACACAGAGAGAAGTGTCCTCTAATACACAGAAATATTTCTGTAAACAGGTACACCCTAATAAGGCTCCTGATTAGAAACACATGATTATCTTCTTTGTGGGGCCAGGGTGATGTTTCCATTGACACTCCCATTTTCTTGTCTGTGATGGGTATGAGGGAGGCCAAAAATGTTGCTGACTCCCTTCCAGCAGGAAAAAGGCATCATGGTGATGCCTCAAGTCTTGGCTTTTCATGTTTTCCAGATTCTGTACTGCATTAGTATATAACTTTGAACTTCATATAACGTGTTACCAAGTTCCTTTCACCATTTAGTTGGAAAAAACAGTGCTATTCCAGCCTGAGAATCAAGGACACCATTGCAGCTTCAGGCCAAAAAGTATAAACAGCAAATTGAGGAGAGCAAAATGGGAGGATGGGACCTCTTAACCTGAAGCTGTAATTGGATAATTAACCCCAATGTACAAATGGACCAAAACTTATAAAAGTGTGAAAAACTGCTTTCTGGTGTAGCTCTGTCTGTTGACTCTGCAGGGGACTGAGGGTGGCAAGGTGTTGAAATGCAATTTGCATTTATCCTGGAAAGAATGGGAGCATTTTAGAAGTGGGGTTTTTTTGTTTGGTTTGGGTTTTTGGGGTTGGTTTTCTTTTTTTTTTGGTTTTTTTTTTTTTTGTTGATTGGGCTTTTTTTTTTTTTTTTTCTAAAAGCTTAGAATTTCTGGGTTTTCCCATGCAATTCTGCCTGGGAGGAAAGAAACTAATGTTATCAAGACAGAGCTTTCTGTACCATCCCTTAAAAACAATATTTTGGTAGAAGAAGGAAAAACCCAAACCAAACCACCACATTCAGCATGTGGTTCAAGCCTCTAGCATTCAATTTAGTGGCATGGATTTTTTTTTGCAATGCCATGCCTTAAATTCAGTTCAAGATCTGTAATGGCTTAGAGGTAGCAAAGGAAAAGAAACTTGATAGCAAAGGAAGACATCTTCTCTGAAAAGGTCCAGATAAAAGCAAAACAGAGTGAAACGACCTTTGATGAAGGCAGGACTGCAGCTATCCTAACACTAAGCAAATTCAGTATTGAAAAAGCATTTACTGAAGAAGACAGGATAGGGTAGGACAACTTTTAAGAAACAATTTCCAGATGTGGAAGGGAGGAGAAAACTTAGAAAACAAAGCCTAATATGAAAATCTATAGTCACATACATATTCAGGTCCACAATAACATACAGCTTTGGTATAAAACCTCAGAAAGAAAAAGGAACCCTTTCTGACATTGTTTACAGTAAAACACTGAAACACTGGAGATGGCCACACTTTGACACAGAAACTGAGTGCAGCTTTTAAGATTACAGGGGGCTAAGACAAGCTATATGTTATGCAGCTCCCAAGGTAGCTTCCATAATTTCACTCTTATTGCTACTGTTTAAGGCTGTGAACATTCCTTTAACAAACCAATAATTTAAAAAAGGACAACTTTGTATTCTAATTTGTGTGTTAACATTTTTGAACTGGTGTTAAAATGCTAAAGAATCAATTGCTGAGTGCAAATCTTTATCACAGCGACATCGCAAATCAATCGCATCCTTCTTTCTATGCCAAACCTGCAGAAACTATCAGTTTGAAAGCACAGACAGTATACAAAGGCATAATCCAAATATTTGACAAACACATGTCTCATAGTTAGGAGCACATTTAAAAAAACTTGCAAAGCTTTTTTTTTTTAACTTTATTGCAGCCAGTGGGGCACAGATAGCTCAATCATGATTTTCCATCACTTCCTCTGACAGTAACTCCTAAAAGAGAGTTAATCCACATCTAATAAAAAATATGATGAAAACTGTGGAAACTTTATTAAATGTTTATCCATCTATGCACACACACTTTTCTCTCCCCCGTGAAACCCATTCAGCAGATGGCTTTATCTAAGCTTAAAGACGCACTGAAGAATGACGGATTTAAATACAAAATGAGACAAGAAAGAGTTAAAGAGATGCTAAAAGGCTGCCTGCTTTTGCCTGCCTGAAGGGCTTGATCCTGCTGAGAAAAAGAGAAAAGTGCTCCATGGATTCATAAAGGCAAGAGATTTATTCCCCTAAGCTGCTGTGCATGTACCTAGCAATCCTGAGGGGTCAATTCTCTGAGCAACTCAACTTAGGAAAAAATATCTTTTTATTTTCTTTTTTCTTAAAGCTCAGGAAGAAGAGGAGCTTGGACAGTCTAGGAAAGAGATCTCCTTACAACAGAGAACTAAACAGTTTATCCAGACTACGTTAGATGATCAACAGGAGTCTCATGCAGCTGATTTGCAACCCAATATTTACTTTGTGTCACTGATTTACAGGCACACGGTTATTAAGCGGCCTGTGAGTATCTCATGAAATCCTTTCATCTTTCAGTCTGTGTGGAGACAGACTGGCACGCTGGCCCTCTCCCTTGCAGAGATATCTCTTGAATGGGATATGATAACACCTTCTCAAACTCTCCTGGACTGAGAAATCCTCCCTTGGTCATGGTGAGTTCCTGGAATGCTTTGGAGTCTCACGTAGATTCATTGTGACCAATTGTTTTTTCCCCATTTGCACCACTCCCGCTTTTCCCCATAAAAACCCCAGTTTCTGCCCTGTTCAGAGGGAGCTGCCATCATTGGCATCCTTTGCAGGGGTCTGGAATAAAGGCTACCTCTGGGACAAGGTGCTCCTGTCTCTCTGTCCCTGTGTTGGCCAAGGCAGAGCTGGAATCACTCAGAGCTGAAATCACTGCTAAGAGCTGAGCTGCCTGCCTCCTGCTGAGGTTACCCTGTGGCTGAAGGACTGCCTGAGACCCCTAGAAAGTTGTCCCTTGTGGGACCTGTCTCTGGGAAGCTTGGGCACCCAAGCCAAGCCATCAGACCTGTGACTGGCTGCCCAACAAGTGTGCTTCTTTTACATTTGCCAAAAGCCATCATTTTCCAGCATCCTGGATAGCTGCAGCACCAAATGATAAATGCTTTCTCAATGAAGAGAACATAATTTCATTGGATTTCTCCTTAAGCTCAAGCCTCCCTAATAATAAATATATTGATTAAAATTCCTGCTCTGAAAACAAAGGACAGATTAAATAATGCTTCACTGTGAGAATGTGTGTATGTGGGAATCTCCCCTTCTGTACACAGCTCAATTGAATTTGGTGAGACTGGGTTAAAAAAATGGACCACATCTGCAGATTGATGCCTCTGCAACTCAGGAAACCATAAATCAGGAAACCTGGGAGAGACAGAGCATGATGGCAGTACACTGCAGCTGGTTAAAAGCTGTATCAGCCGTCAAATATTTACCATGTGTTCTGATGAAGAGACACTGTTTAAAATGAGAAGGTTTTTAGATATAGCTCAGTGAGCCATTATGTTCTGTAAGTCACATAATTTGTTTTGTTTGTGTCAAATCTCCAGTTGCATTTCCCTACTATGCACAAGAAGATATGATATGCTGCTTCAGAGGGTCTTTAGTCTTAGAACATATTTGAATGTGTTGCTTCATCTTGATTGTTCCAGTAGAGACAATGGGCTGTAGGTAATCTCACACAAACCTGACACACCAGATTTACACCGAGATTCTTCTGAGACCATCCACAATGCAGCCACATCCATTAGTCTAGACCTATCTGCTAGTGGAAGCAGGTAAAACCAGGGAAATAATAACAAAAATAACAGGCTCTGTGCTGCCCTACAATGCTCAACCATTAGCTATGCACATCAACCACAATTGTGGCCACATGGCCCCAACTGGGCAACGTGTACCTGGTGGCACAAAACCTGCTCTGTAAGATAAAAGCATTTTAGCAAAAGCACTTGTTAATCTCCAACATAAGTTCCAAGATTTGGAAAAAATATACCTTTAGAAGGCCACAAAATGACACCTTCCAACTTGTCCTTAGTAGAAGGCCTGAACTTCTGACTGATGGTTTTCTAATATCAGGTCTTAAATGTCACTGATCCCACAGCAAAGCACTGATGTGTTTTGGCATCAGCTCAGATCTGTGTGGGCATGTACCAGGCCTCACACTGGTTTAGTTTTCCTCACCTGAAATGTCATTTTGAAGGGTTCCCATTTAATATATAAATGCCAGGTGCCTAAGAGATGATCAGTGACCTTCTGAAAATCACGGCGCTATCATTTTCCTTGAGGGCACGTTGATTTTTGTCCTGGGCACAGTGCCACAAACCAGCTAACAACATCACAGCACCATCATGGGATGATATTGGTGGAAGAAACCTCAGAGTGGAAGTGACAGAGGCCATATGACAACAGTTACTCTGAGGCACAGCCTTGTCAGCTCGGGAGTGTTTGTATCTCCATGAGGGGGTATCTGAGTCCAGCTGAAGTAAAAACAGCTGTCAGAAGTACTTCACTGCCTAGAAGCTTCAGTTACCTTTCCAGAGATTATTTAGTCATGCAGGACATGGAAAGCTTTTGAGATTTCTCACTGAAAGTTAATGAGACTTTGTCTCCTAGGCATCTGAGCTATGCTTGGTGTCAAGATTTAAAAATCTGAATTTAAAAATCCTAAATCTTTAAAAAACACAAGCATTTGTAAAATACTTATCTGTATGCCCTGCATACGTTCTGAACTTAAAGACTTAATGGCAAAGTTTCAAAACATCTGGTAATAAATCCAAATTTTAGTCAGTTTTACTGGGTCACCGGATCACTGTATTTTTATAGATGTTACTCCTTGCATCCTGGAAAATGAGGACAGTATGATAAAAGCATCTGCAACTGATAAGAGAATGAACATAGAGTAAAATCAATATAAGTGTACTCAGAATAGTGTTGTTGCTGGATACTATCTGAACCTCTACCTAAGAGACTTCTCTCTGAAATTCTTTTAGAGTTTGTGTTAGTCTCATCATGGGGATGATAAAAGTCTGAAAAAAAAACCACTGGCAAGGGAAGGAATCGATATTTTAAAGTAAATAATTGCATGATGAGACAACCTAACACACTGCTTCTAAACAGGGGTGAAAGAAAGTTCTGCAGGAGCACTTTTATTTCATTATCCTCCAGCTGCTTGCATGCCCATCTTATGTACCTGAATTCAGGAAAAATTCTACAGTGGCCGCAGTCTTCAGGAAAAAGGAAATTTTTCCTGCACAAGACAGTGCAATCCTTCACAGCAACAGGGAATGCTCTGAGACATAGCGCATGTCCTTTTCCATTCTACCCCTGCAAAAAGTCTCTTTAGTATGAGGAAAACAGAGATGCACATCTGCCCAATTGTAATAAAAAGACCACCTAATCAGTGTTTTGGGGAAGAACTAGTGAGAAAAAAAAATAGCACTGAAACAGCTACTGATTTCAACTGAATTTTATCTAGTAAAACCACCCTCCATTTTTGCAGCACTATGCCTACACACACATGTTCTAAGAAGAACAGACAACTTCCAGTGTTATCAAAACATATGACACAGTCAGATCCACACAGACTTTCAGCATATAAAAATAAACTATTTTTAAACAAATAACTGAAACTAAAACATTTTCCACCCTATACAATCCAGTTGTAAGTTTCATCTTTGTTTTTCAGATAAGATTACAATCTGTATCTGCCTAAAATTATGCAGAAAAAGAGGATAGAGAACTATCACAAAACTTCAGCAGTTTCCTTTAGGTCTCAAGGGACATTTTAGTAATTTTTTTTTGGAAATTATAAAAATAATGTGGCATACTTGTAGTGAAAAGAGAATAATTCACTTATGACTTCACTCTATTGTCCATTTAC